>CM060922.1:15157329-17636079 GCA_030737875.1 Allium sativum | reverse complement strand
AGATTTATTGTTTGTGATTTGGCATAAAAAAATGATTTTTGAGTGTGTGTGTGTATATATATATATAAATTATGCATTTGAAAAGGTTAATCAACTAGTTAATTGTTGATTGTGTTGTGTGATTATTAGTTTAACTAATAAAAGTATTGAAATAATAGAACCAATGTAAGAATGAAAGGTAAAATTTTGCCAAATTGAATTTGTTATAGAACCGAAATGAAAATTGATTGGAATTGCATACATATACATGTATATATATTGAACAGGTCATAGCATGGAAGCTACGAAGAGGAATAAAATTGTATGCCAGACAAATAGGTACATATTTACTATATTTATTGGGTTTGATGATTTTATGAGCCGATCTGCTAGTCGCTTGGCCAGCCGATTGGGTTTTTCTTCATCGATGATGAGGGTCCTGTGAGGCAAGTTGCGGTTTTTCCAATCAACCCATACACAGGAGGTTATGGCGAAATTTTTCGAAAAAATTTAAGGCGTTAGCCAAATTTTTTAGAAATTAGAAAGATCTTAGAAACTGAAAAGTTGAAGAACTTGAGCTAGAATGAATGTTGGGTTGGTTGGTTAAACAACTTTCAGCTCAGTTCCTTTTCGAGGACGAAAAGATTTTAAGTGGGGGAGATTGTAACAACCTAGTATTTCAGAACCAATTTAAAATTTTAATTTAAGCTATTTTAATATATTTTGAATATTTAAAATGATTTATTTTAATAATAACGACTAAAAATTTATTTAAAACAAAGTATAAACTTATAGATTTATCTTAATTATATTACGAGCCTAAAATGGTGCGGTAGTTTGAAAATTCGATTTCAAATTGCAATTGAAAGTACGCAATTCATTATAAATCAGAATTGGATGAAACAAGAAATGCTAGGATCATAGGATCGTATTAACAATATCTTCCTAACGAATGTAAGAAATTTAGATTTCGCTTTATAAATTGTAAGTTATGTCCAAATCAAATTTCCAGAAAAACGCTATGAAATATATATATATATACACACACACACACACACATATGTTATAGCCAAAAAAGTAATATTTTGCATATGGATGAATTTGGAGTCGAAATCACTTCCATTGAGTTCAAAATGCCATTTGTGATTTTGAAAAGTGTATTCGATATATTCCGAGATTCGAATTTGTGGCCTTTTGGCTGGGCTTTGGGGTTAGCCAAACCTAGCCGTTAAAAAGTGAAATTTTGCAAACGAACTCCGAATTCGAAGAAACCACTTTCTATGGATTCGGAATATTAAATTATTGCTAGATTCCAAATTTCAGAATTTTTGGAGCTAGTGTGTGGCCGTGCATAACAAGTTGTGAACCGATCAGTCATTTAAGCCAAACCGGAGATTTTTGAGCAAACAGACTCGGAATTCGACGAAACTAGTTTCTATGGGACCGTATCGTCAAGACATAGCTGCGTGTCAATTTTCATCACCGTTGGAGTTCGTATGTGATCGGGACATCGACAAATGTCGAACAAAAACAATATAACTGATAAAATCTGATTTTTCCAACTTTTACACTATATAATCCACTTTTCCATTAACTTAAATTCATTCCTCTTTCCAAATATGGAAGCCATCATTCCTCTTCAAAAATATTTTGTGAAAAAGCCCCAAAACATAAAATAATTTATATCTTCCAATCCATACACAATTAGCCAAAACTCAATACATGAAAGTTGTAGATCATCTTGCTCTCTACCTCCCACAAAAATTCCATGACCTATCGTCGCATGGATTCACCAAAATCGATGGTCAAAGTCAGAAATTGACTTTCGGTTTTTGTGGATTTCCGGTTGATTGATCGAGTATTGGAGGTTGGTGCCAAAAAAGAAGTTGTAGAGGGGTGATAGACGAACAACTTTGCTTTGAAGTGTCTCACCTGAAAGTCAACATGGCGGCCTAAAAATGGAGTTGACCAGAGAAGCAGTTTTTGGGGTGATTCGAATCGAAAATTGCCAAAATCCAATGGTAACAGGTGGTTTCAGGTGGAGGTGGATGAAGGTCGGAGGAAGGGATTGGAGAGGCGTGTCAGACCAGTGGGACCGCGACCGTGGCGGTGGCTGTGGCGGCGAAATTCTTGATCGACGTCAGTTTGAGGTTTTTGAAGATTTCAGGCCGACGGTGGCGATATGGTAGCCAACGTTCGTGGTGCAGAGGCGTCTCAGATAGGGGGAGAGGCTAGAGGTGTCGACAGGGGCGTAGGTGGTCGGATGACGGCGGTTCAGACGATGGATGATGGTGAACGGCGTGGGTGAGCTAATTTAGGTTTTAAATTTAAATTAGTTATTTAATTCGTGAAATTTAAACTTCGTAACTTCATATCTTTTTCATACGAGCTCGGAATCGTGCGGCGAAACTAGATCTGCTGCGATCGTTGAGTCGAGACCTTCACGTGAGCACCAATTTTGTCAAATTTGGAGAAAGTTAGAATTTGGAGCTAATCTGGATCAGAACTGTCAAATAAAGACTGACGGAGTGGAAACCAACGTGAGAACTATCTCACTCAAACCATTTTTGTTATGTTATTATATCGTAGGTTGTATAGGGTGCTAGGTAGTTATGCATTTTAGGTTGCAAGTTATAAATTGCATCATGTAACTATATTATTCCTTTTGGAGTTCGACACATGAACTCTTCACAAATCATTTCCATTTGAAGCGTGGTATGGATATTAGCGACACTCGCATTTCGTACTACGTGGATTGACATTTATGACGCCTTATATGGCATTGGTGATTGATTGGTTGATTGATGGATTTATTTGGATGTGTATCGGATTGAAATTGTTATGTGTGGCATAAGCCAGTACCAGCAAAGGGATAATGCATAGACATTATTCCGATTCTATAAATAGCATCGTTATAATGGAGAAATTTTCTGAAACATGTTAGAAAAATTACTGGATAGTTAAAATAGGATTACACATCCATTTACAAGTCGGATGACTTGTTTATGTTTCGCTTATTTGAGTGATATCGATTAGGACGAAATTTTTTATACATCGCCCAAGTTCACAAATAATGATCAGTAATTGTTGGATGAAAACCCCAAACGGGTATTGGGATGATATTTGACATACACTAATCCCAATTTTTTAGTTGTATGTCAATCGATTGATGGACAGACTGTTATAAGCGTTATTCATTTGTTTAAGGCTTATATAGTTGTAAAATGCACTCTGGTTTTTTTTTTATGTTTAATGATTATTTATCATTATTGTTGAATACATTCGATGTATGAAATGCATATAAATAAAATTATATGGTAATTGATTGGGTCTCATTCCAATTTGGAAATAATGAACATTTTCAAATAATATCCAGTGAAGAATTTAAATTATGATTTTGATGTCCGATTATGGATGGACACGAAAATATGGAAATATATGAAGTCGAGTTAAGTAGATTTGCGCCATTTTAACTCGAACGGATTCTCATATCGATTTTGTTCATTTTATAATGAATATGGAAAAGGAATGGATTTCAAAATAAGACATTTTGAAAATATTATCATTTTAATATTATAATGATATGGATTGTTCAATTTTGAATTAAAAATTGAAAAGCAAGTTGGAATCATATTTTAAACAAATTTATAAACATTATATAAAATATGTTTTAAATGGAAATCGATGAAATATGTTATATATATTATAATGGTTTGAATAGAATGTTTCGCGCAGTGACCGTTTGCGAATTTCGACCATTGACTTCGATTAGACATAACAGAAGATCCGACCGTCGGATTATTCTAAAACCAGAACCTATGGGTTCGTAACGAAAAGAGCTTTCAAATGAGAACATTAGATCTGAAATCTAACAGTTGGATTTTGATAAATGTCAAATTCAAATTTGAATAAAAACAGCGCCAGTTCAGCTAAATGGCCTTAAACGTCATTTAACTGAAAGAGCCTATTTTTAAGTAATTAAAAATAGGAAAAAAATTATGTAAAATCATAATAAATGATTTGAAATCGTTTTGGATGAAATATTCCAAGTTTATAAGGATAAAAAATATTTATTAGAATAAGTTGTTTATCAACTTTTATAAAGAACTGAAAGGAATTGAAATGGTTTTGATATAACTAGAGTTTTCCAATATATAAATTGGATTAGATTTGAATGGAAATTATCTTCGGATATTTTTATATTGGATTCCGTGATTATATGGATATTATTATGGGAATTATGAAGATATCGATATCTTTATTCCCGATATGATATCAGTTGGTTTCAGAATTTGATATTGAATATAATTCGGCATGAATTCTATTCAAAGCTTTATATTTAATATCAAATTGGATTTTGGGTTTGTCATGATCGGTGTCTTAAATAACACTGTTCTTGAACCATGCGATAGTAAATCTTTAACGAGGTTTGAAATGTGAAATGGTAATTAATTTCACCGATAACACATTGGGTGTTAGATATGGTGTACTACCAATTTTGCTCCATGGGATGAATAGGTTGGGATTGGAATAATAAAATAAAGTAATACTTCGGTAAAGTTTGTTAATCTCGGCTAGTTTAATAAACATTAATTTGGTTTAGACTGTGAAAATATAATATAAAATCTTTGAAAGTGATATCCAGAGGAATAATAATGAATTAGTTTATAAGAACTTATCTTTGATAAAATTAACGAGAACCTTTCCCAAGAATATTTTGAATTGGAATGAGGCGTAAGTTGTGTTTTTATAGCACATGATTATAAGATACGCGAGTTATTCGAAAAGACCGGGTTTAACCCATTTTGAATAATTGATACGACGACTAAAACTCGACGATGAAGATGGTGGTTGAAGACCGGAGATCTTCACATCGTTGGGATGATTATAGATGCCTCGATTGGGCTGTACACCCAAGATAGGGTTATAGTGGTGGTCGTCCAGAGGTACTTGGAGATAGACCGGATATACGAGGACCTCTATCCTGTATTGGACATAATGGACGAGGAATAAGGTGCATCCAGTTTCGTTCAGACCCAGAACAGACTTGCAAATGGATTGTATGTCTAACACTGTATTCCATTTTTCTGTATTTGTCGATCTCTTCTAAATATATATCTATTGGGTGGCGGAGAATTTATTCTCTTGCTTAACACTCCTTCTCTGAGACGTACTAGCTTAGAGGTTATATATTGGTAGTTGATCAATGATATAGTATGGATTGACAATGTGACATGCTGAGTTGCATGGATCAAGGCTTTTGTTGAAAAGAAGGGTCTTGTGGTTGATGATCAAAGCACAATTTTCATATAGCGCCGCTTTGTGTATAGCGTTAATTCGCGAGCCTCACACCTCGGTATGAGTCTAAAACGGGATAATGACCGTAGGGAGGACATGACGTTTCTTTCTTGCTAGAAGTGGTGTCATGGTATGGAGCCCAGACATTTTTACTTATGTGGATGATGGAATGAGGCGCCTTGGATATTAAGTCTCCAATGGCTCAGAGATAGGTCCGATAGGACCGGGAAACGTGTGTTCAAGAATAACCAATCCACTAAAGTAAGTGTGGATCAGCCCTGCCGCATCCAAGGGTTGCCCAGAGTGTGTAATCCTGAGGCATTTGCTAGAGTGTCTAATATACAACTATACTTCTCCTAATAAATGGTTGGTTTCTTTTGAGCGGAAAAACTAGAGTGGTAACCTGCACAGTCCTCTCAATATTGTTACATGCCATGTGTATCTTGAGTTTCTCGTACCAGACTGATGTTTGATGCTTGATTTTTCTTTTCCCTAAAATCCTCATGTACTCCTTCGAGTAGGCTGAGTATGGCAGGTTTTACTTTGGAGCTTCTGGAAGAGAGTTGGAGTTCATCTTACCGTACTTTTTATATCCGCTGCATTCTATGTTGTACATCAACATTTATGAGGACAAGTTGTTATAACTGTCCAATTGTATGATAGGTTAGTCTTCTCTGGTAGTTGTAATCGAATAGTTTTTATTTTGTAAAGATCATTCTTTATATTATATGTTATCGCTCCGTTGTGAGATTCTGATATTATGTCCTCTTCTTCCTTAATTTATTTTATTTTATTTTATTTCACCCTAACTTTTTGTCTTTTCGGCACTTGGGTGATCGGATCGTGAATATCGTGGATGTATTAGTGTCGACATTTAATGGTCGAAAAGGCGGGTCCTTACATCATCCAAAAAGTACATACTTAACAACCAAATGCCATTTACAGCGCCATAAGTGGCTATTCGCGGAGTATGAAATCTGAGTGTCGGTAATATCCATACATCGCTTCCAATTTATGTGATTTGTGCAAATTCGTGTGTTGAAGTCCATACGACCGGTAAAAATCTATGCTGGCAATTTTTATTTATTTTCAGTTATAAAATAAATTAAATAATTGTACAAAATTTTAGTGAGAGAATTCTCACATTCGTTTCCACTCCGTCAGTCTTTACTGTCGCTCAAATTCGCCATTCTGATTCCAAAATTTGTAAACAAGCTCCAATCTTCACCCAACCTTTTTTTCTTGCATAAACGCGCCATTCCGGACAACTTTCGCCAGGTGGACTTTTTCCCGAAAATGCTTCAATTCGCCGAAATTCGCGAAAATACAGTATTTGGACTGCTGACTTTGGACGCGTTTTCCGGGCGGCTCCGAATTCCAGCATATGGCTTCCATATACTCAAAACGAAGAAATCGTGCTCTTCAATTTTGACACTGTGGTGTTTTGGCCAGAAGTGCACGGTTTGGGAGTTATTAAGGAAAGAAGGTTAGAGGGTAATTGCAAATATGAGATTTTTGTGATAATGGATTTTTTGGGTAATGGAGGCCCTACGGCGGGCTGGGGGCTGAGGGGTGGCGGGCCTGACTGACGTAGGGGTGCCACAGGTGGCGGTGGTGGTGGCCGGAGGAGTGACGGTGGTGGTGGAAAGGGGTGCTAGGGTTTGTAGATGAAAGTAGAGAGAGGAGAGGAGGAGGAGTAAGAAGAAGAGGAGGAGGTTGTGCTGGAGGGGGTGGTGACGGCTGTCGTAGGCGGCGGTGGCTGATCGGGGGAGGGACGGCAGCAGGTGGAGGGTGGCGGCCATTAAAGAGAAAAATGGAAAAAGTAGAAGAAGGAAAATAATGAAAAAGAAAAGGAGGAAAAATGATTATATGCTAGTTTCTCGCCTATCGTCCGAATACCGACGATCTCGGTTCGCCGCGCCTTTCGATCACCGGATATTACACGTGATGACGATTCCAATAAACCAAGTTTCGTCGAATTCCGATTTCGTTTGACCTTCCAATTAAATTCTCAAACTAGCTCGGATATTGTTCGAAAATGCAGTTTTAGCGTACCTTTTCATTTCGCACGCTCACACGCTAACTCCAAAAATTATAGGCTTTTGGATTTAATCATTATTTGGCGATACAAATCTGGAAAAAAAAAGTATAATCGAATTCCGGGGTCATCTCAACCGTGTTCCTTTGTAAAATGACTGTCAGTTTTTGAACAAACAGTTTTGCCTCGCACGGCAACATACTGAGTCCATTTAATGCGGCATTTGGAATCTAGCAATGATTTATCATTGGGAATCCAGAAAAATAGGTCTCGTCGAATTTTGAGCTCATATGCAAAATTTCACTTTTTAAGAGCTATGTTTAATTAACCCAAAATCACATCCAAAATGCCACAATTTCGAATCTTAGAATATATCAAATTTTATACTTCTCGAATTCACAAACGACATTTTGATTTCAATGGAAGTGGTTTCAAGTCCAAATTCATTCGTATGCAAAATATAGCTTTTTGGGCTATATAATATATATGGAAATTCCATAGCGTTTTTTTCTGGAAATTTGATTTGGACATAACTTACATTTTATAAAGTAAAATCTCAATTTCTTATATTCTTTAGAAAGATATAGTTAATACGATCCTAGCGTTTCTTGTTTCGTCCAATTCTAACTTATAATGAATTTTATACATTTATTCAAAGTTTAAAATTGAATTTTCAAACTATCCCGATTTATAAGTTCATATTTCATTTAAAATAAATTTTAAGTCGTTATTATTTAAAATAAATCATTTTAAATATTCAAAATCCATTAAAATAGCTTAAAATAAATTTTAAATTGGTTTTGAAATTTCGGGTTGTTACAATTTCCCCTACTTAAAATCTTTTCGTCCTCGAAAAGGAACGGAGCTAAAAGTTGTTTAACTAACCAAGTCAACTTTCATTCTGGCTCAAGTTCTTCAACTTTTCAATTTCTAAGAACTTTCCGATTTTCCAAAAATTTGGCTAATACCCTAAATTTCTGAAAAATTTCGCCATAACCTCCTTTGTACGGGCTCATCGGAAAAACCGCAACTTGCCTCGCAGGGCCCTCACCAATCAAAAAGAAAAAGAAAAAGCCAATCGGCTCATAAAATCACCAAAACCTAATGAATATAGTAAGTAATTACCTATTTGTCGGGCATACAATTTTATTCATCTTCTTTAGCCTCGTTGCTATGACCTGTTCAACATGTATGAATGTACATGTATGCAATTCCAATAAATTTTCAATTCAGTTCAATATTTAATTCGATTTGGCTAAATTTACCTTTCATTCTCGTATGGGTTTTATTGTTCCAATTTTTTTATTAGTTAAACTAATAATCACGCAACACAACCAGCAATCAATTAGTTTATTAGCTTTTCAAACGCATAACTTTTACATATACTCAAAAATGTATTTTCAATGAAAAATCACAACATAGACTCTAACTAAGTTTTGGTTCTCACACCAGTCAATAGGAAATATATAGATATCCCACTTTCGAAACTCGAACATAAACTCTAATGATTCTCGAGCTATCATCAGAATCGTCTCCGGGCGACTAGAGTGTGATTATATATCTACCCAGTACATTTGAGACTTCATATACACGTGGATCAGACGTATATGCAAAATCTCCTAATACTCGATAGCCCAAATCGATATAAAATAAAATACTCAAATACGTATAGTAAGCTGTAAATTTTCAAAACTAAATTTGTTTTTAATAAATAGCACTCTTCAAACTCATTCTAGGGTATTACTAACCCTATATCTAACGAGTCATTCTCATAGGATGTTACTAATCCTATCTCCGATGAATTATTTTGTTTGGTTCTAATGTGTCTTGTTCTTGAGCTTTGTAACACCAAAGCTTTGATACCAACTATGGTGACCCGAACTTCCCTGACCTTCGAATCGACCATAAACCATACAAGTCCGATCCGAAAGATGAGCAAACTCATATTTTCCATGAGAACACGACGCATCAGAACACAAACAGAAGAACATTTTATTATTATTACAACAATTTACATTAGAGTACAAGAATAAAAGTATAAATGAATATTATACATTGGAAAATATCAGAGATTTAAAATACATAGCAGCGGAAAAATAATGAATAATACAAATGGAATAAATACACGGGTACATAGCTTCCCGAATATAGCTCCATCTGTAGGTCAGGATCCTATGAAAATAAAGAACCTGCAAACCAAAATTACTAGCTGCCCATACGAAAAATAAAGGCACCCAGAGTTTAGGTTAAAACAATAACCTCCGAGTCAGTCATGGGACTGGTGTGAGAACTAAAACAGTTATTAACTTTTATTTTAAAGTTAAGTAAATCAACGGACCATGCCGTATAACATGGAACGTCTTTCCTCCCAAGAATACCAGTGCATAAAACAAACAACGCAATGCTAAATAGAAAAATGAAGCCATTATAAGACTCAGGTCCCATCACACAATGCAAACACAAACTAGAGGATAGAGTTTTACCTTATAATGGCCAAATATGCTTGGTACGCGAAATTCATCTTTTATTATTACTATAAGTGAAGAAAACAACTTCAAATATAAATGTATCAATCATAGACGACATGGGTACCATATATCATGTCACCATATAGGTTTACAGCTAAAACCGTAAAGTTTCTATTGGAAATTGGATTTCCATCGTGAGTCGAGGCCAGGGATGGTCTCCTTACCGATTCGGATGACCCCTAGCAAGATGACCCAGGATCCCCCGCAGTGAACCCTTGGATCCTCCAAGGCCGGTCCGCTCTTACTTTTGAGGATTAGTTATTCCTAAACACCCGTTTCCCGGTCCTATCGGACCTATAAAATGGCCACTCCGGACCAATATCATGAGCCACTAGAGACACAAATCCGAGGAACCTCGCATCTATCATCCTCCTAAGTAAATATGTCTGGGCTCCATACCATGACACCTCTTCTAGCTAGAAGGAAACGACATGCACTCCTTGGGTCCCTTATCCTGTTTTTGACTCATACCGAGGTGTGAGGCTCACGATTTAACGCTACAACACAAAGCTATGCTAATTAAAGCCGTGCTCTGATCATCATCCACAAGACTCTGCTTTTCAACCAAAGCCTTGATCATTGCATCTTAGCATACCACACTATCAATCCATACCATAACATTGATCATCTGCCAATACATAACCTCTAAGCTCGTACGTCTCAGAGAAGGGGTGTTAAGTAAGAGAATAAATTCCCCGCCACCCAACAGATATACATTTAGCAGAGATCAACGAATACAGCATAATGGAATATAATGTCAGACATATCATCTATTTGCAAGTCCGTTTTGGGTCTGAACAAAACTGGAGGCACCTTATTCCTCGTCCCATATGTCCAATATAAGAGAGAGGTCCTCGCATATCCGATCGATCTCCAAGTACATCCAGACGACCACCACTATAACCCCGTCTTGGGTATACAACCCAATCGAGGCATCTGTAATTATCCCAACGATGTGAAGATCGCCGGTCTTCAACCACCATCTTTATATCATCGACATTTAATCGTTTTATCAGTTATTCAGAATGGGTTAAACCCAGTCTTTCCGAATAACTCGCGTATCTTATAATCAAGTGCTATAAAAGCACAACATACGCCTCATTCCAATCCAGGATATTCTTTTATTCAAATATTCTTATACTGGGAATTATTCCCTTAAATCATATCAAAGATTTATTTCATTTAAACCTCATGTAGAAATCTTCACTTGAAAACCATTTCAAAAGATTTTGTAATATCTTTTCACAACTTAAACAAAATCAAGGTTTATCCAACTAGTCGGGATTAACGCCTTACCGAAGTAATCGTTTATTATTCCAATCATAACCTATTCATTCCATGGAGCAAAACTGGTAGTACTCCATATCTAATACCCAATGTGTTTTCGATAAAATTAATTACCATTCAACGCTTCAAAACCAATTAAAGATTTAACTATCGCATGGAGCAAAACTGGCGATACTCCATCACGGACATTTCTTGAATTTGGTAAGTTAATTACCTTATTCATATCTCAATCTAATTAAAGATTCATTAAAACTCTATCTTAGTTTTAATCTTTAAAAATCATTGTTCAATGATTATTCAACTTTAGGAAATTAATCCTGTTTTTTCTGGGTTAGCGAACCAATGTCAATTAAAACACAGTTCACGATAAACCAAACATCATATTCCACCAAAGTGGAATCTTCACAGAAATTCGATCAGTCGTAATCAATATGAATGTCGATGTTGGACTAGTAATATAAATGGAATAATAGCGAAGCCTTTTAAATTCCAGGTATATTAACGATCATCCTTCATAGAATCGCATCTCGATTATTATTAAATCGAATTCTACTCAATTCCAATTTAATGTATTAAATTGGAAAACTCTACTTTGGAAAATTTCATTAAATATTAGTTAAAAGATTAATAAATTCCAAATCTTAATTTCACTGTTAATCGGGTTTTAAGAATCAATGTCGCTTAAAACATCGTTCACGATGAACCCAAAATCAATTACCACTTCATTCCAATTATGTTTATTAATTGGAAAACCTCTTTAAATCTTAATTAAAAGATTTATTCTTTTCTCAAATGGGTTCAAGAACATTGTTATCTAAGACACCATTCACGACAAACCCAAAATCTAATTTGATATTAGGTATAAGGCTTTGAATAGAATTCATGTCTAATTATATTCAATATCAAATTCTGAAACAAACAGATATCATATCGGGAATAACGATATCGATATCTTCCAAATTCCCATAACAATATCTGTATAATCACGGAATCCAATACTGGGATATCCGAAGATAATTTCCATTCAAATCCGTTCCAATTGAGTATATTGGAAATTTCTAGTTATATTAAAACCATTCCTTTTCCTTTCAGCTCTTTATAAAAGTTGCAAAACAAATTATTCTGATAAAAGTATCTTTTATCTTCATAAACTTGGAATATTTCATCTAAAACCATTTCAAATCATTTATTATGATTTAACATAATTTTTCCCTATTTTTAATCATTTAAAAATAGGCCCTTTCGGTTGAATGACGTTTCAGGTCATTTAACTGCACTAGCGCTGTTTTTATTCAAATTTGAATTTGACATTTCTCAAAATCCAGCCATTAGTTTTCAAATCTCATATACTCATTAGAAAGCTCTTTTTCGATACGAACCCATATGTTCTGGTTTCAGAAGTATCCGACGGTCGGATCTTTCGTTACGTCAAATCAAAGTCAATGGTCGAAATTCGCGAACGGTCGCTGTGTGAAACGTTCTATTCAGGCCATTTATATATTTACAATATATATTTCATCGATTTCCATTCAAGACGTATTTTATAAAACATTTATAAATTTGTTAGAAATCGATTTCAACTTACTTTTCAATTTTAAATCAAAATTGAACTTTCTTTATCATTATAAGATTAAAACGATAATGTTTTCAAAATGTATTATTTTGAAATCTATTCCTTTTCCATATTCATTATAAGATGAATAAAATCGATATGAAAATTCATTCGAGTTAAAATGGCGCAAATCTACTTAACTCGGCTTCATATATTTCCAAATTTTCGGGTCCATCCAAAATCGGACATCAAAACCAAACTTAAATATATTTTGTGTCCATCCAAAATCGGACATCACAACCATATTTTACTGGATATTATTTGAAAATGTTCATTATTTCCAAATTGGAATGAGATCCAATCAATTACCATATAATTTTGATTATATGGATTTCATACATCGCATGTATTCAACAATAATGATAAGTAATCATTAAATTTTCAAGCAACATTCAAAGTGCATTCTACAACCGTATAAGCCTTAAATAAATGAATAACACTTACAATAGTCTGTTAATCAGTCGATTCACATACAACTAAACAATTGGGATTAGTGTATGTCAAATATCATTCCAATACCCGTGTGGGGTTTTCATCCAACACATACTGATTATTATTTGTGCACTAGGGCGATGTGTAAAAATTATCGTCCCAATCGATATCACTCAAATAAGCGAAAATTTAAATAAGTCGTCCGACTTGTAAATGGATGTGTAATCTTACTTTAACTATCCAATAATTTTTCTAACATGTTTTAGAAAATTTCGACATTATAACAGCGCGATTTGCAGAACCGAAATAATGTCTAGCATTATCCCTGTCCTGATACTGGATCGCGCCATACACAAACAATTTCAATCCAATACACATCCAAATAAATCCGTCAATCACCAAATCATCCAAAAAGTAAATACTCAATAACCAAATGCCATTTACAGTGCCATAAGCGGTTGTTCGCGGAGTATGAAATCCGAGTGTCGGTAATATCCATACATCGCTTCCAATTTATGTGATTTGTGCGAATTCGTGTGTTAACTCCATACAACCGATAAAAATATATACTGGCAATTTCTATTTATTTGTAGTTATAAAATAAATTAAATAACTGTACAAAATTTTAGTGAGAGAATTCTAACATTCGTTTCCACTCCGTCGTCATTACCATCGCTCAAATTCGCTGTTCTGGTTCTAGAATTTGCAAACGAGCTCCAATCTTCACCCGACTTTATTTTCTAGCATAAACGCGCCATTCCGGACAACTTTCGCCTAGTGGAATTTTTCCCGAAAATGCTCTAATTCGCCGAAATTCGCGAAAACACAGTATTCAAATTGCTGACTTTGGACGCGTTTTCCGGGCGGCTCTGAATTCCAAAATGTCTTCCGTATACTCAAATCGAAGAGAAAATCATGCTCTTCGACTTTGGCACTGTGGATTTTCGGCCAAAAGTGCATGGTTAGGGAGTTATTGAGGAAAGAAGGTCGGGGAAGTTCAGGTCGCCACATGCATCGTCAGTGTAGCCTGCTCCGTAGTGGGAGGTGCACATATTATTGAGTCACTAAGGAACGTGCCCTTTGCCTTGTTGATGGGAGGAACCTCCCGATATTTGGTTGCATATCTTTTTGTATGCATTGTTATGTTTTGGAATTCATATTTCCAAATGATTTTGGTTTGATATCCCGAAGTGAAATCTACTTTGATAAAGAAAGTTAGATATGTATTTCAAATGATTTGAAATAAGAAATCGGGAAATAAACTCCAAAGGAATAATTTCTGTAAAGTAAATTGGATTTTGAAAAATCTAAGTTTAGGATTAAGCCTAAATGTGTAGATTGAGGAATTGCATGTTGATTGATGCATTGTAGGGCCATACGTCTACTATTGGTTATTGTTTATACACTGACAATCTAGTGGAGGAAACCCGTTCCATGTTAGCGGCGTGGTCCCATGATATGCCTTATTTTACATAAGTTAATTATAACTGTAGAGTTTCTCATACCAGTCCCATGACTGACTCGTAGCTAGTTTTTCCCTTGCAAACTCGTGTGCCCCTATTTTTCACATGGGCAGTCGAGTAGTTTATTTTGCAGATATATTGAGCAGGATTCTGGACCGAAGCTTAAAGCTGTGTCCAGAGCAAATATAGTCTTCCTTTGTGTTAGTTTATTTGTTTCCCCTGTGCATTGTATTACATTTATTGTAATTTATCTTCCGCTGTATTATTTTCTATGTACTCTGATATTTTGTACTCTGATGTAACATTATATGATGTTTACAAAAGTCTTCTATTGTTGTATGCCCAAAGTTAGCGTATCTGACGATTTCCGACTTTCGAAATGGGCCTTGCGGTTGATTCGGAGGGCAGGTATTTTTGGGTCACTACAATAGCTTTGTGTGTATCATGACCTCGGCAAGCCTCA
The DNA here is from genome assembly GCA_030737875.1 of Allium sativum. Taxonomy (NCBI): domain Eukaryota; kingdom Viridiplantae; phylum Streptophyta; class Magnoliopsida; order Asparagales; family Amaryllidaceae; genus Allium; species Allium sativum. The sequence continues at coordinate 17,620,979 of CM060922.1, read as the reverse complement.
CACCTCGGTAAATGGCCAAAACAGGAAGAAATGTAGCAAGGTTATAGGGTGTTGTCTCCTTCTAGATAAAAGGTGTACTACGGTATAGAGCCCAGGTATTAACTTATGTGGTTAAAACTTCCTGCTTTGTGGTTGTTGTTGGTGCGCACCCGGAAAGGTTGGTAACGACCGGGAGATGACATACTCAGGCGTACTCTATCTTACCTAGTTACAGAAGTAACCCGGCCTTGTGTTAGCATGAGGAGCATCACTGTTGATCCTCGATCATCACTCTATATGTGTTAAAAATTCGGTTCGGAAGGAAGTTCCTTAGCCTGGTCATTGTTGGAAACCCAATCTCCACTACGTGCCCGTACGATTTTGATTGTATACCATATGTCGGTATAGTATATGGTACCTATGCTGGCTATTTTAATACATTTACTTTCGAAAGGATTTTTCACACTATGCACTAATAATAATAATATAAGAGGATTTTACGTGTCAAGACATTTTTGACTACATAAGGAGAAACCTCTCCCATGTGTGCGTTTGCATTGTGTGTGTGCCGCGAGACCTTATGTTAGTTTTATTTTTCAAAAAGTCATTGCGGATTTCTATGCACTGGTATTCACATGGAGTAAACCCGTTCCGCGTTAGCGGCGTAGTCCGGTGAATTACCTAACTTTAAAATAAACCCTGAACCACTGTTTTGAGTACTCGCGCCAATCCCACGACTGACCTGGAGTTTATTGTTTCCACACCAAAACTTTGGGTGCCATAATTTTCCAAATGGGCAGCCTAGTAGTTTCGTTCGTAGATTTAGCATTGAAGTTGGTTGGAACATGATTCTGGTTTTTTGCTGGAGCTATTATGTCTTAGAGCATTCGCATTCTTCCACTGAGTTTAATATCTTTTCCGCTATGTAATCGATGTACTCTGATATATCCCTTATAACTCTGATGTAAAATTATTGTAATGATAATGGAAAAGTTCGTTTTATTTTGTGCAAATGTGTAAGTACCCCTAACAATCTGTCTTTATGAAAGGTTTAATTTGGTTTGATTACTGGCGAAAACCGTGTAAAAATCCAGGTCGTTACAGAAATCACTTTTGTGGAAACATTTGGCTGTTAAAAAGGTAAAATGTACTTCGTAGATTTTTTTTCTTATCTCAAAGATAATGTAAAACCAATCGCATAAAGTTGTTTAATTTAACATGGATAGGATTCAGAATATGTTAAGCATCTTATGTGAGAATATATATTTGATATCAGTGAACAATAACTTTAATTTGTAAAGTTTAAAAGAATATTTCCTTCAATGTTTAAAACAAAATTTACTCGGTGCATATGATTTCATAAATTAGGAACTTGATGTGCATGTATTAAGTAAACATTTTTGACTTAAATTATCTCGTTCTCAAAGAGAAGGTCTAAAAAAATTCCATGCATGATAAAATATCATTATTTTCAGTGGTAATTATCACCAGGAATTAATTCCATTTTCAGTAGGAACTATTCCATTTTTGATTATCATGTCAATAAATTATGTATTATAGTTTATAAACATATTATCTACGTATCCAATTAACTTTTTCTAACAGCATTTTTGTACAAAAATACTAACAACAATGGAAACTAAAATCATTACATGAAATTTGCAATGGTAGTATCTCTCTGCAAACATTTTCTGTTTAGCTTATCAAATTTTGGCTGCTTCTTCTAATTGGGGAGTGAACATGGTTTGCAGTCACAACTGTTGCTGAATTTTACTGATCCGTTATATATATTATTTATATTTGCCTAATCGTACCTCATAAACATGCGTTATTAATAAGTTTGCTTTTGGCTTTTAATGCTGAACTTGCTTATTTCAGTTATTCATTCTTTTGTAACCTTAGATTGAACTTGGTTATTAAACTTTTTGGCACGACTACGGCTAATTGGTATCCCTAACAAACATAAGTTATGCTTGTTTGTATGTCCAAGATAATATATAATAGTTACTTGTAATATTTTAATGTTGACCTCTTCATCAATAATCAAAAATGTTAATTGTGAAGTTTTATTATTCTACAAGCTTGTCGACTTCCATATTCTAAAAATGATCATTTTGATTTAGCAGTCCTTTGTATATGCCTCTAGAGATTGTATACTACATTAATTGGATCTCGTTGTTTTTGTTACCCATGTGTAGAAACTGTTAGTGTTTTTTTAAAACTAACGAAAATGGTATATGTTGAACTTTTTAAAGATTTAAAAATTTCCAAGCTATAGTTTGCTTTTCCGATGACAAGATAAGTTTTCCTATCCATGATTATATATTTGTAAACTACAGTACGTAATAAAATGTTTATAAACCATATTATGTTATCAGGATAATTTGCCTGAATCAAGCACATAATAAGAAAGTTATTATACTTCAAATGTATAAAAAGGATTATTCGGTTGTATGCATAATTATATTGGAATAAAGTAGATAATAGAGAAACATCTAAACTGGGAAATAATAAAAAAAGGATCTGAGTGGTTGGAGTAATTATTGTTTACAATGTTATTATTTATATAAGAAGCATGATTGGGCTATGATATTTTTGAAACTGGATATTTGCAATGGCCTAGAAAAAAGGTAAAAAAGGAAGACTCGTTCACTTATTAGATTTTTTTTTGAATTTGAATGAGTTAGAAGAAGTTCAACCATGTATGTTCCTTTAATTATTCCTTTTTTAATTTTGATAGAGAAATTGATTGTATGTATAATTATAACTTTGCATAATATTTTGTGATTACCATGTGTTCTCATTTTATACACAATTCTTTGTAGCTTGTTTCTTATATGACGACATGCATTAAAAAAATTCATTGTTTTTATGACTGTAAGTTAAATGAAATGGCATCAAAGACAGAGGAGTGTGGCAGTCAAGATTTGGGCTCTGAAATTCTTTAAAGATTTGGTTTTTTTCTTAACGTTTGTAATGTGGGCATAAACAAATCTTAGAAAGATGATAATTATTTTAATGTTGAAATGTGTTTTGGGTAAGAAATATGGCTATAATGTGGTTAACAAATTTAACCACAACAGTGTTCTGGAATTGATACCAAGTTACGTATACTATTTGCTACAGCCTTACGTTTTGGTATTAGCATGTCATTTTTGAATAAGATATCGATGTGTAGCCGGGTATAATTACATTTCAGTAAAATTTGGTATGAAATAATAATAGATGTGCTTGTGAATTTTAAAATGACTACTGTGTTTAGTCGCTTGTTATTATGTATACGTTTCATGGATTAAAGTATTAAATTGAAGATGATAAAATATCTAGAGAGTTTAAGGAGAGCAAAGATAACTCATAGAATTAAGGGGAAAGTTTTATTTTCTTCTGCTTTACTATTATTTAATAGATAGATTATGTTTGCGTTATGTATTAATGCATAATCAAAATATTCAAATGCCACCATAATTGCATGATTCAAATAATTAAGCAAATTCATTAAATGGTATTAAATATGCAATTAGGAGTCAACTTCATATGTTGTATGAGGTTAAAATTATTGCTAAACTATATAAATGGAGATAAACAATAAATGTATTATGTCGATGCAATTAAACTTGACACAAAAAATTTATGAGTTTTTAATTTTTTATTTTAATGATTTCTTTTAAATTATTATCTTCCTATCTTCATAAAATGTAGCAAATTAAATTGCAGAAGTATAATACAAGTCGGTTGACAAATTTTTTTAACATCTCTCGTCCGTTAGGGCTTAAATTTGAAATGCATTGTCAACAATTAAATTTTACCCAGCATAATTATTAAAAAAAATTAACTATACCATAACTGAACCATATACTTGTACGAGCTTTGAAAACTATTGAGATTTTGCATGTTATTATTTAAACAGAGTTCAACATCATACGGTAACATCGAAATGTCATTTTTATATTTTTGATAAAGCAGAATTAAATGGGATTTCCGGTATTTGATAAATTGGATTGGAAAGAGGCCACAAGGAAATAGCTGAAGCCCAACAGCCCTTGGAAATGATATACTAAATTTCCCTCCCATAATCCCCAATCAAAAATGAAACTTATTGTCCTTCAGTCTATTTTTGTTGAAATTTTTCCTTCTCCCTAACTACCTCTGTTCTTATTTTGTTTTCCTTTCATGCAAAATAGAGTGGAAAAAAATAAAAAATGAAGAAAATTGAAAAATCACCACATGAACACTTCAAAAATGGATGCAAATGTGCAATCAAGTGGCGACCACATTTGGGCTCTAATCAAGTCCGCAATTACAACTGCGATATCAGGCTACCAATCCAAACTCAAATCGAGAAGAGACGGAATCCTGGAGCAATTATACGATGTCGTTGCCAAGACCAATTACATGCTATTATCTTAGTGGTAACAATAATTTTAAAGTGACAAATGTTGCTGTTAAGGAGGAGGTGAAGGGGAATAGCAGCTCCATTGAAAAAGTTTTCGGAGCTTCTCCTTTGACTCTACAATCGAATTGCAAAGTAGATACGGATCAAGAAGTTGATAACGCTGGCGATGATTTGGTTGATCAAGAGATGAAGATTTTAGATATTAAAATTTTTCTCGAAGATCGATAGCAAGCTAGGTAGTGTTCGCCATTTAATTTTTGAGTTTGACCTTTGCATTCGCGTCTGATGCGTCAGACGTCCTAACGGTCAAACTCAAAATTTTGACTGTTCAGAGTAAAGATTTAAGAAATTTCATTCGCGTCTGATGCGTTGGATGTGAATGCAACGTTTCACTAAACTATAAACCCCTATCCACCTCCTTCCTCTCCATCCTCAACTCTTCCAACTTTAAGTTGAAAACTCCTACAAAATCAAGCACTTCAAAATTTTTTTGCGCTCGTACGTTCTTCAAATCATGTTTTTGTCGGTCCTAATATTTTTATTTTTTCGTTCTCTGCATAACATATATTTTTTCGAATTTTTCTCACATTTTTCATTTTTACCGTTTTTTCAGATATGACGAATAATTCATCCGCCTCCTCCTAGCCTATCACCCTCTAGAATGACTGAGGATGACCATTTTCATCGATATTTTCTGCATCCATATGGGTGGCCGCACTTCATCCTATTCGTTTTATCATGTTTTAATTGCCGAATTCAACACTTAGACTGGGCTTGACTATATAGACAGCCAGATAAAAAACAAGTGGGATGACTTGGAAAGGGAGTGGAACAATTGGAGTGCCTCTATGCAGCTTCCTAGCTGTGATGACCCAAACCCCCGTACCACGGAAGTAAGGATAATCTTTGGAATATAACACATTAATAACATAAGCTGATGACATATAATAGTATGGTACATGAAACAGAGAATAATTTACATCATCAGAAACAGCGGAATCATAACATAAACATCAGAGTACACAGATACATGATCAACTTAGTACAAACAGTGTCATATATGACAAATGACAACAATGCGGAATAAAATATAATGATCATCATAATGTCTGAGATAATCAAAAGAAATGACAAATATCCATCTCCAACTCCAAGATAATATCCATTACTCCAGAACGAATCAGCTAAACCTGAATACAAGGTTGCCCGTATAGAAATAGGGGCACCCGGGTTTGCAAAGTGAAACAAACTATGAGTCAGTCATGGGACTGGTATGAGAAATCCTACTTAACTTATTTAATAATAAGGTCAATCACAGGACCACTGTAACAACCCGCAAATTCTGAACCAATTTAAAATTTTTATTTTAGAAAATTTTAATGAATTTAGAGAATATAAAATGATTATTTTAAATAATAATGGTTAAGAATTTATTTTAATTGAAGTTAAAATGAATAAATTTAATTTAATTATAAAACGAGCCTGAAATAGCGCGGTAGTTTGAAAATTTAATTTTAAACTTTGACTAAATGTACAGGATTAAAATAAATCAGAATTGAGTGAAACAAGAAATATTTAAATCTGTTTAATCATATCTTTCTAACGAATCTGAAAACTTGAAATTTCGTTTTAAAAATCAAAAGTTATGTCCAGTTCAATTTTTAGAAAAATCGCTGTAGAATTTATATATATAATGTATATGGCCCAAAAGGCTACTTTTCACATATGAAGGAATTTGGACTCGAAACCACTTCCATTGACTCCGGAATGATGTTTCTGCATTTAATAAGTATAAACACTTATATATTTTGAGTTTCAGAAATTATTTGTTTAAAAATGTATTTTTAATATTAAATATATAGCCCTTGAAAGTAGTCATTTTTCAAACGACCTCCGTTTTCGACGAAACCACTTTTGTTGGATCCGGAATGTCATTTTATTGCTAGGTTTCAAATTTTAGAATTTTTCGAATTAATATGTGAGCGTGACAAAAGAAAAGGTGTTTTGACTGTTTCAGTTAAAATTAAACGACTTAAAAATAGCTATTTGTCAAACAGTCCCAGAATTCAACGAAAATAGTCTCGCTAGAACCACATCGTCATAAGAAAGGCAAAAATATTTTTTTTAAGAATTTTTGGAGGTCGTATGTGGCCCCGGCGCATTTAAATGTACGGTCAGTATTAAATTAATTAATTTTTAATGGAATTTTAAATGAAATATATACAAATTTCGGAATTGGAGCCCGGGACATAGTCCATCGCCTTCAGAAGGTGTCAAAACCCTAAGAACGACAGTAAGCAGGCCCAAATCGGAGACAGCCCGCATTTTCACCTTTTAAGCACGATTTTCGAAATTTAATAATTAAAAAATAAAAAAACTAAATCCTAAATTGTACAGGCCGCCGCCGTTCCTTCTGTTAGTGGCCTAAAATGTTCGATCTTTGAATGTTAATTTCTCCCAATCCAGACCGAATTAAAACACAAATAATATGCCAAATCGAAGAGAATTCAGAGAGCTTCGAATCCATACGGTGATGATCAAATTTCAGTGCGTGGATTTCACGAATTTGGAGCAGGAAGTGGTGGCGTTCGGGTGCAGTTTTCCAGCCGTGGGGTCCACCGAGCTGGCTCTCCTTGGTGGTGCAGGGTGGCAGCGATGCGAGCTCGGCGGTGGTGCGGTCAGATCCAGGGCCGGCCTTCTCTTCTGGCGTGCGGCGGTGGAGTTCCAAACGGCAGTTTGGGTTCGACGGTTTCAGAAGCTTCGGGGAAGAAGGGTTGACTTATTTTTATTATATTATTTTATTTATTTAAATATTTAATTGTTCAACCTTTAAAAATCGATAACTCTTTCATACGAGGTCCGTTTTGCGAACCGTAAATTGCGTTGGACTCGTCTTTCCGAGATCTTCGCGATGGCACAGACCAGAGCTGAAACGGAGACAGATGAATTTTAGCCAAAAATCAAGGTGAGAATTCAAATTTTATTATTTAATTAATTATAAATTATTTTTCTCGTGATAAAAATAAATGTATTGTGATGTTAATTCAGTTCTGAAATGATTTGTGTGGATAAATGATTGATTGTTGATTGTGGTATGATTATTGTTCATGTTATGCTAGATCCGCACTGGAATTTCCTATATTATTGAATTCTATTGTGATTAGAAAATTAAATCTAAATTTAGATTTAAATCATATTCATTCTGATCTAGTGTTATAATTTATTTTATGATTATTAAATGTTATTTTTATTATTCTGAAATGAACAATAAAATTTGAACGACAAATAAAACGTATTTAATTTAGAATTGGAATGACAAATAAAAACTTATTTTTATTTGTTGACATTACAATAGGAATTTGAGTGACAAATAAAATATTATTTTTATTTGTTTATTTACAATAGAATTTGAGCAACGAATAAAATATATTTTTATTTGTTTACATTAAAAAAGAATATATTTTTAATGAGAGTTTGTTATATTAAGCAGAGTGGATAAAAGCATATATTTTAAATAAGAAATTGTTTCATAAATAAAAAGTACATTTTCATATGCTATTTAGATGTAAATTAGAATGTTAAATAAAAATAACATTTTTATATGTTGTTTAGATGTAAATTTGAACGTTAAATAATAATAACATTTTTATATGTTGTTTATATATGAATTTACACCGCAAGAATGAAATTACATTTTATTATGTAATTTATATATGAATTTACACCGCATGAATAAAATTTCATTTTTATATGTACTTTACATATGAATTTGCATTGTATGACTAAATTACATTTTTTCTATGTAATTAAAATATGAATTTCCATCGCATGATATAAAAATTACATTTTTCTATGTAATTTAGATGTGAATTAGAACGGTAAAATAAAAATGACATTTTTCTATGTAATTTATATATGAGTTATAACGGTATGAAAAAAATTACATTTTTCAGTGTAATTAAATTATGAATTTGTATTGCATTATAACAATTACACCTCTTTAGGTAATTGGGACATGAATTTACAATGTAAAATAGAAATTACATTTTTATATGTAATTGAAAAAGGGATTTGCAATAAAAATTAAAACTTACATTTTTATATGTAATTTAGGATGAGATATATAATTGTAAAATAAAATTTACATTTTTATATGTAGTAAGAAATTGAGAATTCGCATTGATATTAAAATAACACTTTTGTTAAAGATATTGCATTAGAATAAAAAGATAATTTTTGTCGCTTTTTCTTTTTAGAATTAAAAAGCATATTTTGTCAGCTTTTCTTTTTAACATGAAAAGGGTCATTTTTGTCGCTTCTTCTTTTTAACATTAAAAGAACATTTTTATGTCATGTTTCTTTTTAGCATTAAAAGAAGCATTTTTGTTGTTTTTCTTTTTAGAAATAAAAAGAACATTTTGCTTTCATTTCTTTATGATAATATTTTATCGTCATTTTGAATGCGGTAAAAATAGAATTGTTAATGTTGAATGTTTTATCGTCATTTTGAATGCGGTGAAAATAGAATGGTTAATGTTGTCATTTTTATCAACATTTTTGGTGCGATAAAAATATACAATGTTAGTGATTCATTTTCATCGACATTTTTGGTGCGATAAAAATAGACAATGCTAATGATTCCTTTTTTTATCGACATTTTTGATGCGATAAAAGCAGCGATGTTAATGTTACATTTTTTATCGACATTTTGATGCGATAAAAATAGCGATGTTAATGTTACATTTTTATCGTCATTTTAGATGCGATAAAAAGAATATATTTTTGTGTTACATTTCATTGTTTTTCTAGAGACAATAAAAAAAAGAATAAAATTAAAGAATTACATTTTTATGTAAAATTGCTTTCATTGAAAAGAATAAATATAGAAGATGATATTTTTATTGTTAATAATAAACAATGAAAAAGGGAACATTTACATTTTGATGTAAATAAACAATAAAAAGGAAAATTACATTCAAAATGTAAGTTAGAATAAAAAGGACATTTTGTTAGAAAATGTAAATTAGAATAAAAAGTATAGAAATAAAGAGCACATTTTTATTGACCTTTTATATATATAAAAAAAAAAGAATAGAAATATAGGTGACATCTTTATCGTCATGTTATATATTGTGTATTACACTGCCATAGACAAGTTACCTGACTTGTTTATATGATTGGGTTGATAATTTTTACACATAGCCCAAGTGCACAGATGAATTTATTATTTGTTTGTTGGCTGAAACCCCACATGGGTGTTGGGATGAAAATTAACATACACTAATCCCAATATTTAGTTGTATGTTGATCGTTAGATCGACAGGCTGCGATGAGCGTTATTATTTAATTTTAACGCTTATGCAGTGAAATTTACACTCTGGATGTAAATGGATGACTTTGATGATTATACTGTTATTGTCATATATACGATGTGGGTGAAATCCATATATTTCAAATTTTGTGGCAAATGATTGAGTCACATCTCGATTCAGGGGTTCTTTTAAATAAGAATATTCTTACCTTAGAAACTCTTTTTATATACAGGATACACTTTCATAAAAGAAAATATATTTTTAATTAAGTATATGTTATAACAAAGAAAATTTGTAAAAGATAAAAATCTTTTATATAAAGAGTATTTTTAATGATTATCTTAAATATGTTTTTTAATATTTAATGAGCAATCTTTTAATTAAGATTATTAGAATGTGCAATTATATTTGCTGATACGTAATAAATTGAGATGTGAAGTGGATTTATCGTGGACAGTGTTTTTAAACGACATTTGTCCTTTAATCCAATTTACATTGAAATTATTATTTGGAATTTATAAATTTATTTCATAGATTTAAAAAGGCATTTTCTAAAAATAAATTTTTCAATTTAATATATTAAATTGGGATTAAGTGGAAATTCGATTGGTAATAATCGAAATAGACTTCTGTAATAGAAGACTGATATTATATATGGAATTTAAGAGGCTTTGCCGTTATTCCATGTATACTGTTAGTCCGATACAAAAATTTATATCGATTATGTATTGATTTGATTTCTGTGGAATTCCATATTTTGGGGATTGATTTGTGGGTTTATCGTGAACTGTGTTTTAAATGACATTAGTTCTTTAACCTGTTAAGACAAGATTTATTCCTTAAAATTAATGACCTTGTAATAATGATTTTGATATCAAATCAAGATTGGAGTTTTAATAAATCTTTTAAGGAAGATTTAAGATTTTATTTTCAGAGTTTATCTTTGATAAAATTAATGAGAATCTTTCAATATGAATATCTTATTAAAAGAATATTCAGAATCGGAATGCGGCTTAATGTGTGATTTTACAATATTGATTTTTAATCATAAAATACACGAGTTATTCAGAAAGACCGGGTTTAACCCATTCTGAATCATCATCACGACGATTAAGAGTCGAAGATAAAGGCGGTGATTGAAGACCGAAGGTTTTCACATCGTTGGGATGATGATGACTGGTATCTTGAATTGGGACTAGCCTTCCAAGGCAAGGTATTTGGTAATGATCGTCCAAACGTATTTGGAGATCGACGGACACGTTGTTTCTCTCAGACCCAGAGCGGACTTGTAAATGGATTGTGTGTCTGACATTGTATTCCTTTCTACTGTATTTGTTGAACGCTACTAATTATATATTTTTGTTTGGTGGTGTAGAATTTATTCTTCACCTAACACCCTTCTCTAAGACGTATGAGCTTAGAGGTTATATATATATTGGTAGATGATCAATGATATGGTAGGGTCTAAAATGTGGCATGCTAAGATGCAAATGATCAAGGCTTTGTTGAAAAGCAGGCCTTGTGGTTGATGATCAAAGCACAGTCTTTTTAGGCATAGCTTTATGTAACGTGACTTCGCGAGTCTCACACCCCGGTATGAACCTAAAACGGGAGTAAGGACTGCAGGGAGGACATACGTTTTCTTATAGCTAGAAGTGGTGTCATGGTATGGAGCCCATACATTTACTTATGTGTGGATGATGGAATGAGGCGCCTCGGTTATTCGAGTCCCTAGTGGCTCTACGCCCCATAGGGCGGGGAAACATATTGTTCAGGCATAATTAATCCACCCATTGCACTTTTTGGGGACCGGCCCTGAAGATCCAAGGTGCAGTTGCGGTTGTATCCTGAGACGCGGGCTAGAGTGTCTCGAATTCGGTAAGGACTATCTTTTGCCTTGGTTCATGATGGAAATCCAACTTCCAATACGACACCTGCGGTCTTGATTGTATTACTAGTACGGCGACATAGTAGGATGGGGTACTATGCTGTCTAGGATTGATATTATGATTTAAATGTTTTAATTAAAACATACACACACTAATAATAATATCGTATTTTGCGTAATTATCATTTCTTGACCATTATAAGGTAAAACCCTATCCTCCGGTTTGCGTTGCATTGTGTGATGGGACTTGGGTCTTATAATGGTTTCATTTGACTAAAAAGCATTGCGTTATTTGACGATTTATTTAATTATGCACTGGCAATCCAATGGAGTAAACCCGTTCCGCGTTAGCGGCGTGGTCCAATGATTAGCCTTTTTATTAGATAAGTTAGGTTAAGAATTCTCACACCCATCCAACGACTGACCTGTAGTTTGTTTCACTTTGCAAACTCGGGTGCCCTCTTTCCACACGGGCAGTCGAGTAGCTTATTTGGCAGATATATTAAGCAAGATCCTGGATTGAAGACTGAAGCTGTGGCCAGAATATTGATAGCCTTCCGCTGAGATTAGTTCCGCTGCAAATGTTTTTAATTTATTGTAAACTCATCTTCCGTTGTAATATTATTCAATGTACTCTGATATTCTGTACTCTGATGTAACACTATTATGATGTTATAAAATTCTTCTGTTGTTGTTCTAATGTGTTGTATGCCCAGAGTTAACGTATCCGGGTTTTGAACGGTCTTGGTCGATTTTGCAATTGATTAAGGTCGGGCAAAAATCCTGGTCGTTACTACCACGCCGCTAACGCGGAACGGGTTTACTCCATTGGATTGCCAGTGCATATCATAAAGCAAATCTTTTTAAACAATGCAATGCTTTTTGGAAAAATGTAGCCGTTATAAGACTCAAGTCCCAAAACACAATGCAAGCGCAGACCGAAGGATAGAGTTTTTCCTTGTAATGGCCAAATGATGCTTGATACGTATAAACAAAATCATTTGGTATTATTACTAGTGTGTATATGTTACAAAAGCAATTTCAATCATAAATATCAATCATAGATGACATGAGCGTCCCGTGCCACTATGCCGCCAATATAGGCTTACAGTCAAAACTGCACATGTCATATTGGAAGTTGGATTTCCATCGTGAACCAAGGCAAGGGATCGTCCTTACCGATTTTGAGACATTCTAGTCCGTGCCTTAGGATCAGAACGCATCGACCCTTAGGAGCCACAGGGCTGGTCCACACCGAGTGGATTAAAATACCTGAACAATGCGTTTCCCCGCCCTATGGGGCGTAAATCCATCAGTCCGCAGTACCGATATATCCGAGACGTCTCGCTTTCCATGAACCACATGGGTAAAAATATATAAATGTCAGGGCTTGTAAACGCTGACATCACCTCTAGCTAGAAAGAAACGCATGTTCTCCCTGGATCCTCTCCCATTTCTGGTTCACACCGGGGTGTGAGGCTCGCGAATTAACGCTATACACAAAGCGGCGCTATATTAAAGCTATGCTTTGATCATCAACCACAAGACTTTGCTTTTCAACAAAAGCCTTGATCTATGCAACTCAGCATGCCACATTGTCAATGCATTCTATATGATTAATAATCTACCGATATATATAACCTCTGGTTACATACGTCTCAGAGAAGGGTGAAGTAAGAGAATAAATTCTCCTTCACTAGGCAGCTATATATATTTAGTGGAGATCAAAGAATATAGTGCAAAATACAATGTCAGACACACGATCCATTTACAAGTCCGTTCTGGGTCTGAACGAAACCGAAGGCACCTTATTTCTCGTTCCATATGTCCAATACAGAAGAGAGGTCCTCGCATATCCGGACAATCAACAAGTACGTTCGGACCACTACCACTGTAACCCCTCCTGGGAGCCAACTGATCCAAGGCATCAGTGGTAATCCACTCGATGTGAAGATCGCCGGTCTTCATCCACCGTCTTCAACTCTTCGACTTTTAGTCGTCGATCGATTATTTGGAATGAGAATTAACTCGGCCTTTCCAAATAATCCACGTATAAATAGAATTCAAATCAATTCTTTCCATGGTTAAACTATTTGACATTCACGTTTCAATGTATTAAATAATTTTCATGTCAAATACACTTAACCATCAAATATTTAATAAACCAAGTAAAATCGGTTTATTTCCATTCCGCATCGTTTATAATATTTTAAACGATTAATCACTATTTTTATATATATAAAAATGGTCCATTTTCATCAAACGACATTTCAGGTTATTCAATGGCACTGGCGCTGTTTTCATCCAGATTTGAATTTCACATTTCTTGAAATCTAACCGTCGGATCTTAACATATTTAGTACCTATGGAAAGATCTTTTTGTATCGAACCTATCGGTTCCAGTTTCGGGAAAATCCGATGGTCGGATCTCCCGGTATACTTGTTTCAAATTACGAGTCGAAAACGCGAATTACCGCGGCGCGATTCGTTTTTATTTAATATACATTTTCTTATGAAAATATAAATAGATCGACCATTTCCAAACCATTTATATTTCTGGATGTTTCTCAAGATCTAACCGTCGAAACTTAGCACATTTAGTATCGTTGGAAAGACCTTTCTGAGGCGAACACTATGGTTCTAAATTCGGAAAAATCCGAAGGTCGGATTTCCCGCTATACTCGTTCAAAATTACGAGTCGATAACGCGAACTACCGAGCATGATTCGTTTAGTTTATATTTATATTTTCGTATGAAAATACAAATCGATCGTCATTTTCCAAACTATTTATTTTTCAAAATATTTGGCTAACGCCTTTAAATTTCAGAAAATTTCGCCATCGTCTCCTTTGTAAGGAGAGGGGTTTGGAAATTATTGGGCTATATTAGGCACCCAATAAATCCAGTATAAGCATACACAATTTTTAGTGACCTAATATATGCCCGAGGGAGAGTGTAGGTCATTACTCTAGAGGATAAATCCTCGTTACCTCGTCCAGTATTGGAAAATAAATGGTCCTTGTGCCATATTTAATAAACAGAGAGGCGTGGTTATTGTCAACTCTAGACCCGTGTGGGTTTTTTTATTAATCTGGCAATTTACCGTTATAATTTATTTGGTCTATATCAGTTCTCAGTTCAACCTGTAATACAGTAATCGTCATACGAGCATCTTTCTCGTATGATTAATCAACGTCGATACAAAAGCACCTAGTGCTTATATGTAATATGATATGCTATGTCATCGATAGTTCATCTTCTGCTCAACCTATAATGTAACTAATCTATGCCTAAGGGAGTGTGTACTGATCATAACTCCAGAGATAAATCTCGTCACCTTGTCCCGTGTGGGAAAATAAATAATCCATGTGCTGTATCTAACATTTTATTTAGTCCATATCACTCGTGTCTTCACATAGTATGCATATGTAGTGTAATCCATGATTACTGTTGCTATCCTATAGTGTTGGTTTATAATCTCACACAGAACAACCATCACACGCATCCAATGTCATTCACAGGAGTAAATATAATATAATATATATATATATATATATATGTATATATATATATTCAACCAACTCATTAAGGTTTACCTATTTGCCGGGCCCGCAATTAAATCTCTACTCTACATATGTTTACTCAACAGCCTGTATAATGCCATTTAAGGTGGTCTGTGTCCATCCACGTTATATAAAATGCGAGTGTCACATATTATATAACGCTTCTAATGCAAATGAATCGTGAATAGTTCAAGTGTCGAACTACTAGGATATGTATATGCATGTATGTACGTACATGAATGCATGAGCAATGATAAACATCTATAATCATGATAAAATATTTTTAATCGCTATATTACTTAATCAAACGTCATTCATTTCATTGTTTTACGAATATTCGATTTGGCAACATGAGTATTTATTTGCTTACATGAATATATTTTCTTATGTTACATACATACGTTAAAATTTTTATTTTTAACGTTCTAAAAATTATTTCATAGCATGACTATTTTTATTAAGTCCTATATATGTTAAAAATAATGTTTTTAACTAACTAACATTTATTTCTTAACATGACAATTTCATATATTACATACATAAGATAAAAATGATAATTTTAACTAACATATAAATATTTTAGAAAATTTCAACAGCATAACGACAGGGTAGTAAAAACCGGCACAGTCCTGAGTACGGCTCCTCGCTCTACCTTAAAGCCTAGTAGCTTTTGATAATGGGGTTTTCAATAATTTAGTTCGTACGCAGACGAATCCTGTCCTTAAATTAATCAATTTCAATTCATATCCATCTCAATCAAATAAATACCCAAATAGAGTTGCCAAACTCATATTTCACATTATTTCATGTTTTCATATAACATTCACGATTTCAATCGTTGTTCATTTCATTATCCAACCAATCAAGCCAATTTCATTCACAAACATTGCATAAATATTTTCTACAATGCTTATATAAATTTGTACAACATATATACAAACTCATACAATTGTATATCACTATACAATGATTATACAACTCATACAACGCTTATACAAATTTATACAAGCATACATACATTTACTCCATTTTTATTTTGAAATTAAAAATCTCACATCGGTTTTCGCGTAGCTAAAAATCGTAGCAAGCTCCAAAAATCTTTCGGTCTCTTCTAGAATGTCGTGCACGTCGTCACGAGTCCAATGTCGCCGGTTTCACTGGATTTCGACAACATAGCAAAAAGATCTGATTTTTATTCTAAAATCATGATTTGTAACGGTTTTAAGGTGTTGAAAACCCTTTCAAATAAAAAAAACCCGTACCTTTTCTATTTTGTTCAAAACTAGGCTTATGATTTTCTTCAAATCGGTGTATCTAGTTCACGATCGGTCTTCGCCATGATGTCGGCCTCCGAGAGGCGCATCAACGCCAGAGAAGCGGTGGACTCCGGTGGCCTTCGTCGATCCCGGTTGCGCTCGAAAGTTTGAGACTTTCGAACTGAAAATCTCCGCCAATTCGAAATGAAACTTTTCAATCTTTATATGGATTAGAAGCTGAGATCAAGATCTTCAAATTCTTCAACTGGAGCATGTTTTAATTTTGCGTGGATTTGGAGGAATCAAGGAGAGAAGTCGTGAAGGATTTTCCGCCGTCGGGATTTGGTTTTGGGGAGAGAGAAAATAAAAGGAAAATGAATAATAATTTTATAAATTCCATGATTGGTCTATAAATATTTAAATTCCAAAAATACCGATTTCTCATCCGAAATCCAAATCAAACCCAACGACTGTCGTCCCTAGCTAAATACCCCCATTCTGGTCATAATGGGATATGCCACGTTGGCCAATTCGGCTGTTTTTAACAGATTTCTCAAATTTAAAATATAACATTTTAAATTGAATTTGAACGGACGTTTCAAATTACTGGGGCCACATACTAACTCCAAAAATTCTGAATAAATTAATCCTGCTATGTTTTGACGATACGGTCCCATAGTAACTCGTTTCATCAAATTCTGAGCTCGTTTGTAAAATGGTCTTTTTTCCAGTCGATCAAATTACAACTAAATCTGCAGAACGCGTTAAATTCCACCATGCTCACATATCAATTCCAAAAATTATGAAAATTGAAACTTAGCAATAATCTGACATTCTGGATCTATAAAAAGTGGTTTCGTCGAATTCGGAAGTCGTTTGCAAAAAGTCAATTTTTAAGGGCTTAGTTATTATTTAAAAATCGAATTTTTAAATCCTGACGTATTTTCCACTAATATTTCATGAAACAAAAATTTTAAATTGGTTCTGATATCCGGTTGTTACACTAGCAGGGAATAGAACGTGGAGAAAGATTACATGGAAGACCCATATGAATGGTGAAATACTGCAACAAAGAAGTACCAGAAGCATAAGCGTAAGTCCTTCGTCAAATTCCGCCAGCTATATATGCTCCATGACGACGCCATCTCGAATGGCACCTGCATCTATCTGATTACTCCGGTCGCTTCATTCACCGTCGAGGATACAACCTTTTATGGATCATTTCTACAGACAAATGCACCTCCTCTTTTGTCCACTGGATATTTCTGTTAGGATTGTCTCGCATGTTGTTAAGGAGGAATGATGGTTTGGATAAATAGTCCCACATCATGGAATATATTGAAGGAGTTGTGTACAAATATGAGCTGGTAGGCACGTAACATCAGGGATTCCTTTTGTTATATGGGAGTTGTGTGACAGCTCATATACATGCAAGGAGGGGGCTTTTTTCCGACCGTCGTTACATAACAGTTGTATCGGAGCCGAAGGTTCAGACTGGGCGATGCAGGCAAAGCAGTGCTCTCAAAAGATACTCGTAGGATGCGAGTTAAGGGGAAGACGGTTAGGATTGCCTCACATGTTGTTAAGGAGGAATGATGGTTTGGATAAATAGTTCCACATCATGGAATATATTGAAGGTATTATGTACAAATATGAGCTGGTAGGCACGTAACATTAGGGATTCCTTTTGTTATATGGGAGTTGTTTGCCAGCTCATATGCGTGCAAGGAAGGGGGTATTGTTCTGACTTTCCTTACATAACAATTTCCTTGCTAGATCATCTTCTAGGCACACTTCAGAGAAAGAGCATGCTCAAGAGCAGGTGTACTGTTGCAGCTGCTTGGTTGCGTCATACTTTGACTACGAAGTATGAGAGCTGAGGATGGTCCTATGAAGTTATATATGGATGTTAGATATCCTTGAGGAGATTGTGGATGATGAGGTCCTGCCGTTAGTATAGTACATGATCTAAGACTTTCATAATTTGTTTGGATTGTAGTTTGATTTGTTATGTTATGAAAAAATCTGCATTTCATATTAGTTTTACCGTTACAAAATTTTTGTTACAACCAAATATATGTTCGACCGCTCAATACTCCACTCACCATTAATGCTCAATTAACCGCTTAATTCACCGTTCAAAATCTCAAAAACACAACATCCTCTTACACTATTTAAACTGCTCAATTCACCGCTTTGTCAACTCGTTCAACTCAACCGCTCGCCTCTCCAAGAACGAACCCTTAGTACATATTGCAACAACTGCATGTTTCTTATGTATTTGAATTGACCAATTTTGACTGATTTGACAATTTTTAATTAAGGATGTGAATTAACAAAAAATTTACTATATGTAGCAACTGAGGATGTTGTAAGCTTATTGGAAAATCCGACAGACATGGATATCACAATCAAAGCCTTAAGGGTAGCACCGTTATTACTTGTAAACTATTGCTTGATTCCTTAATGAATAGATAGTGATTGCTTCATATGCAGGAGACTCATATTGGAAGACACATAAATCGTTTGAGGAAGCATTCATCAAAGGAAGTAGAGCCGGCCTAGGCTCAATGCTAACTGGGTCATTGGACGAGGCATCAAAACGCGTTAGGGTATAAAAAATAGTTATGAAGGTATGCAATGTAAAAAACACAATCCAAAAAAATTGAGGAAAATAGAAGCGTAGATTTATGGGACGAAGAAGGCGATGCGTGCAAGGAAAAGAAGTATGATAAAGTAGGATCTGAGAGCTATGAGATCTAAAGTAACCCAAGCCCTTATTCTTAAATTATTATATTTTAGTTTACTCTCTGTTTTGCCTAAACGATTGCTAAATGCTAAAAGCCTAAATTAGTAGTTTTCTTTCACCGCTGATCGCGTGTCATGTAATATTTCTGTTCTCAATTATATGCTTATGGAATTTTTTTAACAAATTTTCTACCATTATTTGTCCTTTTAAGTATGCTTACTTTATATTCTATTTAGTAAATCGAAATACTTTAAACCTATCGCAAAATCTACTTTTTCAGCCCAATTTTTTAAAATGAAGCTTTTTTGTATGGTTTTATTTTAATTTTATAATTTGAAGCATCAATTATCACAATTACTTAAATGTAAAGGCCTAAATTAGTAGTTTGCTTTTGCAGCCGATCGCTTGTCATGTGACTTTCTTTTTCAATTATATGCTTATGGAAATTTTTTAACATTTTTTTCTACCATTATTTGTCCTCTTAAGCTTGCTTACTTTATATTGTATTTAGTAATTTAAACCTATCACGAAATCTAGTTTTCAACCTAATTTTTTAAAATGAAGTTTTTTGTATGATTTTATTTTAATTTTATAATTTGAAACATAAATTATGAAAAATCAATGGAGCAAAAGAATAGCAAAAATAATTAAATAAGGTACGATTCTACACAAGTACTATCCATAATGTTGGGATCGATCAATATTCTTATTATTGTTCAATTTATTATTGCAAACAACATTAAAAAAATATAAATAAAATTTTACTTTTCTTTTAGAAATGTTGATTATCTGGAAGAATTACCCAAAAAATGATGTTTTAATCTTTTGGCTAGCTTTTAATGGATTTCAATTTTTAATATCCTGAATTTAAAAAAAAAAAAATCTCTATCTTAGCATATTTTGAGATGTTCCATTTATTCCAAAATTTTGAATTTTAAAAATTCTCATTTACCAAACAACATATAAATTGATTTTAAAATTATAAAAATTGGTTTACATGACAATTTCTTCGTAGAGCAATTCAATCTGACATTATATTTTAAAAAACAAAGGTTTAAATGAAAGCAGTGATATTTTTAGTTGCAAGCTTGTGGATTTTGACATAAGAACAATTCAAGTTTTATTTGTAAAATTTCTTCATATTTGAACTTACTATTTCTTTTATATTTTAACCGTGCTAATTTTATTTATCTTGTTTGCACTGTTACTTCATAACAGTAGCATCGAATTTTCAAAAAATAACATTACCTTATAAATTAGAATATTATCTAGTATAATTGCACAAATTTTCACAGTGGGTGCATAATTTAATTATATATCGCATTGGACATCGTAATTTCGAGGACCAACTCTAAGAGGAAGTTCGGTTGTTGGTTAACAACTTGTCAGGGATAAACTCGGTGGTAGACAATATGTTTAATACAATATAATTTTGCACAGTAATAAAATAGTAAAATTTTGGGCTGGTCATAATGTAATACAGCTTTTGAAGGTAATAGTACAATTCTCAAAGCAGTAATATAAAATCAACTTAGGTGTTGTAGCTATTTTTTACCTGTGCACTTCATTATTTCAGTCTGCTGTCACCGCCAAAGCCAAGTAGAGGCATTATTTTGTATCTCTAATCTACTTCTTTTGCTACTCCAGAGTTGAATTGCTTTGAATTTTGAGTTTGAAATTTTAGTTTGACTATTTGAAAATTTAAGTTCCCAATTTGACTTTGGAATTCGAATTTATAAACTGGAGTGTACTTGGATCAAAAATTCCACCCAGAATGTTTCATTTCTAATTTTTGTTAACTTTATTTTAGTTACTTAATGCGATTTATCTTAATATCGTATTACGAAAATCATCTTTCCATGTGAAATCCATAACATTTCACTATGTTTTTTTTAAATAAATTACTTTGTACTTTTTACTTGAATTTCTGATGATTTTTGTTTTTTTTACACAGGAACGCATGTGAACAACATTCATGCATACGCATATGTAAATGTGTGTGTGTGTGTGGTGTACACACACACACACACATATATATATATACATACTCACACACACACACACACACACACACATATATATATATATATATATGCAAAGTCTAGACACAGAAATTTGACACAAATTGGAATACTCAAACCATTGGGTTGTCCTTTGATTTCCACCTCTCATATAAGGACAAATTGATCAAATGGCTGAGATTTTGTGTATTCCAGTTTGTGTTAAATTTTTATGTTCAAAAAGCTTCCCTTATATATATATATATATATAATATGTGTGTGTGTATGCATGCGTGCGCTTAGTGCACACATGTACTCACACACAACGCACACAAATAAGTCTACGCCGCTTACAGGTGATATACATATATTGTTTCCGAAGTATATTTTTCGCATCACGATTGAATGTTCATATCCAGATTAGAGGCTAGGCTGAAAATATAATTGAGAAAAGTCACCAATTTTATTTGAAATGAAATGTATCATGATTTTTACAGTTTGGATAGATCAATTTATATGAACTTTTGAAGATGAAGGGGAATACCAAGTTTTAGGCTAAAATGTAGAAATTGAAGCATCAAATTAATCTTAACGTGTACAATGTTACTATGGAAAAAAGAATCCATGCTTTTTCGGCGCACTCAAACATATTTGATAATTAATCCACATATAGTGAATAAATTTAGCATGGAAATATGTATATCAATCTATTACATGTAACAGCTAAAGCAAATACTTCACCGTGATGAGGCTTTTTACGTTACTTAAATTACTCATTCCTTAAATTATTTATAAAAATTAAATCCTCTTATTAAAAAGTTGATAGATTAATGGATCGTATTTTAACACATAGCTCTTTCTTGTCTTGGAGTTGAAATTATTGTTTTATTTTGGAAAAATTAGTCCCGCACCAGATAATAAACCTAAAGCTTGGTATATATATTAAGTAAGATTAACATTTAAATTCACACCGTACCAATGTTTGAACAGCTAAAAAGATTAGTATAGGTGTCAAAAGTTGTTGGGTAACGGTACCTGTTCTAATATCCATTGCCTGGTGATTTCAGTTGTTTCTCTCACACTCTCATTGGCCGTTCCATTTTTTCCCCGACTATGCCTAGCATCTGCGATACAAAATATGCATTGCGCAAGTTGTATTGTGTTATAACTTATATCAGATCTTGTTTTATTTGCTGTTGTCTTTTAATTTATATTTTGTTGCTACACTTGTATCTAGGGGTGAGCAAAAAACGGAAATAAAACCGAAACCGAACCGAAACCGATAAAAACCAAATCGAAAAAGACAAAACCAAGAAAAACCGAAACCGAAATTCAAAAAAATCAAACCGTACTAATATTTCGGTTTCGGTTTTAGGTCCAAACCGAACCAAAAAAAACCGAACCGAACCGAATTATAAAATGTTGCATATTGTCTCTTGTTACATGTTGTTTTGTATTATATAATATATACACACTGGCCACTGCTTCACTCATATGATTTAGTTGAATACAAGATTAGGGATAGACTAATATAAAATGTCCATTTCTTGTTTTTGTAGATTCTTGGATGTCTTCGGCTTAGAGCTAGTTAGCTTAGCTTTGTACTACTTTGGATGACTTATAGTCTATTAGTCTGTACACTGTATCATGTGTCTCAATACACTTGGTTGAAATAATTAATTTTAATTTCTTCTATGGTTGTTTAGATTTATAATATTTTTTATTTAAATCGGTTTTAAAATCGAAACCGAACCGATAAAAACCGAAACTGAGGTTTTGAAACCGAAACCGAAACCGATGCTTCGGTTCCGGTTTCGAATATCGATTTTTAAAACCGAGGTCTTTCGGTTTCGGTTTTACCCCAAAACCGAACCGAACCGAGGTTTTCTCACCCCTACTTGTATCAGCAAGACAATGATGGAACAATTGTTTCATACTTTATTTCCATTATGTTACAGGAAATGGAAGGAGACTGTTGATGAGGGGGTGAAAAACAATCCAGAGAATGAGCTGCCTATCAATAATTGTACGTATATGAATTGACACATGGAGATAGAAAATGATTTATTATTAATTTAGAGTTTATAATGGTTGGTTGACACTGGCATTGCAGACGATGAAGATTTGCCTCAGCATTCACCCTCCGAACATAATCAGAATGGAAATCATGTATGAATTCATTTTTATCCCTGCTATACATTCTTCTAGAATACATTGTCTTCATTCTGATATATATATTTCATTTCTGCATGTGAACATGCCAGGTTACCGAGTGTGCTTGCTCACCTGATCTTCACAGTGAGTTTAGTAAATGTTTAGAATATACTTGAGGCAACTATTTATATGTGACTGAACTTTCAATTGTTTGAAGTAGATGATAGAATGAGTTCTAATCGTAATTGTTTGGAGCCAGACGTAATGCCAATTCTAAAAAGAAAAATGCCATCAAAACCGAGCTTACCGGCTCATATTGTAGTTTTAAGTGATTTTCTTGAATTTATTGTTAATATTTACTATTTACCTAACTTTGTTTTCTATATGGTTCGCTTTACATCAAAAAGCGTTGAAACAAGAAGATGGTTTGTTTGATGATCATAGGCTGACTGCTAATTGCGACGATGCTCATAATGGTAAATGTTTGCATTGTATCTTTCCTAGTGCACTCAAGGTTCCAACTTTTTTTTTATTATCACTTGATAATACCATCATCTGCTACATATTAGGCAAAGTGGCCTTGACTATCGTA
This sequence comes from Allium sativum, assembly GCA_030737875.1. Taxonomy (NCBI): domain Eukaryota; kingdom Viridiplantae; phylum Streptophyta; class Magnoliopsida; order Asparagales; family Amaryllidaceae; genus Allium; species Allium sativum. The sequence goes on along the minus strand of CM060922.1, from coordinate 17,597,093 downwards.
CACGGAATATTAGACAACATGACTCAATTTCCCCGTTGTCTTATGCATACGTTTATAGATTAAACACAGTAAAATGGGGAAATTAGTTGCGTAGGACACCTAATTCTATAACTAGAGTCTGGACTAAAGTTCAAACTATACCGACGTCAGCAATTATTTGTGATCGACACTTTCCTATGGAATAGAAAAGCATGAATTTATTATAAACTGCAAACGCACATGTGTATAGTATGCAGGTCGAAAATAGCAAGGAAAATTAAATTTTATTATTTATATATTTCGTGGGCGAGTTCGACGAATTTTGGAGGACTGATTGAAAAACAAAAAAATTGAAATTGCAATTTGATTCAGAACAAATCTAATTGAACCGACGATCAAATCACAATTATAAATTGAAAAGAAAACAAAACTATTATTGAATTGAATCAGACCTGAATCTAATCATATCTATATTCAATCCAATATGACCTAGGAAAGCAATTAAAAAGCATAAATTAAAATTGCGGAAATTAAATAACAACAGAAAATAAAATTTGGATTACCGCTGAATCTAATTAGACGGTCAATCAATAATGAAAATAAGTGCAAAAGATAACTTGTACTCTACCAAACCTAATTGTGTGCATGCACTAGATGCTAATAAAATAAAATAAAAGCAGAAAAGCAAAAGAAAACTAAACTGGATTAATGGCAGAAGAAAGTTCAGAAGAAAGTTCAATCGTTTACAATGAATACAACGGTTATTTATAGGGGATGTGGTCTCCTATTAATGAGAATAATTGAGCATAGAATGAATCTCTTGAAATAATCTATTTACAAATAAAAGAGATATGAGGATAGACTTGAGATAGTCCATGCAGATTTCCTCTTCTGATTAGTGACAGATTGATTGGCTTTTCCTTAGTAATAATTCAATCAAATCTTCTTCCATATGGTAGTTGAAAATGAATGATTTGAGTCAATTTCCTTGAGAAGAATATGCCACTATTCCATATATTTCTTTAGAGCAAAGGAGGCGGTGTGTATATATCCATGTTCCATTCTTCAACAAAAATAGGGCTTGACAAGGATCAAAATCAGGTCACTCCATCCAAATTTCTAAGCCTTTACTAGTGTGCTACAGCTTTCTTTGTGATTGAAAATTTGTTGATTCCAAAAAGTAGCATTTTTCTATTCAAATGGTCTTTAATTGAATGAAGGAGACATATATTTAACAACCTGTGAAAACACACGAAAATACCCCAAGTAATATTTATTATTTGTAATAAAGATAAGTTATGGGTGTAAAAATAAACGCTTTTACATGTTAATCAAATACCCCCACACTTATCTTTTACTCGTCCTCGAGTAAAGAAAGAATGAAAAACTAATCTAGGTAGGTCTCACTTTCGTAGGAAACACAATTGCATTGAGCATATGGAACAAGCCGTTAAACCTCTAGGTGTCCCTAGTAGGATTGATTGTGTCTCGTGAGGGTTTTCAGCGGATACTACCCACAAAATTCAAATGTTGTATGCCATTTTCCGAATGCAGCTATATGAATGCAACAGACATATACAAATAAAAACAAAAACGTAAACACGACTTGTTTCAAAAAAGTGCTACAACAGGGTAAATTAACCATTTCTAGTCAGTTGATTTTATTTTTGATACCTCAACTTATCACGAATTTTTCAACATAATTCAAGTTTTCAATGTTGAACTCTAGTTTGGCCAGTTGGTTCAGTTGATAACATAGTGCAGCCATGAAATAAATTCTTTGTTTACTTGTCACAGTTTGCAAAGTGGTATTCTCATTTCCTTTGCGTATGAATAATCAAATCAGTAAGGTCAAGAAGTGTTTGGGCATCATCGCTTATTCTCTATCTTTATAAAAATTTAAATTTATGACTGATTACACACACCTAAATTAAAGACCAAGGTATACCACTCATTAGAGTTCGGGACAGAGCTTAGCAGATTGGGCAGACCGACGCTGACTTTGCCAACAACATGCCGGTAATCATTAGGTGTCCAACTCATAAAATGGGACCAAGATATACTAACAATGACTTTGTCAACAAGGTGTCGGAAAGAGCTTGGCGGGTTTGCACACCAACGCTAGATTTACAAGCAATGTTGGATACCCTTAGATTGCTATTATTATTATTATTACTACTACTACTACTACTACTATTGAATATAAGAAAAAGAAAGAGTTACGCAAATTCAGCTTAACACAACTTAGTTTTAAAGATCCAATGTAAGTATTTTTAAGTTCTCCACTCATTAAACAAAGACTGCAATTTAGAATAAACTCCATGGCCATCACCTAAGAATCCTTCTATGCACCAGTTACACTATTATCGCTTGTAATTCAACTTTTCATTATATTCCTTATTCGAAGTTAGATGAGAGAAAAAAAATACTATTAACTGACTAACAATTGTTAATTTATTTTACTGTACCAATCTAAAATGAGTCAGGCTTCAAAAAAATGGCATGTTACTACGATCTAGAATGCATGATGGTCCTATATGAAAAGAAAGAGTAAAAATTAAAGAAAAATAAAAGGATCTAATGCAGAATCCTCCCTCCACACTTGAACTAAACAGTGTCCACACTGTAAACACGTTTTCTAAATGTGAAAGATAAGACCCAAAGATGGATGAGATGCAAAATGATTTGTAAAATGAAGTGCAATTTAACAATTATGTATGAATGAAAATCATATGCAAAATGTAATATACGATGATGATGAATTTTTTGTGAAGAATGATATTTCCTTTTCTCCGCACACTTGCCTCTCTCGAAAATGATGCATGATGATTTCTTATCAGATTTGTGAGATACAATAGGCATGTTAGTGAATTCTGAAATCAAATTTCTTCCTATGAAAATTTTCATGCCAATGATTTATATAATTCAACAGAAGATTATCATAATCCCACAAATTTGAGTTTTTAACAACAATTTCATTCGATGGTATGGAATTAAGATTATCTTCGCAACATACTCCCAATTAGTCATTTAAAAATTTAAGCTCATCTTCGAATAATTCTTCAAAAGACATACTGGACTCGTCTATTGAGGAAAGTGAAGTTTTCTGATGAGATAAATCATACGTGTCAACTAAAATTATTTCCATTATGTCGACTTCTCCTATTTCGATCTCTTTGGGTTGATGAAAAATATTCAATTCAATGGTTAAATGCCCAAATGATAGTCGAAGTAGGCCGCTCCTATAATTAATGATATCATTTGAGGTAGCTAACAAGGGACGACCCAATATCAATGGAATCTGACTATTCAAATTTGAAACAAACTCGGTTTCAGGAACTATGAAGTCAACTGGGAAATAAGAATGTTCAATTTGAATCAAAATGTCTTCAATAATTCCTATGGGTTTTTTAAAAGATTGATCGGCCAATTGAAGTGTGATACTCGTGGGTTTCAATTCTCCTTGTCCAAGTTGACGATAAACAGTTTAGGGAAGAAAGTTGACACTTGCGCCAAGATTAAGTAAGGCGTGACTGATGTGAGTATTTTCTAGTTTACAACCGATTGTAGGGCAACTGGGGTCCTTATACGAGCTATTATTCGCAGTTAAAAAGGCAGTTTTAGGAACATTAGTGGCTCGTTTTCGGGTATATAGCTCTTTCAGATACTTGGCATATTCAGGAATTTGTTCGATGGTGTCTAAGAGTGGAATATTGACACGAACTTGTTTAAAGATTTCAAGAATTTTTTTGAAATTCGTATCCTTCTTCTTATTGTTAAGTCTATTAGGATAAGGAGCTACCAGTTCATAGACTCTTCCAGAATTTTGATCGTTCTAAGAAGAAGGTTTCGATATAGGAAGCGAAGGCGGTAAGGATGTAGAAGAGGGAATGTTGGGATGGCCAATATTAGAAGAAGAGACACTATCGGGGTTGCCGACACTAGGAGAAGAGATCTTGGGATTGCCTACATTCGAAAAAGATGGAGATTTTAGAGGTTCAGAAGTGCTGGCCTTAGTAGCCATCGGATGAGCGTCAAGCTTTCGAATTGGATTCAGAATCAAAGGATTATCGGGATTTATAACATTATTATCAATTGTTTTACCGGACCTAAGGGTGGTGACAGCGTTAACCGAATTATTTTCGTCCTCACAAGAATTCATAGTACGTGAATTCTATTTTGGATTCCCTTGGGTTGACTTGGCTATTTCATTTTTCATTACTTTTCGTTAGTTCCTTCATCATATTCATCATTTGTTCGAGTATAGCATCTTGATCGTTTATTTGTTTCTCTAATCGAACAATTTCTTATAGAGGTTGAGAAGATTGAGGAGGCTGAGTTGACGACTGAAGGTTCGATTGCCTATATGGTTGACTCGAAGGCTTAGATGGAGGTGAAATTTGAGAAGTTTGAGGACTATAAGAAAACGGGGCTTGGTAATTCGGATTAGACCACGAGAAATTTGGATGATTTCTCCAACTAGGATCATATGTGGATGAATAAGGACTATTTTGAGCTATGACATTGACTTGGTCTTGAGTATAATAATGGGGTTGTCCTTCAAATTGAGGAGTTTGAGTTTCTAAGGGAATATGAATTGGATCCACGACATGCACTCCTCTAGTAGAAGTACGAATGGGAATACAAATTGATTCCCATTGTTGGATCTAGATTAACCCTGGAGAGGGGGAGGGTGAATAAGGTTTATTAAAAATTATCGCTTAGTTCAAGTTTTATGGGATATTAAAAAAATATTCACAGATTACAGAATATAGCAGAAATAGAAATGCAGAAAGTAAACGACGCAAGATATACCCAGCTTCGGCAAAACCCTGCCTACTGCTGCATTCCTAAGGTTTCTACTAGGTAAAAGAACAGATCCCGCATGCAAGACCATGTACACTCGCGAACCCCTCGCTCCTATTTTAGTTCTATGCTTAAAACCCTAGACTGATCGATATCCCTTCAACCAGATTTTCCCGGATTACAAACCGGTAACTCGTAAACCCTAGTTTTTACAGACTCTAGTAAACTGCCAGTTAACACCCTAACTGGATTCCTAGAATTTTATAGACTCTAGTAATTGTTCAGACGATTTGCGAAAAAAATGAAAATACAATGAAATAAACACAAGAAAACACTATAAAAAATAAATCAAAAATAAACACTCCCTCCACTTAATTATGTAGGTCGATCCACTTTGCAACTTGGTTAGCCCGTCCTCTTTTCCATTGAGAAATGAAATGGTGACCTTTAGATTGGGAATTAGGGTTTTTCTTCTCTCCTTTGTTGATGTTATTCTGAAAAAGATCTATGAAGCTTGAAGGCGACTTTGCTCCTGTTTCTTCGATTGATTTGAGATCACTTCTGATCGAAAACAATGTATGTAATTTCAGATATGAATTTATATGGTTTCTCTTTGAAATGTTGGCTTGGATTTTGATGATTTTTGCCAATGAGGATAGTTGTGTATTTATAGGGTTATAGGAAATTCTAGACACTCTGATTTCATTTATTTGATTTGGTCTGAATACGTGAAAAAACCTCTTTTGAAATGTTGCATGATTTTCCTCTTTTAATTCTCGGCCTTGACTGATCAGCATGAATTTTGTTGCATGAATTAATCGATGAACCTGGACATGTTTTTATAAACCTCTCTGAAAGTATGGCAAACGTAATTTGAATATCACAATTAGTATTTTTCCAATTTTAAAACATTTATCCGAAAAGAAATTCCTTGGCTTTGTGTTGATGAATGATGTTCCATGCTTTAAAAATGTCTTGAAAGACTTTCTGGAAATAAATGTGTTGCCTCTTTTACATTTCAAAGTGTATATTTGAGAATCAATTCGAAATTGTTGCCATACTTGAATCGATTTAAAACTATTTTGAAATCACACAGCCATTTCTGGAAAGAAATCTTGAATGAGAATTGGTTAATTACTGGAATTCTAGAATTTAATTTAGAAATTGATTTGTGCCCATTTCTGATTATAAGACTTGCCAAAATTATTGTTCACTTATTTGTGTTTTTGCCAAGAACACGTTCATACCAGATTTGCACAATGTATGCTTGCACATACTTATATGATTTGCATGAACTCTCGTATACTCTGTTATTCATTTCTGGAAAACTCCTTATATATGTTGACTGATTCAAATGAGTTGCTGAATCTTTGATTGCCACTTGCCAATCTGGCTCGACCCATTTAGCTGCTGCCATGAGTTAGCTATGTTCAGTATGATTTCCTCATTATTTTGCTCATTACACATGTTTTTCTCGCTTGATTATGAACTTGAGAAGTTGATCTTGGTGATACATTTTTGTTGAAAATTGCAGTTGCATGAACTATGCTGTTTAGACATATATTGTAATGGCCCGAATTTCCGTACTCTTTGAGTCGACTAATAACACCACACGTCCAACCCAAATTGCACAGAAATACGAATCATTATTAGAAAGAAGTTAGAGGATGAGAAATAGAAAGAAAGAAATATTAGAATAGAAGAAAACGAAGATCAGAAACTCACAGCGGAACGAATAAAATATATTATATAACATAACTTTTGAAACACAAATCAGTATTTGTATATTTATACATACCATCATCAGAGCACAACAGCATTCCTGGAATAGTTATAAACTCATATTTCCAGATACAACATGGTACACAGCGGGAGTATGATAGCCTATAACTAACTGATGAAGCCTTCTACTCCTCCAAGTGAATCTGTAAAATCCCGACGATTTGACTACCCGTACAAATTTGGGCACCCAAGAGTTTAGGGAAAACAAACAAAATAAACTCTGGGTCAGTCATGGGACTGGTGTGAGTAAACTCCCACCATTTGTTTAACTTTAAAAATCCTTTCGAAAGAAAGGATAATCGTAAGACCGATCCACACATAAACACAGATGGTTTTTACCTTATGATGACCAAAAATATTTTTGATATCAAATCCAGTGATATTATAATAGTGTCTACAACAAATAAATAGAATCTAGCGAAACGCTTGCATCTCACGCTCCATATATAATATAAAATCAAAAACTGCAGGGCGCTTATTGGAGATTGGATTTCCAACATGACAAGGTATGGGACCACCTTCCGATAGTGTATCTCTAGAGGCGAATACACTGGATTCAACAAGAACGTCTTGCAACCCGGCCCACACATGACCGACCACTCATTTCGCTTGAGTGTATCGAATGTATACCACCGACGGGTGGGATCAGCAACCGCCTCCCGAAAAGGGACAACATCGATAGATTTAAGAAGCAAAAGGAATTTCTCTAGATAGGTGGTTATACATCCTAATGGGTGCGACCCACATAGCCATGCTGCCTGCCCGATTTTTGTCCACTTCCGGGTTGTGAGGCTTGAGGTTTGAATTATCTTCCAGAACATCTGTCCACCATTCACTTTGAATGCCACATCGTCATACCCGCCAAATCACAAATTGATTTCCTCAAAAATACCATGAGTATAAAGCAAAGAGAAACGAATTTCTCCACCACCAAATGTAAGTACGTTTGAAGAGATCAACTTACGCGATCCGTTAGATATACTCTGTCAGACATTCGTCTATTCACGTTTGTCTTGGGACTTGACAAACCGAAGGCACTATTCTATAAATAGGATAGCCCTTGCATAACTCCGTCTTCAATTTTCTTGATCGCAACGCTAATGTCTATACAGAGTGGTTTTCAGATACTGGATCTGATCTCGATCCCTCCGTATTGACGACGGAGGTATAAAATAAATCAAAACTTTGATAGTCGGCGTTTTAACTATCAAAGAAACATCCACACAATCAATGGTCCTATTTCCAAATGGAAATTCTATCAATCAAGCATCAAACAACACTGGGCCCTTTTTATATTAGTTCCTTTTTATATTATCGTTTACAATTCCTGTCTCTAAATTCCTTGTTGACCAATTCCTTTCATTTTCTATGTGTAGAAAATATCTCACATTTTATTTGGTAAAATATTTCAAATTAACGCGATGTTACAAAACATCGTTATTATAACTCAACCCAGTTATCATTTATTTGCTAACCACATTGCTTAACCAAGTTTCACCATCGAACCTTAATCATTCCTCCATCGATCATGCAGTCAATCAAGTTGGGGTATAATTATCTCTCAGACCTTAATTGAACAACATTCACAACTTTGAAACCGTCAAAGTTCACAACTTCAAACCAACCATCGCTTACGCGACCCTCGGATTCGATCTAAGAACACACTTCCTTTATAGAAAAATATTGATTATTATAACGGTAGCGTTGTAATCGCTGTTTCCAAATATTTGATTTATAAAACATTACTTTTAACAACAGCGTTACAATCGCTGTCTAAAATTACAGAACATTTATTATAACAATAACGTTACGATTGCATTATAACGGCAGCGTTAAAAAACGCTGTTCAGAACTTACAAAACATTTATTACAATGACAGCGTTAAAATCACTGTTTAGATTCATAACACTTTCATTATAATAGCAATGTTATAATCGCTGTTTAGATTCAAATTCTAAATTCAATTTCTGAATTCATTCTTTTCAAATCCTTGCCCAATTCCTTTATAACCATTTTGGTTTACCAAAATGTTATTACAATTTATTTTATATTCCAAATGTTGGAATAAACTCATCGATTTATTTTAAAACGATTATCCATTTCCCCTTCTCATTTAAACCTCCATTTGCAAAATATCGACTTTAATCCATCGTTCACTCAAATCGTGAATAAGACTTCTTTTATAAAATCAATTCATTTCACTTCCTTTGAATAATATTTTAAAAATCGACTTCCCTTTATTAACTTCTAATGATAGAATCATTTACAAAATTGTTTTTATAATATCTATTTATAATCTCGTTTAGAATTTCAGTTATAATCGCTAAATGTTAAACAGTTTACAAATATCAGTTTCAAAACTCATTTCCACTTCCTCCATAAATTCAAACTTGAATTTATATTTCAATTTGTCCCAAGGTAAATAATTTACTAGATTTATAAACGCCGTTATATTCACTTGTTGTTTTATTCATTTAAAACAAGTTTCTTATTTTTCAAGACCATTCGAAGTTAAATCCTTATTTTTCGAAATGGATTTCCTTCTTAAAATATCGGATTTTCTTTTTCTCACATTTGAAAATATTTTACGGTGTATAAAATACCAAGTTTTCAGGGCCAGGGTAAATCAAACACAACATATCTAATCATGGATTATCTAACACATCATATATCATAACAAAAGGAACAGAAAAATAACTGTTGTGGAATCCAATTGGATCCCTCCAACCTGTTTCCCTGCATCCACAGATGTTAATCAGCATCAATAATATTATTTCACTTCAAAATGAAATATTAGAACTAATAATCGATTACAATGCAATCATTTCAACCAATTTAATCAACCATTTCAACCAAGCAAGCATCACACATTATAAATTTATTATCAATAAATTTAAAAACTCGTTTATAAAAATATAAACGAAGCAGAGTTTAGTGAGTTTACTCACCTTGGTTCGCAGTTGCTATTGCTTTTATTTCGGTTACAATCAAACTAGTGTTTGATTTTATCACGAAATTCCAGTAGCTTTAGCCTCAGCCAAGTCAGTTCCACAACTTGGGTTTCGTTGTTATGAATCCAACGTGACCAGTTCTGTCGAATTCTGATAATATATAAATTGCTTACGATCATTACAAATTCAAAAATTAAAAATAAAATTTAATATTATTTATCCCCTAATCCTTGATTTAAATCATTTTATATTACCCTAATTCTTTTATATAAAATAAGGCCCTTATCCCAATTGGTTTATACTACCCTTTTTAACAACACAAGTGTAAGTACAAGTTAATTACCTCAATTGTATCTGATGTGCCATAGGATATCCATCAAGGAAATGATATAAATGAATTTATTTGATTTAACACTAATAATTACTATTTACTTTATAAATATAGATTATTTTGTTCAAATGTATAATTTCACGTTTAGCTAATATAAGCTAACATATTTTGTTAAACAATTAGTTGGTCACTGAAATATATATATGGTTATACCTTCCTGTCAACGCCATGCCAACCCTTGATCCCTCTCAAAACCATGCACACGGTTTCTCCATCCAATTCCGTTCTTACTTACCTTTTACAGCAGCTTCCACCTCGGTCACTAACCGGCCTCGCACCCATCACCAAATCACTCCTTACTTCACGCCTGAATCCCATCACACAGCTACCCAGAACAATATTGCATCTTCCATATCCTATTCACAGTAAAACCATGCGTATTTCACATCCATCCTTTCCCATACATTAACGCCCCCTCCAAAACACTCGCCACTTCCAGCTAGACCCCCTGCACCCCATGGTTCTCCACTCCTCCATTCATTGCAACATATAATTACCTAACTTAAATATGCTCCAGTTAAACACCCAGCACTCTTAACAGCTTGTCAGCCTTCTTCCTCGATAAACACTGCTCCTTCTACAACTCACGCACATGCAATATCTCGAACCCAACAACACCACACTTCACTTCTCCAATTCCTTCTTCATCGATGGGCTCAGCCCATAAGCACACAAAGAATTGCGTCGACCTGATATACGCATGCTACTGTACATTATCACGACATCTTTTGCTACCAAACTCCGCTTAACTCTGGCGACATGTTTCCCTTAACCCCACGAACTCAACCGGCCACTCATTTCCGCCTACATTGTTCTTCCGAAGCTCTTACTTCGCTAAAAATATAATTCGAACTGAGCACTTAGAGAAAAATACATCAAATGAAACTGTAGAGCATACAAAATTTGTTGAGGCAGAAATCATTGGATTTCATTTTTTTTAAGCAATCGATTTACGAAGGCCATATTTACTAAGAGGAAGAAAACAGTGAGGCTTGAGCTGTAAACAGCAAGTTCGGATGAAACAAATGGAATGAGGGTGTTGTTTTTCTTTTATACACGTTGTTCCAAATGTGAAAAGGGTTAAGCCACAATCGTTGACTTCAAACCAAATGAATCTTATCTGATATATTTGCAAACTTACAGTGTACAAATCTTGAAAGGATTGGTCACGTTCAAAAGATTTAGAGGGATACTTTCACCTTTCCATTACGTTGGCAGCTGTTGCCTTTACCGTAGGCTTATATAGAAATTTTATTTGTTATTTTATAATATTATTTCATTGAATTACTTAGTAGCCTGCAAATGTCAAAAGCTACTTTATCAGAGCATACCCTATTTCGTCTTCCTTGGGTTTCTATGTAGCCGAAATCTTTGACTACAAACACATGCATTCGTGAATATTTGTCCAAGATTACACACGGTTTTGGTATATATTTTATTGTTTGGAAAGGATACAAACAAAGCATACCCCGTACACGATAAATCTTATAGGATTTGTTCCAGCTGGGCTACTTGACATTAAACTATGGCTCGACCTCTTTTGCTTGCCACTTGTACATGTCATATCCATGTTGTACACTACTTGTTTATTTTGATGTTGCATTGTATTTGACCCGTGCACGACCACATTTATTATTGTTGCACTGAGTCGAGATGGTCCACGTGGCTACTCCTCAGTTGCATTTTGATTGGCGTGGCAGTGCATGCGTGTATATATATGCACGTGTGTATTTGCAATCATTCGAATGATTTTCCTATCCCTGCACTGTAATATGTGTATATACATACACATGTGTGTGTATACGTGTATCATGCGCGTGTTATATTCATATATCAGATCAAGTCATGACAAATGATGAGAAAGACACCGAAATTCTGAGGAAAATGAAAATTTTAAAATAAAATTTATGTTCGCGTGTATTCAGTTTTATTTCTATTGCATTGTACTATGTGTGTTTCTGTTTCATGTGACAGGCAAGCAGACGAAGACTGGACTGACTGTGAGCATTGAAGACAGAAGACTAAGAGACATTGTCAGTGTGTGTCAGTAAAGTGTCTTTATATGAATATGAGCTGTAAACCGAGTGACTGAGTGTTTTTGTTGTGAGGAGCACTGTATGAGGAAAAATGATTGTACTGTAATGTATATCAGTGAAATGTACAAATAGTGGAGTATAAATTTGTAATGTTTGAATGTTAAAATAAAATATTTTATTTAAATAAAATACTGTGTGAATGTTTAATTCTTGTGCAGTAGTATTTCATTTAAATATAAATAATATATTCCTGTCTAAGATGTATATATGAAACAGTACAATATCAAACGCATTTATAATAATTTATATTTGGTTGTTATCATCAAACAAAAATCATATAATTGTGTATACAATACCGTTATATACAACACCTATTGCATGTCCTTTTCAGAATAATCTTCTAAGAATTCCCAAGCTTCCTCTGCTGCTTTAGACATAAATTCTCCTCCACACATTGATTCTAGTTGTGTTCGAGTTTGATAGTTTAGCCCTTCATATGCAATTTAACATAAGTGATGTTTGGGAATTGCATGATGAGGACAACTATATAATAATTGATTGAATATCTCAAAGTATTTTGAAAAAGTTTCCCCTTTATTTTAAGAGAATTTATTTAATTCAATTCGTATTTTCAGAGTTTTATGGAAAGGGAATTTTTTTTTCAAGAATACAGTGATAAATTCATCCCAACTTCTTATGGAATGTTTTGGAAGAAAATTTAGCCATCTTTTAGCGCTTTTAAGTAGTGCAAATGGAATTAGCCCTAGCTTGATAGATTCATTAGTTGCATCTTAGTTATGGATGAATACAATTCAAATTCAATTAGAAATTCATAAGCATTTTCAGAACCATTAAATTTTGATACCCTTTGAATAAAAGAATGTTTAAGCTCAAAATTTCCTTCAACTTGTGGAAATACAATGACAGAAGGTTGAACAGTCCTAGTCGTTCTTGAAGAGATAAGGGTCTATCTATTTCGACATTGAGATTTTGAAAGTTGTGATTAATTCGATTTTGATCCATCTCATTATAAAGATTTTGATTTATCTGAGAACCCTTAGGAGAATTATGGCGGCTAAAACTCTTTTCACTCATCGTTATCAAACACAGAAAAACCCTAGACTTAAGGTTGACAAAATAAGCTCTTATTACAAAATAGATAACGTACTCAATTATATCTTATTAGTTGATAATCTCGAATTGAAGGGGGAAGATGATCTTATGGCTGTTCACGTATAATATAAATACCAAAGGATATGACCAATGTTTTACGGGTAGAATGCAACCTCTTTTGCCAGAAGTTTAATAAATTGAATTAATATATATCCACGATCAAACCCCTGAGATAATCAATTTCATAAAATACACTCTTGTAGTTAATTATATTGCAAATCAAATCAAGTTTTATAATTGAAAAATGACGAAAGTGATGATTTATGGAAATCCGTTTCTCACCAAATTAATTCAGTATTTTTAGCCACACAACAATCATACAAGAATAATTGCAGAAATATATTTTTTACAAGCAAGTCGCTGCCCCTATAGAAAATTTTTGCAAGCAATTTTTATATTTTTTTTTCTTTGCAACAGAACACCTATAAAGTTTAGAAATTTTTACAGTGGGATATGACTCTCCGTCCAGAGCAATTAGTAGCACTGACAATTGTTTGCAAATCGTATAGTCTATGAATTCTTCCACTCTTTTTTTCTTTTGTCTTTTATTTTTCCTTTTTTTGAAATGAAAAGAAATTGCAAGCTAAAAGTAAAATACAAAGAAAACAAAATAAAACAAAGCAACAAACAAGCGACCCTATGGAAACATGAAAGAAAACAATATATTAACCCAGCCTCTGTTAGCACTTTGAAAAATAAACCCAAAAAAGAAATCAATTGAAAATAAGAAACCAAAACAAATGAGAAGCTCAATAAAATCAAAACTTTCAAAGCCTAGTGGACACGTGACCTAACCAAACAACTGACCCCTTTCAGGGCCTGTATGGTTCACCACCAACTATTATGAAAAAAAAAGCTCGAGCCCCTTTTTTTTGTTTTTAGAAAAGAAATATCGAATTCAGCAGAAAATTCGAACTCGAGTGTTTTTATTTTCATCTTTCGAAATTCGATCGGACTTCACCCTTTGAATCGGGTTCAAGCTCTAAGAGTTTAGGGATTTCAATTGGGGATTTCAAAATCGATCAATTCGTTTTTTCTGTTTTCGAAGTTGGATTAAAGTCGCCGTTATGTTCGGATCTGGGGCATGCGATTCGGTTTATGGGAGTTCAAGGGGGCTTTGTCGGATTCGGTGATGGTGAGCAGGTCTGACTATGGAAGATGGTGTCTTCGTTGAAGTCACGGTTTTGGGTAGGTGGTGGATCACGATTTGGTACGGTTTGTGGTAAGAAGCTGCGACGGGGGGTATATTGTATGGATTTTTGGCGGTGGTTACGCACTGATGTTTGCAGAGCGGTTTGTGGTGAGTGGCGGTAGGGGTTAAAAGAACCAAGTGATGTTGTTGTCTAGACGTGCAGTTTTGGGAAGTGATGAAGGAGATATGAACTGAGGTGGTCTGGGATTCGGTAGGGTACGAGGGTGACCGTGAAGTGGTTGAGCGATGTATAAAGAGGGAGGCTGGTATTAGGGTTGAAGAGGAGACCATAAAGGTGATTTTGCTTGTTTTGCTGGAGCTCAGTTTGATTTGCTGAGGGTTTCTAGTTGAATCTGGTGGTTGCGATTATGGTGTTGCCGACAGATGATCAATGATGGTAACGGTGTTACTATCTGGTTTTTGCGATGTTTGTGATGAGTTGGTACTCGCTGAAGAAGTTGGTATGGAAGATTTGATGTATGGCTTTGTATTGATTTACTGGAGATGGTTATGATTGAAGGTATGAACTGGAGATACGGGTATGAACTTGTGACGATGGAGTCTGGTTGATCGGGAAAGTAGATGGAGATGTAGGATTTGGATCTTGCGGCAGAGAGAAATAGGAAAGCAATGAATTCAAAGCAGGAAAATAGGAGAAACAAAAATTGCAAATGAATTTTTTTTATAGAAATTTATAAAAAGGAAAGAGTTTGTAGGAAATTGGAAAGGAATAAACGAAGGAAAAGAAATTGTATTGAAAACATAAAAGGAGGTTGAAAGAAAAGAAATCAAAGAAAATTTGGCAACCTTTTTTTTTCCTCTTGTGTAGAAGATTACAGTATCAATGATCAATACCAAATCAACTAACAAGATTATTTTTTCTGTCTATACAAGAAAACAAAAGGAAAATAAAATAAATAAAAAACTAACATGAATCGAAAATTAAATAAATAATAAAATTTAAGTGTTACCTCCTGGCAACAGTGCCAAAAACTTGATTGATGCTTTTCTATGGAATAGAAAAGCGCGAGTTTATTATAAACTACAAGCGCACAGGTGTGTAGTATGCAGGTCGAACAAAGGAATGAAAATTAAATTTTATTATTTATATATTTTATGGGCGAGTTAGACGAATTTTGGAGAATTGATTGAAAACAACAAAAAATGAAACTGCAATTTGATTCGGAACAAATCTATTTGAACCGATGATGAAATCACAATTATCAATTGAAAAGAAAATAAAACTATTATTTAATTGAATCAGACCAGAATCTAATCAAATCTATATTCAATCCAATATGACCTAGGAAAGCAATTAAAAAGCAAAAATTAAAATTGCAGAAATAAAATAACAAACAGAAAATAAAATTAGGATTACTGCTGAATCTAATCAGACGGTCACTCTATCCAAATTTCCAGACCTTTACCAATGTGCTACAGCTTCCTTTATGATTGAAATTTTTTTGAGTCTAAAACGTAGCGTTTTCTATTCAAATGATCTTTAATTGAATGAAGGAGACATTTATTTAACATGTGAGAACACATAAAAATACCCAAAGTAACATTTATTTATTTACAATAAAGATAAGATATGGGTGTAAAAAATAAACAATTTTACATGTTAATCAATTTGCATGCCTTCCAGGCCAACTGCCATCTTGAACTTTAGCCTAGTCAAAGCATTATACGCAGGCTTCAAACATGCAACATTGTAACTTATAAAATGATCTATACAGAGTACGATTAATTGTAAATGAGTTTGTTAACAATCTTAATTAATGTTTGATACAAATTGCTTATAAAATTAACATATAGAATAAATTTTTAATTGCAACGCTAATAACAATAATAAAGCATTTAAAAATGATGTATCTTTAGGTTAGACCAACACGATATTACATATAATATTCCATATAGTAATAAAGGTTCAACATCTACAATAGGAGCTCAATAGCTCCACAAAGCCTTTGAAAATTATAGAATTATATAGCATTATTTTTCAGTGGGACAATCAACCATTATAATTTCACCTGTTTATTATAAACAAACACTTTACCTCACACTTAAAACTTAAGTTCGATAGAAATAACAAAGACTACAAAGTGGTGGAAAAAAAATCATTGAATATTACAATTGAAAAAATTGCAATAACTCAGAAATATAATAAAGACAAATGGTAATGGGTTCAAAACAATGATGTGTGCTCTTTTACTTTCTCAGGTGCTCATTTATTACGAACGTCACGATTCGCGCTTTGCGTTTGATCGTAATACATGTTTTGCATGTGAATTATGTCTTTAGAAACTGTATATATTTAATTTATTCAAGAGTAAATGATTTACGTAAATGTTCTGTTATATTCTTACGTTTAAATGGCCATGTGTAATTATTTAAAATTTTATTTCTAAATTGCAATACCTAAATCTTTAGTTGTATCATAAATAAAGAATGATGATGTAAATAACGTCAATTTGTTAAATCTATTTTTAAGTGATAGTAAGATTTGTTATTATGTGCAAAAATATAGTTTGAATTGTAATAAATTTAACTGTCAAATCCTACTTTAAGCAATATATAAACTAAAGATATATTTGGGTATTTTTGGAAGTTTATAGTTATATTAGAAGTTTGCATGTTGTAAAAAATTATTAATAGAAATATGATGATTTAAAAATTAATCTTCTTATACATATTTGCTCTTTAGTTATTGATAATAGAAACAAAAATTCAACCTTAAAAAAAATAGATGTTCCCAGTTAGAACTTATATTCAAACAGATTACACATTATTCAAACGTAAAAAAATAGTTAAATATTTTAGAAAATCGTCTCTTACATATGATAAACACATAATTTATAAAAAAAATCAATTTACTTTCGAAGCATGTGCTTTCGTCAGGGGTGTTGTTGACACCAAAAAATGGTACAACACCCAAAGAAAGGGTTTTGTAGAGATTAAGTGAAGATTAATATTGCAAAAAATGAAAACGAGAGAAATTACACACAGGTTTATAGTGGTTCAGTGTTAAAGAGCCTACGTCCACTTTATAATCTTTGAAATGTACTTCAAACTATTACACGCAGAAAAGTTACAATGGCAATACAAGAGATTAATAGAGTAGTAAAAGGGAATCACTTTGATTTTTTTCCAAGAGTCCTCTCTTCTGAGTATCAAAAAGGTATTTAAAGGTGCTCCCTTGCTTGATTCAGTTAGAACACATGCCATACGATCCATATTAATAGTCGAGTATTAGGAAGCGTTCTCTCCTTACAGATTCAACGCCCTTCGAATTTCAAACCACAAGTGGCAATTGATCCGATTGACATAGATAGCTTGGAATGAGAAAAACTCGATACAAGCTCTTCATCAGCGGGATATTTAAGTGTTCCTTGACCCGGTCGAATTGATTACAACATGACTCACCTAGGCTGCGTCCAACATCTCTAATAAACCTTATTGATGGTCCTTCTTGCGCACTGATAGCCTGGGCCGATGACACTAACAAGCCTTGATGGGCTGACCGAGAGGCCCATCAACAGGTTGCCCCCCAAAGAACGTCGCATTTGGAACGGGGCATACTTTGTAAGCATACTGTTTAAGTCTGTATTCAGGTCAATCTGAACGTTCTTCATACACTGGCTCAAGCTGCTTGTTCATAATTCAGCAAAACCGAGAATAGTCTGTGGAGCACCTCGAGGATATAAATCGGCTCAGATAATGAAGATGCCATATTGTCACATGTCCTTTTAGCTGAAACTGGGTCAAAAATGGCTTGACACGTCAATTGAATCTGACCTAAGGGTCACATCTCCCGAATACGAATAGCCTCCTTGTTAAGCTTAAAAGGAAAATTTTACTTTTCCTTCCTCCCATTATTTTACCATAAAAAGTAATTCTCTGTAGAGGAAAAAGAAAGAAGATCATCTCTTCCAGGTACGATCCGATTCTACATCTCTTTTATTTTTAAAAGTCTTCATTTTGCAATTCCTTTCCTTTTCCATCTTCTTATCATGGCCAGGGCGTCATATGGCCTGTAGTTGAAATTAACAGCGCCAGATCGCTGAAGTTAATGGCGATGCGACGATCTGTGGTGGTTTCAACACTGTGGTAAAAGACTTGATGGTTCTTGAGTTGTCGGTCTTTAGTGGCGCAGAGAAGGAATGGTTTTCCCGCTCTTTTTTTTTGAAATACGTATAGTTTGAGGGTACTTCATGTCCTTGGACATACGGCAACATGGTTTGATGTTAGGATAGAATTACTGAGAAGATGTTTTTCATCTGAAGTAATGGTCCTAATCTTTCAGTTGATCTCTTTTCTTGCAAGCAGGTTTCTCAGGATAATAATGAATAAGAGATTCAAGATCACGGACCAGGCAAGGGAAAAAACCTACCCTTATCCATTAGAGTAGACAGTAGTTTAGAGTCTGAGTTGGACGATGAGTCTCGAAGTCAGTCGACGAACCCACCGTCCCCCTCTGGTAGGACGACTGGTCAAAGCGAGGCAACATTTGCTCCCATAACACCCGACATGCTTCCAAGAGCGCGAATTTTAGGAGATCCCATAAATGTCAAAAGTACCAGGATGACAATAGTGCAATTGAAAAATATATCCGTCAAACATAACATCCCATGGGAAAGCTTGCGACTTCCCAGTGATACCGACCGTCCTCACTCCCCCAGAAGCTAACATGGAAATTTCTCGACCGATGTGTATTGTTGGGGCCATCCCCCCTTTCCCTTCATTCATTGTCAATTTCCTACTTCCGATGAAACTGGCTCCAATGTAATTTGCCCTGATGGAATATGGCAGTCTATTAGCCTTTTACTACTTACACATGAGATATTTGGGTTATCCCTTACCTTCGACGATGTGGAGTTCTTTTTTCACATTAGACATAACAACAAATAGTTCCCAACACAGTTCCATATTGAAGGTGGTCGTGGTTGGAGAATTATTGAAGATGTCCCAAGCAAAGCGGGCGACCCTAAATGGGATTGGTTCTGTATTCAATAAAAGCCATGGTGTGCTCGCTATTGGCTTCAATGTGGTAAATCTTTTCTCTTGGCTATGCATATTCACAGTGAAAATATTTGAACTATTTTTTCTTTGCAGGGGACGAGGCGAGAAGAATTGAAGGTAAAATATTCGAAGATCGCTTTCATCGACTAATTAGGTTGGATCTGAAGCAGAAGCTATTTTGGGAATGCTTGACCGATGCCCACTTACATCGATATATTCTTCTTCATCCAAATAGGACGCTCGGGCCCTAGAGAGAGGGAATCGAATCTATAACTCCTGACCAAGATCAGTCACCCCCAGTTGAAAAAAAATCTAGATGATGGACAAGAGGCTCGTTTAACCAGGGAGCCTTCGGCTCATCCCTCGTTCGGAGGGAAGAGGAAGAAGAAGCTCCGCCCACTGGGAAAGAAATCGGCCGTAAAAAACCCAACTTGAGAAGATGAGCGCCTGAAAAGGCAAAGAATTTCTGAAGCAGACCAATTAACGAAGGTATACAAGAAGTCGACCAGTACAGCTTCTGTTGAATATTGTTCCAAAGGAGTTGAGGAGGATGTAGATCTTCCTTATAATGATCAAGAGGAGAGGATGTCGTCTCCCTATCATGGCCTAAGGAGCGTATCCATGCCTGAAATAATGATTTCTTCACAGAATTTGGACCCACAGCAGTTTTTTGGTAACCAGTTCGAGGAAGTTACCTCCCCAGCAAGCCCAAAAGGTATTGAAGGTAGATCATTTTATTGACATTGTGTCGACTTAAATCCTTTACCACACAGTTCTAGTGTCCCATTTCACAGTACTTTTTCCTTCTTGAATAAGTCTAAGACTAGTTGTACCTTTCACTGCTCATACTATCTTTCTCTTTCCCCTTTTTTTAGGAGAAGAAATAAACAATGAATTCTATGGTGATCTCTTTGCTTCCATCTCAATAGAATTTGGGTCAGCAGGGCCGACGTCGCAAAAGGTCGAGCAGGATGATAAGGATGGAGATGGTGGTGGCAAGAAGAGAGAACTGATATCGAGCCTGTTGCTACAGGGACTGGTAACGTCGGGGATGGAAACCAAATTCGGGAGGAAAGTCATGACACTAACCCATCAGAAGACAACGATGTTGTGTTTGTGAAGGAGTGTAAGAGAAATGATCGTCCGTCGATGGCGGAAATTAAAGCTGAATATGAGCAAAAGGCTTTGTCAAGAAAGCCGATATCGCCCATGGATTCTTTGAATGTCAAGCCTCTCCGAGCCATTCCACCAACTCCCCTTTCTTCACCTATACCAAAACAGCAGGAATGGGGTCTACCTCGAGCGCTTTCGGTACAACACTTCGAGACTCATCGAGGCGTTAGCCGACCACCAAAGAAGTATTAGAAATGGTCAGGCAGAAGGAGTGGCTGAGATGATAGAGAGTGGAGAGATCCCCCTCCTTTCTGAAACTTTTTCTGCAAGTTGCTTTTAGGCCATTTGGAAGTCTCATGCGAGTGCGGCCCTCGCGTTTTTTTTTTGTTATCATCCAGTACTGTATTTTTCCGGACAAAGTTTTATTAGTACCTATATGTAAGGACATTATGTAAGCATGTGGTTTTAATGCAAGTTGATGTTTAATAAATTTCTAAATACTTGTGACAACATGCCAAAACATCAAGGTAAGTTAGAAATAATTTTATTCTTATTCCCAATGACTTAACTAAACATAACCATAATCAAGTTATTTACCGACATCTTGCTCCTAGAGTTGGGGGAAAGTGGCTTAGTCATTAAGCTTTCCAGTCATACTTAGAATGGAGCCAGACCAGCCCCTGAGCCATATCTCTAAGTGGAAACGCTTTTAGTCATTTATACTCTTCCTTTGGTCTTTAAAGGTTAGAATTTTGAGGATCGAGCGGTCTCTTGTCGGGTGCACCATTCACACTCGTCCATAATCCCATATTTCTCCAGTTACTGGAGTAGAAGTCATTTCGAATAGGCAGTCACACTGTTCAAGTCATTTTGGTTTCCCGAGTGCTTACATCGCACACAAGGGCAGTCGATCCCTGCCAACCCTTAGTCCCCAGCAAAGTCGGCTCAAGGGTACAGGATAAACAATTTTTTGGAGGTCGGCATCCTTCCTTCGTACTGAATTTTATATTGCATGGAGTTAGTCACAAGACTCACAATACGAAAATTATTTGTCTAAAAGCGTCATAGAATGGGAAAGGAGCCTTTTATTCACAAACAAGAGTGTACAATCAGTCGTGCCTTTATTATAATACTAAGACTAGATTAATCAATTAAAAGCTAAAAAGTCTAAAGATTCTAGAAAGGATAATGTCTTAAATGCTTAGCATTCCACGCCCTTTGAATAGGCTTGCTATCAACAGTCGTCAGTCTGAAAGATCCATTGTCAAGCTTCTGTTGGATGACATAGGGTCCTTCCCACTTAGGGCCCATATGGACCGAGACTGGGAAGATTTTCCTTAGGACGAGCTCACCGATGTCGAAGGTCTTTTGTCGAACCTTTTTTATTGTAGTATTGAGCGACCCTTCGTCTATGAGCTTCGGCTCGAAGATTTGCTTCTTCCATTTTTTTCATCAATCATGTCTAATGATGTCAAGAGAAGAGCATTATTTGTCAACGGGTCTTAATAGGTTGCTCGATGAGACGGGACCTGAAGCTCGATCGGAAGGACAGTTCCGAACCATAAGCTAGAGCAAAAGGAGTTTGGCCAGTAGCCGCCTTATGAGTTGTTCGATATGCCCATAGGGCCAAGGGCAATCCATCGACCCATTTACCCTTAGCTTTTTCCAATCGTTTCTTCAAGATGGTCTTGATATTATTGACGACCTCAACCTGCCCCTTAGACTGCGGATGTGCAACGTATGTATACTTGTTTTCAACGTGATATCGCTCGCAGAAGTCCCTGAATTCTGAGCTATCGAATTGTGTCCCGTTGTCAGTGATAATCGTCTGGGGCACACCATAGCGGCATATGATGTTTCTTACAATAAAATTGATTACTTTTTTTGTGGTGATGGTTATTAATTGCTCGGCTTCAGCCCACTTAGTAAAATGGTCTATAGCTACAATCGCATATTTGGCGCCTCCTTGGAAATTGGTAGGACTCCAATTATGTCTATCCCCCAATCGCAAATGGCCACGGGCTAGCCATTTGGGTAAGGTCTGTGGGGGGAGCTCGTTGAATCTAGGCGTACCTCTAGCATTTGTCGCATCGCCTGGAATAATTAGTTGCGTCTTTACTAACCGCTGGCCAGAAGTATCCATACCGCAGTATCTTTCTAGCCAGAGTCTGTCCTCCCGTATGAGCACCACACCCCCCTTCATGCACTTCTCTAAATATCTATTTGATGTCATAATTAGCTACGCAACGGAACATTGGAATTGAAAAACCCCTTTGGTAGAGTTGATTTTCCTGAATGACATATCGGGATGCTTGTCGTACAAGGGATCGCCTTTCGTTTTTTTTTGGGAGAATGCCGTGCAGTAGGAAATTCTTGATCGGAGTCATCCAAGATTTTTCTTTAGGTTCGATCTCTGACTGATCGACTTCCATTTGATTCGCACTCAGGGAGCTCAAAGTTTCCATGGGGACTAATTCTAGTTTGCTCGAATAATCAGAACTGGCCACCCTGGCTAGTAGATCAACAATCTGGTTTTCTTCCCGAGGTATATGGGAAATTCTGTATTGGTCGAAGCTTTTTAACAACTTTTCCACCTTCTTAGGATACTCGACAAGTCTGGCTCCCCTGGTTTGATACTTCTTCTGGACCTGAAATACAACAAGTTGTGAGTCACACGGAATATCAATCACTGCCACTTTTAGGTCCCTCGCAAGTTTGAGCCCGACAATCAGGGCTTCATATTCAGAGTCATTATTAGTGGCGGGGAAATCCAGTTTTAAGGCATAATGAATCGATCATCCTTCGGGTGATAGTAACACTATGCTAGCACCAGAACATCGATCGTTCCTAGCCCCATCTATATACAGTTTCCAGGCGTTAGGCCTTGGTTCGACCATTGGGGGCTCGGCATTGTCTTCCTCTATTTCATCATCAGGGGCTGCAAATTCGGCTATAAAGTATGCCAGTGCTTGTCCTCTGATTGATTTCCATGGAATGGAAGATAAATTGAACTGACCTAGTTCAATATTCCATTTGAGCAATCGTGCGCTGGCTTCTGGTCGTTGTAAGACTTGTCGCAACGGTTGGTCGGTGAACACTTTAATGGGGTGAGCTTGAAAATAGTGTCAAAGTTTTCGGGAAGAATTTAGCAGACTGTAAGCAAGTTTCTCAAGCTTCGGGTAGTTGCATTCGACTCCGGTCATTTTTTTGCTTACATAATAGACCGGGCGCTGTACTTTATCTTCCTCTCGGACCAAGACTGAGCTGATGACGTGTACAGAAACGGCTAAGTACACAAATAAATCCTTATGATTAATTTGTTTGGAGAGAAACGAAGGTTTCTCCAAGTGGTCGAGCAGGTTTTGGAAGGCCTCGACACAGTTAGGTGTCCAAGCAGAATTCCGCTTTCCTCTTTTGATTAGCTCGAATAAGGGCAAACACTTGTTGGTTGCCTAAGAAATAAAGCGACCCATAGCTGCAACTTTACCAGCTAAGCTCTGCACGTCCTTAATTCTTCGGGGTCCTCAGATATTCTTGATAGCTGCGATCTGGTCGGGATTGATTTCTATTCCCCAAGAACTCCTATAAAACCTAAGAACTTTCCTGATGCTACCCCGAAAGAACACTCCAAAGGGTTCAACTTTATCCCATATCTTCTAAGAATATTAAACATTTCAAATAGATTTTTAACATGATCGGAGGCCTGCTTTGACTTCACAAGCATGTCGTCCACATAGACCTCCATCGTTTTCCCGATCTGGTCATGGAACATTCGATTAACTAGTCATTGATAAGTCGCCCCCACATTCTTCAATCCAAAAGGCATAACCACATAACAATATAATCCAAGGTCCATAATAAAGCTAGTGTGCTCCTGATCCGGGACGTGCATAGCAATCTGGTTATATCCCGAGTACGCATCCATGAGTGAAAGGAGTTCGTGCCCGGTAGTTGAGTCGACTAGTTGATCTATCCTTGGCAATGAAAGACTGTCTTTGGGAAAAGGCTTATTCAAGTCCGAAAAGTTGATACATGTTCGCCATTTCTCATTAGCATTTTTCACCATTACATGATTAGCTATCCATTTTGGATAGCTGGAATCTCGAATAAACCCATTGGTCTGGTGCTTCTCCACTTCTTCTTTCAGTGCAGCGTATCTTTCAGGTCCAAGCATCCTTCTTTTCTACTTTACGGGGGCATATTTCGGGCTAATACTAAGAGAATGGGTTATAACAGAGGGGGATATTCCACACATGTTAGCATGGGTCCATGCAAACATGTCGAGGTTTGCACGGAGGAACTCTGTCAATTCCCTCGTCTAGAGGGAATCGAGATGAGACCCGATCTTTAAGACCTTGGTCAGGTCGTTGTCATCGATCGAAATCTCGATTGTGGTCTCATTTGGAGCCGCCTTTCTACATCCTGGTCCTTCTTCGTCTCTTGGATAATTGTCTTCGAGTTGACGGACGGATGGTTTTGGCCGGGATGTTTTCTGTAGTTGCTATGCTTCCTTTACCTCCTACAAGGGAGGTTTACACTCGGTCTCTCTACTATCTTTGTTCCGCGGCTCCTTCCAATCGGTCTAGTAACAAGCCCGACTTGTTATCTAGTCGCCACGAATAGTCCCGATTCCTGCATCGATCGGGACCTTTAAGAGCAAACACCAGGGTGTAAGATAGGATCTGAATTCCGCTAGGGCTGGCCGTCCTAAAAATTCATTATATTTGGATCGTATGTCCATTACAACAAAAGTTAAGACTCGCACCCTTATGTGGTCTCCTTCTGTAAACTCGACAGTCAGATCAATGACACCGGTTGCTTCAGACGATGAACAATTGAAGCCCTTTATTTGTCATGCGCAAGGTCTTAAATCCTTCAATTCTAACTTCATTTGATCATAAGCTTGCTTGAATAGCTGAACTCCCATTATCAATCAACACCTTCCGTAGAGTAGCCGGGCCAATGGTAGACGTTATTAAGAACATATCAAGAGTTGGAGCATCCATACCGACCGACTCACGTTCACGAAAGATGATGTCGTCGGTCATTAGCTTTCGTTGTTTTATTGCACTGGAGGTTTCAGGGGTGCTGGCTTCTGTGACCTTCAGGTGCTTGGCCGCATTAACATAGTGTTCCATAGCTCGAACACTGTGTCCAGCAGGATGAGGTCCGCCGATAATAGCATTAATCACTATTCCCTTCCACTTCTCTTGGGAAGTATTCCAGGGCGCAATTTGTCCTTGCTTAGGTATTGATGCCCCCGCCCCTTATCCCGAGGGGTAGCCTTTTACTCGTCGAGCTTTCCTTCTCGAATTAATTTCTCGACTATGTCCCTAAGGTGTCGGCAGTCATTAGTCGAGTGGCCGAAGGTCTCATGAAACAAATAGAATTTCCCAGTAGCTCGTTCTTTTTCAGTAGACTCACGTGGAGAGGGCTTCTTATACAAGCCAGTGGAACATGTATCGAGATAAATGTTTTCGAGTGTGTCATTTAGTACCGTGTAAGTCTCAAATACCTAGAATCAAGGTCTTTTTCGAGAGTTTCACCTCGAGCCAGTAGTACCATTAGCGTCCTTCGGCTCATAACCATTCCTCTTGCCTCGATTATCCACATTTACTTCCACCTTTCCTGAATTGTCTCCAGTTTTTTTAACGGCTACATTATTTTGGATGGCCTTATTGGAGGCATCTTTCCACCCATCTTCTTCTTCTAATTGTGCATCCTCTTGACGCAACCGGATGTTGGCTTTCTCGTAGAAAATTTCAATCGTAGTTGGGGGCTTTCCAATCAAATATTTCCCGAACTCCGTTCTTTTGTCGATACCGTCGATAATGCCCATCAAAACCGTCTCATGGTCGGGGTTATTGACTTCAGTTACAGCTCGATTGAATCGGTTGAGATAATTCCTCAATGATTCTCCACGCGTCTGTTTGATGGCAGAGAGGGCCAGAACGTGCTTTGACTTAGACAGATGTAGGCGGAACTGGTTCAGAAACTTTTCACTCAAATCTTTGAAATTTGGAACCGACCTTGGAGGAAGTCGGGTGAACCACATGAGAGCGATGCCGCTCAAGAAGATTTGAAAGGCCTTGCATTTGATAGCATCTGGTGCTGCATCTACCTCCATTTGCCATGAATATCTCATCAAGTGCTGTTTTGGATCGGTAGTTCCTTCATAATGCTGAGCCATTGTGGGCATGTTAAATCGCCTGGGGAGCTCTGGCTACAGAATGTCATCCATAAACGAAGTATGACTTCGATCTATCCCCCATTCTTCATTCTTATAACCCTTACTGTCATTCATGATCTTTCAGACCATAACGGTCAAGTCTAATGGGATAAGATCGTGTCGATCAACCTCATCTGTAGGCCCATCTCTTTCTTCTCTCCTTTCAGGTAATGTCACATGAGTTGTCATCCAGGCTGGTCCACCCTAGCTCCTTACTTTCCGGTCACGCAAAGGGAATCGAGGGGGGGGGGGGTAAACGGGAGCATGCGCAGTATGAGTAGCCCCTTGGTGGATCAGAGGAGAATTCACTCGATCCCCCGGGTTTGAGCATCCTGCTCGGCATTTGCTAGGTCGATCTGCTCGTCATGGGCACGATCACTAGTGCCGAGTTGATTTTTGTTCTCAGTTCTTTCGAGTGGGGGCCGAGAACTGTGGCGGCCCCTGTTCTCTTCAGAGGAGGAAGAACCCTCCGAACCTGGAGTATGCCGATGGAGAGGGGATTGTTGCCTTCGGAACTCCTCCCATTGTTGGGACACACGATTCATATCTTGTCTAAATGCAGCGTTCTCCCTTGTCTGGGCGTTCAGGGCTGCTGTTGTATCCCTAAGCTGGGCCATAATAGCCATGAACTCATCTCGGGTCGCAAATGCCGAGTTGGGGGCAGGATCAGCCGAGGAAGGTTGCTCCGAGGAAGGCAATGTATGTAAGTCTGAAGCTGGGTCCGGATTGGTCGACCCCCCAGCAGCTTCAGCTGCATTCACTAGTTGTTTTCCAGTGTTCCGTGCGGACGACTTTCCGACCATAGGTTATTTTTGCCAAAAAGGTGGTAGGATTTAGTCTCGGACTTGATGATCCGAAAGTAGAACAAAAATCCTTATTCGCTGAGAATATTAGTTCTCAGTGAAAGCACCAAAGTGTTGACACAAAAAATGGTACAACACCCAAAGAAAGGGTTTTATGGAGATTAAGTGAAGATTAATATTGCAAAAAATGAAAATGAGAGAAATCACACACAGGTTTATAGTGGTTCAGCGTTAAAGAGCCTATGTCCACTTTATAATCTCTGAAATATACTTCAAACTATTACACGCGGAATAGTTACAATGGCAATACAAGAGATTAATAGAGTAGTAAAAGGGAATCACTTCGATTGTTTTTCGAAAAGTCCCCTCTTCTGAGTATCAAAAAGGTATTTATAGGTGCTCCCTTGCTTGATTCAGTTAGAACACATGCCATACGATTCATATTAATAGTCGGGTATTAAGAAACGTTCTCTCCTTACTGATTCAACACCCTTCGAATTTCTAATCATAAGTGGCAATTGATCCTGTTGACATAGACAGTTTGGAATGAGAAAAACTCGGTACAAGCCCTTCATCGGCAGGATATTTAAATATGCCTTAACCTGGTCTAATTGATTACAACATGACTCACCTAGGTTGCGTCCAACGTCTCTAATAAGCTTTAGTGATGGTTCTTCTTGCGCACTGATAGCCTGGGCCGATGACACTAACAAGCCTTGATGGGCTGACCGAGAGGCCCATCAACAGGTGTCAAATGGGTTGGGTTGGACATGTTTGAGTCGGGTTAATAATTTACCCAAACCATTTTGATTAGAAAACACCCAAATCATTCAACCATTTTCTAAATGGGTAAATATCCAATCCAATCCATAATTTAACAGGTAAAACCAACCCAACCTATTTAACCATTTTGATTGAAATTGTTTGAAAAGCAATAGAATAAAATCATTGAACTACGACATATGAAACTATAACATATGACGCAGACAAAATAATAATCACCGCAACATTTAGGTCGCACATATAAAACTGAAAATATCATTTAAAACTACAGCATTTGCAACATTCAGTCAACACTAATTGAAATAAAATTCAAGAGCAGCAAATTTTCAGCCTTTAATACTACAATAATCAAAATATCATTTAGTATACTACATATAGCAGCTCCCGTTAAAAGGAACACAGTACAATATCATTTGTAAAATTGAGTTCTTTGTCACAATACCATAAGAGTGCGAATGTACTAATATTCCTTCCACAATATCCGTTTCAGCCATGCATAATAGAATAAATAGATAAATAAATAAATAAGTGCAAGTGGTAATCTAAAAATTGAGAATAATGGAAAAACGATAGCATACGCACAAAAGAAAGTTAATAGTTATAGCATAGATTACCTTCTCATACATGCAAGTGATAATGTTTCAAAAGCAGAAAATGGTTCAGGAGATGATGGAATAAAACAAAATGAAACAACAAAATGACCTATATTTCATGAATGTACGTAAACCAGATGCACCAAAAATACACCAGAAAACAGAAAAGCTGAACTACATGAAGACAAAGACAGGCAATAGTTCTTCAGCAAAAGAATTCAAAAACATAGTATAATTTTAGATCTTCACAATATGAATAGTATTATCTTAAAGAGGCACACTCCACTGTTAAACACAAAATCTGCATCTAATAGCCAAACCGAACTTAAAACAAAGTCAAATAACCAAAACAAAGTCTGCAGTTAATGAAGTCCTAATTGCTAGATAAATATCTTGAGGACCCTATCTTCGAACTACCTACATTATTCAAGGTGTAATAGCCTGTCTCAAAAGTTCATGAAAAAATTGATACTTAGGACAATAAGCCATTATTTATGGCAGGGAGTCAGAACGACCTAGAAAGAGGCATTTGTTTAACTATGCAGAAAGAACTTTGTTGATAGTTGATAATTTTATCAATATTTTTTTTAATTATTTATGCAATTGAGATAAGAGCGACATGGAAACCCTAAATGCAATATGTATTTATAAAAGCTTGAGCCTAAATTAATTGAACATTTTCTTGAAAGAAATGCAGCACATATCAATCTATGATATCTGATATATAACCTGCAATTTTATACTATACTCATGTTAACTATGCTTACTTACGAGAAATAAAAGTAATTATAATTATTTCTTCTCATGTTGACTATGCTTGCTTACGAGAATTACAGACGTACATGTAACACTCTGCACCCTTTAGCATTCCCAAAATAGGAATACCAAAAAGGGCGTTGTTAGTAAAACTATTAGTGTGCGCATGTGAATTCGATTGATTGAGACATGCCGATCACAAGATTTTGTGATGCCAAATCATGGTTTGGGCCAAGTGCCGGATCTTGATCGCGCTGAGTTGCGCATAGGTTTTTGCTTGATCGACACGTACTTGGGCACGTGTTTCCGAGCCGATCCAAGCCGAGCTATGCGAAGTTTGGCCAATTATCTTTTGGTGATCTGCGTGCGGTGCTCAAGTCTTTTTGTGCGATCGACACGTGTTTGCCACACGTGATTGAGTCAATGTTGATTCCGAGAAGGAACTATACTCATAGTTGTGAAAGGCGGGCCATGGCGCGCGGCGCGGAGCGGCATTTGCCCCATTTTTGCTTGTGACGCGGTGCATATAAAAAGGCGCACCAAATGGCGCGCGGCGCATAAATGGAGCACAACGCGAATTGGCGCGCCTTTTATTTTATTTTATGGCTAATTTGTTTTTTTGGCCTTTCAAACTACTATAACTACTACTACAAATACTCTTAGCATCACTACTACTATTGCTATTATTATTATCATCATAATGACATGAAATATGAATAACTTTGTTAATATTATTTTCAGTTATATCTAAACATATTACATATTGACAAAGAAAAAATAAATTTAAATGATTTGGATGAGGAAGATACTGAAGTTTATGTGTTAACACCAAAATTTGCACTGGCAAAATATAAAGAAGCGGAAGCGTCGGAGCCCAAAGGACCAAAGGTTTCGGATAGCGAAACCAGAATTGTGAAGAAAAGAGCAAAGATAATGTTGACATGCTTTCTGGTAAAAGCTGTCACACATGGAATCTCCGGATAGAAGCTCGTTTAAGTATGGGGAATGTCTCCAGAAAGCACAAAGCGATTTGGTCGAAATCGCATCATCGACATAAACTGGCTTAAAACTTCAATCAGACGACCTCTCTTGGGCCCGAAAACATCAATTACGGTGCTTTGCATGGTAAAACATGTAGCCCTCTAAATTAGCTTCAAGCAGAGCTTTCGTTTGGCTAAAACGGACTTACGGATTGAAAGTTACGTCCATTTCCGTGAACGCACGTAGAACCAGAAAGTTCGGAATTGGCATGACCCAATCGGGTCGGATCGGACATACCGGGTCGGATGAGAGAAGGACCGACTCGATCGCATGTGGCAACGCAGCTAGGCACTTGTATTTTCAGCACCAGCATCCTCGGTTCGGATCGGATGAGAAGGAAGACCTGATCTGCCCTGTTCTAGCTGCCAAGAGGAGCACGACGTCTTCGGTTTGAGAGCACCGGTTCGGATCGGAGAGAGGGATCCGACCCGCCTTAACTTCAGTTACACAGAAGTGCGCACCGCCTTGGACTGAAGGCATCAGTTTGGATCGGCAGGCCCGCTTGAACCAGCCGCTCCACATCAGCTTTGACCTATTCTCAAGGGATAACCACCTCCTACTTATCCGGATCAACTCACACATGTCATGCCATGATCTGGAGAGGTTATCTCCACGTTTTCCATTACATTTCGAGAGTGATGGGATGTGTGCCACATGGCACCCGATTCTGGGCTCCTCTACAGCTATAAATACACCATTTGAAGTATTCTGAAGGGATTTTGGCCATTGTTCTTCATGGCTTCCACCATTATCAACGCAAGGACTTTGCGAGCTTAACAAGGCAAGTTCAACTCAGTCTAACACGAGGATTTTGTGTATTAAATCATCTCTGTTTTCTCCTCTTCTTCATTAAAATATAAGGACGTTGTATGTGAATGAATCCTATGGATTGTAGGAAGGCATTGTAACTGTAATTTCTTAGGATATAAGAAAATATAAAGTGGACGTAGGCTTGGTTTGAGCCGAACCACTATAAAAATCTCGTGTGTCTCATCTTTTTTATTGTTTTACTGTATTCTGTGATCTACGAATCTGCATTTGGGTGTTAGTGCCAGAATTTGGTCTAACAGATAAGGTGCTGCCAACAGTAGAGTCTGAAAGATGACGGCAAAGCCACAGGGTAAAGTAGGAAAAGCCGGGAGCAGCGGGAAGCCAATACCGGCACCAATGGGATTCGGGATATAACTAGATGCCGGTACCCTGTACCGAAAGCAGTCAGCAAGGGAAGCTCTGAAAGCATATAATCTGAGACCCAAAGTCATAAGAATGAAACGTCAGATCCGACAAGAGAGGAAAAAAGGGGCTATCGGCACTAATAGCTTAGTGGTGATACTTCAGGAGGTAAGAGGCTATCGGTGTTAACATTAAGCAACAGCTTCAGCGTCACCGAAAGGTATTTTAGAAGCATCACCTACCAGAGCAAACAACAAAGGTAAAAAAGGATAAAACAGTCAGAGCAAACACCCCTCACCGACACCAAAATCCTTATGA
Source organism: Allium sativum (assembly GCA_030737875.1). Lineage (NCBI taxonomy): Eukaryota > Viridiplantae > Streptophyta > Magnoliopsida > Asparagales > Amaryllidaceae > Allium > Allium sativum. The sequence continues at coordinate 17,564,955 of CM060922.1, read as the reverse complement.
TTCAACATCACATGCCAAGCATGGAAAGAAGATGCATATACAAAGCTTCAGCACCAAAACCGAGAGGTATGGATGCGGATCGAGACTAGTAGTCCTGAAACTGAAAGCCATCAAAGTTATCAAAATCCAGGACCAAGCCACCGAGAGGCATGTTAGCGAAGCCACTCCCGGAAGCACGAGATTGTTATCCCGGAAGCAAAGAGACCTCAATGAAAATGTTCAATAAGGAGAAAGGCAACCGAGACCTTTCTGCTGGAACCAAAATTCATAAAAGCGGCCGAAACCATGTTAAAACATCCAAAAGTGGCTTTTACTGGGCTCACAACAGATGGGGCCCGGATGTCTCATTTTTGAGGACTTTTCCCTCATTCCACAATCTTCCTCTCATTTCTAAGAGAGCTAACCTAATTTGTAAATCGATTTGGGGATTTCTCGTGTAACCTCCTCTATGAATAAAATCATCAAAACCCTTAAAGTGGACGTAGGTTTAATCAGAACCAAATTACTATAAATCATGTGTTCTTTACTATTTCGCATTATTATTTTATATTCTACTATGTTTTTATATGTATTATGCAATGCTTCATGGCTTAGCCCTTTCAGCGGGTATCTAGCTACCTAACAGCCTTATGTTATCCTCTGAACGAAAGCCTTTCCGCACAGACCATACCTAGTACCTACAACCTTAGATCTCTTAAGAAACCCTTCCGCAAATCGTTTAGCTTCCTAACTGGTGTTGTGCTTAGGAAACCCTTATCCCTAGGTAACTGTTGGTCCTTGAGTCGCAGAAGCGTGATACTCACCCCTTGAGGGAAGAGTAACTAATCTTTGGGCTTAAGACCTTGATATCTAGGAAACGGTGAACTAACTCAAGCATGTGGGTACTGAATAATCTCATTTCCCCCTTAGTTCCATTTCCATAAACTATATCCCATGTTGACGAAAAATATCGTAAACATTTTGACGCTAGAATGAGGGCTTGAGGTTTTAATGAATCTTTAATTAGAATGAAATGAGAATGGGATAAATAAATTTATCAAATTCAAGAAGGATTCGGAAATGGAGTATCACCAGTTTTACTTCATACGATAGTTAAATCTTTAATTAGATTTGAGACGTTAAAGGTAATTGACTTTACCAATAACACATTGGGTGTTAGATATGGAGTACCACCAGTTTTGCTCCATGAGATGAATAGGTTGGGATTGGAATAATAAAATAAATAATTACCTCGGTAAGACGTTAATCCCGACTAGTTTGATAAACCTTAATTTGGTTTAGATTGAAAAAAGATAAAATAAATATTTTGAAATGATTCCGAAGAAGATTAAAGAATAAATTTAAATGAACTTATCTTTGATAAAATTAATGGGAACCTTTCCCAAGAATATTCTGAATTCGAATGAGGCGTATGTTGTGTTTTTATAGCACTTGATTATAAGATACGCGAGTTATTCGGAAAGACCAATTTTAACCTATTCTGAATAACTGATACGACGACGACCAAAAGTCGACGATGAAGACGGTGGTTCAAGACCGGAGATCTTCACATCGTAGGGATGATTACTGATGCCTCGATTGGGTTGTACACCCAGGACGGGGTTATAATGGTGGTCGTCCAGACGTACTTGGAGATCGACCGGATATGCGAGGACCTCTCCTGTATTGGACATACGGGACGAGGAATAAGGTGCCTCCAATTTCGTTCAGACCCAGAACGGACTTGCAAATGGATAGTGTGTCTGACATTGTATTCCGTTATGCTGTATTCGTTGATCTCTGCTAAATATATATCTGTCTGGTGAGGGAGAATTTATTCCCTTACTTCACCCTTCTCTAAGACGTACGAGCTTAGATGTTATATATTGGTAGATGATCGATGATATGGTATGGATTGACATTGTGGCATGCTGAGTTGCATGGATCAAGGCTTTTATTGAAAAGCAGGGCCTTGTGGTTGATGATCAAGGCACGACTTTAAATAGCATAGCTTTGTATATAGCGTTAATTCGCGAGCCCCACACCTCGGTATGAGTTAAAAACGGGATAAGAGTCCCTAAGGAGTGCAGTCTGTTTCTTTCTAGCTACGGGTAGTGTCATGGTATGGAGCCCAGACATTTATATTATTTACCTGCATGGATGATGGATAGCGAGGCGCCTCAGATATATCGGTCACTACGGGGCCGATGGATAGGTCCTATAGGACCGGAAAACGGATGTTCAGGAATAATTAATCCACAAAATGTATGTGTGGACCGACCTTGGAAGATCCAGGGGTTGCCCGTAGGTGTGATCCTGAGACATCTAGCTAGAGGTATTCCAAATCGGTGAGGAGACCATCCCTGGCATCGACTCATCATGGAAATCCAATTTCCAATATGCGACTTTCAATTTTAGTTGTAAACCTATATGGTGACATAGTGGCATGGGACGCTCATGTCGTCTATGATTGATACATTTATATTTGAAGTTGATTTCTTCACTTATAATAATAATAAAAGATGAATTTCACGTACCAAGCATATTTAGCCATTATAAGGTAAAACTCTATCCTCTGATTTGTGTTTGCATTGTGTGATTGGACCTGAGTCTTATAATGGCTTCATTTTTCCTTTTAGCATTGCGCTGTTTGTTTTATGCATTGGTATTCTTGGAAGGAAACCCGTTCCGTGTTATACGGCGTGGTCCCTTGATTTACTTAACTTTAAAATAAAAGTCAATAACTGTTATAGTTCTCACACCAGTCACATGACTGACTCAGAGTTTATTGTTATAACCTAAACTCTGGGTGCCCCTATTTTCCGCACGGACAGCTAGTAGTTTCGGTTTGCAGGTTCTTCATTTTCACAGGATCCTGACCAATAAATGGAGCTATATTCGGAAAGCTTTGTACCCGTGTATTTCTTCCTTTTGTGTTATAGATTATTTTTCCGCTGCTATGTATTTTAAATCTCTGTTATGTTCAATGTATAAAATTTATTCATACTTTGTTATATTCTTGTACTCTGATATAATTGTTGTAATAACAATGAAATGTTATTATGTTATGTGTTCTGATTTGTCATATTCTCAAAAGCAAATCTAATTTTGCTCGTCTTTCGGGTCAGACTTGTGTGGTTTATGGTCGATTCAAAGGTCGTGGAAGTTTAGATCGCTTCAAAAATGTTACCACACATCACAACTACACCAATTATCATATATTTCTCAAATTGAAAGAAGTATATGCTAGCTACAACACCAAAAAACATGAGAACTGCATCAATAACTTGAAAATTACATCAGGTTTTTTTTTCTTTAAAAAAAAACTGCAGTAAAAAATATTACAATATCTAATAATTATTGAACTACAAAACGTAAGTCTCAGATCATGTAAATAAAACATATTAAGGCTAAAAAATGTGCTGCATCTTTATAATTCACTGGCATTGTTCATTTTCACAACCTGCATGGAATCACAAGTGAAAATTCTAATGTCAAAAATACATACGAAAAAGGATGAAGCATTAAAATAATGAACTAATGCAAGAATAAGATAAGAAATTGCATGCTATAGAATATTTGAGCCACACAATGAACAAATGCAAATTTGACGTTCTGGGATGAAACGTGGAACATTTACGGGGCTTCACATGTTATGCCACGTGATTGGGTCAAATCACAACTAACAAGAATGAACTCTGCTAGAGAGCCCGAACCAAAAAAGGCCCGAATTTGCCCGAAATATACCCCTCATGTTGAATTCAGGGGGGGTATATTTGTCTTTCTTTCTCTGCCCATTGTCACATCCTCTCTCCATACCAAAATTTACCCAATCCTCCCTTTCCACCTCTGCCGCACTTATGCCCGAAACTTAACTTTCTGGCCTTCTAGCATTTCTGAACAAGAATATCAAAACCAAAGTGGGCGTATGTTAATATTTGCGTCTATCTTTGATAAGTTCCGATAAAAAATATTCAAAACCTTTATTTCACAAATATAGCTTTCTAGAAAACGGCAGAGTTTCCAGTGAAATACCATTTACTCTATTCATTATTATTCATACCTCCACCGTTCATTTTGCCATTTGCATTCATATATGTCTCCCATCACTATTTCCAGTCGTCATTGCTATCCGACGTTCTGATGTTATCAAATATCACATTCATTTTTTAGCTTTAATTCTTATGCAAATGATGTTATTAAATCACTATTTTTATCAAATGATGTTAAACTTTTATCAAATGATGTTATTAAATCATTATTTTTTTAACGTTGTTTAATCACAATCTAGGTATGTGTTGTCATGCCTTGTCATATTTTAGCAAATGCAAATTAGAATATCATGCAAATTAAAATATCATCCCTAGGTTATACATGAATTGCGAATTGTGAATTGTGAAATGTGAATGGAAGTTGATTGTGATGTGAGTATTTAAATGCTTTAAAAAAGTATCTTATAGAAATATGAAGACTGGGACCATCCCAGAAGATGATTTCCATAAATGTTCCATGTTTAATGCAATGAGCATTTAAAATAGGCAGATTATCTTTCAGAATGTGATACAAGGACCATGAGTAAGAGCCAAAAATGATACTGAAAGCAGTCACTTAGCTTGATCTATGAGTTTAAGAAAGCATATTTTACTCAACACCAAGAAAACTATCATACAGATGTAAAATGAAATTTTAAGTTATAAGTTAGGTCTCACATTATTAAGAACCCATCAAGATTACTTAACATATCTGCTTTCAAATTCATATATCATACAACAATTTAAAATGAATGAGATAGTCACCTAACAGTATGGCTGCTTACAAGAAAAAAATACAATTCACAATTTGATTCATCTCAAGTTTTGCGTTAGTAAATTGGAATTCAAAAACAGTTGTTTATTTTATTTTTCCAACTAGAACAGTGGGTCAACAATGTTTTCTTGCTGCCCCAGCTTTTAAAGTTCGAGCAAAATGACTATCCTAACAAAAACAGATAATAACCGGTTAACACAATGTAGACACTAACTGACATGTATAACACTCAGCAACGGCAGCAAAAGCTATATAATTACTCCTAGTCTACAATGTCTGAATTCAGGTACTTCAGTTCAAAACAGACTCTCTAGATCAGGGCAAGTACAGCAATATTTTCTCCTTTTGAGAATATTTTTATTAACAGTGTTTCAGTATCCACTAAATCGACAGCCCATTAATTACTAATTTTCTAGGAATTAATTACCTTAATTTATGCTAAATTTATTTAGCAAGTGACTACATTGATTACTTTTGGGCCTTGGGTTCTAATGCCTCAGACATTAATTACTAATTTTCAAATAATAAATAAATTGACAATTCATAAGTTTGGAAGAATAAATTGACATGTTTTTTTGCTGCAGCTCCAACTTTGGATTCTTTATTTACAGATGTCTTCAACTTACAGTAAGATATATCTATTATTTGTTCTTACTTCTCTATGAATTTTGAACTATACACGCCTTTGGTTTACGTTGTAACCCGCAATTGTATATTTGCATCATAAGATATACTTTAACAAAGAGTAACTCAATAATGTCTGGGAGTAACTATAATATTTTGATATCTATTATTCATCATTCAAGATTGACTGTAATGGGTTCATCCGTCGTGTCAAGTATATCAGTTGAGAAATGATTAAATGGTGTTTTTATGTATATCAGTTGAAATTGAAACCCTATAGTTAACACTAATATTTTGGTCATATCATTAATACACTTGTCGTGGTGTTCAAGTTGAAACCATATTATATACAAGTTATCTGCAAACATAAATTGTATCCTTTAAATGTTATTTATACTACAAACATATCATTTAAGCTATAAGTTACCTATCGCAGTACCCGTAGAATATCCCTCTACACCCTCAACATATCATCTGAGGACTGACTTGACTGTGTTGACATCATTTCTTTTATCATGCCTAAGTCCTAACTATAAACAAGTGATCACCCAGCCTATATAACAAAGCATCGCACAGAAACCATATCAAAATAAACTAAAACGAGTAACATGAACGTCATTAAAAAAATGAATTATATATTAAAACAATTTGTTGCCTCCTGAGTATGCAATGGACGATCCATCTTTAGTGAGATCAAATGCCAGTAGTTTGCAATGTTGTTTCAAAAGATGTAAGTGTTGAAAAATACAAAATATATTGTTCAAAATTGCTCTCATAAAATCTTTTACCTTGGGTGAGTTTGCTATCTAAGTTCTAAACAACTTATTTTCTGTTTTTATTCTTGTTGATGCTATTACTTATCTTACACATATGCTTATCATTATTGTTACCTTTGAATATAGGTTTCCATATTACCCAAAAAAAAAAAAAATCAAAATATGGTTCCATATTAGCCAAAAACAAGGGTGCACAACTCCTTGAATTGATTGAATCAAGAAATCAATTCTGATTTCTGACTAAAAAAAGTAAAACAAAAATAATCGATTGAAATTGACAAAATAACTTACAGCTTAAACAGCGTAACAGCTTCTTTCCCTTACCAAATGAATCAACGTACCAAAATATTTTACATAAAAAAGTGACAGCACTCCACTTGTCGGTAATTCATCGATACCGACGGTATAATTTTTTAATTTTTTTATCGGTAGTTTACCGCTCACATCGGTAAAATTGCCATTCGCGTACCAAAATACATTGGCATACCATTTAGTTATGCAGATCGGTAAATTGTTATTTCTAAGGATGAATTGTTAATGTGTGGAAAATTTCAGGTTGAAGGTATTGATTTTAAGGATGAATTGTTATTTATATGGAGAAAAAGGTCAAATGGTACTATTTTTCACACTCATTTCTTCCCTTTCTTCGATGACAATCTAAGTTATATGAGAATTTTTATAATTTAGCTATTGATAGTTTATTCTTTTAGATATAGCTTTATTTGGTTAGCATTGCTGGTGCATGAATATGTGTTGGAAGATGATGCACCGACTTCCTTCTGGCAGAGAGGATTTTTGGGTACACGTACACTGCACATGCTTGAAAATTTGTAGTTTGGCTTTGGTATTTGATGTTTTCGTCAATGTGTTGTGCAACGTGTTCTGAAAATATGGCTTAGTTGTTATTTCTTTGTACGTGGGACTGAAGTCCTCACTCCTCATGGTTTGATTGACTAACCTATATTATGCTGCCTCAGCTAAGTATTTGAAACTTGTTGCAACTTCTAGTTTTCCTCATGGTTTGATTGACTTATGCCTTGTCTGCAATTTTTCCTTAGGGGTGACAAATATAAAGGAGAAGTATTATACTTACATGAAGAACCATCATCTGGCTGAGTGTGAGGCCCTGACCCGCCTCCACGTGCGGTCCAGCATCCACCGTTGCAACCACTTCAGAAACGTGAAAAAACCGAGCATTCTCAATTGATTGATGGTCTGTGCCGATTTCCATATGCATGTAATGCAGAAGGTTGCAATCAAAGTGATTGCAAGAATTACAACCAGGAAGATGTACCTGGCAATCTCCAATATTAGAGGACTGGACGTCCTCATTATCTGTAAATACAGCGCGAAGAAAAAGAAAATTTTTTAATCAGATTCCTTGTTTGTTTTGCATTCAAACGTTCTGCGTCGCTTTTAATAAAAAATGAACAACTTAGAAAGTCATTCAGAGCTTTAAATAATAATTAAAAAAAAAAACGCTGCATCCACAGGACCACGAAGTGCCAACTGCCAAACTGAAGTCAACATACCTCGAAATCCAAAAAAATAAATAAAATTAAGATAATTTATTACCTGTTCCAATACCAGCAACGCCTCTGTATCGTTGGTCAACATCTTGTTCTTTGTTTGAATTTTACTTCCTACTCGATCGCTTTTAGTCGTCTGTGAATCTGTGATCTGGTCTTGGCACTTTTGACGATTTCTATATTTGCCTAATAGAAGAACACCTTTAAAATATATATATGTGTGTGTGTATATATATATATATATATATATTAAATCTATGGACAAACAACTTTTGCTATCTAAATCAACAACAACTTTCATGTTTTAGTTGAAAAAAGTCCAAATATTTTAAACTAAGGACATAAATTGACATTTCATAAATACTCAAAATTAATACAAAAATGTTTTTCATGTGGTTGTAACATTTAAAATTAATAAAATTTAACTGCAACATTCTTTTTTCTAAATTTTATTGACATTTGACGTTTTTATCAATCAAGTTTTTAGCTCTTGCTTGCCGTACGTCCACCTAATAAAAAAAAATATTCATTTATTTAAGCATAAGCGTACGCGTATTTATGGTTTGACTCCTTTTTTTTTTAAAATAAAGCAAAAACAAAACAAAACAAAATAAAATATAGACGTATGTCTATACGTAAAGTAAAAAAGGATGAAAAAAAAAAGAAAATATAAACGCTTATATTATAACTGTTGTTTGGTGGATGATAACTGTTGTGGTTGTTATTATAATTGTTTACACAAATTGACACAACGAATTTGGAATTATTTGGGAATTGATTGAATCTCGTTCCATTGGAATTTTAAATGAACACTACATTCATTTAAGTGAAATAAGACTTGAAAATGAAAATTGGATTTTTATATCCAAAACCATTTGGAAATGCAGTTAAGATAATTTCAAACAACTAAGTTAAGATGGTTTCCACAAGCCCCTTATATCCCCACTGGAATAGACTCACTCTCTATCTTAGCTTATTAATCCCATAATTTTAACTTAACACGTTTAAGTTTATTAATAAGGCCAATATAACCACATATTATATTCCTAAGTTGTAATTAACATTCTAGTTGTTGTATTCTTTTTGTACGACCATTTCTCATGTCAATTAATGTCCAATTATGTCCAATCTATTCTAGTTTACATGTTTTTCAGTTACATGCTATAAATGTCCAATTAAGTGCAATTTATTCTAATTCATAAATTTGAATATTATTCAATTAAAATTTATCCAACTGCACTATTATTGACGCATCTCATGTTTTAACCCAATTTGCGCAAAAAAAAAAGTTTAGGATCAATAAGGCCTAAACCCAACATCAGAAATAAAAAAGAATTGACTTAGACTCAGATAGACAGAAGTAGATCTGAGTTAAAAATAGGGACAATTACAGAACTGTAATGACATTTTACAAAAAGAACAAAGGTATAGATAATTGAAATAAACTACAATAATTGATTTACTGAAAAAGGCAAAAGGAAGAACAGGAACAAAAATCATATCTAAAAGAATTATTTACAGAGAAAAGAATTAGAGATAGTTGGATCTGTAAATAAACAACAATTGAACTAGATCTATATATAACTACATAAAGATTCAAAAACACTATAACAACTATTATATCAATTTGGACCTCAACTTGAAAAAAATATCATCTATACCATATTATAATTACTGAGTTTGTTTTCGAAGGCTCAGAAGCATTCTCGAGATTAAGTAGAACTCAACCGTCTTTTTCAGATTTTTTTCCCCTTTTCGCAACTCTCTCATTCTTTTTGCCCTCATAATCCCTGCCTATTCCCATCTTCTCCCGATTCTTATTATTATGGAGCTTGATTAGAAAGCCGCACGAGTCCTCTAGTGTACTAAGCAACCAAGAGTCGTTCTTTCCTTTTATTTTTTTCTTCCATTCGTACGTCTCTCTCTTCTTTCTTTCCTCCTCCAACCCTTACGTACCTAAATTCTTCCTCTTTTCTGCTCCATTTTCAAAGGTTCTCCAGCTGTTCCACATTTCCAAATTGACTTATGTAATTTTGGAAAGGCAAAGGATGTTAGGCAATACAAACGGGTTAATCGTCGGGCATAAGAAAAGCTTCCGCCTCAGCCTTTTTTCTGCAAAACCTAGATTAGATTGGGTTTCGATCGTAGATAACTGTTCAAAATCTAAGCAACGCTCCAATTATTGTCAAACATAAATACAAATCTCTTATTACCAGAGTGGCCTGGTATCGCAAAAAAACAGTCCGCTGATGGCTCTTAAGGCAGAAATTTCATGGAGAGGTTGACGACGCTTGTGAAACATTTTGGTATTAACTTCAAAATTCCTAGGCGTAGATTCAAATAAACTTCTGTGAATTTACATGCAGGTGTTATTATCCATGAAATATCTTCGAGTATACTATGGTTGTTAGGGCTCTAAGGTGGGTTTATGGCATGGTTCAAGAACTCGGCCGGCACCCCGAGATTTCGGGGTTACCGGACCGGTGTCGGTCGCCAACGGTCCGAAACCGACGATAAAAATCGGTTTCGGATCTAGGGCAAAAAAATAAAAATCAAACGAATCATTTCAAATAATTAAATCAACTCAAACGTTGTAAATTACATAGGTTTAAACTATAACTTACGGATTTCTTCGACAAGGATTTCTTCGACAATGATTTCTTCGACATCCATTACTCGAAAACTTCTTCAAGTAGTTCGATTTCGATAGACAACGATTATTTAAAAACTTGTACTTCGACTTCGAGAGATCTCAGTCAATTTTATTTTCTCAATTTTGTTCGATTTCTATAATCGACAGTCGGCTCTATTTTGTTTGTTTGTTTCGTTTAATTATCTAGTGAGAGGGCTAAACTAATCGTGTGAAAAGATGAAACGGGGCTGGGTTGGACTCGAGTTATTTGTGGGTTGAACAGAAAAGACAGCCCAGACGTGTTTAGTTGTTTGTTAACCAACATTTATTTAGATTTTGCATCATGTTTTTGTAGACTTGTTTAACTTATGTTTAGTTCCTGATTTATTTCTTTATATAATATATTTTTATTTTGTTTATAATTAACAAGTTCATTGCTAAAATAGTTAAAACCGAAATATTGACCGAAACCCGAAACAAAACCGAAACTACCGAGATTTACGAAACCCTCCGAAACTAACAAAATTTCAAACGGTCGAAACCGAGACCGATACCGAATTCTTGAACCTTGGTTTACGGTTATTTTACTTGGTGTTCATGTGATTTATTTATTTTATTTGCTTTTTGCATAGATTCATTATAAAAGATCCTACTGGTGGAGTTCTTAATACTGTTTTATGCATGAAAATTTAGTGTACTATCAGTTTTAAAAGATTTGATGTTAGTACCTTTAGAAGATGCATTACCTACAGGTCGAATGATATCTGCCAACCGAAGAATTTGGGCTTACATATGAGATTGTGGTTTTGCACTATTAGTCTACAGTAACCGGTACACACGTCAATTCTCTTTCCATTTGATGTATAATGTGAATGGTTTTACATGGTAGCAGTGTAGTCAATAGCGAATAGCGCAAAATAGCGCAAGCCTTGCGTTATGCGCTATATTGCGCACTATAATGTTTATTTTTTACAACTAATCGAATTATCTTACATAACTGGAATTTAATGCTTTTGTTGCAGATTTTGTGCCATATCCAATACGTTCAAGGCTCCAAATGCAATGCTAGCGTACTTCATGCATATGTTATCTTTATTTAATGTTAAATGTAATAATGTTAGAGAATAAATAATAATTTCATATTGTACATTCAAAATTATTGATGGATATAACATATTTATGTCTTATACAATTTAAATTTTATTCTTAAATTAATGACTTATGATGAAATTTATTCTTCTTTGTGAGTTATGATGAGATTCTACCAAAAAATGCATGAAAAGTACAATTCACATAAAATATAAAAGATCTCAAAAAAAATTAACATAGGAAAATGCATGAAAAAGACAATTCACATAAAACATAAAAGCATGCATGTTCATCTAGAAAGTAGAAAATAGTTTTTTTTTCTTAAAAAAAACTCAGCAAAGGTTAACATAGGAAAAAAGCACAAAACAAAACCTATATGCTCAAAATATCTCACAAAACAAAAAATCGAAGCTTTATGTTCAAAAAGAAACCTGTATGTCCATCTAGAAAGTAGATAAAAGTAGGAAAAATATCCCAGAAAAAAAAGACATGGATAGTATTAAAATTCAGACTTGGATAAGAAGAAAACAAAAGTAAAGCCAATCACGAAATAAAATGAATAAAGCAATAAACAAAACTGTATGTTTGGTTGAAGTCACTTTAGCTTTTCTAGCAGCAGAAATTGATTTGAAGAAGAAAGTAATTTTGCCCTAGATTAGAAGTTGATTCACATGTTATGTTATTGTCTAAATAGGAAACAAAATGGACCTCTTACATAATTATTCAAATTAAATGGGCCAGTTCGGGTTTCTTTACACACTATCCAAATCTTAAAAAGAGAAAAGAAAAATAGCGCGCTATTTATCGCTATGCGCTATGATAAAATAGCGCACTATGATAATAGAGCGCGCTATTTTTGCGCTATAAGGGACCTCAGCGCTATAAGAAGTAGAATAGCGCAACATATGCGCTATGCGCAATTTGGCGCTATCGCGCGCTATTTGATAACACGGCTCGGTAGTATATTGAAATTAACCTTTTTTGTTGGAATAATGTTGACCCTCAGATTGTGTTCCTAGTGAGTTGCCATTTGAAGAGGTCCGGCATGCAGATGTAGCAATTTCATTATAAAAGTTTCCTTTGTTTTATCATATATTTGTTTAAAGGTTATCAGATATTTGTTTAAGATTTTCCTTTGTTATAGAATTTTACCACATGTAAATAAAAAGATAGATCTATAAAGTATAAACATAAAATTACCCATTGAGTTAGAGGAATTAAAGCTTCTGAACCTCTCATGGTTAACACATACACATTTAGACCAAGGACATAGATTAAACTAATACCTGGAGATTATACTTCTTGGACCATGGTAACTAATGTGCGTTACTTGTGTTCCTCTTATTTAAGGAAAACAACCTACCCTTTTCTTGGGCTATCGAAAGGAATGTGGATAAATTTGAGGAAGTTTTCATTTTGAGTTGGATCAATAATTTGATTCGAAAGTACATATTGTTAGTCCCCTCGAGAAGAAGAGCTCTCAACTCTTGATCTAATTCGTTGAGCGAAAATATTCAAACCTTATAAAATGATAGTGTAAAAGATTTCAAATCTTCAAACTCTGATAAACAATAAGTCTCTTATATTGCTTATCATTTCCTTTAGTTTCTTTTACAATCAGCTAGGATCGAATATACATGCACATTGTCTTTTGGAGCCTTTATGCAACTGAACATATATTATTTCAATAAAGCGAATTGAATTACGATGCAATTTTTTAAGGTGTAATTTTGTTTATTAACAAACCCAAACTAAAATTTTATTGCCAATGCTTTAATCGTGATATAGCAATATGATTATTTTAAGGGAAACCAATGTATATTTTACTTAATACATTTATATACCTCATGTTTTCTTAATTCACACAATGTTACAAAATAACATCATACATTTACATAATCCTTTTTTTAACGTTAGGAAAAAAGATGAGAATTCGGATGTATTTACAACACGTTTAGAGAACTAGGTGTTGTGGATACATAGCATACAGGATAACCCGATTAAATAGGTAATAAATTATGGACAAGTGTTTATATCGCTTTGAGTTTAGGCCATATGCGTTTGAATTTAGTATGAATCATGATTACCATAATCTTCAATTGCTACATAGTCTAACAACCATTATTAGTGTAGAATAAGAGCTTTATTCTGTGTTTGTATTTACCTCATTCCAAACTATAACACCAGTAGATTTTTCTATAGGAAATTGTTTTGAGGAAGATTTTCAATTTTATTTTCATTATTGATAATTTGTTTGTGTATATTGAACGTTTAAATAGGAAATTAAAGAGCGAAGTGCAAATGTCATTTTGTGTGGTTTGCAAAATTTGGGTATTGATATTAAATATGGTTCCTTCCAGAAAATATTTCTTTCCTTTTTTTGTACATTGTTGATCAGTAATTATCAATCTTCAAATGTAACTTTTTTTCAACAAGGTTCCTTCATTTCAAGGTTCGACTCCCCAAAAATGTAAGCTTTTGAGCAATTTATTTTGAAACTCATGATTTATAATTGGTTTTATTCAATTTCATTCATTTTAGGATAATTTGGTTAGCTTAATGGTGATTTTTGAGTGAACTTGGAAATTTAACTGCCGACTTCAAAAAGTTACCTGTATGTCCTCATGCAAAATGCAACTAAGGGAGTGAATGTCGTTGTCTCTCAGAGAATCTATCGTGAGCTTTTTTTTTTCTTGAGCTAATAGTCTTAAAAATAATTTTATTCACTACTTACTGCCTTTTATTTTGCCTGTTGCATTCATTTTTTGTTGTAAGCTGGCATTGATTAACTAAAAAAAAATTAGGTTGTGCAATTCTTTAAACCATAGGGTGTCCTATTAATTCAATTAAATATTTAAAACATGTTTATAAAATAACTACGAAATCTTATGATTTTATGCTATCATATTTTTTGACCCATGTTTTAGAAATATGAAAGTAAAATTTGATTTTTGTAGAAAATGTATAGCATAATATTATAGTTTGTACAATGTTCTATGCATTCTTTCTTTGGTTTCCAATTTGTTTTTCCCTTTAATTACCTGCCCATTTGTTTATCTCATTTTAGTTGGTTGTTCCTAATGTTCATTATTTTCTTGGATATGGACTGCTAATTGAATAACTTTAATTGGACTATAAAACCACTATGATAATTTAAATTGTGTAACTCTTTTACTCAGGAAAAGAGAAATCAAAATCAAAGCACCTGAAGCTATTGAACTGGCAGAATGTCTTGAGAAGAAAAAAAAGGAAACCACTGCCCAGAAGAAGAAAGCTGCAACCGAAATTAGAAATGATGTGCCTAGGGTAGCTATGAAGCTTAATCTAAAGCAAAAGCAAAAGCAAAAGGAAGTAGATGATCAAGCAAAGAAGTAGCAAGATGTAGTTAAAAAAGATGAAGAAGAAATGAATTATTATTATTATTACTACTACTACTACTACTATATTATTATTATTTTACACCATTTTATTTGTTATTACAGTTTGTATGTTAACATGATAGAACTCTAAGATGTTAAGAAAAGAAAGAGCAAGGAGATATCCAGAGGAGTGTAGGAACTAACAAAATTTGAGAATGGTGTAAAAGCAGCAAGCAATCTAGAGACTATGGTGGGCTAACTTTAAAGCTATTTTAAAAGAAAATTATAATGCAATTCCAGTTTCTGGTATAGAACAACAATCACAAGAAAAGATTCAAAATAATAAGAAGTAGATTCATATTTCACTTTCAGTCCATAACATTTAACTTAATTGTGCACGACGGGTCTTCATAGAGTCAAATTCCTCAACTACGAATCCAAATCAATCTTCCAAGCAAAATCACGCTCTTTGAATAGTATCATTCACTTCAGTTTTTTAAATTTTTACTTTTTTTTTAAACTGCTTTAGGCAAAAGCACGATTTATCTAAAACTTCAAAATTGTGTTCTCAATTCAATCTCCAATTCTATAATTCGGTAATCAATTTAGGGTTTTCCTTCAAGGAATCAATTCAGTAATCACCTGAACTGGTTAATTCAGTAACACAATTTGTTCTCAATTGTGCAAATTGCAACAAAAAATTGCAACTGAATTGAATTCAGCAATCAATTCGGTAAAAACCCAACATTAACTAGTTCGCAATTCAGCAATTAATTCAGTAATTCGTAAATAACTGCGCAATAATGCAAATTGCAACTCAAAAATTTAGGGTTTTCCCTTCAAGTAAATCAATTTCCAATCTAATAATCTGAAATCAAATAAAAAAATCACCTGAATTGGTTAATGTATTGAACTGAGCTGCTGATCGGTTGAATCGGAGATTTGAGAATCACGCTTTCTTTTGGTTTTTCTTTTTTGCGCGGGAGATGGGAGAAGAAATGAAAACTGGAGTGTGAAGAAGGTGGATGCGTTAAATTAATATGTTCCTTTTTTTTCCCTTTCTGCATTTGGGCGGTGGGAGTGGGCTGGGCTAAGTTTGTATTCATTTTTTTTATTTTTTTTCTGGTGCTTTTTCTACCCTGGGCTGCACAGCCCATGCCAGCCAGGGGATGGTTCCGCCCTTGCTAGAGACGCTACTTCAGTGCCTGGCTAAGGTAATTAGGCAATAATTTGTAGAGGACCTATGGATTAGCACAGTATCAGTTTATGAATTTGTTATTAGGATTTTTATATAAGTAGAAGTGCTTTGTATTGTTTGTTTCATTGTAAAATTTCCCCTTACTTTGAGCGCTGCGTTTAACTTGCAAAATTCAGTTACTGTCCTTTTCATTTTTAATAACTTGCCATTTCCACAATAATATGGCTGTGGCCGTTATTATTCTTTTGGTTCTATGCATATTTTGATGGATAATAATGTTGCACAATGTTCAAGGGATGTAAAAAAAATAATGACAAACAATTGCTTTAGTGGACCAGTATTATATGCAATGTATTCCTTTTTATATGTTAAAAGTGTATATGATGTCATCATATATATATATATATATATATATAACTTACTTTTTCATTTTTAAGTGCTTTCAGTTTTGAAATAAATCCATTTTCATCATCTTTTTTATCCTTAAAGTCGTCATAAATGATTTGTAATTTTCAAACATTTTAATTTACCAAACTCTTTTCTATGCAAGAAGAATCACCAAGTCATATAGCATTTTAACGGCTTGTAGCATCCCATGTGCATGAATTTAATCAATATCTTGTAACGACTTTCTTGAAATGCTGCACTAAGAAAATAAAGTTCATAAAAGAAAGGCATTTTAGCTAGATATGTAAGTGGAAAAAAAAATTGTGTGGCTTCACTGAGAAGGACATAATGACATATATTAGATGGACTAAATGGTTTGTTCCATCGTAAACATTTGGAAATGCATGAAGGGACAGAAATAAAGTATTGATAATTTTTTTGACTGATGCACTCTAATTGGAAACTCTCTTATATTTGACTGATTGGCTAGTGGTTCAAAACAATGGACATTAGAGAGTGAAAAGGCCAAAACCACTGAATTTAAGTGAAGAAATCATTCGTATAGATCTATTGTGAATTTAAGTCAAGTAAATATATATGCAACAGTATTAAAGAATTTAAAGCGGGCAAATACAGGATGCGCTAAGAGAAGCTCAGAAATACATGAAATAACCATAAATATATGCTTGTAAAAAACTTATCATGCAATATTGATTCAGAAAATACAACGCTCAAAAGCATGGCTAATTATGCTATGTTGTAGCCCGTCAGAGTTATCCTTCTCCAATAAACTAATTTATTTCCTGCAATGCAGATATTGCTGTGTAAAACTCAACCTATGTGAGGAAATAATCTGAATTGCTAATATTGGTATGCATTTGCCATCTTAACCGTTTATCTTAACTATCAAATACATATGACATGCCAACAAAAAATATACAACTACCACTATTGGAAATGTTATGTTGATAATAAGTTTTGTACTTTCATCTTTTTCAATAAATATAGACAATCATACCAACAGTCAACACTTTTCAACTTAAAATATATGCATTAAGGAGTGAAATTTAACTAGTTTGTTAAGAAATGAACATATGATTTGCGCAATGTAAACAATTTTATCCAACATACTGCCAATTTTTTTTCTTCTCATGAAAATAAACACTCGCTCTTTTCATGAACCAAAATGTTCAGATTATTTTTCCTTTCTTTTAGCAAAAAAAACTCTATTGTAGATAAGAGAATAGCTTATATTTTGTTGATAATTGATTTCTTAGGAATAAGAAAACTCAGCACTTATGTTTAAATTTATTTTGAATGGATTTTGAAGTAAGGGTGATTCTCTTGAAATTATACTAAACTATCACATAAAACATTATATTTATACTATTATTAATAAATAATGAAAACTCTTCAATAGTATAAAGCATTCTTATTCAGTTCGACTATAAACCATTCACTTTGAACACAAACGTGGAAAAATTAATGCAATTTAATTGACATCTACATTTTCAATTGACAGGTAGTGCAAGATTAATGATAACTAACTGAAAGTATAAAGATTGTATGGAAATATTTGGTTTCAAGGGTGTTGTAACAGTTTAAAAAAAGGAAAACCACAAATTTTCAATTATTATTAAATTTTTATTTGTTCTATTTGATGAATAATATCAAGATGTAGTATTATCTTTTTGTAAAATTAATTTGTTAGCACGTTTTTGAGTTCTAATTAATACTTCTCTATGATTGTATCATATGCGTTTCGAATTTACACTCACATTGTAGGCCATTTAAAAAATGTATGTATCCATCTACCATGCTCATGACATCGGTATGGACAAATAGATATAGCAGAAAAGTCACAAATGCGCTTTATACAGTATATCGAGGTGCATACATTGCAATTTTTTATCCATGAAATGTATATTTTATTACATGGATAAATATATTAAAACTGAAAATGAATAAGAATACAATGCTGTAAAATATTGGAACGAAATCTTCATGAATCACTGAGAATTATTGTGCTAGATAACATCAACTTTCTCCATGGATTTAGCCTAGCTAAAAATGAAATTAAAAAGTCAAAGATAAAAAGACAGAATGTAAAATCAAATTTTAAATGTCACTTTGTTGTGCTAAAGATTCATATAGCCAGATTTGACATATTAAAAAAGAAATTGTTGTTGCATTCTAGAACAGACTCGGCAATTTGTCATTAAACAGATCACAAACGTCTTTTATCCCCATACTCACGTAATAACAATATATTATCGGTGATACCAAGTGTTAACTATCCCGCAAAAAATGAGCTAAGTTAAACTTGACAGTATACCTTTTTTCTAAGAAAAAAGAAAAAGAAATTATGTCAATAGTATATCGATTACAATGTATGACGTAAGGTTCAGACTCCAAAGTAAGAATGTTAATATTAACACGCTTATGTGGTACAGTGGAAGACGGTTGAAAATTTTCATCCAGTTAATGAATATTGGAGAACTGTATTTGGGTCATCAGCACCATAAAATTCATGTATATGGCAATATTCTCATGGGAAAGTTGATTTTAGGATGGTGCAAGGTTAGCATAAAATATTGTGCGGTTTTATTACAACAATGTCATTGATTAATAGTCCCACTATGGAACATACTTATGACACTCAAATTCATAAAAAATAATATCTTTGTTTTCTATGGCCATTGATTTGAGGGAAGCATCGTAAAAACACATTCTTTAAGTTTCAAAATGCACGATCACCATTCTTGGAAAATGGTTATTAAAAAAGGTTTCTCACTTACCAAATCAGATAGCAAGATGTGGAACTAAATTTCCACCTGTTGTAATGCATTTTTCAAAAATTTGAATATCAAAAGCATGAAGATGATACTTGATTTTAGTATATACATGAGATGCATTGCGTTAGATGCATTAGATAAAGAAAATAATGGCCACAAAACTTCATAAATATTTGTGTTATATAAATTATATTACAGAATAGATCAAAATATGAAATATACTAATATGGTAAATCAAAATAATGTTAACAAACTCTTTACTTATCAGTTCTGTTTTTAAATGTTCATCGATTTGGCGAACACTTGATCCAACTATGATTTAATCTTACCTTAATATAATAGTAATAATAATAGCCATCTGTGAATTATGTCCAGTGTGACCTTTTCTATTCCTATCTAAGGCACTGCAGCTCAAATGCAGCTAGTGATAATACTTGCACGAAATTTTTTCTATGGACTCATAAGTCATGAAATACCATCTATATAACTGGAAGGAAGTTATTGAATATGCAATTACATTACTAATATATTGTTATTTTGACCATGCATAAACGTACATAAATAAAATGAAATATTATCATATATGTCAAGCCAAATATCTTTAATAGCTGTAACTTACAATAGCAGATGAAGTAGTCAACAAATACATCTAGAATGGCTCTATTACCAATAGTCGTAGCTAAAAATCTATGTATATTCGTATATAGCTAGTTCATGTGATTAATGAATATGTATAAGCGAAAATCAACATCAAAACAAACATAGCCACATATAGTTTGTTTTGTATGCATGATTTCTACTACTAAATTAATCTTAATTTAGCGTCTAGTCAACAAATACATCTAGAATAGCTCTATTATCAATAGTCGTAGCTAAAATCTGTGTATAGTCGTATATAGTTAGTTCATGTGATTAATGAATATGTATAAGCGAAAACCAACACCAAAAAAACATAACAACATATAGTTGGTTTTGTATGCATGATTTCTGCTACTAAATTAATCTTAATTTAGCGTCTAGTACAGCTAGTACGTAAAACTCCTTGTTATACAAAGTCCTTCAAAAAAGATATCTAGTAAATGTAACTTGAAAAAATAAATTAATGAGAAACTTAAATATAGAAAACCAATGAACAACATTTTATACAATTATTGTTGCTCGCCTAAAAATTTACATGAAATTAAGGCAATTATTATGGAAAAGAATTATTTTCAAGTTATTATTAAACATAAGTCACAAATACATAATTTATCACGTACGATAGTATTTCACATTAAATGTCAGAAAAAGTGAATTCGGAAACCATAAGAAGCAAAGGTCTTCCTTGTTTGATTTCTTCGTTTTCAGTGCACTCAAGTTGATCAATGCATCAAAGCAATTATGGATGGAAAAGATGACGCTTTTGCTAAGGCCGTGGAGGTACAATAGTGATATTGGGAAGAAAATCGTCAGATGAATCAACTCTTTTTGGATGAGTGAATTTGTACATGGTGAAAAGAATTCCTGACTTGATTTCGATCGAGAATAAAGACATTTCATTAGCACTATATAAATTTATGAAGTTGCAAAAGGAAAGAAAAAGAAGAGTCGGGAGGATGAATGAAATGAATATTATTTCAAGGGAAGCCGTGGAACTTTCAACTTAGAAATATATGCATACCCACGAAATTAAATTTCATTGAGAATTTGGTGTACCTGGTATGGTATGAATAATGCAGTGCAATATAGATGAGTAAAGTAAATGAATATTGGGAAATCAACTAAATATTTAAGGCAATACAATTGACTGTATCAATTTATGATCTATATAAATATGTATATGGTATTAATAATATGGTATAATATAGATTAATAATCAAAATGAATTTTGGGAAATTAAATAAATAATTTAAGACAATACAGTTGATTCTACCGATTTCTGTATAAACATGCACTACTAATAAGATATTATACCAAATATGAATAGTCCGAGTAGTAAACAGTTTAAATGACTGTAGAGGAAAAGGGAAGAGTGAAGAGGGTAATTGATTTTTTGAGACAGGGAAGAAAGATACAGTGTCATATTTATAATTGAGAAAGTGTACATATGAGCAAGATAAGAGTGCATTTTAGGAATGCGATAAAAAATATGCACTATTTATCATCGAATTAAAATACTAAAATCTACTGTTATGGAAATTGGATTATTTTATATATGATAATTTTAATGCTATATACACTACCAATTATATTTGAATGACATATGGCATATAAAGTAACTATACAAATCAAATGCAATTATATTAAAAAAAAGTGGAATGCATTGTTTTTGCCATATAAGGAGTGCATCATCCTACCATAAGAATTAATAACCAAATTATAACCAAAAATGTTTAAAATTGAATGCATTTAAAAGTGTAACTATTTATAGTTCAAATCTGTAATATACTATTTCAACGGTGCATTTTAGGAATGCGATAAAATATATGCACTATTTATCATCGAATTAAAGTACTAAAATCTATGTTATGGAAATTGGATTATTTTATACATGATAATTTTAATGCTATATACACGACCAATTATTTTGAATGACATAGGACATATAAAGTAATTATACAAATCAAATGCAATGTATTTATTTTTAATTTGTATATTGGTAATGTAGTTATATGTTCACAACTCAATTTTGGATGTAATATATATATATAGAATAAATGGATTTCGAATATATGGAATTCAAATATAGTATTAAATTCTGAAAATGAGAATAAAACGTATAAATGAAGTATGTGCGCCGATGGAACCTTTGGTATACATAAATTATATGAAGGTTTTTTTTTCCCTGATTGATTGAATAGGAACTTACGACGCAAAATTGTAATACTTCTATTTTGTCCGCCGATGGAACCTTCGGTATACATAAATTATAGGAAGGTTTTTTTTTCTTGATTGATTGAATAGGAACTTATGACCCAAAATTGTAATACTTCTATTTTGATTATACGATAAAATAAATGCATAGTTTTTGCCATATAAGGAATGAATCATCCTACCATAATTCTATTAGTTAATAACAAAAAATGTTTAAAATCGAACGCATTTACATGTACCATAATTCTCGCCGCATGATTTATTATATAATTGAAAATGATTTTAAAGTAATTGTAACAACCCGTATTTTCAATAATCTGTTATAACATAAATTGAGGCAGAATTAAATTATAAAATGGGAATCAAGGGAAACGGGCTATGCCATTGCGTTCGTCTCGGAAAAATACGCGAAATAGAGTCCGAGTTTTCGAAAATCGGAGTCCGTATGACCCAGTTAAGGCCCATTGAAGTTTGCAGAAAATTTCTAAGTAAAAACAGATTTAAATTTGAAATTAAAAACATGGGCTAGGGCAAACTGGGCAGGCGGGAAAAATTCCCGCCCAGGACCCCATGTCGACAGGCCTGTCGACAGGGGTCTAGGCATGTCGACTGCCCTGTCGACAGCCCTGTCGACAGGGGGTGCACGGGCTGCTTAGCCTGGTGCACCATTTCTGATTGGGGTTGGGTCTTGTGGCTTGTTTCTAGAGAGTTCCGGGATCTGAGGGCCCTAATTGAATCTAGGGTTAATCCTATGGTTCAAATCACTAGCCTAATCTATAAATAAGACCCTAACCTACCCTAAAATCATTCATTATTCATCCTAGTAACTAAACTATGGCAAAATCAAAACTCTCATGGCCTCCACCATCTTCATACAATTCCTAAACAAATCCCTAAGAGATTTCCATGCATACAAGGGTATTTAGGCTTGTATGATCCTCCTTAGCTTGCATTAAAGGCTTGTTTTTCTATTGGCATTATAAAGGAGGAGTCTTGATCAAGTTTGCTTGCATTTGGGGGTCTTAATTAGTTGCATAAGGGGCTTCTTGCATTTGTTATACTCATTTGAGTCCGCATAAGCATTGTAAGCCCTCTTACCTTCACTTTACAAACTCTAAAGTTAATATGTGGTGAAAGTTGAGATTTATGTGAGTTTAGTTGATTATGCATGCTTATGCGAACTCACTATACCATGTTTTACATGTTTCATAAGTTATGCATGCATATGCGAGTTCACTATGCCATGTTCTACATGTTTAATGGATTATGCATGTTTATGCAAGTGTACTAAGCCATGATTTGTAAGTTAATTGAGTTATGCATGTATACTAAGCCATAATTTGCAAGTTTAACAAGTTGTGCATGTTTATGCAAGTTTAAAATGACAAGTTGTGCATGTTTTGACAAGTTGTGCATGTTTATGCAAGTTTAAAATGACAAGTTGTGCATGTTTTGACAAGTTGTGCATGTTTTGACAAGTTGTGCATGTTTATGCAAGTTTAAAATGACAAGTTGTGCATGTTTTAACAAGTTGTGCATGTTTTGACAAGTTGTGCATGTTTATGCAAGTTTAAAATGACAAGTTGTGCATGTTTGACAAGTTATGCATGATTAAGGTAATATGCAAGTTCACTATGCTAAGTTATGCAAGATTAACATGTTATGCATGTTTATGGTAATATGCAAGTTCACTATGCTAAGTTGTGCAAGTCTAACATGTTATGCATGATTGTTGTGCAAGTTTATCATGTATGTTGTGCCAAGTTCCCTCTTCCTATCCTTTATGCGTTACTACGAATATGTAAGCGATAGAATGACGTTGGGGGTTTTGGGGTAAACTTAAAATACATGAAAATATAAGATTGGGAATTTACCTATTAAGTTAGGTCTACCCCTTGGGAATTTACCTATTAAGTTAGGTCTACCC
This sequence comes from Allium sativum, assembly GCA_030737875.1. Taxonomy (NCBI): domain Eukaryota; kingdom Viridiplantae; phylum Streptophyta; class Magnoliopsida; order Asparagales; family Amaryllidaceae; genus Allium; species Allium sativum. Next base: position 17,541,001 of record CM060922.1, on the reverse strand, counting down.
AAGTAATTGTTTGACTTGTGATTATGTTTTGAAATGAAGTGGACATGACACTTAGAAAACATAAGTGTGGCCAACTCGAGGTTGGGTTGAGTTTGTAGCGTAATTCTACCCGGAACCGACCGGCTTAACTAGTGGCTACAAACAATAGGACCCAATGTGAGAAGTTGGTCATGTGGTGCCAAAAACCCGAGGTTAGACTAAGTTGTGGTGTAAACCTACCCGGACCCGCCCGGCTTAACTAGTAACCGCAACAAAGTCTAATGTGAGAGGTTAAGGTGCCTTAAATTAATTAATGCCTCATGATTAGGGTTAAGTCAGGGTCCACTAATACTTAACCAATTTGGGGATTCGAGGGATTAGAATGTGGTTAAGTTGTGAACCGTTGGTTACACTTAACTAGTTTAATCCATTTGGGAGTTCAAGGGATTAGAATGGGGTTAAGCCACACTTAACCAGTTTAATCCAGGATTAGTGAAGGGTTAAATCACACTTAACCCTCTTAGGAAACCCTAGCAGCGTGGTCTGTTCTAACAGTAATCCCAGTTTGGTATCATTCACAACCCTAGAAGCTAGGCTAGGGCGGGGCACGATTACTGGAGGATGTAAGCGACCAAAGGGCGATGGCCGAGTGGTACATCGGTGCGGGTCCGGCGGGCTACGGACGTGCACGTAGTCCGATGTTGGACAAACTCGAGGCACGGGTACCAGTAGATTAAAGCTGTGCATTATTGCTTAAGTGTCTGGGGTTAACACCCGAGGGCTTGATACACCCAAAGGTGGACCCAACACAGTCTAACTACAACCATACGTGGGCCATATGGACACCAACACTTGACGTGTTAGGTTTATAGGGAGCCGATCGACTAGACCGTTGGGCTGGACCTTGTATTAAGGTCACCTCATGTTATTGGGCCAAAGCTTGGGCCAAGGGATCAATACCGGTTATGTTGGGTTGCTAGTACACCGTGGTGCAAAACTTAGCCATGTTTTATGCGATGACACCTCTATCTATCTTGTAGTTAATTTACCATGCCAGTATGCTGTTATCTATGATCATCTCAGTTCCCATCATGATGTTAACTTTATTAGTTTATAGACTGATCGTAGCAGGGCTTACTCAGTCTTTTTGACTGACCCGTTTTGTTTCGCCTCTTTTCTTCCGTTCCCCCCCCCCCCCAGGTTCTCAGGGAGGGAATACAGGAGCCTAGCTTGGATCTTAGCTGCTTTCTTGAATAGCTCATGTATGCTTTGGACTTGGGCTCGCTATGGTTTCTTCCACTTTGGGGATAGCTACTTTTATGTTTTCTTTTTCAGTATCAGATGATGTTATTTTATGTACTAGACTTGTTTACTTGGGAAATTGACATTATGATGTAGCAGACTTGTTTTTGAAATAGTTTAAAAGTCTTCCGCTGTTTTATTTACTTACTCTGTTTATTTACATATGTATATATGTCATGTCCTGCCTTGCTATATCATTATGCATGTTTACCAATAATGCCCCTCCAAAGCTAGTGCATTCCCTTGCGAGTGACCCTGGCGGAGGTGGGGTGTTACATTTGGTATCAGAGCATATGGTTTACGAGAAGGGATAAAAAGGTTTTTAAAACTTTTGAAAAGAACAACTATTTTCAAAAACCAAGTATGAAGTATTTTCCAAAGAAAAGTCTAGTTGTTTTTAAAAGGCTATTCCCCAAAAACCATTAGCACTATCCTTTGACTCCTCGTTTGAACTCTTTTCTTTTCGTTTCCAGCATGTCTGATAATCTCATCTTGCCCGAAGGAGTAATGATACCCGATTGGTTTCGTCGGTACTTGGAAGTCACGGCACCGGTCCCGGGTGTCCCTAATGTTGTCTCCCCAGTCGAGGCCGTTGTTCCTCCTTCTCCTCCCGTAGCTGATGTTCCTCTTCCCCCTCAGCCTCCAAAAGCGGATTTCGCGGAAACTTGCAAGAACTTTAAGAGGATGGGTGGCAAAAATTTTAATGGAACAGAGACTTTTGTAGAAGCAGGGAATTGGTTGAAAGAGACCGAAGATCTTTTAGCCACCTTTGATATAGGTGACCGCAGGAAAGTTTTATTAGCAGTATGGTTGCTGAAGGAAGAAGCTGCACGTTGGTGGGTAGTCACCACCGCGACCAGGCCAATTGAGACTTGGGATGACTTTAGAGGAAGGTTTGGACTGAGATTCTTATCACTGAAGCAAGGGGACATGACGATTAGGGAATACATAGATAAGTTTAATCAACTGGCTCGGGTCGATTTAGACTTAGTTAATACAGCTCAAAAGAAGGCCCTACACTTTGCTCTAGGATTAAACGAGCCATTACACGGCTTGGCCATGTCTCACATACCATTGGGGGCGACTTTCGAGAATTTGGTGAATTTGGCCCTACTTCAAGAAGAAGATAACAATGACAAGAAAGAGGTCAAGGCGAATGAGTCTCAAGACAAGAGAGTAAATTCCGGGAAACGGGGCAAGAATAACCACAACCGCAAGAACAAGCCAAGAGGGAATAGGAAGTGCAACTTCTGTGGTAAAGTTGGACATATAGCCAAGGAATGTAGGAAGAAGGAAAAGAGAAAGCGGGGCGAATGCTTCATTTGTGGTGAGTTTGGACATTTCAGCAAGGATTGCCCGAGGAAACAAGGGCAAGGCCAGACTCAGTGTGCAGGACTATCTGGAGGGCGAGTTCATCCCCTCAGCACCAGCTTATGATAGAGGTAGTGTTTCTGTGGAAATCTTGTTTACATTTTCTGACTTTCCCTGATTCGTACTTTGTTTGATTCTGGCACATCGCATAGTTTTATTTCATCTGATCCAGTTGAAAGTTTTGCACCTAAGTACTAGTGTAGTTGATGATCCCGTATGTGTTTCAAATCCAATTGGGGATTCTGCCCGTTTGTCTGTGGTCTGAGTGGATTTGAAAATTTCTATCTTGAGTATAGAATTCTCGTGGGATGTTTTATTCTCAGTTTCAGGGGATATGGGTTGGTTTTGGGCATAGAATGGTTATCCTGTTTTGGAGCCAGTCTGGGTTTTTGTATATAGGGTTGTGAGGCTCATGATCCGCCTCGGTAATACCCTAGAAATTTCTAGCAACCCTATGGGTCCCGTCATGATTGTTATCTTGAGTCCCTCAACTCGTCTATCGATAGTTTGCAATCTGTGAGGGTGGTCCGAGAACATCCTGATATCTTGGGGAAAGTAAAGGGGTTACCCTTAGACGTGGGATAGATTTCCGCATTATCTGGTTGGTAATACCAAGCCAGTTTCGTGGCCGGTTAGGCACATGACCTCACGAGGTGAGAATTAAGAAAGCAAGTCAAGGAGTTGCTTGAGAAGAACTTCCTGAGACGAAGCATTTTCGAGTAGGGTGCTCCAGTAGTATTCGTTACTGATGTGGACAGTTTGTTTCGCTTATGTGTTGATTATCGTGAGAGGAATAGATAACCGTTACCAAGGATCAATGATTTGGTTGATCAGCTTGTAGGAGCATCTGTTTTCTTTTGATCTAGCTACCAGATTCCATCAGCTTAGGATGGCTGAGGATGGAATTGACAAGACTGCGTTTAGGACTCTAGATGGATTTTTTTAGAATGGCTAGTCAGGCTATTTGGTTCGACTAAGGCACCCGTATATTACGTGAACTTGATGGGTAGGGTGTTTAGGGAGTCCTTGAACAAGTTTGTCATGGTCGTCATAGACGATATTTTGATCTCCTCAAAAGAACGAGGAAGGACATGCTATACATCTCAAGGAGGAGATGGATACGCTTAGAGCCACCAGTTGAAGGTCAAGTTCTCCAAGTGTCACTTTGGAGGAAAGAGGTTGGATTTCTTGGGCACATAGTTCCTAAGTAAGGCTTAACGGTGGATTCCGCTAAAGTGGCTGCGGTCTAAGACCGGAAAGCTCCGAGGAGGGAAATTGAAGAAAGAAGCTCCCTCCGTTTGGCTAGTTAGTTAGCATTCCCGGAGCTTAGACTTACTCTTCTGGGTCAAGAAGGGGGTTTCACAGGAAGAAGACCCACCGTTGGTCAGGAACATGGACCAGCCGATTCGAGGCGAGATGTTAAGTCACCTCGCTAGATATATTATAGATGACAAGGGATGACTAAGGCGCGAGGGGAGATTATGTGTTCCTCGAGTGAAAGACTTGGTAAAGAAGGTTCTCGAAGATGCGCATCACTCGAGAAGGTGGCCGAGTTGGTCTCGGGAGGCATGTTGTGCCACCAAGTTAAGGCCAAGTCATAGAAGCCCAGTGGGCCATTACCTCTATTGGGGGTTTTGCAAGGGAAGCGTGAAAAAAATTCGATAGATTATGTGGATGGACTACCTAGATCAAAGAAAGGGAATACGGGTATGAGGGTCATAATAGGTAGATTCATGAAGAGCGCTCATTTCAGTCCGGTGAAGAGCAAGAGGACTGCGTCATGGTTAGCAACGGTTTACCCTCAAGAAGTTGGCCAGTTTTGAAATAGCCTACAGGAAGCCATGGGTAGGCAGTTGAGTCTAGGTATGGCCTATCACTCATAGGCGGATGGTTCATTTCGATTAAGCATGAGTTATAGAGAAATCACGTTTATAAGGGCAATTGGCAACGTGGATTGGTATTTTCAAGAAAAGTTCTGTTGCATGGAATACTTTATAGTAAGTAGGCGAGATCCAGGATTCACTAGTGAATTTTGGAGAGCTTGCATGAGATCATGAAGTTATAGTATGTTTAAGCCAATTATGCAGAAGGAAGAATAAGTGGAAAAGAAAGACGAGAGGCGATAATGAAATAAGTTCCAACTCGAATTTGGGAGCCAAGGAATCATGAAGTGAAAGATAGTCAAAGCACAGTTGAGTTAAGCTCAAGGGAACGTGACTAAGAAGAGTGAAGACTAGATACGCGCATCATATCTCTTTTTAAGAGTGCATCCTTGATCCTTGTTTTCCTGTGGAGCTTGCTGGCAAGTTATCTTTTGTATATATCCTCTTGGTCCCATTCTTGATCTTATTTCTGTTGTAAACTCCATAAGGGGGTTAAGACTCATCGGTTAGTACTATATGTCAAAGTTTGAATGGATTTCTTGTAATCCAAAAAGGAGTTTATCTAGTTCATCGTGTCTATCTTGTTATGAGAACCTTAGGTAGAAACCCTTTGGATGAAACATGTATTTGAAGCATGTTATGCTTGATGGTTGCAAGTGGTTGCAAGTGTTTGCAAGTGGTTGCTCGTGGATGCATTATACACGATTAGGCACTAGATCGGCTCGCACACTCTTCATGTTGCATATGCATGAGTACTTACACTTATTCATGGTTGAAACTTGTTGTGCTACCACATGGATGTTGCATATGGATGAATGTTATGTGCACTCATATAGATACTATGAATTTAGGAATTTGCATACATATGGATTCATTTCACTGACATACATATGCATTAAGGAGGTTTACTGTATCAGTAACCGCCTGATCCTTGCATTAGATAAGACATACATATGCATTAAGGAGGTTTACTGTATCAGTAACCGCCTGACCTTTGCATTAGATAAGTACATATACACACACTTTTGCATATGTTCATACCACATTTAGAATCCTTTAAGGACAATGAGTGCTTGTGGATGATGTTTTGAGTAGATGGATGTTGGATGGTAGGATATGTTCTTCCTAACTTGAAGATTTCGGGGACGAAATCCTTTAAGGAGGGGAGAATGTAACAACCCGTATTTTCAATAATCTGTTATAACATAAATTGAGGCAGAATTAAATTATAAAATGGGAATCAAGGGAAACGGGCTATGCCATTGCGTTCGTCTCGGAAAAATACGCGAAATAGAGTCCGAGTTTTCGAAAATCGGAGTCCGTATGACCCAGTTAAGGCCCATTGAAGTTTGCAGAAAATTTCTAAGTAAAAACAGATTTAAATTTGAAATTAAAAACATGGGCTAGGGCAAACTGGGCAGGCGGGAAAAATTCCCGCCCAGGACCCCATGTCGACAGGCCTGTCGACAGGGGTCTAGGCATGTCGACTGCCCTGTCGACAGCCCTGTCGACAGGGGGTGCACGGGCTGCTTAGCCTGGTGCACCATTTCTGATTGGGGTTGGGTCTTGTGGCTTGTTTCTAGAGAGTTCTGGGATCTGAGGGCCCTAATTGAATCTAGGGTTAATCCTATGGTTCAAATCACTAGCCTAATCTATAAATAAGACCCTAACCTACCCTAAAATCATTCATTATTCATCCTAGTAACTAAACTATGGCAAAATCAAAACTCTCATGGCCTCCACCCTCTTCATACAATTCCTAAACAAATCCCTAAGAGATTTCCATGCATACAAGGGTATTTAGGCTTGTATGATCCTCCTTAGCTTGCATTAAAGGCTTGTTTTTCTATTGGCATTATAAAGGAGGAGTCTTGATCAAGTTTGCTTGCATTTGGGGGTCTTAATTAGTTGCATAAGGGGCTTCTTGCATTTGTTATACTCATTTGAGTCCGCATAAGCATTGTAAGCCCTCTTACCTTCACTTTACAAACTCTAAAGTTAATATGTGGTGAAAGTTGAGATTTATGTGAGTTTAGTTGATTATGCATGCTTATGCGAACTCACTATACCATGTTTTACATGTTTCATAAGTTATGCATGCATATGCGAGTTCACTATGCCATGTTCTACATGTTTAATGGATTATGCATGTTTATGCAAGTGTACTAAGCCATGATTTGTAAGTTAATTGAGTTATGCATGTATACTAAGCCATAATTTGCAAGTTTAACAAGTTGTGCATGTTTATGCAAGTTTAAAATGACAAGTTGTGCATGTTTTGACAAGTTGTGCATGTTTTGACAAGTTGTGCATGTTTATGCAAGTTTAAAATGACAAGTTGTGCATGTTTTGACAAGTTGTGCATGTTTTGACAAGTTGTGCATGTTTATGCAAGTTTAAAATGACAAGTTGTGCATGTTTTAACAAGTTGTGCATGTTTTGACAAGTTGTGCATGTTTATGCAAGTTTAAAATGACAAGTTGTGCATGTTTGACAAGTTATGCATGATTAAGGTAATATGCAAGTTCACTATGCTAAGTTATGCAAGATTAACATGTTATGCATGTTTATGGTAATATGCAAGTTCACTATGCTAAGTTGTGCAAGTCTAACATGTTATGCATGATTGTTGTGCAAGTTTATCATGTATGTTGTGCCAAGTTCCCTCTTCCTATCATTTATGCGTTACTACGAATATGTAAGCGATAGAATGACGTTGGGGGTTTTGGGGTAAACTTAAAATACATGAAAATATAAGATTGGGAATTTACCTATTAAGTTATGTCTACCCCTTGGGAATTTACCTATTAAGTTAGGTCTACCCAAGTAATTGTTTGACTTGTGATTATGTTTTGAAATGAAGTGGACATGACACTTAGAAAACATAAGTGTGGCCAACTCGAGGTTGGGTTGAGTTTGTAGCGTAATTCTACCCGGAACCGACCGGCTTAACTAGTGGCTACAAACAATAGGACCCAATGTGAGAAGTTGGTCATGTGGTGCCAAAAACCCGAGGTTAGACTAAGTTGTGGTGTAAACCTACCCGGACCCGCCCGGCTTAACTAGTAACCGCAACAAAGTCTAATGTGAGAGGTTAAGGTGCCTTAAATTAATTAATGCCTCATGATTAGGGTTAAGTCAGGGTCCACTAATACTTAACCAATTTGGGGATTCGAGGGATTAGAATGTGGTTAAGTTGTGAACCGTTGGTTACACTTAACTAGTTTAATCCATTTGGGAGTTCAAGGGATTAGAATGGGGTTAAGCCACACTTAACCAGTTTAATCCAGGATTAGTGAAGGGTTAAATCACACTTAACCCTCTTAGGAAACCCTAGCAGCGTGGTCTGTTCTAACAGTAATCCCAGTTTGGTATCATTCACAACCCTAGAAGCTAGGCTAGGGCGGGGCACGATTACTGGAGGATGTAAGCGACCAAAGGGCGATGGCCGAGTGGTACATCGGTGCGGGTCCGGCGGGCTACGGACGTGCACGTAGTCCGATGTTGGACAAACTCGAGGCACGGGTACCAGTAGATTAAAGCTGTGCATTATTGCTTAAGTGTCTGGGGTTAACACCCGAGGGCTTGATACACCCAAAGGTGGACCCAACACAGTCTAACTACAACCATACGTGGGCCATATGGACACCAACACTTGACGTGTTAGGTTTATAGGGAGCCGATCGACTAGACCGTTGGGCTGGACCTTGTATTAAGGTCACCTCATGTTATTGGGCCAAAGCTTGGGCCAAGGGATCAATACCGGTTATGTTGGGTTGCTAGTACACCGTGGTGCAAAACTTAGCCATGTTTTATGCGATGACACCTCTATCTATCTTGTAGTTAATTTACCATGCCAGTATGCTGTTATCTATGATCATCTCAGTTCCCATCATGATGTTAACTTTATTAGTTTATAGACTGATCGTAGCAGGGCTTACTCAGTCTTTTTGACTGACCCGTTTTGTTTCGCCTCTTTTCTTCCGTCCCCCCCCCCCCCAGGTTCTCAGGGAGGGAATACAGGAGCCTAGCTTGGATCTTAGCTGCTTTCTTGGATAGCTCATGTATGCTTTGGACTTGGGCTCGCTATGGTTTCTTCCACTTTGGGGATAGCTACTTTTATGTTTTCTTTTTCAGTATCAGATGATGTTATTTTATGTACTAGACTTGTTTACTTGGGAAATTGACATTATGATGTAGCAGGCTTGTTTTTGAAATAGTTTAAAAGTCTTCCGCTGTTTTATTTACTTACTCTGTTTATTTACATATGTATATATGTCATGTCCTGCCTTGCTATATCATTATGCATGTTTACCAATAATGCCCCTCCAAAGCTAGTGCATTCCCTTGCGAGTGACCCTGGCGGAGGTGGGGTGTTACAGTAATAATTAAATTTGGTATTTTACGACCCAAGGGATTTCATGAGAATTCTTTTAAAGTAATAATTAAATTTCAAGGGCAAATTCGGTATTTTACGGTCGGTCCATTTAAAATTAGTGGGAATTATTATATAGATAGATTTTTAGGTACTTTTGATTGTAAAAGCATGAAAAACCCATATCAAGGAAACATAATAATACATTTTAGTCCATAACATAATATTTAGACTTTATCTAAGAAAATGAAAGATAATATCCGGGAAAGAGTAAAAACCTGAATCTAAAATATAAGCGTTCAATAACTATAGCTATATCTCAGGGGTTATTAGAAACAATATGAATAGGATCACTCCTCAATAATCGTAACATTGAGGGTACTGGTTATTCCAAGTTTATGTATATTACTGGACTGAACATGATGACTATATGAAAATTGTTATTGAAAAGCTTTGGAACAGCCAAAAACATAAATTTAAGTGCATCAGGTCACACAAGCTCTAAGGACAAGCAAACCAGTTACAACAAACAAAAAATTGGCTAGCAAGTTGGTTTTTACAGAATTGCCTTTTTAAACCCATGAACCCATTTTATAATCCAATATATTTTACATGTAATCAATTAATCAGATAATTGTCTAAATTTTAACAATAACATGTGATTGCCAAATCATGTAATTACTCTAACATATAAGTTTCTCAATTTCTACCGTTAACGGTCTAGGTACATAAATGTCACAATTTAACATGGAATTGAAACAACGGTACTTACTACACATATTTTGGCAATTTTTCCAACATATTAATATCTTAGCATATTAATGTTCCAATATGTCACTCTTTAATTAGATTTGAAGCATTGAATGGTAATTAATTTTCCCGGTAACATAGTGGGTTTTAGATATGGAATACTACCAGTTTTGCTTCATGGAATGAATAGGTTGGGATTGGGATAAAATAAAATATTATTTCGGTAAGGCGATAATCCCGACTAGTTTGATAAACCTTAATTTGGTTTAAGTTGTGAAAAGATATAATAAAATCTTTTGAAATTGATATCCAAAGGAGGATTAAAGAATAAGTTTAAATGAACTTATCTTTGATAAAATTAACGGGAATCTTTCCCAAGAATATTCTGAATTGAAATGAGGCGTATGATGTGTTTTTATAGCACTTGATTATAAGATACGCGAGTTATTCAGAAAGACCAGGTTTAACCCATTTTGAATAACAGACACGGCGACTAAATGTTGACGATGAATACGGTGGTTGAAGACCGGAGATCTTCACATCGAATGGATGATTATTGATGTCTTGATTGGGATGTATATCCAAGATGAGGTAATAAGTGGTGATTGTCCATACATACTTGGAGATCGACCAGATATGCGTGGACCTCTCTCTTGTATTAGACATATGGGACGAGGAATAAAGTGCCTCCAGTTTCGTTCAGACCCAGAACGGACTTGCAAATGGATTGTGTATCTGACATTGTATTCTGTTATGCTGTATTTGTTGATCTCTGCTAAATATATATATATATATATATATATTTTGGGTGGTGGAGAATTTATTCCCTTGCTTAACACCCCTTCTCTGAGACGTACGAGCTTAGAGGTCGTATATTGGTAAATGATCAATGGTATGGTATGGATTGATAGTGTGGCATGCTGAGATGCAATAACCAGGGATTTTGTTGAAAAGTAAAGTCTTGTGCATGATGATCAAAGCACGACTTTAATTAGCATAGCTTTATGGATAGCATTAATTCGCGAGCCTCACACACCGGTGTGAACCACAAACGGGATGAGGGACCGCAGGGAGTGCATGCGTTTCTTTTTAACTTGGAGTGGTGTCATGGTATAGAGCCTAGACATTTTACTTATGTGGATGATGGATAGCGAGGTACCTCAGATTTGAGTCCCTAGTGGCTCTTGATATGGTCAACATACTGACCAGATTTTATACCCCATAAGGCAGGAAAATGTATTATTCAGGAATAACCAATCCTCAATCGTAAGAGCGGACCGGCCCTGCCAGATCCCAGGTGCAGTTGCGGTTGAATCCTAACACATGGGATAGAGCGTCTTAAATTGGAAGGAGAGGTCCCTTGCCTTGCTTCATAGATGGAATCCAATTTCCAATACACGACTTTTAAGGTTTTAGTTGTAAACCTATATGGAGACATGATATATGGTACCCATGTCGTCTATGATTGATACATTTATATTTGAAGTTGATTTCTTCACTTATAGTAATAATAAAAGATAAATTTCTCGTACCAAGCATATTTAGCCATTATAAGGTAAAACTCTATTCTCTGGTTTGTGTTTGCAATGTGTGATGGGACGTGAGTCTTATAATGGCTTCATTTTTCCTTTTAGCATTGCGCTGTTTGTTTTATGCACTGGTATTCCTAGGAGAAAACCCGTTCCATATTATACCGTGTGGTCCCTTGATTTGCATAACTTTAAAATTAAGTAAATAACTGTTTTAGTTCTCACACTAGTCCCATGACTGACTCAGAGTTTATTGTTTTCACCTAAACTCTGGGTGCCCATATTTTGCACACAGGCAGCTAGTAGTTTTGGTTTTCGCAGATTTCTATTTCATAGAATCTTGGATTACAGCTGGAGCTATATTTGGAAAGCTTTGTATCCGTGTATTTCTTTCAGTTGTGCAAGTTGATATATTTCCGCTGTACATTATACTTATGTATTATTTTTCCGGTGCTATGTATTTCAAATCTCTGATATTTTCTGATATATGATATTCATTTGTACTCTTATTCTTGTACTCTGATGTAAATTGTTGTAATAACAATGAAATATTCTACTGTTTTTGTTCTGATGCGTTGTGTTCTCAAAGCAATCTGCATTCCAGTTCAGTCTAGGTCGGGCGGGATTTCGGGGTGTTTCATTTTGGTATCAGAGCTTTGGTTTACAAATCTCGAGAGCAAGACAGATTAGAACCGAATGAAAGAATTCATCAGAGATAGGATTAGTAATATCCTATAAGAATAACTCGTTAGAGATAGGGTTAGTAATACCCTAGAATGAGTTCGAAGAGTATTATTTATAAAACAAATTTAGTTTCAAAAATTTATAACTTATTATAGGTATTTCAGTATTTTATTTGTACTATCGAGTATTAGAAGATCTTGAATATACACATAATTAACGTGTATTCGAAGTCTCAATATACTAGATAGATATAGAATCACACTCTTGTCGCCCGGGGATGATTCCGATGATTGTCATGGCATCATCAGCATTTATGTTCTTGTTTAGAAAGTAGGATATCTATATGATTCCAATTGACTGGTGTGAGAACCAAAACTTAGTTAGAATTTATCTTGTGATTTGGCATTGAAATATGATTTTGAGTATATATAAAGGTTATGCATTTGGAAAGCTAATCAACTAATTGAGTGCTGGTTGTGTTGTGTGATTATTAGTTTAACTAATAAAAATATTGGAATGATATTTAATTTAACCAATATAAGAATGAATGATAAGTAAAATCGAATCAAATATTGAACTAAATTGTAAATTGATTGAATTTGCATACACGTACGTGCATATATATTGAACAAGTCATAGCAAGGAGACTAGAGAAGAGGAATAAAATTGTATGCCCGACAAATAGGTATGTTTACTATATTCATAGGTTTTGATGATTTTATGAGCCGATTGGCTAGTCGCTTCGCTTTCTCTTTTTCTTTTTGGATGATGAGGGCCCTGTGAGGCAAGTTGCGATTTTTCCGATCAACCCGTATAAAGGAGGTTATGGCGAAATTTTTCAAAAATTTAAGGCGTTAGCCAAATTTTTGAGAAATTGGAATGTTCCTAGAAACTGAAAAGTTGAAGAACATAATCCAGAATGAAAGTTGAGTTGGTTGGTTAAACAACTTTCAGCTCCGTTCCTTTTCGAAGACGAAAAGATTTTAAGTGGGGGAGATTGTAACAACCCGGAATTTCAGAACCAATTTAGAATTTTAATTTAAGCTATTTTAATGGATTTAGAATATTTAAAATGAATTATTTTAAATAATGACTAAAAATTTATATAAAATGAAGTTAGAACTTATAAATTTATATTAATTATATTACGAGCCTGCAAATGGCGCGGTAGTTTGAAAATTCTATTTTAAACTTTAAATGATTATACAGAATTCATTATAAGTCAAGATTGGATAAAACAAGAAATGTTAGGATCAAATTAACTATATGTTTCTAAAGAATGTAAAAAAATTATATTTCACTTTATAAATTGTAAGTTATGTTCAAATTAAAAATTAGAATAGTCGTTATAGAATTTATATATGTTAAATAATTTTAATATTATATAAGCCCTTAAAAATAGCCATTTTTCATGTGAGCTCAGAATTCGATGAAACCAATCTTTTTGGATCCGGAATGTCATATTATTGTTAGGTTTCAAATTTCAAATTTTTTGGAACTAATATGCGAGCGTAGCAAATTTAAAGGCACGTTAAATTTAATTGACTAGAAAAAGGCCATTTTGCAAATGGACTCAGAATTCGACGAAACCAGTTCCTATGGAACCGTATCGTCAAACCATAGCTATATTCCAAAATTCGTTATTTTTGGAGTTAGTATGTGGCCCCGGTAAATTAAAATGTACGTCGAAACCAATATGTAGCGTTATATTAATTTTTATTTTAATTTTAATTAAAACTGTTAAAAACAGCTGAATTAGCTTACGAAACATATCCCATTGTGTTCGGAATGGGGGTATTTAGCTAGGAGCGATAGTCGTTGGGTTTAATTTGGAGTCTGGACGAAAACAAGACAATTTATGAATTAAATAATATATATATATATATATATATATATATATATATATATATATATAAACCTAACCCTAAAATCTGATTGGTCAAATCCAATTCCACGGTCAAATTTTCTCCAGCTGCACCCAAGCGATTTGAACGATCGGAAACTTCAGAGATTCTTCTCCAAATCCACGCTAATCTGCTCAATGATATCATAAGTGTTCTACAGCAAATATGTTGCTCTCTTCGAGCTCTATGGATTCAGTAGATATGATCGAATCTGGCTATGTAAATCGTTCAAATTTGAGGCTCGAACTACTGATGTTAGCACACCCTTTTCCGGCACCAGGAGCCGTTGAGTGTGACGCCGTCGATGGCGCAGGGAGGTGGCTTGAAGGGCGACATCTGGTGCTAGGGGATTGATGGCCGGCTGCTTGGATTTGCGTGCGTTGGTGAAGATTGACGACGTGGTTTGGGTTCGTTTTTTTCCGTAGAAGAGAAATGATGGATTAGAATAATTTTTAGGTTAATTATTTAACTAATGACGATTTAATTGTTAAATGTTTATAATGCAATATCTTTTTCATACGAGCTTAGAAAATTGCAAACTCAGTCGCGTTGGAATCGTGACAACGAACTCTACAACCCGGGACTGACCAGAACTGATTTGGAGCAAGTTAAACTTTAAGCTAAAAAGAGTAATCGTCAAATTAAAGAATGTCGGAGTGGAAACCTAAGTGAGAATTCTTCCTCACTCTACTCTTGTATTATTATAATTATATCCTAGGCTGTATATTGTGCTTAGTAGCTTCTGTCACTATTATTTGAAACCATGGATGTTTGTCGATTTTTGTTATTGGTTGAAAAATTGTTGAATATGGGTTTGGCAAACCTATTGACAAATTATTGATAGAAATTGTTTGTGTATGGCGCAAGCCAGTATCAGGACAGGGATAATGCTAGACATTATTCCGGTTCTACAAACCGCACTGTTATAATGCCGAGTTTTTCTAAAATATGTTAGAAAAAGTCATATGTATTTATGGTAGTTAAAATAGAATTACATATTCATTTACAAGTCAACCGACTTGTTTATGCTTGCCTATTTAAGTGATATCGATTGGGACGATAATTTTTACACATCGCCTAAGTGTACAAACAATTATCAGTATTTGTTGGATGAAAACCCCACATGGGTATTGGGATGATATTTCACATACACTAATCCCAATTGTTTAGTAGTATGTCAATCGATCAATTGACAGACTGTTGTAAGCGTTATTCATTTATTTAAGGCTTATACAGTTGTAGAATGCACTTTGGATGTTTCTTGAATGTCTAATGATTACTTATCATTATTGTTGAATACATGCGATGTACAAAATTCATATAACTAAACTTATATGGTAATTGATTGGGTCTCATTACAATTTGGAAATAATGAACATTTTCAAATAATATCCAGTGAAGAAGTAAAATATGGATGTCCAATTTTGGATGGACACAAAATATAAGTAAGTTTGGCTTTGATGTCCGATTCTG
The DNA here is from genome assembly GCA_030737875.1 of Allium sativum. Lineage (NCBI taxonomy): Eukaryota > Viridiplantae > Streptophyta > Magnoliopsida > Asparagales > Amaryllidaceae > Allium > Allium sativum. The sequence goes on along the minus strand of CM060922.1, from coordinate 17,525,751 downwards.
GATGGACACAAAATATATTTAAGTTTGGTTTTAATGTCCGATTTTGGATGGACACAAAATATATTTAAGTTTGGTTTTGATGCCCGATTTTGGATAGACACGAAAATAAAGAAATATATGAAGCTGAGTTAAGTAGATTCGCGGCATTTTTAACTCGAATGGATTTTCATATCGATTTTATTCTTTTATAATGAATATGGAAAAGGAATGGATTTCAAAATAATACATTTTGAAAATATTATCATTTTAATATTACAATGATATGGATTATTCAGTTTTGATTTAAAATCGAAATGCAAGTTGGAATCATTTTCAAACGAATTTATAAACGTTTTATAAAATACGTTTTGAATGGAAATTGACGAAATATATATTATATATATATATTAGAATGGTGAATAGAACGTTTCGCGTAGTGACCGTTCACGAATTTCGACCACTGACTTCGATTTGACGTAATGGAAGATCCGACCGTCGGATTCTTCTGAAACTGGAACCCTTGGGTTCGTATCGAAAAGAGCTTTCAAATGAGTATATGAGATTTGAAATATAATGGTTGGATTTTGAGAAATGTCAAATTCAAATTTGAATAAAAACATCGCTCGTGTAGTTAAATGACCTGAAACGTCATTCAACTAAAAGAGCCTATTTTCAAACGATTCAAAATAGGGAAAAATTATGTAAAATCATAATAAATGATGTGAAATGGTGATGAAATATTCCAAGTTATCAAGATAAAATATATTTTTATCAGAATAAGTTGTTTACCAACTTAAGTAAGGAACAGAATGGATTAATCAATGGTTTTGATATAACCAGAGTTTTATAATATATAAATTGGAATAGATTTGAATGGAAATTATCTTCGTATATTTCAGTATTGGATTCCGTGATTATACGGATAATCGTTGAGGAATTAGGAAGATATAGATATCGTTATTCCTAATACGATATCTATTGATTTCACAATTTGATATTGAATATAATTCGATAGGAATTCTATTCAAAGCCTTATATTTAATATCAAATATGATTTTGGGTTTGTCGTGAATGGAGTCTTAAATAACACTGTTTTTGAACCAATTTGAGAAAAGAGTTGAATCTTTAATTAGATTTGAAGCGTTTAATGGTAATTAATTTTATTGGTAACACAGTGGGTGTTAGATAGGGAGTACTACCAGTTTTGCTCCATGGGATGAATAGGTTGGGATTGGGCTAAAATAAAAGATTACTTCGGTAAGTCGATAATCCCGACTAGTTTGTTAAACCTTAATTTGGTTTAAATTATGAAAAAATATAATAAAATCTTTTGTAATTGATATCCAAACGAAGATTAAAGAACAAGTTTAAATGAACTTATTTTTATAAATTAACGGGAACCTTTCCCAAGAATATTCTCAATTAGAATGAGGCGTATGATGTGTTTTTATAGCACTTGATTATAAGATACGTGAGTTATTTGGAAAACTAGGTTTAACCCATTCTGAATAACTAATACGGCGACTAAATGTTTACGATGAAGATGGTGGTTGAAGACCGGAGATCTTCACATCGAATGGATGATTACTGATGTCTTGATTGGGCTGTATACCCAAGACAAGGTAATAAGTGGTGATTGTCCAGACGTACTTGGAGATCGATCGGATATGCGAGGACCTCTCTCCTATATTGGGCATATGGGACGAGGCATATGGTGCCTCCAATTTCGTTCAGACCCAGAACGAACATTCAAATGGATTGTGTGTTTGACATTATATTCTGTTATGTTGTATTCGTTGATCTCTGCTAAATATATATCTGTTGGGTGGCAGAGAATTTATTCTCTTGCTTAACACCCCTTTTTTGAGACGTACGAGCTTAGAGGTTATATATTGGTAGATGATCAATGGTATGGTATGGATTGATAGTGTGGCATGCTGAGATGCAATGATCAAGTCTTTTGTTGAAAAGCAGAGTCTTGTGGATGATGATCAAAGCACGGTTTTAATTAGCATTGCTTTGTGTATAGCGTTAATTCGCGAGCCTCACACCCCGATGTGAACCAGAAATGGGATGAGGGCCCGCAGGGAGTGCATGCATTTCTTTCTAGCTAGGAGTGGTGACATGATATGAAGCCCATACATTTTACTTATGTAGATGATGGATAGCGAGGTACCTTGTATTTGAGTCCTTAGTGGATCTTGATGTGGTCAACATACTGACCAGATTTTATGCCCCATAGGGCAAGGAAACGTATTGTTCAGGAATAACCAATCCTCGAACGTAAGAGAGGACCGGTTCTGCCAGATCCCAGGTGCAATTGCGGCTGAATCCTGAGACACGGGCTAGAGCGTCTCGAATCGGAAGGAGAGATCCCTTGCCTTGGTTCATAGATGGAATCCAATTTCCAATGCATGACTTTTACGATTTTAGTCGTAAACCTATATGGCGACATGATATATGGTACCCATGTCGTCTATGACTGATACATTTATATTTGAAGTTGATTTCCTCAGTTATTGTAATAATAAAAGATAAATTTCACGTACCAAGCATATTTAGCCATTATAATGTAAAACTCTATCATCTGGTTTGTGTTTGCATTGTGTGATGGGACTTGGGTCTTATAATGGCTCCATTTTTCCATTTAGCATTGCATTGTTTATTTTATGCACTGGTATTCTTGGGGGAACCCCATTTCATGTTATACGACGTGGTCCCTTGATTTACATAACTTAAAAATAAAGTAAATAACTGTTTTAGTTCTTACACCAGTCCCATGACTGACTCGGAGTTTAGTCTTTTAACCTAAACTCTGGGTGCCCATATTTTCCACTTGGGCAGCAAGTAGTTTTGATTTTCTCATATTTCTATTTCACAGGATCCTGAATTACAGCTGGAGCTATATTCGAAAAGCTTTGTAAAAGCTTTGTAATAACAATGAAATGTTCTATTGTTTTTGTTTTGGTGCATCGTGTTCTCAAAGCAATCCGCATTCCAGTTCGGTCTAGGCCGAGCGGGATTTCGGGGGGTTTCAGTATTAGTTATGTAGTACTACCAGTTTTGCACCATGGGATGAATAGGTTAGGATTGGAATGATAAAATAAAGGATTATTTCGGTTAGGCTTGTTAATCCCGACTAGTTTGATAAACCTTAATTTTGTTTAGATTGTGAAAAGATAATATAAAATCTTTTGAAAGTGATATCCAAAGGAAGAATAATGAATAAGTTTATAAGAACTTATCCTTGATAAAATTAACGGGAACCTTTCCCAAGAATATTCTGAATTGGAATGAGGCGTATGATGTGTTTTTATAGCAGTTGACTATAAGATACGTGAGTTATTCGGGAAGACCGTGTTTAACCCATTCTGAATAATTGATACGACGACTAAAAGTTGACGATGAAGATGGTGGTTGAAGACCGGAGATCTTCACATCGTTGGATTGATTACTGATGCCTCAATTGGGCTATACACCCAAGACGGGGTTATAGTGGTGGTCATCCAGACGTACCTAGAGATCGACCGGGTATGCGAGGTCCTCTCTCCTGTATTGGACATATGGGACAAGGAATAAGTGCCTCCGGTTTCGTTCAGACCCAGAACAGACTTGCAAATGGATTACATGTCTGACATTGTATTTTGTTATACTGTATTTGTTGATCTCTGCTAAATATATATTTGCTGGGTGGCAGAGAATTTATTCTCTTGCTTAACAACCCTTCTCTGAGATGTACGAGCTTAGAGGTTATATATTGCTAGATGATCGATGATATAGTATGGATTGACAATGTGGCATGCTGGGTTACATGGATCAAGGCTTTTGTTGAAAAGCAGGGCCTTGTGGTTGATGATCAAAGCACAGCTTTCATATAGCGTCGCTTTGTGTATATCGTTAATTCGTGAGCCTCACACCTCGGTATGAGCCTAAAACGGTATAGCGACCATATGGAGGACATGACGTTTCTTTCTAGCTAGAAGTGATGTCATGGTATGGAGCCCAGACTTTTTTACTTATATGGATGATGGAATGAGGCGCCTCGGATATTGAGTCTCCAACGCTTAGAGATAGGTCCGATAAGACCGGGAAACGTTCAACTAATCCACTAAAGTAAGTGTGGACCGATCCTACCGCTTCCAAAGGTTGCCCAGAGTGTGTAATCCTGAGGCATTTGCTAGAGTGTCTTGAATCGGAAGGAGCCATCCCTTGCCTTGACTCATGATGGAAATCCAATTTCCAATACACGACTTTTCGACTTTTGTTGTAAACCTATATGGCGACATAGTAGGATGGGGTACTATACCGTCTATGACTGATACATTTATATTTGAAGTTGATTTCTTCACTTATAGTAATAATAAAAGATGAATTTCGCGTACCAAGCATATTTGGCCATTATAAGGTAAAACTCTATCCGCTGGTTTGTGTTTGCATTGTGTGATGGGACCTGAGTCTTATAATGGCTTCATTTTCTTTATTTAGCATTGCACTGTTTGTTTTATGCACTGGTACTCTTGGGAGGAAACCCGTTCCGTGTTATATGACGTGGTCCTACGATTTAATTAACTTTAAAATTAGTGTAATAACTGCTTTAATTCTCATACCAGTCCCATGACTGACTCGGAGTTTATTTTTTTAACCTAAACTCTGGGTGCCCCTATTTTCTACACGGGCAGCTAGTAGTTTTGGTTTTCACAGATATTTTTCTCGCATGATCCTGGATTACAGCTAGAGCTATATTCGGAAAGCTTTGTATCCGTATATCCCTTTCTGTTGTGTTAGTTATTATTTTCCGCTACGCATTGTACTTATGTATTATTTTCCGCTGTGTAATATTTATTTATTCATACTCTGTTATAATCTTGTGCTCTGGTGTAAATCGTTGTGGTAACAATGAAATGTTCTACTGTTCTATGTTCTGATGCATCATGTTCTCAAAGCAAACCGCCTTCCAGTTCGGTATAGGCCGGGCGGGATTTCGTGTCGTTTCAGTTTTGGTATCAGAACTTTGACTTTACACAGCTTGAGAGCAAGACACATTAGAACCAAATGAAAGAATTCATCAGAGATAGGATTAGTAACATCCTATAAGAATGGATGTTAGAGATAGGGTTAGTAATACACTAGAATGAGTTCGAAGAGTGTTTTCAATTAAAAGAAATCTAGTTTTGAAATTTACAACTTATTATACACCTTTGAGTATTTTATTTTATATTAAATTTGGACTATCGAGTATTAGGAGATTTTTCATATACGTCTGACCCACATGTATATGAAGTCTCAAACATACTGGGTAGATATAGAATCACACTCTAGTCGCCCGGGGGTGATTCTGATGATAGTCTAGACATCATCAGTATTTATGTTTGAGTTTCGAAAGTGGGATATCTATATATTTCCAATTGACTAGTGTGAGATCCAAAACTTAGATAGATTTATTGTTTGTGATTTGGCATAAAAAATGATTTTTGAGTGTGTGTGTATATATATATATAAGTTATGCATTTGAAAAGGTTAATCAACTAGTTGATTGTTGATTGTGTTGTGTGATTATTAGTTTAACTAATAAAAGTATTGAAATAATAGAACCAATGTAAGAATGAAAGGTAAAATTTTGCCAAATTGAATTTGTTATAGAACCGAATTGAAAATTGATTGGAATTGCATACATATACGTGTATATATATTGAACAAGTCATAGCATGGAAGCTACGAAGAGGAATAAAATTGTATGCCAGACAAATAGGTACATATTTACTATATTTATTGGGTTTGATGATTTTATGAGCCGATCTGCTAGTCGCTTGGCCAGCCGATTGGCTTTTTCTTCATTGATGATGAGGGCCCTGTGAGGCAAGTTGCAGTTTTTCCAATCAACCCATACAAAGGAGGTTATGGCGAAATTTTTCGAAAAAATTTAAGGCGTTAGCCAATTTTTTGAGAAATTAGAAAGATCTTAGAAACTGAAAAGTTGAAGAACTTGAGCTAGAATGAATGTTGGGTTGGTTGGTTAAATAACTTTCAGCTAAGTTCCTTTTCGAGGACGAAAAGATTTTAAATGGGGGAGATTGTAACAACCTGGTATTTCAGAACCAATTTAAAATTTTAATTTAAGCTATTTTAATAGATTTTGAATATTTAAAATGATTTATTTTAATAATAACGACTAAAAATTTATTTAAAACAAAGTATAAACTTATAGATTTATCTTAATTATATTACGAGCCTGAAATGGCGCGGTAGTTTGAAAATTCGATTTCAAATTGCAATTGAAAGTACGTAATTCATTATAAATCAGAATTGGACGAAACAAGAAACGCTAGGATCGTATTAACAATATCTTCCTAACGAATGTAAGAAATTTAGATTTCGCTTTATAAATTGTAAGTTATGTCCAAATCAAATTTCCAGAAAAACGCTATGAAATGTACACACACACACACACATATGTTATAGCCAAAAAAGTAATATTTTGCATATGGATGAATTTGGAGTCGAAATCACTTCCATTGAGTTCAAAATGCCATTTGTCATTTTGAAAAGTGTATTCGATATATTCCGAGATTCGAATTTGTGGCCTTTTGGCTGGGCTTTGGGGTTAGCCAAACCTAGCCCTTAAAAAGTGAAATTTTGCAAACGACTTCCGAATTCGAAGAAACCACTTTCTATGGATTCAGAATATTAAATTATTGCTAGATTCCAAATTTCAGAATTTTTGGAGCTAGTGTGTGGCCGTGCATAACAAGTTGTGAACTGATCAGTCATTTAAGCCAAACCGGAGATTTTTGAGCAAACAGACCCGGAATTCGACGAAACCAGTTTCTATGGGACCGTATCGTCAAGACATAGCTGCATGTCAATTTTCATCACCGTTGGAGTTCGTATGTGATCGGGACATCGACAAATGTCGAACAAAAACAATATAACTGATAAAATCTGATTTTTCCAACTTTTACACTATATAATCCACTTTTCCATTAACTTAAATTCATTCCTCTTTCCAAATACGGAAGCCATCATTCCTCTTCAAAAATATTTAGCGAAAAAGCCCCAAAACATAAAATAATTTATATCTTCCAATCCATACACAATTAGCCAAAACTCAATACATGAAAGTTGTAGATCATCTTGCTCTCTACCTCCCACAAAAATTCCATGACCTATCGTCGCATGGATTCACCGAAATCGATGGTCAAAGTCAGAAATTGACTTTCGGTTTTTGTGGATTTCCGGTTGATTGATCGAGTATTGGAGGTTGGTGCCAAAAAAGAAGTTGTAGAGGGGTGATAGACGAACAACTTTGCTTTGAAGTGTCTCACCTGAAAGTCAACATGGCGGCCTATAAATGGAGTTGACCGGAGAAGCAGTTTTTGGGGTGATTTGAATCGAAAATTGCCAAAATCCGGTGGCAACAGGTGGTTTTAGGTGGAGGTGGATGAAGGTCGGAGGAAGGGATTGGAGAGGCGTGTCAAACCAGTGGGACCGCGACCGTGGCGGTGGCAGCGAAATTCTTGATCGACGCCAGTTTGAGGTTTTTGATGATTTCAGGCCGACGGTGGCGATATGGTAGCCAGCGTTCATGGTGCGTAGGCGTCTCAGATAGGGGGAGAGGCTAGAGGTGTCGGCAGGGGCGTAGGTGGTCGGATGGCGGCGGTTCAGACGATGGATGATGGTGAACGGGGTGGGTGAGCTAATTTAGGTTTTAAATTTAAATTAGTTATTTAATTCGTGAAATTTAAACTTCGTAACTTCGTAACTTTTTCATACGAGCTCGGAATCTTGCAAAACTAGATCTGCTGCGATCGTTGAGTCGAGACCTTCACGTGAGCACCAATTTTGTCAAATTTGGAGAAAGTTAGAATTTGGAGCTAATCTGGATCAGAACTGTCAAATAAAGACCGACGGAGTGGAAACCAACGTGAGAACTATCTCACTCAAACCATTTTTGTTATGTTATTATATCATAGGTTGTATAGGGTGCTAGGTAGTTATGCATTTTAGGTTGCAAGTTAGAAATTGCATCATGTAACTATATTATTCCTTTTGGAGTTCGACACATGAACTCTTCACAAATCATTTCCATTTGAAGCATGGTATGGATATTAGCGACACTCGCATTTCGTACTACGTGGATTGACATTTATGACGCCTTATATGGCATTGGTGATTGATTGGTTGATTGATGGATTTATTTGGATGTGTATCGGATTGAAATTGTTATGTGTGGCATAAGCCAGTACCAGCAAAGGGATAATGCATAGACATTATTCCGATTCTATAAATAGCATCGTTATAATGGAGAAATTTTCTGAAACATGTTGGAAAAATTACTGGATAGTTAAAATAGGATTACACATCCATTTACAAGTCGGATGACTTGTTTATGTTTCGCTTATTTGAGTGATATCGATTAGGACGAAATTTTTTACACATCACCCAAGTTCACAAATAATGATCAGTATTTGTTGGATGAAAACCCCAAACGGGTATTGGGATGATATTTGACATACACTAATCCCAATTTTTTAGTTGTATGTCAATCGATTGATGGACACTGTTGTAAGCGTTATTCATTTGTTTAAGGCTTATATAGTTGTAAAATGCACTCTGTTTTTTTTATGTTTAATGATTATTTATCATTATTGTTGAATACATGTGATGTATGAAATCCATATAAATAAAATTATATGGTAATTGATTGGGTCTCATTCCAATTTGGAAATAACGAACATTTTCAAATAATATGCAGTGAAGAATTTAAATTATGATTTTGATGTCCGATTATGGATGGACACGAAAATATGGAAATATATGAAGTCGAGTTAAGTAGATTTGCGCCATTTTAACTCGAACGGATTCTCATATCGATTTTGTTCATTTTATAATGATTATGGAAAAGGAATGGATTCCAAAATAAGACATTTTGAAAATATTATCATTTTAATATTATAATGATATGGATTGTTCAATTTTGAATTAAAAATTGAAAAGCAAGTTGGAATCATATTTTAAACAAATTTATAAACATTATATAAAATATGTTTTAAATGGAAATCGATGAAATATGTTATATATATTATAATGGTTTGAATAGAATGTTTCGCGCAGTGACCGTTTGCGAATTTCGACCATTGACTTCGATTAGACATAGCAGAAGATCCGACCGTCGGATTATTCTAAAACCAAAACCTATGGGTTCGTAACGAAAAGAGCTCTCAAATGAGAACATTAGATCTGAAATCTAACAGTTGGATTTTGATAAATGTCAAATTCAAATTTGAATAAAAACAGCGTCAGTTCAGCTAAATGACCTTAAACGTCATTTAACTGAAAGAGCCTATTTTTAAGTAATTAAAAATAGGAAAAAAATTATGTAAAATCATAATAAATGATTTGAAATCGTTTTGGATGAAATATTCCAAGTTTATAAGGATAAAAAATATTTATTAGAATAAGTTGTTTATCAACTTTTATAAAGAACTGAAAGGAATTGAAATGGTTTGAATATAACTAGAGTTTTCCAATATATAAATTGGATTAGATTTGAATGGAAATTATCTACGGATATTTTTATATTGGATTCCATGATTATATGGATATTATTATGGGAATTATGAAGATATCGATATCTTTATTCCCGATATGATATCAGTTGGTTTCAGAATTTGATATTGAATATAATTCGGCATGAATTCTATTCAAAGCCTTATATTTAATATCAAATTGGATTTTGGGTTTGTCATGATCGGTGTCTTAAATAACACTGTTCTTGAACCCATTTGATAAAAGGATAAATCTTTTAATCAAGATTTAATGAGGTTTTCCGATTAATAAACATAATGGGAATGAAATGGTAGTTGATTTTGGGTTCATTGTGAACGATGTTTTAAATGACATATATTCTTAAAACCCGGTTAACATTGAAATTATGATTTGGAATTTAATACTCTTCTAACTAAGATTTAATGGAATTTTCCAAAGAAACGTTTTCCAATTCAACATACTAAATTGTAATTGAATGGAATATGATTTTGGGTTTATCGCGAAATGGGTTTTAAATGACATCGGTTTTTTAACCCAGTTAAAGACAGGATTAATTCCCAAAGATTGAATAATCATTGAACAATGATTTTTAAAAGATTAAAACTAAATGGAGTTTTAATGAATCTTCAATTAGATTGAAATGGGAATAAGGTAATTAAACTTACCGAATTCAAGAAATGATCGAGACCATGCGATAGTAAATCTTTAATGTGGTTTGAAATGTGAAATGGTAATTAATTTCACCGATAACACATTGGGTGTTAGATATGGTGTACTACCAATTTTTCTCCATGGGATGAATAGGTTGGGATTGGAATAATAAAATAAAGGATTACTTCGGTAAGGTTTGTTAATCTCGGCTAGTTTGATAAACGTTAATTTGGTTTAGACTGTGAAAATATAATATAAAATCTTTTGAAAGTGATATCCAGAGGAATAATAATGAATTAGTTTATAAGAACTTATCTTTGATAAAATTAACGAGAACCTTTCTGTAACAACCCGAAAATCTGGGCCAGTTTAAAATTTTTTATTTTGGCAATTTTAGCGAATTTTGATCATTTAAAATAAATTATTTTAAATAATATCGACGAGAAATTTATATTGAATATATTTCGAACGTATATATTATATACGCCGTCGTTAGAATATAAATATTTATATATAATTATAAATAGAATTGAAAATGGTGCGGTAGTTCGATAATTCGATTTCAAACTTCAATTGAATGTACCGGGTGCAAAACAATCCGGATTTTAGTGAAACCAAAAACATCAGGATCTAATTGATGATATCTTTCCAACGAATCCGAAAAATTGAAATTTCATAGCGGGAATCAAAAGATATGTCCAGTTGAAAATTCTGAATAGTCGCTATGGACTTCAGGCCCTTAAAAATGGAAATTTTGCAAACGACCTCGGATTTCGACGAAACCACTTTTGTTGGATCTGCAATGTAAAGTTATTGCTAGGTTTCAAATTTCATAATTTTTCGAATCAATATGTGAGCGTGGCAAAGGAAAACACGTTTGACCAGTTTCAGTTGATTTTAATCGACTGAAAAATGGCCATTTTTCCAACGGTCTCAGAATTCGACGAAACTAGTTTTGTTAGGACCGTATCGTCAATACGAAGCTAGAAAATATTTTTCGGGAATTTTTAGAGTTCGTATATGACCCCAGTAAATTGAATTGCGCGTTCGAAATCAATATATAGAGTTATATGTTGATTTTAATGGAAACGGATCGAAACGATTGAATCAGCTTACGATACATATCCCATTGTGTTCGGGATGGGGGTAAAACGCTATAGACGACAGGCGGTGTGCCTCGTTTAGAGGTCGTATGTAAAAGTCAACTTTTCTTGAAATTAAAAATAAAATTTCCTTTTCTCTCTCCTCCTCTTTACCATTACCCCCCCTCACCGTTCGTTTCAGAATGAAATCAAAAGAAAGAAAGAAAAAAACGAAGCCACGATCGATCGTGACCTCCACCGCCACCGCCACTTCGTCGCCCCCTCCTCCTTCCCCACCGCCCCGCTTCCCTCTCTCCTCCGCAACAGCCTTCCCCTCCCCTCCTTCTCCATCGAAACCCAGCCCTAAACCCCTCACCCGATCGCCGGAATCCGCCGCCACCAGCCAAAGGAGCCGCCGCCCCTGAAGCCAACCCTCCCCTGAAGCCGCCTCCGCCCACTGCATCACCTCGAGCAACCCCCCCCCCCCCCCACCTCCAAACGATGTAAGCTCACTGATTTGGTTTTTTTTATTTATTTTATTTTATTTTTAGGTCATAAAAATATGATTTTCAAGTTTATATTGGTAATTTGGGTATAGGAAGGTTGTGATTTCTAATTAGAAGAAGAATATGATTTTAGGAAGTAAAAATACAATTTTTAATTTAGTAAAGATTGTATTTTTAATTTAGAAAAGGTACGGTTTTTAGAATATGAAAGGGTATGATTTTTCTATATGAAAAATACGATTTTTATAGATGCAATAGCTTCATAAAAATTGGATTTTTATGTATGAAGTTTAGAAGTAAAAATTCGATTTTTATATATTGAATAGCAAATTAAAAATTCGATTTTTATATATTGAATAGCAAAGTAAAAATTCGATTTTTATATATTGAATAGCCAAGTAAAAATTCGATTTTTATATATTGAATAGGAAAGTAAAAATTCGATTTTTATATATGGAATAACGAAGTAAAAATTCGATTTTTACATATGTAGTGGCTATGGCAACGAAGATGATGAAGATGCGATAACGACGAAGATTTCTATAAAAGAAGTGTCGTGAAGTTGGATAGCTATCGGTGAGAACTTCTCACTCTTTAATTTAATTTTCTAGTCATATATATACTAGGATGCAGACGGTGTTTAGTAGCACCCGACACAATCGTCCACAGACCATGGACTTGTTTGTTTAATTGTTTGGTTGTGTAGTTAGTTAGATTATTTGGTTTGAATTGAATTGTTTGGTGAAATGGAATGGATTTGATTGATGTGTGAATGGCGTGGGCCTTCACTAGACCGGGGATAAGGCTAGGCCTCGTCCCGTTTCTAGTATCGTGCTGTTATGCCGCCGAAATTTTCTAAAATATGTTAGAAAAATAAAATATCATTTTATTTAATAAATGAATTGAATAGAAATTCATATGTTGAAATAAAATGTTTTATCGTTAAAAATATAATTTTTAGCGTGAATGTGAATAAATAAATATCTATAAACAAATCGACCGATTTGTTTATATACACTGATTTGACTGATATTGATTGGGTCGATAAATTTTACATATCGCCCAACTGCACAAATAAAATTTGTGTTTGATTGTTTGAAACCCCACACGGGTGTTGGGATGAAATATGAAGTTCACTCATCCTGATTGATTAAATCTGTCTATCGATTGATTGACAGGCTGTTATAAGCGTTAGATATCTATATTTGATGCTTATACAGTGTAGTGCACTTTGGTTGATGGTTGATTATTTTTCAATGCTATTATATACATGTGTTGTACGAAAATCCATATAATTAATTTTATATGGTGATTGATTGGGCCTCATTCCAATTTAGAAGATAAAGAATAATATAAAATAAAGGTTCATGTGTTGACTGTACTCATCCGTTGAGATTAGTCATGTGTTGAATGAAATATTTTAACAATAAAATTTATATCTTTATCACTATAAAATAAAGGTTCATGTGTTGACTGTACTCATCCGTTGAGATTAGTCATGTGTTGAACGAAATATTTTAACAAAAATAGTCACACGTGGACGGTACTCATTCGTTGAGATTAGTCGTGTGTTGACAAATAGAAATATTTTGATAATACGAAATATTTTGATAATAAGAAATATTTGAAATAGAATATTTGAAAATAGAAATATATGAAGTCGTGTTGATTAGATTGACGCCATTTTGACGTGAACGATATTTATATCGATTTTATTCATTTTAGAAATGAATATAAAACGATTTCGAAATGAAATGAATATAAAACGATTTCGAAATGAATTGAATTGAAAACGATTTCGAATTGAATTGAATAGATAACAAATTTGATTTCAACTGAATATATAACGGATTTGAATTCGAATTGATTAGAAAACGAAACCAATTTGAATTGAATCGAATAGAAAACCAATTTGAATTGAATCGAATAGGAAACGACTTTGAAATTGAATTGAATTGAAAACGAATTCAAATTGAATTGAAAGCGAATGGAAATGAATTCAAATTGAATTGAAATTTGAATTGAATAGAAATGAATTTTAAAATGAATTTATAAGGGAAAAATTCAATTTTGATTTGAATTGAAATGAAAGTTGAAATTATTTTTGAAACGAATTCAAAACTATTTATAAAATTTGTTTTAAATAGTAATCGACGAAAAATATATTATATATATTATATATATAATATAATGGCCTGAATAAAACGCGCCGCGCCGCGGTAGTTCGCGAATTTCGACCATTGATTTCAAACGGACATTACGGGAGATCCGACCGTCGGATTCTCCTGAAACCGGAACCGTTGGATTCGTATCGAAAAGAGCTTTCTAAAGAATATTAGAGATTAGAAATCTAACGGTTGGATTTGGAATTATGTCCAAATCAAATTTGAAAAAGGTCGTTGTAAGTGCAGTTCGATGGCCGTTGATGGAAATCGACTGTACAGGCCTTGATAAAATTATTAAAAATAGTAATAATTTGTGTAAAATCATAAGAAATGATTTAGAAAGAATTGGGATGAAAAACTCCAAATTTGAAAAGATAAAAATAAATTTTTATCGAAATGAACTGGTTTTGAACTAGAATTATATTTCTATTTATTTTTAAATAAATAAATTGAATTTGAAATGGTTTTGAAAATAACCAGAATTTCCAATGATTGCATTGGAATAGATTGGAATCGAAATTGTCTTCGGAATATTTCGATGTTGGATTTCGTGATTATACAGATATTGTTATGGAAATTTGAAAGATATATATATATATATATATCGTTATTTCCAATACGATATCTGTTGGTCGTAGAATTTGATATTGAATATAAGCCGATATATTTTCTATTCAGAGCCTTGTGTTTAATATCAAATGTGATTTGGGTTTGCCGTGAATGGTGTCTTCACTAACACTGTTCTTGAACCCAGTTGAGAAAAGATTAAATCTTTTTATTTAGATTTAATGAAGCGTACCAATTAAATAATATTTAATTGAAACTGAATTGATATTGATTTTTGGGTTTATCGTGGACAGTGTTTTAAATAACACTCGTTCTTTAACCCGATAATTAATGGAATGTGACTTTGGGTTTATCGTGAACCGTGTTTTAAAAGACACTGATTCTTTAACCCAGTTAACGATTAAAACTAAGGGGAGTTTTAATGAATCTTTAATTAGACTGAAATGATCGAGAATGGAGTATCACCAGTTTTGCTCCAGGCGATAGTTAAATCTTTAATTAGATTTGAACGTGAAATGGTAATTGAATTTACCAATAACACCGTGGTGTTAGATATGAAGTATAACCAGTTTTACTTCATGGGATGAATAGGTTGGGATTGGGAAATTAAAACAAATGATTACTTCGGTAAGGTTCGCTAATCCCGACTAGTTTGAATTGATATACAAAAATAGATTAAAGAATAAATTCAAGAAATTTATCTTGGATAAAATTAATGGGAACCTTTCCCTATGAATGTGAAATTTAGAAACTAACTGTCGGTTAGCTAAGCAGAATGGTTTTCTGGATATTGATCTGATGTTGGTTTCGGCCTTCGGGGTTAATATTTGGGGAATTATTCTCTTGTTAATTTACGGTTAGTGACTGATGAATTGGAATGAGGCGTATGTTGTGTTTGTGTAACACTTATTTAAAATATACGCGAGTTATTCGGAAAGACCGGGTTTATCCCATTCTGAATAACTGATACGACGATAAGTCGAAGATGAAGACGGTGGTCGAAGACCAGAAGTCTTCACGTTGTTTGGGTGATTACTGATGATCTTGATTGGGCTGTACACCCAAGAAGATGGAAACAGTTGGTGATCGTCCAGACGTACTTGGAGATCGATGGATATGCGGGGTACTAGGTGCCTCCGGTTTCGTTCAGACCCAGAACGGACTTGTAAATAGACTGTGTGTCTGACATTGGATTTTAGTCCGTGTGATTGATCTCTATTAAATATATATCTGTTTGGCGGCGGAGAATTTATTCTCTTGCTTAACGCCCTTCTCTGAGACGTACGAGCTCAGGGGTTATATATTGATGGATATCAAACGCATGGAGTGAATTGCCTGTGTGGCATGCCTAAGTGGCAAATGATCAAGGCCTCTGTTGAAAAGCAAAGTCTTGTGGTTGATGATCAAAGCACGGCCTTTGTGGCGCAGCTTTGTGTAACGTTTACTTCGCGAGTCTCACACCCGGTATGAACCAGAAACGGGAGAGGACATCAGGGAGGGCATGCGTTTCTTTCTAGTTAGAAGTAGCGTCAGTGGTTTTACACGCCCTGACGAGTTTGACTTATGTGGTTGTTGCTGTTGCGAGGCGCCTCGGTTAGATCGGACGATCCGGGTCCGATGGAGCCATTCGTTGGCTCACCTACGCCCCATAGGGCGGGGAAACGCATGTTCAGGCATTTTAATCCACATCGGTGGACCGGCCCTGACGATCCAAGGGCCCACCTGTGTCTGGGTCCTGAGACACGGACTAGAGCGTCTCGAATCGGTTGAGGACTATCTTTTGCCTCGGTTCATAGATGGAAATCCAATTTCCAAATACGTGACATTTGCGGTTTTAATTGTAGAACTAGTATGGCGACATGATATATGGTACCCATGCCGTCTATGATTGATACTTATGATTTGAAATTGTTTTATACACTATGCACTTATGATAGTATCAAATGATTTGTTTTAAACGTATCAAGCATTCTTTGGCTGTTATAAGGGAAAAACCCTATCCCCCGGCTTGCGTTGCATTGTGTGATAGGACCTGGGTCTTATAACAGCTTCATTTTTCTTTATTTAGCATTGCGTTGTTTGTTTTATGCACTGGTATTCTTGGGAGGAAACCCGTTCCGTGTTATACGGCGTGGTCCCTTGATTTACCTAACTTTCAAATAAAGATTAATAACTGTTTTAGTTCTCACACCAGTCACATGACTGACCTGGAGTTTATTGTTTTAACCTAAACTCTGGGTGCCCCTATTTTGACACGGGCAGCTAGTAGTTTTGGTTTTGGAGATTTATATTCACAGGATCCTGGTTTACAGCTGGAATGATATCCGGAAAGCTTTGTATCCGTATATCTCATTCTAGTTGTGCATTGTATTATTTTCCGCTGCTATGTATTTAAATGTAATTTAAATCTCTGATATTTCTGTGTAATATTCATTTATACTCTGTATATTCTTGTATTCTGATGCATTGTTGTAATATACAATGAAATGTTCTTTTGTATGCGTTCTATTTTGTCGTGTTCTCAAAATAATTCGTTCTTTCTCTTCTCTTCGGAGGCCGAGGAAGTTCGGGTCGTCTCATCGTGGTATCAGAGCTTTGGTTTACAAAGCTCAGAGGACAACACACATTAGAACCATACGAAAGAATTCATCAGATATTGGATTAGTAATATCCAACGGGAATGACTCGTTAGAGATGGGATCAGTAGTATTCTAGAACGAGTGTGAAGAGTATATTTTTAAACTAAAAGCAAATTTAGTTTTGAAAATATAAATCAAATATTCGTATTTGATTATTTATTTGTATTGATTTGGACAGTCCAGTATATAAAGAATTTGCATATACGCCTTGCAAACGTATATTCGAAGTTTTAATATACTGGATAGATATAGAGTCACATTATAGACACCCGGGGATAATTCTGATGATGTGGCCACATCATCAGTATTTATATTCGTGTTTCGAAGGTGTGACTTCTATATATTTCCATTAGACTGGTGTGAAAACCAAAATATAGCTAGAATACATTGTTGTGAATTGGCATCAAAAACATGATTTTTGTATATATATCAAATTATGAATTTGAAACTCTAATTCACTAATTGATTGATGTTTGTGTTGTTTGTTTATTTGTTTGATAAATTTAAACCATTTGGTCAAATTGTACCCAATATTGAATTATATTGAAATTTGGTCGCATTTGCTTGCATATACTTGTACTTACATTGAACAGGTCATAGCAAGGAGGCTAGAGCAGAGAATAAAATTTGTTTGCTCGACAAATAGGTACATGTTTACTACATAATTTACTGTTTTGTTTGGGTGATGATGATTTTATGAGCCTATTGGCTAGCCGCTTGGCTTTTTCTTTTTCTTTTTGAGATCTGAAGGACCGGGGAAGCTATTTGAGATTTCCCGATGCTCCCATTGCAGGGGAGGTTATGGCGAAATTTTTTGAAAATTTAGGGTGTTAGCCAAATTTTTGAAAATTTGAAAATTCTCAGAAACTGAAAAGTTGGAGAATGAAAGCTAGATCGAACGTAGAGTTGAATGTACCGGGTGCAAAACAATCCGGATTTTAGTGAAACCAAAAACATTAGGATCTAATTGATGATATCTTTCCAACAAATCCGAAAAATTGAAATTTCATAGTGGGAATCAAAAGATATGTCCAGTTGAAAATTCTGAATAGTCGCTATGGAATTCAGGCCCTTAAAAATGGAAATTTTGCAAACGACCTCGGATTTCGACGAAACCACTTTTGTTGGATCCGCAATGTAAAGTTATTGCTAGGTTTCAAATTTCATAATTTTTCGAATCAATATGTGAGCGTGGCAAAGGAAAACACGTTTGACCAGTTTCAGTTGATTTTAATCGACTGAAAAATGGCCATTTTTCCAACGGTCTCAGAATTCGACGAAACTAGTTTTGTTAGGACCGTATCGTCAATACGAAGCTAGAAAATATTTTTCGGGAATTTTTAGAGTTCGTATATGACCCCAGTAAATTGAATTGCGCGTTCGAAATCAATATATAGAGTTATATGTTGATTTTAATGGAAACGGATCGAAACGATTGAATCAGCTTACGATACATATCCCATTGTGTTCGGGATGAGGGTAAAACGCTATAGACGACAGGCGGTGTGCCTCGTTTAGAGGTCGTATGTAAAAGTCAACTTTTCTTGAAATTAAAAATAAAATTTCCTTTTCTCTCTCCTCCTCTTTGCCATTTCCCCCCCCCCCCCCCTCACCGTTCGTTTCAGAATGAAATCAAAAGAAAGAAAGAAAAAAACGAAGCCACGATCGATCGTGACCTCCACCGCCACCGCCACTTCGTCGCCCCCTCCTCCTTCCCCACCGTCCCGCTTCCCTCTCTCCTCCGCAACAGCCTTCCCCTCCCCTCCTTCTCCATCGAAACCGAGCCCTAAACCCCTCACCCGATCGCCGGAATCCGCCGCCACCAGCCAAAGGAGCCGCCGCCCCTGAAGCCAACCCTCCCCTGAAGCCGCCTCCGCCCACTGCATCACCTCGAGCAAACCCCCCCACCTCCAAACGATGTAAGCTCACTGATTTGTTTGTTTTTATTTATTTTATTTTATTTTTAGGTCATAAAAATATAATTTTCAAGTTTATATTGGTAATTTTGGTATAGGAAGGTTGTGATTTCTAATTAGAAGAAGAATATGATTTTAGGAAGTAAAAATACAATTTTTAATTTAGTAAAGATTGTATTTTTAATTTAGAAAAGGTACGGTTTTTAGAATATGAAAGGGTATGATTTTTCTATATGAAAAATACGATTTTTATAGATGCAATAGCTTCATAAAAATTGGATTTTTATGTATGAAGTTTAGAAGTAAAAATTCGATTTTTATATATTGAATAGCCAAGTAAAAATTCGATTTTTATATATTGAATAGGAAAGTAAAAATTCGATTTTTATATATGGAATAACGAAGTAAAAATTCGATTTTTACATATGTAGTGGCTACGGCAACGAAGATGATGAAGATGCGATAACGACGAAGATTTCTATAAAAGAAGTGTCGTGAAGTTGGATAGCTATCGGTGAGAACTTCTCACTCTTTAATTTAATTTTCTAGTCATATATATACTAGGATGCAGACGGTGTTTAGTAGCACCCGACACAATCGTCCACAGACCATGGACTTGTTTGTTTAATTGTTTGGTTGTGTAGTTAGTTAGATTATTTGGTTTGAATTGAATTGTTTGGTGAAATGGAATGGATTTGATTGATGTGTGAATGGCGTGGGCCTTCACTAGACCGGGGATAAGGCTAGGCCTCGTCCCGTTTCTAGTATCGTGCTGTTATGCCGCCGAAATTTTCTAAAATATGTTAGAAAAATAAAATATCATTTTATTTAATAAATGAATTGAATAGAAATTCATATGTTGAAATAAAATGTTTTATCGTTAAAAATATAATTTTTAGCGTGAATGTGAATAAATAAATATCTATAAACAAATCGACCGATTTGTTTATATACACTGATTTGACTGATATTGATTGGGTCGATAAATTTTACACATCGCCCAACTGCACAAATAAAATTTGTGTTTGATTGTTTGAAACCCCACACGGGTGTTGGGATGAAATATGAAGTTCACTCATCCTGATTGATTAAATCTGTTTATCGATTGATTGACGGGCTGTTATAAGCGTTAGATATCTATATTTGATGCTTATACAGTGTAGTGCACTTTGGTTGATGGTTGATTATTTTTCAATGCTATTATATACATGTGTTGTATGAAAATCCATATAATTAATTTTATATGGTGATTGATTGGGCCTCATTCCAATTTAGAAGATAAAGAATAATATAAAATAAAGGTTCATGTGTTGACTGTACTCATCCTTGAGATTAGTCATGTGTTGAACGAAATATTTTAACAATAAAATTTATATCTTTATCACTATAAAATAAAGGTTCATGTGTTGACTGTACTCATCCGTTGAGATTAGTCATGTGTTGAACGAAATATTTTAACAAAAATAGTCACACATGGACGGTACTCATTCGTTGAGATTAGTCGTGTGTTGACAAATAGAAATATTTTGATAATACGAAATATTTTGATAATAAGAAATATTTGAAATAGAATATTTGAAAATAGAAATATATGAAGTCGTGTTGATTAGATTGACGCTATTTTGACGTGAACGATATTTATATCGATTTTATTCATTTTAGAAATGAATATAAAACGATTTCGAAATGAAATGAATATAAAACGATTTCGAAATGAATTTAATTGAAAACGATTTCGAATTGAATTGAATAGATAACAAATTTGATTTCAATTGAATATATAACGGATTTGAATTCGAATTGATTAGAAAACGAAACCAATTTGAATTGAATCGAATAGAAAACCAATTTGAATTGAATCGAATAGGAAACGACTTTGAAATTGAATTGAATTGAAAACGAATTCAAATTGAATTGAAAGCGAATGGAAATGAATTCAAATTGAATTGAAATTTGAATTGAATAGAAATGAATTTTAAAATGAATTTATAAGGGAAAAATTCAATTTTGATTTGAATTGAAATGAAAGTTGAAATTATTTTTGAAACGAATTCAAAACTATTTATAAAATTCGTTTTAAATAGTAATCGACGAAATATATATTATATATTATATATATATATAATATAATGGCCTGAATAAAACGCGCCGCGCCGCAGCAGTTCGCGAATTTCGACCATTGATTTCAAACGGACATTACGGAAGATCCGACCGTCGGATTCTCCTGAAACCGGAACCGTTGGGTTCGTATCGAAAAGAGCTTTCTAAAGAATATTAGAGATTAGAAATCTAACGGTTGGATTTGGAATTATGTCCAAATCAAATTTGAAAAAGGTCGCTGTAAGTGCAGTTAGATGGCCGTTGATGGAAATCGACTGTACAGGCCTTGATAAAATTATTAAAAATAGTAATAATTTGTGTAAATCATAAGAAATGATTTAGAAAGAATTGGGATGAAAAACTCCAAATTTGAAAAGATAAAAATAAATTTTTATCGAAATGAACTGGTTTTGAACTAGAATTATAATTCTATTTATTTTTAAATAAATAAATTGAATTTGAAATGGTTTTGAAAATAACCAGAATTTCCAATGATTGCATTGGAATAGATTGGAATCGAAATTGTCTTCGGAATATTTCGATGTTGGATTTCGTGATTATACAGATATTGTTATGGAAATTTGAAAGATATATACATATATCGTTATTTCCAATACGATATCTGTTGGTCGTAGAATTTGATATTGAATATAAGCCGATATATTTTCTATTCAGAGCCTTGTGTTTAATATCAAATGTGATTTGGGTTTGCCGTGAATGGTGTCTTCACTAACACTGTTCTTGAACCCAGTTGAGAAAAGGTTAAATCTTTTTATTTAGATTTAATGAAGCATACCAACTAAATAATATTTAATTGAAACTGAATTGATATTGATTTTTGGGTTTATCGTGGACAGTGTTTTAAATAACACTCGTTCTTTAACCCGATAATTAATGGAATGTGACTTTGGGTTTATCGTGAACCGTGTTTTAAAAGACACTGATTCTTTAACCCAGTTAACGATTAAAAATAAGGGGAGTTTTAATGAATCTTTAATTAGACTGAAATGATCGAGAATGGAGTATCACCAGTTTTGCTCCAGGCGATAGTTAAATCTTTAATTAGATTTGAACGTGAAATGGTAATTGAATTTACCAATAACACCGTGGTGTTAGATATGAAGTATAACCAGTTTTACTTCATGGGATGAATAGGTTGGGATTGGGAAATTAAAACAAATGATTACTTCGGTAAGGTTCGCTAATCCCGACTAGTTTGAATTGATATACAAAAATAGATTAAAGAATAAATTCAAGAAATTTATCTTGGATAAAATTAATGGGAACCTTTCCCTATGAATGTGAAATTTAGAAACTAACTGTCGGTTAGCTAAGCAGAATGGTTTTCTGGATATTGATCTGATGTTGGTTTCGGCCTTCGGGGTTAATATTTGGGGAATTATTCTCTTGTTAATTTACGGTTAGTGACTGATGAATTGGAATGAGGCGTATGTTGTGTTTGTGTAACACTTATTTAAAATATACGCGAGTTATTCGGAAAGACCGGGTTTATCCCATTCTGAATAACTGATACGACGATAAGTCGAAGATGAAGACGGTGGTCGAAGACCAGAAGTCTTCACGTTGTTTGGGTGATTACTGATGATCTTGATTGGGCTATACACCCAAGAAGATGGAAACAGTTGGTGATCGTCCAGACGTACTTGGAGATCGATGGATATGCGGGGTACTAGGTGCCTCCGGTTTCGTTCAGACCCAGAACGAACTTGTAAATAGACTGTGTGTCTGACATTGGATTTTAGTCCGTGTGATTGATCTCTATTAAATATATATCTGTTTGGCGGCGGAGAATTTATTCTCTTGCTTAACGCCCTTCTCTGAGACGTACGAGCTCAGGGGTTATATATTGATGGATATCAAACGCATGGAGTGAATTGCCTGTGTGGCATGCCTAAGTGGCAAATGATCAAGGCTTCTGTTGAAAAGCAAAGTCTTGTGGTTGATGATCAAAGCACGGCCTTTGTGGCGCAGCTTTGTGTAACGTTTACTTCGCGAGTCTCACACCCGGTATGAACCAGAAACGGGAGAGGACATCAGGGAGGGCATGCGTTTCTTTCTAGTTAGAAGTAGCGTCAGTGGTTTTACACGCCCTGACGAGTTTGACTTATGTGGTTGTTGCTGTTGCGAGGCGCCTCGGTTAGATCGGACGATCCGGGTCCAATGGAGCCATTCGTTGGCTCACCTACGCCCCATAGGGCGGGGAAACGCATGTTCAGGCTTTTTAATCCACATCGGTGGACCGGCCCTGACGATCCAAGGGCCCACCTGTGTCTGGGTCCTGAGACACGGACTAGAGCGTCTCGAATCGGTTGAGGACTATCTTTTGCCTCGGTTCATAGATGGAAATCCAATTTCCAAATACGTGACATTTGCGGTTTTAATTGTAGAACTAGTATGGCGACATGATATATGGTACCCATGCCGTCTATGATTGATACTTATGATTTGAAATTGTTTTATACACTATGCACTTATGATAGTATCAAATGATTTGTTTTAAACGTATCAAGCATTCTTTGGCTGTTATAAGGGAAAAACCCTATCCCCCGGCTTGCGTTGCATTGTGTGATAGGACCTGGGTCTTATAACAGCTTCATTTTTCTTTATTTAGCATTGCGTTGTTTGTTTTATGCACTGGTATTCTTGGGAGGAAACCCGTTCCGTGTTATACGGCGTGGTCCCTTGATTTACCTAACTTTCAAATAAAGATTAATAACTGTTTTAGTTCTCACACCAGTCACATGACTGACCTGGAGTTTATTGTTTTAACCTAAACTCTGGGTGCCCCTATTTTGACACGGGCAGCTAGTAGTTTTGGTTTTGGAGATTTATATTCACAGGATCCTGGTTTACAGCTGGAACGATATCCGGAAAGCTTTGTATCCGTATATCTCATTCTAGTTGTGCATTGTATTATTTTCCGCTGCTATGTATTTAAATGTAATTTAAATCTCTGATATTTCTGTGTAATATTCATTTATACTCTGTATATTCTTGTATTCTGATGCATTGTTGTAATATACAATGAAATGTTCTTTTGTATGCGTTCTATTTTGTCGTGTTCTCAAAACAATTCGTTCTTTCTCTTCTCTTCGGAGGCCGAGGAAGTTCGGGTCGTCTCACTTTCCCAAGAATATTTTGAATTGGAATGAGGCGTAAGTTGTGTTTTTATAGCACTTGATTATAAGATATGCGAGTTATTCGAAAAGACCGGGTTTAACCCATTTTGAATAATTGATACGACGACTAAAAGTCGACGATGAAGATGGTGGTTGAAGACCGGAGATCTTCACATCGTTGGGATGATTATAGATGCCTCGATTGCGCTGTACACCCAAGATAGGGTTATAGTGGTGGTCGTACAGAGGTACTTGGAGATAGACCGGATATACGAGGACCTCTCTCCTGTATTAGACATAATGGACGAGGAATAAGGTGCATCCAGTTTCGTTCAGACCTAGAACAGACTTGCAAATGGATTGTATGTCTGACATTGTATTCCGTTTTTCTGTATTTGTTGATCTCTTCTAAATATATATCTATTGGGTGGCGGAGAATTTATTCTCTTGCTTAACACTCCTTCTCTGAGACGTACTAGCTTAGAGGTTATATATTGGTAGTTGATCAATGATATAGTATGGATTGACAATGTGACATGCTGAGTTGCATGGATCAAGGTTTTGTTGAAAAGCAGGGCCTTGTGGTTGATGATCAAAGCACAACTTTCATATAGCGCCGCTTTGTGTATAGCGTTAATTAGTGAGCCTCACACCTCGGTATGAGTCTAAAACGGGATAATGACCGTAGGGAGGACAAGACGTTTCTTTCCCGCTAGAAGTGGTGTCATGGTATGGAGCCCAGGCATTTTTACTTATGTGGATGATGGAATGAGGCGCCTTGGATATTAAGTCTCCAATGGCTCAGAGATAGGTCCGATAGGACCGGGAAACGTGTGTTCAAGAATAACCAATCCACTAAAGTAAGTGTGGATCGGCCCTGCCGCATCCAAGGGTTGCCCAGAGTGTGTAATCCTGAGGCATTTGCTAGAGTGTCTAATATACAACTATACTTCTCCTAATAAATGGTTGGTTTCTTTTGAGAGGAAAAACTAGAGTGGTAATCTGCACAGTCCTCTCAATATTGTTACATGCCATGTGTATCTTGAGTTTCTCGTACCAGACTGATGTTTGATGCTTGGTTTTTCTTTTCCCTAAAATCCTCACGTACTCCTTCGAGTAGGCTGAGTATGGCAGGGTTTACTTTGGAGCTTCTGGAAGAGAGTTGGAGTTCATCTTACCGTACTTTTTATATCTGCTGCATTATATGTTGTATATCAACATTTATGAGGACAAGTTATTATAACTGTCCAAGTTGATGATAGGTTAGTCTTCTCTGGTAGTTGTAATCGAATAGTTTTTATTTTATTTCACCCTAACTTTTTGTCTTTTCGGCACTTGGGTGATCGGAACGTGAATATCGTGGATGTATTAGTGTCGACATTTAATGGTCGAAAAGGTGGGTCCTTACATCATCCAAAAAGTAAATACTTAACAACCAAATGCCATTTACGGCGCCATAAGTGGCTATTCACGGAGTATGAAATCTGAGTGTCGGTAATATCCATACATCGCTTCCAATTTATGTGATTTGTGCAAATTCGTGTGTTGAAGTCCATACAACCAATAAAAATCTATGCTGGCAATTTTTATTTATTTTCAATTATAAAATAAATTAAATAATTGTACAAAATTTTAGTGAGAGAATTCTCACATTCGTTTCCACTCCCTCAGTCTTTACTGTTGCTCAAATTCGCCATTCTGATTCCAAAATTTGTAAACAAGCTCCAATCTTCACCCAACCTTTTTTTCTTGCATAAACGCGCCATTCTGGACAACTTTCGCCAGGCGGACTTTTTCCCGAAAGTGCTTCAATTCGCCGAAATTCGCGAAAAAACAATATTTGGACTGCTGACTTTGGACGCGTTTTCCGGGCGGCTCCGAATTCCAGCATATGACTTCCATATACTCAAAACGAAGAAATCGTGCTCTTCAATTTTGACACTGTGGAGTTTTGGCCAGAAGTGCACGGTTTGGGAGTTATTAAGGAAAGAAGGTTAGGGGGTAATTGCAAATATGAGATTTTTGTGAAAATGGATTTTTTGGGTGATGGAGGCCCTACGACGGGCTGGGGGCTGAGGGGTGGCGGGCCTGACTGACGTAGGGGTGCCACAAGTGGCGGTGGTGGTGGCCGGAGGAGTGACGGTGGTGGTGGAAAGGGGTGCTAGGGTTTGTAGATGAAAGTAGAGAGAGGAGAGGAGGAGGAGTAAGAAGAAGAGGAGGAGGTTGTGCTGGAGGGGGTGGTGGCGGTTGTCGTAGGCGGCGGTGGCTGATCGGGGGAGGGACGGCAGCGGGTGGAGGGTGGCGGCCATTAAAGAGAAAAATGAAAAAAGTAGAAGAAGGAAAATAATGAAAAAGAAAAGGAGGAAAAATGATTATATGCTAGTTTCTCGCCTATCGTCCGAATACCGACGATCTCGGTTCGCCGCGCCTTTCGATCACCGGATAGTACACGTGATGACGATTCCAATAAACCAAGTTTCGTCGAATTCCGAGTTCATTTGACCTTCCAATTAAATTCTCAAACTAGCTCGGATATTTATCAAAAATGCAGTTTTAGCGTACCTTTTCATTTCGCACGCTCACACGCTAACTCCAAAAATTATAGGCTTTTGGATTTAACCATTATTTGGCGATACAAATCTGGAAAAAGTATAATCGAATTCCGGGGTCATCTCAACCATGTTCCTTTGTAAAATGACTGTCAGTTTTTGAACAAACAGTTTTGCCTCGCACGACAACATACTGAGTCCATTTAATGCGGCATTTGGAATCTAGCAATGATTTATCATTGGGAATCCAGAAAAATAGGTCTCGTCGAATTCTGGGCTCATATGCAAAATTTCACTTTTTAAGAGCTATGTTTAATTAACCCAAAATCACATCCAAAATGCCACAATTTCGAATCTTAGAATATATCAAATTTTATACTTCTCGAATTCACAAACGACATTTTGATTTCAATGGAAGTGGTTTCAAGTCCAAATTCATTCGTATGCAAAATATAGCTTTTTGGGCTATATAATATATATGGAAATTCCATAGCGTTTTTTCTGGAAATTTGATTTGGACATAACTTACATTTTATAAAGTAAAATCTCAATTTCTTATATTCTTTAGAAAGATATAGTTAATACGATCCTAGCGTTTCTTGTTTCGTCCAATTCTAACTTACAATGAATTTTATACATTTATTCAAAGTTTAAAATCGAATTTTCAAACTATCCCGATTTATAAGTTCATATTTCATTTAAAATAAATTTTAAGTCGTTATTATTTAAAATAAATCATTTTAAATATTCAAAATCCATTAAAATAGCTTAAAATAAATTTTAAATTGGTTCTGAAATTTCGGGTTGTTACAATTTCCCCTACTTAAAATCTTTTCGTCCTCGAAAAGGAACGGAGCTAAAAGTTGTTTAACTAACCAAGTCAACTTTCATTCTGACTCAAGTTCTTCAACTTTTCAATTTCTAAGAACTTTCCAATTTTCCAAAAATTTGGCTAATACCCTAAATTTCTGAAAAATTTCGCCATAACCTCCTTTGTACGGGCTCATCGGAAAAACCGCAACTTGCCTCGCAGGGCCCTCACCAATCAAAAAGAAAAAGAAAAAGCCAATCGGCTCATAAAATCATCAAAACGTAATGAATATAGTAAGTAATTACCTATTTGTCGGGCATACAATTTTATTCATCTTCTTTAGCCTCGTTGCTATGACCTGTTCAACATGTATGAATGTACATGTATGCAATTCCAATAAATTTTCAATTCAGTTCAATATTTAATTCGATTTGGCTAAATTTACCTTTCATTCTCATATGGGTTTTATTGTTCCAATTTTTTTATTAGTTAAACTAATAATCACGCAACACAACCAGCAATCAATTAGTTTATTAGCTTTTCAAACGCATAACTTTTACATATACTCAAAAATATATTTTCAATGAAAAATCACAACATAGACTCTAACTAAGTTTTGGTTCTCACACCAGTCAATAGGAAATATATAGATATCCCACTTTCGAAACTCGAACATAAACTCTAATGATTCTCGAGCTATCATCAGAATCGTCTCCGGGCGACTAGAGTGTGATTCTATATCTACCCAGTACATTTGAGACTTCATATACACGTGGATCAGACGTATATGCAAAATCTCCTAATACTTGATAGCCCAAATCGATATAAAATAAAATACTCAAATACGTATGGTAAGCTATAAATTTTCAAAACTGAATTTGTTTTTAATAAATAGCACTCTTCAAACTCATTCTAGGGTATTACTAACCCTATATATAACGAGTCATTCTCATAGGATGTTACTAATCCTATCTCCGATGAATTCTTTTGTTCGATTCTAATGTGTCTTGTTCTTGAGCTTTGTAACACCAAAGCTTTGATACCAACTATGGTGACCCGAACTTCCCTGATCTTCGAATCGACCATAAACCATACAAGTCTGATCCAAAAGATGAGCAAACTCATATTTTCCATGAGAATATGACGCATCAGAACACAAACAGAAGAACATTTTATTATTATTACAACAATTTACATTAGAGTACAAGAATAAAAGTATAAATGAATATTATACATTGGAAAATATCAGAGATTCAAAATACATAGCAGCGGAAAAATAATGAATAATACAAGTGGAATAAATACACAGGTACATAGCTTCCCGAATATAGCTCCATCTGTAGGTCAGGATCCTGTGAAAATAAAGAACCTGCAAACCAAAATTACTAGCTGCCCATGCGAAAAATAAAGGCACCCAGAGTTTAGGTTAAAACAATAACCTCCGAGTCAGTCATGGGACTGGTGTGAGAACTAAAACAGTTATTAACTTTTATTTTAAAGTTAAGTAAATCAACGGACCATGCTGTATAACACGAAATGTCTTTCCTTCCAAGAATACCAGTGCATAAAACAAACAACGCAATGCTAAATAGAAAAATGAAGCCATTATAAGACTCAGGTCCCATCACACAATGCAAACACAAACTAGAGGATAGAGTTTTACCTTATAATGGCCAAATATGCTTGGTACGCGAAATTCATCGTTTATTATTACTATAAGTGAAGAAAACAACTTCAAATATAAATGTATCAATCATAGACGACATGGGTACCATATATCATGTCACCATATAGGTTTATAGCTAAAACCGTAAAGTTGCTATTGGAAATTGGATTTCCATCGTGAGTCGAGGCCAGGGATGGTCTCCTTACCGATTCGGATGTCACCTAGCAAGATGACCCAGGATCCCCCGTAGTGAACCCTTGGATCCTCCAAGGCCGGTCCGCTCTTACTTTTGAGGATTAGTTATTACTGAACACCCGTTTCCCGGTCCTATCGGACCTATAAAATGGCCACTAGGGACCAATATCATGAGCCACTAGAGACACAAATCCAAGGCACCTCGCATCTATCATCCTCCTAAGTAAATATGTCTGGGCTCCATACCATGACACCTCTTCTAGCTAGAAGGAAACGACATGCACTCCTTGGGTCCCTTATTCTGTTTTTGACTCATACCGAGGTGTGAGGCTCGCAAATTAATGCTACAACACAAAGCTATGCTAATTAAAGCCGTGCTCTGATCATCATCCACAAGACTCTGCTTTTCAACCAAAGCCTTGATCATCGCATCTTAGCATACCACACTATCAATCCATACCGTAACATTGATCATCTGCTAATACATAACCTCTAAGCTCGTACGTCTCAGAGAAGGGGTGTTAAGTAAGAGAATAAATTCCCCGCCACCCAACAGATATACATTTAGCAGAGATCAACGAATACAACATAATGGAATATAATGTCAGACATATCATCTATTTGCAAGTCCGTTTTGGGTCTGAACAAAACTGGAGGCACCTTATTCCTCGTCCCATATGTCCAATATAAGAG
The DNA here is from genome assembly GCA_030737875.1 of Allium sativum. NCBI lineage: Eukaryota > Viridiplantae > Streptophyta > Magnoliopsida > Asparagales > Amaryllidaceae > Allium > Allium sativum. Next base: position 17,495,546 of record CM060922.1, on the reverse strand, counting down.
AGAGGTCCTCGCATATCCGATCGATCTCCAAGTACATCTAGACAACCACAACTATAACCCCGTCTTGGGTATACAGCCCAATCGAGGCATCTGTAATTATCCCAACGATGTGAAGATCGCCGGTCTTCAACCACCATCTTTATATCATCGACATTTAATCGTTTTATCAGTTATTCAGAATGGGTTAAACCCGGTCTTTCCGAATAACTCGCGTATCTTATAATCAAGTGCTATAAAAGCACAACATATGCCTCATTCCAATCCAGGATATTCTTTTATTCAAATATTCTTATACTGGGAATTATTCCCTTAAATCATATCAAAGATTTATTTCATTTAAACCTCATGTTGAAATCTTCACTTGAAAACCATTTCAAAAGATTTTGTAATATCTTTTCACAACTTAAACAAAATCAAGGTTTATCCAACTAGTCGGGATTAACGCCTTACCGAAGTAATCGTTTATTATTCCAATCATAACCTATTCATTCCATGGAGCAAAACTGGTAGTACTCCATATCTAATACCCAATGTGTTTTCGATAAAATTAATTACCATTCAACGCTTCAAATCTAATTAAAGATTTAACTATCGCATGGAGCAAAACTGGCGATACTCCATCTCGGACATTTCTTGAATTTGGTAAGTTTAATTACCTTATTCATATCTCAATCTAATTAAAGATTCATTAAAACTCTATCTTAGTTTTAATCTTTAAAAATCATTGTTCAATGATTATTCAACTTTAGGAAATTAATCCTGTTTTTTCTGGGTTAGCGAACCAATGTCAATTAAAACACAGTTCACGATAAACCCAACATCATATTCCACCAAAGTGGAATCTTCACAGAAATTCGATCAGTCGTAATCAATATGAATGTCGATGTTGGACTAGTAATATAAATGGAATAATAGCGAAGCCTTTTAAATTCCAGGTATATTAACGGTCTTCCTTCATAGAATCGCATCTCGATTATTATTAAATCGAATTCTACTCAATTCCAATTTAATGTATTAAATTGGAAAATTCTACTTTGGAAAATTTCATTAAATCTTATTTAAAAGATTAATAAATTCCAAATCTTAATTTCACTGTTAATCGGGTTTTAAGAATCAATGTCGCTTAAAACATCGTTCACGATGAACCCAAAATCAATTACCACTTCATTCCAATTATGTTTATTAATTGGAAAACCTCTTTAAATCTTAATTAAAAGATTTATTCTATTCTCAAATGGGTTCAAGAACATTGTTATCTAAGACACCATTCACGACAAACCCAAAATCCAATTTGATATTAGGTATAAGGCTTTGAATAGAATTCATGTCTAATTATATTCAATATCAAATTCTGAAACAAACAGATATCATATCGGGAATAACGATATCGATATCTTCCAAATTCCCATAACAATATCCGTATAATCACGGAATCCAATACTGGGATATCCGAAGATAATTTCCATTCAAATCCGTTCCAATTGAGTATATTGGAAATTTCTAGTTATATTAAAACCATTCCTTTTCCTTTAAGCTCTTTATAAAAGTTGCAAAACTACTTATTCTGATAAAAGTATCTTTTATCTTCATAAACTTGGAATATTTCATCTAAAACCATTTCAAATCATTTATTATGATTTAACATAATTTTTCCCTATTTTTAATCATTTAAAAATAGGCCCTTTCAGTTGAATGACGTTTCAGGTCATTTAACTGCACTAGCGCTATTTTTATTCAAATTTGAATTTGACATTTCTCAAAATTCAGCCATTAGTTTTCAAATCTCACATACTCATTAGAAAGCTCTTTTTTGATACGAACCCATAGGTTCTGGTTTCAGAAGAATCCGACGGTCGGATCTTTCGTTACGTCAAATCAAAGTCAATGGTCGAAATTCGCGAACGGTCGCTGTGTGAAACGTTCTATTCAGGCCATTTATATATTTACAATATATATTTCATCGATTTCCATTCAAGATGTATTTTATAAAACATTTATAAATTTGTTAGAAATCGATTTCAACTTCCTTTTCAATTTTAAATCAAAATTGAACTTTCCTTATCATTATAAGATTAAAACGATAATGTTTTCAAAATGTATTATTTTGAAATCTATTCCTTTTCCATATTCATTATAAGATGAATAAAATCGATATGAAAATCCATTCGAGTTAAAATGGCGCAAATCTACTTAACTCGGCTTCATATATTTCCAAATTTTCGTGTCCATCCAAAATCGGACATCAAAACCAAACTTAAATATATTTTGTGTCCATCCAAAATCGGACATCACAACCATATTTTACTGGATATTATTTGAAAATGTTCATTATTTCCAAATTGGAATGAGATCCAATCAATTACCATATAATTTTGATTATATGGATTTCATACATCGCATGTATCCAACAATAATGATAAGTAATCATTAAATTTTCAAGCAACATTCAAAGTGCATTCTACAACTGTATAAGCCTTAAATAAATGAATAACACTTACAACAGTATGTCAATCAGTCGATTCACATACAACTAAACAATTGGGATTAGTGTATGTCAAATATCATCCCAATACCCGTGTGGGGTTTTCATCCAACACATACTGATTATTATTTGTGCACTAGGGCGATGTGTAAAAATTATCGTCCCAATCGATATCACTCAAATAAGCGAAAATTTAAATAAGTCGTCCGACTTGTAAATGGTTGTGTAATCTTACTTTAACTATCCAATAATTTTTCTAACATGTTTTAGAAAATTTCGACATTATAACAGCGCGATTTGCAGAACCGGAATAATGTCTAGCATTATCCCTGTCCTGATACTGGATCGCGCCATACACAAACAATTTCAATCCAATACACATCCAAATAAATCCATCAATCACCAAATCATCCAAAAAGTAAATACTCAATAACCAAATGCCATTTACAGTGCCATAAGCGGTTGTTCGCGGAGTATGAAATCCGAGTGTCGGTAATATCCATACATCGCTTCCAATTTATGTGATTTGTGTGAATTCGTGTGTTAACTCCATACAACCGATAAAAATATATACTGGCAATTTCTATTTATTTGTAGTTATAAATTAAATTAAATAACTATACAAAATTTTAGTGAGAGAATTCTAACATTCGTTTCCACTCCGTCGTCTTTACCGTCGCTCAAATTCGCTGTTCTGATTCTAGAATTTGCAAACGAGCTCCAATCTTCACCCGACTTTATTTTCTAGCATAAACGCGTCATTCCGGACAACTTTCGCCTAGTGGAATTTTTCCCGAAAATGCTCTAATTCGCCGAAATTCGCGAAAACACATTATTCAAATTGCTGACTGGACGCGTTTTCCGGGCGGCTCCGAATTCCAAAATGTCTTCCATATACTCAAATCGAAGAGAAAATCATGCTCTTCGACTTTGGCACTGTGGATTTTCGGCCAAAAGTGCATGGTTAGGGAGTTATTGAGGAAAGAAGGTCGGGGATGTTCAGGTCGCCACATGCATCGTCAGTGTAGCCTGCTCCGTAGTGGGAGGTGCACATATTATTGAGTCACTAAGGAACGTGCCCTTTGCCTTGTTGATGGGAGGAACCTCCCGATATTTGGTTGCATATCTTTTTGTATGCATTGTTATGTTTTGGAATTCATATTTCCAAATGATTTTGGTTTGATATCCCGAAGTGAAATCTACTTTGATAAAGAAAGCTAGATATGTATTTCAAATGATTTGAAATAAGAAATCGGGAAATAAACTCCAAGGGAATAATTTCAGTAAAGTAAATTGAATTTTGAAAAATCTAAGTTTAGGATTAAGCCTAAATGGGTAGATTGAGGAATTGCATGTTGATTGATGCATTGTAGAGCCATACGTCTACTATTGGTTATTGTTTATACACTGACAATCTAGTGGAGGAAACCCGTTCCATGTTAGTGGCGTGGTCCCATGATATGCCTTATTTTACATAAGTTAATTATAACTGTAGAGTTTCTCATACCAGTCCCATGACTGACTCATAGCTAGTTTTTCCCTTGCAAACTCGTGTGCCCCTATTTTTCACACGGGCAGTCGAGTAGTTTATTTTGCAGATATATTGAGCAGGATTCTGGACCGAAGCTTAAAGCTGTGTCCAGAGTAAATATAGTCTTCCTTTGTGTTAGTTTATTTGTTTCCCCTGTGCATTGTATTACATTTATTGTAATTTATCTTCCGCTGTATTATTTTCTATGTACTCTGATATTTTGTACTCTGATGTAACATTATATGATGTTTATAAAAGTCTTCTATTGTTGTATGCCCAAAGTTAGTGTATCTGACGATTTCCGATTTTCAAAATGGGCCTTGCGGTTGATTCGGAGGGCAGGTATTTTCGGGTCACTATAATAGCTTTGTGTGTATCATGACCTCGGCAAGCCTCACACCTCGGTAAATGGCCAAAACAGGAAGAAATGTAGCAAGGTTACAGGGTGTTGTCTCCTTCTAGATAAAAGGTGTACTACGGTATAGAGCCCAGGTATTAACTTATGTGGTAAAAACTTCCTGGTTTGTGGTTGTTGTTGGTGCGCACCCGGAAAGGTTGGTAACGACCGGGAGATGACATACTCAGGCGTACTCTATCTTACCTAGTTACAGAAGTAACCCGGCCTTGTGTTAGCATGAGGAGCATCACTGTTGATCCTCGATCATCACTCTATATGTGTTAAAAATTCGGTTCGGAAGGAAGTTCCTTAGCCTGGTCATTGTTGGAAACCCAATCTCCACTACGTGCCCGTACGATTTTGATTGTATACCATATGTCGGTATAGTATATGGTACCTATGCTGGCTATTTTAATACATTTACTTTCGAAAGTATTTTTCATACTATGCACTAATAATAATAATATAAGAGGATTTTACGTGTCAAGGCATTTTTGACTACATAAGGAGACACCTCGCCCATGTGTGCGTTTGCATTGTGTGTGTGCCACGAGACCTTATGTTAGTTTTATTTTTCAAAAAGTCATTGCGGATTTCTATGCACTGGTATTCACATGGAGTAAACCCGTTCCGTGTTAGCGGCATAGTCCGGTGAATTACCTAACTTTAAAATAAACCCTGAACCACTGTTTTGAGTACTCACGCCAATCCCATGACAGACCTGGAGTTTATTGTTTCCACACCTAAACTCTGGGTGCCCATAATTTTCCAAATGGGCAGCCTAGTAGTTTCGTTCATAGATTTAGCATTGAAGTTGGTTGGAACAGGATTCTGGTTTTTTGCTGGAGCTATTATGTCTTAGAGCATTCGCATTCTTCCACTGAGTTTAATATCTTTTCCGTTATGTAATCGATGTACTCTGATATATCCCTTATAACTCTGATGTAAAATTATTGTAATGATAATGGAAAAGTTCGTTTTATTTTGTGCAAATGTGTAAGTACCCCTAACAATCTGTCTTTATGAAAGGTTTAATTTGGTTTGACTACTGGCGAAAACCGTGTAAAAATCCATGTCGTTACAGAAATCACTTTTGTGGAAACATTTGGCTGTTAAAAAGGTAAAATGTACTTCGTAGATTTTTTTTCTTATCTCAAAGATAATGTAAAACCAATCGCATAAAGTTGTTTAATTTAACATGGATAGGATTCAGAATATGTTAAGCATCTTATGTGAGAATATATATTTGATATCAGTGAACAATAACTTTAATTTGTAAAGTTTGAAAGAATATTTCCTTCAATGTTTAAAACAAAATTTACTCGGTGCATATGATTTCATAAATTAGGAACTTGATGTGCATGTATTAAGTAAACATTTTTGACCTAAATTATCTCGTTCTCAAAGAGAAGGTCTAAAAAAATTCCATGCATGATAAAATATCATTATTTTCAGTGGTAATTATCACCAGGAATTAATTCCATTTTCAGTAGGAACTATTCCATTTTTGATTATCATGTCAATAAATTATGTATTATAGTTTATAAACATATTATCTACGTATCCAATTAACTTTTTCGAACAGCATTTTTGTACAAAAATACTAACAACAATGGAAATTAAAATCATTACATGAAATTTGCAATGGTAGTATCTCTCTGCAAACATTTTCTGTTTAGCTTATCAAATTTTGGTTGCTTCTTCTAATTGGGGAGTGAACATGGTTTGCAGTCACAACTGTTGCTGAATTTTACTGATCCGTTATATATATTATTTATATTTGCCTAATCGTACCTCATAAACATGCGTTATTAATAAGTTTGCTTTTCGCTTTTAATGCTGAACTTGCTTATTTCAGTTATTCATTCTTTTGTAACCTTAGATTGAACTTGCTTATTAAACTTTTTGGCACGACTACGGCTAATTGGTATCCCTAACAAACACAAGTTATGCTTGTTTGTATGTCCGAGATAATATATAATAGTTATTTGTAATATTTTAATGTTGACCTCTTCATCAATAATCAAAAATGTTAATTGTGAAGTTTTATTATTCTACAAGCTTGTCGACTTCCATATTCTAAAATGATCATTTTGATTTAGTAGTCCTTTGTAAATGCGTCTAGAGATTGTATATTACATTAATTGGATCTCATTGTTTTTGTTACCCATGTGTAGAAACTGTTAGTGTTTTTTTAAAACTAACAAAAATGGTATATGTTTAACTTTTTAAAGATTTAAAAATTTCCAAGCTATAGTTTGCTTTTCCGATGACAAGATAAGTTTTCCTATCCATGATTATATATTTGTAAACTATAGTACGTAATAAAATGTTTATAAACCATATTATGTTATCAGGATAATTTGCCTGAATCAAGCACATAATAAGAAAGTTATTATACTTCAAATGTATAAAAAGGATTATTCGGTTGTATGCATAATTATATTGGAATAAAGTACTGGGATTAAGAAACTGAGATAATAGAGAAACACCTAAACTGGGAAATAATAAAAAAAGGATCTGAGTGGTTGGAGTAATTATTGTTTACAATGTTATTATTTATATAAGAAGCATGATTAGGCTATGATATTTTTTAAACTGGATATTTGCAATGGCCTAGAAAAAAGGAAAAAAAGGAAGACTCGTTTACTTATTAGATTATTTTTTTTGAATTTGAATGAGTTAGAAGAAGTTCAACCATGTATGTTCCTTTAATTATTCCTTTTTTAATTTTGATAAAGAAATTGATTGTATGTATAATTGTAACTTTGCATAATATTTTGTGATAGCCACGTGTTCTCATTTTATACACACTTCTTTGTAGCTTGTTTCTTATACGATGACATGCATTAAAAAAATTCATTGTTTTTATGACTGTAAGTTAAATGAAATGGCATCAAAGACAGAGGAGTGTGGCAGTCAAGAATTGGGCTCTGAAATTCTTTAAATATTTGGTTTTTTTTCTTAACGTTTGTAATGTGGGCATAAACAAATCTTAGAAAGATGATAATTATTTTAATGTTGAAATGTGTTTTGAGTAATAAATATGGCTATAATGTGGTTAACAAATTTTACCACAACAGTGTTCTGGAATTGATACCAAGTTACGTATACTATTTGCTACAGCCTTACGTTTTGGTATTAGCATGTCATTTTTGAATAAGATATCGATGTGTAGCCGGGTATAATTACATTTCAGTAAAATTTGGTATGAAATAATAATAGATGTGCTTGTGAATTTTAAAATGACTACTGTGTTTAGTCGCTTGTTATTATGTATACGTTTCATGGATTAAAGTATTAAATTGAAGATGATAAAATATCTAGAGAGTTTAAGGAGAGCAAAGATAACTCATAGAATTAAGGGGAAAGTTTTATTTTCTTCTGCTTTACTATTATTTAATAGATAGATTATGTTTGCGTTATGTATTAATGCATAATCAGAATATTCAAATGTTACCATAATTGCATGATTCAAATAATTAAGCAAATTCATTAATTGGTATTAAATATGCAATTAGGAGTCAACTTCATATGTTGTATGAGGTTAAAATTATTGCTAAATTATATAAATGGAGATAAATAATAACTGTATTATGTCAATGCAATTAAACTTGACACAAAAAATTTATGAGTTTTAAATTTTTTATTTTAATGATTTCTTTTAAATAATTATCTTCCTATCTTCATAAAATGTAGCAAATTAAATTGCAGAAGTACAATACAAGTCGATTGACAAATTTTTTTAACATCTCTCGTCCGTTAGGGCTTAAATTTGAAATGTATTGTCAACAATTAAATTTTACCCAGCATAATTATTAAAAAAGAATTAACTATACCATAACTGAACCATATACTTGTACGAGCTTTGAAAACTATTGAGATTTTGCATGTTATTATTTAAACAGAGTTCAACATCATACAGTAACATCGAAATGTCATTTTTATATTTTTGATAAAGCAGAATTAAATGGGATTTTCGGTATTTGATAAATTGGATTGGAAAGAGGCCACAGGGAAATAGCTGAAACCCAATAGCCCTTGGAAATGATATACTAAATTTCCCTCCTACAATCCCCAATCAAAAATGAAACTTATTGTCCTTCAGTCTATTTTTGTTGAAATTTTTCCTTCTCCCTAACTACCTCTGTTCTTATTTTGTTTTCCTTTCATGCAAAATAGAGTGGAAAAAAATAAAAAATGAAGAAACTTGAAAAATCACCACATGAACACTTCAAAAATGGATGCAAATGTGCAATCAAGTGGCGACCACATTTGGGCTCTAATCAAGTCAGCAATTACAACTGCGATATCAGGCTACAAATCCAAACTCAAATCGAGAAGAGACGGAATCCTGGAGCAATTATACGATGTCGTTGCCAAGACCAATTACATGCTATTATCTTAGTGGTAACAATAATTTTAAAGTGACAAATGTTGCTCTTAAGGAGGAGGTGAAGGGGAATAGCAGCTCCATTGAAAAAGTTTTCGGAGCTTCTCCTTTGACTCTACAATCGAATTGCAAAGTAGATACGGATCAAGAAGTTGATAACGCTGGCGATGATTTGGTTGATCAAGAGATGAAGAGTTTAGATATTAAAATTTTTCTTGAAGATCGATAGCAAGCTAGGTAGTGTTCGCCATTTAATTTTTGAGTTTGACCTTTGCATTCGCGTATGATGCGTCAGACGTCCTAACGGTCAAACTCAAAATTTTGACTGTTCAGAGTAAAGATTTAAGAAATTTCATTCGCATCTGATGCGTTGGACGTGAATGCAACGTTTCACTAAACTATAAACCCCTATCCACCTCCTTCCTTTCCATCCTCAACTCTTCCAACTTTAAGTTGAAAACTCCTACAAAATCAAGCACTTCAGAATTTTTTTGCGCTCGTACGTTCTTCAAATCATGTTTTTGTCGGTCTTAATATTTTTATTTTTTCGTTCTCTGCATAACATATATTTTTTCGAATTTTTCTCATATTTTTTATTTTTACCGTTTTTTCAGATATGACGAATAATTCCTCCGTCTCCTCCTAGCCTATCACCCTCTAGAATGACTGAGGATGGCCATTTTCATCGATATTTTCCGCATCCATATGGGTGGCCGCACTTCATCCTATTCATTTTATCATGTTTTAATTGCCGAATTCAACACTTAGACTGGGCTTGACTATATAGACAACCAAATAAAAAACAAGTGGGATGACTTGGAAAGGGAGTGGAACAATTGGAGTGCCCCTATGCAGCTTCCTAGCTGTGATGACCCAAACCCCCGTACCACGGAAGTAAGGATAATCTTTGGAATATAACACATTAATAACATAAGCTGATGACAGATAATAGTTTGGTACATGAAACAGAGAATAATTTACATCATCAGAAACAGCGGAATCATAACATAAACATCAAAGTACACAAATACAGGATCAACTTAGTACAAACAGTGTCATATATGACAAATGACAACAATGCGGAATAAAATATAATGAACATCATAATGTCTGAGATAATCAAAAGAAATGACAAATATCCATCTCCAACTCCAAGATAATATCCATTGCTCCAGAATGAATCAGCTAAACCTGAATACAAGGCTGCCCGTATAGAAATAGGGGCACCCGGGTTTGCAAAGTGAAACAAACTATGAGTCAGTCATGGGACTGGTATGAGAAATCCTACTTAACTTATTTAATAATAAGGTCAATCATAGGACCACTGTAACAACCCGCAAATTCTGAACCAATTTAAAATTTTTATTTTAGAAAATTTTAATGAATTTGGAGAATATAAAATGATTATTTTAAATAATAATGGTTAAGAATTTATTTTAATTGAAGTTAAAATGAATAAATTTAATTTAATTATAAAACGAGCCTGAAATAGCGCGGTAGTTTGAAAATTTAATTTTAAACTTTGACTGAATGTACAGGATTAAAATAAATCAGAATTGAGTGAAGCAAGAAATATTTAAATCTGTTTAATCTTATCTTTCTAACGAATCTGAAAACTTGAAATTTCGTCTTAGAAATCAAAAGTTATGTCCAGTTCAATTTTTAGAAAAATCGCGGTAGAATTTATATATATAATGTATATGGCCCAAAAGGCTACTTTTCACATATGAAGGAATTTGGACTCGAAACCACTTCCATTGAGTTCGGAATGATGTTTCTGCATTTAATAAGTATAAACACTTATATATTTTGAGTTTCAGAAATTATTTGTTTAAAAATGTATTTTTAATATTAAATATATAGCCCTTGAAAATAGTCATTTTTCAAACGACCTCCGTTTTCGACAAACCCACTTTTGTTGGATCCGGAATGTCATTTTATTACTAGGTTTCAAATTTTAGAATTTTTTGAATTAATATGTGAGCGTGACAAAAGAAAATGTGTTTTGACTGTTTCAGTTAAAATTAAACGACTTAAAAATAGCTATTTTTCAAACAGTCCCAGAATTCAACGAAAATAGTCTCGCTAGAACCGCATCGTCATAAGAAAGGCAAAAATATTTTTTTAAGAATTTTTATAGGTCGTATGTGGCCCCGGCGCATTTAAATGTACGGTCAGTATTAAATTAATTAATTTTTAATGGAATTTTAAATGAAATATATACAAATTTCGGAATTGGAGCCCGGGACATAGCGCATCGCGTTCAGAAGGTGTCAAAACCTTAAGAACGACAGTAAGCAGGCCCAAATCGGAGACAACCCGCATTTTCACCTTTTAAGCACGATTTTCGAAATTTAATAATTAAAAAATAAAAAAACTAAACCCTAAATTGTACAGGCCGCCGCCGTTCCTTCTGTTAATGGCCGAAAATGTTCGATCTTTGAACGTTAATTTCTCCTAATCCAGACCGAATTAAAACACAAATAATATGCTAAATCGAAGAGAATTCAGAGAGCTTCGAATCCATACGGTGATGATCGAATTTCAGTGCGTGGATTTCGCGAATTTGGAGCAGGAAGTGGTGGCGTTCGGGTGCGGTTTTCCAGCCGTGGGTTCCACCGAGCTGGCTCTCCTTGGTGGCGCAGGGTGGCAGCGACGCGAGCTCGGCGGTGGTGCGGTCAGATCCAGGTCCGGCCTTCTCTTCTGGCGTGCGGCGGTGGAGTTCCAAACGGCAGTTTGGGTTCGACGGTTTCAGAACCTTCGGGGAAGAAGGGTTGACTTATTTTTATTATATTATTTTATTTATTTAAATATTTAATTGTTCAACCTTTAAAAATCGATAACTCTTTCATTCGAGGTCCGTTTTGCGAACCGTAAATTGCGTTGGACTCGTCTTTCCGAGATCTTCGCGATGGCGCAGACCAGAGCTGAAACGGAGACAGATGAATTTTAGCCAAAAATCAAGGTGAGAATTCAAATTTTATTATTTAATTAATTATAAATTATTTTCTCGTGATAAAAATAAATATATTGTGATGTTAATTCAGTTCTGAAATGATTTGTGTGGATAAATGATTGATTGTTGATTGTGGTATGATTATTGTTCATGTTATGCTAGATCCGCACTGGAATTTCCTATATTATTGAATTCTATTGTGATTAGAAAATTAAATCTAAATTTAGATTTAAATCATATTCATTTTGATCTAGTGTTATAATTTATTTTATGATTATTAAATGTTATTTTTATTATTCTGAAATGAACAATAAAATTTGAACGACAAATAAAACGTATTTAATTTAGAATTGGAATGACAAATAAAAACTTATTTTTATTTGTTGACATTACAATAGGAATTTGAGTGACAAATAAAATATTATTTTTATTTGTTTATTTACAATAGAATTTGAACAACGAATAAAATATATTTTTATTTGTTTACATTAAAAAAGAATATATTTTTAATGAGAGTTTGTTATATTAAGCAGAGTGGATAAAAGCATATATTTTAAATAAGAAATTGTTTCATAAATAAAAAGTACATTTTCATATGCTATTTAGATGTTAGAATGTTAAATAAAAATAACATTTTTATATGTTGTTTAGATGTAAATTTGAACGTTAAATAATAATAACATTTTTATATGTTGTTTATATATGAATTTACACCGCAAGAATGAAATTACATTTTATTATGTAATTTATATATGAATTTACACCGCATGAATAAAATTTCATTTTTATATGTACTTTACATATGAATTTGCATTGTATGACTAAATTACATTTTTTCTATGTAATTAAAATATGAATTTCCATCGCATGATATAAAAATTACATTTTTCTATGTAATTTAGATGAGAATTAGAACGGTAAAATAAAAATGACATTTTTCTATGTAATTTATATATGAGTTATAACGGTATGATAAAAATTACATTTTTCAGTGTAATTAAAATATGAATTTGTATTGCATTATAACAATTACACCTCTTTAGGTAATTGGGACATGAATTTACAATGTAAAATAGAAATTACATTTTTATATGTAATTAGAAAAAGGGATTTGCAATAAAAATTAAAACTTACATTTTTATATGTAATTTAGGATGAGATATATAATTGTAAAATAAAATTTACATTTTTATATGTAGTAAGAAATTGAGAAATCGCATTGATATTAAAATAACACTTTTGTTAAAGATATTGCATTAGAATAAAAAGATAATTTTTGTCGCTTTTTCTTTTTAGAATTAAAAAGCATATTTTGTCAGCTTTTCTTTTTAACATGAAAAGGGTCATTTTTGTCGCTTCTTCTTTTTAACATTAAAAGAACATTTTTATGTCATGTTTCTTTTTAGCATTAAAAGAAGCATTTTTGTTGTTTTTCTTTTTAGAAATAAAAAGAACATTTTGCTTTCATTTCTTTATGATAATATTTTATCGTCATTTTGGATGCGGTAAAAATAGAATTGTTAATGTTGAATATTTTATCGTCATTTTGAATGCGGTGAAAATAGAATGGTTAATAATGTCATTTTTATCGACATTTTTGGTGCGATAAAAATAGACAATGTTAGTGATTCATTTTTATCGACATTTTTGGTGCGATAAAAATAGACAATGCTAATGATTCCTTTTTTTATCGACATTTTTGATGCGATAAAAGCAGCGATGTTAATGTTACATTTTTTATCGACATTTTGATGCGATAAAAATAGCGATGTTAATGTTACATTTTTATCGTCATTTTAGATGCGATAAAAAGAATATATTTTTGTGTTACATTTCATTGTTTTTCTAGAGACAATAAAAAAAAGAATAAAATTAAAGAATTACATTTTTATGTAAAATTGCTTTCATTGAAAAGAATAAATATAGAAGATGAGAATTTTATTGTTAATAATAAACAATGAAAAAGGGAACATTTACATTTTGATGTAAATAAACAATAAAAAGGAAAATTACATTCAAAATGTAAGTTAGAATAAAAAGGACATTTTGTTAGAAAATGTAAATTAGAATAAAAAGTATAGAAATAAAGAGCACATTTTTATTGACCTTTTATATATATATAAAAAAGAATAGAAATAAAGGTGACATCTTTATCGTCATGTTATATATTGTGTATTACACTGCCATAGACAAGTTACCTGACTTGTTTATATGATTGGGTCGATAATTTTTACACATAGCCCAAGTGCACAGATGAATTTATTATTTATTTGTTGGCTGAAACCCCACATGGGTGTTAGGATGAAAATTAACATACACTAATCCCAATATTTAGTTGTATGTTGATCGTTAGATCGACAGGCTACGATGAGCGTTATTATTTAATTTTAATGCTTACGCAGTGAAATTTACACTCTGGATGTAAATGGATGACTTTGATGATTATACTGTTATTGTCATATATGCGATGTGGGTGAAATCCATATATTTCAAATTTTGTGGCAAATGATTGAGTCACATCTCGATTCAGGGGTTCTTTTAAATAAGAATATTCTTACCTTAGAAACTCTTTTTATATAAAGGATACACTTTCATAAAAGAAAATATATTTTTAATTAAGTATATGTTATAACAAAGAAAATTTGTAAAAGATAAAAATCTTTTATATAAAGAGTATTTTTAATGATTATCTTAAATATGTTTTTTAATATTTAATGAGCAATCTTTTAATTAAGATTATTAGAATGTGCAATTATATTTGCTGATACGAAATAAATTGAGATGCGAAGTGGATTTATCGTGGACAGTGTTTTTAAATGACATTTGTCCTTTAATCCAATTTACATTGAAATTATTATTTCGAATTTATAAATTTATTTCATAGATTTAAAAAGGCATTTTCTAAAAATAAAATTTTCAATTTAATATATTAAATTGGGATTAAGTGGAAATTCGATTGGTAATAATCGAAATGGACTTCTGTAATAGAAGACCGATATTATATATGGAATTTAAGAAGCTTTGCCGTTATTCCAGGTATACTGTTAGTCCGATACAAAAATTTATATTGATTATGTATTGATTTGATTTCTGTGGAATTCCATATTTTGGGGATTGATTTGTGGGTTTATCGTGAACTGTGTTTTAAATGACATTAGTTCTTTAACCTGTTAAGACAAGATTTATTCCTTAAAATTAATGACCTTGTAATAATGATTTTGATATCAAATCAAGACTGGAGTTTTAATAAATCTTTTAAGGAAGATTTAAGATTTTATTTTCAAAGTTTATCTTTGATAAAATTAATGATAATCTTTCAATATGAATATCTTATTAAAAGAATATTCAGAATCGGAATGCAGCTTAATGTGTGATTTTACAATATTGATTTTTAATCATAAAACACGCGAGTTATTCAGAAAGACCGGGTTTAACCCATTCTGAATCATCATCACGATGATTAAGAGTCGAAGATAAAGGCGGTGATTGAAGACCGAAGGTTTTCACATCGTTGGGATGATGATGACTGGTATCTTGAATTGGGACTAGCCTTCCAAGGCAAGGTATTTGGTAATGACCATCCAAACGTATTTGGAGATCGATGGACACGTTGTTTCTCTCAGACCCAGAGCGGACTTGTAAATGGATTGTGTGTCTGACATTGTATTCCTTTCTACTGTATTTGTTGAACGCTACTAATTATATATTTCTGTTTGGTGGTGTAGAATTTATTCTTCACTTAACACCCTTCTCTAAGATGTATGAGCTTAGAGGTTATATAAATATATTGGTAGATGATCAATGATATGGTAGGGTCTGAAATGTCGCATGCTAAGATGCAAATGATCAAGGCTTTGTTGAAAAGCAGGCCTTGTGGTTGATGATCAAAGCACAGTCTTTTTAGGCATAGCTTTGTGTAACGTGACTTCGCGAGCCTCACACCCCGGTATGAACCTAAAACGGGAGTAAGGACTGCAGGGAGGACATACGTTTTCTTATAGCTAGAAGTGGTGTCATGGTATGGAGCCCAGACATTTACTTATGTGGATGATGGAATGAGGCGCCTCGGTTATTCGAGTCCCTAATGGCTCTACGCCCCATAGGGCGGGGAAACGTATTGTTCAGGCATAATTAATCCACCCATTGCACTTTTGGGGGACCGGCCCTGAAGATCCAAGGTGTAGTTGCGGCTGTATCCTGAGACGCGGGCTAGAGAGTCTCGAATTCGGTAAGGACTATCTTTTGCCTTGGTTCATGATGGAAATCCAACTTCCAATACGACACCTGCGGTCTTGATTGTATTACTAGTACGACGACATAGTAGGATGGGGTACTATGTTGTCTAGGATTGATATTATGATTTAAATGTTTTAATTAAAACATATACACACTAATAATAATAACGTATTTTGCTTAATTATCATTTCTTGACCATTATAAGGTAAAACCCTATCCTCCTGTTTGCGTTGCATTGTGTGATGGGACTTGGGTCTTATAATGGTTTCATTTTTCTAAAAAGAATTGCGTTATTTAACGATTTATTTAATTATGCACTGGCAATCCAATGGAGTAAACCTGTTCCGCGTTAGCGGCGTGGTCCAATGATTAGCTTTTTTATTAGATAAGTTAGGTTAAGAATTCTCACACCAGTCCCATGACTGACCTGTAGTTTGTTTCACTTTGCAAACTCGGGTGCCCTCTTTCCACCCGAGCAGTCGAGTAGCTTATTTGGAAGATATATTAAGCAAGATCCTGGATTGAAGACTGAAGCTGTGGCCAGAATATTGATAGCCTTCCGCTGAGATTAGTTCCGCTGCAAATGTTTTTAATTTATTGTAAATTTATCTTCCGTTGTAATATTATTCAATGTACTCTGATATTCTGTACTCTGATGTAACACTATTATGATGTTATAAAAGTCTTCTGTTGTTGTTCTAATGTGTTGTATGCCCAGAGTTAACGTATCCGGGTTTTGAACGGTCTTGATCGATTTTGCGATTGATTAAGGACGGGCAAAAATCCTGGTCGTTACTACCACGCCGCTAACGCGGAACGGGTTTACTCCATTGTATTGCCAGTGCATATCATAAAGCAAATCTTTTTAAACAATGCAATGCTTTTTGGAAAAATGTAGCCATTATAAGACTCAAGTCCAAAAACACAATGCAAGCGCAAACCGGAGGATAGAGTTTTTCCTTATAATGGCCAAATGATGCTTGATACGTATAAACAAAATCATTTGGTATTATTACTAGTGTGTATATGTTACAAAAGCAATTTCAATCATAAATATAAATCATAGATGACATGAGCGTCCCGTGCCACTATGCCGCCAATATAGGCTTACAGTCAAAACTGCACATGCCGTATTGGAAGTTGGATTTCCATCGTGAACCAAGGCAAGAGATCGTCCTTACCGATTTTGAGACATTCTAGCCCGTGCCTCAGGATCAGAACGCATCGACCCTTAGGAGCCACAGGGCCGGTCCACACCGAGTGGATTAAAATACCTGAACAATGCGTTTCCCCGCCCTATGGGGCGTAAATCCATCAGTCCGCAGTACCGATATATCCGAGACGTCTCGCTTTCCATGAACCACATGGGTAAAAATATATAAATGTCAGGGCTTGTAAACGCTGACATCACCTCTAACTAGAAAGAAACACATGTTCTCCCTGGATCCTCTCCCATTTCTGGTTCACACCGGGGTGTGAGGCTCGCGAATTAACACTATACACAAAGTGGCGCTATATTAAAGCTATGCTTTGATCATCAACCACAAGACTTTGCTTTTCAACAAAAGCCTTGATCCATGCAACTCAGCATGCCACATTGTCAATGCATTCTATATCATTAATAATCTACCGATATATATAACCTCTGGTTACATACGACTCAGAGAAGGGTGAAGTAAGAGAATAAATTCTCCTTCACCAGGCAGCTATATATATTTAGTGGAGATCAAAGAATATAGTGCAAAATACAATGTCAGACACACAATCAATTTACAAGTCCGTTCTGGGTCTGAACGAAACTGGAGGCACCTTATTTCTCGTTCCATATGTCCAATACAGAAGAGAGGTCCTCGCATATCTGGACAATCAACAAGTACGTTCGGACCACTACCACTGTAACCCCTCCTGGGAGCTAACTGATCCAAGGCATCAGTAGTAATCCACTCGATGTGAAGATCGCCGGTCTTCATCCACCGTCTTCAACTCTTCGACTTTTAGTCGTCGATCGATTATTTGGAATGAGAATTAACTCGGCCTTTCCAAATAATCCACGCATAAATAGAATTCAAATCAATTCTTTCCATGGTTAAACTATTTGACATTCACGTTTCAATGTATTAAATAATTTTCATGTCAAATACACTTAACCATCAAATATTTAATAAACCAAGTAAAATCGGTTTTTTTCCATTCCGCATCGTTTATAATATTTTAAAACGATTAATCACTATTTTTATATATATAAAAATGGTCCATTTTCATCAAACGACATTTCAGGTTATTCGATGGCACTGGCGTTGTTTTCATTCAGATTTGAATTTCACATTTCTTGAAATCTAACCGTCGGATCTTAACATATTTAGTACCTATGGAAAGATCTTTTTGTATCGAACCTATCGGTTCCAGTTTTGGGAAAATCCGATGGTCGGATCTCCCGGTATACTCGTTTCAAATTACGAGTCGAAAATGGGAATTACCGCGTCGTTTTATTTTAATATATATTTTCTTATGAAAATATAAATCGATCGACCATTTCCAAACCATTTATATTTCTGGATGTTTCTCAAGATCTAACCGTCGGAACTTAGCACATTTAGTATCGTTGGAAAGACCTTTCTGAGGCGAACACTATGGTTCTAAATTCGGGAAAATCCGATGGTCGGATTTCCCGCTATACTCGTTCAAAATTACGAGTCGATAACGCAAACTACCGAGCATGATTCGTTTAGTTTATATTTATATTTTCGTATGAAAATACAAATCGATCGTCATTTTCCAAACTATTTATTTTTCAAAATATTTGGCTAACGCCTTTAAATTTCAGAAAATTTCGCCATCGTCTCCTTTGTAAGGAGAGGGGTTTGGAAATTATTGGGCTATATTAGGCACCCAATAAATCCAGTATAAGCATACGCAATTTTTAGTGACCTAATATATGTCCGAGGGAGAGTGTAGGTCATTACTCTAGAGGATAAATCCTCGTTACCTCGTCCAGTATTGGAAAATAAATGGTCCTTGTGCCATATTTAATAAACTAGAGAGACGTGGTTATTGTCAACTCTAGACCCGTGTGGTTTTTTTTATTAATCTGGCAATTTACCGTTATAATTTATTTGGTCTATATCAGTTCTCAGTTCAACCTGTAATACAGTAATCGTCATACGAGCATCTTTCTTGTATGATTAATCAACGTCGACACAAAAGCGCCTGGTGCTTATATGTAATATGATATGCTATGTCATCGATAGTTCATCTTCTGCTCAACCTATAATGTAACTAATCTATGCCTAAGGGAGTGTGTACAGATCATAACTCCAGAGATAAATCTCGTCACCTTGTCCCGTGTGGGAAAATAAATAATCCATGTGTTGTATCTAACATTTTATTTAGTCCATATCACTCGTGTCTCCACGTAGTATGCATATGTAGTGTAATCCATGATTATTGTTGCTATCCTATAGTGTTGGTTTATAATCTCACACAGAACAACCATCACACGCATCCAATGTCATTCACAAGAGTAAATATAATATATATATATATATATATATATATATTTATTCAACCAACTCATTAAGGTTTACCTATTTGCCGGGCCCGCAATTAAATCTTTACTCTACATATGTTTACTCAACAGCCTGTATAATGCCATTTAAGGTGGTCTGTGTCCATCCACGTTATATAAAATGCGAGTGTCACATATTATATAACGCTTCTAATGCAAATGAATCGTGAATAGTTCAAGTGTCGAACTACTAGGATATGTATATGCATGTATGTACGTACATGAATGCATGAGCAATGATAAACATCTATAATCATGATTAAATATTTTTAATCGCTATATTACTTAATCAAACGTCATTCATTTCATTGTTTTACGAATATTCGGTTTGGCAACATGAGTATTTATTTGCTTAAATGAATATATTTTCTTATGTTACATACATACGTTAAATTTTTTATTTTTAACGTTCTAAAAATTATTTCATAGCATGACTATTTTTATTAAGTCCTATATATGTTAAAAATGATGTTTTTAACTAACTAACATTTATTTCTTAACAAGGCAATTTCATATATTACATACATAAGATAAAAATGATAATTTTAACTAACATATAAATATTTTAGAAAATTTCAACAGCATAACGACAGGGTAGTAAAAACCGGCACAGTCCCGAGTACGACTCCTCGCTCTACCTTAAAGCCTAGCAGCTTTTGATAATGGGGATTTCAATAATTTAGTTCGTACGCAGACGAATCCTGTCCTTAAATTAATCAATTTCAATTCATATCCATCTCAATCAAATAAATACCCAAATAGAGTTGCCAAACTCATATTTCACATTATTTCATGTTTCCATATCACATTCACGATTTCAATCGTTGTTCATTTCATTATCCAACCAATCGAGCCAATTTCATTCACAAACATCGC
The DNA here is from genome assembly GCA_030737875.1 of Allium sativum. NCBI lineage: Eukaryota > Viridiplantae > Streptophyta > Magnoliopsida > Asparagales > Amaryllidaceae > Allium > Allium sativum. The sequence continues at coordinate 17,475,110 of CM060922.1, read as the reverse complement.
ATAAATATTTTCTACAATGCTTATATAATTTTGTACAACATATATACAAACTCATACAATTGTATATCACTATACAATGATTATACAACTCATACAACGCTTATACAAATTTATACAAGCATACATACATTTACTCCATTTTTATTTTGAAATTAAAAATCTCACATCGGTTTTCGTGTAGCTAAAAATCGTAGCAAGCTCCAAAAATCTTTCGGTCTCTTCTAGAATGTCATGCACGTCGTCACGAGTCCAATGTCTCTGGTTTCATTGGATTTCGACAACATAGCAAAAAGATCTGATTTTTATTCTAAAATCATGATTTGTAACGGTTTTAAGGTGTTGAAAACCCTTTCAAATAAAAAAATCGTACCTTTTCTATTTTGTTCAAAACTAGGTTTCTGATTTTCTTTAAATCGGTGTATCTAGTTCACGATCGGTCTTCGCCATGACGTCGGCCTCCGAGAGGCGCATCAACGCCAGAGAAGCGGTGGACTCCGGTGGCCTTCGTCGATCCCGGCTGCGCTCGAAAGTTTGAGACTTTCGAACTGAAAATCTCCGCCAATTCGAAATGAAACTTTCCAATCTTTATATGGATTAGAAGCTGAGATTAAGATCTTCAAATTCTTCAACTGGAGCATGATTTAATTTTGCGTGGATTTGGAGGAATCGAGGAGAGAAGTCGTGAAGGGTTTTCCGCCGTCGGGATTTGGTTTTAGGGAGAGAGAAAATAAAAGGAAAATGAATAATAATTTTATAAATTCCATGGTTGGTCTATAAATATTTAAATTCCAAAAATACCGATTTCTCATCCGAACTCCAAATCAAACCCAACGACTCTCGTCCCTAGCTAAATACCCCCATTCTGGTCATAATGGGATATGCCACGTTGGCCAATTCGGCTGTTTTTAACAGATTTCTCAAATTTAAAATATAACATTTTAAATTGAATTTGAACGGACGTTTCAAATTACTGGGGCCACATACTGACTCCAAAAATTCTGAATAAATTAATCCTGCTATGTTTTGACGATACGGTCCCATAGGAACTCATTTCATCAAATTCTGAGCTCGTTTGTAAAATGGTCTTTTTTCCAGTCGATCAAATTACAACTAAATCTGCAGAACGCGTTAAATTCCACCATGCTCACATATCAATTCCAAAAATTATGAAAATTGAAACTTAGCAATAATCTGACATTCTGGATCTATAAAAAGTGGTTTCGTCGAATTCGGAAGTCGTTTGCAAAATGTCGATTTTTAAGGGCTCAGTTATTATTTAAAAACCGAATTTTTAAATCCTGACCTATTTTCCACTAATATTTCATGAAACAAAAATTTTAAATTGGTTCTGATTTCCGGTTGTTACACTAGCAGGGAATAGAACGTGGAGAAAGATTACATGGAAGACCCATATGAATGGTGAAATACTGCAACAAAGAAGTACCAGAAGCACAAGCATAAGTCCTTCGTCAAATTCCGCCAGCTATATATGCTCCATGACGACGCCATCTCGAAGGGCACCTGCATTTATCTGATTACTCCGGTCGCTTCATTCACCGACGAGGATACAACCTTTTATGGATCATTTCTACAGACAAATGCACCTCCTCTTTTGTCCACTGGATATTTCTGTTATGATTGTCTCGCATGTTGTTAAGGAGGAATGATGGTTTGGATAAATAGTCCCACATCATGGAATATATTGAAGGAGTTGTGTACAAATATGAGCTGGTAGGCACGTAACATCAGGGATACTTTTTGTTATATGGGAGTTGTGTGCCAGCTCATATACATGCAAGGAGGGGGCTTTTTTCCGACCGTCGTTACATAACAGTTGTATTGGAGCGGAAGGTTCAGACTGGGCGATGCAGGTAAAGCAGTGCTCTCAAAAGATACTCGTAGGATGCGAGTTAAGGGGAAGACGGTTAGGATTGCCTCACATGTTGTTAAGGAGGAATGATGGTTTGGATAAATAGTTCCACATCATGGAATATATTGAAGGTATTATGTACAAATATGAGCTGGTAGGCACGTAACATTAGGGATTCCTTTTGTTATATGGGAGTTGTTTGCCAGCTCATATGCGTGCAAGGAAGGGGGCATTGTTCTGACTGTCCTTACCTAACAATTTCCTTGCTAGATCATCTTCTAGGCACACTTCAGAGAAAGAGCATGCTCAAGAGCAGGTGTATTGTTGCAGCTGCTTGTTTGCGTCATACTTTGACTACGAAGTATGAGAGCTGAGGATGGTCCTATGAAGTTATATATGGATGTTAGATATCCTTGAGGAGATTGTGGATGAAGAGGTCCTGCCGTTAGTATAGTACATGATCTAAGACTTTCATAATTTGTTTGGATTGTAGTTTGATTTGTTATGTTATGAAAAAATCTGGATTTCATATTAGTTTTACCGTTACAAAATTTTTGTTACAACCACATATATGTTCGACCGCTCAATACTCCACTCACCATTAATGCTCAATTAACCGCTTAATTCACCGTTCAAAATCTCAAAAACACAACATCCTCTTACACTATTTAAACTGCTCAATTCACCGCTTTGTCAACTCGTTCAACTCAACCGCTCGCCTCTCCAAGAACGAACCCTTAGTACATATTGCAACAACTGCATGTTTCTTATGTATTTGAATTGACAAATTTTGACTGATTTGACAATTTTTAATTAAGGATGTGAATTAACAAAAAATTTACTATATGTAGCAACTGAGGATGTTGTAAGCTTATTGGAAAATCCGACAGACATGGATATCACAATCAAAGCCTTAAGGGTAGCACCGTTATTACTTGTAAACTATTGCTTGATTCCTTAATGAATAGATAATGATTGCTTCATATGCAGGAGACTCATATTGGAAGACACATAAATCGTTTGAGGAAGCATTCATCAAAGGAAGTAGAGCCGGCCCAGGCTCAATGCTAACCGGGTCATTGGACGAGGCATCAAAACGCGTTAGGGTATAAAAAATAGTTATGAAGGTATGCAATGGAAAAAACACAATCCAAAAAAATTGAGGAAAATAGAAGCGTAGATTTGTGGGACAAAGAAGGCGACGCGTGCAAGGAAAAGAAGTATGATAAAGTAGGATCTGAGAGCTATGAGATCTGAAGTAACCCAAGCCCTTATTCTTAAATTATTATATTTTAGTTTACTCTCTGTTTTGCCTAAACGATTGCTAAATGCTAAAAGCCTAAATTAGTAGTTTTCTTTCACCGCTGATCGCGTGTCATGTAATACTTCTGTTCTCAATTATATGCTTATGGAATTTTTTTAACAAATTTTCTACCATTATTTGTCCTTTTAAGCTTGCTTACTTTATATTCTATTTAGTAAATCTAAATACTTTAAACCTATCGCAAAATCTACTTTTTCAGCCCAATTTTTTAAAATGAAGCTTTTTTGTATGGTTTTATTTTAATTTTATAATTTGAAGCATCAATTATCACAATTACTTAAATGTAAAAGCCTAAATTAGTAGTTTGCTTTTGCAGCCGATCGCTTGTCATGTGACTTTCTTTTTCAATTATATGCTTATGGAAATTTTTTAACATTTTTTTCTACCATTATTTGTCCTCTTAAGCTTGCTTACTTTATATTGTATTTAGTAATTTAAACCTATCACGAAATCTAGTTTTTCAACCTAATTTTTTAAAATGAAGTTTTTTGTATGATTTTATTTTAATTTTATAATTTGAAACATAAATTATGAAAAATCAATGGAGCAAAAGAATAGCAAAAATAATTAAATAAGGTACGATTCTACACAAGTACTATCCATAATGTTGGGATCGATCAATATTCTTATTATTGTTCAATTTATTATTGCAAACAACATTAAAAAAATATAAATAAAATTTTACTTTTCTTTTAGAAATGTTGATTATCTGGAAGAATTACCCAAAAAATGATGTTTTAATCTATTGGCTAGCTTTTAATGGATTTCAATTTTTAATATCCTGAATTTAAAAAAAAAATCTCTATCTTAGCATATTTTGAGATGTTCCATTTATTCCAAAATTTTGAATTTTAAAAATTCTCATTTACCAAATAACATATAAATTGATTTTAAAATTATAAAAATTGGTTTACATGACAATTGCTTCGTAGAGCAATTCAATCTGACATTATATTTTAAAACACAAAGGTTTAAATGAAAGCAGTGATATTTTTAGTTGCAACCTTGTGGATTTTGACATAAGAACAATTCAAGTTTTATTTGTAAAATTTCTTCATATTTGAACTTACTATTTCTTTTATATTTTAACCGTGCTAATTTTATTTATCTTGTTTGCACTGTTACTTCATAACAGTAGCATCGAATTTTCAAAAATTAACATTACCTTATAAATTAGAATATTATCTAGTATAATTGCACAAATTTTCACAGTGGGTGCATAATTTAATTATATATCGCATTGGACATCGTAATTTCGAGGACCAACTCTAAGAGGAAGTTCGGTTGTTGGTTAACAACTTGTCAGGGATAAACTCGGTGGTAGACAATATGTTTAATACAATATAATTTTGCACAGTAATAAAATAGTAAAATTTTGGACTGGTCATAATGTAATACAGCTTTTGAAGGTAATAGTACAATTCTCAAAGCAGTAATATAAAATCAACTTAGGTGTTGTAGCTAATTTTTAACCTGTACACTTCATTATTTCAGTCTGCTGTCACCGCCAAAGCCAAGTAGAGGCATTATTTTGTATCTCTAATCTACTTCTTTTGCTACTCCAGAGTTGAATTGCTTTGAACTTTGAGTTTGAAATTTTAGTTTGACTATTTGAAAATTTAAGTTCCCAATTTGACTTTGGAATTTGAATTTATAAACTGGAGTGTACTTGGATCAAAAATTCCACCCAGAATGTTTCATTTCTAATTTTTGTTAACTTTATTTTAGTTACTTAATGCGATTTATCTTAATATTGTATTACGAAAATCATCTTTCCATGTGAAATCCATAACATTTCACTATGTTTTTTTTTAAATAAATTACTTTGTACTTTTTACTTGAATTTCTGATGATTTTTGTTTTTTTTACACACGAACGCACGTGAACAACATTCATGCATACGCATATGTAAATGTGTGTTGTGCGTGGTGTATACATACATACACACACACACACACACACATATATATATACATACACACACACACACACACATATATATATATATATATATGTATATATATATATATGGAAAGTCTAGACACAGAAATTTGACACAAATTGGAATACTCAAATCATTGGGTTGTCCTTTGATTTCCACCTCTCATATAAGGACAAATTGATCTAATGGCTGAGATTTTGTGTATTCCAGTTTGTGTTAAATTTTTATGTTCAAAAAGCTTCCCTTTTATATAATATATAAATATATATATATGTATATATATATATAATATGTGTGTGTGTATGCATGCGTGCGCTTAGTGCACACATGTACTCACACGCAACGCACACAAATAAGTCTTCGCCGCTTACAGGTGATATACATATATTGTTTCCGAAATATATTTTTCGCATCACGATTGAATGTTCATATCCAGATTAGAGGCTAGGCTGAAAATATAATTGAGAAAAGTCACCAATTTTATTTGAAATGAAATGTATCATGATTTTTACAGTTTGGATAGATCAATTTATATGAAATTTTGAAGATGAAGGGAAATACCAAGTTTTAGGCTAAAATGTAGAAATTGAAGTATCAAATTAATCTTAACGTGTACAATGTTACTATGGAAAAAAGAATTCATGCTTTTTTGGTGCACTCAAACATATTTGATAATTAATCCACATATAGTGAATAAATTTAGCATGGAAATATGTATATCAATCTATTATGTAACAGCTAAAGCAAATACTTCACCGTGATGAGGCTTTTTACATTACTTAAATTACTCATTCCTTAAATTATTTATAAAAATTAAATCCTCTTATTAAAAAGTTGATAGATTAATGGATCGTATTTTAACCCATAGCTCTTTCTTGTCTTGGAGTTGAAATTATTATTTTATTTTGGAAAAATTAGTCCCGCACCAGATAATAAACCTAAAGCTTGGTATATATATTAAGTAAGATTAACATTTAAATTCACACCGTACCAATGTTTGAATAGCTAAAAAGATTAGTATAGGTGTCAAAAGTTGTTGGGTAACGGTACCTGTTCTAATATCCATTGCCTGGTGATTTCAGTTGTTTCTCTCACACTCTCATTGGCCGTTCCATTTTTTCCCCGACTATGCCTAGCATCTGCGATACAAAATATGCATTGCGCAAGTTGTATTGTGTTATAACTTATATCAGATCTTGTTTTATTTGCTATTGTCTTTTAATTTATATTTTGTTGCTACACTTGTATCTAGGGGTGAGCAAAAAACGGAAATAAAACCGAAACCGATAAAAACCAAACCGAAAAAGACATAACCAAGAAAAACCGAAACCGAAATTCAAAAAATCGAACCGTACTAATATTTCGGTTTCGGTTTTAGGTCCAAACCGAACCGAAAAAAACCGAACCGAACCGAATTATAAAATGTTGCATATTGTCTCTTGTTACATGTTGTTTCGTATTTTATAGTATATACACACTGGCCACTGCTTCACTCATATGATTTAGTTGAATACAAGATTAGGGATAGACTAATATAAAATGTCCATTTCTTGTTTTTGTAGATTCTTGGATGTCTTCGGCTTAGAGCTAGCTAGTTTAGCTTTGTACTACTTTGGATGACTTATAGTCTATTAGTCTGTACTCTGTATCATGTGTCTCAATACACTTGGTTGAAATAATTTATTTTAATTTCTTCTATGGTTGTTTAAATTTATAATATTTTTTGTTTAAATCGTTTTTAAAATCGAAACCGAACCGATAAAAACTGAAACTGAGGTTTTGAAACCGAAACTGATGCTTCGGTTCCAGTTTCGATTATCGATTTTTAAAACCGAGGTCTTTCGGTTTCGGTTTTACCCCAAAACCGAACCGAACCGAGGTTTGCTCACCCCTACTTGTATCAGCAAGACAATGATGGAACAATTGTTTCATACTTTATTTCCAATATGTTACAGGAAATGGAAGGAGACTGTTGATGAGGGGGTGAAAAACAATCCAGAGAATGAGCTGCCTATCAATAATTGTACGTATATGAATTGACACATGGAGATAGAAAATGATTTATTATTAATTTAGAGTTTATAATGGTTGGTTGACACTAGCATTGCAGATGATGAAGATTTGCCTCAGCATTCACCCTCCGAACATAATCAGAATGAAATCATGTATGAATTCATTTTTATCCCTGCTATACATTCTTCTAGAATACATTGTCTTCATTCTGATATATATATATTTCATTTCTGCATGTGGACATGCCAGGTTACCGAGTGTGCTTGCTCACCTGATCTTCACAGTGAGTTTAGTAAATGTTTAGAATATACTTGAGGCAACTATTCATATGTGACTGAACTTTCAATTGTTTGAAGTAGATGATAGAATGAGTTCTAATCGTAATTGTTTGGAGCCAGACGTAATGCCAATTCTAAAAAGAAAAATGCCATCAAAACCGAGCTTACCGGCTCATATTGTAGTTTTAAGTGATTTTCTTGAATTTATTGTTAATATTTACTATTTACCTAACTTTGTTTTCTATATGGTTCGCTTTACATCAAAAAGCAATGAAACAAGAAGATGGTTTGTTTGATGACCATAGGCTGGCTGCTAACTGCGACGATGCTCATAATGGTAAATGTTTGCATTGTATCTTTCCTAGTGCACTCAAGGTTCCAACTTTTTTTGTTTGATTATCACTTGATAATACCATCATCTGCTACATATTAGGCAAAGTGATCTTGACTATCGTACACGGAATATTAGACAACATGACTCAATTTCCCCGTTGTCTTATGCATACGTTTATAGATTAAACACAGTAAAATGGGGAAATTAGTTGCGTAGGACACCTAATTCTATAACTGGAGTCTGGACTAAAGTTCAAACTATACCGACGTCAGCAATTATTTGTGATCGACACTTTCCTATGGAATAGAAAAGCATGAATTTATTATAAACTGCAAACGCACATGTGTATAGTATGCAGGTCGAACATAGCGAGGAAAATTAAATTTTATTATTTATATATTTCGTGGGCGAGTTCGACGAATTTTGGAGGACTGATTGAAAATATATATTTGAAATTGCAGTTTGATTCAGAACAAATCTAATTGAACCGACGATCAAATCACAATTATAAATTGAAAAGAAAACAAAACTATTATTGAATTGAATCAGACCTGAATCTAATCATATCTATATTCAATCCAATATGACCTAGGAAAGCAATTAAAAAGCATAAATTAAAATTGCGGTAATTAAATAACAACAGAAAATAAAATTTGGATTACCGCTGAATCTAATTAGACGGTCAATCAATAATGAAAATAAGTGCAAAAGATAACTTGTACTTTATCAAATCTAATTGTGTGGATGCACTAGATGCTAATAAAATAAAATAAAAGCAGAAAAGCAAAAGAAAACTAAACTGGATTAATGGCAGAAGAAAGTTCAGAAGAAAGTTCAATCGTTTACAATGAATACAACAGTTATTTATAGGGGATGTGGTCTCCTATTAATGAGAATAATTGAGCGTATAATGAATCTCTTGAAATAATCTTTTTACAAATAAAAGAGATATGAGGATAGACTTGAGATAGTCCATGCAGATTTCCTCTTCTGATTAGTGACAGATTGATTGGCTTTTCCTTAGTAATAATTCAATCAAATCTTCTTCCATATGGTAGTTGAAAAAGAATGATTTGAGTCAATTTCCTTGAGAAGAATATGCCACTATTCCATATATTTCTTTAGAGCAAAGGAGGCGGTGTGTATATATCCATGTTCCATTCTTCAACAAAAATAGGGCTTGACAAGGATCAAACTCAGGTCACTCCATCCAAATTTCTAAGCCTTTACTAGTGTGCTACAGCTTCCTTTGTGATTGAAAATTTGTTGATTCCAAAAAGTAGCATTTTTCTATTCAAATGGTCTTTAATTGAATGAAGGAGACATTTATTTAACAACCTGTGAAAACACACGAAAATACCCCAAGTAATATTTATTTATTTGTAATAAAGATAAGTTATGGGTGTAAAAATAAACGCTTTTACATGTTAATCAAATACCCCCACACTTATCTTTTACTCGTCCTCGAGTAAAGAAAGAATGAAAAACTAATCTAGGTAGGTCTCACTTTCGTAGGAAACACAATTGCATTGAGCATATGGAACAAGCCGTTAAACCTCTAGGTGTCCCTAGTAGGATTGGTTGTGTCTCGTGAGGGTTTTCAGCGGATACTACACACAAAATTCAAATGTTGTATGCCATTTTCTGAATGCAGCTATATGAATGCAACAGACATATACAAATAAAACAAAAACGTAAACACAACTTGTTTCAAAAAAGTGCTACAACAGGGTAAATTAACCATATTCTAGTCAGTTGATTTTATTTTTGATACCTCAACTTGTCACGAATTTTTCAACATAATTCAAGTTTTCAATGTTGAACTCTAGTTTGGCCAGTTGGTTCAGTTGATAACATAGTGCAGCCATGAAATAAATTCTTTGTTTACTTGTCACAGTTTGCAAAGTGGTATTCTCATTTCCTTTGCGTATGAATAATCAAATCAGTAAGGTCAAGAAGTGTTTGGGCATCATCGCTTATTCTCTATCTTTATAAAAATTTAAATTTATGACTGATTACACACACCTAAATTAAAGACCAAGGTATACCACTCATGAGAGTTCGGGACAGAGCTTAGCAGATTGGGCAGACCGACGCTGACTTTGTCAACAACATGCCGGTAATCATTAGGTGTCCAACTCATAAAATGGGACCAAGATATACTAACACTGACTTTGTCAACAAGGTGTCGGAAAGAGCTTGGCGGGTTTGCACACCAACGCTAGATTTACAAGCAATGTTGGATACCCTTAGATTGCTATTATTATTATTATTACTACTACTACTACTACTACTACTACTATTGAATATAAGAAGAAGAAAGAGATACGCAAATTCAGCTTAACACAACTTAGTTTTAAAGATCCAATGTAAGTATTTTTAAGTCCTCCACTCATTAAACAAAGACTGCAATTTAGAATAAACTCCATGGCCATCACCTAAGAATCCTTCTATGCACCAGTTACACTATTATCGCTTGTAATTCAACTTTTCAATATATTCCTTATTCGAAGTTAGATGAGAGAAAAAAAATACTATTAACTGACTAACAATTGTTACTTTATTTTACCGTACCAATCTAAAATGAGTCAGGCTTCAAAAAATGGCATGTTACTACGATCTAGAATGCATGATGGTCCTATATGAAAAGAAAGAGTAAAAATTAAAGAAAAATAAAAGGATCTAATGCAGACTCCTCCCCCCACACTTGAACTAAATAGTGTCCGCACTGTAAACACGTTTTCTAAATGTGAAAGATAAGACCCAAAGATGGATGAGATGCAAAATGATTTGTAAAATGAAGTGCAATTTAACAATTATGTATGAATGAAAATCATATGCAAAATGTAATATACGATGATGATGAATTTTTTGTGAAGAATGATATTTCCTTTTCTCCGCACACTTACCTCTCTCGAAAATGATGCATGATGATTTCTTATTAGATTTGTGAGATACAATAGGCATGTTAGTGAATTCTGAAATAAATTTCTTCCTATGAAAATTTTCATGCCAATGATTTATATAATTCAACAGAAGATTATCATAATCCCACAAATTTGAGTTTTTAACAACAATTTCATTCGATGGTATGGAATTAAGATTATCTTCGCAACATACTCCCAATTAGTCATTTAAAAATTTAAGCTCATCTTCGAATAATTCTTCAAAAGACATACTGGACACGTCTATTGAGGAAAGTGAAGTTTTCTGATGAGATAAATCATACGTGTCAACTAAAACTATTTCCATTATGTCGACTTCTCCTATTTCGATCTCTTTGGGTTGATGAAAAATATTCAATTCAATGGTTAAATGCCCAAATGATAGTCGAAGTAGGCCGCTCCTATAATTAATGATATCATTTGAGGTAGCTAAGAAGGGACGACCCAATATCAATGGAATCTGACTATTCAAATTTGAAACAAACTCGGTTTCAAGAACTATGAAGTCAACTGGGAAATAAGAATGTTCAATTTGAATCAAAATGTCTTCAATAATTCCTATGGTTTTTTTAAAAGATTGATCGGCCAATTGAGGTGTGATACTCGTGGGTTTCAATTCTCCTAGTCCAAGTTGACGATAAACAGTTTAGGGAAGAAAGTTGACACTTGCGCCAAGATTAAGTAAGGCGTGACTGATGTGAGTATTTTCTATTTTACAACCGATTGTAGGGCAACTGGAGTCCATATACGAGCTATTATTCGCAGTTAAAAAGGCAGTTTTTGGAACATTAGTGGCTCGTTTTCGGGTATATAGCTCTTTTAGACACTTGGCATATTCAGGAATTTGTTCGATGGTGTCTAAGAGTGGAATATTGACACGAACTTGTTTAATGATTTCAAGAATTTTTTCGAAATTCGTATCCTTCTTCTTATTGTTAAATCTATTAGGATAAGGAGCTACCAGTTCATAGACTCTTCCAGAATTTTGATCGTTCTAAGAAGAAGGTTTCGATATAGGAAGCGAAGGCGGTAAGGATGTAGAAGAGGGAATGTTGGGATGGCCAATATTAGAAGAAGAGACACTATCTGGGTTGCCGACACTAGGAGAAGAGATATTGGGATTGCCTACATTCGAAAAAGATGGAGATTTTAGAGGTTCAGAAGTGCTGGCCTTAGTAGCCATCGAATGAGCGTCAAGCTTTCGAATTGGATTCAGAATCAAAGGATTATCGGGATTTACAACATTATTATCAATTGTTTTACCGGACCTAAGGGTGATGACAGCGTTAACCGAATTATTTTCGTCCTTGCAAGAATTCATAGTACGTGAATTCTATTTTGGATTCACCTCGGGTTGACTAGGCTATTTTACTTTTTCATTACTTTTCGTTAGTTCCTTCATCATATTGATCATTTGTTCGAGTATAGCATCTTGATCGTTCATTTGTTTCTCTAATCGAACAATTTCTTATGGAGGTTGAGAAGATTGAGGAGGCTGAGTTGACGACTGAAGGTTCGATTGCCTATATGGTTGACTCGAAGGCTTAGATGGAGGTGAAATTTGAGAAGTTTGAGGACTATAAGAAAACGGGGCTTGGTAATTCGGATTAGACCACGAGAAATTTGGATGATTTCTCCAACTAGGATCATATGTGGATGAATAAGGACTATTTTGAGCTATGACATTGACTTGGTCTTGAGTATAATAATGGGGTTGTCCTTCAAATTGAGGAGTTTGAGTTTCTAAGGGAATATGAATTGGATCCACGACATGCACTCCTCTAGTAGAAGTACGAATGGGAATACAAATTGATTCCCATTGTTGGATCTAGATTAACCCTGGAGGGGGGAGGGTGAATAGGGTTTATTACAAATTATCGCTTAGTTCAAGTTTTATGGGATATTAAAAAAATATTCACAGATTACAGAATATAGCAGAAATAGAAATGCAGAAAGTAAACGACACAAGATATACCTAGCTTTGGCAAAACCCTGCCTAATGCTGCATTCCTAAGGTTTCTACTAGGTAAAAGAACAGATCCCGCATGCAAGACCATGTACACTCGCGAACCCCTCGCTCCTATTTTAGTTCTATGCTTAAAACCCTAGACTGATCGATATCCTTTCAACCAGATTTTCCCGGATTACAAACCGGTAACTCGTAAACCCTAGTTTTTACAGACTCTAGTAAACTGCCAGTTAACACCCTAACTGGATTCCTAGAATTTTACAGACTCTAGTAATTGTTCAGACGATTTGCAAAAAAATGAAAATACAATGAAATAAACACAAGAAAACACTTTAAAAAATAAATCAAAAATAAACACTCCCTCCACTTAATTATGTAGGTCGGTCCACTTTACAACTTGGTTAGCCCGTCCTCTTTTCCATTGAGAAATGAAATGGTGACCTTTAGATTGGGAATTAGGGTTTTTCTTCTCTCCTTTGTTGATGTTATTCTGAAAAAGATCTATGAAGCTTGAAGGCGTCTTTGCTCCTGTTTCTTCGATTGATTTGAGATCACTTCTGATCGAAAACAATGTAAGTAATTTCAGATATGAATTTATATGGTTTCTCTTTGAAATGTTGGCTTGGTTTTCGATGATTTTTGCCAATGAGGATAGTGGTGTATTTATAGGGTTATAGGAAATTCTAGACACTCTGATTTCATTTAATTGATTTGGTCTGAATGCGTGAAAAAACCTCTTTTGAAATGTTGCATGATTTTCCTCTTTTAATTCTCGGCCTTGATTGATCAGCATGAATTTTGTTGCATGAATTAATCGATGAACCTGGACATGATTTTATAAACCTCTCTGAAAGTATGGCAAACGTAATTCGAATATCACAATTAGTATTTTTCCAATTTTAAAACATTTATCCGAAAAGAAATTCCTTGGCTTTGTGTTGATGAATGATGTTGACATGCTTTAAAAGTGTCTTGAAAGACTTTCTGGAAATAAATGTGTTGCCTCTTTTACATTTCACAGTGTATATTTGAGAATCAATTCGAAATTGTTGCCATACTTGAATCGTTTTAAAACTGTTTTGAAATCACACAGCCATTTCTGGAAAGAAATCTTGAATGAGAATTGGTTAATTACTGGAATTCTAGAATTTAATTTAGAAATTGATTTGTGTTGCCAAAATTATTGTTCACTTATTTGTGTTTTTGCCAAGAACACGTTCATACCAGATTTGCACAATGTATGCTTGCACATACTTATATGATTTGCATGAACTCTCGTATACTCTGTTATTCATTTTTGGAAAACTCCTTATATATGTTGACTGATTCAAATGAGTTGCTGAATCTTTGATTGCCACTTGCCAATCTGGCTCGACCCATTTAGCTGCTGCCTTGAGTTAGCTATGTTCAGTATGATTTCCTCATTATTTTGCTCATTACACATGTTTTTCTCGCTTGATTATGAACTTGAGAAGTTGATCTTGGCGATACATTTTTGTTGAAAATTGCAGTTGCATAAACTATGCTGTTTAGACATATATTGTAATGGCCCGAATTTCCGTACTCTTTGAGTCGACTAATAACACCACACGTCCAACCCAAATTGCACAGAAATACGAATCATTATTAGAAAGAAGTTAGAGGAAGAGAAATAGAAAGAAAGAAATATTAGAATAGAAGAAAACGAAGATCAGAAACTCACAGCGGAACGAATAAAATATATTATATAACATAACCTTTGAAACACAAATCAGTATTTGTATATTTATACATACCATCATCAGGGCACAACAGCATTCCTGGAATAGTTATAAACTCATGTTTCCAGATATAACATGGTACACAGCGGGAATATGATAGCCTATAACTAACTGGTGAAGCCTTCTACTCCTCTAAGTGAATCTGTAAAATCCCGACTATTTGACTGCCCGTACAAATTTGGGCACCCAAGAGTTTAGGGAAAACAAACAAAATAAACTCTGGGTCAGTCATGGTACTGGTGTGAGTAAACTCCCACCATTTGTTTAACTTTAAAACTCCTTTCGAAAGAAAGGATAATCGTAAGACTGATCCACACATAAACACGGATGGTTTTTACCTTACTGTAACACCCCACGCCCGCTATGGTCACTCTCTAAGGGAATGCCATAGCATCGGTGGAGTATTTTAGTGAATATAGAACAGAAAAATTACAACAAGACAGATATAAATAGTACTTGAAAATTTAAAACATCATCTCATAACAGCGGAAATAAACATGTCTGGTTACATCATAAAACCACAATAAAAGTCAAGTACAATATCCATCAAAATAAAGAAGTACATAATCCCACTCTCTCATACAATAGCCAGGACAAAAGAAAAGATAACTGGGTAACTGGAGCTTTACATCTATCCAAGCTCCTAAAGACTGGAACAACAATCCGATCAAGCTCCACTACTGCTAGGATCCACCGTAGGACCTGAGGGTTAGGAAAAAGATAAAAACAACGGGGTCAGACATAAGTCTGAGCGAGTCCTATAACTTTAACAATACAATCATTAAAGTAACCAGAGAAGACATAAACTTGACCTACGGTAATGTCTGGGGATGAATGGCTACACTAAGCAGCTTGCTAGACTTAGGATAAACTAAGATAACTGTAAAGACGCATCTACCCACCTAAGGATAATTACTAATTGCACCACACCAGTCATTCCTACTTAAAGGTTGATCCCACCCAAGGACTTAGAAAATTTACCCAGTAGTTTCGCGTACCTCTAGCTCATTACATAGGTGCCGTCAGCCCCTATCTCCACTAGGTGTACCCACTACTCCCAAGCGATCGGCTCCCTACCGTAGATACCTGTGCTGGTCCCACAATGGGGTGTATCATTCCCCAAAGTGGCCACCTGATAATATCAACGGTGCACGGCTTTATATCTACACGATGCAATAACGACTTACCAACCAGCCCGGGTCCACACACGCATATGAAACCCGTTGATCCTGCGTTGCCACCGCTAACCCGTTTTGGCCTCTTATAGTCAAGCCCAATATGCGTGTCCCGTCACCCGACTAGAGTCGAGCCCACAAAGATACGTTTGGGATATTGGTTGAAATGGGCCCCCACAAGCTGCCCACCTAAGCTTGTCACTTATCTAGTGTATCCCACTTAACCCTTTAATCATGTTTAATTACATGTTTCCACTTGGTTAAGTATTCTAATCGTATTTTCTATTGCCACCCAAGGCAACCCACTAGATTTCCACATGCCACCCAAGGCACCCACTTAACCCCTCATGTCCCTCTACATGCTAATATGGTTAAGTGTTTCTTAATTAATTAATTAAGATCATGACCTCATAAAGACCTCTCACATTAGACCATCTTTTATGACTGCTGGATATGCCGGTTGGTTCCGGGCAGACTTCTGTCATAAAAAGGGTCTAACCTCGTGTCTTTACTTTAATCGTGTATTTAATTTATGACTAAGACCTCTCACATTGGGCCAATCATTTGTAGCCGCTGGATGGCCGGTCGGTTCCGGGCAGACTTCCGCTACAAAAAGGGTCCAACCTCGTGTCTTAGTTGATTAATTACACCTAATTAATCACCCCCATATTAATTATCCCTAATTAATATCAAGTTTTTCATAACATGGGTAGACCTAACTCAATAGGTAAATTCCCATGGGGTAGACCTAACTCAATAGGTAAATTCCCACTTATGTTAATTTATTTTTATGGTATGCTTAATCATACCCAATCATACTTTTATTAACATATTTATTAACCCCATCGTTCCCCACGTAAATCGTTCTCATTTCATGACATAATAAAGGGAAGATCCATCACAAATATTATGGGTTTAACCAAATCTTAGCATATAACTTTGTCATGGGTTAAGAGGATGTCAACTTGCATATATGAGCATATATTAACCCAACTACATTTAACCCAAACTTGCATATTATCATACACATGACTTGCATAACATGTTGCATATGAACTTGCACATATAAAACATTCTCATAACTTGCATAACATGCATTTAAGCATACACATAACTTGCATAAGCATTCACATACTTGCATAAGCATCCACATACTTGCATAAGCATGCATAACTTGCATATCATGTTAAACTTGCATTTAAGCATACACATAACTTGCATATGAACTTGCATAACAACCTACACATAATTTACATAACATCATACACATAACTTGCATATGAACTTGCATAACTCACTTGTTAAACATGCATAAACCCACTTATTAGATATGCATAAACTCACTTATTAAACATGCATAAACCCACTTGTTAAACATGCATAAACCAACTTACTAAACATGCATAAACCCACTTGTTAAACATGCATAAACATAGGAAAACATAGAGTAGCATATCATTACAAATGATTCAAACTCACTAATCCGCATTTAAGACCATAAGTCTCATTACACCCAATCTACTTACTTTAGCAATTGATGTTAAAGTGATAGAAACTCACCAAACCCAAGATTAACAAACTTATGAAGTGGAATTAGTTGCTAAATATGAAGATGGTGATGATTAGAGATTGATTAGAGAGTGATTAGCTTGCAACTTCCTTCATAAACTAGTGGAGGCTCTCTCAAGTTTGATTTTGGCGGCATGAGGCCATCATTCCTATTTTTAATATGGATTAGGGTAGGTTTAGGGTGTATTTATAGATTAGGTGAGTGTTTTAGGCCCTTAGATTAACCCTAGGTTAGATTAGGTCCGTTAGATTTAGGAAATCTCTAGAACTCAGCCCTCCAAGCCAGCCTAAAACCCAACCTGGTGCACCCAGGTTCTCTGGACGCCGCGCCCAGGTCGACAGGCAAGTCGACAGGCAAGTCGACTCCCCAGTCGACAGGCCTGTCGACAGCCCTGTCGACATGGGTAGGGCGGGAAGTTTCCCGCCTGGCCCCCTGCTGGCTCCAATTTCGAAATCTAGTTTTGCATTTCTAAATCTGTTTTTAACTTGATTTTTCTGCCAACTTCATTGGGCCATAACTGGGCCATACGGACTCCGATTTACAAAATTTCGGACTCTATTCTGCGTATTTTTCCGAGACGAACGCAATGACGCAGCCCGTTTCCCTCAATTCTCACGTCTGAGATTATTTATCTTGCAATTAGTGAATTTTAGCATTAACCGAAATTCGGGGTGTTACATTCTCCCCTCCTTAAAGGATTTCGTCCCCGAAATCTCTAAGCTAAGGAGAATGCATATCCTACCATCCAAACAACCATCTACTCAATCCATCAAACACGGGCATCCATTGTCCTTAAAACAGTTTCTAATGATGTATGAGCATATGCAAAAAGTGTGTGTATATGTTCCCTATCTAATGTATGAACATATGCAAACCATGATAGTGCCATGCATCCATTATGTATGCGAGAGAACCCTATCGACACATACAATATCTACATGAGTGCACAATCATTCACCAAAATGCATCATCCATTTGATAACACAATCATTATACATCCATAAATATAGCTTCCTACGCACAATTTTATGCAATATGCAATATGAAGTGATTGAGCCGATCTAGTGCCTAGAGTGTGTGTATATGCATCCACGAGCAACCACTAGCAAACACTTGCATCCACTTGCATCCATCAACCATAACATGTCTCAAACACATGTTTCAACCATAGGTTTACCCTATCTAAAGGTCAAACAGTACTAACGAGAGGACATACTAAAGATAAGATAAGTACTAGACAAGCGATAAAGGAGAAGTTAAAAGACATACTCTCAAAAAGAAATGGATACAAAGAACGCATCTTCGCTTCCGTCTCCCAAGTAGCATTGCTTTCGTCATCTCCCCATTGCACTTTAACTAGCTGAACCTCTCTGTTCCTCAACTTCCTAGTCTCTGACCCAAGGATGCGGGTAGGAGCTCGTCGAATAGTCGCATCACGCTCTACTTCCACTTCTTTAAGCAAGCTCGGCTCTACCACCTCTGCGGTCTCATGTAAGCACTTCCTCAAATGGGACACATGGAATACATCATGTACACCATCAAGTCTGTCGGGCAACTCCACTCTATATGCCATCCGTCCAATTCTTTCCTTAATGGGAAATGGCCCTACGAACCTTGGTGCTAACTTTCCAACAGATCCAAAGCGAACCACATTTCGTAACGGAGACACTTTGACAAAGACCATGTCCCCAACTTCAAACTCAAGATCCGTCCTTCTCTTGTCCGCATAAGATTTTTGCCTATCCTGCGCTGCTTTCATCCTTCTTCGAATCAAGTCAATCTTCTCAGAAGTCTCCCTAATCATATCAGGCCCAAGCAAGATCTTATCCGTAGATTCCCACCAACATGTAGGTGATCGACAAGGCCTTCCATAGAGAGCTTCGAAAGGAGCCATACCAATACTGGACTGAAAGTTGTTATTATATGCGAACTCCACCAATGGAAGATGCTCTTCCCATGTACCTCCAAAATCTAAGATACAAAGCCTCAAAAGGTCTTCTAGAACACGATTCACCCTCTCAGTCTGGCCGTCCGTCTGAGGATGATATGCGGTGCTCAGACACAATTGAGTCCCCACTGCTTCTTGCAAACTTCTCCAGAACTCGCTAGTGAAGATAGGATCTCGATCACTCACTATGCTAGAGGGTACCCCATGCAATCGAACTATCTCTCGAAGATATACAGAAGCTAGCCATGGAGCGGTCCTCTTGCTCTTCACAGGTATGAAATGGGCGCTCTTAGTAAGTCTGTCTACCACCACCCAAATTCCCGTATTACCCTTTCTTGATCTGGGTAACCCGTCAATAAAATCCATCGAGACGCTATCCCACTTCCATTGCGGAACTTCCAATGGGTGAAGCAACCCACCTGGTTTCTTTTGCTCCGCCTTCACTTGTTGGCACACCAAGCATCGAGCGACATATTCGGCCACATCTTTCTTCATACCGGCCCAGAAGAAAACCCTCTTCATGTCTTGGTACATTTTGTCCCCACCGGGATGAATGGTCATCCTAGAACGGTGTGCATCATCAAGAATAACCTTCCTCAAACCCTCGTCTTGCGGTACACAAAGTCTACCGTCTCTACGCAAGCACCCCCTATCGTCTAGGGTGTACCTACTCAAATGGCTGGACGACTCCCCCCTTATGAGCTTCTCCACCAACTCAACCAACTGTGGGTCGTCCCTCTGTGCTTCTCCAATCCGCCCCAAAAGAGTAGGTCTAACCTCCAAGGAAGCTAGCAAACCGGGTACATAATCAATGGAAGGTCTGAAATCAAACATCGAGATAAATTCCAAGCTTCGTTGTTCCACAAACAATGGACTCAAGGACAACCTCTTTCTGCTCAAGGCGTCCGCCACCACGTTACCCTTGCCAGGGGTATACGCTATCTCGAAATCATAGGATGCTAAGAACTCCATCCACCTTTGCTGTCTCAAATTCAAATCCTTCTGAGAAAACAAGTACTTCAATGATTTGTGGTCAGTGAACAATTCGAATCTCTCACCAAGAAGATAATGGCGCCAAATCTTAAGCGCAAAAACAATAGCGGCCAACTCTAAATCATGGGTAGGGTAATTTTTCTCATGCACTCTCAACTGCCTTCCACCGTAGGCTATTACCCTCCCCTCTTGCATTAAGACTGCACCGAGTCCTGTTCCACAAGCATCGGTATAGACAACAAATGGCTTGCTCCCATCTGGCAATACTAAAACTGGAGCAGTGGTTAAAGCTCTCTTTAACCGTCGGAACGCATCATCACAATCTACGTCCCATGCGAAAACAAGATTCTTCTTCGTTAAGCGGGTTAATGGGGCTGATATCTTCGCGAAGTCTTTAATAAACTTCCTATAATAACCCGCCAACCCCAAGAAACTTCTTACTTCGGTAGCATTCTTCGGAACCTTCCAATCCTGAATTGATACTACCTTCGCGGGATCCACAGCTATCCCTTCTTTGGAGACCACGTGCCCCAAGAACCGCACCTCCTTCCTCCAGAAGTGACATTCAGAGAATTTAGCCTTAAGGCTATGTGCTCGAAGAGTCTTCAATACCTCCCCAAGATGTAGGGCATGCTCTTCTTCACTCTTAGAAAATACTAAGATGTCATCCACAAAGACCACCACGAATTTATTAAGGAACTCCCTGAACACCCTACTCATCAAATCAACAAAGTATGCAGGGGCGTTCGTCAACCCAAATGGCATCACCAGCCACTCATAGAAACCATCTGGAGTCCTAAAGGCAGTCTTGTCTACGCTATCCTCAGCCACTCTCAACTGATGAAACCCCGTGGCTAAGTCCAACTGAGAAAATACTGAAGCGCCAACCAACTGATCAAAAAGATCATCAATCCTCGACAATGGGTGTCTATTCTTCTTTGTGAGCTTGTTGAGTTCTCTATAGTCTACACAAAGTCTGAGAGACCCATCCGCCTTTGTATCAAATACTACCGGAGCACCCCACTCCTATACTCCGTCTTATGAACCCCTTCTCAAGCAACTCCCCTACTTGCTTATGGAGTTCCCTCCTCTCACGAGGAGCCATGTGGCGCACTGGTAAAGATACAGGTTTAGCATTATCCACCAGATATATTCGGAAGTCAATCTCCCGCTTCGGAGGTAAGCCCTTCACCTCCTCAAACACATCCGGATATTCCCGGACTACTTTAACAGATTGTAAACTCTCGACCGAAGCATCAAGCGATTCAAGATAACTTAGCATAACAGAATCCATGGGATTACAAGAAATCTCGAGAGTGTTACCCAAGCGGGTCATGAGCCTAACAACTCTCCTTTCGCAATCAAGAACGGCACCATTACTGGATAACCAGTCCATGCCCAAAATCAACCCATAGCCCGTGAAGCCCAACACAAAAGCATCACATCTAAACTCAATGCTAAGTATAGAAATCTTCAAACCCAAACATATCATGGACAAATAAGTGGAGCCCCCAATTGGGTTTGAAACAACCAAGGGATCATCTACCAGACTGGTGTCTAAGTGCAGTGACTCAACTAAAGATGATGAGATAAACGAATGCGATGCGCCAGAATCAAACAATGTACGGACAGGATGATCAAACAGAAAAACCAGACTTTCAACGGAAATAGTTCTACCTCTTTCCTGAATCGGTGGGACCGCGAGAGCCTGTACTTGCCCCCTAGCCTGACCTGGAGCCATAAGAGCTTGCACCTGTCCTCCTGAGGTAGACCCCGTCCTTTGCCCTTTCTTAGGACAGTCTTTCACTAGATGCCCTGCTTCGCCACAGTGGAAGCAGCCAGTCTTCTTCTTTTTGCGACAATCCTTGCTTAGGTGGCCAGGTGTCCCACAATTGAAACACTTCTTCTTCTTGCCCTTGCCACCGTTGCCTTTCCCACCTTTATTCTGTTGTTGTTGCTGAGGTCTCTTTTGATCTCCCTTTTTCTCGGGTGCCTTATTAGCATTGGGACCCTTCTCTTCTTCATGCATGAGTGCCATGTCAACTAGCTTCTCAAAGGTGGCCCCCATAGGGATATGAGTCATAGCCAACCCATGCATCGGTTCATTCAAGCCTTTGACGAACCTCAAAGCCTTCTTCTCCGGTGTATTCACCATGTCTAGGCCAAACCTTGCCAATTGATTAAACTTGTTGACATATTCCTTCACTGAGAGATTTCCTTGCTTTAGAGTCAAGAATCTTTCCATATACAAGTTTTCCTCCGCCCTTGAGAGAAACTTTGCCACAAATCTTTGTTTAAAATCCGCCCAAGAGTCAATGGGGCGTTCTCCATTAGTGACCTCCCACCAGAATGAGGCCTCTCCCTTCATTAACCAAGCAGCTAACTTGACTTTCTTTCCTTCTTCCATCTCAAAGATATCTATCAACTCTTCCACCTCCTTAAGCCAATCTCTAGCCTCCACAAAAGTTTCCGATCCTTGAAAAGGTTTCCCTCCCATAGCTTTAAATTCCTTGCAAGTCTTAGCAAAAGTATCTGTGCGAGGAGGAGGGGGAGGAGGAAGATCGGGTGCTACGGTTGGTGGAGGAACATTTGCTGGACCCGCAGTGGTGGCCCTAGCCTCCATCAATCTCCTATATCATACTGGTACCGTCACACCCTCCGGAAAGTTAAGATCCTCAGCCATGCTGAAACGAAAAAGGAAAGATTCAAAACGGAGAATTCGAAGGATATAGATATGGCTATTGGGGATTATGCTTTTCTTTCAAAAACTTTTCTCTTTAAAGACATGTTTTTGAAAATATCTCTTCCAAAAATGTTTTTATAAAAATAGTTTTCTAAAAATTTTATCTGTTCCGGTAACCTTTGCTCTGATACCACGTGTAACACCCCACGCCCGCTATGGTCACTCTCTAAGGGAATGCCATAGCATCGGTGGAGTATTTTAGTGAATATAGAACAGAAAAATTACAACAAGACAGATATAAATAGTACTTGAAAATTTAAAACATCATCTCATAACAGCGGAAATAAACATGTCTGATTACATCACAAAACCGCAATAAAAGTCAAGTACAATATCCATCAAAATAAAGAAGTACATAATCCCACTCTCTCATACAATAGCCAGGACAAAAGAAAAGATAACTGGGTAACTGGAGCTTTACATCTATCCAAGCTCCTAAAGACTGGAACAGCAATCCGATCAAGCTCCACTGCTGTTAGGATCCACCGTAGGACCTGAGGGTTGGGAAAAAGATAAAAACAACGGGGTCAGACATAAGTCTGAGCGAGTCCTATAACTTTAACAATACAATCATTAAAGTAACCAGAGAAGACATAAACTTGACCTACGGTAATGTCTGGGGATGAATGGCTACACTAAGCAGCTTGGAAGACTTAGGATAAACTAAGATAACTGTAAAGACGCATCTACCCACCTAAGGATAATTACTAACTGCACCACACCAGTCATTCCTACTTAAAGGTTGATCCCACCCAAGGACTTAGAAAATTTACCCAGTAGTTTCGCGTACCTCTAGCTCATTACATAGGTGCCGTCAGCCCCTATCTCCACTAGGTGTACCCACTACTCCCAAGCGATCGGCTCCCTACCGTAGATACCTGTGCTGGTCCCACAATGGGGTGTATCATTCCCCAAAGTGGCCACCTGATAATATCAACGGTGCACGGCTTTATATCTACACGATGCAACAACGACTTACCAACCAGCCCGGGTCCACACACGCATATGAAACCCGTTGATCCTGCGTTGCCACCGCTAACCCGTTTTGGCCTCTTATAGTCAAGCCCAATATGCGTGTCCCGTCACCCGACTAGAGTCGAGCCCACAAAGATACGTTTGGGATATTGGTTGAAATGGGCCCCCACAAGCTACCCACCTAAGCTTGTCACTTATCTAGTGTATCCCACTTAACCCTTTAATCATGTTTAATTACATGTTTCCACTTGGTTAAGTATTCTAATCGTATTTTCTATTGCCACCCAAGGCAACCCACTAGATTTCCACATGCCACCCAAGGCACCCACTTAACCCCTCATGTCCCTCTACATGCTAATATGGTTAAGTGTTTCTTAATTAATTAATTAAGATCATGACCTCATAAAGACCTCTCACATTAGACCATCTTTTATGACTGCTGGATATGCCGGTTGGTTCCGGGCAGACTTCTGTCATAAAAAGGGTCTAACCTCGTGTCTTTACTTTAATCATGTATTTAATTTATGACTAAGACCTCTCACATTGGGCCAATCATTTGTAGCCGCTGGATGGCCGGTCGGTTCCGGGCAGACTTCCGCTACAAAAAGGGTCCAACCTCGTGTCTTAGTTGATTAATTACACCTAATTAATCACCCCCATATTAATTATCCCTAATTAATATCAAGTTTTTCATAACATGGGTAGACCTAACTCAATAGGTAAATTCCCATGGGGTAGACCTAACTCAATAGGTAAATTCCCACTTATGTTAATTTATTTTTATGGTATGCTTAATCATACCCAATCATACTTTTATTAACATATTTATTAACCCCATCGTTCCCCACGTAAATCGTTCTCATTTCATGACATAATAAAGGGAAGATCCATCACAAATATTATGGGTTTAACCAAATCTCAGCATATAACTTTGTCATGGGTTAAGAGGATGTCAACTTGCATATATGAGCATATATTAACCCAACTACATTTAACCCAAACTTGCATATTATCATACACATGACTTGCATAACATGTTGCATATGAACTTGCACATATAAAACATTCTCATAACTTGCATAACATGCATTTAAGCATACACATAACTTGCATAAGCATTCACATACTTGCATAAGCATCCACATACTTGCATAAGCATGCATAACTTGCATATCATGTTAAACTTGCATTTAAGCATACACATAACTTGCATATGAACTTGCATAACAACCTACACATAATTTACATAACATCATACACATAACTTGCATATGAACTTGCATAACTCACTTGTTAAACATGCATAAACCCACTTATTAGATATGCATAAACTCACTTATTAAACATGCATAAACCCACTTGTTAAACATGCATAAACCAACTTACTAAACATGCATAAACCCACTTGTTAAACATGCATAAACATAGGAAAACATAGAGTAGCATATCATTACAAATGATTCAAACTCACTAATCCACATTTAAGACCATAAGTCTCATTACACCCAATCTACTTACTTTAGCAATTGATGTTAAAGTGATAGAAACTCACCAAACCCAAGATTAGCAAACTTATGAAGTGGAATTAGTTGCTAAATATGAAGATGGTGATGATTAGAGATTGATTAGAGAGTGATTAGCTTGCAACTTCCTTCATAAACTAGTGGAGGCTCTCTCAAGTTTGATTTTGGCGGCATGAGGCCATCATTCCTATTTTTAATATGGATTAGGGTAGGTTTAGGGTGTATTTATAGATTAGGTGAGTGTTTTAGGCCCTTAGATTAACCCTAGGTTAGATTAGGTCCGTTAGATTTAGGAAATCTCTAGAACTCAGCCCTCCAAGCCAGCCTAAAACCCAACCTGGTGCACCCAGGTTCTCTGGACGCCGCGCCCAGGTCGACAGGCAAGTCGACAGGCAAGTCGACTCCCCAGTCGACAGGCCTGTCGACAGCCCTGTCGACATGGGTAGGGCGGGAAGTTTCCCGCCTGGCCCCCTGCTGGCTCCAATTTCGAAATCTAGTTTTGCATTTCTAAATCTGTTTTTAACTTGATTTTTCTGCCAACTTCATTGGGCCATAACTGGGCCATACGGACTCCGATTTACAAAATTTCGGACTCTATTCTGCGTATTTTTCCGAGACGAACGCAATGACGCAGCCCGTTTCCCTCAATTCTCACGTCTGAGATTATTTATCTTGCAATTAGTGAATTTTAGCATTAACCGAAATTCGGGGTGTTACATTCTCCCCTCCTTAAAGGATTTCGTCCCCGAAATCTCTAAGCTAAGGAGAATGCATATCCTACCATCCAAACAACCATCTACTCAATCCATCAAACACGGGCATCCATTGTCCTTAAAACAGTTTCTAATGATGTATGAGCATATGCAAAAAGTGTGTGTATATGTTCCCTATCTAATGTATGAACATATGCAAACCATGATAGTGCCATGCATCCATTATGTATGCGAGAGAACCCTATCGACACATACAATATCTACATGAGTGCACAATCATTCACCAAAATGCATCATCCATTTGATAACACAATCATTATACATCCATAAATATAGCTTCCTACGCACAATTTTATGCAATATGCAATATGAAGTGATTGAGCCGATCTAGTGCCTAGAGTGTGTGTATATGCATCCACGAGCAACCACTAGCAAACACTTGCATCCACTTGCATCCATCAACCATAACATGTCTCAAACACATGTTTCAACCATAGGTTTACCCTATCTAAAGGTCAAACAGTACTAACGAGAGGACATACTAAAGATAAGATAAGTACTAGACAAGCGATAAAGGAGAAGTTAAAAGACATACTCTCAAAAAGAAATGGATACAAAGAACGCATCTTCGCTTCCGTCTCCCAAGTAGCATTGCTTTCGTCATCTCCCCATTGCACTTTAACTAGCTGAACCTCTCTGTTCCTCAACTTCCTAGTCTCTGACCCAAGGATGCGGGTAGGAGCTCGTCGAATAGTCGCATCACGCTCTACTTCCACTTCTTTAAGCAAGCTCGGCTCTACCACCTCTGCGGTCTCATGTAAGCACTTCCTCAAATGGGACACATGGAATACATCATGTACACCATCAAGTCTGTCGGGCAACTCCACTCTATATGCCATCCGTCCAATTCTTTCCTTAATGGGAAATGGCCCTACGAACCTTGGTGCTAACTTTCCAACAGATCCAAAGCGAACCACATTTCGTAACGGAGACACTTTGACAAAGACCATGTCCCCAACTTCAAACTCAAGATCCGTCCTTCTCTTGTCCGCATAAGATTTTTGCCTATCCTGCGCTGCTTTCATCCTTCTTCGAATCAAGTCAATCTTCTCAGAAGTCTCCCTAATCATATCAGGCCCAAGCAAGATCTTATCCGTAGATTCCCACCAACATGTAGGTGATCGACAAGGCCTTCCATAGAGAGCTTCGAAAGGAGCCATACCAATACTGGACTGAAAGTTGTTATTATATGCGAACTCCACCAATGGAAGATGCTCTTCCCATGTACCTCCAAAATCTAAGATACAAAGCCTCAAAAGGTCTTCTAGAACACGATTCACCCTCTCAGTCTGGCCGTCCGTCTGAGGATGATATGCGGTGCTCAGACACAATTGAGTCCCCACTGCTTCTTGCAAACTTCTCCAGAACTCGCTAGTGAAGATAGGATCTCGATCACTCACTATGCTAGAGGGTACCCCATGCAATCGAACTATCTCTCGAAGATATACAGAAGCTAGCCATGGAGCGGTCCTCTTGCTCTTCACAGGTATGAAATGGGCGCTCTTAGTAAGTCTGTCTACCACCACCCAAATTCCCGTATTACCCTTTCTTGATCTGGGTAACCCGTCAATAAAATCCATCGAGACGCTATCCCACTTCCATTGCGGAACTTCCAATGGGTGAAGCAACCCACCTGGTTTCTTTTGCTCCGCCTTCACTTGTTGGCACACCAAGCATCGAGCGACATATTCGGCCACATCTTTCTTCATACCGGCCCAGAAGAAAACCCTCTTCATGTCTTGGTACATTTTGTCCCCACCGGGATGAATGGTCATCCTAGAACGGTGTGCATCATCAAGAATAACCTTCCTCAAACCCTCGTCTTGCGGTACACAAAGTCTACCGTCTCTACGCAAGCACCCCCTATCGTCTAGGGTGTACCTACTCAAATGGCTGGACGACTCCCCCCTTATGAGCTTCTCCACCAACTCAACCAACTGTGGGTCGTCCCTCTGTGCTTCTCCAATCCGCCCCAAAAGAGTAGGTCTAACCTCCAAGGAAGCTAGCAAACCGGGTACATAATCAATGGAAGGTCTGAAATCAAACATCGAGATAAATTCCAAGCTTCGTTGTTCCACAAACAATGGACTCAAGGACAACCTCTTTCTGCTCAAGGCGTCCGCCACCACGTTACCCTTGCCAGGGGTATACGCTATCTCGAAATCATAGGATGCTAAGAACTCCATCCACCTTTGCTGTCTCAAATTCAAATCCTTCTGAGAAAACAAGTACTTCAATGATTTGTGGTCAGTGAACAATTCGAATCTCTCACCAAGAAGATAATGGCGCCAAATCTTAAGCGCAAAAACAATAGCGGCCAACTCTAAATCATGGGTAGGGTAATTTTTCTCATGCACTCTCAACTGCCTTCCACCGTAGGCTATTACCCTCCCCTCTTGCATTAAGACTGCACCAAGTCCTGTTCCACAAGCATCGGTATAGACAACAAATGGCTTGCTCCCATCTGGCAATACTAAAACTGGAGCAGTGGTTAAAGCTCTCTTTAACCGTCGGAACGCATCATCACAATCTACGTCCCATGCGAAAACAAGATTCTTCTTCGTTAAGCGGGTTAATGGGGCTGATATCTTCGCGAAGTCTTTAATAAACTTCCTATAATAACCCGCCAACCCCAAGAAACTTCTTACTTCGGTAGCATTCTTCGGAACCTTCCAATCCTGAATTGATACTACCTTCGCGGGATCCACAGCTATCCCTTCTTTGGAGACCACGTGCCCCAAGAACCGCACCTCCTTCCTCCAGAAGTGACATTCAGAGAATTTAGCCTTAAGGCTATGTGCTCGAAGAGTCTTCAATACCTCCCCAAGATGTAGGGCATGCTCTTCTTCACTCTTAGAAAATACTAAGATGTCATCCACAAAGACCACCACGAATTTATTAAGGAACTCCCTGAACACCCTACTCATCAAATCAACAAAGTATGCAGGGGCGTTCGTCAACCCAAATGGCATCACCAGCCACTCATAGAAACCATCTGGAGTCCTAAAGGCAGTCTTGTCTACGCTATCCTCAGCCACTCTCAACTGATGAAACCCCGTGGCTAAGTCCAACTGAGAAAATACTGAAGCGCCAACCAACTGATCAAAAAGATCATCAATCCTCGGCAATGGGTGTCTATTCTTCTTTGTGAGCTTGTTGAGTTCTCTATAGTCTACACAAAGTCTGAGAGACCCATCCGCCTTTGTATCAAATACTACCGGAGCACCCCACTCCTATACTCCGTCTTATGAACCCCTTCTCAAGCAACTCCCCTACTTGCTTATGGAGTTCCCTCCTCTCACGAGGAGCCATGTGGCGCACTGGTAAAGATACAGGTTTAGCATTATCCACCAGATATATTCGGAAGTCAATCTCCCGCTTCGGAGGTAAGCCCTTCACCTCCTCAAACACATCCGGATATTCCCGGACTACTTTAACAGATTGTAAACTCTCGACCGAAGCATCAAGCGATTCAAGATAACTTAGCATAACAGAATCCATGGGATTACAAGAAATCTCGAGAGTGTTACCCAAGCGGGTCATGAGCCTAACAACTCTCCTTTCGCAATCAAGAACGGCACCATTACTGGATAACCAGTCCATGCCCAAAATCAACCCATAGCCCGTGAAGCCCAACACAAAAGCATCACATCTAAACTCAATGCTAAGTATAGAAATCTTCAAACCCAAACATATCATGGACAAATAAGTGGAGCCCCCAATTGGGTTTGAAACAACCAAGGGATCATCTACCAGACTGGTGTCTAAGTGCAGTGACTCAACTAAAGATGATGAGATAAACGAATGCGATGCGCCAGAATCAAACAATGTACGGACAGGATGATCAAACAGAAAAACCAGACTTTCAACGGAAATAGTTCTACCTCTTTCCTGAATCGGTGGGACCGCGAGAGCCTGTACTTGCCCCCTAGCCTGACCTGGAGCCATAAGAGCTTGCACCTGTCCTCCTGAGGTAGACCCCGTCCTTTGCCCTTTCTTAGGACAGTCTTTCACTAGATGCCCTGCTTCGCCACAGTGGAAGCAGCCAGTCTTCTTCTTTTTGCGACAATCCTTGCTTAGGTGGCCAGGTGTCCCACAATTGAAACACTTCTTCTTCTTGCCCTTGCCACCGTTGCCTTTCCCACCTTTATTCTGTTGTTGTTGCTGAGGTCTCTTTTGATCTCCCTTTTTCTCGGGTGCCTTATTAGCATTGGGACCCTTCTCTTCTTCATGCATGAGTGCCATGTCAACTAGCTTCTCAAAGGTGGCCCCCATAGGGATATGAGTCATAGCCAACCCATGCATCGGTTCATTCAAGCCTTTGACGAACCTCAAAGCCTTCTTCTCCGGTGTATTCACCATGTCTAGGCCAAACCTTGCCAATTGATTAAACTTGTTGACATATTCCTTCACTGAGAGATTTCCTTGCTTTAGAGTCAAGAATCTTTCCATATACAAGTTTTCCTCCGCCCTTGAGAGAAACTTTGCCACAAATCTTTGTTTAAAATCCGCCCAAGAGTCAATGGGGCGTTCTCCATTAGTGACCTCCCACCAGAATGAGGCCTCTCCCTTCATTAACCAAGCAGCTAACTTGACTTTCTTTCCTTCTTCCATCTCAAAGATATCTATCAACTCTTCCACCTCCTTAAGCCAATCTCTAGCCTCCACAAAAGTTTCCGATCCTTGAAAAGGTTTCCCTCCCATAGCTTTAAATTCCTTGCAAGTCTTAGCAAAAGTATCTGTGCGAGGAGGAGGGGGAGGAGGAAGATCGGGTGCTACAGTTGGTGGAGGAACATTTGCTGGACCCGCAGTGGTGGCCCTAGCCTCCATCAATCTCCTATATCATACTGGTACCGTCACACCCTCCGGAAAGTTAAGATCCTCAGCCATGCTGAAACGAAAAAGGAAAGATTCAAAACGGAGAATTCGAAGGATATAGATATGGCTATTGGGGATTATGCTTTTCTTTCAAAAACTTTTCTCTTTAAAGACATGTTTTTGAAAATATCTCTTCCAAAAATGTTTTTATAAAAATAGTTTTCTAAAAATTTTATCTGTTCCGGTAACCTTTGCTCTGATACCACGTGTAACACCCCACGCCCGCTATGGTCACTCTCTAAGAGAATGCCATAGCATCGGTGGAGTATTTTAGTGAATATAGAACAGAAAAATTACAACAAGACAGATATAAATAGTACTTGAAAATTTAAAACATCATCTCATAACAGCGGAAATAAACATGTCTGGTTACATCACAAAACCGCAATAAAAGTCAAGTACAATATCCATCAAAATAAAGAAGTACATAATCCCACTCTCTCATACAATAGCCAAGACAAAAGAAAAGATAACTGGGTAACTGGAGCTTTACATCTATCCAAGCTCCTAAAGACTGGAACAGCAATCCGATCAAGCTCCACTGCTGTTAGGATCCACCGTAGGACCTGAGGGTTGGGAAAAAGATAAAAACAACGGGGTCAGACATAAGTCTGAGCGAGTCCTATAACTTTAACAATACAATCATTAAAGTAACCAGAGAAGACATAAACTTGACCTACGGTAATGTCTGGGGATGAATGGCTACACTAAGCAGCTTGGAAGACTTAGGATAAACTAAGATAACTGTAAAGACGCATCTACCCACCTAAGGATAATTACTAACTGCACCACACCAGTCATTCCTACTTAAAGGTTGATCCCACCCAAGGACTTAGAAAATTTACCCAGTAGTTTCGCGTACCTCTAGCTCATTACATAGGTGCCGTCAGCCCCTATCTCCACTAGGTGTACCCACTACTCCCAAGCGATCGGCTCCCTACCGTAGATACCTGTGCTGGTCCCACAATGGGGTGTATCATTCCCCAAAGCGGCCACCTGATAATATCAACGGTGCACGGCTTTATATCTACACGATGCAACAACGACTTACCAACCAGCCCGGGTCCACACACGCATATGAAACCCGTTGATCCTGCGTTGCCACCGCTAACCCGTTTTGGCCTCTTATAGTCAAGCCCAATATGCGTGTCCCGTCACCCGACTAGAGTCGAGCCCACAAAGATACGTTTGGGATATTGGTTGAAATGGGCCCCCACAAGCTACCCACCTAAGCTTGTCACTTATCTAGTGTATCCCACTTAACCCTTTAATCATGTTTAATTACATGTTTCCACTTGGTTAAGTATTCTAATCGTATTTTCTATTGCCACCCAAGGCAACCCACTAGATTTCCACATGCCACCCAAGGCACCCACTTAACCCCTCATGTCCCTCTACATGCTAATATGGTTAAGTGTTTCTTAATTAATTAATTAAGATCATGACCTCATAAAGACCTCTCACATTAGACCATCTTTTATGACTGCTGGATATGCCGGTTGGTTCCGGGCAGACTTCTGTCATAAAAAGGGTCTAACCTCGTGTCTTTACTTTAATCATGTATTTAATTTATGACTAAGACCTCTCACATTGGGCCAATCATTTGTAGCCGCTGGATGGCCGGTCGGTTCCGGGCAGACTTCCGCTACAAAAAGGGTCCAACCTCGTGTCTTAGTTGATTAATTACACCTAATTAATCATCCCCATATTAATTATCCCTAATTAATATCAAGTTTTTCATAACATGGGTAGACCTAACTCAATAGGTAAATTCCCATGGGGTAGACCTAACTCAATAGGTAAATTCCCACTTATGTTAATTTATTTTTATGGTATGCTTAATCATACCCAATCATACTTTTATTAACATATTTATTAACCCCATCGTTCCCCACGTAAATCGTTCTCATTTCATGACATAATAAAGGGAAGATCCATCACAAATATTATGGGTTTAACCAAATCTCAGCATATAACTTTGTCATGGGTTAAGAGGATGTCAACTTGCATATATGAGCATATATTAACCCAACTACATTTAACCCAAACTTGCATATTATCATACACATGACTTGCATAACATGTTGCATATGAACTTGCACATATAAAACATTCTCATAACTTGCATAACATGCATTTAAGCATACACATAACTTGCATAAGCATTCACATACTTGCATAAGCATCCACATACTTGCATAAGCATGCATAACTTGCATATCATGTTAAACTTGCATTTAAGCATACACATAACTTGCATATGAACTTGCATAACAACCTACACATAATTTACATAACATCATACACATAACTTGCATATGAACTTGCATAACTCACTTGTTAAACATGCATAAACCCACTTATTAGATATGCATAAACTCACTTATTAAACATGCATAAACCCACTTGTTAAACATGCATAAACCAACTTACTAAACATGCATAAACCCACTTGTTAAACATGCATAAACATAGGAAAACATAGAGTAGCATATCATTACAAATGATTCAAACTCACTAATCCACATTTAAGACCATAAGTCTCATTACACCCAATCTACTTACTTTAGCAATTGATGTTAAAGTGATAGAAACTCACCAAACCCAAGATTAGCAAACTTATGAAGTGGAATTAGTTGCTAAATATGAAGATGGTGATGATTAGAGATTGATTGGAGAGTGATTAGCTTGCAACTTCCTTCATAAACTAGTGGAGGCTCTCTCAAGTTTGATTTTGGCGGCATGAGGCCATCATTCCTATTTTTAGTATGAATTAGGGTAGGTTTAGGGTGTATTTATAGATTAGGTGAGTATTTTAGGCCCTTAGATTAACCCTATGTTAGATTAGGTCCGTTAGATTTAGGAAATCTCTAGAACTCAGCCCTCCAAGCCAGCCTAAAACCCAACCTGGTGCACCCAGGTTCTCTGGACGCCGCGCCCAGGTCGACAGGCAAGTCGACTCCCCAGTCGACAGGCCTGTCGACAGCCCTGTCGACATGGGTAGGGCGGGAAGTTTCCCGCCTGGCCCCCTGCTGGCTCCAATTTCGAAATCTAGTTTTGCATTTCTAAATCTGTTTTTAACTTGATTTTTCTGCCAACTTCATTGGGCCATAACTGGGCCATACGGACTCCGATTTACAAAATTTCGGACTCTATTCTGCGTATTTTTCCGAGACGAACGCAATGACGGAGCCCGTTTCCCTCAATTCTCAGGTTTGAGATTATTTATCTTGCAATTAGTGAATTTTAGCATTAACCGAAATTCGGGGTGTTACACTTACGATGACCAAAAATATTTTTGATATCAAATCCAGTGATATTATAATAGTGTCTACAACAAATAAATAGAATCTAGCGGAACGCTTGCATCTCACGCTCCATAAATAATATAAAATCAAAAACTGCAGGGCGCTTATTGGAGATTGGATTTCCAACATGACAAGCTATGGGACCACCTTCCGATGGTGTATCTCTAGAGGCGAATACACTGGGTTCAACAAGAACGTCTTGCAACCCGGCCCACACATGACCGACCACTCATTTCCCTTGAGTGTATCGAATGTATACCACCGACGGTTGGGATCAGCAACCGCCTCCCGAAAAGGGACAGCATCGATAGATTTAAGAAGCAAAAGGAATTTCTCTAGATAGGTGGTTATACATCCTAATGGGTGCGACCCACATAGCCATGCTGCCTGCCCGATTTTTGTCCACTTCCGGGTTGTGAGGCTTGAGGTTTGAATTATCTTCCTGAAAATTTGTCCACCATTCACTTTGAATGCCACATCGTCATACCCGTCAAATCACAAATTGATTTCCTCAAAAATACCACGGGTATAAAGCTAAGAGAAACGAATTTCTCTGCCACCAAACGTAAGTACGTTTGAAGAGATCAACTTACGCGATCCGTTAGATATACTCTGTCAGACATTCGTCCATTCACGTTTGTCCTGGGACTTGACAAACCGAAGGCACTATTCCATAAATAGGATAGCCCTTGCATAACTCCGTCTTCAATTTTCTTGATCACAACGCTAACGTCTATACAGAGTGGTTTTCAGATACTGGATCTGATCCCGGTCCCTCCGTATTGACGACGGGGGTATAAAATAAATCAAAACTTTGATAGTCGGTGTTTTAACTATCAAAGAAACATCCACACAATCAACGGTCCTATTTCCAAATGGAAATTCTATCAATCAAGCATCAAACAACACTGCGCCCTTTTTATATTAGTTCCTTTTTATATTATCGTTTATAATTCCTGTCTCTAAATTCCTTGTTGATCAATTCCATTCATTTTCTATGTGTAGAAAATATCTCACATTTTATTTGGTAAAATATTTCAAATTAACGCGATGTTATAAAACATCGTTATTATAACTCAACCCAGTTATCATTTATTTGCTAACCACATTGCTTAACCAAGTTTCACCATCGAACCTTAACCATTCCTCCATCGATCATGCAGTCAATCAAGTTGGGGTATAATTATCTCTCAGACCTTAATTGAACAACATTCACAACTTTGAAACAGTCAAAGTTCACAACTTCAAACCAACCATCGCTTACGCGACCCTCGGATTCGATCTAAGAACACACTTCCTTTACAGAAAAATATTGATTATAATGGTAGCGTTATAATCGCTGTTTCCAAATATTTGATTTATAAAACATTACTTTTAACAACAGCGTTACAATCGCTGTCTAAAATTACAGAACATTTATTATAACAATAACGTTACGATTGCATTATAACGACAGCGTTAAAAATCGCTGTTCAGAACTTACAAAACATTTATTACAATGACAGCTTTAAAATCGCTGTTTAGATTCATAACACTTTTATTATAATAGCAATGTTATAATCGCTGTTTAGATTCAAATTCTGAATTCACTTTCTGAATTCATTCTTTTCAAATCCTTGCCCAATTCCTTTATAACCATTTTGGTTTACCAAAATGTTATTACAATTTATTTTATATTCCAAATGTTGGAATAAACTCATCGATTTATTTTAAAACGATTATCCATTTCCCCTTCTCATTTAAACCTCCATTTCAAAATATCGACTTTAATCCATCGTTCACTTAAATCGTGAATAAGACTTCTTTTATAAAATCAATTCATTTGACTTCCTTTGAATAATATTTTAAAAATCCACTTCCCTTTATTAACTTCTAATGATAGAATCATTTACAAAATTGTTTTTATAATATCTATTTATAATCTCGTTTAGAATTTCAGTCATAATCGCTAAGTGTTAAACAGTTTACAAATATCAGTTTCAAAACTCATTTCC
Source organism: Allium sativum (assembly GCA_030737875.1). Classification (NCBI taxonomy): domain Eukaryota; kingdom Viridiplantae; phylum Streptophyta; class Magnoliopsida; order Asparagales; family Amaryllidaceae; genus Allium; species Allium sativum. Next base: position 17,438,795 of record CM060922.1, on the reverse strand, counting down.
ACTTCCTACATAAATTCAAACTTGAATTTATATTTCAATTTGTCCCAAGGTAAATAATTTACTAGATTTATAAACGCCGTTATAATCACTTCTTGTTTTATTCATTTAAAACAAGTTTTCTTATTTTTCAAGACCATTCGAAGTTAAATCCTTATTTTTCAAAATGGATTTCCTTCTTAAAATATCGGATTTTCTTTTTCTCACATTTGAAAATATTTTACGGTGTATAAAATACCAAGTTTTTAGGGCCAGGGTAAATCAAACACAACATATCTAACCATGGATTATCTAACACATCATATATCATAACAAAAGGAGCAAAAAAATAACTGTTGAGGAATCCAGTTGGATCCCTCCAACCTGTTTCCCTGCATCCACAGATGTTAATCAGCATCAATAATATTATTTCACTTCAAAATGAAATATCAGAACTAATAATCGATTACGATGCAATCATTTCAACCAATTTAATCAACCATTTCAACCAAGCAAGCATCACACATTATAAATTTATTATCAATAAATTTAAAAACTCGTTTATAAAAATATAAACGAAGCAGTTTTTAGTGAGTTTACTCACCTTGGTTCGCAGTTGCTATTGCTTTTATTTCGGTTACAATCAAACTAGTGTTTGATTTTATCACGAAATTCCAGTAGCTTTAGCCACAGCCAATTCAGTTCCACAACTTGGGTTTCGTTGTTATGAATCCAACGTGATCAGCTCTATCGAATTCTGATAATATATAAATTGCTTATGATCATTACAAATTCAAACATTAAAAATAAAATTTAATATTATTTATCCCCTAATCCTAGATTTAAATCATTTTATATTACCCTAGTTCTTTTATATAAAATAACGCTCTTATCCCAATCGGTTTATACTACCCTTTTTAACAACACAAGTGTAAGTACAAGTTAATTACCTTAATTGTATCTGATGTGCCATAGGATATCCATCAAGGAAATGATATAAATGAATTTATTTGATTTAACACTAATAATTACTATTTACTTTATAAATATAGATTATTTTGTTCAAATGTATAATTTCACGTTTAGCTAATATAAGCTAACATATTTTGTTAAACAATAAGTTGGTCACTGAAATATATATATGGTTATACCTTCCTGTCAACGCCATGCCAACCCTTGATCCCTGTCAAAACCATGCACACGGTTTCTCCATCCAATTCCGTTCTTACTTACCTTTTACAACAGCTTCCACCTCGGTCACTAACCGGCCTCGCACCCATCACCAAATCACTCCTTACTTCACGCCTGAATCCCATCACACAGCTACCCAGAACAATATTGCATCTTCCATATCCTATTCACAATAAAACCATGCGTATTTCACATCCATCCTTTCCCATACATCACCGCCCCCTCCAAAATACTCGCCACTTCCAGCTAGACCACCTGCACCCCATGGTTCTCCACTCCTCCATTCATTGCAACATATAATTACCTAACTTAAATATGCTCCAGTTAAACACCCAACACTCTTAACATCTTGCCAGCCTTCTTCCTCGATAAACACTGCTCCTTCTACAACTCACGCACATGCAATATCTCGAACCCAACAACACCACACTTCACTTCTCCAATTCCTTCTTCACCGATGGACTCAGCCCATAAGCACACAAAGAATTGCGTTGACCCGATATACGCATGCTACTGTACATTATCATGACGACTTTTGCTACCAAACTCCGCTTAACTCTGGTGACATGTTTCCCTTAACCCCACGAACTCAACCGGCCACTCATTTCCGCCTACATTGTTCTTCCGAAGCTCTTGCTTCGCTAAAAATAAAAGTCGAACTGAGCACTTAGAGAAAAATACATCAAATGAAACTGTAGAGCATACAAAATTTGTTGAGGTTGAAATCATTGGATTTCATTTTTTTAAAGCAATCGATTTGCGAAGGCCATATTTACGAAGAGGAAGAAAACAGTGAGGCTTGAGCTGTAAACAGCAAGTTCGGATGAAACAAATGGAATGAGGGTGTTGTTTTTCTTTTATACACTTTGTTCCAAATGTGAAAAGGGTTAAGCCGCAATCATTGACTTCAAACCAAATGAATCTTATCTGATATATTTGCAAACTTACAGTGTACAAATCTTAAAAGGATTGGTCACGTTCAAAAGATTTAGAGGGATACTTTCACCTTTCCATTACGTCGGCAGCTGTTGCCTTTACTGTAGGCTTATATAGAAATTTTATTTGTTATTTTATAATATTATTTTATTGAATTACTTATTAGCCTGCAAATGTCAAAAGCTACTTTATCATAGTATACCCTATTTCATCTTCCTTGGGTTTCTATATAGCCGAAATCTCTGACTACAAACACATGCATTCGTGAATATCTGTCCAAGAATACATACGGTTTTGGTATATATTTTATTGTTTGGAAAGGATACAAACAAAGCATACCCCGTACACGATAAACCTTATAGGATTTGTTCCAGCTTGTTTATTTTGAAGCAATAACGTGGCCAGGGTGGACACTTTTAAATTAAGAGTCTGCGCTGAAGTAATGTCAGTGTCTTGATTTGATTTCACAGGATTTTTGTTCGTAGCTTTCCACACGTTGTCGAGCATTTTAATTCTACAATGTAATGTCCACCGAGATTATGTTGAGACTACCTTAGGTCAGATAAAGATTTGATAACAATTTATATTTTGTTGAGGATTTTCTGAACGATAGATGTTGAATTTTCCTATTGAGTAGTGACAGCGTCTTTTTACTGTGCGCATGTGCCTAGGACTACGGATGGGATTCATTTAGATTTCAATGATAATGACCCTAATTTTGTTTATAAAATTTAACGGTTTCGGACCCTAATTAAATACCATTACTAATGTTTCAGCTATTAACTGTTATATTAAACACATGTAAATCCGTTCAGATTTAATTCAAATATATGGAGAAAATATGAAATCTACATTGACGACTTCAAATAAATTACTTTTATCAAATATATCCAACCCGAACTTATATAACTTCAAAATTAAACTAGTTAAGATTTCAAATTCAATATATTAAATTTCATGTTAAAACAATATATCAACCCTTTTATTTTCCAAACACAGTAACCAGATTTAAATGTTTAAAATTAATCGCTAAAAATCTGGGTCGTTACATTCCTTTCCCCTTAAAATAATTTCGTCCTCGAAATTGCTAAGGTAGGAAAAGATGCTACATACCCTGTTCTTTTTTGTTCACTTCTCAACTCCAGTTTAACTGGACCAATTTATTTCAATTAAAATATTGATTTAATCTTACTAACGAATATTTTCAAAAAATTTGAAAATTTTCTAACACATTAAATTCTGAAAAATTTCGGCAGTATCTCCTCTGCATGGCTCGATCGGTACAACCACAACTCACCTTTCTAGGCCTTCTCCAATCCAAAAAAAAATTAAAAAAAAAACAAGTGGCTTGCCCTATAGGCTCATAAAATCATCAAACCCAAGTAACATTGTAAAAATGTACCTTTTTGTCGAGCATAATTCAATCTCTTGTATCTGCTTCCATTCAATATCTGCTCAGCATATACATATCCCTTTCCAGTTGGTTTCAAACCAATCCAACTTCCAGTCTTTAACACTTTAGTCAACTTTTGATTAGTTCACCTCCATTATATCCATTCAAATATGATTTCTATTTAAGTTAATCCACTTATTATACTTGAATCCAAATTTATCACAATTCAATTTCAATTAACAATACCCAATATATATTCAACTTGCTTATTCATACGTCGAATTCATATTAATAATTCGAATCTCAACATTTCTCTTTATTTAATTTCATTCGGGATTACTTCTAATTCAATCCATCTTTATTTAACTTAAGTTAAATCCCAATTCATTTGATACATTTTGACCATTTTCAATCTATTCAACTTTTTCAAGTTAAACAATTTCAGAATTCAAATTCCCGGGTTTTATTTCAAATTAATTTGAAATCATATATATTTATACACATATTTATAATCAACTCAATTCAAAACTTTTGAATTTCAAAATCATCTTGCCCTTTCAAACCAATTTTTCATTCTTTAATTACTATGGTAGCAATCCGTCACTCAGAAACTTGAAAATGAATACCGATAATGCTGCAGTCCATTATCAGAATTATTTTCTCGCCATTGAAGTGATTTTAGTACTTAATCACTTTTAAAATCATTCTTGTTCAAAAATCCTTCAAAGTAACATTATATTACTTTTAAAAATACTTCAGGAAATATTTCTAAACTTCCGGGATTCGAATTCAAATTCTGGTTTGAACTTAATATTGGTTTATCTCATTTGTATACATTATCCATATACAAATTATATAATCCTTTCAATATTTCATAATTCCATTTGATTGTAATAACAATCAGCACATTCAATAATTTCAGAAATTATACCTTTTATACCAAAATATCTTTTGGGCAAAATTATATCAATTACCTATCTTTAAAACAATACTGTATCGAATTGTTCTGTTCAAGAGTTTAGAAACACCTATCGATACAGTTGTACTTCCTGTATCGACCAGAATTCATAAACTACTCAACAAACAAATCAACACAATATAAAACAATTTTATATCAAATCTACAAGTACGCGCTCATATATATACACTCACACTCAATCTAGGGTAATATTAACCCCATCTCTATTGAGTCACGCCACAGAGCCAAGGTAATCACTTAACCTTCAGCCCTGATACCAAATGTAATGGCTCGAATTTCCGTACTCTTTGAGTCGACTAATAACACCACACGTCCAACCCAAATTGAACAGAAATACGAATCATTATTAGAAAGAAGTTAGAGGATGAGAAATAGAAAGAAAGAAATATTAGAATAGAAGAAAACGAAGATCAGAAACTCACAGCGGAACGAATAAAATATATTAGATAACATAACTTTTGAAACACAAATCAGTATTTGTATATTTATACATACCATCATCAGAGCACAACAGCATTCCTGGAATAGTTATAAACTCATGTTTCCAGATACAACATGGTACACAGCGGGAATATGATAGCCTATAACTAACTGGTGAAGCCTTCTACTCCTCCAAGTGAATCTGTAAAATCCCGACTACTTGACTGCCCGTACAAATTTGGGCACCCAAGAGTTTAGGGAAAACAAAAAAAATAAACTCTGGGTCAGTCATGGGACTAGTGTGAGTAAACTCCCACCATTTGTTTAACTTTAAAAATCCTTTCGAAAGAAAAGATAATCGTAAGACCGATCCACACATAAACACGGATGGTTTTTACCTTACGATGACCAAAAATATTTTTGATATCAAATCCAGTGATATTATATCAGTGTCTACAACAAATAAATAGAATCTAGCGAAACGCTTGCATCTCATGCTCCATATATAATATAAAATCAAAAACTGCAGGGCGCTTATTGGAGATTGGAATTCCAACGTGACAAGCTATGGGACCACCTTCCGATAGTGTATCTTTAGAGGCGAATACACTGGGTTCAACATGAACGTCTTGCAACCCGGCCCACACATGACCGACCACTCATTTCCCTTGAGTGTATCGAATGTATACCACCGACGGTTGGTATCAGCAACCGCCTCCCGAAAAGGGACAGCATCGATAGATTTAAGAAGCAAAAGGAATTTCTCTAGATAGGTGGTTATACATCCTAATGGGTGCGACCCACATAGCCATGCTGCCTGCCCGATTTTTGTCCACTTCCGGGTTGTGAGGCTTGAGGTTTGAATTATCTTCCAGAACATCTGTCCACCATTCACTTTGAATGCCACATCGTCATACCCGCCAAATCACAAATTGATTTCCTCAAAAATACCACGGGTATAAAGCAAAGAGAAACGAATTTCTCCGCCACCAAATGTAAGTACGTTTGAAGAGATCAACTTACGCGATCCGTTAGATATACTCTGTCAGACATTCGTCCATTCACGTTTGTCCTGGGACTTGACAAACCGAAGGCACTATTCTATAAATAGGATAGCCCTTGCATAACTCCGTCTTCAATTTTCTTGATCGCAACGCTAATGTCTATACAGAGTGGTTTTCAGATACTGGATCTGATCTCGATCCCTCCGTATTGACGACGGAGGTATAAAATAAATCAAAACTTTGATAGTCGGTGTTTTAACTATCAAAGAAACATCCACACAATCAACGGTCCTATTTCCAAATGGAAATTATATCAATCAAGCATCAAACAACACTGGGTCCTTTTTATATTAGTTCCTTTTTATATTATCGTTTACAATTCCTGTCTCTAAATTCCTTGTTGACCAATTCCTGTCATTTTCTATGTGTAGAAAATATCTCACATTTTATTTGGTAAAATATTTCAAATTAACGCGATGTTATAAAACATCGTTATTATAACTCAACCCAGTTATCATTTATTTGCTAACCACATTGCTTAACCAAGTTTCACCATCAAACCTTAATCATTCCTCCATCGATCATGCAGTCAATCAAGTTGGGGTATAATTATCTCTCAGACCTTAATTGAACAACATTCACAACTTTGAAACAGTCAAAGTTCACAACTTCAAACCAACCATCGCTTACGCGACCCTCAGATTCGATCTAAGAACACACTTCCTTTACCGAAAAATATTGATTATAACAGTAGCGTTATAATCGCTGTTTCCAAATATTTGATTTATAAAACATTACTTTTAACAACAGCGTTACAATCGCTGTCTAAAATTACAGAACATTTATTATAACAATAAAGTTACGATTGCATTATAACGGCAGCGTTAAAAATCGTTGTTCAGAACTTACAAAACATTTATTACAATGACAGCGTTAAAATCGCTGTTTAGATTCATAACACTTTCATTATAATAGCAATGTTATAATTGCTGTTTAGATTCAAATTCTAAATTCAATTTCTGAATTCATTCTTTTCAAATCCTTGCTCAATTCCTTTATAACCATTTTGGTTTACCAAAATGTTATTACAATTTATTTTATATTCCAAATGTTGGAATAAACTCATCGATTTATTTTAAAACAATTATCCATTTCCCCTTCTCATTTAAACCTCCATTTGCAAAATATCGACTTTAATCCATCGTTCACTTAAATCGTGAATAAGACTTCTTTTATAAAATCAATTCATTTGACTTCCTTTGAATAATATTTTAAAAATCCACTTTCCTTTATTAACTTCTAATGATAGAATCATTTACAAAATTGGTTTTATAATATCTATTTATAATCTCGTTTAGAATTTCAGTTATAATCGCTAAGTGTTAAACAGTTTACAAATATCAGTTTCAAAACTCATTTCCACTTCCTCCATAAATTCAAACTTGAATTTATATTACAACTTGTCCCAAGGTAAATAATTTACTAGATTTACAAACGCCGTTATAATCACTTCTTGTTTTATTCATTTAAAACAAGTTTCTTATTTTTCAAGACCATTCGAAGTTAAATCCTTATTTTTCGAAATGGATTTCATTCTTAAAATATCGGATTTTCTTTTTCTCACATTTGAAAATTTTTTACGGTGTATAAAATACCAAGTTTTTAGGGCCAGGGTAAATCAAACACAACATATCTAATCATGGATTATCTAACACATCATATATCATAACAAAAGGAACAGAAAAATAACTGTTGAGGAATCCAGTTGGATCCCTCCAACCTGTTTCCCTGCATCCACAGATGTTAATCAGCGTCAATAATATTATTTCACTTCAAAATGAAATATCAGAACTAATAATCGATTACGATGCAATCATTTCAACCAATTTAATCAACCATTTCAACCAAGAAAGCATCACACATTATAAATTTATTATCAATAAATTTAAAAACTCGTTTATAAAAATATAAACGAAGCAGAGTTTAGTGAGTTTACTCACCTTGGTTCGCAGTTGCTATTGCTTTTATTTCGGTTACAATCAAACTAGTGTTTGATTTTATCGCGAAATTCCAGTAGCTTTAGCCTTAGCCAAGTCAGTTCCACAACTTGGGTTTCGTTGTTATGAATCCAACTTGACCAGTTCTGTCGAATTCTGATAATATATAAATTGCTTACGATCATTACAAATTCAAACATTAAAAATAAAATTTAATATTATTTATCCCCTAATCCTTGATTTAAATCATTTTATATTACCCTAATTCTTTTATATAAAATAACGCTCTTATCCCAAACTGTTTATACTACCCTTTTTAACAACACAAGTGTAAGTACAAGTTAATTACCTCAATTGTATCTGATGTGCCATAGGATATCCATCAAGGAAATGATATAAATGAATTTATTTGATTTAACACTAATAATTACTATTTACTTTATAAATATAGATTATTTTGTTCAAATGTATAATTTCACGTTTAGCTAATATAAGCTAACATATTTTGTTAAACAATTAGTTGGTCACTGAAATATATATATGGTTATACCTTCCTGTCAACGCCATGCCAACCCTTGATCCCTCTCAAAACCATGCACACGGTTTCTCCATCCAATTCCGTTCTTACTTACCTTTTACAGCAGCTTCTACCTCGGTCACTAACCGGCCTCGCACCCATCACCAAATCACTCCTTACTTCACGCCTGAATCCCATCACACAGCTACCCAGAACAATATTGCATCTTCCATATCCTATTGACAGTAAAACCATGCGTATTTCACATCCATCCTTTCCCATACATCACCGCCCCCTCCAAAACACTCGCCACTTCCAGCTAGACCCCCTGCACCCCATGGTCCTCCACTCCTCCATTCATTGCAACATATAATTACCTAACTTAAATATGCTCCAGTTAAACACCCAGCACTCTTAACAGCTTGCCAGCCTTCTTCCTCGATAAACACTGCTCCTTCTACAACTCACGCACATGCAATATCTCGAACCCAACAACACCACACTTCACTTCTCCAATTCCTTCTTCACCGATGGACTCAGCCCATAAGCACACAAAGAATTGCGTCGACCCGATATACGCATGCTACTGTACATTATCACGACAACTTTTGCTACCAAACTCCGCTTAACTCTGGCGACATGTTTCCCTTAACCCCACGAACTCAACCGGCCACTCATTTCCGCCTACATTGTTCTTCCGAAGCTCTTGCTTCGCTAAAAATATAATTCGAACTGAGCACTTAGAGAAAAATACAACAAATGAAACTGTAGAGCATACAAAATTTGTTGAGGCGGAAATCATTGGATTTCATTTTTTTTAAACAATCGATTTACGAAGGCCATATTTACGAAGAGGAAGAAAACAGAGAGGCTTGAGCTGTAAACAGCAAGTTCGGATGAAACAAATGGAATGAGGGTGTTGTTTTTCTTTTATACACGTTGTTCCAAATGTGAAAAGGGGTAAGCCACAATCGTTGACTTCAAACCAAATGAATCTTATCTGATATATTTGCAAACTTACAGTGTACAAATCTTGAAAGGATTGGTCACGTTCAAAAGATTTAGAGGGACACTTTCACCTTTCCATTACGTCGGCAGCTGTTGCCTTTACCGTAGGCTTATATAGAAATTATATTTGTTATTTTATAATATTATTTTATTGAATTACTTATTACCCTGCAAATGTCAAAAGCTGCTTTATCAGAGTATACCCTATTTCATCTTCCTTGGGTTTCTATGTAGCCGAAATCTTTGACTACAAACACATGCATTCGTGAATATCTGTCCAAGATTACATACGGTTTTGGTATATATTTTATTGTTTGGAAAGGATACAAACAAAGCATACCCCGTACATGATAAATCTTATAGGATTTGTTCCAGCTTGTTTATTTTGAAGCAATAACGTGGCCAGGGGTGGATACTTTTAAATTAAGAGTCTACGCTGAAGTAATGTCAGTTTCTTGATTTGATTTCACAGGATTTTTATTCGTAGCTTTCCACATGTTGTCGAGCATTTTAATTCTACAATGTAATGTCCACCGAGATTATGTTGAGACTACCTTAGGTCAGATAAAGATTTGATAACAATTTAGATTTTGGTGAGGATTTTCTAAACGATAGATGTTGAATTTTCCTATTGAGTAGTGACAGCATATTTTTACTGTGCGCATGTGCCTAGGACTACGGATGGGATTCATTTAGATTTCAATGATAATGACCCTGATTTTGTTTATAAAATTTAACAGTTTCGGACCCTAATTAAATACCGTTACTAATGTTTCAGCTATTAACTGTTATATTAAACACATGTAAATCCGTTCAGATTTAATTCAAATATATGGAGAAAATATGAAATCTACATTGACGTCTTCAAGTAAATTACTTTTATCAAATATATCCAACCCGAACTTATATAACTTCAAAATTAAACTAGTTAAGATTTCAAATTCAATATATTAAATTTCATGTTTAAAACAATATATCAATCCTTTTATTTTCCAAACACAATAACCAGATTTAAATGTTTAAAATTAATCGCTAAAAATCTGAGTCGTTACATATATGAACATATACACATATACATTCATTTGCCACTTGAGTCATGATTCTCTTGGACCATTCTTGAGTGCTGCTAGCTTTGAAATCTGTCTTGAACATGATTGTTGTCTTGATATATTGAACCATGTCCACTTGTATACATGCACCCTGACTTGAACACTTTACCTTATCTCCGGTTCATTGTTGTTGAGTCATGCTGTATTAGCTGTGTCACTTTGCTGCATATATACTTGAAAATAAAAACTGTGCACATTTGTACACTTCCCATACTATGAATTCATGCAAACAGCAGTTGCACATATGATACTGCTCTGTTTGGTCTCATGACTATTGTGGTCATTGCTGGCCTGACTTTGTTGTTGTGTGCTTCATTTTGGTTGTTTTGTTGTTCCTTATGTATTCATGAATATTTCCCATACTTGAATAGATGCTTGCATGTGCTACTTCACATTTTGCCAGACTAGTTTGAAACAAGCTTTTGCTAAATCACTCATGTATATTAGAACTTGGCTTTTCTTAGTCATGGCTCGGCCATGTATGTTTGAACACTTGCTACTTGTATTGCTGAACTGAACTATTTACATGATGTTATGTCATCACCTCGACCACTTTGTATATGTGTTGACTGGCATGTAAACCATACCATGCTGGGCTACTTGACATTAAACTATGGCTCGACCTCTTTTGCTTGCCACTTGTACATGTCATATCCATGTTGTACACTACTTGTTTATTTTGATGTTGCATTGTATTTGACCCGTGCACGACCACATTTATTATTGTTGCACTGAGTCGAGATGGTCCACGTGGCTACTCCTCAGTTGCATTTTGATTGGCGTGGCAGTGCATGCGTGTATATATATGCACGTGTGTATTTGCAATCATTCGAATGATTTTCCTATCCCTGCACTGTAATATGTGTATATACATACACATGTGTGTGTATACGTGTATCATGCGCGTGTTATATTCATATATCAGATCAAGTCATGACAAATGATGAGAAAGACACCGAAATTCTGGGGAAAATGAAAATTTTAAAATAAAATTTATGTTCGCGTGTATTCAGTTTTATTTCTATTGCATTGTACTATGTGTGTTTCTGTTTCATGTGACAGGCAAGCATGAGCATTGAAGACAGAAGACTAAGAGACATTGTCAGTGTGTGTCAGTAAAGTGTCTATATATGAATATGAGCTGTAAACCGAGTGACTGAGTGTTTTTGTAGTGAGGGGCACTGTATGAGGAAAAATGATTGTACTGTAATGTATATCAGTGAAATGTACAAATAGTGGAGTATAAATTTGTAATGTTTGAATGTTAAAATAAAATATTTTATTTAAATAAAATACTGTGTGAATGTTTAATTCTTGTGCAGTAGTATTTCATTTAAATATAAATAATATATTCCTGTCTAAGATGTATATATGAAATAGTACAATATCAAACGCATTTATAATAATTTATATTTGGTTGTTATCATCAAACAAAAATCATATAATTGTGTATACAATACCGTTATATACAACACATATTGCATGTCCTTTCCAGAATAATCTTCTAAGAATTCCCAAGCTTCCTCTGCTGTTTTAGACATAAATCCTCCTCCACACATTGATTCTAGTTGTGTTCGAGTTTGATAGTTTAGCCCTTCATATGCAATTTAACATAAGTGACGTTTGGGAATTGCACGATGAGGTCAACTATATAATAATTGGTTGAATCTCTCAAAGTATTTTGAAAAAGTTTCCCCTTTATTTTAAGAGAATTTATTTAATTCAATTCGTATTTTCAGAGTTTTATGGAAAGGGAATTTTTTTTCAAGAATACAGTGATAAATTCATCCCAACTTCTTATGGAATGTTTTGGAAGAAAATTTAGCCATCTTTTAGCGCTTTCAAGTAGTGCAAATGGAATTAGCCCTAGCTTGATAGATTCATTAGTTGCATCTTAGTTATGGATGAATACAATTCAAATTCAATTAGAAATTCATAAGTATTTTCGATACCATTAAATTTTGATACCCTTTGAATAAAAGAATGTTTAAGCTCAAAATTTCCTTCAACTTGTGGAAATACAATGACAGAAGGTTGAACAGTCCTAGTTGGGTAACATCGTTCTTGAAGAGATAAGGGTCTATCTATTTCGACATTGAGATTTTGAAAGTTGTGATTAATTCGATTTTGCAAATGATTTTTTTTTTTAGAAATTTATAAAAAGGAAAGAGTTTGTAGGAAATTGGAAAGGAATAAACGAAGGAAAAGAAATTGTATTGAAAACATAAAAGGAGGTTGAAAGAAAAGAAATCAAAGAAAATTTGGCATCCTTTTTTTTTTCCTCTTGTGTAGAAGATTACAGTATCAATGATCAATACCAAATCAACTAACAAGATTATTTTTTCTATCTATACAAGAAAACAAAAGGAAAATAAAATAAATAAAAAACTAACACGAATCGAAAATTAAATAAATAATAAAATTTAAGCGTTACCTCCTGGCAACAGCGCCAAAAACTTGATCGATGCTTTTCTATGGAATAGAAAAGCGCGAGTTTATTATAAACTGCAAGCGCACAGGTGTGTAGTATGCAGGTCGAACAAAGGAATGAAAATTAAATTTTATTATTTATATATTTCATGGGCGAGTTAGACGAATTTTGGAGAATTGATTGAAAACAACAAAAAATGAAACTGCAATTTGATTCGGAACAAATCTATTTGAACCGATGATGAAATCACAATTATCAATTGAAAAGAAAATAAAACTATTATTTAATTGAATCAGACCAGAATCTAATCAAATCTATATTCAATCCAATATGACCTAGGAAAGCAATTAAAAAGCAAAAATTAAAATTGCAAAAATAAAATAACACACAGAAAATAAAATTAGGATTACTGCTGAATCTAATCAGACGGTCACTCTATCCAAATTTCCAGGTCTTTACCAATGTGCTACAGCTTCCTTTATGATTGAAATTTTTTTGAGTCTAAAACGTAGCGTTTTCTATTCAAATGATCTTTAATTGAATGAAGGAGACATTTATTTAACATGTGAGAACACATAAAAATACCCAAAGTAACATTTATTTATTTACAATAAAGATAAGATATGGGTGTAAAAAATAAACACTTTAACATGTTAATCAATTTGCATGCCTTCCAGACCAACTGCCATCTTGAACTTTAGCCTAGTCAAAGCATTATACGCACGCTTCAAACATACAACATTGTAACTTATAAAATGATCTATACAGAGTACGATTAATTGTAAATGAATTTGTTAACAATCTTAATTAATGTTTGATACAAATTGCTTATAAAATTAACATATAGAATAAATTTTTAATTGCAACACTAATAACAATAATAAAGCATTTAAAAATGTTGTATCTTTTGGTTAGACCAACACGATATTACATATACTATTCCATATAGTAATAAAGGTTCAACATCTACAATAGGAGCTCAACAGCTCCACTAAGCCTTTGAAAATTATAGAATTATATAGCATTATTTTTCAGTGGGACAATCAACCATTATAATTTCACCTTTTTATTATAAACAAACACTTTACCTCCCACTTAAAACTTAAGTTCGATCGAAATAACAAAGACTACAAAGTGGTGGAAAAAAAATCATTGAATATTACAATTGAAAAAATTGCAATAACTCAGAAATATAATAAAGACAAATGGTAATGGGTGCAAAACAATGATGTGTGCTCTTTTACTTTCTCAGGTGCTCATTTATTACGAACGTCACGATTCGCGCTTTGCATTTGATCGTAATACATGTTATGCATGTGAATTATGTCTTTAGAAACTGTATATATTTAATTTATTCAAGAGTAAATGATTTACGTAAATGTTCTGTTATATTCTTACGTTTAAATGGCCATGTGCAATTATTTAAAATTTTATTTCTAAATTGCAATACCTAAATCTTTTGTTGTATCATAAATAAAGAATGATGATGTAAATAACGTCAATTTGTTAAATCTATTTTTAAGTGATAGTAAGATTTGTTATTATGTGCAAAAATATAGTTTGAATTGTAATAAATTTAACTGTCAAATCCTACTTTAAGCAATACATAAACTAAAGATATATTTGGGTATTTTGGAAGTTTATTGTTATATTAGAAGTTTGCATGTTGTAAAAAATTATTAATAGAAATATGATGGTTTAAAAATTAATCTTCTTATACATATTTGCTCTTTAGTTATTGATAATAGAAACAAAAATTCAACCTTAAAAAAAATAGATGTTCCAAGTTAGAACTTATATTCAAACAGATTACACATTATTCAAACGTAAAAAAATAGCTAAATATTTTAGAAAATCGTCTCTTACATATGTTAAACACATAATTTATAAAAAAATCAATTTACTTTCGAAGCATGTGCTTTCGTCAGGGGTGTTGTTGACACCAAAAAATGGTACAACACCCAAAGAAAGGGTTTTGTAGAGATTAAGTGAAGATTAATATTGCAAAAAATGAAAACGAGAGAAATTACACACAGGTTTATAGTGGCTCGGTGTTAAAGAGCCTACGTCCACTTTATAATCTTTGAAATGTACTTCAAACTGTTACACGCAGAAAAGTTACAATGGCAATACAAGAGATTAATAGAGTAGTAAAAGGGAATCACTTTGATTTTTTTCCAAGAGTCCTCTCTTCTGAGTATCAAAAAGGTATTTAAAGGTGCTCCCTTGCTTGATTCAGTTAGAACACATGCCATACGATCCATATTAATAGTCGGATATTAGGAAGCGTTCTCTCCTTACAGATTCAACGCCCTTCGAATTTCAAACCACAAGTGGCAATTGATCCGGTTGACATAGATAGCTTGGAATGAGAAAAACTCGATACAAGCTCTTCATCGGCGGGATATTTAAGTGTTCCTTGACCCGGTCGAATTGATTACAACATGACTCACCTAGGCTGCGTCCAACATCTCTAATAAACCTTATTGATGGTCCTTCTTGCACACTGATAGCCTGGGCCGATGACACTAACAAGCCTTGATGGGCTGACCGAGAGGCCCATCAACAGGTTGCCCCCCAAAGAACGTCGCATTTGGAACGGGGCATACTTTGTAAGCATACTATTTAAGTTTGTATTCAGGTCAATCTGAACGTTCTTCATACACTGGCTCAAGCTGCTTGTTCATAATTCAGCAAAACCGAGAATAGTCTGTGGAGCACCTCGAGGATATAAATCGGCTCAGATAATGAAGATGCCATATTGTCACATGTCCTTTTAGCTGAAACTGGGTCAAAAATGGCTTGACACGTCAATTGAATCTGACCTAAGGGTCACATCTCCCGAATACGAATAGCCTCCTTGTTACGCTTAAAAGGAAAATTTTACTTTTCCTTCCTCCCATTATTTTACCATAAAAAGTAATTCTCTGTAGAGGAAAAAGAAAGAAGATCATCTCTTCCAGGTACGATCCGATTCTACATCTCTTTTATTTTTAAAAGTCTTCATTTGCAATTCCTTTCCTTTTCCATCTTCTTATCATGGCCGGGGCGTCATATGGCCTGTAGTTGAAATTAACAGCGCCAGATCGCTGAAGTTAATGGCGATGCGACGATCTGTGGTGGTTTCAACACTGTGGTAAAAGATTTGATGGTTCTTGAGTTGTCGGTCTTTAGTGGCGCAGAGAAGGTATGGTTTTCCCGCTTTTTTTTTTTTGAAATACGTATAGTTTGAGGGTACTTCATGTCCTTGGACATACGGCAGCATGGTTTGATGTTAGGATAGAATTACTGAGAAATTGTTTTTCATCTGAAGTAATGGTCCTAATCTTTCAGTTGATCTCTTTTCTTGCAAGCAGGTTTCTCATGATAATAATGAATAAGAGATTCAAGATCACGGAACAAGCAAGGGTAAAAACCTAGCCTTATCCATTAGAGTAGACAGTAGTTTAGAGTCTGAGTCGGACGATGAGTCTCGAAGTCAGTCGACGAACCCACCGTCCCCCTCTGGTAGGACGACTGGTCAAAGCGAGGCAACATTTGCTCCCATAACACCCGACATGCTTCCAAGAGCGCGAATTTTAGGAGATCCCATAAATGTCAAAAGTACCAGGATGACAATAGTGCAATTGAAAAATATATCCGTCAAACATAACATCCCATGGGAAAGCTTGCGACTTCCCAGTGATACCGACCATCCTCACTCCCCCAGAAGCTAACATGGAAATTTCTCGACCGATGTGTATTGTTGGGGCCATCCCCCCTTTCCCTTCATTCATTGTCAATTTCCTACTTCCGATGAAACTGGCTCCAATGCAATTTGCCCTGATGGAATATGGCAGTCTATTATCCTTTTACTACTTACACATGAGATATTTGGGTTATCCCCTACCTTCGACGACGTGGAGTTCTTTTTTCACATTAGACATAACAACAAATAGTTCCCAACACAGTTCCATATTGAAGGCGGTCGTGGTTGGAGAATTATTGAAGATGTCCCAAGCAAAGCGGGCGACCCTAAATGGGATTGGTTCTGTATTCAATAAAAGCCATGGTGTGCTCGCTATTGGCTTCAATGTGGTAAATCTTTTCTCTTGGCTATGCATATTCACAGTGAAAATATTTGAACTATTTTTTCTTTGCAGGGGACGAGCCGAGAAGAATTGAAGGTA
Source organism: Allium sativum (assembly GCA_030737875.1). Classification (NCBI taxonomy): domain Eukaryota; kingdom Viridiplantae; phylum Streptophyta; class Magnoliopsida; order Asparagales; family Amaryllidaceae; genus Allium; species Allium sativum. Next base: position 17,421,665 of record CM060922.1, on the reverse strand, counting down.
AAATATTCGAAGATCGCTTTCATCGACTAATTAGGTTGGATCTGAAGCAGAAGTTATTTTGGGAATGCTTGACCGATGCCCACTTACATCGATATATTCTTCTTCATCCAAATAGGACGCTCGGGCCCTAGAGAGAGGGAATCAAATCTATAACTCCTGACCAAGATCAGTCACCCCCAGTTGAAAAAAAATCTAGATGATGGACAAGAGGCTCGTTTAACCAGGGAGCCTTCGGCTCATCCCTCGTTCGAAGGGAAGAGGAAGAAGAAGCTCCGCCCACTGGGAAAGAAATCGGCCGTAAAAAACACAACTTGAGAAGATGAACGCTTGAAAAGGCAAAGAATTTCTGAAGCAGACCGATTAACGAAGGTATACAAGAAGTCGACCAGTACAGCTTCTGTTGAATATTGTTCCAAAGGAGTTGAGGAGTATGTAGATCTTCCTTATAATGATCAAGAGGAGAGGATGTCGTCTCCCTATCATGGCCTAAGGAGCGTATCCATGCCTGAAATAATGATTTCTTCACAAATTTGGACCACAGCAGTTTTTTGGTAACCAGTTCGAGGAAGTTACCTCCCCAGCAAGCCCAAAAGGTATTGAAGGTAGATCATTTTATTGACATTGTGTCGACTTAAATCCTTTACCACACAGTTCTAGTGTCACATTTCAGTACTTTTTCCTTCTTGAATAAGTCTAAGACTAGTTGTACCTTTCACTGCTCATACTAACTTTCTCTTTCCCCTTTTTTTAGGAGAAGAAATAAACAATGAATTCTATGGTGATCTCTTTGCTTCCATCTCAATAGAATTTGGGTCAGCAGGGCCGACGTCGCAAAAGGTCGAGCAGGATGATAAGGATGGAGATGGTGGCGGCAAGAAGAGAGAACTGATATCGAGCCTGTTGCTACATGGACTGGTAACGTCGGAATGCAAACCAAGTTCGGGAGGAAAGTCATGACACTAACCCATCAGAAGACGACGATGTTATGTTTGTGAAGGAGTGTAAGAGAAATGATCGTCCGTCGATGGCGGAAATTAAAGCTGAATATGAGCAAGAGGCTTTGTCAAGAAAGCTGATATCGCCCATGGATTCTTTGAATGTCAAGCCTCTCCAAGCCATTCGACCAACTCCCCTTTCTTCACCTATACCAAAACAGCTGGAATGGGGTCAACCTCGAGCGCTTTCGGTACAACACTTCGAGACTCATCGAGGCTTCAGCCGACCACCAAAGAAGTATAAGAAATGGTCAGGCAGAAGGAGCTGGCTGAGATGATAGAGAGTGGAGAGATCCCCCCTCCTTTCTGAAACTTTTTCTGCAAGTTGCTTTTAGGCCATTTGGAAGTCTCATGCGAGTGCGGCCCTCGTGTTTTTTTTTGTTATCATCCTGTACTGTATTTTTCCGGACAAAGTTTCATTAGTACCTATATGTAAGGACATTATGTAAGCATGTGGTTTTAATGCAAGTTGATGTTTAATAAATTTCTAAATACTTGTGACAACATGCCAAAACATCAAGGTAAGTTAGAAATAATTTTATTCTTATTCCCAATGACTTAACTAAACATAACCTTAATCAAGTTATTTACCGACATCTTGCTCCTAGAGTTGGGGGAAAGTGGCTTAGTCATTAAGCTTTCCAGTCATACTTAGAATGGAGCCAGACCAGCCCCTGAGCCATATCTCTAAGTAGAAACGCTTTTAGTCATTTATACTCTTCCTTTAGTCTTTAAAGGTTAGAATTTTGAGGATCGAGCGGTCTCTTGTCGGGTGCACCATTCACACTCGTCCATAATCCCATATTTCTCCAGTTACTGGAGTAGAAGTCATTTCGAATAGGCAGTCACACTGTTCAAGTCATTTTGGTTTCCCGAGTGCTTACATCGCACACAAGGGCAGTCGATCCCTGCCAACCCTTAGTCCCCAGCAAAGTCGGCTCAAGGGTATAGGATAAACAATTTTTTGGAGGTCGGCATCCTTCCTTCGTACTGAATTTTATATTGCATGGAGTTAGTCACAAGACTCACAATACGAAAATTATTTGTCTAAAAGCGTCATAGAATGGGAAAGGAGCCTTTTATTCACAAACAAGAGTGGACAATCAGTCGTGCCTTTATTATAATACTAAGACTAGATTAATCAATTAAAAGCTAAAAAGTCTAAAGATTCTAGAAAAGATAATGTCTTAAGTGCTTAGCATTCCACGCCCTTTGAATAGGCTTGCTATCAACAATCGTCAGTCTGAAAGATCCATTGTCAAGCTTCTGTTGGATGACATAGGCTCCTTCCCACTTAGGGCCCATATGGACCGAGACTGGGAAGATTTTCCTTAGGACGAGCTCACCGATGTCGAAGGTCTTTTGTCGTACCTTTTTATTGTAGTATTGAGCGACCCTTCGTCTATGAGCTTCGGCTCGAAGATTTGCTTCTTCCATTTTTTTTCATCAATCATGTCTAATGATGTCAAGAGAAGAGCATTATTTGTCAACGGGTCATAATAGGTTGCTCGATGAGACGGGACCTGAAGCTCGATCGGAAGGACAGTTCCGAACCATAAGCTAGAGCAAAAGGAGTTTGGCCAGTAGCCGCCTTATGAGTTGTTCGATATGCCCATAGGGCCAAGGGAAATCCATCGACCCATTTACCCTTAGCTTTTTCCAATCGTTTCTTCAAGATGGTCTTGATTTTATTGACGGCCTCAACCTTCCCCTTAGACTGCGGATGTGCAATGTATGTATACTTGTTTTCAACGTGATATCGCTCGCAGAAGTCCCTGAATTCTGAGCTATCGAATTGTGTCCCGTTGTGAGTGATAATCGTCTGGGGCACACCATAGCGGCATATGATGTTTCTGAAAATAAAATTGATTACTTTTTTTGTGGTGATGGTTATTAATTGGTCGGCTTCAGCCCACTTAGTAAAATGGTCTACAGCTACAATCGCATATTTGGCGCCTCCTTGGAAATTGGTAAGACTCCAATTATGTCTATCCCCCAAATCGCAAATGGCCACGGGCTAGCCATTTGGGTAAGGTCTGTGGGGGGAGCTCGTTGAATCTAGGCGTACCTCTAGCATTTGTCGCATCGCCTGGAATAATTAGTTGCGTCTTTACTAAACGCTGGCCAGAAGTATCCATACCGCAGTATCTTTCTAGCCAGAGTCTTTCCTCCCGTATGAGCACCACACCCCCCTTCATGCACTTCTCTAAATATCTGTTTGATGTCATAATTAGATACGCAACGGAACATTGGAATTGAAAAACCCCTTTGGTAGAGTTGATTTTCCTGAATGACATATCGGGATGCTTGTCGTACAAGGGATCGCCTTTCGTTTTTTTTTTTGGGAGAATGCCGTGCAGTAGGAAATTCTTGATCGGAGTCATCCAAGATTTTTCTTTAGGTTCGATCTCTGACTGATCGACTTCCATTTGATTCGCACTCAGGGAGCTCAAAGTTTCCATGGGGACTAATTCTAGTTTGCTCGAATAATCAGAACTGGCCACCCTGGCTAGTAGATCAACAATCTGGTTTTCTTCCCGAGGTATATGGGAAATTCTGTATTGGTTGAAGCTTTTTAACAACTTTTCCACCTTCTTAGGATACTCGACAAGTCTGGCTCCCATGGTTTGATACTTCTTCTGAACCTGAAATACAACAAGTTGTGAGTCACACGGAATATCAATCACTGCCACTTTTAGGTCCCTCGCAAGTTTGAGCCCGGCAATCAGGGCTTCATATTCAGAGTCATTATTAGTGGCGGGGAAATCCAGTTTTAAGGCATAATGAATTGATCACCCTTCGGGCGATAGTAACACTATGCTAGCACCAGAACATCGATCGTTCCTAGCCCCATCTATATACAGTTTCCAGGCGTTAGGCCTTGGTTCGACCATTGGGGGCTCGGCATTGTCTTCCTCTATTTCATCATCAGGGGATGCAAATTCGGCTATAAAGTCAGCCAGTGCTTGTCCTCTGATTGATTTCCATGGAATGGAAGTTAAATTGAACTGACCTAGTTCAATATTCCATTTGAGCAATCGTCCGCTGGCTTCTGGTCGTTGTAAGACATGTCGCAACGGTTGGTCGGTGAACACTTTAATAGGGTGAGCTTGAAAATAGTGGCAAAGTTTTCGGGAAGAAATTAGTAGACTATAAACAAGTTTCTCAAGCTTCGGGTAGTTGCGTTCGACTCCGGTCATTTTTTTGCTTACATAATAGACCAGGCGCTGTACTTTATCTTCCTCTCGGACCAAGACTGAGCTGATGACGTGTACTGAAACGGCTAAGTACACAAATAAATCCTTATGATTAATTGGTTTAGAGAGAAACGAAGGTTTCTCCAAGTGGTCGAGCAGGTTTTGGAAGGCCTCGACACAGTCAGGTGTCCAAGCAGAATTCCGCTTTCCTCTTTTGATTAGCTCGAATAAGGGCAAACACTTGTTGGTTGCCTAAGAAATAAAGCGACCCATAGCTGCAACTTTACCAGCTAAGCTCTGCATGTCCTTAATTCTTCGGGGTCCTCAGATATTCTTGATAGCTGCGATCTGGTCGGGATTGATTTCTATTCCCCAAGAACTCCTATAAAACCTAAGAACTTTCCTGATGCTACCCCGAAAGAACACTTCAAAGGGTTCAGCTTTATCCCATATCTTCTAAGAATATTAAACATTTCAAATAGATTTTTAACATGATCGGAGGCCTGCTTTGACTTCACAAGCATGTCGTCCACATAGACCTCCATCGTTTTCTCGATCTGGTCATGGAACATTCGATTAACCAGTCATTGATAAGTCGCCCCCGCATTCTTCAATCCAAAAGGCATAACGACATAACAATATAATCCAAGGTCCGTAATAAAGCTAGTGTGCTCCTGATCCGGGACGTGCATTGCAATCTGGTTATATCCCGAGTACGCATCCATGAGTGAAAGGAGTTCGTGCCCGGTAGTTGAGTCGACTAGTTGATCTATCCTTGGCAATGGAAGACTGTCTTTGGGAAAAGGCTTATTCAAGTCCGAAAAGTTGATACATGTTCTCCATTTCACATTAGCATTTTTCACCATTACATGATTAGCTATCCATTTTGGATAGCTGGAATCTCAAATAAACCCATTGGTCTGGTGCTTCTCCACTTCTTCTTTCAGTGCACCGTATCTTTCTGGTCCAAGCATCCTTCTTTTCTACTTTACGGGGACATATTTCGGGCTAATACTAAGAGAATGGTTATGATAGAGGGGGATATTCCACACATGTTAGCATGGGTCCATGCAAACATGTCGAGGTTTGCACGGAGGAACTCTGTCAATTCCCTCGTCCAGAGGGAATCGAGATGAGACCCGATCTTTAAGACCGTGGTCAGGTCATTGTCATCGATCGAAATCTCGATTGTGGTCTCATTTGGAGCCGCCTTTCTACATCCTGGTCCTTCTTCGTCTCTTGGATAATTGTCTTCGAGTTGACGGACGGATGGTTCTGGCCGGGATGTTTTCTTTAGTTGCTATGCTTCCTTTACCTCCTCCGAGGGAGGTTTACACTCGGTCTCTCTACTATCTTTGTTCCGTGGCTCCTTCCACTCGGTCAAGTAACAAGCCCGACTTGTTATCTGGTCGCCACGAATAGTCCCGATTCCTGCGTCGATCGGGACCTTTAAGAGCAAACACCAGGGTGTAAGATAGGATCTGAATTCCGCTAGGGCTGGCCGTCCTAAAAATTCATTATATTTGGATCGTATGTCCATTACAACAAAAGTTAAGACTCGCACCCTTATGTGGTCTCCTTCTGTAAACTCGACAGTCAGATCAATGACACCGGTTGCTTCAGACGATGAACAATTGAAGCCCTTTATTTGTCATGCGCAAGGTCTTAAATCCTTCAATTCTAACTTCATTTGATCATAAGCTTGCTTGAATAGCTGAACTCCCATTATCAATCAACACCTTCCGTAGAGTAGCCGGGCCAATGGTAGACGTTATTAAGAACATATCAAGAGTTGGAGCATCCATACCGACCGACTCACGTTCACGAAAGATGATGTCGTCGATCATTAGCTTTCGTTGTTTTGTTGCACTGGAGGATTCAGGGGTGCTGGCTTCTGTGACCTTCAGGTGCTTGGCCGCATTAACATAGTGTTCCATAGCTCGAACACTGTGTCCAGCAGGATGAGGTCCCCCGATAATAGCATTAATCACTATTCCCTTCCACTTCTCTTGGGAAGTATTCCAGGGCGCAATTTGTCCTTGCTTAGGTATTGATGCCCCCTGCCCCTTGTCCCGAGGGGTAGCCTTTTACTCGTTGAGCTTTCCTTCTCGAATTAATTTCTCGACTATGTCCCTAAGGTGTCGGCAGTCATTAGTCGAGTGGGCGAAGGTCTCATGAAACAAATAGAATTTCCCAGTAGCTCGTTCTTTTTCAGTAGACTCACGTGGAGAGGACTTCTTATACAAGCCAGTGGAACATGTATCGAGATAAATGTTTTCGAGCGTGTCATTTAGTACCGTGTAAGTCTCAAATACCTAGAATCAAGATCTTTTTCGAGAGTTTCACCTCGAGCCAGTAGTACCATTAGCGTCCTTCGGCTCATAACCATTCCTCTTGCCTCGATTATCCACGTTTACTTCCACCTTTCCTGAATTGTCTCCAGTTTTTTTTTCGGCTACATTATTTTGGATGGCCTTATTGGAGGCATCTTTCGACCCATCTTCTTCTTCTAATTGTGCATCCTCTTGACGCAACCGGATGTTGGCTTTCTCGTAGAAAATTTCAATCGTAGTTGGGGGCTTTCCAATCAAATATTTCCCGAACTCCGTTCTTTTGTCGATACCGTCAACAATGCCCATCAAAACCGTCTCATGGTCGGGGTTATTGACTTCAGTTACAGCTCGATTGAATCGGTTGAGATAATTCCTCAATGATTCTCCACGCGTCTGTTTGATGGCAGAGAGGGCCAGAACGTGCTTTGACTTAGACGGATGTAGGCGGAACTGGTTCAGAAACTTTTCACTCAAATCTTTGAAATTTGGAACCGACCTTGGAGGAAGTCGGGTGAACCACATGAGAGCGATGCCGCTCAAGAAGATTTGAAAGGCCTTGCATTTGATAGCATCTGGTGCTGCAGCTACCTCCATTTGCCATGAATATCTCATCAAGTGCTGTTTTGGATCGGTAGTTCCTTCATAATGTTGAGCCATTGTGGGCATGTTAAATCGCCTGGGGAACTCTGCCTACAGAATGTCATCCATAAACGAAGTATGACTTCGATCTATCCCCCATTCTTCATTCTTATAACCCTTACTGTCATTCATGATCTGTCAGACCATAACGGTCAAGTCTAATGGGATAAGATCGTGTCGATCAACCTCATCTGTAGGCCCATCTCTTCCTTCTCTCCTTTCAGGTAATGTCACACGAGTTGTCGTCCAGGCTGGTCCACCCTTGCCCCTTACTTTCCGGTCACGCAAAGGGAATCGAGGGGGGGTCAACGGGAGCGTGCGCAGTATGAGTAGCCCCTTGGTGGATCAGAGGAGAATTCACTCGATCCCCCGGGTTTGCGCATCCTGCTCGGCATTTGCTAGGTCGATCTGCTCGTCATGGGCACGATCACTAGTGCCGAGTTGATTTATGTTCTCAGTTCTTTCGAGTGGGGGCCGAGAACTGTGGCGGCCCCTGTTCTCTTCAGAGGAGGAAGAACCCTCCGAGCCTGGAGTATGCCGATGGAGAGCGGGTTGTTGCCTTCGGAACTCCTCCCATTGTTGGGACACACGATTCATATCTTGTCTAAATGCAGCGTTCTCCCTTGTCTGGGCGTTCAGGGCTGCTGTTGTATCCCTAAGCTGGGCCATAATAGCCATGAACTCATCTCGGGTCGCAAATGCCGAGTTGGGGGCAGGATCAGCCGAGGAAGGTTGCTCCGAGGAAGGCAATGTATGTAAGTCTGAAGCTGGGTCCGGATTGGTCGACCCCCCAGCAGCTTCAGCTGCATTCACTGGTTGTTTTCCAGTGTTCCGTGCGGACGACTTTCCGACCATAGGTTATTTTTTCCAAAAAGGTGGTAGGATTTAGTCTCGGACTTGGTGATCCGAAAGTAGAACAAAAATCCTTATTCGCTGAGAATATTAGTTCTCAGTGAAAACACCAAAGTGTTGACACAAAAAATGGTACAACACCCAAAGAAAGGGTTTTATAGAGATTAAGTGAAGATTAATATTGCAAAAAATGAAAATGAGAGAAATCACACACAGGTTTATAGTGGTTCAGCGTTAAAGAGCCTATGTCCACTTTATAATCTCTGAAATATACTTCAAACTATTACACGCGGAATAGTTACAATGGCAATACAAGAGATTAATAGAGTAGTAAAAGGGAATCACTTCGATTGTTTTTCGAAAAGTCCCCTCTTCTGAGTATCAAAAAGGTATTTATAGGTGCTCCATTGCTTGATTCAGTTAGAACACATGCCATACGATTCATATTAATAGTCGGGTATTAAGAAACGTTCTTTCCTTACAGATTCAACACCCTTCAAATTTCTAATCATAAGTGGCAATTGATCCGGTTGACATAGACAGTTTGGAATGAGAAAAACTCGGTACAAGCCCTTCATCGGCAGGATATTTAAATGTGCCTTAACCTGGTCTAATTGATTACAACATGACTCACCTAGGTTGCGTCCAACGTCTCTAATAAGCTTTAGTGATGGTTCTTCTTGCGCACTGATAGCCTGGGCCGATGACACTAACAAGCCTTGATGGGCTGACCGAGAGGCCCATCAACAGGTGTCAAATGGGTAGGGTTGGACATGTTTGAGTCGGGTTAATAATTTACCCAAACCATTTTGATTAGAAAACACCCAAATCATTCAACCATTTTCTAAATGGGTAAATATCCAATCCAATCCATTATTTAACGGGTAAAACCAACCCAACCTATTTAACCATTTTGATTGAAATTGTAGGAAAAGCAATAGAATAAAATCATTGAACTACGACATATGAAACTATAACATATGACGCAGACAAAATAATAATCACCGCAACATTTAGGTTGCACATATAAAACTGAAAATATCATTTAAAACTACAGCATTTGCAACATTCAGTCAACACTAATTGAAATAAAATTCAAGAGCAGCAAATTTTCAGCCTTCAATACTACAATAATCGAAATATCATTCAGTATACTACATATAGCAGCTCCCGTTAAAAGGGAATAACATAGTACAATATCATTTGTAAAATTGAGTTCTTTGTCACAGTACCATAAGAGTGCGAATGTACTAATAATCCTTCCACAATATCCATTTCAGCCCTGCATAATAGAATAAATAGATAAATAAATAAATAAGTGCAAGTGGTAATCTAAAAATTGAGAATAATGGAAAAACGATAGCATACGCACAAAAGAAAGTTAATAGTTATGGCATAGATTACCTTCTCATACATGCAAGTGATAATGTTTCAAAAGCAGAAAATGGTTCAGGAGATGATGGAATAAAACAAAATGAAACGACAAAATGACCTATATTTCATGAATGTACGTAAACCAGATGCACCAAAAATACACCAGAAAACGGAAAAGCTGAACTACATGAAGACAAATACAGGCAATAGTTCTTTAGCAAAAGAATTCAAAAACATAGTATAATTTTAGATCTTCACCATATGAATAGTATTATCTTAAAGAGGCACACTCCACTGTTAAACACAAAATCTGCATCTAATAGCCAAACTGAACTTAAAACAAAGTCAAATAACCAAAACAAAGTCTGCATTTAATGAAGTCCTAATTGCTAGATAAATATCTTGAGGACCCTATCTTCGAACTACCTACATTATTCAAGTTGTAATAGTCTGTCTCAAAAGTTCATGAAAAAATTGATACTTAGGACAATAAGCCATTATTTATGGCAGGGAGTCAGAACGACCTAGAAAGAGGCATTTGTTTAACTATGCAGAAAGAACTTTGTTGATAGTTGATAATTTTATCAATATTTTTTTTTAATTATTTATGCAATTGAGATAAGAGCAACATGGAAATCCTAAATGCAAAATGTATTTATAAAAGCTTGAGCCTAAATTAATTGAACATTTTCTTGAAAGAAATGCAGCACATATCAATCTGTGATATCTGATATATAACCTGCAATTTTATACTATACTCATGTTAACTATGCTTACTTACGAGAAATAAAAGTAATTATAATTATTTCTTATCATGGTGACTATGCTTGCTTACGAGAATTACAGACGTACATGTAACACTCTGCACCCTTTAGCATTCCCAAAATAGGAATACCAAAAAGGGCGTTGTTAGTAAAACTATTAGTGTGTGCATGTGAATTCGATTGATTGAGACATGCCGATCACGAGATTTTGTGATGCCAAATCATGGTTTGGGCCAAGTTCCGGATCTTGATCGCGCTGAGTTGCGCATAGGTTTTTGCTTGATCGACACGTACTTGGGCACGTGTTTCCGAGCCGATCCAAGTCGAGCTAGGCGAAGTTTGGCCAATTATCTTTTGGTGATCTACGTGCGGTGCTCAAGCCTTTTTGTGCGATCAACACGTGTTTGCCACACGTGATTGAGTCAATGTTGATTCCGAGAAGGAACTATACTCATAGTTGTGAAAGGCGGGCCATGGCGCGCGGCGCAGAGCGGCATTTGCCCCATTTTTGCTTGTGGCGCGGTGCATATGAAAAGGCGCACCAAATGGCGCGCGGCGCATAAATGGAGCACAACGCGAATTGGCGCGCCTTTTCTTTATTTTATGGCTTTTTTGTTTTTTTTTCCCTTTCAAACTACTATAACTACTACTACAAATACTCTTACCATCACTACTACTATTGCTATTATTATTATCATCATAATGATACGAAATATGAATAACTTTGTTAATATTTTTTTCAGTTATATCAAAACATATTACATATTGACAAAGAAAAAATAAATTTAAATGATTTGGATGAGGAAGATACTGAAGTTTATGTGTTAACACCAAAATTTGCACTGGCAAAATATAAAGAAGCGGAAGCGTCAGAGCCCAAAGGACCAAAGGTTTCGGATAGCGAAACCAGAATTGTGAAGAAAAGAGAAAAGATAATGTTGACATGCTTTCTGGTAAAAGCTGTCACACATGGAATCTCCGGATAGCAGCTCGTTTAAGTATGGAGAATGTCTCCAGAAAGCACAAAGCGATTTGGTCGAAATCGCATCATCGACATAAACTGGCTTAAAACTTCAATCAGACGACCTCTTTTGGGCCCGAAAACATCAATTACGGTGCTTTGCATGGTAAAACATGTAGCCCTCTAAATTAGCTTCAAGCAGAGCTTTCGTTTGGCTAAAACGGACTTACGGATTGAAAGTTACGTCCATTTCCGTGAACGCACGTAGAACCAGAAAGTTCGGAATTGGCATGACCCAATCGGGTCGGATCGGACATACCGGGTCGGATGAGAGAAGGACCGACTCGATCGCATGTGGCAGCGCAGCTAGGCACTTGTATTTTCAGCACCAGCATCCTAGGTTCGGATCGGATGAGGAAGACCTGATCTGCCCTGTTCTAGCTGCCAAGAGGACGTCTTCGGTTTGAGAGCACCGGTTCGGATCGGAGAGAGGGATCCGACCCGCCTTAACTTCAGTTACACAGAAGTGCGCACCGCCTTGGACTGAAGGCATCAGTTTGGATCGGCAGGAGGATCTGATCCGACCCCGCTTGAACCAGCCGCTCCACATCAACTTTGACCTATTCTCAAGGGATAATCACCTCCTACTTATCCGGATCAACTCACACATGTCATGCCATGATCTGGAGAGGTTATCTCCACGTTTTCCATTACATTTCAAGAGTGATGGGATGTGTGCCACATGGCACCCGATTCGGGGCTCCGCTACAGCTATAAATACACCATTTGAAGTATTCTGAAGGGATTTTGGCCATTGTTCTTCACGGCTTCCACCATTATCAACGCAAGGACTTTGCGAGCTTAACAAGGCAAGTTCAACTCAGTCTAACACGAGGATTTTGTGTATTAAATCATCTCTGTTTTCTCCTCTTTTTCATTAAAATATAAGGACGTTGTATGTGAATGAATCCTACGGATTGTAGGAAGGCATTGTAACTGTAATTTCTTAGGATAAAAGAAAATATAAAGTGGACGTAGGCTTGGTTTGAGCCGAACCACTATAAAAATCTCGTGTGTCTCATCTTTTTTATTGTTTTACTGTATTCTGTGATCTGCGAATCTGCATTTGGGTGTTAGTGCCAGAATTTGGTCTAACAGATAAGGTGCTGCCAACAGTAGAGTCTGAAAGATGACGACAAAGCCACAGGGTAAAGTAGGAAAAGTCGGGAGCAGCGGGAAGCCAATACCGGCACCAATGGGATTCGAGATATAACTAGATGCCGGTACCCTGTACCGAAAGCAGTCAGCAAGGGAAGCTCTGAAAGCATATAATCCGAGACCCAAAGTCATAAGAATGAAACGTCAGATCCGACAAGAGAGGAAAAAAGGGGCTATCGGCACTAATAGCTTAGTGGCGATACTTCAGGAGGTAAGAGGCTATCGGTGTTAACATTAAGCAACAGCTTCAGCGTCACCGAAAGGTATTTTAGAAGCATCACCTACCAGAGCAAACAACAAAGGTAAAAAAGGATAAAACAGTCAGAGCAAACACCCCACCGACACCAAAATCCTTATGATTCAACATCACAGGCCAAGCATGGAAAGAAGATGCATATACAAAGCTTCAGCACCAAAACCGAGAGGTATGGATGCGGATCGAGACTAGTAGTCCCGAAACTGAAAGCCATCAAAGTTATCAAAATCCAGGACCAAGCCACCGAGAGGCATGTTAGCGAAGCCACTCCCGGAAGCACGAGATTGTTATCCCGAAAGCAAAGAGACCTCAATGAAAACGTTCAATAAGGAGAAAGGCGACCGAGACCTTTCTGCTGGAACCAAAATTCATAAAAGCGGCCGAAACCATGTTAAAACATCCAAAAGTGGCTTTTACTGGGCTCACAACAGATGGGGCCAGGATATGCCTATAAATAAGACCCTAGGGGTCTCATTTTTGAGGACTTTTCCCTCATTCCACAATCTTCCTCTCATTTCTAAGAGAGCTAACCCTAATTTGTAAATCGATTTGGGGATTTCTCGCGTAACCTCCTCTATGAATAAAATCATCAAAACCCTTAAAGTGGACGTAGGTTCAATCAGAACCAAATTACTATAAATCATGTGTTCTTTACTATTTTGCATTATTATTTTATATTCTACTATGTTTTTATATGTATTATGCAATGCTTCATGGCTTAGCCCTTTCAGCGAGTATCTAGCTACCTAACAACCTATGATATCCTCTGAACGAAAGCCTTTCCGCACAGACCATACCTAGTACGTACAACCTTAGATCTCTTAAGAAACCCTTCCGCAAATCGTTTAGCTTCCTAACTGGTGTTGTGCTTAGGAAACCCTTATCCCTAGGTAACCGTTGGTCCTTGAGTCGCAGAAGCGTGATACTCACCCCTTGAGGGAAGAGTAACTAATCTTTGGGCCTAAAACCTTGATATCTAGGAAACGGTGAACTAACTCAAGCATGTGGGTACTGAATAATCTCATTTCCCCCTTAGTTCCATTTCCATAAACTATATCCCATGTTGACGAAAAATATCGTAAACATTTTGACACTAGAATGAGGGCTTGAGGTTTTAATGAATCTTTAATTAGATTGAAATGAGAATGGGATAAATAAATTTATCAAATTCAAGAAGGATTCGGAAATGGAGTATCACCAGTTTTACTTCATACGATAGTTAAATCTTTAATTAGATTTGAGACGTTAATGGTAATTGACTTTACCAATAACACATTGGGTGTTAGATATGGAGTACCACCAGTTTTGCTCCATGAGATGAATAGGTTGGGATTGGAATAATAAAATAAATAATTACCTCGGTAAGATGTTAATCCCGACTAGTTTGATAAACCTTAATTTGGTTTAGATTGAAAAAAGATAAAATAAATATTTTGAAATGATTCCGAAGAAGATTAAAGAATAAATTTAAATGAACTTATCTTTGATAAAATTAATGGGAACCTTTCCCAAGAATATTCTGAATTCGAATGAGGCGTATGTTGTGTTTTTATAGCACTTGATTATAAGATACGCGAGTTATTCGGAAAGACCAATTTTAACCTATTCTGAATAACTGATACGACGACGACCAAAAGTCGACGATGAAGACGGTGGTTCAAGACCGGAGATCTTCACATCGTAGGGATGATTACTGATGCCTCGATTGGGCTGTACACCCAGGACGGGGTTATAATGGTGGTCGTCCAGACGTACTTGGAGATCGACCGGATATGCGAGGACCTCTCCTGTATTGGACATACGGGACGAGGAATAAGGTGCCTCCAATTTCGTTCAGACCCAGAACGGACTTGCAAATGGATAGTGTGTCTGACATTGTATTCCGTTATGCTGTATTCGTTGATCTCTGCTAAATATATATCTGTCTAGTGAGGGAGAATTTATTCTCTTACTTCACCCTTCTCTAAGACGTACGAGCTTAGATGTTATATATTGGTAGATGATCGATGATATGGTATGGATTGACATTGTGGCATGCTGAGTTGCATGGATCAAGGCATTTATTGAAAAGCAGGGCCTTGTGGTTGATGATCAAGGCACGACTTTAAATAGCATAGCTTTGTATATAACGTTAATTCGCGAGCCCCACACCTCGGTATGAGTTAAAAACGGGATAAGAGTCCCTAAGGAGTGCAGTCTGTTTCATTCTAGCTATGGGTAGTGTCATGGTATGGAGCCCAGACATTTATATTATTTACCTGCATGGATGATGGATAGCGAGGCGCCTCGGATATATCGGTCACTACGGGGCTGATGGATAGGTCCTATAGGACCGGAAAACGGATGTTCAGGAATAATTAATCCACAAAATGTATGTGTGGACCGACCTTGGAAGATCCAGGGGTTGCCCGTAGGTGTGATCCTGAGACATCTAGCTAGAGGTATTCCGAATCGGTGAGGAGACCATCCCTGGCATCGACTCATCATGGAAATCCAATTTCCAATATGCGACTTTCAATTTTAGTTGTAAACCTATATGGTGACATAGTGGCATGGGACGCTCATGTCGTCTATGATTGATACATTTATATTTGAAGTTGATTTCTTCACTTATAGTAATAATAAAAGATGAATTTCACGTACCAAGCATATTTAGCCATTATAAGGTAAAACTCTATCCTCTGATTTGTGTTTGCATTGTGTGATGGGACCTGAGTCTTATAATGGCTTCATTTTTCCTTTTAGCATTGCGCTGTTTGTTTTATGCATTGGTATTCTTGGAAGGAAACCCGTTCCGTGTTATACGGCGTGGTCCCTTGATTTACTTAACTTTAAAATAAAAGTCAATAACTGTTTTAGTTCTCACACCAGTCACATGACTGACTCAGAGTTTATTGTTATAACCTAAACTCTGGGTGCCCCTATTTTCCGCACGGACAGCTAGTAGTTTCGGTTTGCAGGTTCTTCATTTTCACAGGATCCTGACCAATAAATGGAGCTATATTCGGATAGCTTTGTACCCGTGTATTTCTTCCATTTGTGTTATAGATTATTTTTCCGCTGCTATGTATTTTAAATCTCTGTTATGTTCAATGTATAAAATTTATTCATACTTTGTTATATTCTTGTACTCTGATATAATTGTTGTAATAACAATGAAAAGTTATTATGTTATGTGTTCTGATTTGTCATGTTCTCAAAAGCAAATCTAATTTTGCTCGTCTTTCGGGTCGGACTTGTGTGGTTTATGGTCGATTCAAAGGTCGTGGAAGTTTAGATCGCTTCAAAAATGTTACCACACATCACAACTACACCAATTATCATATATTTCTCAAAATTGAAAGTAGTACATGCTAGCTACAACACCAAAAAACATGAGAACTGCATCAAATAACTTGAAAATTACATCAGGTTTTTTTTTTCTTAAAAAAAAAAAACTACAGTAAAAAATATTACAATATCTAATAATTATTGAACTACAAAACGTAAGTCTCAAATCATGTAAATAAAACATATTAAGGCTAAAAAATGTGTTGCATCTTTATAATTCATTTTCACAACCTGCATGGAATCACAAGTGAAAATTCTAATGTCAAAAATACATACGAAAAAGGATGAAGCATTAAAATAATGAACTAATGCAAGAATAAGATAAGAAATTGCATGCTATAGAATATTTGAGCCACACAATGAACAAATGCAAATTAGACGTTCTAGGATGAAACGTGGAACATTTACGGGGCTTCACATGTCATGCCATGTGATTGGGTCAAATCACAACTAACAAGAATGAACTCTGCTAGAGAGGCCGAACCGAAAAAGGCCCGAATTTGCCCGAAATATACCCCTCATGTTGAATTCAGGGGGGTATATTTGTCTTTCTTTCTCTGCCCATTGTCAGATCCTCTCTCCATACCAAAATTTACTTAATCCTCCCTTTCCACCTCTGCCGCACTTATGCCCGAAACTTAACTTTCTGGCCTTCTAGCATTTCTGAACAAGAATATCAAAACCAAAGTGGGCGTATGTTAATATTTGCGTCTATCTATGATAAGTTCCGATAAAAAATATTCAAAACCTTTATTTCACAAATATAGCTTTCTAGAAAACGGCCGAGTTTCCAGTGAAATACCATTTACTCTATTCATTGTTATTCATATCTCCACCGTTCATTTTGCCATTTGCATTCATATATGTCTCCCATCACTATTTCCACTGCTCTTCGTCATTGCTATCCGACGTTCTGATGTTATCAAATATCACATTCATTTTTTTAGCTTTAATTCTTATGCAAATGATGTTATTAAATCACTATTTTTATCAAATGATGTTAAACTTTTATCAAATGATGTTATTAAATCATTATTTTTTTAACGTTGTTTAATCACAATCTAGGTATGTGTTGTCATGCCTTGTCATATTTTAGCAAATGCAAATTAGAATATCATGCAAATTAAAATATCATCCCTAGGTTATACATGAATTGCGAATTGTGAATTGTGAAATGTGAATGGAAGTTGATTGTGGTGTGAGTATTTAAATGCTTTAAAAAAGTATCTTATAGAAATATGAAGACTGGGACCATCCCAGAAGATGATTTCCATAAATGTTCCATGTTTAATGCGGTGAGCATTTAAAATAGGCAGATTATCTTTCAGAATGTGATACAAGGACCATGAGTAAGAGCCAAAAATGATACTGAAAGCAGTCACTTAGCTTGATCTATGAGTTTAAGAAAGCAGATTTTACTCAACACCAAGAAAACTATCATACAGATGTAAAATGCAATTTTAAGTTATAAGTTAGGTCTCACATTATTAAGAACCCATCAAGATTACTTAACATATCTGCTTTCAAATTCATATATCATACAACAATTTAAAATGAATGAGATAGTCACCTAACAGTATGGCTGCTTACAAGAAAAAAATACAATTCACAATTTGATTCATCTCAAGTTTTGCGTTAGTAAATTGGAATTCAAAAACAGTTGTTTATTTTATTTTTCCAACTAGAACAGTGGGTCAACAATGTTTTCTTGCTGCCCCAGCTTTTAAAGTTCGAGCAAAATGACTATCCTAACAAAAACAGATAATAACCGGTTAACACAATGTAGACACTAACTGACATGTATAACACTCAGCAACGGCAGCAAAAGCTATATAATTACTCCTAGTCTACAATGTCTGAATTCAGGTACTTCAGTTCAAAACAGACTCTCTAGATCAGGGCAACTATAGCAATATTTTCTCCTTTTGAGAATATTTTTATTAACAGTGTTTCAGTATCCACTAAATCGACAGCCCATTAATTACTAATTTTCTAGGAATTAATTACCTTAATTTATGCTAAATTTATTTAGCAAGTGACTACATTAATTACTTCTGGGCCTTGGGTTCTAATGCCTCAGACATTAATTACTAATTTTCAAATAATAAATAAATTGACAATTCATAAGTTTGGAAGAATAAATTGACATGTTTTTTTGCTGCAGCTCCAACTTTGGATTCTTTATTTACAGATGTCTTCAACTTACAGTAAGATATATCTATTATTTGTTCTTACTTCTCTATGAATTTTGAACTATACACGCCTTTGGTTTACGTTGTAACCCGCAATTGTATATTTGCATCATAAGATATACTTTAACAAAGAGTAACTCAATAATGTCTGGGAGTAACTATAATATTTTGATATCTATTATTCATCATTCAAGATTGACTGTAATGGGTTCATCCGTCGTGTCAAGTATATCAGTTGAGAAATGATTAAATGGTGTTTTTATGTATATCAGTTGAAATTGAAACCCTATAGTTAACACTAATATTTTGGTCATATCATTAATACGCTTGTCGTGGTGTTCAAGTTGAAACCATATTATATACAAGTTATCTGCAAACATAAATTGTATCCTTTAAATGTTATTTATACTACAAACATATCATTTAAGCTATAAGTTACCTATCGCAGTACCCGTAGAATATCCCTCTACACCCTCAACATATCATCTGAGGACTGACTTGACTGTGTTGACATCATTTCTTTTATCATGCCTAAGTCCTAACTATAAACAAGTGATCACCCAGCCTATATAACAAAGCATCGCACAGAAACCATATCAAAATAAACTAAAACGAGTAACATGAACGTCATTAAAAAAATGAATTATATATTAAAACAATTTGTTGCCTCCTGAGTATGCAATGGACGATCCATTTTTAGTGAGATCAAATGCCAGTAGTTTGCAACGTTGTTTCAAAAGATGTAAGTGTTGAAAAATACAAAATATATTGTTCAAAATTGCTCTCATAAAATCTTTTACCTTGGGTGAGTTTGCTATCTAAGTTCTAAACAACTTATTTTCTGTTTTTATTCTTGTTGATGCTATTACTTATCTTACACATATGCTTATCATTATTGTTACCTTTGAATATAGGTTTCCATATTACCCAAAAAAAAGAAAAAGAAATCAAAATATGGTTCCATATTAGCCAAAAACAAGGGTGCACAACTCCTTGAATTGATTGAATCAAGAAATCAATTCTGATTTCTGACTAAAAAAAGTAAAACAAAAATAATCGATTGAAATTGACAAAATAACTTACAGCTTAAACAGCGTAACAGCTTCTTTCCCTTACCAAATGAATCAACGTACCAAAATATTTTACATAAAAAAGTGACAGCACTCCACTTGTCGGTAATTCATCGATACCGACGGTATAATTTTTTAATTTTTTTATCGGTAGTTTACCGCTCACATCGGTAAAATTGCCATTCGCGTACCGAAATACATTGGCATACCATTTAGTTATGCAGATCGGTAAATTGTTATTTCTAAGGATGAATTGTTGATGTGTGGAAAATTTCAGGTTGAAGGTATTGATTTTAAGGATGAATTGTTATTTATATGGAGAAAAAGGTCAAATGGTACTATTTTTCACACTCATTTCTTCCCTTTCTTCGATGACTATCTAAGTTATATGAGAATTTTTATAATTTAGCTGTTGATAGTTTATTCTTTTAGATATGGCTTTATTTGGTTAGCATTGCTGGTGCATGAATATGTGTTGGAAGATGATGCACCGACTTCCTTCTGGCAGAGAGGATTTTTGGGTACACGTACACTGCACATGCTTGAAAATTTGTAGTTTGGCTTTGGTATTTGATGTTTTCGTCAATGTGTTGTGTAACGTGTTCTGAAAATATGGCTCAGTTGTTATTTCTTTGTACGTGGGACTGAAGTCCTCACTCCTCATGGTTTGATTGACTAACCTATATTATGCTGCCTCAGCTAAGTATTTGAAACTTGTTGCAACTTCTAGTTTTCCTCATGGTTTGATTGACTTATGCCTTGTCTGCAATTTTTCCTTAGGGGTGACAAATATAAAGGAGAAGTATTATACTTACATGAAGAACCATCATCAGGCTGAGTGTGAGGCCCTGACCCGCCTCCACGTGCGGTCCAGCATCCACCGTTGCAACCACTTCAGAAACGTGAAAAAACCGAGCATTCTCAATTGATTGATGGTCTGTGCCGATTTCCATATGCATGTAATGCAGAAGGTTGCAATCAAAGTGATTGCAAGAATTACAACCAGGAAGATGTACCTGGCAATCTCCAATATTAGAGGACTACTCGTCCTCATTATCTGTAAATACAGCGCGAAGAAAAAGAAATTTTTTTAATCAGATTCCTTGTTTGTTTTGCATTCAAACGTTCTGCGTCGCTTTTAATAAAAAATGAACAACTTAGAAAGTCATTCAGAGCTTTTAATAATAATAAAAAAAAACGCTGCATCCACAGGACCACGAAGTGCCAACTGCCAAACTGAAGTCAACATACCTCGAAATCCAAAAAAAAAAAAAAATGAAGATAATTTATTACGTGTTCCAATACCAGCAACGCCTCTGTATCGTTGGTCAACATCTTGTTCTTTGTCTGAATTTTACTTCCTACTCGATCGTTTTTACTCGTCTGTGAATCTGTGATCTGGTCTTGGCACTTTTGACGATTTCTATATTTGCCTAATAGAAGAACGCCTTTAATATATATATATATATATATATATATATATATATATATATATATATGTGTGTGTGTGTGTGTGTGTGTGTGTGTGTGTGTGTGTGTGTGTAAAAATAAATAAAATGAAGATAATTTATTACTTGTTCCAATACCAGCAACGCCTCTGTATCGTTGGTCAACATCTTGTTCTTTGTCTGAATTTTACTTCCTACTCGATCGTTTTTAGTCGTCTGTGAATCTGTGATCTGGTCTTGGCACTTTTGACGATTTCTATATTTGCCTAATAGAAGAACGCCTTTAGTATATATATATATATATATATATATATATATATATATATATATGTATGTATGTATGTATATATGTATATATTAAATCTATGGACAAACAACTTTTGCTATCTAAATCAACGATAACTTTCATGTTTTAGTTGAAAAAAGTCCAAATATTTTAAACTAAGGACATAAATTGACATTTCATAAATACTCAAAATTAATACAAAAATGTTTTTCATGTGGTTGTAACATTTAAAATTAATAAAATTTAACTGCAACATTCTTTTTTCTAAATTTTATTGACATTTGACGTTTTTATCAATCAAGTTTTTAGCTCTTGCTTGCCGTACGTCCACCTAATAAAAAAAATATTCATTTATTTAAGCATAAGCGTACGCGTATTTATGGTTTGACTCCTTTTTTTTAAAAAAAAAAAAGCAAAAACAAAACAAAACAAAATAAAATATAGACGTATGTCTATACGTAAAGTAAAAAGGATGAAAAAGAAAAAGAAAATATAAACGCTTATATTATAACTGTTGTTTGGTGGATGATAACTGTTGTGGTTGTTATTATAATTGTTTACACAAATTGACACAACGAATTTGGAATTATTTGGGAATTGATTGAGTCTCGTTCCATTGGAATTTTAAATGAACACTACATTCATTTAAGTGAAATAAGACTTGAAAATGAAAATTGGATTTTTATATCCAAAACCATTTGGAAATGCAGTTAAGATGATTTCAAACAACTAAGTTAAGATGGTTTCCACAAGCCCCTTATATCCCCACTGGAATAGACTCACTCTCTATCTTAGCTTATTAATCCCATAATTTTAACTTAACACGTTTAAGTTTATTAATAAGGCCAATATAACCACATATTATATTCCTAAGTTGTAATTAACATTCTAGTTGTATTCTTTTTGTACGACGATTTCTCATGTCAATTAATGTCCAATTATGTCCAATCTATTCTAGTTTACATGTTTTTCAGTTACATGCTATAAATGTCCAATTAAGTGCAATTTATTCTAATTCATAAATTTGAATATTATTCAATTAAAATTTATCCAACTGCACTATTATTGACACATCTCATGTTTTAACCCAATTTGCACAAAAAAAAAAGTTTAGGATCAAAAAGGCCTAAACCCAACATCAGAAATAAAAAAGAATTGACTTAGGCTCAGATAGACAGAAGTAGATCTGAGTTAAAAATAGGGACAATTACAGAACTGTAATGACATTTTACAAAAAGAACAAAGGTATAGATAATTGAAATAAACTACAATAATTGATTTACTGAAAAAGGCAAAAGAAGAACAGGAACAAAAATCATATCTAAAAGAATTATTTACATAGAAAAGAATTAGAGATAGTTGGATCTGTAAATAAACAACAATTGAACTAGATCTATATATAACTACATAAAGATTCAAAAACACTATAACAACTATTATATCAATTTGGACCTCAACTTGAAAAAAATCTCATCTATACCATATTATAATTACTGAGTTTGTTTTCGAAGGCTCAGAAGCATTCTCGAGATTAAGTAGAACTCAACCGTCTCTTTCAGATATATTTTTTTCCCTTTTCGCAACTCTCTCATTCTTTTTGCCCTCATAATCCCTGCCTATTCCCATCTTCTCCCGATTCTTATTATTATGGAGCTTGATTAGAAAGCCGCACGAGTCCTCTAGTGTACTAAGCAACCAAGAGTCATGCTTTCCTTTTTTTTTTTCCATTCGTACGTCCCTCTCTTCTTTCTTTCCTCCTCCAACCCTTACGTACCTAAATTCTTCCTCTTTTCTGCTCCATTTTCAAAGGTTCTCCAGCTGTTCCACTTTTCCAAATTGACTTATGTAATTTTGGAAAGGCAAAGGATGTTAGGCAATACAAACGGGTTAATCGTCGGGCATAAGAAAAGCTTCCGCCTCAGCCTTTTTTCTGCAAAACCTAGATTAGATTGGGTTTCGATCGTAGATAACTGTTCAAAATCTAAGCAATGCTCCAATTATTGTCAAACATAAATACAAATCTCTCATTACCAGAGTGGCCTGGTATCGCAAAAAAACAGTCCGCTGATGGCTCTTAAGGCAGAAATTTCATGGAGAGGTTGACGACGCTTGTGAAACATTTTGGTATTAACTTCAAAATTCCTAGGCGTAGATTCAAATAAACTTCTGTGAATTTACATGCAGGTGTTATTATCCATGAAATATCTTCGAGTATACTATGGTTGTTGGGGCTTTAAGGTGGGTTTATGGCATGGTTCAAGAACTCGGCCGGCACCCCGAGATTTCGGGGTTACCGGACCGGTGTCGGTCGCCAACGGTCTGAAACCGACGATAAAAATCGGTTTCGGATCTAGGGAAAAAAAATAAAAATCAAACGAATCATTTCAAATAATTAAATCAACTCAAACGTTGTAAATTACATAGGTTTAAACTATAACTTACGGATTTCTTCGACAACGATTTCTTCGACAATGATTTCTTCGACATCCATTACTCGAAAACTTCTTCAAGTAGTTCGATTTCGATAGACAACGATTATTTAAAAACTTGTACTTCGACTTCGAGAGATCTCAGTCGATTTTATTTTCTCAATTTTGTTCGATTTCTATAATCGACAGTCGACTCTATTTTGTTTGTTTGTTTCGTTTAATTATCTAGTGAGAGGGCTAAACTAATCGTGTGAAAAGATGAAACGGGGCTGGGTTGGACTCGAGTTATTTGTGGGCTGAACAGAAAAGACAGCCCAGACGTGTTTAGTTGTTTGTTAACCAACATTTATTTAGATTTTGCATCATGTTTTTGTAGACTTGTTTAACTTATGTTTAGTTCCTGATTTATTTCTTTATATAATATATTTTTATTTTGTTTATAATTAACAAGTTCATTGCTAAAATAGTTAAAACCGAAATATTGACCGAAACCCGAAACAAAACCTAAACTACCGAGATTTACGAAACCCTCCGAAACTAACAAAATTTCAAACGGCGAAACCGAGACCGATACCGAATTCTTGAACCTTGGTTTATGGTTATTTTACTTGGTATTCATGTGATTTATTTATTTTATTTGCTTTTTGCATAGATTCATTATAAAAGATCATACTGATGGAGTTCTTAATACTGTTTTATGCATGAAAATTTAGTGTACTATCAGTTTTAAAAGATTTGATGTTAGTACCTTTAGAAGATGCATTACCTACAGGTCGAATGATATCTGCCAACCGAAGAATTTGGGCTTACATATGAGATTGTGGTTTTGCACTATTAGTCTACAGTAACCGGTACACACGTCAATTCTCTTTCCATTTGATGTATAATGTGAATGGTTTTACTTGGTAGCAGTGTAGTCAATAGCGAATAGCGCAAGCCTTGCGTTATGCGCTATAGTGCGCACTATAATGTTTATTTTTTACAACTAATCGAATTATCTTACATAACTGGAATTTAATGCTTTTGTTGCAGATTTTGTGCCATATCCAATACGTTCAAGGCTCCAAATGCAATGCTAGCGTACTTCATGCATATGTTATCTTTATTTAATGTTAAATGTAATAATGTTAGAGAATAAATAATAATTTCATATTGTACATTCAAAATTATTGATGGATATAACATATTTATGTCTTATACAATTTGAATTTTATTCTTAAATTAATGACTTATGATGAAATTTATTCTTGTTTGTGAGTTATGATGAGATTCTACCAAAAAATGCATGAAAAGTACAATTCGCATAAAATATAAGATCTCAAAAAAATTTAACATAGGAAAATGCATGAAAAATACAATTCACATAAAACATAAAAGCATGCATGTTCATCTAGAAAGTAGAAAATAGTTTTTTTTTCTTAAAAAAAAACTCAGCAAAGGTTAACATAGGAAAAAAGCACAAAACAAAACCTATATGCTCAAAATATCTCACAAAACAAAAACAAAACAAAAATCGAAGCTTTATGTTCAAAAAGAAACCTGTATGTCCATCTAGAAAGTAGATAAAAGGAGGAAAAATATCTCAGAAAAAAAGACATGGATAGTATTAAAATTCAGACTTGGAGAAGAAGAAAACAAAAGTAAAGCCAATCACGAAATAAAATGAATAAAGCAATAAACAAAACTGTATGTTTGGTTGAAGTCACTTTAGCTTTTCTAGCAGCAGAAATTGATTTGAAGAAGAAAGTAATTTTGCCCTAGATTAGAAGTTGATTCACATGTTATGTTATTGTCTAAATAGGAAACAAAATGGACCTCTTACATAATTATTCAAATTAAATGGGTCAGTTCGGGTTTCTTTACACACTCTCCAAACCTTAAAAAGAGAAAAGAAAAATAGCGCGCTATTTATCGCTATGCGCTATGATAAAATAGCGCGCGATGATAAAATAGCGCACTATGATAATAGAGCGTGCTATTTTTGCGCTATAAGGGACCTCAGCGCTATAAGAAGTAGAATAGCGCAACATATGCGCTATGCGCAATTTGGCGCTATAGCGCGCTATTTGATAACACAGCTCGGTAGTATATTGAAATTAACCTTTTTTGTTGGAATAATGTTGACCCCCAGATTGTGTTCCTAGTGAGTTGCCATTTGAAGAGGTCCGGCATGAAGATGTAGCAATTTCATTACAAAAGTTTCCTTTGTTTTATCATATATTTGTTTAAAGGTTATCAGATATTTGTTTAAGGTTTTCCTTTGTTATAGAATTTTACCACATGTAAATAAAAAGATAGATCTATAAAGTATAAACATAAAATTACCCATTGAGTTAGAGGAATTAAAGCTTCTGAACCTCTCATGGTTAACACATACACATTTAGACCAAGGACATAGATTAAACTAATACCTGGAGATTATACTTCTTGGACCATGGTAACTAATGTGCGTTACATGTGTTCCTCTTATTTAAGGAAAACAACCTACCCTTTTCTTGGGCTATCGAAAGGAATGTGGATAAATTTGAGGATGTTTTCATTTTGAGTTGGATCAATAATTTGATTCGAAAGTACATATTGTTAGTCCCCTCGAGAAGATGAGCTCTCAACTCTTGATCTAATTCGTTGAGCGAAGATATTCAAACCTTATAAAATGATAGTGTAAAAGATTTCAAATCTTCAAACTCTGATATTGCTTATCATTTCCTTTAGTTTCTTTTACAATCAGCTAGGATCGAATATACATGCACATTGTCTTTTGGAGCCTTTATGCAACTCAACATATATTATATCAATAAAGCGAATTGAATTACGATGCAATTTCTTAAGGTGTAATTTTGTTTATTAACAAACCCAAACTAAAAATTTTTTGCCAATGCTTTAATCGTGATATAGCAATATGATTATTTTAAGGGAAACCAATGTATATTTTACTTAATACATTTATATACCTCATGTTTTCTTAATTCACACAATGTTACAAAATAACATCATACATTTACATAATCCCTTTTTTAACGTTAGGAAAAAAGATGAGAATTCGGATGTATTTACAACACGTTTAGAGAACTAGGTGTTGTGGATACATAGCATACATGATAACCCGATTAAATAGTTAATAAATTATGGACAAGTGTTTATATCGCTTTGAGTTTAGGCCATATGCGTTTGAATTTAGTATGAATCATGATTACCATAACCTTCAATTGCTACATAGTCTAACAACCATTATTAGTGTAGAATAAGAGCCTTATTCTGTGTTTGTATTTACCTCATTCCAAACTATAACACCAGTAGATTTTTCTATAGGAAATTGTCTTGAGGAAGATTTTCAATTTTATTTTCATTATTGATAATTTGTTTGTGTATATTGAACGTTTAAATAGGAAATTAAAGAGCGAAGTGCAAATGTCATTTTGTGTGGTTTGCAAAATTTGGGTATTGATATTAAATATGGTTCCTTCCAGAAAATATTTCTTTCCTTTTTTTTGTACATTGTTGATCAGTAATTATCAATCTTCAAATGTAACTTTTTTTTCAACAAGGTTCCTTCATTTCAAGGTTCGACTCCCCAAAAATGTAAGCTTTTGAGCAATTTATTTTGAAACTCATGATTTATAATTGGTTTTATTCAATTTCATTCATTTTAGGATAATTTGGTTAGCTTAATGGTGATTTTTGAGTGAACTTGGAAATTTAACGGCTGACTTCAAAAAGTTACCTGTATGTCCTCATGCAAAATGCAACTAAGGGAGTGAATGCCGTTGTGTCTCAGAGAATCTATCGTGGGCTTTTTTTTTTTCTTGAGCTAATAGTCTTAAAAATAACTTTATTCACTATTTACTGCCTTCTATTTTGCCTGTTGCATTCATTTTTTGTTGTAAGCTGGCATTGATTAACTAAAAAAAAATTAGGTTGTGCAATTCTTTAAACCATAGGGTGTCCTATTAATTCAATTAAATATTTAAAACATGTTTATAAAATAACTACGAAATCTTATGATTTTATGCTATCATATTTTTTGACCCATGTTTTAGAAATATGAAAGTGAAATTTGATTTTTGTAGAAAATGTATAGCATAATATAATAGTTTGTACAATGTTCTATGCATTCTTTCTTTGGTTTCCAATTTGTTTTTCCCTTTAACTACCTGCCCATTTGTTTATCTCATTTTAGTTGGTTGTTCCTAATGTTCATTATTTTCTTGGATATGGACTGCTAATTGAATAACTTTAATTGGACTATAAAACCACTATAATAATTTAAATTGTGTAACTCTTTTACTCAGGAAAAGAGAAATCAAAATCAAAGCACCTGAAGCTATTGAACTGGCAGAATGTCTTGAGAAGAAAAAAAAGGAAACCACGGCCCAGAAGAAGAAAGCTGCAGCCGAAATTAGAAATGATGTGCCTAGGGTAGCTATGAAGCTTAAGCTAAAGCAAAAGCAAAAGGAAGTAGATGATCAAGCAAAGAAGTAGCAAGATGTAGTTAAAAAAGATGAAGAAGAAATGAATTATTATTATTATTACTATTACTACTACTACTATATTATTATTATTATTTTACACCATTTTATTTGTTATTACAGTTTGTATGTTAACATGATAGAACTCTAAGATGTTAAGAAAAGAAAAAGCAAGGAGATATCCAGAGGAGTGTAGGAACTAACAAAATTTGAGAATGGTGTAAAAGCAGCATGCAACCTAGAGACTATGGTGGGCTAACTTTAAAGCTATTTTAAAAGAAAATTATAATGCAATTCCAGTTTCTGGTATAGAACAACAATCACAAGAAAAGATTCAAAATAATAAGAAATAGATTCATATTTCACTTTCAGTCCATAACATTTAACTTAATTGTGCACGACCGGTCTTCATAGAGTCAAATTCCTCAACTACGAATCCAAATCAATCTTCCAAGCAAAATCACGCTCTTTGAATAGTATCATTCACTTCAGTTTTTTAAATTTTTACTTTTTTTTTTTAAAACTGCTTTAGGCAAAAGCACGATTTATCTAAAACTTCAAAATTGTGTTCTCAATTCAATCTCCAATTCTATAATTCGGTAATCAATTTAGGGTTTTCCTTCAAGGAATCAATTCAGTAATCACCTGAACTGGTTAATTCAGTAACACAATTTGTTCTCAATTGTGCAAATTGCAACAAAAAAATTGCAACTGAATTGAATTCAGCAATCAATTCGGTAAAAACCCAACATTAACTAGTTCGCAATTCAGCAATTAATTCAGTAATTCATATATAACTGCGCAATAATGCAAATTGCAACTCAAAAATTTAGGGTTTTTCCTTCAAGGAAATCAATTTTCAATCTAATAATCTGAAAGCAAATAAAAAAATCACCTGAATTGGTTAATGTATTGAACTGAGCTGCTGATCGGTTGAATCGGAGATTTGAGAATCACGCTTTCTTTTGGTTTTTCTTTTTTGCGCGGGAGATGGGAGAAGAAACGAAAACTGGAGTGTGAAGAAGGTGGATGCGTTAAATTAATATGTTCCTTTTTTCCCCTTTCTGCATTTGGGCGGTGGGAGTGGGCTGGGCTAAGTTTGTATTCATTTTTTTTATTTTTTTTCTGGTGCTTTTTCTACCCTGGGCTGCACAGCCCATGCCAGCCAGGGGATGGTTCCGCCCTTGCTAGAGACGCTACTTCAGTGCCTGGCTAAGGTAATTAGGCAATAATTTGTAGAGGACCTATGGATTAGCACGGTATCAGTTTTTGAATTTGTTATTAGGATTTTTATATAAGTAGAAGTGCTTTGTATTGTTTGTTTCATTGTAAAATTTCCCCTTACTTTGAGCGCTGCGTTTAACTTGCAAAACTCAGTTACTGTCCTTTTCATTTTTAATAACTTGCCATTTCCACAATAATATGGCTGTGGCCGTTATTATTCTTTTGGTTCTATGCATATTTTGATGGATAATAATGTTGCATAATGTTCAAGGGATGTTAAAAAAAAAAAAAAAATGACAAACAATTCCTTTAATGGACCAGTATTATATGCAATGTATTCTTTTTTATATGTTAAAAGTGTATATGATGTCATCATATATACACACACACACACATATATATATATATATATATATATATATATATATATATATATATAAAACTTACTTTTTCATTTTTAAGTGCTTTCAGTTTTGAAATAAATCCATTTTCATCATCTTTTTTATCCTTAAAGTCGTCAAAAATGATTTGTAATTTTCAAACATTTTAATTTACCAAACTCTTTTCTATGCAAGAAGAATCACCAAGTCATATAGCATTTTAATGGCTTGTAGCATCCCATGTGCATGAATTTAATCAATATCTTGTAACGACTTTCTTGAAATGCTGCACTAAGAAAATAAAGTTCATAAAAGAAAGGCATTTTAGCTGGATATGTAAGTGAAAAAAAAAAAATGTGTGGCTTCACTGAGAAGGACATAATGACATATATTAGATGGACTAAATGGTTTGTTCCATCGTAAACATTTGGAAATGCATGAAGGGACAGAAATAAAGCATTGATAATTTTTTTGACTGATGCACTCTAATTGGAAACTCTCTTATATTTGACTGATTGGCTAGTGGTTCAAAACAATGGACATTAGAGAGTGAAAAGGCCAAAACCACTGAATTTAAGTGAAGAAATCATTCGTATAGATCTATTGTGAATTTAAGTCAAGTAAATATATATGCAACAGTATTAAAGAATTTAAAGCGGGCAAATACATGATGCGCTAAGAGAAGCTCAGAAATACATGAAATAACCATAAATATATGCTTGTAAAAAACTTATCATGCAATATTGATTCGGAAAATACAACGCTCAAAAGCATGGCTAATTATGCTATGTTGTAGCCCGTCAGAGTTATCCTTCTCCAATAAACTAATTTATTTCATGCAATGCAGATATTGCTGTGTAAAACTCGACCTATGTGAGGAAATAATCTGAATTGCTAATATTGGTATGCATTTGCCATCTTAACCGTTTATCTTAACTATCAAATACATATGACATGCCAACAAAAAATATACAACTACTACTATTGGAAATGTTATGTTGATAATAAGTTTTGTATTTCATCTTTTTCAATAAATATAGACAATTATACCAACAGTTAACACTTTTCAACTTAAAATACATGCATTAAGGAGTGAAATTTAACTAGTTTGTTAAGAAATGAACATATGATTTGCGCAATGTAAACAATTTTATCCAGCATACTGCCAATTTTTTTTTCTTCTCATGAAAATAAACACTCGCTCTTTTCATGAACCTAAATGTTCAGATTATTTTTCCTTTCTTTTAGCAAAAAAAACTCTATTGTAGATAAGAGAATAGCTTATATTTTGTTGATAATTGATTTCTTAGGAATTAGAAAACTCAGCACTTATGTTTAAATTTATTTTGAATGGATTTTGAAGTAAGGGTGATTCTCTTGAAATTATACTAAACTATCACATAAAACATTATATTTATACTATTATTAATAAATAGTGAAAACTCTTCAATAGTATAAAGCATTCTTATTCAGTTCGACTATAAACCATTCACTTTGAACACAAACGTGGAAAAATTAATGCAATTTAATTGACATCTACATTTTCGATTGACAGGTAGTGCAAGATTGATGATAACTAACTGAAAGTATAAAGATTGTATGGAAATATTTGGTTTCAAGGGTGTTGTAACAGTTTAAAAAAAGGAAAACCACAAATTTTCAATTATTATTAAATTTTTATTTGTTCTATTTGATGAATAATATCAAGATGTAGTATTAGCTTTTTGTAAAATTAATTTGTTAGCACGTTTTTGAGTTCTAATTAATACTTCTCTATGATTGTATCATATGCGTTTCGAATTTACACTCACATTGTAGGCCATTTAAAAAATGTATGTATCCATCTACCATGCTCATGACATCGGTATGGACAAATAGATATAGCAGAAAAGTCACAAATGCGCTTTATACAGTATATCGAGGTGCATACATTGCAATTTTTTATCCATGAAATGTATATTTTATTACATGGATAAATATATTAAAACTGAAAATGTATAAGAAAACAATGCTGTAAAATATTGGAACGAAATCTTCATGAATCACTGAGAATTATTGTGCTAGATAACATCAACTTTCTCCATGGATTTAGCCTAGCTAAAAATGAAATTAAAAAGTCAAAGATAAAAAGAGAGAATGTAAAATCAAATTTTAAATGTCACTTTGTTGTGCTAAAGATTCATATAGCCAGATTTGACATATTAAAAAAGAAATTGTTGTTGCATTCTAGAACA
The DNA here is from genome assembly GCA_030737875.1 of Allium sativum. Lineage (NCBI taxonomy): Eukaryota > Viridiplantae > Streptophyta > Magnoliopsida > Asparagales > Amaryllidaceae > Allium > Allium sativum. The sequence goes on along the minus strand of CM060922.1, from coordinate 17,390,017 downwards.
GACTCGGCAATTTGTCATTAAACAGATCACAAACATCTTTTATCCCCATACTCACGTAATAACAATATATTATCGGTGATACCAAGTGTTAACTATTCTGCAAAAATTGAGCTAAGTTAAACTTGACAGTATACCTTTTTTCTAAGAAAAAAGAAAAATAAATTATGTCAATAGTATATCGGTTACAATGTATGACGTAAGGTTCAGACTCCAAAGTAAGAATGTTAATATTAACACGCTTATGTGGTACAGTGGAAGACAGTTGAAAATTTTCATCCAGTTAATGAATATTGGAGAACTGTATTTGGGTCACCAGCACCATAAAATTCATGTATATGGCAATATTCTCATGGGAAAGTTGATTTTAGGATGGTGCAAGGTTAGCATACAATATTGTGCGGTTTTATTACAACAATGTCATTGATTAATAGTCCCACTGTGGAACATACTTATGACACTCAAATTCATAAAAAATAATATCTTTGTTTTCTATGGCCATTGATTTGAGGGAAGCATCGTAAAAACACATTCTTTAAGTTTCAAAATGCACGATCACCATTCCTGGAAAATGGTTATAAAAAAGGTTTCTCACTTACCAAATCAGATAGCAAGATTTGGAACTAAATTTCCACCTGTTGTAATGCATTTTTCAAAAATTTGAATATCAAAAGCATGAAGATGATACTTGAATTTAGTATATACATGAGATGCATTGCATTAGATGCATTAGATAAAGAAAATAATGGCCACAAAACTTCATAAATATTTGTGTTATATAAATTATATTACATAATAGATCAAAACATGAAATATACTAATATGGTAAATCAAAATAATGTTAACAAACTCTTTACTTATCAGTTCTGTTTTTAAATGTTCATCGATTTGGCGAACACTTGATCCAACTATGATTTAATCTTACCTTAATATAATAGTAATAATAATAGCCATCTGTGAATTATGTCCTGTAACGACCCGTGTTTTTCGACTATTTAAATCTGAATATTTAAATTGGTTTTAAATATTTTATTTGGAATATAAATGGATTTTTATATTTAAATCGCTATTTAAACGAAGTTTAAACGATATATATTTATTTAAATATAAAACGAGCTTGAAAATGGCGTGCAGTTCGTAATTTGGAGTTTTGAACTTCAAATGGATATACAGAGTCCGATATAAGTCGGATTTCTGTGAAACGAGAAACGTTGGAACCGTAGTGACGATAGTTTTCATATAAAAGAAAAAATCTAGATTCCGTGTTATAGATTGTCAGATATGGCCAAATCAAATTTTGAAATAGTCGCTATGGAAAATCGTTATTTAATTTATAGGCCTTTAAAATAGCCGTTTTGCAAACGGACTCAGATTTCGACGAAATCAGTTTCATTAGAACCGTATCGCTAAATTATGTACGGTGGTGAATTGCGTGGAAAACCGATATCGTATGTGACCACGGTAGCTATAAACGCTCGTTCGTTTTCTATAGCGTGTATTTAAATAAATAAAAGGTTATTTGAATGTAACTGGAGCAGATGATCGAATTAGGCCACGAAACCAGTTCCGTTGAGTTCGTATCGTTGATTAGAGTCAGGATATGTATATAGTTTGTTATTTTTAGAGACCGGGAAATTTGGTGTTCAAAAGGGCATTGCGGTGCGCGTAAAAATAGCCTACCGGAGCAACAGTCTCAGATTGCGACGAAATTAGTGCCGTTGGGTTCGTATCGAAAAGTTATGGTCGATGTTCGCAGTTTCAAGTGGATTTGATTTATCTGGTGACCGTGAAAAAATTAAATGCGTGTTCATTTCCGGTTTCATAAAGGAAATTTTTTCATACGACCTCGGATTTCGACGAAACTTGTCCCATTGGATCCGGAATACCTTTTTACATTAAGATTAGCCTTTTTATCAGTAGACATAAATCATTTGTGGTGATTTTTAACACGATTTCTCCATGACGAAGTTTCGTATATTATAATATTATTAAAAACTATCCCAACTCTTCTTTTACTTTTTCATTTGCTTGCGTCCAGACTTCCTTGCGTCCCAAATTTCCCTTACCTTGCGCTCCAAACTATCTTGGATCCCTCACTGACAACCAATGTAAGCGCCGTGCTGCTCAAGTTTTTGAGAATCCCACCTTATACTGTGTATGCCTAAACCCCACCCAGCTACTCTATATGCTGAGATGCAAACACACCATCACCTACCCCATGCAGCGTACATACCTATACCTTTTCTTCCCAATATATTATTAAACCGTGCCGACAAAGCTACCGAAATAAAGAAATGTTTTCCAGTGCCTTGCTCAGCACACTACCTCAACACCTTGCACGCCACGGTTCCTCCCCAATATAAATACAGTGGCTCGCATCCTTGTTGTTCCTCACCTTCAGTTCTAACGAAAACGCTTCAAACCCAAACTCCATCATAGAAACAGTAAATCCACACCTCGTCCTTTCTTCTCAGCAAATAAAACTCTCATGCCATCATTTTAAAAAAAAAAAAAAAAAACAACAACAACAACAATGGCACTGGAAGGCTAGGGGGTAGTTGCGGAGGATGGCTGATAAAAGAAATGGGGTGACATGGCTTCAGTGCAAACATGGGGAACGTGGGCTGCTATGGGAGTTTTCATGCACTGGCGATTAGATTTTCATACTAAAAAAAAAAAAAAAACCCGAAGGAGGACGAGCTGTAATTAGATGGAAGGTGACGTTGGGGGTAGGACTGCATGGCGAGTCCATGCTGTTGGGTCAACAGTGAAGTACAGCAAGGATATAAAGGAAGAAGGAGCAGGGAAGTTGAGTTGCGTATGGGTCCAATGGGAAGCAGCGAATGATGCAAAGCAAGTTTCATTGAAAGGGTCTTGTTTGAGGACGCGAGAACAAATGAAGCTCTTTCACGTGAGCAGCATTTGATTTGTTTGGAAAAAAGAAAAAAGAAAAGAGAAAGAAAAAATATATATATATATATATATATATATATATATATATAAAAAGAACGAAGAAGGGGGGGCTGGAACCAACGTGAACAAGTGAATTGGGAAGGAGCAACATATGTTGCGATGGGTAGTGTGAACGCAAGTTTGGGGAATGACAGTCACTCGTCGGGAGTTGGGAAAAATATTGGATCCGGTTGCAAAGATGAACTGGAAGAGGCGGAAGTGGGCTTATGCTGATAAGGATTTGCGGTTCATTGGTGAGTGTTGTGTTTAAACGTGCCATACATGACTAACGATGCTTAATTAAGTTTATTCATAGGCCTGACCATGTTGTATTGGTTTAATTATACTTGTATAAGGGGCATTTACACATAACATAGTGCCTGCTTCCTTCAATCATGCCGAAACTGGATGAGTAACATGGCTAATCTTATAGTATAGGTAACCAGTCAAGTTTTAACGTATCTGAACCCTATTATATATATGCAAAATCTAGTTTTGCCTCCTAATCGGGCTTTATTAAATTAAGTGTTAGTCAATGATTTATTTATTAAAATATATTCATTTAAATTGAAACGAATATTATAATACGTTCATGCGTACCCAGAATCAAACCAAATACGGAGCGTGGGACCAGAAATCAACGGGCGTAAGATTTTGGAATTGAAACAGACGAAATTGAACGCAGCTGCAAGCTTATAAAATGAACCGTTCTGACAACGAATAGAGATCGAGGTGAGTTAAACTCACTCAGTATATTTTTCCCATTTATATTTTATATAAATTGGGTTTTTATTTTGTGTGCTCTGCTTGCTGATGATTGGCTGTTTGCTAGTTAAAATTTATTTGTTCATTTGACTGATGAAATTAAACCGTCGTTTAATTTCGATGAAAAACCAAATCGTTATTTTAACGATTGGTTCCAATGAAGGTAATTTACCTTGTTGGTCACATTTATAAAATAAACGTGTTTTGTTTGAATTGTTTGATCTGATTAAACTGTTTGGAAAATTGGTTGATGTGAAATGGTTGTTATTTACTATTACATATCAGTTAAATGGAATTAACCGATTTGTTTGGAGATAACTATTTGAATACAGGGAAGGACAGGTTGGAGGGATCCGACCGGATTCCTCAAATATTATATATGTTGATTGTTTGTTTCATATCGTTGATATATGAACTGATAGAACCCCATATGGTCGTGAAACCTGTTTGAGTGTGATGGTTGAACAGATATTTCCCGGGTTGTGTTTAAAATGAACTGACAGTGTTGATTGGGTAATTGGCAGTGAATGACCATAACCGTGTTGTGTCAAACGTCGGTTTTACCGTTCGGTAAATCGACGTAGTTTAAAGATATAAATTATTTTGTAACTGAACCGAAGTTTTCCAGTTATTTTATTTAAGAAATTAAATAAGCAATTTATAAATAAATATTTTAATCGATTTTATAAAAGGATTAAAGTACAAGTTTCCAAAACGAGATTTGTAAATTTGATTTATAAATGAATGCGAGAGTGTAAATAAGATTTTCCTAAATAAAGGAAATTCAACTAAACACAATTAGAGATGTGTTAACGGTTTAAAATGAAATCTAAGTTAAGTGGAAAAAGGGGGTAAATGGAGTATTTAGAAATGAATTCAAACAGGGGTTCTAAAAGGGTTCTTTAAAACCAAAATCACGGCCTTAAGGGTTAAAGCATTGATTTGGGAAAACGTCGTAATGGAAATAAGGTTTTCAAATATAAAGGAAAATACATACAATTCTGTGATGTTATATATTGGAAGTGGACATTTGAAATTAAAATCCCAGTCGGAAGGGTTTTTAATTTAAAGTAAGTGTAAGTAGGTTTTATTTGTAAAATACAAAGTAAAAGCTTGTTTTAAGAATACTCGAAGAAACGGTTTATTTAAAACCAAAGGTTATAAAGGGGAAAAGTATTTGAGGTTAAAAGTTGTGTATTTAATGAAGACTTAAATAATTAAAGGGGTGATCTTTAACTTGGATTCCATTAGAAGTGATTTGGTGTTGATAAAATTGAATAAAGTGTTATAAAGGAATGTCTAAACCAGGTTTTCGAACAGATTGGTAAATGGAATAAGTAAGGGGACATAGGGATAATGCTTGAAGTTAAAGTTGTGGTTTAATGGATGTTTACTCAAATAAAGGAATTAATTAAATAGATTATCGAACGAGGATTTCAAAAGTAAGAAACGACTTATGGAAACCAGATTTGAAATAAAAAGGGGAAAATGAGATGTTAATGGTTAAATGGCAAACTGGTATTATTCTGAGATAAGAACGTTGTCGATCAAGGTCTGAGAGGTAAATAAAATACCCCAACTTGAACGACTTCATTTTTATCAAGGAATGATATTGGTTTGGAACGAGTAAAAGATGTTGATATGGGCGTGATATTCCATACGAGAGTTGAATGTTAATGCGAGGTTTGGAATATCAAATGATATTGCAATATTAGTTCAAAGTAAATAAGAATATTTGATTTTTAATTATGTAATTTATCGTTTGATTTATCAAATCAGAAAGGGGAAATTTGATTTATACCATTAAGTATATACGTACATGGGTATCGTGAGTTGCTCGATTATAAGAAAAAGGGAAAAGAGTTTTTAAAGAAATATATCAATACTTTCAAAAGGGAATGGAAAGCGGGGTGTATACTTATATATATGCTCAAAAGTGTTTAAATGATTTTTGTTAAATAAGGATAAATATAATGTTTCAATATATTGGAAGGTTCAAAGGTTAAGCAACCATTTTATCAAATATATTGTAAAAGGCCAAGTCATGCCAAGTACTGAATCAGCAACTCAGTTTATTCACACTAGTGATATTTGATAGTTAAGTCACCAACTATCAAACCTGACCCATACGGTTGTTGGTATGGAAAGACCGGAATCGAATTTATATTCGAAAACCATTCCGACCAACAAATACGTGAAGATATTTGAAGATGGTTGAGATGGAACATTGAAGACTGTGGATCTTCATAAGCGGAGGAACTGCTAAGAATCTCTGGTTTAGCGGCCAGAGATAAACTGTGGTTTTGTCGTGATTGGAATCCACGGGTTGCAAGGACTACTCGCTACCGATCCATGGGGTGATTCCTATATGAGATGCAGTAGGAGAGTGCCTTCGGTTCATCCTGTTCCTGGATGACTTGTATGGACGAATGTCTGACAGAGTATTTCCTTAGAACCACGTACGTTGATTTTTACAAATACACCGAGTTGGTGGCGAAGAGGGGCACTTCTTCAATACCAGAGTATATTTGTGGACGTCAATTAGTGATCTGACGGATCTGACGATGTGGCATTCAAAGTGAATGATGGCCAGATGTTCGAAGAGATGAATTCTTGCCTCAAGCCTCATCAACCGGGTAAGGACAAAAATCGGGCAGGCAGCATGGCTATGTGGGTCGCTCCCATTAGGGTGTATAATCACCTATCTAGAGAAATTCCTTTTGTTTCTTATTCTATCGATTCTGCCCATTCGGGAACGGTGGTTTGAGTCCAACCGTTAGTGATATACATTCGATACACTCAAGCGAAATGAGTGGTCGGTCATGTGAGGGCCGGTTTGCAAGACGTTCTTGTTGAACCCAGTGTATTCGCCTCTAGAGATACACTATCGGCAGGCGGTCCCATACCTTGTCAAGGTCGGAATCCAATCTCCAATAAGCACCTGCGGTTTTGTTTGTATACTATATATGTGGAGCGTGAGATGCAAGCGTTCTACTAGATTCTAGTTACTTGTATTTAGACATTATTATAATATCAGACAAGATATTGGTTTCAAAAAATGTTTTGGGTTATCGTAAGGTAAAAACCGTCCGTGTTTATGTGTGGATTTGGTCTTACGATTATCCTTTTCTTTTGAAGAGATTTTGAACTTTAAAATCTTGTTGGATGATTTACCCTTAATACTGTGCGAGTTTATCTCACTCTGGTTCACCAGACTGACCCGGTGTTTTGTAAATGCTCGGGTTAGCCCGGGGTGTACAGGTTCAGGTTATCGAATGCTATGAAGAGACGAGCTGGAAGAATCCAGACGTATGATATTATATAGCTACTATTCCGCTGTGTTGAATAGGAGGACAGGTTATCATAACTGTCCAGATGTTGATGTACTCTGATATTGTAAGTATTTTTTTTTAAAAAGCTCTCAATAAAGTTTTATTTCTATATTATATTTTTGTTCCGCTGCGATGTGAGACTCTGATTCTGTGTTGTGTTTGGTTCCTCTTCTTCTTCTATTCTAATATTTCTTTCTTTCTATCTCACCCTCTAATTTCTTTCTAATACTATCCAGTGTTTTCGGTGTTGGAAGGTCGGCATGAGTTACGGTAAAGGTATTTATGTCGATTTTCGAGGCCGAAATCCGCTGGGTCGTTACAGTGGTATCAGAGCTATTGGTTTAGTAATAACCTTGGCTCTGTGGTGTAACTCGATAGAGATTGGGTTAGTAATACCCTAGATCGAGATTGAGTATATATGTATATGAGAGCGTAATTGTAAATTTTATATACAAAGGTTTTGTATTGTGTTGGATGATCGGTTCAAGTGTTGAGAAGCGTTGAACTGACAAATAGATGCAGTACTGTTTTGAAAGGAGGGTAAATGAAATAATTTTACCCAAATTATATTTTATATAGAAAAGAAATAATTTTCTATATTTATTGAGATATTGGTGTATTTGATGTGTTTGTCAATTTGAATGAATTCAAATTTGATTAAGAATTTGAACTGAAACTTAACCTGGTTAAGTGTGATTAAATTAAGAATGATAATGAAATGTAATAAAGCAGATTTGGAAATTGGAAATTAAATGAATAAACAATAATCAAAAGAAAATCAATCAGACATAAATCGATTGATGTTCAAATATGAGAAACCAAAATGAAATATTGATATTGAATGTGAATTCAGTTAATTTGACTGATTGCCGTGCATTGGTTGTTGTTTGTGATTGTTGTTATTGGATGATAGTTATTTGAATGGAAATAATCAACAAATGTAATGGAGCTAAATGATTTATAAACCAAAGAATAAATTTCCGGTATAATTAAACTGGAATAGAACCGCATAAGAATTAAAATTTATGATTTAACCCGGTATTTGATAATGAATTGATGCTGTGTGTTTGACTTTGCAATTGGTGTAGTTGTACCAGTTGATTAGTGAATATTATCTCAGGATTTCATATATTTGTTACTGGTATGTGAATTAAGTTGAGTACAGGTGCCAGATGGCTTTTGAGGATCATATATTGGTTGAGTAAATCGCGCATACGTTGAGCAAATATGCTAAATAGCGCTCGCAAAAAGGTACGACTACGCGAAAATATAAAATTTTGAATTTTAGGGTTTTGATTTTTTTGTTTTCCGACCGTTGGTCGATGTATATATATTTGTTTCTGCGATATCGCAGATGTCACTCCGTGCAGGGGAGATCTGCCAAATTTTCCCGAGAATTTAATGGGTTAGAATTTTTTTCAATATTTTTGAAAATATTTATTTACGATAACGAATCGGTTTTCGATAAATTGGATTTGGAAATTAATGGAATTTGTAGCACTTTTCTTACCTTAGCAATTTCGAGGACGAAATTATTTTAAGGGGGAAAGAATGTAACGACCCGTGTTTTTCGACTATTTAAATCTGAATATTTAAATTGGTTTTAAATATTTTATTTGGAATATAAATGGATTTTTATATTTAAATCGCTATTTAAACGAAGTTTAAACGATATATATTTATTTAAATATAAAACGAGCTTGAAAATGGCGTGCAGTTCGTAATTTGGAGTTTTGAACTTCAAATGGATATACAGAGTCCGATATAAGTCGGATTTCTGTGAAACGAGAAACGTTGGAACCGTAGTGACGATAGTTTTCATATAAAAGAAAAAATCTAGATTCCGTGTTATAGATTGTCAGATTTGGCCAAATCAAATTTTGAAATAGTCGCTATGGAAAATCGTTATTTAATTTATAGGCCTTTAAAATAGCCGTTTTGCAAACGGACTCAGATTTCGACGAAATCAGTTTCATTAGAACCGTATCGCTAAATTATTGTACGGTGGTGAATTGCGTGGAAAACCGATATCGTATGTGACCACGGTAGCTATAAACGCTCGTTCATTTTCTATAGCGTGTATTTAAATAAATAAAAGGTTATTTGAATGTAACTGGAGCAGATGATCGAATTAGGCCACGAAACCAGTTCCGTTGAGTTCGTATCGTTGATTAGAGTCAGGATATGTATATAGTTTGTTATTTTTAGAGACCGGGAAATTTGGTGTTCAAAAGGGCATTGCGGTGCGCGTAAAAATAGCCTACCGGAGCAACAGTCTCAGAATGCGACGAAATTAGTGCCGTTGGGTTCGTATCGAAAAGTTATGGTCGATGTTCGCAGTTTCAAGTGGATTTGATTTATCTGGTGACCGTGAAAAAATTAAATGCGTGTTCATTTCCGGTTTCATAAAGGAAATTTTTTCATACGACCTCGGATTTCGACGAAACTTGTCCCATTGGATCCGGAATACCTTTTTACATTAAGATTAGCCTTTTTATCAGTAGACATAAATCATTTGTGGTGATTTTTAACACGATTTCTCCATGACGAAGTTTCGTATATTATAATATTATTAAAAACTATCCCAACTCTTCTTTTACTTTTTCATTTGCTTGCGTCCAGACTTCCTTGCGTCCCAAATTTCCCTTACCTTGCGCTCCAAACTATCTTGGATCCCTCACTGACAACCAATGTAAGCGCCGTGCTGCTCAAGTTTTTGAGAATCCCACCCTATACTGTGTATGCCTAAACCCCACCCAGCTACTCTATATGCTGAGATGCAAACACACCATCACCTACCCCATGCAGCGTACATACCTATACCTTTTCTTCCCAATATATTATTAAACCGTGCCGACAAAGCTACCGAAATAAAGAAATGTTTTCCAGTGCCTTGCTCAGCACACTACCTCAACACCTTGCACGCCACGGTTCCTCCCCAATATAAATACAGTGGCTCGCATCCTTGTTGTTCCTCACCTTCAGTTCTAACGAAAACGCTTCAAACCCAAACTCCATCATAGAAACAGTAAATCCACACCTCGTCCTTTCTTCTCAGCAAATAAAACTCTCATGCCATCATTTAAAAAAAAAAAAAAAAACAACAACAATGGCACTGGAAGGCTAGGGGGTAGTTGCGGAGGATGGCTGATAAAAGAAATGGGGTGACATGGCTTCAGTGCAAACATGGGGAACGTGGGCTGCTATGGGAGTTTTCATGCACTGGCGATTAGATTTTCATACTAAAAAAAAAAAAAAAAAAAAAAAAAAACCCGAAGGAGGACGAGCTGTAATTAGATGGAAGGTGACGTTGGGGGTAGGACTGCATGGCGAGTCCATGCTGTTGGGTCAACAGTGAAGTACAGCAAGGATATAAATGAAGAAGGAGCAGGGAAGTTGAGTTGCGTATGGGTCCAATGGGAAGCAGCGAATGATGCAAAGCAAGTTTCATTGAAAGGGTCTTGTTTGAGGACGCGAGAACAAATGAAGCTCTTTCACGTGAGCAGCATTTGATTTGTTTGGAAAAAAGAAAAAAGAAAAGAGAAAGAATATATATATATATATATATATATATATATATATAAAGAACGAAGAAGGGGGGGCTGGAACCAACGTGAACAAGTGAATTGGGAAGGAGCAACATATGTTGCGATGGGTAGTGTGAACGCAAGTTTGGGGAATGACAGTCACTCGTCGGGAGTTGGGAAAAATATTGGATCCGGTTGCAAAGATGAACTGGAAGAGGCGGAAGTGGGCTTATGCTGATAAGGATTTGCGGTTCATTGGTGAGTGTTGTGTTTAAACGTGCCATACATGACTAACGATGCTTAATTAAGTTTATTCATAGGCCTGACCATGTTGTATTGGTTTAATTATACTTGTATAAGGGGCATTTACACATAACATAGTGCCTGCTTCCTTCAATCATGCCGAAACTGGATGAGTAACATGGCTAATCTTATAGTATAGGTAACCAGTCAAGTTTTAACGTATCTGAACCCTATTATATATATGCAAAATCTAGTTTTGCCTCCTAATCGGGCTTTATTAAATTAAGTGTTAGTCAATGATTTATTTATTAAAATATATTCATTTAAATTGAAACGAATATTATAATATGTTCATGCGTACCCAGAATCAAACCAAATACGGAGCGTGGGACCAGAAATCAACGGGCGTAAGATTTTGGAATTGAAACAGACGAAATTGAACGCAGCTGCAAGCTTGTAAAATGAACCGTTCTGACAACGAATAGAGATCGAGGTGAGTTAAACTCACTCAGTATATTTTTCCCATTTATATTTTATATAAATTGGGTTTTTATTTTGTGTGCTCTGCTTGCTGATGATTGGCTGTTTGCTAGTTAAAATTTATTTGTTCATTTGACTGATGAAATTAAACCGTCGTTTAATTTCGATGAAAAACCAAATCGTTATTTTAACGATTGGTTCCAATGAAGGTAATTTACCTTGTTGGTCACATTTATAAAATAAACGTGTTTTGTTTGAATTGTTTGATCTGATTAAACTGTTTGGAAAATTGGTTGATGTGAAATGGTTGTTATTTACTATTACATATCAGTTAAATGGAATTAACCGATTTGTTTGGAGATAACTATTTGAATACAGGGAAGGACAGGTTGGAGGGATCCGACCGGATTCCTCAAATATTATATATGTTGATTGTTTGTTTCATATCGTTGATATATGAACTGATAGAACCCCATATGGTCGTGAAACCTGTTTGAGTGTGATGGTTGAACAGATATTTCCCGGGTTGTGTTTAAAATGAACTGACAGTGTTGATTGGGTAATTGGCAGTGAATGACCATAACCGTGTTGTGTCAAACGTCGGTTTTACCGTTCGGTAAATCGACGTAGTTTAAAGATATAAATTATTTTGTAACTGAACCGAAGTTTTCCAGTTATTTTATTTAAGAAATTAAATAAGCAATTTATAAATAAATATTTTAATCGATTTTATAAAAGGATTAAAGTACAAGTTTCCAAAACGAGATTTGTAAATTTGATTTATAAATGAATGCGAGAGTGTAAATAAGATTTTCCTAAATAAAGGAAATTCAACTAAACACAATTAGAGATGTGTTAACGGTTTAAAATGAAATCTAAGTTAAGTGGAAAAAGGGGGTAAATGGAGTATTTAGAAATGAATTCAAACAGGGGTTCTAAAAGGGTTCTTTAAAACCAAAATCACGGCCTTAAGGGTTAAAGCATTGATTTGGGAAAACGTCGTAATGGAAATAAGGTTTTCAAATATAAAGGAAAATACATACAATTCTGTGATGTTAAATATTGGAAGTGGACATTTGAAATTAAAATCCCAGTCGGAAGGGTTTTTAATTTAAAGTAAGTGTAAGTAGGTTTTATTTGTAAAATACAAAGTAAAAGCTTGTTTTAAGAATACTCGAAGAAACGGTTTATTTAAAACCAAAGGTTATAAAGGGGAAAAGTATTTGAGGTTAAAAGTTGTGTATTTAATGAAGACTTAAATAATTAAAGGGGTGATCTTTAACTTGGATTCCATTAGAAGTGATTTGGTATTGATAAAATTGAATAAAGTGTTATAAAGGAATGTCTAAACCAGGTTTTCGAACAGATTGGTAAATGGAATAAGTAAGGGGACATAGGGATAATGCTTGAAGTTAAAGTTGTGGTTTAATGGATGTTTACTCAAATAAAGGAATTAATTAAATAGATTATCGAACGAGGATTTCAAAAGTAAGAAACGACTTATGGAAACCAGATTTGAAATAAAAAGGGGAAAATGAGATGTTAATGGTTAAATGGCAAACTGGTATTATTCTGAGATAAGAACGTTGTCGATCAAGGTCTGAGAGGTAAATAAAATACCCCAACTTGAACGACTTCATTTTTATCAAGGAATGATATTGGTTTGGAACGAGTAAAAGATGTTGATATGGGCGTGATATTCCATACGAGAGTTGAATGTTAATGCGAGGTTTGGAATATCAAATGATATTGCAATATTAGTTCAAAGTAAATAAGAATATTTGATTTTTAATTATGTAATTTATCGTTTGATTTATCAAATCAGAAAGGGGAAATTTGATTTATACCATTAAGTATATACGTACATGGGTATCGTGAGTTGCTCGTTTATAAGAAAAAGGGAAAAGAGTTTTTAAAGAAATATATCAATACTTTCAAAAGGGAATGGAAAGCGGGGTGTATACTTATATATATGCTCAAAAGTGTTTAAATGATTTTTGTTAAATAAGGATAAATATAATGTTTCAATATATTGGAAGGTTCAAAGGTTAAGCAACCATTTTATCAAATATATTGTAAAAGGCCAAGTCATGCCAAGTACTGAATCAGCAACTCAGTTTATTCACACTAGTGATATTTGATAGTTAAGTCACCAACTATCAAACCTGACCCATACGGTTGTTGGTATGGAAAGACCGGAATCGAATTTATATTCGAAAACCATTCCGACCAACAAATACGTGAAGATATTTGAAGATGGTTGAGATGGAACATTGAAGACTGTGGATCTTCATAAGCGGAGGAACTGCTAAGAATCTCTGGTTTAGCGGCCAGAGATAAACTGTGGTTTTGTCGTGATTGGAATCCACGGGTTGCAAGGACTACTCGCTACCGATCCATGGGGTGATTCCTATATGAGATGCAGTAGGAGAGTGCCTTCGGTTCATCCTGTTCCTGGATGACTTGTATGGACGAATGTCTGACAGAGTATTTCCTTAGAACCACGTACGTTGATTTTTACAAATACACCGAGTTGGTGGCGAAGAGGGGCACTTCTTCAATACCAGAGTATATTTGTGGACGTCAATTAGTGATCTGACGGATCTGACGATGTGGCATTCAAAGTGAATGATGGCCAGATGTTCGAAGAGATGAATTCTTGCCTCAAGCCTCATCAACCGGGTAAGGACAAAAATCGGGCAGGCAGCATGGCTATGTGGGTCGCTCCCATTAGGGTGTATAATCACCTATCTAGAGAAATTCCTTTTGTTTCTTATTCTATCGATTCTGCCCATTCGGGAACGGTGGTTTGAGTCCAACCGTTGGTGATATACATTCGATACACTCAAGCGAAATGAGTGGTCGGTCATGTGAGGGCCGGTTTGCAAGACGTTCTTGTTGAACCCAGTGTATTCGCCTCTAGAGATACACTATCGGCAGGCGGTCCCATACCTTGTCAAGGTCGGAATCCAATCTCCAATAAGCACCTGCGGTTTTGTTTGTATACTATATATGTGGAGCGTGAGATGCAAGCGTTCTACTAGATTCTAGTTACTTGTATTTAGACATTATTATAATATCAGACAAGATATTGGTTTCAAAAAATGTTTTGGGTTATCGTAAGGTAAAAACCGTCCATGTTTATGTGTGGATTTGGTCTTACGATTATCCTTTTCTTTTGAAGAGATTTTGAACTTTAAAATCTTATTGGATGATTTACCCTTAATACTGTGCGAGTTTATCTCACTCTGGTTCACCAGACTGACCCGGTGTTTTGTAAATGCTCGGGTTAGCCCGGGGTGTACAGGTTCAGGTTATCGAATGCTATGAAGAGACGAGCTGGAAGAATCCAGACGTATGATATTATATAGCTACTATTCCGCTGTGTTGAATAGGAGGACAGGTTATCATAACTGTCCAGATGTTGATGTACTCTGATATTGTAAGTATTTTTTTTAAAAAGCTCTCAATAAAGTTTTATTTCTATATTATATTTTTGTTCCGCTGCGATGTGAGACTCTGATTCTGTGTTGTGTTTGGTTCCTCTTCTTCTTCTATTCTAATATTTCTTTCTTTCTATCTCACCCTCTAATTTCTTTCTAATACTATCCAGTGTTTTCGGTGTTGGAAGGTCGGCATGAGTTACGGTAAAGGTATTTATGTCGATTTTCGAGGCCGAAATCCGCTGGGTCGTTACATGTCCAGTGTGACCTTTTCTATTCCTATCTAAAGCACTGCAGCTCAAATGCAGCTAGTGATAATACTTGCACGAAATTTTTTCTATGAACTCATAAGTCATGAAATACCATCTATATAACTGGAAGGAAGTTATTGAATATGCAATTACATTACTAATATATTGTTATTTTGACCATGCATAAACGTACATAAATAAAATGAAATATTATCATATATGTCAAGCCAAATATCTTTAATAGTTGCAACTTACAATAGTAGATGAAGTAGTCAACAAATACATCTAGAATGGCTGTATTATCAATAGTCGTAGCTAAAATCTATGTATATTCGTATATAGCTAGTTCATGTGATTAATGAATATGTATAAGCGAAAATCAACATCAAGACAAACATAGCCACATATAGTTTGTTTTGTATGCATGATTTCTACTACTAAATTAATCTTAATTTAGCGTCTAGTCAACAAATACATCTAGAATAGCTCTATTATCAATAGTCGTAGCTAAAATCTGTGTATAGTCGTATATAGTTAGTTCATGTGATTAATGAATATGTATAAGCGAAAACCAACACCAAAACAAACATAACAACATATAGTTGGTTTTGTATGCATGATTTCTGCTACTAAATTAATCTTAATTTAGCGTCTAGTACAGCTAGTACGTAAAACTCCTTGTTATACAAAGTCCTTCAAAAAAGATATCTAGTAAATGTAACTTGAAAAAAATAAATTAATGAGAAACTTAAATATAGAAAACCAATGAACAACATTTTATACAATTATTGTTGCTCGCCTAAAAATTTACATGAAATTAAGGCAATTATTATGGAAAAGAATTATTTTCAAGTTATTATTAAACATAAGTCACAAATACATAATTTATCACGTACGATAGTATTTCACATTAAATGTCAGAAAAAGTAAATTCGGAAACCATAAGAAGCAAAGGTCTTCCTTGTTTGACTTCTTCGTTTTCAGTGCACTCAAGATGATCAATGCATCAAAGCAATTATGGATGGAAAAGATGACGCTTTTGCTAAGGCTGTGGAGGTACAATAGTGATATTGGGAAGAAAATCGTCACATGAATCAACTCTTTTTGGATGAGTGAATTTGTACATGGTGAAAAGAATTCCTGACTTGATTTCGATCGAGAATAAAGACATTTCATTAGCACTATATAAATTTATGAAGTTGCAAAAGGAAAGAAAAAGAAGAGTCGGGAGGATGAATGAAATGAATATTATTTCAAGGGAAGCCGAGGAACTTTCAACTTAGAAATATATGCATACCCACGAAATTAAATTTCATTGAGAATTTGGTGTACCTGGTATGGTATTAATAATGTAGTGTAATATAGATGAGTAAAGTAAATGAATATTGGGAGATCAACTAAATATTTAAGGCAATACAATTGACTGTATCAATTTATGATCTATATAAATATGTATATGTTACTAATAATATGGTATAATATAGATTAATAATCAAAATGAATTTTGGGAAATTAAATAAATAATTTAAGACAATACAGTTGATTCTACCGATTTCTGTATAAACATGCACTACTAATAAGATATTATACCAAATATGAATAGTCCGAGTAGTAAACAGTTTAAATGACTGTAGAGGAAAAGGGAAGAGTGAAGAGGCTAATTGATTTTGTGAGACAGGGAAGAAAGATACGGTATCATATTTATAATTGAGAAAGTGTACATATGAGCAAGATAAGAGTGCATTTTAGGAATGCGATAAAAAATATGCACTATTTATCATCGAATTAAAATACTAAAATCTACTGTTATGGAAATTGGATTATTTTATATATGATAATTTTAATGCTATATACACTACCAATTATATTTGAATGACATATGGCATATAAAGTAACTATACAAATCAAATGCAATTATATTAAAAAAAGTGGAATGCATTGTTTTTGCCATATAAGGAGTGCATCATCCTACCATAAGAATTAATAACCAAATTATAACCAAAAATGTTTAAAATTGAATGCATTTAAAAGTGTAACTATTTATAGTTCAAATCTGTAATATACTATTTCGACGATGCATTTTAGGAATGCGATAAAATATATGCACTATTTATCATCGAATTAAAGTACTAAAATCTATGTTATGGAAATTGGATTATTTTATACATGATAATTTTAATGCTATATACACGACCAATTATTTTGAATGACATAGGACATATAAAGTAATTATACAAATCAAATGCAATGTATTTATTTTTAATTTGTATATTGGTAATGTAGTTATATGTTCACAACTCAATTTTGGATGTAATATATATATATATATATAATAAATGGATTTCGAATATTTGGAATTCAAATATAGTATTAAATTCTGAAAATGAGAATAAAATGTATAAATGAAGTATGTGCGCCGATGGAACCTTTGGTATACATAAATTATAGGAAGGTTTTTTCCCCTGATTGATTGAATAGGAACTTACGACGCAAAATTGTAATACTTCTATTTTGTCCGCCGATGGAACCTTCGGTATACATAAATTATAGGAAGGTTTTTTTTTTCTTGATTGATTGAATAGGAGCTTATGACCCAAAATTGTAATACTTCTATTTTGATTGTACGATAAAATAAATGCATAGTTTTTTCCATATAAGGAATGAATCATCCTACCATAATTCTGTTAGTTAATAACCAAAAATGTTTAAAATCGAACGCATTTACATGTACCATAATTCTCGCCGCATGATTTATTATATAATTGAAAATGATTTTAAAGTAATAATTAAATTTGGTATTTTACGGCCCAAGGGATTTCATGAGAATTCTTTTAAAGTAATAATTAAATTTCAAGGGCAAATTCGGTATTTTACGGTCGGGCCATTTAAAATTAGTGGGAATTATTATATAGATAGATTTTTAGGTACTTTTGATTGTAAAAGCATGAAAAACCCATATCAAGGAAACATAATAATACATTTTAGTCCATAACATAATATTTAGACTTTATCTAAGAAAATGAAAGAAAATATCCGGGAAAGAGTAAAAACCTGAATCTAAAATATAAGCGTTCAATAACTGTAGCTATATCTCAGTGGTTATTAGAAACAATATGAATAGGATCACTCCTCAATAATCGTAACATTGAGGGTACTGGTTATTCCAATTTTATGTATATTACTGGACTGAACATGATGACTATATGAAAATTGTTATTGAAAAGCTTTGGAACAGCCAAAAACATAAATTTAAGTGCATCAGGTCATACAAGCTCTAAGGACAAGCAAACCAGTTACAACAAACAAAAAATTGGCTAGCAAGTTGGTTTTTACAGAATTGCCTTTTTAAACCCATGAACCCATTTTATAATCCAATATATTTTACATGTAATCAATTAATCAGATAATTGTCTAAATTTTAACAATAACATGTGATTGCTAAATCATGTAATTACTCTAACATATAAGTTTCTCAATTTCTACCGTTAACGGTCTAGGTACATAAATGTCACAATTTAACATGGAATTGAAACAACTGTACTTACTACACATATTTTGGCAATTTTTCCAACATATTAATATCTTAGCATATTAATGTTCCAATATGTCACTCTTTAATTAGATTTGAAGCATTGAATGGTAATTAATTTTCCCGGTAACATAGTGGGTTTTAGATATGGAATACTACCAGTTTTGCTCCATGGGATGAATAGGTTGGGATTGGGATAAAAAAAAATATTATTTCGGTAAGGCGATAATCCCGACTAGTTTGATAAACCTTAATTTGGTTTAAGTTGTGAAAAGATATAATAAAATCTTTTGAAATTGATATCCAAAGGAGGATTAAAGAATAAGTTTAAATGAACTTATCTTTGATAAAATTAACGGGAATCTTTCCCAAGAATATTCTGAATTGAAATGAGGCGTATGATGTGTTTTTATAGCACTTGATTATAAGATATGCGAGTTATTCAGAAAGACCAGGTTTAACCCATTTTGAATAACAGACACGGCGACTAAATGTTGACGATGAATATGGTGGTTGAAGACCGGAGATCTTCACATCGAATGGATGATTATTGATGTCTTGATTGGGAGGTATACCCAAAATGAGGTAATAAGTGGTGATTGTCCATACGTACTTGGAGATCGACCAGATATGTGTGGACCTCTCTCTTGTACTAGACATATGGGACGAGGAATAAAGTGCCTCCGGTTTCGTTCAGACCCAGAACGGACTTGCAAATGGATTGTGTATCTGACATTGTATTCTGTTATGCTGTATTCGTTGATCTCTGCTATATATATATATATATATATATATATGTTGGGTGGTGGAGAATTTATTCCCTTGCTTAACACCCCTTCTTTGAGACGTACGAGCTTAGAGGTCATATATTGGTAAATGATCAATGGTATGGTATGGATTGATAGTGTGGCATGCTGAGATGCAATAACCAGGGATTTTGTTGAAAAGTAAAGTCTTGTGCATGATGATTAAAGCACGGCTTTAATTAGCATAGCTTTATGGATAGCATTAATTCGCGAGCCTCACACACCGGTGTGAACCACAAACGGGATGAGGGACCGCAGGGAGTGCATGCGTTTCTTTTTAACTTGGAGTGGTGTCATGGTATAGAGCCTAGACATTTTACTTATGTGGATGATGGATAGCGAGGTACCTCAGATTTGAGTCCCTAGTGGCTCTTGATATGGTCAACATACTGACCAGATTTTATACCCCATAAGGTAGGAAAACGTATTATTTAGGAATAACCAATCCTCAATCGTAAGAGTGGACCGGCCCTGCCAGATCCCAGGTGCAGTTGCGGTTGAATCCTAAGACATGGGATAGAGCGTCTTAAATTGGAAGGAGAGGTCCCTTGCCTTGCTTCATAGATGGAATCCAATTTCCAATACGCGACTTTTACGGTTTTAGTTGTAAACCTATATGGAGACATGATATACGGTACCCATGTCGTCTATGATTGATACATTTATATTTGAAGTTGATTTCTTCACTTATAGTAATAATAAAAGATAAATTTCTCGTACCAAGCATATTTAGCCATTATAAGGTAAAACTCTATTCTCTGGTTTGTGTTTGCAATGTGTGATGGGACGTAAGTCTTATAATGGCTTCATTTTTTCTTTTAGCATTGCGTTGTTTGTTTTATGCACTGGTATTCCTAGGAGAAAACCCGTTCCATATTATACCGTGTGGTCCCTTGATTTACATAACTTTAAAATTAAGTAAATAACTGTTTTAGTTCTCACACCAGTCCCATGACTGACTCGGAGTTTATTGTTTTCACCTAAACTCTGGGTGCCCATATTTTGCACACAGGCAGCTAGTAGTTTTGGTTTTCGCAAATTTTTATTTCATAGAATCTTGGATTACAGCTGGAGCTATATTTGGAAAGCTTTGTATCCTTGTATTTCTTTCAGTTGTGCAAGTTGATATATTTCCGCTGTACATTATACTTATGTATTATTTTTCCGGTGCTATGTATTTCAAATCTATGATATTTTCTGATATATGATATTCATTTGTACTCTTATTCTTGTACTCTGATGTAAATTGTTGTAATAACAATGAAATATTCTACTGTTTTTGTTCTGATGTGTTGTGTTCTCAAAGCAATCTGCATTCCAGTTCGGTCTAGGTCGGGCGGGATTTCTGGGTGTTTCATTTTGGTATCAGAGCTTTGGTTTACCAATCTCGAGAGCAAGACAGATTAGAACCGAATGAAAGAATTCATCAGAGATAGGATTAGTAATATCCTATAAGAATAACTCGTTAGAGATAGGGTTAGTAATACCCTAGAATGAGTTCGAAGAGTATTATTTATAAAACAAATTTAGTTTCAAAAATTTATAACTTATTATAGGTATTTCACTATTTTATTTGTACTATCGAGTATTAGAAGATCTTGAATATACGCATAATTAACGTGTATTCGAAGTCTCAATATGCTAGATAGATATAGAATCACACTCTGGTCGCCCGGGGATGATTCCGATGATTGTCATGGCATCATCAGCATTTATGTTCTTGTTTCGAAAGTAGGATATCTATATGATTCCAATTGACTGGTGTGAGAACCAAAACTTTGTTAGAATTTATGTTGTGATTTGGAATTGAAATATGATTTTGAGTATATATAAAGGTTATGCATTTGGAAAGCTAATCAACTAATTGAGTGCTGGTTGTGTTGTGTGATTATTAGTTTAACTAATAAAAATATTGGAATGATATTTAATTTAACCAATATAAGAATGAATGATAAGTAAAATTGAATCAAATATTGAACTAAATTGTAAATTGATTGAATTTGCATACACGTACGTGCATATATAATGAACAAGTCATAGCAAGGAGACTAGAGAAGAGGAATAAAATTTTATGCCCGACAAATAGGTATGTTTACTATATTCATAGGGTTTGATGATTTTATGAGCCGATTGGCTAGTCGCTTTGCTTTCTCTTTTTCTTTTTGGATGATGAGGGCCCTGTGAGGCAAGTTGCGGTTTTTCCGATCAACCCGTATAAAGGAGGTTATGGCGAAATTTTTCAAAAATTTAAGGCGTTAGCCAAATTGTTGAGAAATTAGAATGTTCCTAGAAACTGAAAAGTTGAAGAACATAAGCCAGAATGAAAGTTGAGTTGGTTGGTTAAACAACTTTCAGCTCCGTTCCTTTTCGAAGACGAAAAGATTTTAAGTGGGGGAGATTGTAACAACCCGGAATTTCAGAACCAATTTAAAATTTTAATTTAAGCTATTTTAATGGATTTAGAATATTTAAAATGAATTATTTTAAATAATGACTAAAATTTTATATAAAATGAAGTTAGAACTTATAAATTTATATTAATTATATTACGAGCCTGCAAATGGCGTGGTAGTTTGAAAATTTGATTTTAAAATTTAAATGATTATACAGAATTCATTATAAGTCAAGATTGGATAAAACAAGAAATGTTAGGATCAAATTATCTATATGTTTCTAAAGAATGTAAAAAAATTATATTTCACTTTATAAATTGTAAGTTATGTTCAAATTAAAAATTAGAATACTCGTTATAGAATTTATATATATTAAATAATTTTAATATTATATAAGCCCTTAAAAATAGCCATTTTTCATGTGAGCTCAGAATTCGATGAAACCAATCTTTTTGGATCCGGAATGTCATATTATTGTTAGGTTTCAAATTTCAAATTTTTTGGAACTAATATGCGAGCGTAGCAAATTTAAAGGCACGTTAAATTTAATTGACTAGAAAAAGGCCATTTTGCAAATGGACTCAGAATTCGACGAAACCAGTTCCTATGGAACCGTATCGTCAAACCATAGCTATATTCCAAAATTCGTTATTTTTGGAGTCAGTATGTGGCCCCGGTAAATTAAAATGTACGTCGAAACCAATATGTAGCGTTATATTAATTTATATTTTAATTTTAATTAAAACTGTTAAAAACAGCTGAATTAGCTTACGAAACATATCCCATTGTGTTCGGAATGGGGGTATTTAGCTAGGAGCGATAGTCGTTGGGTTTAATTTGGAGTCTGGACGAAAACAAGACAATTTATGAATTAAATAATATATATATATATATAAATAAACCTAACCCTAAAATCTGATTGGTCAAATCCAATTCCACGGTCAAATTTTCTCCAGCTGCACCCAAGCGATTTGAACGATCGGAAACTTCAGAGATTCTTCTCCAAATTCACGCTAATCTGCTCAATGATATCATAAGTGTTCTACAGCAAATATGTTGCTCTCTTCGAGCTCTATGGATTCAGTGGATATGATCGAATCTGGCTATGTAAATCGTTCAAATTTGGGGCTCGAACTACTGATGTTAGCACACCCTTTTCCGGCACCAGGAGCCGTTGAGTGTGACGCCGTCGATGGCGCAGGGAGGTGGCTTGAAGGGCGACATCTGGTGCTAGGGGATTGATGGCCGGCTGCTCGGATTTGCGCGCGTTGGTGAAGATTGACGACGTGGTTTGGGTTCGTTTTTTTCCGTAGAAGAGAAATGATGGATTAGAATAATTTTTAGGTTAATTATTTAACTAATGACGATTTAATTGTTAAATGTTTATAATGCAATATCTTTTTCATACGAGCTTAGAAAATTGCAAACTCGGTCACGTTGGAATCGTGACAACGAACTCTACAACCCGAGACTGACCAGAACTGATTTGGAGCAAGTTAAACTTTAAGCTAAAAAGAGTAATCGTCAAATTAAAGAATGACGGAGTGGAAACCTAAGTGAGAACTCTTCCTCACTCTACTCTTGTATTATTATAATTATATCCTAGGCTGTAAATTGTGCTTAGTAGCTTCGGTCACTATTATTTGAAACCATGGATGTTTGTCGATTTTTGTTATTGGTTGAAAAATTGTTGAATATGGGTTTGGCAAACCTATTGACAAATTATTGATATAAATTGTTTGTGTATGGCGCAAGCCAGTATCAGGACAGGGATAATGCTAGACATTATTCCGGTTCTACAAACCGCACTGTTATAATGCCGAGTTTTTCTAAAATATGTTAGAAAAAGTCATATGTATTTATGGTAGTTAAAATAGAATTACATATCCATTTACAAGTCAGCCGACTTGTTTATGCTCACCTATTTAAGTGATATCGATTGGGACGATAATTTTTACACATCGCCCAAGTGCACAAACAATGATCAGTATTTGTTGGATGAAAACCCCACATGGGTATTGGGATGATATTTCACATACACTAATCCCAATTGTTTAGTTGTATGTCAATCGATCAATTGGCAGACTGTTGTAAGCGTTATTCATTTATTTAAGGCTTATACAGTTGTAGAATGCACTTTGGATGTTTCTTGAATGTCTAATGATTACTTATCATTATTGTTGAATACATGCGATGTATAAAATTCATATAACTAAACTTATATGGTAATTGATTGGGTCTCATTACAATTTGGAAATAATGAACATTTTCAAATAATATCCAGTGAAGAAATAAAATATGGATGTCCAATTTTGGATGGACACAAAATATAAGTAAGTTTGGCTTTGATGTCCGATTCTGGATGGACACAAAATATATTTAAGTTTGGTTTTAATGTCCGATTTTGGATGGACACAAAATATATTTAAGTTTGGTTTTGATGCCCGATTTTGGATGGACACGAAAATAAAGAAATATATGAAGCTGATTTAAATAAATTCGCGGCATTTTTAACTCGAATGGATTTTCATATCGATTTTATTCATTTTATAATGAATATGGAAAAAGAATGGATTTCAAAATAATACATTTTGAAAATATTATCATTTTAATATTACAATGATATGGATTATTCAGTTTTGATTTAAAATTGAAATGCAAGTTGGAATCGTTTTCAAACGAATTTATAAACGTTTTATAAAATACGTTTTGAATGGAAATCGATGAAATATTATATATATATATATATATTAGAATGGTGAATAGAACGTTTCGCGTAGTGACCGTTCACGAATTTCGACCATTGACTTCGATTTGACGTAATGGAAGATCCGACCGTCGGATTCTTCTGAAACTGGAACCCTTGGGTTCGTATCGAAAACAGCTTTCAAATGAGTATATGAGATTTGAAATATAATGGTTGGATTTTGAGAAATGTCAAATTCAAATTTGAATAAAAACATCGCTCGTGTAGTTAAATGACCTGAAACGTCATTCAACTAAAAGGGCCTATTTTCAAACGATCAAAAATAGGGAAAAATTATGTAAAATCATAATAAATGATGTGAAATGGTTTTTGGATGAAATATTCCAAGTTATCAAGATAAAATATATTTTTATCAGAATAAGTTGTTTACCAACTTAAGTAAGGAACAGAATGGATTAATCAATGGTTTTGATATAACCAGAGTTTTATAATATATAAATTGGAATAGATTTGAATGGAAATTATCTTCGTATATTTCAGTATTGGATTCCGTGATTATACGGATAATCGTTGAGGAATTAGGAAGATATAGATATCGTTATTCCTAATACGATATTTGTTGATTTAACAATTTGATATTGAATATAATTCGATAGGAATTCTATTCAAAGCCTTATATTTAATATCAAATATGATTTCGGGTTTGTCGTGAATGGAGTCTTAAATAACACTGTTTTTGAACCAATTTGAGAAAAGAGTTGAATCTTTAATTAGATTTGAAGCGTTTAATGGTAATTAATTTTACTGGTAACACAGTGGGTGTTAGATAGGGAGTACTACTAGTTTTGCTCCATGGGATGAATAGGTTGGGATTGGGCTAAAATAAAAGATTACTTCGGTAAGTCGATAATCCCGACTAGTTTGTTAAACCTTAATTTGGTTTAAATTATGAAAAAATATAATAAAATCTTTTGTAATTGATATCCAAATGAAGATTAAAGAACAAGTTTAAATGAACTTATTTTTATAAATTAACGGGAACCTTTCCCAAGAATATTCTCAATTAGAATGAGGCGTATGATGTGTTTTTATAGCACTTGATTATAAGATACGTGAGTTATTTGGAAAGACTAGGTTTAACCCTTTCTGAATAACTGATACGACGACTAAATGTTTACGATGAAGACGGTGGTTGAAGACCGGAGATCTTCACATCGAATGGATGATTACTGATGTCTTGATTGGGTTGTACACCCAAGACGAGGTAATAAGTGGTGATTGTCCAGACGTACTTGGAGATCGACCGGATATGCGAGGACCTCTCTCCTATATTGGACATATGGGACGAGGCATATGGTGCCTCCAATTTCGTTCAGACCCAGAATGGACATTCAAATGGATTGTGTGTTTGACCTTATATTTTGTTATGTTGTATTCGTTGATCTCTTCTAAATATATATCAGTTGGGTGGCGGAGAATTTATTCCCTTGCTTAACACCCCTTTTTTGAGACGTACGAGCTTAGAGGTTATATATTGGTAGATGATTAATGGTATGGTATGGATTGATAGTGTGGCATGCTGAGATGCAATGATCAAGTCTTTTGTTGAAAAGCAGAGCCTTGTGGATGATGATCAAAGCACGGTTTTAATTAGCATTGCTTTGTGTATAGTGTTAATTCGCGAGCCTCACACCCCGATGTGAACCGGAAACGGGATGAGGGCCCGCAGGGAGTGCATGCATTTCTTTCTAGCTAGGAGTGGTGACATGATATGGAGCCCATACATTTTACTTATGTAGATGATGGATAGGGAGGTACCTTGGATTTGAGTCCCTAGTGGATCTTGATGTGGTCAACATACTGACCATATTTTATGCCCCGTAGGGTAGGGAAACGTATTGTTCAGGAATAACCAATCCTCGAACGTAAGAGAGGACCGGTTCTGCCAGATCCCAGGTGCAATTGCGGCTGAATCCTGAGACACGGGATAGAGCGTCTCGAATCGTAAGGAGAGATCCCTTGCCTTGGTTCATAGATGGAATCCAATTTCCAATGCATGACTTTTACGATTTTAGTCGTAAACCTATATGGTGACATGATATATGGTACCCATGTCGTCTATGACTGATACATTTATATTTGAAGTTGATTTCCTCAGTTATTGTAATAATAAAAGATAAATTTCACGTACCAAGCATATTTAGCCATTATAATGTAAAACTCTATCCTCTAGTTTGTGTTTGCATTGTGTGATGGGACCTGGGTCTTATAATGGCTCCATTTTTCCATTTAGCATTGCATTGTTTATTTTATGCACTGGTATTCTTGGGGGAACCCCATTCCATGTTATACGGCGTGGTCCCTTGATTTACATAACTTAAAAATAAAGTAAATAACTGTTTTAGTTCTTACACCAGTCCCATGACTGACTCGGAGTTTATTCTTTTAACCTAAACTCTGGGTGCCCATATTTTCCACTTGGGCAGCAAGTAGTTTTGATTTTCGCATATTTCTATTTCACAGGATCCGGGATTACAGCTGGAGCTATATTCGAAAAGCTTTGTATCCGTCTATTTCTTTCAGTTGTGCTAGTTGATATATTTCCGTTGTACATTATACTTATGTATTATTTTTCCGCTGCTATGTATTTTAAATCTCTGATATTTTCTGATGTATGATATTCATCTGTACTCTTATTCTTGTACTCTGGTCAAAATTATTGTAATAACAATGAAATGTTCTATTGTTTTTGTTTTGGTGCATCGTGTTCTCAAAGCAATCCGCATTCCAGTTCGGTCTAGGCCGGGCGGGATTTCGGGGGGTTTCAGTATTAGTTATGTAGTACTACCAGTTTTGCACCATGGGATGAATAGGTTAGGATTGCAATAATAAAATAAAGGATTATTTCGGTTAGGCTTGTTAATCCCGACTAGTTTGATAAACCTTAATTTTGTTTAGATTGTGAAAAGATAATATAAAATCTTTTGAAAGTGATATCCAAAGGAAGAATAATGAATAAGTTTATAAGAACTTATCTTTGATAAAATTAACGGGAACCTTTCCCAAGAATATTCTGAATTGGAATGAGGCGTATGATGTGTTTTTATAGCAGTTGACTATAAGATACGTGAGTTATTCGGAAAGACCGTGTTTAACCCATTCTGAATAATTGATACGACGACTAAAAGTTGACGATGAAGATGGTGGTTGAAGACCGGAGATCTTCACATCGTTGGGATGATTACTGATGCCTCAATTGGGCTATACACCCAAGACGGGGTTATAGTGGTAGTCATCCAGACGTACCTAGAGATCTACCGGGTATGCGAGGACCTCTCTCCTGCATTGGACATATGGGACAAGGAATAAGTGCCTCCGGTTTCGTTCAGACCCAGAACAGACTTGCAAATGGATTACATGTCTGACATTGTATTTTGTTATACTGTATTTGTTGATATCTGCTAAATATATATTTGTTGGGTGGCAGAGAATTTATTCTCTTGCTTAACAACCCTTCTCTGAGACGTACGAGCTTAGAGGTTATATATTGCTAGATGATCGATGATATAGTATGGATTGACAATGTGGCATGCTGGGTTGCATGGATCAAGGCTTTTGTTGAAAAGCAGGGCTTTGTGGTTGATGATCAAAGCACAGCTTTCATATAGCGTCGCTTTTTGTATATCGTTAATTCGTGAGCCTCACACCTCGGTATGAGCCTAAAACGGTATAGCGACCATATGGAGGACATGACGTTTCTTTCTAGCTAGAAGTGATGTCATGGTATGGAGCCCAAACATTTTTACTTATATGGATGATGGAATGAGGCGCCTCGGATATTGAGTCTCCAACGCTTAGAGATAGGTCCGATAAGACCGGGAAACGTTCAACTAATCCACTAAAGTAAGTGTGGACCGATCCTACCGCTTCCAAAGTTTGCCCAGAGTGTGTAATCCTGAGGCATTTGCTAGAGTATCTTGAATCGGAAGGAGCCATCCCTTGCCTTGACTCATGATGGAAATCCAATTTCCAATACACGACTTTTCGATTTTTGTTGTAAACCCATATGGCGACATAGTAGGATGGGGTACTATACCGTCTATGATTGATACATTTATATTTGAAGTTGATTTCTTCACTTATAGTAATAATAAAAGATGAATTTCGCGTACCAAGCATATTTGGCCATTATAAGGTAAAACTCTATCCGCTGGTTTGTGTTTGCATTGTGTGATGGGACCTGAGTCTTATAATGGCTTCATTTTCTTTATTTAGCATTGCACTGTTTGTTTTATGCACTGGTACTCTTGGGAGGAAACCCGTTCCGTGTTATATGACGTGGTCCTACGATTTAATTAACTTTAAAATTAGTGTAATAACTGTTTTAATTCTCATACCCGTCCCATGACTGACTCGGAGTTTATTTTTTTAACCTACTCTGGGTGCCCCTATTTTCTACACGGGCAGCTAGTAGTTTTGGTTTTCACAGATATTTTTCTCGCATGATCCTGGATTACAGCTAGAGCTATATTCGGAAAGCTTTGTATCTGTATATCCCTTTCTGTTGTGTTAGTTATTATTTTCCGCTAAGCATTGTACTTATGTATTATTTTCCGCTGTGTAATATTTATTTATTTATTCATACTCTGTTATAATCTTGTGCTCTGGTGTAAATCGTTGTGGTAACAATGAAATGTTCTACTGTTCTGTGTTCTGATGCGTCATGTTCTCAAAGCAATCCGCCTTCTAGTTCGGTATAGGTCGGGCGGGATTTCGTGTCGTTTCAGTTTTGGTATCAGAGCTTTGACTTTACACAGCTTGAGAGCAAGACACATTAGAACCAAACGAAAGAATTCATCAGAGATAGGATTAGTAACATCCTATAAGAATGGCTGTTAGAGATAGGGTTAGTAATACACTAGAATGAGTTCGAAGAGTGTTTTCAATTAAAAGAAATCTAGTTTTGAAATTTACAACTTATTATACACCTTTGAGTATTTTATTTTATATTAAATTTGGACTATCGAGTATTAGGAGATTTTTCATATACGTCTGACCCACATGTATATGAAGTCTCAAACATACTGGGTAGATATAGAATCACACTCTAATCGCCCGGGGGTGATTCTGATGATAGTCTAGACATCATCAGTATTTATGTTTGAGTTTTGAAAGTGGGATATCTATATATTTCCAATTGACTGGTGTGAGAACCAAAACTTAGATAGATTTATTGTTTGTGATTTGGCATAAAAAAAATGATTTTTGAGTGTGTGTGTGTATATATATATAAGTTATGCAGTTGAAAAGGTTAATCAACTAGTTGATTGTTGATTGTGTTGTGTGATTATTAGTTTAACTAATAAAAGTATTGAAATAATAGAACCAATGTAAGAATGAAAGGTAAAATTTTGCCAAATTGAATTTGTTATAGAACCGAAATGAAAATTGATTGGAATTGCATACATATACATGTATATATATTGGACAGGTCATAGCATGGAAGCTACGAAGAGGAATAAAATTGTATGCCAGACAAATAGGTACATATTTACTATATTTATTGGGTTTGATGATTTTATGAGCCGATCTGCTAGTCGCTTGGCCAGCCGATTGGCTTTTTCTTCATCGATGATGAGGGCCCTGTGAGGCAAGTTGCGGTTTTTCCAATCAACCCATACAAAGGAGGTTATGGCGAAATTTTTCAAAAAAATTTAAGGCGTTAGCCAAATTTTTGAGAAATTAGAAAGATCTTAGAAACTGAAAAGTTGAAGAACTTGAGCTAGAATGAATGTTGGGTTGGTTGGTTAAACAACTTTCAGCTCAGTTCCTTTTCGAGGACGAAAAGATTTTAAGTGGGGGAGATTGTAACAACCTGGTATTTCAGAACCAATTTAAAATTTTAATTTAAGCTATTTTAATAGATTTTGAATATTTAAAATGATTTATTTTAATAATAACGACTAAAAATTTATTTAAAACAAAGTATAAACTTATAGATTTATCTTAATTATATTACGAGCCTGAAATGGCGCGGTAGTTTGAAAATTCGATTTCAAATTGCAATTGAAAGTACGCAATTCATTATAAATCAGAATTGGACGAAACAAGAAACGCTAGGATAGTAGGATCGTATTAACAATATCTTCCTAACGAATGTAAGAAATTTAGATTTCGCTTTATAAATTGTAAGTTATGTCCAAATCAATTTTCCAGAAAAACGCTATGAAATACACACACACACACACATATGTTATAGCCAAAAAAGTAATATTTTGCATATGGATGAATTTGGAGTCGAAATCACTTCCATTGAGTTCAAAATGCCATTTGTGATTTTGAAAAGTGTATTCGATATATTCCGAGATTCGAATTTGTGGCCTTTTGGCTGGGCTTTGGGGTTAGCCAAACCTAGCCCTTAAAAAGTGAAATTATGCAAACGACTTCCGAAATCGAAGAAACCACTTTCTATGGATTCGGAATATTAAATTATTGCTAGATTCCAAATTTCAGAATTTTTGGAGCTAGTGTGTGGCCGTGCATAACAAGTTGTGAACCGATCAGTCATTTAAGCCAAACCGGAGATTTTTGAGCAAACAAACTCGGAATTCGACGAAACCAGTTTCTATGGGACCGTATCGTCAAGACATAGCTGCATGCCAATTTTCATCACCGTTGGAGTTCGTATGTGATCGGGACATCGACAAATGTCGAACAAAAACAATATAACTGATAAAATCTGATTTTTCCAACTTTTACACTATATAATCCACTTTTCCATTAACTTAAATTCATTCCTCTTTCCAAATATGGAAGCCATCATTCCTCTTCTAAAATATTTTGCGAAAAAGCCCCAAAACATAAAATAATTTATATCTTCCAATCCATACACAATTAGCCAAAACTCAATACATGAAAGTTGTAGATCATCTTGCTCTCTACCTCCCACAAAAATTCCATGACCTATCGTCGCATGGATTCACCGGAATCGATGGTCAAAGTCAGAAATTGACTTTCGGTTTTTGTGGATTTCCGGTTGATTGATCGAGTATTGGAGGTTGGTGCCAAAAAAGAAGTTGTAGAGGGGTGATAGACGAACAACTTTGCTTTGAAGTGTCTCGCCTGAAAGTCAACATGGCGGCCTAAAAATGGAGTTGACCGGAGAAGCAGTTTTTGGGGTGATTCGAATCGGAAATTGCCAAAATCCGGTGGCAACAGGTGGTTTTAGGTGGAGGTGGATGAAGGTCGGAGGAAGGGATTGGAGAGGCGTGTCAGACCAGTGGGACCGCGACCGTGGCGGTGGCGGCGAAATTCTTGATCGACGTCAGTTTGAGGTTTTTGATGATTTCAGGCCGACGGTGGCGATATGGTAGCCAGTGTTCGTGGTGCAGAGGCGTCTCAGATAGGGGGAGAAGCTAGAGGTGTCGGCAGGGGCGTAGGTGGTCGGATGGCGGCGGTTCAGACGATGGATGATGGTGAACGGCGTGGGTGAGCTAATTTAGGTTTTAAATTTAAATTAGTTATTTAATTCGTGAAATTTAAACTTCGTAACTTCATATCTTTTTCATACGAGCTCGGAATCGTGCGAAACTAGATCTGCTGCGATCGTTGAGTCGAGACCTTCACGTGAGCACCAATTTTGTCAAATTTGGAGAAAGTTAGAATTTGGAGCTAATCTGGATCAGAACTGTCAAATAAAGACTGACGGAGTGGAAACCAACGTGAGAACTATCTCACTCAAACCATTTTTGTTATGTTATTATATCATAGGTTGTATAGGGTGCTAGGTAGTTATGCATTTTAGGTTGCAAGTTAGAAATTGCATCATGTAACTATATTATTCCTTTTGGAGTTCGACACATGAACTCTTCACAAATCATTTCCATTTGAAGCGTGGTATGGATATTAGCGACACTCGCATTTCGTACTACATGGATTGACATTTATGACGCCTTATATGGCATTGGTGATTGATTGGTTGATTGATGGATTTATTTGGATGTGTATCGGATTGAAATTGTTATGTGTGGCATAAGCCAGTACCAGCAAAGGGATAATGCATAGACATTATTCCGATTCTATAAATAGCATCGTTATAATGGAGAAATTTTCTGAAACATGTTAGAAAAATTACTGGATAGTTAAAATAGGATTACACATCCATTTACAAGTCAGATGACTTGTTTATGTTTCGCTTATTTGAGTGATATCGATTAGGACGAAAATTTTTACACATCGCCCAAGTTCACAAATAATGATCAGTATTTGTTGGATGAAAACCCCAAACGGGTATTGGGATGATATTTGACATACACTAATCCCAATTTTTTAGTTGTATGTCAATCGATTGATGGACAGACTGTTGTAAGCGTTATTCATTTGTTTAAGGCTTATATAGT
The DNA here is from genome assembly GCA_030737875.1 of Allium sativum. NCBI lineage: Eukaryota > Viridiplantae > Streptophyta > Magnoliopsida > Asparagales > Amaryllidaceae > Allium > Allium sativum. The sequence goes on along the minus strand of CM060922.1, from coordinate 17,357,193 downwards.
TGTAAAATGCACTCTAGTTTTTTTTTATGTTTAATGATTATTTATCATTATTGTTGAATACATGCGATGTATGAAATCCATATAAATAAAATTATATGGTAATTGATTGGGTCTCATTCCAATTTGGAAATAACGAACATTTTCAAATAATATCCAGTGAAGAATTTAAATTATGATTTTGATGTCCGATTATGGATGGACACGAAAATATGGAAATATATGAAGTCGAGTTAAGTAGATTTGCGCCATTTTAACTCGAACGGATTCTCATATCGATTTTGTTCATTTTATAATGAATATGGAAAAGGAATGGATTTCAAAATAAGGCATTTTGAAAATATTATCATTTTAATATTATAATGATATGGATTGTTCAATTTTGAATTAAAAATTGAAAAGCAAGTTGGAATCATATTTTAAACAAATTTATAAACATTATGTAAAATATGTTTTAAATGGAAATCGATGAAATATGTTATATATATTATAATGGTTTGAATAGAATGTTTCGCGCAGTGACCGTTTGCGAATTTCGACCATTGACTTCGATTAGACATAACAGAAGATCCGACCGTCGGATTATTCTAAAACCAGAACCTATGGGTTCGTAACGAAAAGAGCTTTCAAATGAGAACATTAGATCTGAAATCTAACAGTTGGATTTTGATAAATGTCAAATTCAAATTTGAATAAAAACAGCACCAGTTCAGCTAAATGACCTTAAACGTCATTTAACTGAAAGAGCTTAAAAATTATGTAAAATCATAATAAATGATTTGAAATCGTTTTGGATGAAATATTCCAAGTTTATAAGGATAAAAAATATTTATTAGAATAAGTTGTTTATCAACTTTTATAAAGAACTGAAAGGAATTGAAATGGTTTTGATCTAACTAGAGTTTTCCAATATATAAATTGGATTAGATTTGAATGGAAATTATCTTCGGATATTTTTATATTGGATTCCGTGATTATATGGATATTATTATGGGAATTATGAAGATATCGATATCTTTATTCCCGATATGATATCAGTTGGTTTCAGAATTTGATATTGAATATAATTCGGCATGAATTCTATTCAAAGCCTTATATTTAATATCAAATTGGATTTTGGGTTTGTCATGATCGGTGTCTTAAATAACACTATTCTTGAACCCATTTGATAAAAGGATAAATCTTTTAATCAAGATTTAATGAGATTTTCCGATTAATAAACATAATGGGAATGAAATGGTAGTTGATTTTGGGTTCATTGTGAACGATGTTTTAAATGACATATGTTCTTAAAACCCGGTTAACATTGAAATTATGATTTGGAATTTATTAATCTTCTAACTAAGATTTAATGGAATTTTCCAAAGAAACGTTTTCCAATTCAACATACTAAATTGTAATTGAATGGAATATGATTTTGGGTTTATCGCGAAATGGGTTTTAAATGACATCGGTTTTTTAACCCAGTTAAAGACATGATTAATTCCCAAAGATTGAATAATCATTGAACAATGATTTTTAAAAGATTAAAACTAAATGGAGTTTTAATGAATCTTCAAATAGATTGAAATGGGAATAAGGTAATTAAACTTACCGAATTCAAGAAATGATCGAGAACATGCGATAGTAAATCTTTAACAAGGTTTGAAATGTAAAATGGTAATTAATTTAACCGATAACACATTGGGTGTTAGATATGGTGTACTACCAATTTTGCTCCATGGGATGAATAGGTTGGGATTGGAATAATAAAATAAAGGATTACTTCGGTAAGGTTTGTTAATCTCGGCTAGTTTGATAAACATTAATTTGGTTTAGACTGTGAAAATATAATATAAAATCTTTTGAAAGTGATATCCAGAGGAATAATAATGAATTAGTTTATAAGAACTTATCTTTGATAAAATTAACGAGAACCTTTCCCAAGAATATTTTGAATTGGAATGAGGCGTAAGTTGTGTTTTTATAGCACTTGATTATAAGATACGCGAGTTATTCGAAAAGACCGGGTTTAACCCATTTTGAATAATTGATACGACGACTAAAAGTCGACGATGAAGATGGTGGTTGAAGACCGGAGATCTTCACATCGTTGGGATGATTATAGATGCCTCGACTGGGCTGTACACCCAAGATAGGGTTATAGTGGTGGTCGTCCAGAGGTACTTGGAGATAGACCGGATATACGAGGACCTCTCTCCTATATTGGACATAATGGACGAGGAATAAGGTGCATCCAGTTTCGTTCAGACCCAGAATAGACTTGCAAATGGATTGTATGTCTGACACTGTATTCCGTTTTTCTGTATTCGTTGATCTCTTCTAAATATATATCTATTGGGTGGCGGAGAATTTATTCTCTTGCTTAACACTCCTTCTCTGAGACGTACTAGCTTAGAGGTTATATATTGGTAGTTGATCAATGATATCGTATGGATTGACAATGTGACATGCTGAGTTGCATGGATCAAGGCTTTTGTTGAAAAGCAGGGCCTTGTGGTTGATGATCAAAGCACAACTTTCATATAGCGTCGCTTTGTGTATAGCGTTAATTCGCGAGCCTCACACCTCGGTATGAGTCTAAAATGGGATAATGACCGTAGGGAGGACATGACGTTTCTTTCTTGCTAGAAGTGGTGTCATGGTATGGAGCCCAGGCATTTTTACTTATGTGGATGATGGAATGAGGCGCCTTGGATATTAAGTCTCCAATGGCTCGGAGATAGGTCCGATAGGACCGGGAAACGTGTGTTCAAGAATAACCAATCCACTAAAGTAAGTGTGGATCGGCCCTGCCGCATCCAAGGTTTGCCCAGAGTGTGTAATCCTGAGGCATTTGCTAGAGTGTCTAATATACAACTATACTTCTCCTAATAAATGGTTGGTTTCTTTTGAGCGGAAAAACTAGAGTGGTAATCTGCACAGTCCACTCAATATTGTTACATGCCATGTGTATCTTGAGTTTCTCGTACCAGACTGATGTTTGATGCTTGGTTTTTCTTTTCCCTAAAATCCTCACGTACTCCTTCGAGTAGGCTGAGTATGGCAGGTTTTACTTTGGAGCTTCTGGAAGAGAGTTGGAGTTCATCTTACCGTACTTTTTATATCCGCTGCATTCTATGTTGTACATCAACATTTGTGAGGACAAGTTGTTATAACTGTCCAAGTTGATGATAGGTTAGTCTTCTCTGGTAGTTGTAATCGAATAGTTTTTATTTTGTAAAGATCATTCTTTATATTATATGTTATCGCTCCGTTGTAAGAATCTGATATTATGTCCTCTTCTTCCTTAATTTATTTCATTTTATTTTATTTCACCCTAACTTTTTGTCTTTTCGGCACTTGGGTGATCGGAACGTGAATACCGTGGATGTATTAGTGTCGACATTTAATGGTCGAAAAGGCGGGTCCTTACATCATCCAAAAAGTAAATACTTAACAACCAAATGCCATTTATAGCGCCATAAGTGGCTATTCGCGGAGTATGAAATCTGAGTGTCGGTAATATCCGTACATCGCTTCCAATTTAAGTGATTTGTGCAAATTCGTGTGTTGAAGTCCATACAACCGGTAAAAATCTATGCTGGCAATTTTTATTTATTTTCAGTTATAAAATAAATTAAATAATTGTACAAAATTTTAGTGAGAGAATTCTCACATTCGTTTCCACTCCGTCAGTCTTTACTGTCGCTCAAATTCGCCATTCTGATTCCAAAATTTGTAAACAAGCTCCAATCTTCACCCAACCTTATTTTCTTGCATAAACGCGCCATTCCGGACAACTTTCGCCAGGTGGACTTTTTCCCGAAAATGCTTCAATTCGCCGAAATTCGCGAAAAAACAGTATTTGGACTGCTGACTTTGGACGCGTTTTCCGGGCGGCTCCGATTTCCAGCATATGGCTTCCATATACTCAAAACGAAGAAATCGTGCTCTTCAATTTTGACACTGTGGAGTTTTGGCCAGAAGTGCACGGTTTGGGAGTTATTAAGGAAAGAAGGTTAGGGGGTAATTGCAAATATGAGATTTTTGTGATAATGGATTTTTTGGGTGATGAAGGCCCTACGGCGGGCTGGGGGCTGAGGGGTAGCGAGCATGACTAACGTAGGGGTGCCACAGGTGGCGGTGGTGGTGGCCGGAGGAGTGACGGTGGTGGTGGAAAGGGGTGCTAGGGTTTGTAGATGAAAGTAGATAGAGGAGAGGAGGAGGAGTAAGAAGAAGAGGAGGAGGTTGTGCTGGAGGGGGTGGTGGCGGCTGTCGTAGGCGGCGGTGGCTGATCGGGGGTGGGACGGCAGCGGGTGGAGGGTGGCGGCCATTAAAGAGAAAAATGGAAAAAGTAGAAGAAGGAAAATAATGAAAAAGAAAAGGAGGAAAAATGATTATATGCTAGTTTCTCGCCTATCGTCCGAATACCGACGATCTCGGTTCGCCGCGCCTTTCGATCACCGGATAGTACACGTGATGACGATTCCAATAAACCAAGTTTCATCGAATTCCGGGTTCTTTTGACCTTCCAATTAAATTCTCAAACTAGCTCGTATATTGTTCAAAAATGCAGTTTTAGCGTACCTTTTCATTTCGCACGCTCACACGCTAACTCCAAAAATTATAGGCTTTTGGATTTAACCATTATTTGGCGATACAAATCTGGAAAAAAAAGTATAATCGAATTCCGGGGTCATCTCAACCATGTTCCTTTGTAAAATGACTGTCAGTTTTTGAACAAACAGTTTTGCCTCGCACGGCAACATACTGAGTCCATTTAATGTGGCATTTGGAATCTAGCAATGATTTATCATTGGGAATCCAGAAAAATAGGTCTCGTCGAATTCTGAGCTCATATGCAAAATTTCACTTTTTAAGAGCTATGTTTAATTAACCCAAAATCACATCCAAAATGCCACAATTTCGAATCTTAGAATATATCAAATTTTATACTTCTCGAATTCACAAACGACATTTTGATTTCAATGGAAGTGGTTTCAAGTCCAAATTCATTCGTATGCAAAATATAGCTTTTTGGGCTATATAATATATATGGAAATTCCATAGCGTTTTTTCTGGAAATTTGATTTGGACATAACTTACATTTTATAAAGTAAAATCTCAATTTCTTATATTCTTTAGAAAGATATAGTTAATACGATCCTAGCGTTTCTTGTTTCGTCCAATTCTAACTTATAATGAATTTTATACATTTATTCAAAGTTTAAAATCGAATTTTCGAACTATCCCGATTTATTAGTTCATATTTCATTTAAAATAAATTTTAAGTCGTTATTATTTAAAATAAATCATTTTAAATATTCAAAATCCATTAAAATAGCTTAAAATAAATTTTAAATTGGTTCTGAAATTTCGGGTTGTTACAATTTCCCCTACTTAAAATCTTTTCGTCCTCGAAAAGGAACGGAGCTAAAAGTTGTTTAACTAACCAAGTCAACTTTCATTCTGGCTCAAGTTCTTCAACTTTTCAATTTCTAAGAACTTTCCAATTTTCCAAAAATTTGGCTAATACCCTAAATTTCTGAAAAATTTCGCCATAACCTCCTTTGTACGGGCTCATCGGAAAAACCACAACTTGCCTCGCAGGGCCCTCACCAATCAAAAAGAAAAAGAAAAAGCCAATCGGCTCATAAAATCATCAAAACCTAATGAATATAGTAAGTAATTACCTATTTGTCGGGCATATAATTTTATTCATCTTCTTTAGCCTCGTTGCTATGACCTGTTCAACATGTATGAATGTACATGTATGCAATTCCAATAAATTTTCAATTCAGTTCAATATTTAATTCGATTTGGCTAAATTTACCTTTCATTCTCATATGGGTTTTATTGTTCCAATTTTTTTATTAGTTAAACTAATAATCACGCAACACAACCAGCAATCAATTAGTTTATTAGCTTTTCAAACGCATAACTTTTACATATACTCAAAAATGTATTTTCAATGAAAAATCACAACATAGACTCTAACTAAGTTTTGGTTCTCACACCAGTCAATAGGAAATATATAGATATCCCACTTTCGAAACTCGAACATAAACTCTAATGATTCTCGAGCTATCATCAGAATCGTCTCCGGGCGACTAGAGTGTGATTCTATATCTACCCGGTACATTTGAGACTTCATATACACGTGGATCAGACGTATATGCAAAATCTCCTAATACTCGATAGCCCAAATCGATATAAAATAAAATACTCAAATACGTATAGTAAGCTATAAATTTTCAAAACTAAATTTGTTTTTAATAAATAGCACTCTTCAAACTCATTCTAGGGTATTACTAACCCTATATCTAACGAGTCATTCTCATAGGATGTTACTAATCCTATCTCCGATGAATTCTTTTGTTCGGTTCTAATGTGTCTTGTTCTTGAGCTTTGTAACACCAAAGCTTTGATACCAACTATGGTAACCCGAACTTCCCTGACATTCGAATCGACCATAAACCATACAAGTCCGATCCGAAAGATGAGCAAACTCATATTTTCCATGAGAACATGACGCATCAGAACACAAAAAGAAGAACATTTTATTATTATTACAACAATTTACATTAGAGTATAAGAATAAAAGTATAAATGAATATTATACATTGGAAAATATCAGAGATTTAAAATACATAGCAGTGGAAAAATAATGAATAATACAAATGGAATAAATACACGGGTACATAGCTTCTCGAATATAGCTCCATCTGTAGGTCAGGATCCTGTGAAAATAAAGAACCTACAAACCAAAATTACTAGCTGCCCATGCGAAAAATAAAGGCACCCAGAGTTTAGGTTAAAACAATAACCTCCGAGTCAGTCATGGGACTGGTGTGAGAACTAAAACAGTTATTAACTTTTATTTTAAAGTTAAGTAAATCAACGGACCATGCCGTATAACACGGAACGTCTTTCCTCCCAAGAATACCAGTGCATAAAACAAACAACGCAATTCTAAATAGAAAAATGAAGCCATTATAAGACTCAGGTCCCATCACACAATGCAAACACAAACTAGATGATAGAGTTTTACCTTATAATGGCCAAATATGCTTGGTACGCGAAATTCATCTTTTATTATTACTATAAGTGAAGAAAACAACTTCAAATATAAATGTATCAATCATAGACGACATGGGTACCATATATCATGTCACCATATAGGTTTACAGCTAAAACCGTAAAGTAGCTATTGGAAATTGGATTTCCATCGTGAGTCGAGGCCAGGGATGGTCTCCTTACCGATTCGGATGACCCCTAGCAAGATGACCCAGGATCCCCCGCAGTGAACCCTTGGATCCTCCAAGGCCGGTCCGCTCTTACTTTTGAGGATTAGTTATTCCTGAACACCTGTTTCCCGGTCCTATCGGACCTATAAAATGGCCACTAGGGACCAATATCATGAGCCACTAGAGACACAAATCCGAGGCACCTTGCATCTATTATCCTCCTAAGTAAATATGTTTGGGCTCCATACCATGACACCTCTTCTAGCTAGAAGGAAACGACATGCACTCCTTGGGTCCCTTATCCTGTTTTTGACTCATACCGAGGTGTGAGGCTCGCGAATTAACGCTACAACACAAAGCTATGCTAATTAAAGTCGTGCTCTGATCATCATCCACAAGACTCTGCTTTTCAACCAAAGCCTTGATCATTGCATCTTAGCATACCACACTATCAATCCATACCATAACATTGATCATCTGCCAATACATAACCTCTAAGCTCGTACGTCTCAGAGAAGGGGTGTTAAGTAAGAGAATAAATTCCCCGCCACCCAACAGATATACATTTAGCAGAGATCAACGAATACAGCATAATGGAATATAATGTCAGACATATCATCTATTTGCAAGTCCGTTTTGGGTCTAAACAAAACTGGAGGCACCTTATTCCTCGTCCCATATGTCCAATATAAGAGAGAGGTCCTCGCATATCCGATCGATCTCCAAGTACATCTAGACGACCACCACTATAACCCCGTCTTGGGTATACAGCCCAATCGAGGCATCTGTAATTATCCCAACGATGTGAAGATCGCCGGTCTTCAACCACCATCTTTATATCATTGACATTTAATCGTTTTATCAGTTATTCAGAATGGGTTAAACCCAGTCTTTCCGAATAACTCGCGTATCTTATAATCAAGTGCTATAAAAGCACAAAGCACAACATACGCCTCATTCCAATCCAGGATATTCTTTTATTCAAATATTCTTATACTGGGAATTATTCCCTTAAATCATATCAAAGATTTATTTCATTTAAACCTCATGTTGAAATCTTCACTTGAAAACCATTTCAAAAGATTTTGTAATATCTTTTCACAACTTAAACAAAATCAAGGTTTATCCAACTAGTCGGGATTAACGCCTTACCAAAGTAATCGTTTATTATTCCAATCATAACCTATTCATTCCATGGAGCAAAACTGGTAGTACTCCATATCTAATACCCAATGTGTTTTCGATAAAATTAATTACCATTCAACGCTTCAAATCTAATTAAAGATCTAACTATTGCATGGAGCAAAACTGGCGATACTCCATCTCGGACATTTCTTGAATTTGGTAAGTTTAATTACCTTATTCATATCTCAATCTAATTAAAGATTCATTAAAACTCTATCTTAGTTATAATCTTTAAAAATCATTGTTCAATGATTATTCAACTTTAGGAAATTAATCCTGTTTTTTCTGGGTTAGCGAACCAATGTCAATTAAAACACAGTTCACGATAAACCCAACATCATATTCCACCAAAGTGGAATCTTCACAGAAATTCGATCAGTCGTAATCAATATGAATGTCGATGTTGGACTAGTAATATAAATGGAATAATAGCGAAGCCTTTTAAATTCCAGGTATATTAACGGTCTTCCTTCATAGAATCGCATCTCGATTATTATTAAATCGAATTCTACTCAATTCCAATTTAATGTATTAAATTGGAAAACTCTACTTTGGAAAATTTCATTAAATCTTAGTTAAAAGATTAATAAATTCCAAATCTTAATTTCACTGTTAATCGGGTTTTAAGAATCAATGTCGCTTAAAACATCGTTCACGATGAACCCAAAATCAATTACCACTTCATTCCAATTATGTTTATTAATTGGAAAACCTCTTTAAATCTTAATTAAAAGATTTATTCTTTACTCAAATGGGTTCAAGAACATTGTTATCTAAGACACCATTCACGACAAACCCAAAATCCAATTTGATATTAGGTATAAGGCTTTGAATAGAATTCATGTCTAATTATATTCAATATCAAATTCTGAAACAAACAGATATCATATCGGGAATAACGATATCGATATCTTCCAAATTCCCATTATCCGTATAATCACGGAATCCAATACTGGGATATCCGAAGATAATTTCCATTCAAATCCGTTCCAATTGAGTATATTGGAAATTTCTAGTTATATTAAAACCGTTCCTTTTCCCTTCAGCTCTTTATAAAAGTTGCAAAACAACTTATTCTGATAAAAGTATCTTTTATCTTCATAATTTTGGAATATTTCATCTAAAACCATTTCAAATCATTTATTATGATTTAACATAATTTTTCCCTATTTTTAATCATTTAAAAATAGGCCCTTTCAGTTGAATGACGTTTCAGGTCATTTAACTGCACTAGCGTTGTTTTTATTCAAATTTGAATTTGACATTTCTCAAAATCCAGCCATTAGTTTTCAAATCTCATATACTCATTAGAAAGCTCTTTTTCAATACGAACCCATAGGTTCTGGTTTCAGAAGAATCCGACGGTCGGATCTTTCGTTACGTCAAATCAAAGTCAATGGTCGAAATTTGCGAACGGTCGCTGTGTGAAACGTTCTATTCAGGCCATTTATATATTTACAATATATATTTCATCGATTTCCACTCAAGACGTATTTTATAAAACATTTATAAATTTGTTAGAAATCGATTTCAACTTCCTTTTCAATTTTAAATCAAAATTGAACTTTCCTTATCATTATAAGATTAAAACGATAATGTTTTCAAAATGTATTATTTTGAAATCTATTCCTTTTCCCTATTCATTATAAGATGAATAAAATCGATATGAAAATCCATTCGAGTTAAAATGGCGCAAATCTACTTAACTCGGCTTCATATATTTCCAAATTTTCATGTCCATCCAAAATCGGACATCAAAACCAAACTTAAATATATTTTGTGTCCATCCAAAATCGGACATCACAACCAAATTTTACTAGATATTATTTGAAAATGTTCATTATTTCCAAATTGGAATGAGATCCAATCAATTACCATATAATTTTGATTATATGGATTTCATACATCGCATGTGTTCAACAATAATGATAAGTAATCATTAAATTTTCAAGCAACATTCAAAGTGCATTCTACAACTATATAAGCCTTAAATAAATGAATAACACTTACAACAGTCTGTCAATTAGTCGATTCACATACAACTAAACAATTGGGATTAGTGTATGTCAAATATCATCCCAATACCCGTGTGGGGTTTTCATCCAACACATACTGATTATTATTTGTGCACTAGGGCGATGTGTAAAAATTATCGTCCCAATCGATATCACTCAAATAAGCGAAAATTTAAATAAGTCGTCCGACTTGTAAATGGATGTGTAATCTTACTTTAACTATCCAATAATTTTTCTAACATGTTTTAGAAAATTTCGACATTATAACAGCGCGATTTGCAGAACCGGAATAATGTCTAGCATTATCCCTGTCCTGATACTGGATCGCGCCATACACAAACAATTTCAATCCAATACACATCCAAATAAATCCATTAATCACCAAATCGTCCAAAAAGTAAATACTCAATAACCAAATGCCATTTACAGTGCCATAAGCGGTTGTTCGCGGAGTATGAAATCCGAGTGTCGGTAATATCCATACATCGCTTCCAATTTATGTGATTTGTGCGAATTCGTGTGTTAACTCCATACAACCGATAAAAATATATACTGGCAATTTCTATTTATTTGTAGTTATAAAATAAATTAAATAACTGTACAAAATTTTAGTGAGAGAATTCTAACATTCGTTTCCACTCCGTCGTCTTTACCGTCGCTCAAATTCGCTGTTCTGATTCTAGAATTTGCAAACGAGCTCCAATCTTCACCCGACTTTATTTTCTAGCAAAAACGCGCCATTCCGGACAACTTTCGTCTAGTGGAATTTTTCGCGAAAAGGCTCTAATTCGCCGAAATTCGCGAAAAACAGTATTCAAATTGCTGACTGGACGCGTTTTCCGGGCGGCTCCGAATTCCAAAATGTCTTCCATATACTCAAATCGAAGAGAAAATCATGCTCTTCAACTTTGGCACTGTGGATTTTCGGCCAAAAGTGCATGGTTAGGGAGTTATTGAGGAAAGAAGGTCGGGGAAGTTCAGGTCGCCACATGCATCGTCAGTGTAGCCTGCTCCGTAGTGGGAGGTGCACATATTATTGAGTCACTAAGGAACGTGCCCTTTGCCTTGTTGATGGGAGGAACCTCCCGATATTTGGTTGCATATCTTTTTGTATGCATTGTTATGTTTTGGAATTCATATTTCCAAATGATTTTGGTTTGATATCCCGAAGTGAAATCCACTTTGATAAAGAAAGTTAGATATGTATTTCAAATGATTTGAAATAAGAAATCGAGAAATAAACTCCAAAGGAATAATTTCTGTAAAGTAAATTGGATTTTGAAAAATCTAAGTTTAGGATTAAGCCTAAAAGGGTAGATTGAAGAATTGCATGTTGATTGATGCATTGTAGAGCCATACGTCTACTATTGGTTATTGTTTATACACTGACAATCTAGTGGAGGAAACCCGTTCCATGTTAGCGGCGTGGTCCCATGATATGCCTTATTTTACATAAGTTAATTATAACTGTAGAGTTTCTCATACCAGTCCCATGACTGACTCGTAGCTAGTTTTTCCCTTGCAAACTCGTGTGCCTCTATTTTTCACACGGGCAGTCGAGTAGTTTATTTTGCAGATATATTGAGCAGGATTCTGGACCGAAGCTTAAAGCTGTGTCCAGAGCAAATATAGTCTTCCTTTGTGTTAGTTTATTTGTTTCCCCTGTGCATTGTATTGCATTTATTGTAATTTATCTTCCGCTGTGTTATTTTCTATGTACTCTGATATTTTGTACTCTGATGTAACATTATATGATGTTTATAAAAGTCTTCTATTGTTGTATGCCCAAATTTAGCGTATCTAATGATTTCCGACTTTCTAAATGGGCCTTGCGGTTGATTCGGAGGGCAGGTATTTTCGGGTCACTACAATAGCTTTGTGTGTATCATGACCTCGGCAAGCCTCACACCTCGGTAAATGGCCAAAACAGGAAGAAATGTAGCAAGGTTACAGGGTGTTGTCTCCTTCTAGATAAAAGGTGTACAACGGTATAGAGCCCAGGTATTAACTTATGTGGTAAAAACTTCCTGGTTTGTGGTTGTTGTTGGTGCGCACCCGGAAAGGTTGGTAACGACCGGGAGATGACATACTCAGGCGTACACTATCTTACCTAGTTACAGAAGTAACCCGGCCTTGTGTTAGCATGAGGAGCATCACTGTTGATCCTCGATCATCACTCTATATGTGTTAAAAATTCGGTTCGGAAGGAAGTTCCTTAGCCTGGTCATTGTTGGAAACCCAATCTCCACTACGTGCCCGTACGATTTTGATTGTATACCATATGTCGGTATAGTATATGGTACCTATGCTGGCTATTTTAATACATTTACTTTCGAAAGGATTTTTCACACTATGCACTAATAATAATAATATAAGAGGATTTTACGTGTCAAGGCATTTTTGACTACATAAGGAGAAACCTCGCCCATGTGTGCGTTTGCATTGTGTGTGTGCCGCGAGACCTTATGTTAGTTTTATTTTTCAAAAAGTCATTGCGGATTTCTATGCACTGGTATTCACATGGAGTAAACCCGTTCCGCGTCAGCGGCGTAGTCCGGTGAATTACCTAACTTTAAAATAAACCTTGAACCACTGTTTTGAGTACTCACGCCAATCCCACGACTGACCTGGAGTTTATTGTTTCCACACCTAAACTCTGGCTGCCCATAATTTTCCAAATGGGCAGCCTAGTAGTTTCGTTCGTAGATTTAGCATTGAAGTTGGTTGGAACAGGATTCTGGTTTTTTGCTGGAGCTATTATGTCTTAGAGCATTCGCATTCTTCCACTGAGTTTAATATCTTTTCCGCTATGTAATCGATGTACTCTGATATATCCCTTATAACTCTGATGTAAAATTATTGTAATGATAATGGAAAAGTTCGTTTTATTTTGTGCAAATGTGTAAGTACCCCTAACAATCTGTCTTTATGAAAGGTTTAATTTGGTTTGATTACTGGCGAAAACCGTGTAAAAATCCAGGTCGTTACAGAAATCACTTTTGTGGAAACATTTGGCTGTTTAAAAGGTAAAATGTACTTCGTAGATTTTTTTTCTTATCTCAAAGATAATGTGAAACCAATCGCATAAAGTTGTTTAATTTAACATGGATAGGATTCAGAATATGTTAAGCATCTTATGTGAGAATATATATTTGATATCAGTAAACAATAACTTTAATTTGTAAAGTTTGAAAGAATATTTCCTTCAATGTTTAAAACAAAATTTACTCCGTGCATATGATTTCATAAATTAGGAACTTGATGTGCATGTATTAAGTAAACATTTTTGACCTAAATTATCTCGTTCTCAAAGAGAAGGTCTAAAAAAATTCCATGCATGATAAAATATCATTATTTTCAGTGGTAATTATCACCAGGAATTAATTCCATTTTCAGTAGGAACTATTCCATTTTTGATTATCATGTCAATAAATTATGTATTATAGTTTATAAACATATTATCTACGTATCCAATTAAATTTTTCTAATAGCATTTTTGTACAAAAATACTAACAACAATGGAAATTAAAATCATTACATGAAATTTGCAATGGTAGTATCTCTCTGCAAACATTTTCTGTTTAGCTTATCAAATTTTGGCTACTTCTTCTAATTGGGGAGTGAACATGGTTTGCAGTCACAACTGTTGCTGAATTTTACTGATCCGTTATATATATTATTTATATTTGCCTAATCGTACCTCATAAACATGCGTTATTAATAAGTTTGCTTTTGGCTTTTAATGCTGAACTTGCTTATTTCAGTTATTCATTCTTTTGTAACCTTAGATTGAACTTGCTTATTAAACTTTTTGGCACGACTACGGCTAATTGGTATCCCTAACAAACACAAGTTATGCTTGTTTGTATGTCCAAGATAATATATAATAGTTACTTGTAATATTTTAATGTTGACCTCTTCATCAATAATCAAAAATGTTAATTGTGAAGTTTTATTATTCTACAAGCTTGTCGACTTCCATATTCTAAAAATGATCATTTTGATTTAGCAGTCCTTTGTATATGCGTCTAGAGATTGTATACTACATTAATTTGATCTCGTTGTTTTTGTTACCCATGTGTAGAAACTGTTAGTGTTTTTTTAAAACTAACGAAAATGGTATATGTTGAACTTTTTAAAGATTTAAAAATTTCCAAGCTATAGTTTGCTTTTCCGATGACAAGATAAGTTTTCCTATCCATGATTATATATTTGTAAACTATAGTACGTAATAAAATGTTTATAAACCATATTATGTTATCAGGATAATTTGCCTGAATCAAGCATATAATAAGAAAGTTATTATACTTCAAATGTATAAAAAGGATTATTCGGTTGTATGCATAATTATATTGGAATAAAGTAGTGGGATTAAGAAATTGAGACAATAGAGAAACGCCTAAACTGGGAAATATTAAAAAAAGGATCTGAGTGGTTGGAGTAATTATTGTTTACAATGTTATTATTTATATAAGAAGCATGATTAGGCTATGATATTTTTGAAACTGGATATTTGCAATGGCCTAGAAAAAAGGAAAAAAAGGAAGACTCGTTCACTTATTAGATTTTTTTTTTTTTTTTTTTTTTTTGAATTTGAATGAGTTAGAAGAAGTTCAACCATGTATGTTCCTTTAATTATTCCTTTTTTAATTTTGATAAAGAAATTGATTGTATGTATAATTATAACTTTGCATAATATTTTGTGATAGCCACGTGTTCTCATTTTATACACAATTCTTTGTAGCTTGTTTCTTATACGACGACATGCATTAAAAAAATTCATTGTTTTTATGACTGTAAGTTAAATGAAATGGCATCAAAGACAGAGGAGTGTGGCAGTCAAGATTTGGGCTCTGAAATTCTTTAAAGATTTGGTTTTTTTCTTAACGTTTGTAATGTGGCCATAAACAAATCTTAGAAAGATGATAATTATTTTAATGTTGAAATGTGTTTTGAGTAATAAATATGGCTATAATGTGGTTAACAAATTTTACCACAATAGTGTTCTGGAATTGATACCAAGTTACGTATACTATTTGCTACAGCCTTACGTTTTGGTATTAGCATGTCATTTTTGAATAAGATATCGATGTGTAGCCGGGTATAATTACATTTCAGTAAAATTTGGTATGAAATAATAATAGACGTGCTTGTGAATTTTAAAATGACTACTGTGTTTAGTCGCTTGTTATTATGTATACGTTTCATGGATTAAAGTATTAAATTGAAGATGATAAAATATCTAGAGAGTTTAAGGAGAGCAAAGATAACTCATAGAATTAAGGGGAAAGTTTTATTTTCTTCTACTTTACTATTATTTAATAGATAGATTATGTTTGCATTATGTATTAATGCATAATCAAAATATTCAAATGCACCATAATTGCATGATTCAAATAATTAAGCAAATTCATTAAATGTTATTAAATATGCAATTAGGAGTCAACTTCATATATTGTATGAGGTTAAAATTATTGCTAAATTATATAAATGGAGATAAACAATAACTGTATTATGTCAATGCAATTAAACTTGACACAAAAAATTTATGAGTTTTAAATTTTTTATTTTAATGATTTCTTTTAAATTATTATCTTCCTATCTTCATAAAATGTAGCAAATTAAATTGCAGAAGTATAATACAAGTCGGTTGACAATTTTTTTTAACATCTCTCGTCCGTTAGGGCTTAAATTTGAAATGCATTGTCAACAATTAAATTTTACCCAGCATAATTATTAAAAAAGAATTAACTATACCATAACTGAACCATATACTTGTACGAGCTTTGAAAACTATTGAGATTTTGCATGTTATTATTTAAACAGAGTTCAACATCATATAGTAACATCAAAATGTCATTTTTATATTTTTGATAAAGCAGAATTAAATGGGATTTTCGGTATTTGATAAATTGGATTGGAAAGAGGCCACAGGGAAATAGCTGAAGCCCAATAGCCCTTGGAAATGATATACTAAATTTCCCTCCCACAATCCCCAATCAAAAATGAAACTTATTGTCCTTCAGTCTATTTTTGTTGAAATTTTTCCTTCTCCCTAACTAACTCTGTTCTTATTTTGTTTTCCTTTCATGCAAAATAGAGTGGAAAAAAATAAAAAATGAAGAAACTTGAAAAATCACCACATGAACACTTCAAAAATGGATGCAAATGTGCAATCAAGTGGCGACCACATTTGGGCTCTAATCAAGTCCGCAATTACAACTGCGATATCAGGCTACCAATCCAAACTCAAATCGAGAAGAGACGGAATCCTGGAGCAATTATACGATGTCGTTGCCAAGACCAATTACATGCTATTATCTTAGTGGTAACAATAATTTTAAAGTGACAAATGTTGCTGTTAAGGAGGAGGTGAAGGGGAATAGCAGCTCCATTGAAAAAGTTTTCGGAGCTTCTCCTTTGACTCTACAATCGAATTGCAAAGTATATACGGATCAAGAAGTTGATAACGCTGACGATGATTTGGTTGATCAAGAGATGAAGATTTTAGATATTAAAATTTTTCTCGAAGATCGATAGCAAGCTAGGTAGTGTTCGCCATTTAATTTTTGAGTTTGACCTTTGCATTCGCGTCTGATGCGTCAGACGTCCTAACGGTCAAACTCTAAATTTTGACTGTTCAGAGTAAAGATTTAAGAAATTTCATTCGCGTCTGATGCGTTGGACGTGAATGCAACGTTTCACTAAACTATAAACCCCTATCCACCTCCTTCCTCTCCATCCTCAACTCTTCCAACTTTAAGTTGAAAACTCCTACAAAATCAAGCACTTCAGAATTTTTTTGCGCTCGTACGTTCTTCAAATCATGTTTTTGTCGGTCCTAATATTTTTATTTTTTCGTTCTCTGCATAACATATATTTTTTCGAATTTTTCTCATATTTTTCATTTTTACCCTTTTTTCAGATATGACGAATAATTCCTCCGCCTCCTCCTAGCCTATCACCCTCTAGAACGACTGAGGATGACCATTTTCATCGATATTTTCTGCATCCATATGGGTGGCCGCACTTCATCCTATTCATTTTATCATGTTTTAATTGCCGAATTCAACACTTAGACTGGGCTTGACTATATAGACAGCCAGATAAAAAACAAGTGGGATGACTTGGAAAGGGAGTGGAACAATTGGAGTGCCCCTATGCAGCTTCCTAGCTGTGATGACCCAAACCCCCGTACCACGGAAGTAAGGATAATCTTTGGAATATAACACATTAATAACATAAGCTGATGACAGATAATAGTATGGTACATGAAACAGAGAATAATTTACATCATCAGAAACAGCGGAATCATAACATAAACATCAGAGTACACAGATACAGGATCAACTTAGTACAAACAGTGTCATATATGACAAATGACAACAATGCGGAATAAAATATAATGAACATCATAATGTCTGAGATAATCAAAAGAAATGACAAATATCCATCTCCAACTCCAAGATAATATCCATTGCTCCAGAATGAATCAGCTAAACCTGAATACAAGGTTGCCCGTATAGAAATAGGGGCACCCGGGTTTGCAAAGTGAAACAAACTATGAGTCAGTCATGGGACTGGTATGAGAAATCCTACTTAACTTATTTAATAATAAGGTCAATCACAGGACCACTGTAACAACCCGCAAATTCTGAACCAATTTAAAAAATTTATTTTAGAAAATTTTAATGAATTTGGAGAATATAAAATGATTATTTTAAATAATAATGGTTAAGAATTTATTTTAATTGAAGTTAAAATGAATAAATTTAATTATAAAACGAGCCTGAAATAGTGCGGTAGTTTGAAAATTTAATTTTAAACTTTGACTGAATGTACAGGATTAAAATAAATCAGAATTGAGTGAAACAAGAAATATTTAAATCTTTTTAATCATATCTTTCTAACGAATCTGAAAACTTGAAATTTCGTTTTAAAAATCAAAAGATATGTCCAGTTCAATTTTTAGAAAAATCGCTGTAGAATTTATATATATAATGTATATGGCCCAAAAGGCTACTTTTCACATATGAAGGAATTTGGACTCAAAACCACTTCCATTGAGTCCGGAATGATGTTTCTGCATTTAATAAGTATAAACACTTATATATTTTGAGTTTCAGAAATTATTTGTTTAAAAACGTATTTTTAATATTAAATATATAGCCCTTGAAAATAGTCATTTTTCAAACGACCTCCGTTTTCAACGAAACCACTTTTGTTGGATCCGGAATGTCATTTTATTGCTAGGTTTCAAATTTTAGAATTTTTCGAATTAATACGTGAGCGTGACAAAAGAAAATGTGTTTTGACTGTTTTAGTTAAAATTAAACGACTTAAAAATAACTATTTTTCAAATAGTCCCAGAATTCAACGAAAATAGTCTCGCTAGAACCGCATCGTCATAAGAAAGGCAAAAATATTTTTTTAAGAATTTTTAGAGGTCGTATGTGGCCCCGGCGCATTTAAATGTACGGTCAGTATTAAATTAATTAATTTTTAATGGAATTTTAAATGAAATATATACAAATTTCGGAATTGGAGCCCGGGACATAGCCCATCGCATTCAGAAGGTGTCAAAACCCTAAGAACGACAGTAAGCAGGCCCAAATCGGAGACAACCCGCATTTTCACCTTTAAAGCACGATTTTCGAAATTTAATTATAAAAAAATAAAAAAAACTAAACCCTAAATTGTACAGGCCGCCGCCGTTCCTTATGTTAATGGCCGAAAATGTTCGATCTTTGAACGTTAATTTCTCCCAATCCAGACCGAATTAAAACACAAATAATATGCTAAATCGAAGAGAATTCAGAGAGCTTCGAATCCATACGGTGATGATCGAATTTCAGTGCGTGGATTTCGCGAATTTGGAGCAGGAAGTGGTGGCGTTCGGGTGCGGTTTTCCAGCCGTGGGGTCCACCGAGCTGGCTGTCCTTGGTGGCGCAGGGTGGCAGCGACGCGAGCTCGGCGGTGGTGCGGTCAGATCCAGGTCCGGCCTTCTCTTCTGGCGTGCGGCGGTGGAGTTCCAAACGGCAGTTTGGGTTCGACGGTTTCAGAAGCTTCGGGGAAGAAGGGTTGACTTATTTTTATTATATTATTTTATTTATTTAAATATTTAATTGTTCAACCTTTAAAAATCGATAACTCTTTCATACGAGGTCCGTTTTGCGAACCGTAAATTGCGTTGGACTCGTCTTTCCGAGATCTTCGCGATGGCGCAGACCAGAGCTGAAACGGAGACAGTTGAATTTTAGCCAAAAATCAAGGTGAGAATTCAAATTTTATTATTTAATTAATTATAAATTATTTTTCTCGTGATAAAAATAAATGTATTGTGATGTTAATTTAGTTCTGAAATGATTTGTGTGGACAAATGATTGATTGTGGTATGATTATTGTTCATGTTATGCTAGATCCGCACTGGAATTTCCTATATTATTGAATTCTATTGTGATTAGAAAATTAAATCTAAATTTAGATTTAAATCATATTCATTCTGATCTAGTGTTATAATTTATTTTATGATTATTAAATGTTATTTTTATTATTCTGAAATGAACAATAAAATTTGAACGACAAATAAAACGTATTTAATTTAGAATTGGAATGACAAATAAAAACTTATTTTTATTTGTTGACATTACAATAGGAATTTGAGCGACAAATAAAATATTATTTTTATTTGTTTATTTACAATAGAATTTGAACAACGAATAAAATATATTTTTATTTGTTTACATTAAAAAAGAATATATTTTTAATGAGAGTTTGTTATATTAAGCAGAGTGGATAAAAGCATATATTTTAAATAAGAAATTGTTTCATAAATAAAAAGTACATTTTCATATGCTATTTAGATGTAAATTAGAATGTTAAATAAAAATAACATTTTTATATGTTGTTTAGATGTAAATTTGAACGTTAAATAATAATAACATTTTTATATGTTGTTTATATATGAATTTACACCGCAAGAATGAAATTACATTTTATTATGTAATTTATATATGAATTTACAACGCATGAATAAAATTTCATTTTTATATGTACTTTACATATGAATTTGCATTGTATGACTAAATTACATTTTTTCTATGTAATTAAAATATGAATTTCCATCGCATGATATAAAAATTACATTTTTCTACGTAATTTATATGTGAATTAGAACGGTAAAATAAAAATGACATTTTTCTATGTAATTTATATATGAGTTATAACGGTATGATAAAAATTACATTTTTCAGTGTAATTAAAATATGAATTTGTATTGCATTATAACAATTACACCTCTTTAGGTAATTGGGACATGAATTTACAATGTAAAATAGAAATTACATTTTTATATGTAATTAGAAAAAGGGATTTGCAATAAAAATTAAAACTTACATTTTTATATGTAATTTAGGATGAGATATATAATTGTAAAATAAAATTTACATTTTTATATGTAGTAAGAAATTGAGAATTCGCATTGATATTAAAATAACACTTTTGTTAAAGATATTGCATTAGAATAAAAAGATAATTTTTGTTGCTTTTTCTTTTTAGAATTAAAAAGCATATTTTGTCAGCTTTTCTTTTTAACATGAAAAGGGTCATTTTTGTCGCTTCTTCTTTTTAACATTAAAAGAACATTTTTATGTCATGTTTCTTTTTAGCATTAAAAGAAGCATTTTTGTTGTTTTTCTTTTTAGAAATAAAAAGAACATTTTGCTTTCATTTCTTTATGATAATATTTTATCGTCATTTTGAATGCGGTAAAAATAGAATTGTTAATGTTGAATATTTTATCGTCATTTTGAATGCGGTGAAAATGGAATTGTAACACCCCACACCCGCTAAGGTCACTCACTATGGGAATGCCTTAACTTCGGTGGAGCATTTTAAGTGAGTATAGAACAGAAAAATTACAACAAGACAGATATAAATACTTGAAAATATAAAACATCATTTCATTGCAGCAGAAGGTAAACATGTTTAGTTACAACACCATAAAGAGTCAAGTACTAAATATCCATTCTGATAAAAACATAAATACATAATCCCACTACATAAACAATAGCCATAAAAGAGAAGATAAGCAAGGCTTTACATCACTGTCCAAGCTCCAGAAGATAGATAAAGAAATCTGATCAAATCCCACTAGTGCTAGGCCCAACCTGAGGACCTGAGGGGGAAAAAGATAAAAACAATGGGGTCAGACATAAGTCTGAGTGAGCCCTATAACCTTAACAACACAATTATTAAAGTAATTAGGGTATGATATAAACTTGGTACGGGATGACTGGGGATAAATGACTACGCTAGGTAGCCAACTAGACATAGGATGAACTAAGATAACGGTAAAGACGCATCTACCCACCCAAGGATAATTACTAACTGCACCACACCCGTCATTCCTACTTAAAGGTTGATCCCACCCGAGGACTTAGAGAATTTACCCAGTAGTTTCGTGTACCCCTAGTTGGCTACATAGGTGCCATCTGCCCCTACCTCTACTAGGTGTACCCACTACTCCCAAGCGATCGGCTCCCTACCGTAGATACCCGTGCTGGCCCCACAATGGGGTGTATCACTCCCCAAAGTGGCAACCCGATACAACAAATGGTGCACGACTTATATCTACACGATGCAACAACGTCTTACCTACCAGCCCGGGTCCACACACGCATATGAAGCCCGTTGGTCTCGCGTTGCCACCGCTACCCCGTTTTGGCCTCTTATAATCAAGCCCAGTACGCGTGTCCCGTCCTCGACATGGGTCGAGCCCAATAAGATACATATGGGCTACTGGTTGAAATGCCCCCACCCCCCCACAAGCTACCACCTAAGCTTGTCAATTTATCTAGTGCATCCCACTTAACCCTTTAATCATGTTTAATTATATGTTTCCACTTAGTTAAGTCATCTAATCGTATTTTCTATTGCCACCCAAGGCAACCCACTAGATTTCCACATGCCACCCAAGGCACCCACTTAACCCCTCATGCCCACTACATGCTTATTTGGTTAAGTGTTTCTTAATTGATTAAGAACGTAACCGTTGTAAAGACCTCTCACATTAGACTATCTTTTATGGCAGTTGGATTTGCCGGTTGGGTCTGGGCAGCCTTACGCCATAACCGAGTCTAACCTCGTGTCTTTACACTTGTCACGTATATAGTTTTTGCCTAAGACCTCTCACATTGGGCCAATCATTTGTAGCCGCTGGATTTGCCGGTCGGTTCCGGGCAGTCTTACGCTACAAAAGGGTCCAACCTCATGTCTTAGTCGATTAATTACACCTAATTAATCACCCCCGAATTAATTTTCCCTAATTAATTCCAATTTTAACGATGTACATAATTGACTCAATTATGCCCATCACTTTATGGTATGCATAATCATACCCACTTCACACCATTTCATTAAAATGTATATTAACCCCATCGTTCCCCACGTAATTCGCTAACATGACATAAAAGGGAAGATTCATCATAAATATAATGGGTTCAACTTGCATAGCATTAGCGTCATCATGGGTTTAAAGGTGTCAACATGCATATAGCATCAACCCAACTAGCATAAATAATCAACCCAAACTTGCATGAATCACATATGTCATAAGGAGGTTAACTTGCATAAGTTATTTATGTCATACAAAGGGGTAAAATTGCATATGTATGTATGACATACAAAGGGGTTAACTTGCATATGTATGCATATCATTCTAAGGTGTAAACTTGCACATGTTACTTGCATATCATCAAACACCAAACTTGCATAACATGTCATATATGGACTTGCATATACTCATACACCAATCTTGCATAACATATCATATATAAACTTGCATATAATCATACACCAAACTTGCATATCATGGTGTCATAATGGATCAATGTTTCTCATATGACTTGCATAACTTGCATAACATCACAAACATATAGCATATGACTTGCATGACTCGCATAACATCATGAACATGTAGCATATGACTTGCATAACTTGCATAACATCATTAACACATAGCATATAACTTGCATAACATGCATAACATCATTAACACATAGCATATAACTTGCATAACGTGCATTGATCCACATTCATAGCCATAACCTCATTATATCCTATCATAATCATTTCAATAATTGGTCATTAAGGCTATAGAAAACTCACTACTTGTTGATTAGCCTTCTTATGAATATATTAAAAGATTGAGACGAAGCCACTAAGCTATCAACTCAAAAACTCCAAATAAGAATGCTCCAATTGAAAACCCTTGAGCCAAATCAATAATAAAGATCCTAGCTTTGATGAAGAAAAGCCTTGAATCAAACTTAGAAACACTTAAGCAAGCTTAGGAACTCTTATACTTCTTCAGAAACTCTCTCATATGATTAGAGATGGAGATTATGATAAGAGGATGAGGGTGGAGGCCATGAGAGAACATTTTGGCATAGTTTAGCTATAGGATTGAATAATGAGCATTTAGGTTTAGGTTAGGGGTCTTTTTATAGAAGACTAGGATAGTTTTAGCCATAGGATAAACCTTAGTTTAGATCCTAGCCATCAAAGCATGTCTTGGGGAAGAAGTCAAGTGTAGAAACCATCTAGGGCCTTTAGATTAAAGCTGAACCATGAGAACCATTCAAATGCAAAATCTGCATTTGAGCGAATTGGCCCACGGGTTGACAGCCAAACACCCTGGATTAACCCCTAGTCGACCCAGCGAGCTCGGGTCGACCTCAAAAATCGGCCGGTTCGGTTATTCCCCTCTCCCAATTCGCTGTTTTGAACATTTTTGCATATTTATTTATTTAATTTTCAATTATATATATATATCAATATATATATATTTCTCTGCGCAACCCATTTCACTTAATTAAGTATACTTTAATTTGTGAATTTTTATGTTCAAATTACGGGGTGTTACATTCTCCCCTCCTTAAAGGATTTCGTCCCCGAAATCTCTAAGTCAAGAAGAACGTATCCTACCAACCAGACAACCATCTACTAAACCATCAAACACTGGCATCCATTGTCCTTAAAATTTCTAATGACGTATGAACATATGCAAAAAAGTGTGTGTATATGCTCGTATACTAATGCTAAATCAGGCGGTCTACTGATTCAGTTGACCTCCTTAATGCAAACCATGATAGTGCCATGCATCCAATATGTATGCGGAACAACCCCATCGACACATACTATTTCTACATGTGTGCACAACCATACACCAAAATGCATCATCCATCTGATAACACAACCATTATACATCCATAAATATAGCTACCTACACACAATTATATGCAATATGCAATATGAAGTGACTGAGCCGATCTAGTGCCTAGAGTGTGTGTATATGCATCCACGAGCAACCACTAGCAACCACTTGCATCCACGCGCATCCATCAAACATAACATGTCTCAAACACATGTTTCAACCATAGGTTTTACCCTATCTAAAGGTCAAAGGTACTAATGAGAGGACATACTAAAGATAAGATAAGTACTAGACAAACGATAAAGGAGAAGTTAAAAGACATACCCTCAAAAAGGAATGGGTATAATGAACGCATCTTCGCTTCTGTCTTCCAAGTAGCATTGCTCTCATCCTCTCCCCATTGCACCTTGACTAGTCGCACCTCTCTGTTCCTCAACTTCCTAATCTATGACCCAAGGATGCGGGTAGGAGCTCGTCGAATAGTTGCATCACGCTCTACCTCCACTTCTCTAAGTAAGCTCGGCTCTACCACCTCTGCGGTCTCATGTAGGCACTTCCTCAAATGTGACACATGGAATACGTCATGTACCCCACTAAGTCTCTCGGGTAAATCCACCCTATATGCCATCCATCCAATCCTTTCCTTAATAGGAAACGGCCCAACAAATCTTGGAGCTAACTTCCCAACGGACCCAAAGCGAACTACATTCCGTAATGGAGATACTTTAACAAAGACCATGTCCCCAGCATCAAACTCAAGATCCGTCCTCCTCTTATCCGCGTAAGATTTCTGTCTATCTTGCGCCGCTTTCATCCTTCTTCGAATCAAATACCAACAAAATCCATCGAGATGCTATCCCACTTCCATTGCGGAACTTCTAATGGGTGAAGCAACCCACCGGGTTTCTTTTGCTCCGCTTTCACTTGATGGCACACCAAGCATCTAGCGACATACTCGGCCACATCTTTCTTCATACCGGCCCAAAAGAAAACTCGCTTCA
The DNA here is from genome assembly GCA_030737875.1 of Allium sativum. Lineage (NCBI taxonomy): Eukaryota > Viridiplantae > Streptophyta > Magnoliopsida > Asparagales > Amaryllidaceae > Allium > Allium sativum. Next base: position 17,331,551 of record CM060922.1, on the reverse strand, counting down.
TGTCTTGGTACATCTTGTCCCCACCGGGATGAATGGTCATCTTCGAACGATGTGCATCATCAAGTATAGCCTTCCTCAAGCCCTTGTCTTGCGGTACACAAAGTCTACCGTCTCTACGCAACCACCCCTTATCATCTAGGGTGTACCTACTCAAATGGCTAGACGACTCCCTCCTTATGAGCTTCTCCACTAACTCAACCAACTGTGGATCGTCCCGCTGTGCCTCACCAATCCGTCCCAAAAGAGTAGGTCTGACCTCTAAGGATGCTAGCAAACCGGGTATAAAGTCAACAGAAGGTCTGAAGTCAAACATCGAGATAAATTCCAAGCTTCGTCGTTCCACGAACAATGGACTCAAGGACAACCTTTTTCTACTCCAGGCGTCCGCCACCACGTTACCCTTGCCAGGTGTATACGCTATCTCGAAATCTTAGGATGCTAAGAACTCCATCCACCTTTGCTGCCTCAAGACTATGTGCTCGAAGAGTCTCCGACACTTCCCTAAGATGTAGGGCATGCTTTTCTCCACTTCTGGAGAAAATCAGGATATTCCCATACAAAATCGTCACAACTATCCATCTCTCACGCAGACCATCCTAGTCGAACTCGACATCCCCCAAGTGCAAGCCCCAAATGCCTAAACCAATATCAGACAAACACCCAAGGGACACCTCCTTCGAATTCAGACGACCTACGTGAGATGATACTAATAGAAACGGCTAAATAATTAAGCCCTTGTCCAACTCTAGATGTCCTTGCCAATCTTGCTCCAAAACCACCATTGGTCAAATAACTGGCTTTGCTTAACCCATTAAGCACACAAGAAAACTTATTTCGCTCTTTAGAAAAGACCAAGATGTCATCCACAAAGACCACTACGAAGTTATTTAGGTACTCCCTGAACACTCCACTCATCAAATCAACAAAGTATGTGGGGGCGTTCGTCAAACCAAATGGCATCACCAGCCACTCATAGAAACCATCCGGAGTCCTAAAGGCGGTCTTCTCTATACTATCCTCAGTCACTCCCAACTGATGAAATTCCGTGGCCAAGTCCTACGGCGAAAACACTGAGGCGCCAACTAACTGATCAAAAAGATCCTCAATCCTCGGCAATGAGTGTTTATTCTTCTTTGTGAGCTTGTTGAGTTTTCTATGGTCTACACAAAGTCTGAGGGACCCATCCGCCTTCGTGGCAAAAACTACTGGAGCTCCCCACTCTGATATACTTCGTCTTATGAACCCCTTCTCAAGCAACTCCCCTACTTGCTTATGGAGTTCCCTCCTCTCATGAGGAGCCATGTGGCGCACTGGTAAAGATACAGGTTTAGCATTATCCACCAGATATATTCGGAAGTCAATCTCCCGCTTCGGAGGTAAGCCCTTCACCTCCTCAAACACATCTGAGTATTCTCGGACCACTCTAACAGATCGCAAACTCTCGACCGAAGCGTCAAGCGATTCAAGATAACTTAGCATAACAGAATCCATGGGATTACAAGAAATCTTGAGAGTGTTCCCCAAGCGGGTCATAAGCCTAACAACTCTCCTTTCGCAATCAAGAACGGCACCATTACTGGATAACCAGTCCATGCCCAAAATCAACCCATAGCCCGTGAAGCCCAAACCAAAGCATCACCTCTAAACTCAACGCTAAGTATAGAAATCTTCAAACCCAACATACCATGGACAAATAAGTGGAGCCCCCCAATTGGGTTTGAAACAACCACGGGATCTTCTACTAAACTGGTGTCTAGGTGCAGTGACTCAACTAATGATGATGAGATAAACGAATGTGGTGCGCCAGAGTCGAATAAAGTTCGAACAGGATGATCGAGAGAACCAAATTTCAACTTAGACGGTCCTACCCCCATCAGGTATATCCGCCGTGAGGGAATACATCAACCCTCCAGAAGATCCTGTACTTCGTCCTTACCTCTTTGGACAACCCCAAGGTGTCCTATTTCTCCAAAACAACTAGCCTTCCCCTTCACATTCTCCTTTCGTGGCCTTCTTACCACGATGAGGTTTCGTCCTTTATTTACCTAATAACTATTTGAACCTTCCTCTCTCGTCCATCTTAAAGGTACCCATAAGCCCTCCACCTCCTTGGACTAACTTCTTGGCCTGGCAAACGTCTTAGTCCCTTGAAGTGATTCTTCCGTCCTTCATACGGAAGTCCTTATTTATCTTAAAAAGACATCTATACGCGGAGGGGAAATTCAAAAAGAGAAAGAGGAAGAGATTCAAAACGGAGAATCCGAAGGATAAACATATGGCTATTGGGAATTATGCTTTTCTTTCAAAAACTTTTCTCTTTAAAGACATGTTTTTGAAAATACTTCTTCCAAAAATGTTTTTAGAAAAATAGTTTTCTAAAATTTTTATCCGTTCTGGTAACCTTCGCTCTGATACCACGTGTAACACCCCACACCCGCTAAGGTCACTCACTATGGGAATGCCTTAACTTCGGTGGAGCATTTTAAGTGAGTATAGAACAGAAAAATTACAACAAGACAGATATAAATACTTGAAAATATAAAACATCATTTCATTGCAGCGGAAGGTAAACATGTTTAGTTACAACACCATAAAGAGTCAAGTACTAAATATCCATCCTGGTAAAAACATAAATACATAATCCCACTACATAAACAATAGCCATAAAAGAGAAGATAAGATGGGCTTTACATCACGGTCCAAGCTCCAGAAGATAGATAAAGAAATCTGATCAAAGCCCACTAGTGCTAGGCCCAACCTGAGGACCTGAGGGGGAAAAAGATAAAAACAACGGGGTCAGACATAAGTCTGAGTGAGCCCTATAACCTTAATAACACAATTATTAAAGTAATTAGGGTATGATATAAACTTGGTACGGGATGACTGGGGATAAATGACTACACTAAGTAGCCAACTAGACATAGGATGAATTAAGATAACGGTAAAGACGCATCTACCCACCCAAGGATAATTACTAACTGCACCACACCAGTCATTCCTACATAAAGGTTGATCCCACCCAAGGACTTAGAGAATTTACCCAGTAGTTTCGTGTACCCCTAGCTGACTACATAGGTGCCGTCTGCCCCTACCTCCACTAGGTGTACCCACTACTCCCAAGCGATCGGCTCCCTACCGTAGATACCCGTGCTGGCCCCACAATGGGGTGTATCACTCCCCAAAGTGGCAACGCGATACAACAAATGGTGCACGGCTTATATCTACACGATGCAACAACGTCTTACCTACCAGCCCGGGTCCATACACACATATGAAGCCCGTTGGACTCGCGTTGCCACCGCTACCCCGTTTTGGCCTCTTATAATCAAGCCCAGCACGCGTGTCCCGTCCTCGACATGGGTCGAGCCCAATAAGATACATATGGGCTACTGGTTGAAATGGGCCCTCCCACAAGCTACCACCTAAGCTTGTCAATTTATCTAGTGCATCCCACTTAACCCTTTAATCATGTTTAATTACATGTTTCCACTTGGTTAAGTCATCTAATCGTATTTTCTATTGCCACCCAAGGCAACCCACTAGATTTTCACATGCCACCCAAGGCACCCACTTAACCCCTCATGCCCACTACATGCTTATTTGGTTAAGTGTTTCTTAATTGATTAAGAACGTAACCGTTGTAAAGACCTCCAACATTAGACTATCTTTTATGGCAGCTGGATTTGCCGGTTGGGTCCGGGCAGCCTTACGCCATAACCGAGTCTAACCTCGTGTCTTTACACTTATCACATATATAGTTTGTGCCTAAGACCTCTCACATTGGGCCAATCATTTGTAGCCACTGGATTTGCCGGTCGGTTCCGGGCAGTCTTACGCTACAAAAGGGTCCAACCTCGTGTCTTAGTCGATTAATTACACCTAATTAATCACCCCCGAATTAATTTTCCCTAATTAATTCCAATTTTAACGATGTACATAATTGACTCAATTATGTCCATCACTTTATGGTATGCATAATCATACCCACTTCACACCATTTCATTAAAATGTATATTAACCCCATCGTTCCCCACGTAATTCGCTAACATGACATAAAAGGGAAGATTCATCATAAATATAATGGGTTCAACTTGCATAGCATTAGCGTCATCATGGGTTTAAAGGTGTCAACTTGCATATAGCATCAACCCAACTAGCATAAATAATCAACCCAAACTTGCATGAATCACATATGTCATAAGGAGGTTAACTTGCATAAGTTATTTATGTCATACAAAGGGGTAAAATTGCATATGTATGTATGACATACAAAGGGGTTAACTTGCATATGTATGCATATCATTCTAAGGTGTAAACTTGCACATGTTACTTGCATATCATCAAACACCAAACTTGCATAACATGTCATATATGGACTTGCATATAATCATACACCAATCTTGCATAACATATCATATATAAACTTGCATATAATCATACACCAAACTTGCATATCATGGTGTCATAATGGATCAATGTTTCTCATATGACTTGCATAACTTGCATAACATCACAAACATATAGCATATGACTTGCATAACTTGCATAACATCATGAACATGTAGCATATGACTTGCATAACTTGCATAACATCATTAACACATAGCATATAACTTGCATAACATGCATAACATCATTAACACATAGCATATAACTTGCATAACATGCATAACATCATTAACACATAGCATATAACTTGCATAACATGCATTGATCCACATTCATAGCCATAACCTCATTATATCCTATCATAATCATTTCAATAATTGGTCATTAAGGCTATAGAAAACTCACTACTTGTTGATTAGCCTTCTTATGAATATATTAAAAGATTGAGACGAAGCCACTAAGCTATCAACTCAAAAACTCCAAATAAGAATGCTCCAAATGAAAACCCTTGAGCCAAATCAATAATAAAGATCCTAGCTTTGATGAAGAAAAGCCTTGAATCAAACTTAGAAACACTTAAGCAAGCTTAGGAACTCTTATACTTCTTTAGAAACTCTCTCATATGATTAGAGATGGAGATTATGACAAGAGGATGAGGGTGGAGGCCATGAGAGAACATTTTGGCATAGTTTAGCTATAGGATTGAATAATGAGCATTTAGGTTTAGGTTAGGGGTCTTTTTATAGAAGACTAGGATAGTTTTAGCCATAGGATAAACCTTAGTTTAGATCCTAGCCATCAAAGCATGTCTTGGGGAAGAAGTCAAGTGTATGAACCTTCTAGGGCCTTTAGATTAAAGTTGAACCATGAGAACCATTCAAATGCAAAATCTGCATTTGAGCGAATTGGCCCACGGGTTGACAGCCAAACACCCTGGATTAACCCCTAGTCAACCCAGCGTGCTCGGGTCAACCTCAAAAATCTGCCGGTTCGGTTATTCCCCTCTCCCAATTCGCTGTTTTGAACATTTTTTCATTATTATTTATTTAATTTTCAATTATATATATATATATATATATATATATATCAATATATATATATATATATATTTCTCTGCGCAACCCATTTCACTTAATTAAGTATACTTTAATTTGTGAATTTTTATGTTCAAATTACGGGGTGTTACAAGAATGGTTAATGTTGTCATTTTTATCGACATTTTTGGTGCGATAAAAATAGACAATGTTAGTGATTCATTTTTATCGACATTTTTGGTGCGATAAAAATAGACAATTCTAATGATTCCTTTTTTTTATCGACATTTTTGATGCGGTAAAAGCAGCGATGTTAATGTTACTTTTTTTATCGATATTTTGATGCGATAAAAATAGCGACGTTAATGTTACATTTTTATCGTCATTTTAGATGCGATAAAAAGAATATATTTTTGTGTTACATTTCATTGTTTTTCTAGAGACAATAAAAAAAAGAATAAAATTAAAGAATTACATTTTTATGTATTGCTTTCATTGAAAAGAATAAATATAGAAGATGAGATTTTTATTGTTAATAATAAACAATGAAAAAGGGAACATTTACATTTTGATGTAAAAAAACAATAAAAAGGAAAATTACATTCAAAATGTAAGTTAGAATAAAAAGGACATTTTGTTAGAAAATGTAAATTAGAATAAAAAGTATAGAAATAAAGAGCACATTTTTATTGACCTTTTATATATATAAAAAAAAGAATAGAAATAAAGGTGACATCTTTATCGTCATGTTATATATTGTGTATTACACTGCCATAGACAAGTTACCTGACTTGTTTATATGATTGGGTCGATAATTTTTACACATAGCCCAAGTGCACAGATGAATTTATTATTTTTTTATTGGCTGAAACCCCACATGGGTGTTGGGATGAAAATTAACATACACTAATCCCAATATTTAGTTGTATGTTGATCGTTAGATCGACAGGCTGCGATGAGCGTTATTATTTAATTTTAACGCTTACGCAGTGAAATTTACACTCTGGATGTAAAGGGATGACTTTGATGATTATACTGTTATTGGCATATATACGATGTGGGTGAAATCCATATATTTCAAATTTTGTGGCAAATGATTGAGTCACATCTCGATTCAGGGGTTCTTTTAAATAAGAATATTCTTACCTTAGAAACTCTTTTTATATAAAGGATACACTTTCATAAAAGAAAATATATTTTTAATTAAGTATATGTTATAACCAAGAAAATTTGTAAAAGATAAAAATCTTTTATATAAAGAGTATTTTTAATGATTATCTTAAATATGTTTTTTAATATTTAATGAGCAATCTTTTAATTAAGATTATTAGAATGTGCAATTATATTTGCTGATACGAAATAAATTGAGATGTGAAGTGGATTTATCGTGGACAGTGTTTTTAAACGACATTTGTCCTTTAATCCAATTTACATTGAAATTATTATTTGGAATTTATAAATTTATTTCATAGATTTAAAAAGGCATTTTCTAAAAATAAATTTTTCAATTTAATATATTAAATTGGGATTAAGTGGAAATTCGATTGGTAATAATCGAAATGGACTTCTGTAATAGAAGACCGATATTATATATGGAATTTAAGAGGCTTTGCCGTTATTCCATGTATACTGTTAGTCCGATACGAAAATTTATATCGATTATGTATTGATTTGATTTCTGTGGAATTCCATATTTTGGGGATTGATTTGTGGGTTTATCGTGAACTGTGTTTTAAATGACATTAGTTATTTAACCTGTTAAGACAAGATTTATTCCTTAAAATTAATGATCTTGTAATAATGATTTTGATATCAAATCAAGATTGGAGTTTTAATAAATCTTTTAAGGAAGATTTAAGATTTTATTTTCAGAGTTTATCTTTGATAAAATTAATGAGAATCTTTCAATATGAATATCTTATTAAAAGAATATTCAGAATCGGAATGCGGCTTAATGTGTGATTTTACAATATTGATTTTTAATCATAAAACACGCGAGTTATTCAGAAAGACCGGGTTTAACCCATTCTGAATCATCATCACGACGATTAAGAGTCGAAGATAAAGGCGGTGATTGAAGACCGAAGGTTTTCACATCGTTGGGATGATGATGACTGGTATCTTGAATTGGGACTAGCCTTCCAAGGCAAGGTATTTGGTAATGATCGTCCAAACGTATTTGGAGATCGACGGACACGTTGTTTCTCTCAGACCCAGAGCGGACTTGTAAATGGATTGTGTGTCTGACATTGTATTCCTTTCTACTGTATTTGTTGAACGCTACTAATTATATATTTCTGTTTGGTGGTGTAGAATTTATTCTTCACTTAACACCCTTCTCTAAGACGTATGAGCTTAGAGGTTATATATATATTGGTAGATGATCAATGATATGGTAGGGTCTGAAATGTGGCATGCTAAGATGCAAATGATCAAGGCTTTGTTGAAAAGCAGGCCTTGTGGTTGATGATCAAAGCACAGTCTTTTTAGGCATAGCTTTGTGTAACGTGACTTCGCGAGCCTCACACCCCGGTATGAACCTAAAACGGGAGTAAGGACTGCAGGGAGGACATACGTTTTCTTATAGCTAGAAGTGGTGTCATGGTATGGAGCCCAGACATTTATTTATGTGGATGATGGAATGAGGCACCTCGGTTATTCGAGTCCCTAGTGGCTCTACGCCCCCATAGGGCGGGGAAACGTATTGTTCAGGCATAATTAATCCACCCATTGCACTTTTGGGGGACCGGCCCTGAAGATCCAAGGTACAGTTGCGGCTGTATCCTGAGACGCAGGCTAGAGTGTCTCGAATTCGGTAAGGACTATCTTTTGCCTTGGTTCATGATGGAAATCCAACTTCCAATACGACACCTGCGGTCTTGATTGTATTACTAGTACGACGACATAGTAGGATGGGGTACTATGCTGTCTTGGATTGATATTATGATTTAAATGTTTTAATTAAAACATATACACACTAATAATAATATCGTATTTTGCGTAATTATCATTTCTTGACCATTATAAGGTAAAACCCTATCCTCTGGTTTGCGTTGCATTGTGTGATGGGACATGGGTCTTATAATGGTTTCATTTTTCTAAAAAGCATTGCGTTATTTGACGATTTATTTAATTATGCACTGGCAATCCAATGGAGTAAACCCGTTCCGCGTTAGCGGTGTGGTCCAATGATTAGACTTTTTATTAGATAAGTTAGGTTAAGAATTCTCACACCAGTCCCACGACTGACCTGTAGTTTGTTTCACTTTGCAAACTCGGGTGCCCTCTTTCCACACGGGCAGTCGAGTAGCTTATTTGGAAGATATATTAAGCAAGATCCTGGATTGAAGACTGAAGCTGTGGCCAGAATATTGATAGCCTTCCGCTGAGATTAGTTCCGCTACAAATGTTTTTAATTTATTATAAATTTATCTTCCATTGTAATATTATTCAATGTACTCTGATATTCTGTACTCTGATGTAACACTATTATGATGTTATAAAAGTCTTCTGTTGTTGTTCTAATGTGTTGTATGCCCAGAGTTAACGTATCAGGGTTTTGAACGGTCTTGGTCGATTTTGCGATTGATTAAGGTCGGGCAAAAATCCTGGTCGTTACTACCACGCCGCTAACGCGGAACGGGTTTACTCCATTGGATTGCCAGTGCATATCATAAAGCAAATCTTTTTAAACAATGCAATGCTTTTTGGAAAAATGTAGCCATTATAAGACTCAAGTCCCAAAACACAATGCAAGCGCAAACCGGAGGATAGAGTTTTTCCTTATAATGACCAAATGATGCTTGATACGTATAAACAAAATCATTTGGTATTATTACTAGTGTGTATATGTTACAAAAGCAATTTCAATCATAAATATCAATCATAGACGACATGAGCGTCCCGTGCCACTATGCCGCCAATATAGGCTTACAGTCAAAACTGCACATGCCGTATTGGAAGTTGGATTTCCATCGTGAACCAAGGCAAGGGATCGTCCTTACCGATTTTGAGACGTTTTAGCCCGTGCCTCAGGATCAGAACGCATCGACCCTTAGGAGCCACAGGGCCGGTCCACACCGAGTGAATAAAAATACCTGAACAATGCGTTTCCCCGCCCTATGGGGTGTAAATCCATCAGTCGCAGTACCGATATATCCGAGATGTCTCGCTTTCCATGAACCACATGGGTAAAAATATATAAATGTCAGGGCTTATAAACGCTGACATCACCTCTAACTAGAAAGAAACGCATGTTCTCCCTGGATCCTCTCCCATTTCTGGTTCACACCGGGGTGTGAGGCTCGCGAATTAACGCTATACACAATGCGGCGCTATATTAAAGCTATGCTTTGATGATCAACCACAAGACTTTGCTTTTCAACAAAAGCCTTGATCCATGCAACTCAGCATGCCACATTGTCAATGCATTCTATATCATTAATAATCTACCGATATATATAACCTATGGTTACATACGTCTCAGAGAAGGGTGAAGTAAGAGAATAAATTCTCCTTCACCAGGCAGCTATATATATTTAGTGGAGATCAAAGAATATAGTGCAAAATACAATGTCAGACACACAATCCATTTACAAGTCCGTTCTGGGTCTGAACGAAACCGGAGGCACCTTATTTCTCGTTCCATATGTCCAATACAGAAGAGAGGTCCTCGCATATCCGGACAATCAACAAGTACGTTCGGACCACTACCACTGTAACCCCTCCTGGGAACTAACTGATCCAAGGCGTCAGTAGTAATCCACTCGATGTGAAGATCGCCGGTCTTCATCCACTGTCTTCAACTCTTCGACTTTTAGTCGTCGATCGATTATTTGGAATGAGAATTAACTCGGCCTTTCCAAATAATCCACGCATAAATAGAATTCAAATCAATTCTTTCCATGGTTAAACTATTTGACATTCACGTTTCAATGTATTAAATAATCTTCATGTCAAATACACTTAACCATCAAATATTTAATAAACTAAGTAAAATCGGTTTATTTCCATTCCGCATCGTTTATAATATTTTAAAACGATTAATCACTATTTTTATATATATATTTATATAAATGGTCCATTTTCATCAAACGACATTTCAGGTTATTCGATGGCACTGGCGCTGTTTTCATTCCGATTTGAATTTCACATTTCTTGAAATCTAACCGTCGGATCTTAACATATTTAGTACCTATGGAAAGATCTTTTTGTATCGAACCTATCAGTTCCAGTTTCGGGAAAATCCGATGGTCGGATCTCCCGGTATACCCGTTTCAAATTACGAGTCGAAAAAGCGAATTACCGCGTCGTTTTAATTTAATATATATTTTCTTATGAAAATATAAATCGATCGACCATTTCCAAACCATTTATATTTCTGGATGTTTCTCAAGATCTAGCCGTCGAAACTTAGCACATTTAGTATTGTTGGAAAGACCTTTCTGAGGCGAACACTATGGTTCTAAATTCGGGAAAATCCGATGGTCGGATTTCCCGCTATACTCGTTCAAAATTACGAGTCGATAACGCGAACTACCGAGCATGATTCGTTTAGTTTATATTTATATTTTCGTATGAAAATACAAATCGATCGTCATTTTCCAAACTATTTATTTTTCAAAATATTTGGCTAACGCCTTTAAATTTCAGAAAATTTCGCCATCGTCACCTTTGTAAGGAGAGGGGTTTGGAAATTATTGGGCTATATTAGGCACCCAATAAATCCAGTATAAGCATACGCAATTTTTAGTGACCTAATATATGCCCGAGGGAGAGTGTAGGTCATTACTCTAGAGGATAAATCCTCGTTACCTCGTCCAGTATTGGAAAATAAATGGTCCTTGTGCCATATTTAATAAACTAGAGAGACGTGGTTATTGTCAACTATAGACCCGTGTGGGGTTTTTTTATTAATCTGGCAATTTACCGTTATAATTTATTTGGTCTATATCAGTTCTCAGTTCAACCTGTAATACAGTAATCGTCATACGAGCATCTTTCTCGTATGATTAATCAACGTCGACACAAAAGCGCCTAGTGCTTATATGTAATATGATATGCTGTGTCATCGATAGTTCATCTTCTGCTCAACCTATAATGTAACTAATCTATGCCTAAGGGAGTGTGTGCTGATCATAACTCCAGAGATAAATCTCGTCACCTTGTCCCGTATGGGAAAATAAATAATCCATGTGCTGTATCTAACATTTTATTTAGTCCATATCACTCGTGACTTCACGTGGTATGCATATGTAGTGTAATCCATGATTACTGTTGCTATCCTACAGTGTTGGTTTATAATCTCACACAGAACAACCATCACACGCATCCAATGTCATTCGCAGGAGTAAATATAATATATATATATATATATATATATATATTCAACCAACTCATTAAGGTTTACCTATTTGCCGGGCCCGCAATTAAATCACTACTCTACATATGTTTACTCAACAGCCTGTATAATGCCATTTAAGGTGGTCTGTGTCCATCCACGTTATATAAAATGCGAGTGTCACATATTATATAACGCTTCTAATGCAAATGAATCGTGAATAGTTCAAGTGTCGAACTACTAGGATATGTATATGCATGTATGTACGTACATGAATGCATGAGCAATGATAAACATCTATAATCATGATTAAATATTTTTAATCGCTATATTACTTAATCAAACGTCATTCATTTCATTGTTTTACGAATATTCGGTTTGGCAACATGAGTATTTATTTGCTTACATGAATATATTTTCTTATGTTACATACATACGTTAAAATTTTTATTTTTAACGTTCTAAAAATTATTTCATAGCATGACTATTTTTATTAAGTCCTATGTATGTTAAAAATGATGTTTTTAACTAACTAACATTTATTTCTTAACAAGGCAATTTCATATATTACATACATAAGATAAAAATGATAATTTTAACTAACATATAAATATTTTAGAAAATTTCAACAGCATAACGGCAGGGTAGTAAAAACCGGCACAGTCCCGAGTACGGCTCCTCGCTCTACCTTAAAGCCTAGCAGCTTTTGATAATGGGGATTTCAATAATTTAGTTCGTACGCAGACGAATCCTGTCCTTAAATTAATCAATTTCAATTCATATCCATCTCAATCAAATAAATACCCAAATAGAGTTGCCAAACTCATATTTCACATTATTTCATGTTTCCATATCACATTCACGATTTCAATCGTTGTTCATTTCATTATCCAACCAATCAAGCCAATTTCATTCACAAACATCGCATAAATATTTTCTACAATGCTTATATAAGTTTGTACAACATATATACAAACTCATACAATTGTATATCACTATACAATGATTATACAACTCATACAACGCTTATACAAATTTATACAAGCATACATACGTTTACTCCATTTTTATTTTGAAATTAAAAATCTCACATCGATTTTCGCGTAGCTAAAAATCGTAGCAAGCTCCAAAAATCTTTCGGTCTCTTCTAGAATGTCGTGCACGTCGTCACGAGTCCAATGTCTCCGGTTTCACTGGATTTCGACAACATAGCAAAAAGATCTGATTTTCTTCAAATCGGTGTATCTAGTTCACGATCGGTCTTCGCCATGACGTAGACCTCCGAGAGGCGCATCAACGCCAGAGAAGCGGTGGACTCCGGTGGCCTTCGTCGATCCCGGCTGCGCTCGAAAGTTTGAGACTTTCGAACTGAAAATCTCCGCCAATTCGAAATGAAACTTTTCAATCTTTATATGGATTAGAAGCTGAGATCAAGATCTTCAAATTCTTCAACTGGAGCATGATTTAATTTTCCGTGGATTTGGAGGAATCGAGGAGAGAAGTCGTGAAGGGTTTTCCGCCGTCGGGATTTGGTTCTGGGGAGAGAGAAAATAAAAGGAAAATGAATAATAATTTTATAAATTCCATGATTGGTCTATAAATTCCAAAAATACAGATTTCTCATCCGAACTCCAAATCAAACCCAACGACTGTCGTCCCTAGCTAAATACCCCCATTCTGGTCATAATGGGATATGCCACGTTGGCCAATTCAGTTGTTTTTAACAGATTTCTCAAATTTAAAATATAACATTTTAAATTGAATTTGAACGGACGTTTCAAATTACTGGGGCCACATACTGACTCCAAAAATTCTGAATAAATTAATCCTGCTATGTTTTGACGATATGGTCCCATAGGAACTCGTTTCATCAAATTCTGAGCTCGTTTGTAAAATGGTCTTTTTTTCCAGTCGATCAAATTACAACTAAATCTGCAAAACGCGTTAAATTCCACCATGCTCACATATCAATTCCAAAAATTATGAAAATTGAAACTTAGCAATAATCTGACATTCTGGATATATAAAAAGTAGTTTCGTTGAATTCGGAAGTCTTTTGCAAAATGTCGATTTTTATGGGCTTAGTTATTATTTAAAAATCGAATTTTTAAATCCTGACGTATTTTCCACTAATATTTCATGAAACAAAAATTTTAAATTGGTTCTGATTTTCGGTTGTTACACTAGAAGGGAATAGAACGTGGAGAAAGATTACATGGAAGACCCATATGAATGGTGAAATACTGCAACAAAGAAGTACTGAAGCATAAGCATAAGTCCTTCGTCAAATTCCGCCAGCTATATATGCTCCATGACGACGCCATCTCGAAGGGCACCTACATTTATCTGATTACTCCGGTCGCTTCATTCACCGTCGAGGATACAACCTTTTATGGATCATTTCTACAGACAAATGCACCTCCGCTTTTGTCCACTGGATATTACTGTTAGGATTGTCTCGCATGTTGTTAAGGAGGAATGATGGTTTGGATAAATAGTCCCACATCATGGAATATATTGAAGGAGTTGTGTACAAATATGAGCTGGTAGGCACGTAACATCAGGGATTCCTTTTGTTATATGGGAGTTGTGTGCCAACTCATATACATGCAAGGAGGGGGCTTTTTTCCGACCGTCGTTACATAACAGTTGTATCGAAGCCGAAGGTTCAGACTGGGCGATGCAGGCAAAGCAGTGCTCTCAAAAGATACTCGTAGGATGCGAGTTAAGGGGAAGACGGTTAGGATTGCCTCACATGTTGTTAAGGAGGAATGATGGTTTGGATAAATAGTTCCACATCATGGAATATATTGAAGGTATTATGTACAAATATGACCTGGTAGGCACGTAACATTAGGGATTCCTTTTGTTATATGGGAGTTGTTTGCCAGCTCATATGCATGCAAGGAAGGGGGCATTGTTCTGACTGTCCTTACATAACAATTTCCTTGCTAGATCATCTTCTAGGCACACTTCAGAGAAAGAGCATGCTCAAGAGCAGGTGTACTGTTGCAGCTGCTTGGTTGCGTCATACTTTGACTACGAAGTATGAGAGCCGAGGATGGTCCTATGAAGTTATATATGGATGTTAGATATCCTTGAGGAGATTGTGGATGAAGAGGTCCTGCCGTTAGTATAGTACATGATCTAAGACTTTCATAATTTGTTTGGATTGTAGTTTGATTTGTTATGTTATGAAAAATCTGGATTTCATATTAGTTTTACCGTTACAAAATTTTTGTTACAACCAAATATATGTTCGACCGCTCAATACTCCACTTACCATTAATGCTCAATTAACCGCTTAATTCACCGTTCAAAATCTCAAAAACACAACATCCTCTTACACTATTTAAACTGCTCAATTCCCGCTTTGTCAACTCGTTCAACTCAACCGCTCGCCTCTCCAAGAACGAACCCTTAGTACATATTGCAACAACTGCATGTTTCTTATGTATTTGAATTGACCAATTTTGACTGATTTGACAATTTTTAATTAAGGATGTGAATTAACAAAAAATTTACTATATGTAGCAACTGAGGATGTTGTAAGCTTATTGGAAAATCCGACAGACATGGATATCACAATCAAAGCCTTAAGGATAGCACCATTATTACTTGTAAATTATTGCTTGATTCCTTAATGAATAGATAGTGATTGCTTCATATGCAAGAGACTCATATTGGAAGACACATAAATCGTTTGAGGAAGCATTCATCAAAGGAAGTAGAGCCGGCCCAGGCTCAATGCTAACTGGGTCATTGGACGAGGCATCAAAACGCGTTAGGGTATAAAAAATAGTTATGAAGGTATGCAATGGAAAAAACACAATCCAAAAAAATTGAGGAAAATAGAAGCGTAGATTTGTGGGACGAAGAAGGCGACGCGTGCAAGGAAAAGAAGTATGATAAAGTAGGATCTGAGAGCTATGAGATCTGAAGTAACCCAAGCCCTTATTCTTAAAGTATTATATTTTAGTTTACTCTCTGTTTTGCCTAAACGATTGCTAAATGTTAAAAGCCTAAATTAGTAGTTTTCTTTCACCGCTGATCGCGTGTCATGTAATACTTCTGTTCTCAATTATATGCTTATGGAATTTTTTTAACAAATTTTCTACCATTATTTGTCCTTTTAAGCTTGCTTACTTTATATTCTATTTAGTAAATCTAAATACTTTAAACCTATTGCAAAATCTACTTTTTCAGCCCAATTTTTTAAAATGAAGCTTTTTTGTATGGTTTTATTTTAATTTTATAATTTGAAGCATCAATTATCACAATTACTTAAATGTAAAAGCCTAAATTAGTAGTTTGCTTTTGCAGCCGATCGCTTGTCATGTGACTTTCCTTTTCAATTATATGCTTATGGAAATTTTTTAACATTTTTTTCTACCATTATTTGTCCTCTTAAGCTTGCTTACTTTATATTGTATTTAGTAATTTAAACCTATCACGAAATCTAGTTTTTCAACCTAATTTTTTAAAATGAAGTTTTTTGTATGATTTTATTTTAATTTTATAATTTGAAACATAAATTATGAAAAATCAATGGAGCAAAAGAATAGCAAAAATAATTAAATAAGGTACGATTCTACACAAGTACTATCCATAATGTTGGGATCGATCAATATTCTTATTATTGTTCAATTTATTATTGCAAACAACATTAAAAAAATATAAATAAAATTTTACTTTTCTTTTAGAAATGTTGATTATCTGGAAGAATTACCCAAAAAATGATGTTTTAATCTATTGGCAAGCTTTTAATGGATTTCAAATTTTAATATCCTGAATTTTAAAAAAAAAATCTCTATCTTAGCATATTTTGAGATGTTCCATTTATTCCAAAATTTTGAATTTTAAAAATTCTCATTTACCAAATAACATATAAATTGATTTTAAAATTATAAAAATTGGTTTACATGACAATTTCTTCGTAGAGCAATTCAATCTGACATTATATTTTAAAACACAAAGGTTTAAATGAAAGCAGTGATATTTTTAGTTGCAACCTTGTGGATTTTGACATAAGAACAATTCAAGTTTTGTTTGTAAAATTTCTTTATATTTGAACTTACAATTTCTTTTATATTTTAACCGTGCTAATTTTATTTATCTTGTTTGCACTGTTACTTCATAACAGTAGCATCGAATTTTCAAAAATTAACATTACCTTATAAATTAGAATATTATCTAGTATAATTGCACAAATTTTCACAGTGGGTGCATAATTTAATTATATATCGCATTGGACATCGTAATTTCGAGGACCAACTCTAAGAGGAAGTTCGGTTGTTGGTTAACAACTTGTCAGGGATAAACTCGGTGGTAGACAGTATGTTTAATACAATATAATTTTGCACAGTAATAAAATAGTAAAATTTTGGGCTGGTCATAATGTAATACAGCTTTTGAAGGTAATAGTACAATTCTCAAAGCCGTAATATAAAATCAACTTAGGTGTTGTAGCTATTTTTTAACCTATACACTTCATTATTTCAGTCTGCTGTCACCGCCAAAGCCAAGTAGAGGCATTATTTTGTATCTCTAATCTACTTCTTTTGCTACTCCAGAGTTGAATTGCTTTGAATTTTGAGTTTGAAATTTTAGTTTGACTATTTGAAAATTTAAGTGCCCAATTTGACTTTGGAATTTGAATTTATAAACTGGAGTGTACTTGGATCAAAAATTCCACCCAGAATGTTTCATTTCTAATTTTTGTTAACTTTATTTTAGTTACTTAATGCGATTTATCTTAATATTGTATTACGAAAATCATCTTTCCATGTGAAATCCATAACATTTCACTATGTTTTTTTTAAATAAATTACTTTGTACTTTTTACTTGAATTTCTGATGATTTTTTTTTTTTACACACGAACGCATGTGAACAACATTCATGCATACGCATATGTAAATGTGTGTGTGTGCGTGGTGTATACATACATACACACACACACAGATATATATATATATATATACATACACACACACACACACACACACACATATATATATATATATATGTATATATATATATATGTATATATATATATATGTATATATATATATGGAAAGTCTAGACACAGAAATTTGACACAAATTGGAATACTCAAACCATTGGGTTGTCCTTTGATTTCCACCTCTCATATAAGGACAAATTGATCTAATGGCTGAGATTTTGTGTATTCCAGTTTGTGTTAAATTTTTATGTTCAAAAAGCTTCCCTTTTATATAATATATATATATATATATATACATATATATATATATACATATATACATATATATATATATATAATATGTGTGTGTGTATGCATGCGTGCGCTTAGTGCACACATGTACTCACACGCAACACACACAAATAAGTCTTCGCCGCTTACAGGTGATATACATATATTGTTTCCGAAATATATTTTTCGCATCACGATTGAATGTTCATATCCAGATTAGAGGCTAGGCTGAAAATATAATTGAGAAAAGTCACCAATTTTATTTGAAATGAAATGTATCATGATTTTTACAGTTTGGATAGATCAATTTATATGAAATTTTGAAGATGAAGGGAAATACCAAGTTTTAGGCTAAAATGTAGAAATTGAAGCATCAAATTAATCTTAACGTGTACAATGTTACTATGGAAAAAAGAATTCATGCTTTTTTGGCGCACTCAAACATATTTGATAATTAATCCACATATAGTGAATAAATTTAGCATGGAAATATGTATATCAATCTATTACATGTAACAGCTAAAGCAAATACTTCACCGTGATGAGGCTTTTTACATTACTTAAATTACTCATTCCTTAAATTATTTATAAAAATTAAATCCTCTTATTAAAAAGTTGATAGATTAATGGATCGTATTTTAACCCATAGCTCTTTCTTGTCTTGGAGTTGAAATTATTGTTTTATTTTGGAAAAATTACTCCCGCACCAGATAATAAACCTAAAGCTTGGTATATATATTAAGTAAGATTAACATTTAAATTCACACCGTACCAATGTTTGAACAGCTAAAAAGATTAGTATAGGTGTCAAAAGTTGTTGGGTAACGGTACCTGTTCTAATATCCATTGCCTGGTGATTTCAGTTGTTTCTCTCACACTCTCATTGGTCGTTCCATTTTTTCCCCGACTATGCCTAGCATCTGCGATACAAAATATGCATTGCGCAAGTTGTATTGTGTTATAACTTATATCAGATCTTGTTTTATTTGCTGTTTTCTTTTAATTTATATTTTGTTGCTACACTTGTATCTAGGGGTGAGCAAAAAACGGAAATAAAACCGAAACCGAATCGATAAAAACCAAACTGAAAAAGACAAAACCAAGAAAAACCGAAACCGAAATTCAAAAAATCGAACCGTACTAACATTTCGGTTTCGGTTTTAGGTCCAAACCGAACCGAAACAAACCGAACCGAACCGAATTATAAAATGTTGCATATTGTCTCTTGTTACATGTTGTTTCGTATTATATAGTATATACACACTGGCCACTGCTTCACTCATATGATTTAGTTGAATACAAGATTAGGGATAGACTAATATAAAATGTCCATTTCTTGTTTTTGTAGATTCTTGGATGTCTTCGGCTTAGAGCTAGCTAGTTTAGCTTTGTACTAATTTGGATGACTTATAGTTTATTAGTCTGTACTCTGTATCATGTGTCTCAATACACTTGGTTGAAATAATTTATTTTAATTTCTTCTATGGTTGTTTAAATTTATAATATTTTTTGTTTAAATCGGTTTTAAAATCGAAACCTAACCGATAAAAACTGAAACTGAGGTTTTGAAACCGAAACCGATTCTTCGGTTCCGGTTTCGATTATCGATTTTTAAAACCGAGGTCTTTTGGTTTCGGTTTTACCCCAAAACCGAACCGAACCGAGGTTTGCTCACCCC
Organism: Allium sativum; assembly: GCA_030737875.1. NCBI lineage: Eukaryota > Viridiplantae > Streptophyta > Magnoliopsida > Asparagales > Amaryllidaceae > Allium > Allium sativum. The sequence goes on along the minus strand of CM060922.1, from coordinate 17,311,877 downwards.
TACTTGTATCAGCAAGACAATGATGGAACAATTGTTTCATACTTTATTTCCATTATGTTACAGGAAATGGAAGAAGACTGTTGATGAGGGGGTGAAAAACAATCCAGAGAATGAGCTGCCTATCAATAATTGTACGTATATGAATTGACACATGGAGATAGAAAATGATTTATTATTAATTTAGAGTTTATAATGGTTGGTTGACACTGGCATTGCAGATGATGAAGATATGAATTAACCGAGGTCTTCTAGAATACATTGTCTTCATTCTGATATATATATTTCATTTCTGCATGTGGACATGCCAGGTTAGCGAGTGTGCTTGCTCACCTGATCTTCACAGTGAGTTTAGTAAATGTTTAGAATATACTTGAGGCAACTATTTATATGTGACTGAACTTTCAATTGTTTGAAGTAGATGATAGAATGAGTTCTAATCGTAATTGTTTGGAGCCAGACGTAACGCCAATTCTAAAAAGAAAAATGTCATCAAAACCGAGCTTACCGGCTCATATTGTAGTTTTAAGTGATTTTCTTGAATTTATTGTTAATATTTACTATTTACCTAACTTTGTTTTCTATATGGTTCGCTTTACATCAAAAAGCGATGAAACAAGAAGATGGTTTGTTTGATGACCATAGGCTGGCTGCTAACTGCGACGATGCTCATAATGGTAAATGTTTGCATTGTATCTTTCCTAGTGCACTCAAGGTTCCAACTTTTTTTGTTTGATTATCACTTGATAATACCATCATCTGCTACATATTAGGCAAAGTGATCTTGACTATCGTACATGGAATATTAGACAACATGACTCAATTTCCCCGTTGTCTTATGCATACGTTTATAGATTAAACACAGTAAAATGGGGAAATTAGTTGCGTAGGACACCTAATTCTATAACTGGAGTCTGGACTAAAGTTCAAACTATACCGACGTCAGCAATTATTTGTGATCGACACTTTCCTATGGAATAGAAAAGCATGAATTTATTATAAACTGCAAACGCACATGTGTATAGTATGCAGGTCGAACATAGCGAGGAAAATTAAATTTTATTATTTATATATTTCGTGGGCGAGTTCGACGAATTTTGGAGGACTGATTGAAAAACAAAAAAAATTGAAATTGCAATTTAATTCAGAACAAATCTAATTGAACCGACGATCAAATCACAATTATAAATTGAAAAGAAAACAAAACTATTATTGAATTGAATCAGACCTGAATCTAATCATATCTATATTCAATCCAATATGACCTAGGAAAGCAATTAAAAAGCATAAATTAAAATTGCGGAAATTAAATAACAACAGAAAATAAAATTTGGATTACCGCTGAATCTAATTAGACGGTCAATCAATAATGAAAATAAGTGCAAAAGATAACTTGTACTCTACCAAACCTAATTGTGTGGATGCACTAGATGCTAATAAAATAAAATAAAAGCAGAAAAGCAAAAGAAAACTAAACTGGATTAATGGCAGAAGAAAGTTCAGAAGAAAGTTCAATCGTTTACAATGAATACAACGGTTATTTATAGGGGATGTGGTCTCCTATTACTGAGAATAATTGAGCGTAGAATGAATCTCTTGAAATAATCTATTTACCAATAAAAGAGATATGAGGATAGACTTGAGATAGTCTATGCAGATTTCCTCTTCTGATTAGTGACAGATTGATTGGCTTTTCCTTAGTAATAATTCAATCAAATCTTCTTCCATATGGCAGTTGAAAATGAATGATTTGAGTCAATTTCCTTGAGAAGAATATGCCATATTCCATATATTTCTTTAGAGCAAAGGAGGCGGTGTGTATATATCCATGTTCCATTCTTCAACAAAAATAGGGCTTGACAAGGATCTAACTCAGGTCACTGCATCCAAATTTCTAAGCCTTTACTAGTGTGCTACAGCATCCTTTGTGATTGAAAATTTGTTGATTCCAAAAAGTAGCATTTTTCTATTCAAATGGTCTTTAATTGAATAAAGGAGACATTTATTTAAAAACCTGTGAAAACACACGAAAATACCCCAAGTAATATTTATTTATTTGTAATAAAGATAAGTTATGGGTGTAAAAATAAACGCTTTTACATGTTAATCAAATACCCCCACACTTATCTTTTACTCGTCCTCGAGTAAAGAAAGAATGAAAAACTAATCTAGGTAGGTCTCACTTTCGTAGGAAACACAATTGCATTGAGCATATGGAACAAGCCGTTAAACCTCTAGGTGTCCCTAGTAGGATTGGTTGTGTCTCGTGAGGGTTTTCAGCGGATACTCCCCACAAAATTCAAATGTTGTATGCCATTTTCCGAATGTAGCTATATGAATGCAACAGACATATACAAATAAAAACAAAAACGTAAACACGACTTGTTTCAAAAAAGTGCTACAACAGGGTAAATTAACCATTTCTAGTCAGTTGATTTTATTTTTGATACCTCAACTTGTCACGAATTTTTCAATATAATTCAAGTTTTCAATGTTGAACTCTAGTTTGGCCAGTTGGTTCAGTTGATAACATAGTGCAGCCATGAAATAAATTCTTTGTTTACTTGTCACAGTTTGCAAAGTGGTATTCTCATTTCCTTTGCTTATGAATAATCAAATCAGTAAGGTCAAGAAGTGTTTGGGCATCATCGCTTATTCTCTATCTTTATAAAAAATTAAATTTATGACTGATTACACACACCTAAATTAAAGACCAAGGTATACCACTCATGAGAGTTCGGGACAGAGCTTAGCAGATTGGGCAGACCGACGCTGACTTTGTCAACAACATGCCGGTAATCATTAGGTGTCCAACTCATAAAATGGGACCAAGATATACTAACACTGACTTTGTCAACAAGGTGTCGGAAAGAGCTTGGCGGGTTTGCACACCAACGCTAGATTTACAAGCAATGTTGGATACCCTTAGATTGCTATTATTATTATTATTATTATTATTACTACTACTACTACTATTGAATATAAGAAGAAGAAAGAGTTACGCAAATTCAGCTTAACACAACTTAGTTTTAAAGATCCAATGTAAGTATTTTTAAGTCCTCCACTCATTAAACAAAGACTGCAATTTAGAATAAACTCCATGGCCATCACCTAAGAATCCTTCTATGCACCAGTTACACTATTATCGCTTGTAATTCAACTTTTCATTATATTCCTTATTCGAAGTTAGATGAGAGAAAAAAAATACTATTAACTGACTAACAATTGTTACTTTATTTTACCGTACCAATCTAAAATGAGTCAAGCTTCAAAAAAATGGCATGTTACTACGATCTAGAATGCATGATGGTCCTATATGAAAAGAAAGAGTAAAAATTAAAGGAAAATAAAAGGATCTAATGCAGACTCCTCCCCCCACACTTGAACTAAACAGTGTCCACACTGTAAACACGTTTTCTAAATGTGAAAGATAAGACCCAAAGATGGATGAGATGCAAAATGATTTGTAAAATGAAGTGCAATTTAACAATTATGTATGAATGAAAATCATATGCAAAATGTAATATACGATGATGATGAATTTTTTGTGAAGAATGATATTTCCTTTTCTCCGCACACTTGCCTCTCTCGAAAATGATGCATGATGATTTCTTATCAGATTTGTGAGATACAATAGGCATGTTAGTGAATTCTGAAATTAAATTTCTTCCTATGAAAATTTTCATGCCAATGATTTATATAATTCAACAGAAGATTATCATAATCCCACAAATTTGAGTTTTTAACAACAATTTCATTCGATGGTATGGAATTAAGATTATCTTCGCAACATACTCCCAATTAGTCATTTAAAAATTTAAGCTCATCTTCGAATAATTCTTCAAAAGACATACTGGACACGTCTATTGAGGAAAGTGAAGTTTTCTGATGAGATAAATCATACGTGTCAACTAAAACTATTTCCATTATGTCGACTTCTCCTATTTCGATCTCTTTGGGTTGATGAAAAATATTCAATTCAATGGTTAAATGCCCAAATGATAGTCGAAGTAGGCCGCTCCTATAATTAATGATATCATTTGAGGTAGCTAAGAAGGGACGACCCAATATCAATGGAATCTGACTATTCAAATTTGAAACAAACTCGGTTTCAAGAACTATGAAGTCAACTGGGAAATAAGAATGTTCAATTTGAATCAAAATGTCTTCAATAATTCCTATGGGTTTTTTAAAAGATTGATCGACCAATTGAAGTGTGATGCTCGTGGGTTTCAATTCTCCTAGTCCAAGTTGACGATAAACAGTTTAGGGAAGAAAGTTGACACTTGCGCCAAGATTAAGTAAGGCGTGACTGATGTGAGTATTTTCTATTTTACAACCGATTGTAGGGCAACTGGGGTCCTTATACGAGCTATTATTCACAGTTAAAAAGGCAGTTTTAGGAACATTAATGGCTCGTTTTCGGGTATATAGCTCTTTCAGACACTTGGCATATTCAGGAATTTGTTCGATGGTGTCTAAGAGTGGAATATTGACACGAACTTGTTTAAAGAATTCAAGAATTTTTTCGAAATTCGTATCCTTCTTCTTATTGTTAAATCTATTAGGATATGGAGCTACCAGTTCATAGACTCTTCGAGAATTTTGATCGTTCTAAGAAGAAGGTTTCGATATAGGAAGCGAAGGCGGTAAGGATGTAGAAGAGGGAATGTTGGGATGGCCAATATTAGAAGAAGAGACACTATCGGGGTTGCCGACACTAGGAGAAGAGATATTGGGATTGCTTACATTCGAAAAAGATGGAGATTTTAGAGGTTCAGAAGTGCTGGCCTTAGTAGCCATCGGATGAGCGTCAAGCTTTCAAATTGGATTCAGAATCAAAGGATTATCGGGATTTACAACATTATTATCAATTGTTTTACCGGACCTAAGGGTGGTGACAGCGTTAACCGAATTATTTTCGTCCTCACAAGAATTCATAGTACGTGAATTCTATTTTGGATTCACCTCGGGTTGACTAGGCTATTTTACTTTTTCATTACTTTTCGTTAGTTCCTTCATCATATTCATCATTTGTTCGAGTATAACATCTTGATCGTTTATTTGTTTCTCTAATCGAACAATTTCTTATGGAGGTTGAGAAGATTGAGGAGGCTGAGTTGATGACTGAAGGTTCGATTGCCTATATGGTTGACTCGAAGGCTTAGATGGAGGTGAAATTTGAGAAGTTTTAGGACTATAAGAAAACGGGGCTTGGTAATTCGGATTAGACCACGAGAAATTTGGATGATTTCTCCAACTAGGATCATATGTGGATGAATAAGGACTATTTTGAGCTATGACATTGACTTGGTCTTGAGTATAATAATGGGGTTGTCCTTCAAATTGAGGAGTTTGAGTTTCTAAGGGAATATGAATTGGATCCACGACATGCACTCCTCTAGTAGAAGTACGAATGGGAATACAAATTGATTCCCATTGTTGGATTTAGATTAACCCTGGAGGGGGGGGGAGGGTGAATAGGGTTTATTACAAATTATCGCTTAGTTCAAGTTTTATGGGATATTAAAAAAAATTCACAGATTACAGAATATAGCAGAAATAGAAATGCAAAAAGTAAACGACACAAGATATACCCAGCTTCGGCAAAACCCTGCCTACTGCTCCATTCCTAAGGTTTCTACTAGGTAAAAGAACAGATCCCGCATGCAAGACCATGTACACTCGTGAACCCCTCGCTCCTATTTTAGTTCTATGCTTAAAACCCTAGACTGATTGATATCCCTTCAACCAGATTTTCCCGGATTACAAACCGGTAACTCATAAACCCTAGTTTTTACAGACTCTAGTAATTGTTCAGACGATTTGCGAAAAAATGAAAATACAATGAAATAAACACAAGAAAACACTTTAAAAAATAAATCAAAAATAAACACTCCCTCCACTTAATTATGTAGGTCGGTCCACTTTGCAACTTGGTTAGCCCGTCCTCTTTTCCATTGAGAAATGAAATGGTGACCTTTAGATTGGGAATTAGGGTTTTTCTTCTCTCCTTTGTTGATGTTATTCTGAAAAAGATCTATGAAGCTTGAAGGCGTCTTTGCTCCTGTTTCTTCGATTGATTTGAGATCACTTCTGATCGAAAACAATGTAAGTAATTTCAGATATGAATTTATATGGTTTCTCTTTGAAATGTTGGCTTGGTTTTCGATGATTTTTGCCAATGAGGAAAGTGGTGTATTTATAGGGTTATAGGAAATTCTAGACACTCTGATTTCATTTAATTGATTTGGTCTGAATGCGTGAAAAAACCTCTTTTGAAATGTTGCATGATTTTCCTCTTTTAATTCTCGGCCTTGATTGATCAGCATGAATTTTGTTGCATGAATTAATTGATGAACCTGGACATGATTTTATAAACCTCTCTGAAAGTATGGCAAACATAATTCGAATATCACAATTAGTATTTTTCCAATTTTAAAACATTTATCCGAAAAGAAATTCCTTGGCTTTGTGTTGATGAATGATGTTGCCATGCTTTAAAAATGTCTTGAAAGACTTTCTGGAAATAAATGTGTTGCCTCTTTTACATTTCACAGTGTATATTTGAGAATCAATTCGAAATTGTTGCCATACTTGAATCGATTTAAAACTGTTTTGAAATCACACAGCCATTTCTGGAAAGAAATCTTGAATGAGAATTGGTTAATTACTGGAATTCTAGAATTTAATTTAGAAATTGATTTGTGCCCATTTCTGATTATAAAACTTGCCAAAATTATTGTTCACTTATTTGTGTTTTTGCCAAGAACACGTTCATACCAGATTTGCACAATGTATGCTTGCACATACTTATATGATTTGCATGAACTCTCGTATACTCTGTTATTCATTTCTGGAAAACTCCTTATAAATGTTGACTGATTCAAATGAGTTGCTGAATCTTTGATTGCCACTTGCCAATCTGGCTCGACCCATTTAGCTGCTGCCTTGAGTTAGTTATGTTCAGTATGATTTCCTCATTATTTTGTTGAAAATTGCAGTTGCATGAACTATGCTGATTAGACATATATTGTAATGGCCCGAATTTCCGTACTCTTTGAGTCGACTAATAACACCACACGTCCAACCCAAATTGCACAGAAATACGAATCATTATTAGAAAGAAGTTAGAGGATGAGAAATAGAAAGAAATATTAGAATAGAAGAAAACGAAGATTAGAAACTCACAACGGAACGAATAAAATATATTATATAACATAACTTTTGAAACACAAATCAGTATTTGTATATTTATACATACCATCATCAGAGCACAACAGCATTCCTGGAATAGTTATAAACTCATGTTTCCAGATACAACATGGTACACAGCGGGAATATGATAGCCTATAACTAACTGGTGAAGCCTTCTACTCCTCCAAGTGAATCTGTAAAATCCCGACTATTTGACTGCCCGTACAAATTTGGGCACCCAAGAGTTTAGGGAAAACAAACAAAATAAACTCTGGGTCAGTCATGGGACTGGTGTGAGTAAACTCCCACCATTTGTTTAACTTTAAAAATCCTTTCGAAAGAAAGGATAATCGTAAGACTGATCCACACATAAACACGGATGGTTTTTGCCTTACGATGACCAAAAATATTTTTGATATCAAATCCAGTGATATTATAATAGTGTCTACAACAAATAAATAGAATCTAGCGGAACGCTTGTATCTCACGCTCCATATATAATATAAAATCAAAAACTGCAGGGCGCTTATTGGAGATTGGATTTCCAACATGACAAGGTATGGGACCACCTTCCGATAATGTATCTCTAGAGGCGAATACACTGGGTTCAACAAGAACGTCTTGCAACCCGGCCCACACATGACCGACCACTCATTTCGCTTGAGTGTATCGAATGTAAACCACCGACGATTGGGATCAGCAACCGCCTCCCGAAAAGGGACAACATCGATAGATTTAAGAAGCAAAAGGAATTTCTCTAGATAGGTGGTTTTACATCCTAATGGGTGCGACCCACATAGCCATGCCGCCTGCCCGATTTTTGTCCACTTCCGGGTTGTGAGGCTTGAGGTTTGAATTATCTTCCAGAACATTTGTCCACCATTCACTTTGAATGCCACATAATCATACCCGCCAAATCACAAATTGATTTCCTCAAAAATACCACGGGTATAAAGCTAAGAGAAACAAATTTCTCCGCCACCAAACGTAAGTACGTTTGAAGAGATCAACTTACGCGATCCATTAGATATACTCTGTCAGACATTTGTCCATTCATGTTTGTCCTGGGACTTGACAAACTGAAGGCACTATTCTATAAATAGGATAGCCCTTGCATAACTCCGTCTTCAATTTTCTTGATCGCAACGCTAACGTCTATACAGAGTTGTTTTCAGATACTGGATCTGATCCCGGTCCCTCCGTATTGACGACAGAGGTAAAAAATAAATCAAAACTTTGATAGTCGGTGTTTTAACTATCAAAGAAACATCCACACAATCAACGGTCCTATTTCCAAATGGAAATTCTATCAATCAAGCATCAAACAACACTGGGCCCTTTTTATATTAGTTCCTTTTTATATTATCGTTTACAATTCCTGTCTCTAAATTCCTTGTTGACCAATTCCTTTCATTTTCTATGTGTAGAAAATATCTCACATTTTATTTGGTAAAATATTTCAAATTAACGCGATGTTATAAAACATCGTTATTAAAACTCAACCCAGTTATCATTTATTTGCTAACCACATTGCTTAACCAAGTTTCACCATCGAACCTTAACCATTCCTCCATCGATCATGCAGTCAATCAAGTTGGGGTATAATTATCTCTCAGACCTTAATTGAACAACATTCACAACTTTGAAACAGTCAAAGTTCACAACTTCAAACCAACCATCGCTTACGCGACCCTCAGATTCGTTCTAAGAACACACTTCCTTTACAGAAAAATATTGATTATAACGGTAGCGTTATAATCGCTGTTACCAAATATTTGATTTATAAAACATTACTTTTAACAACAACGTTACAATCGCTGTCTAAAATTACAGAACATTTATTATAACAATAACGTTACGATTGCATTATAACGACAACGTTAAAAATCGCTGTTCAGAACTTACAAAACATTTATTACAATGACAGCGTTAAAATCTCTGTTTAGATTCATAACACTTTTATTATAATAGCAATGTTATAATCGCTGTTTAGATTCAAATTCTGAATTCACTTTCTGAATTCATTCTTTTCAAATCCTTGCCCAATTCCTTTATAACCATTTTGGTTTACCAAAATGTTATTACAATTTATTTTATATTCCAAATGTTGGAATAAACTCATCGATTTGTTTTAAAACGATTATCCATTTCCCCTTCTCATTTAAACCTCCATTTGCAAAATATCGACTTTAATCCATCGTTCACTTAAATCGTGAATAAGACTTCTTTTATAAAATCAATTCATTTGACTTCCTTTGAATAATATTTTAAAAATCCACTTCCCTTTATTAAATTCTAATGATAGAATCATTTACAAAATTGTTTTTATAATATCTATTTATAATCTCGTTTAGAATTTCAGTTATAATCGCTAAGTGTTAAACAGTTTACAAATATCAGTTTCAAAACTCATTTCCACTTCCTCCATAAATTCAAACTTGAATTTATATTTCAATTTGTCCCAAGGTAAATAATTTACTAGATTTATAAATGCCGTTATAATCACTTCTTGTTTTATTCATTTAAAATAAGTTTTCTTATTTTTCAAGACCATTCGAAGTTAAATCCTTATTTTTCAAAATGGATTTCCTTCTTAAAATATCGGATTTTCTTTGTCTCACATTTGAAAATATTTTACGGTGTATAAAATACCAAGTTTTTAGGGCTAGGGTAAATCAAACACAACATATCTAATCATGGATTATCTAACACATCATATATCATAACAAAAGGAACAAAAAAATAACTGTTGAGGAATCCAGTTGGATCCCTCCAACCTGTTTCCCTGCATCCACAGATGTTAATCAGCATCAATAATATTATTTCACTTCAAAATGAAATATCAGAACTAATAATCGATTACGATGCAATCATTTCAACCAATTTAATCAACCATTTCAACCAAGCAAGCATCACACATTATAAATTTATTATCAATAAATTTAAAAACTCGTTTATAAAAATATAAACGAAGCAGTTTTTAGTGAGTTTACTCACCTTGGTTCGCAGTTGCTATTGCTTTTATTTCGGTTACAATCAAACTAATGTTTGATTTTATCACGAAATTCCAGTAGCTTTAGCCTCAGCCAAGTCAGTTCCACAACTTGGGTTTCATTGTTATGAATCCAACGTGACCAGTTCTGTCGAATTCTGATAATATATAAATTGCTTACGATCATTACAAATTCAAACATTAAAAATAAAATTTAATATTATTTAACCCCTAATCCTTGATTTAAATCATTTTATATAACCCTAGTTCTTTTATATAAAATAACGCTCTTATCCCAATCGGTTTATACTACCCTTTTTAACAACACAAGTGTAAGTACAAGTTAATTACCTCAATTGTATCTGATGTGCCATAGGATATCCATCAAGGAAATGATATAAATGAATTTATTTGATTTAACACTAATAATTACTATTTACTTTATAAATATTGATTATTTTGTTCAAATGTATAATTTCATGTTTAGCTAATGTAAGCTAACATATTTTGTTAAACAATTAGTTGGTCACTGAAATATATATATGGTTATACCTTCCTGTCAACGCCATGCCAAACCTTGATCCCTCTCAAAACCATGCACACGGTTTCTCCATCCAATTCCGTTCTTACTTACCTTTTACAGCAGCTTCCACCTCGGTCACTAACCGGCCTCGCACCCATCACCAAATCACTACTTACTTCACGCCTGAATCCCATCACACAGCTACCCAGAACAATATTGCATCTTCTATATCCTATTCACAGTAAAACCATGTGTATTTCACATCCATCCTTTCCCATACATCACCGCCCCCTCCAAAACACTCGCCACTTCCAGCTAGACCCCCTGCACCCCATGGTTCTCCACTCCTCCATTCATTGCAACATATAATTACCTAACTAAAATATGCTCCAGTTAAACACCCAACACTCTTAACAGCTTGCCAGCCTTCTTCCTCGATAAACACTGCTCCTTCTACAACTCACGCACATGCAATATCTCGAACCCAACAACACCACACTTCACTTCTCCAATTCCTTCTTCACCGATGGACTCAGCCCATAAGCACACAAAGAATTGCGTTGACCCGATATACACATGCTACTGTACATTATCATGACGACTTTTGCTACCAAACTCCGTTTAACTCTGGCGACATGTTTCCCTTAACCCCACGAACTCAACCGGCCACTCATTTCCGCCTACATTGTTCTTTCGAAGCTCTTGCTTCGCTAAAAATAAAAGTCGAACTGAGCACTTAGAGAAAAATACATCAAATGAAACTGTAGAGCATACAAAATTTGCTGAGGTGGAAATCATTGGATTTCATTTTTTTAAGCAATCGATTTGCGAAGGCCATATTTACGAAGAGGAAGAAAACAGTGAGGCTTGAGCTGTAAACAGCAAGTTCGGATGAAACAAATGGAATGAGGGTGTTGTTTTTCTTTTATACACTTTGTTCCAAATGTGAAAAGGGTTAAGCCGCAATCGTTGACTTCAAACCAAATGAATCTTATCTGATATATTTGCAAACTTACAGTGTACAAATCTTGAAAGGATTGGTCACGTTCAAAAGATTTAGAGGGATACTTTCACCTTTCCATTACGTCGGTAGCTGTTGCCTTTACTGTAGGCTTATATAGAAATTTTATTTGTTATTTTATAATATTATTTTATTGAATTACTTATTAGCCTGCAAATGTCAAAAGCTACTTTATCATAGTATACCCTATTTCGTCTTCCTTGGGTTTCTATGTAGTCGAAATCTTTGACTAAAAACACATGCATTCGTGAATATCTGTCCAAGAATACATACGGTTTTGGTATATATTTTATTGTTTGGAAAGGATACAAACAAAGCATACCCCATACACAATAAATCTTATAGGATTTGTTCCAGCTTGTTTATTTTGAAGCAATAACGTGGCCAGGGTGGATACTTTTAAATTAAGAGTCTGCGCTGAAGTATTGTCAGTGTCTTGATTTGATTTAACAGGATTTTTATTCGTAGCTTTCCACATGTTGTCGAGCATTTTAATTCTACAATGTAATGTCCACCGAGATTATGTTGAGACTACCTTAGGTCAGATAAAGATTTGATAACAATTTAGATTTTGGTGAGGATTTTCTGAACGATAGATGTTGAATTTTCCTATTGAGTAGTGACAACATATTTTTACTGTGCGCATGTGCCTAGGACTACGGATGGGATTCATTTAGATTTCAATGATAATGACCCTAATTTTGTTTATAAAATTTAACGGTTTCGGACCCTAATTAAACACCGTTACTAATGTTTCAGCTATTAACTGTTATATTAAACACATGTAAATCCGTTCAGATTTAATTCAAATATATGGAGAAAATATGAAATCTACATTGACGACTTCAAATAAATTATTTTTATCAAATATATCCAACCCGAACTTATATAACTTCAAAATTAAACTAGTTAAGATTTCAAATTCAATATATTAAATTTCATGTTAAAACAATATATCAATCCTTTTATTTTCCAAACACAATAACCAGATTTAAATGTTTAAAATTAATCGCTAAAAATCTGGGTCGTTACATTCCTTCCCCCTTAAAATAATTTCGTCCTCGAAATTGCTAAGGTAGGAAAAGATGCTACATACCCTGTTCTTTTTTGTTCACTTCTCAACTCCAGTTTAACTGGACCAAATTATTTCAATTAAAATATTGATTTATTCTTACTAACGAATATTTTCAAAAATTTTGAAAATTTTCTAACATATTAAATTCTGAAAAAATTCGGCAGTATCTCCTCTGCATGGCTCGATCGGTACAACCATAACTCGCCTTTCTAGGCCTTCTCCAATCCAAAAGAAAATTAAAAAAACCAAGTGGCTTGCCCCATAGGCTCATAAAATCATCAAACCCAAGTAATATTGTAAACATGTACCTTTTTGTCGAGCATAATTCAATCTCTTGTATCTGCTTCCATTCAATATCTGCTCAGCATATACATATCCCTTTCCAGTTGGTTTCAAACCAATCCAACTTCCAGTCTTTAACACTCTAGTCAACTTTTGATTAGTTCACCTCCATTATATCCATTCAAATATGATTTCTATTTAAGTTAATCCACTTATTATACTTGAATCCAAATTTATCACAATTCAATTTCAATTAACAATACCCAATATATATTCAACTTGCTTATTCATACGTCGAATTCATATTAATAATTCGAATCTCAACATTTCTCTTTATTTAATTTCATTCGGGATTACTTCTAATTCAATCCAGCTTTATTTAACTTAAGTTAAATCCCAATTCATTTGATACATTTTGACCATTTTCAATCTATTCAACTTTTTCAAGTTAAACAATTTCAGAATTCAAATTCCTGGGTTTTATTTCAAATTAATTTGAAATCATATATATTTATACACATATTTATAATCAACTCAATTCAAAACTTTTGAATTTCAAAATCATCTTGCCCTTTCAAACCAATTTTTCATTCTTTAATTACTATGGCAGCAATCCATCACTCAGAAACTTGAAAATGAATACCGATAATGCTGCAGTCCATTATCGGAATTATTTTCTCGCCACTGAAGTGATTTCAGTACTTAATCACTTTTAAAATCCATTTAAAATCATTCTTGTTCAAAAATCCTTCAAAGTAACGTTATATTACTTTTAAAAATACTTCAGGAAATATTTCTAAACTTCCGGAATTCGAATTCAAATTCTGGTTTGAACTTAATATTGGTTTATCTCATTTGTATACATTATCCATATACAAATTATATAATCCTTTCAATATTTCATAATTCCATTTGATTGTAATAACAATCAGCACATTCAATAATTTCAGAAATTATACCTTTTATACCAAAATATCTTTTGGGCAAAATTATATCAATTACCTATCTTTAAAACAAAACTGTATCGAATTGTTCTGTTCGAGAGTTTAGAAACACCTATCGATACAGTTGTACTTCCTGTATCGACCAGAATTCATAAACTACTCAACAAACAAATCAACACAATATAAAACAATTTTATATCAAATCTACAAGTACGCGCTCATATATATACACTCACACTCAATCTAGGGCAATACTAATCCCATCTCTATTGAGTCACGCCACAGAGCCAAGGTAATCACTTAACCTTCAGCTCTGATACCAAATGTAATGGCCCGAATTTCCGTACTCTTTGAGTCGACTAATAACACCACACGTCCAACCCAAATTGCACAGAAATACGAATCATTATTAGAAAGAAGTTAGAGGATGAGAAATAAAAAGAAAGAAATATTAGAATAAAAGAAAACGAAGATTAGAAACTCACAGCGGAACAAATAAAATATATTAGATAACATAACTTTTGAAACACAAATCAGTATTTGTATATTTATACATACCATCATAAGAGCACAACAGCATTCCTGGAATAGTTATAAACTCATGTTTCCAGATACAACATGGTACACAGCGGGAATATGATAGCCTATAACTAACTGGTGAAGCCTTCTACTCCTCCAAGTGAATCTGTAAAATCCCGACTACTTGACTGCCCGTACAAATTTGGGCACCCAAGAGTTTAGGGAAAACAAACAAAATAAACTCTGGGTCAGTCATGGGACTAGTGTGAGTAAACTCCCACCATTTGTTTAACTTTAAAAATCCTTTCGAAAGAAAAGATAATCGTAAGACCGATCCACACATAAACACGGATGGTTTTTACCTTACGATGACCAAAAATATTTTTGATATCAAATCCAGTGATATTATAATAGTGTCTACAACAAATAAATAGAATCTAGCGGAACGCTTGCATCTCACGCTCCATATATAATATAAAATCAAAAACTGCAGGGCGCTTATTGGAGATTGGAATTCCAACATTACAAGCTATGGGACCACCTTCCGATAGTGTATCTCTAGAGGCGAATACACTGGGTTCAACAAGAACGTCTTGCAACCCGGCCCATACATGACCGACCACTCATTTCGCTTGAGTGTATCGAATGTATACCACCGACGGTTGGGATCAGCAACCGCCTCCCGAAAAGGGACAGCATCGATAGATTTAAGAAGCAAAAGGAATTTCTCTAGATAGGTGGTTATAATCCTAATGGGTGCGACCCACATAGCCATGCTGCCTGCCCGATTTTTGTCCACTTCCGGGTTGTGAGGCTTGAGGTTTGAATTATCTTCCAGAACATCTATCCACCATTCACTTTGAATGCCACATCGTCATACCCGCCAAATCACAAATTGATTTCCTCAAAAATACCACGGGTGTAAAGCAAAGAGAAACGAATTTCTCCGCCACCAAATGTAAGTACATTTGAAGAGATCAACTTACGCGATCCGTTAGATATACTCTGTCAGACATTCGTCCATTCACGTTTGTCCTGGGACTTGACAAACCGAAGGCACTATTCTATAAATAGGATAGCCCTTGCATAACTCCGTCTTCAATTTTCTTGATCGCAACGCTAATGTCTATACAGAGTGGTTTTCAGGTACTGGATCTGATCTCGATCCCTCCGTATTGACGACGGAGGTATAAAATAAATCAAAAATTTGATCGTCGGCGTTTTAACTATCAAAAAAACATCCACACAATCAACGGTCCTATTTCCAAATGGAAATTCTATCAATCAAGCATCAAACAACACTGGGCCCTTTTTATATTTGTAACGACCCAGAAAATCTGAACCAATTTAAAATTTTTAAGTTGGCTAAAATAATGGATTTTAAATATTTAAAATAAATATTTTAAATAATGGCGATGAAAACTGAGTTTGAATCGACAATTGAAAACGAATATAATTAATTATAATTATAAACAAGGCCCGTAAGGGCGCTGTAGTTTCAAAAATCGAATTCAAACTTTGTCGGACTATACCGGGTGCAAAACAAAACGAATTTTAGTGAAACCAAAAATATTTAAATCTGTTAGTGAATACCTTTCCAACGAATCTGACAAATCGAAATTTGATAGCGGGAATCAAAAGATATGTCCAGTTGAAAATTCTGAATAGTCGCTATGGAATTCAGGCCCTTAAAAATGGACATTTTGCAAACGACCTCGGATTTCGACGAAACCACTTTTGTTGGATCCGTAATGTCAAATTATTGCTAGGTTTAAAATTTCATAATTTTTCGAATCAATATGTGAGCGAGGCAAAGGAAAACGCGTTTGACCGATTTCAGTTGATTTTAATCGACTGGAAATTGGCCATTTTTCAAACGGTCTCAGAATTTGACGAAACTAGTTTTGTTAGGACCGTATCGTCAATACGAAGCTATAAAATATTTTTCGAGAATTTTTCTAGCTAGTATGTGACCCCGGTAAATTGAAATGCACGTTCAAATTCAATATATAGAGTTATATGTTGATTTTAACGGAAACTGATCGAAATGGTCGAATCAGCTTACGATACATATCCCATTGTGTTCGGAATGGGGGTGAAACGCTATGGACGACGGTCGTTGGGCTCGATTTGAGATTCGTATGTAAAAGTCAACTTTTTTGAAAATAAAATAAGAAAATAAAAAAAAAAAAACTTTCTTCCCTTAAACTCCTCCAGCCCCCCCCCCCCCTTTCTGAAATCATTTTCGATTGAAAAAAACCGAACCGCTCCAGTTTCTCGTTGCTCCCTCCTCCTCCAGACCCTCGACCGACCGTCGCTCCTCTGATCAACACCCCCGCACCCTCCGCCGTTCCCCTCCACTAGGCGCGAGAACGAAACCCTAGCACCCCCTTAAAACCCCCTTCCCAAACCGTTGACGACTGTGCCGCCGCTGCCGACCTGAAGGGGGCGCCGCCGTCGCCTGATTGGGGCTTCCTCCGACTGCTGCGCACCAGAGACCATTCCCCCCTCGATTTTTACAGTGAGTATTTTATTTAATTATTTATTTGTTTATCTATTTTCTATATATAAATATAAAAACTGATTTTGTATATGTATAAAAACTGATTTTCGTTCATATAAAAACTGATTTTGTATATGTATAAAAACTGATTTTCGTTCATATAAAAAACTGATTTTTGTCCACATAAAAACTGATTTTTACTTGGTGATAAAGCTATGATTTTTCTTACATGAACACAAGCAAAAAGATTAGATTTTTTCTTTATAGAAAAGTTGAGATTTTGAAATTAGAAAAGTTGAGATTTTTTAAAACTATATAGATTTGATTTTTAGAAACAAAAAGCTATGATCTTTAACGCTATGAATCTACGATTTTTATATATCGAATAGCAAAGTAAAAATTCGATTTTTATATATTGAATAGCATAATAAAAATTCGATTTTTATATATTGAATAACGAATCTTTACATATGTAGTGAATACGGGCAACGAAAGCGACAAAAGGCGAGAACGGTGAAGATTTATGCAAAGAAGAGTCGTGGGATTGAATTAGCTAATCAGTGAGAATTTCTCACTCTTCAATTTCTTTTTCTAGCTATATATATATGTGTTGAAATAAAAGTGAATTGCTATATATAAATATATATATATATATATACGCCCCTCGTCCACAAACCATGGACGATATTTATTGATTGTGATTGGTGTGAAAATTGATTGATAGTGAATGATTGTTTGGGATTGTTTGTGGTTGATATTGGTTGATTGTGGTTGAAAAATACCCATTTGTGGTTGAGAAATATTTGGTTGAAACCACATAGGATTAGTTTGTGGAAATGAAATAAATATATACATGCCGCCTGCGTGCGAACTAGATGCATGATCCCCATTGTCAAAAACCGCGAGGTTTTAAGGTAGAGCGAGGAGCCGTACTAGGGACGGTCCCGGTTTTAACTACCCTGCCGTTATGCTGCCGAAATTTTGAATAATATTCGTGTGTTTGAATTATTTTCATCTGCTTAAACTATATTTATTCATTGAATAGAAAACCTTCATGTGTTGAATCGATATTCATTCGTTGATTAAAAATTCATGTGTTGAATGGTATTCGCGTTTTAAATATAAAAATCACATTTTTATCTATATATAGAAACTATAGAATACCTTCATGTGTTGAATCGATATTCATTCGTTGATTAGAAATTCATGTGTTGAATGGTATTCATATTTTGAAATAAATTGTTTGATAATAAAAATCACCTTTTATCGACTTTATGAAATGTGTAAAATAATCTCGTTTTGAAAGAAATTGTTTTATAAGAAAAATCCTATTTTTATCACCGATATGAAATATATATAATAATAGTGTTTTGAAATGAGTTGTTTTACAATAAAAATCACATTTTTATTATATGCATGAATCGTTGAAATGTGAAGTGTTAAAACTAGCCACTTGTTCAGATAAATATATATGAGTTGAAATATTCATTAATTAGTTAAGGATATGATTTGTACCTATGTACGTAACATTAGAATGAATGGTGTTTTTAAACCAAATAGAAATCAAATATGAAGTTGAATAGTAAAATGATAAATGATAAGAACTATATATATGTACGTGTATATTCATTGAACAGGTTATAGCAAAGGGGCTAGAGAAGAGGAATAAAATTTTGTGCCCGACAAATAGGTACACATTTACTGTTTTGTTTGGGTGATGATTTTATGAGCCTGTTGGCTAGCCGCTTGGCTTTTTCTTTTTCTTTTTGAGATTAGAAGGACCGGGGAAGCTATTTGAGATTTCCCGATGCTCCCGGTGCAGGGGAGGTTATGGCGAAATTTTCCAAAATTTTAAGGCGTTAGTGAAATATTTGAAGTGAAAACAATATTGAAATCATTGAATGAATTATATTTATATAAATATATAAATATAAATAAAATTAAAACGAAACGTAGTTGTGCAGTTCGCATTTTGAAACCATGATTTCAAACAACTAGTGCGGGAAATCCGACCATTGGATTTTCCCGAAACCTCAACCGTCGGGTTCGCCTTGGAAATATCTTCCCAACGGCACCAACCTTGTAAAAATCCAACGGTTGGATTGTTTGGAATGTTTAATTCAAATCTGGAGAAAAACAGCGCCAGAAGCGATTATATTTTTATATATATAAATATAATTAAATATTTAATCGAATAACGACGTTGCAGTTCGTATTTTGAAATCGAAAATTCAAACGATTGTACCGGGAGATCCGACCGTCGGATTTTCCTGAAACTGTAACCGTTGGATTCGTTTTGAAAAGACCTTTCTAATGATGTAAATTTTGTGAAGATCCAACGGTTAGATTTTAAGATATATGTAAATCAAATCGGAAGAAAAACAGCGCCACGGCCGCGTTATGGCCCGAAGCGTCGTTTTGAATAAATTGGCTATTTTAGAATAAATAAAAATAGTGATAAATCGTTATAAAATACCATAAACAATATGGAATGGAAATAAACTGAATTTGCTCGATTTATGTGGTATTTGATGGTTGAATGTGTTTGGTGTGAAAATTACGTTAAAGAACAAAATTGGCGTTGTCGAATAATTTAACCATTGAAATAAATTGATTTGAAATTCTAAATATACGTGAATTATTTGAAAAGGCCGAGTTAATTCTCATTTCAAATAATTGACCGACGATAAGAAATCGAAGATGAAGACGGTGGTCGAAGACCGGAGATCCTCACCTTGTTTGGATGGTAACCGAGGTCCTGATTGGGAGGCATCCCGAGATATGGATAATGAGTGGTGATCGTCCAGACGTACGTGGTGATCGATGGGTTTGCGAGATATTTAGTGCCTCCGGTTTCGTTCAGACCTAGAACGGACTTGTAAATGGACGGTGTGTCTGACATTGGATTTTATTCTGTGTTAATTGATCTCTATTAAATATACATCTGTTTGGCGGCGGAGAATTTATTCTTTTGCTTAAACGCCCTTCTCTGAGACGCACGAGCTCAGAGGTGGTATATCGATGGACATCAGTCGCATGGCATGAATTGCGGGTGTGGCATGCTAAGATGCAGTGATCAGGGCTTCTGTTGAAAAGCAAAGTCTTGTGGTGATGATCAAAGCACCGCTTGTGTGGCGTAGCTTTGTGTATAACGTGAAATCGCGAGCCTCACACCCCGGTATGATCCAGAAACGGGAGAAGGACCTCAGGGAGGGCATGCGTTTCTTCCTAGCTAGGGTGGGGTCAGTGACCTACCAGCCCTGACATTTATTTACTTTTCACCTATGTGGTTGTTGCTGTTGCGAGGCGCCTCGGTTTGATCGGACGATCCGGGTCCGATGGAGTCATTCGTTGGCTCGTTTACGCCCCAAAGGGCGGGGAAACGTATTATTCAGACATAATAATCCACATCGGTGGACCGGCCCTGTCGCTCCAAGGGGCAGTTGCGGCTGTTCCTGAGGCTCGGGCTAGGCAGTCTCGAATTCGGTAAGGACTATCTTTTGCCTTGGTTCATGATGGAAATCCAATTTCCAAATACGTGACTGTGCGGTTTTGATTGTATACCTATATATGGCGACATAGTGGTATGGGGCATTAATGCCGTCTATGATTGATAGTTATGATTTGAAATTGTTTTCAAAACATATAAACACTAGCAATAATATCAAATGCCTTTGTTTTATTCGTATCAAGCATATTTTGGCCGTTATAAGGTAAAAACTCTATCCTCCGATTTGCGTTGCATTGTGTGATGGGAACTGAGTCTTATAATGGCTTCATTTTTATAAAAAGCATAGCGATGTTTAAAAGAAAGATTTGTTTTAAAGCACTGGCAATCCAATGGAGTAAACCCGTTCCACGGGAGTGGCGTGGTCCTGTGATTGGCCAAATTATATATGTGTCGAGTAGATTTCTCATACCAGTCCCATGACTGACTCGTAGTTTGTTTCACTTTCAAACTCGGGTGCCCCTTTTTCTACACGGGCAGGCTTGTATTCAGGTTTAGCTGGTTCTTTCTGGATAGCTGGAGCTGAAGATGGATTCTATCATTTATCTCTTTTTATGTTGTTCAGCTCCTATTGTATATATTTTGTTTGTTTTCCGCTGTAGACATTTATGTATAGCTGAACTGTACTTGTACTAAGTAAGATCCTGTATACTGTGTAACTCTGATGATTACTTTTATCCAGTATATTTTATTGTTCATTATCTGGTGTATTTATTTAATTCTGTTCTGCTATTATCTGTTTCTGTGTTATATTCCAAAGATAACCCTTGTCTCCGTCAGTACGGGATTTCGGGTCGTCTCAACGTGGTATCAGAGCTTAGGTTAAGCTTAGTTCTGGAATATAACATTTGAACGAACTCGTCAGAAATAGAACCAGTAGTGTTCTAGGACGGGTAACTCTATACAGATAGGATCAGTAATATCCTAGTATAAGTAAAGCAGAATGAAAGTGCACCTCGATAGCCACATTTACATTCAAGTATTTGTCCCTATATTTTCAAATATCTTTTCCGTTGACCTGACACTTTGTCTGCTAATTGCAGACGTACTAGAAAATGAGTGACAGGAACAGAAGAAATAATCGTTTGGCTCGACCAGCTAATGAGCCAGTTGTGCTCCCGCAGCCAGAATCCGATATAGAAGTTCTATTCAAGAGATTTCGGAATCTTGGTGGATCGCCATTCTTAGGCAAGGAGTCCATTATGGAAACACGAGCTTGGATTCGTTCTGCAGAGAAAATATTTGAGGGTTTAAAGCTGAGAGACGATCAGAAAAGATTACTGGCGTCTTGGGCACTCAAAGAAGAAGCTTTGTTTTGGTGGGATTCTGTTATTAAAGATAATCCAGAAGGTGATATCACCTGGGACAGATTCAAAGTGATTTTCTTAGAAAGATTTACTCCTCCCGAAGCAACCGAGCGATTATGTGATGAATTTTCTTATTTGATGCAAGGTGATATGACCATCCCAGAATATCATAAGAAGTTCAACAAACTTGCTCACTTTGCTCCTCATCTGATTCAAGATCCAAAGAGGAAAAATCTGAGATTTATTCATGGCCTGCAAAGGAGATATCAGAATAGTGTAATGAGGAATGTGAAGCTTCCTTTTTCTGAAATGATATACATGGCTTATCAGTATGAAGATCTCCACAAGAAAGGAATGTTGCGCGACGAAGAAGTTCGTTGTAGTGACAAAGAAGAGTCGGAAACTGATATTCCAGAAGCCAGTACGAGGTCGGAGGCCAATAAGAAGCCCAGTGCCAAGAGAAAAAGGGCTGAATCTGGGAAAGAACCCGTAACGACTGCCACATGCTCAAACTGCAATCAAAAGGGTCATTTGTCCAGAAAATGTAAGTCCTTGAAATTGCAAAAGAAGGAGGGATCTAAATCAAAGAACAAGGTTAAAGAAAATAGAAAGTGTAATCTTTGTTATCAAGCAGGTCACGTAAAGCAAGACTGCTGGCTGTCGAAAAAGACCAATGAGGCTCAGGTAAATGAAATAGCAGAAACTTCTGGGCCCGCAGATGTTCTGGAAAGGCCCGATGTGTTAGAAGGCACGCTTACTGTCAAAAACATTCCAGTCAAAGTACTGTTTGACACAGGCGCGTCACGAAGCTTTATTGCAAAGAGTGCCGCTAAGAAGCTAGATTTGAATTTGAGGAAGCTTAAGGAACCAATGACTGTCCAGAATCCGGTCGGGGGTTCTATCAATCTCAGTTGGATTTGTGCAGTACCTGTCTCCTTTTCTTGCTATAAATTCCCTATTATCTCTATCGTCATGAATTTTAATGAATTCGATCTTATTCTGGGATTGGATTGGCTAACCAAGTATGAGGCGGAGGTTAGATGCGCCGAGAGAGTGGTTAAAGCAAAGGCCCGATCGGGGAATTATATAACCATACCATGTGAAGGCCCGACTTCAAATAGAAAGGATTTCTGGGCAGCTTTGAATGTTTCTCCAGCCCAAATAGAAAATATCCTTGAAGTTGCAGAGAATATTCCCAACCTCATCAAAGATATTCCTGTCGTCAAGAATTATGCGGATGTGTTTGAGGAAGTTGTTCGCTTACCTCCGCAGAGAGAAATAGATTTCAAAATTGCTTTAATTCCCAATGCAAGGCCGGTAGTTCACGCTATTCAAAGAATGTCCTTGAAAGAGAAGGAAGAATTAGACAATCAAACACGACAGCTAGTATGGAAGGGTCTGATCAGGCCTAGTTTCTCTGATTGGGGTGCAGCAGTGGTGTTTGTCCCGAAATCTGACGGTACTCTACGTCTATGTGCGGATTATCGTGATCTGAACAAACAGACAATAAAGAACAAATATCCATTGCCGTGAATAGATGATTTGTTGGATCGATTAAATGGCGCACAAGTATTTTCACGAATGGACCTAGCTACAGGCTTCCATCAACTTCGAATCGCCGAAGAGTGTGTTCCAATGACAGCGTTCAGAGGCCCCGACTTATTCTACGAGTGGTTAGTATTGCCGTTCGGCTTATGTAACGCTTCCGCTTACTTCGTCGATCTGATGAACAGAGTATTCAGAGGAGTATTGAATAAATTTGTTCTGGTTTTTATTGACAATATTCTAATCTTCTCTAAATCAAAGGCCGAACATGAAAAGCATCTGGAACAGGTTCTAGAAATTCTGAGATGGAATGTATTAAAAGCCAAATTTTCCAAATGTATATTCTGGCAAGATGAAGTGAAATTTCTAGGCCACGTTGTATCGAAAGAGGGAATTGCTGTGGATCCAAGCAAAATCACAGCTATTCAGAATTGGAAACAGCCCAGTACCCCCACTGAAGTCCGCAGTTTTCTCGGATTGGCTAGCTATTACCGAAAGTTCGTTAAAGACTTTTCGAAGATATCTGGTCATTTAACGAAGCTTACAAAGAAGCGTTCTAAATTCAAATGGACTCCAGAAAGCGAGGAGGCTTTCGAAGAGCTAAAGTTGAGATTAACAACTGCTCCAGTGTTAACCATCATCGATGGCAACCAAGATCTAAAAGTCTGGACTGATGCTTCTAGAGAAGGCCTTGGCGCAGTGTTAATGCAAAGAGGCCAAGTGATTGCTTATGCTAGCCGTCAACTGAAGCCACACGAGAAGAACTACGTAACTCATGATCTTGAGTTATTAGCTATAGTATTCGCCTTGAAAATCTGGAGACACTATCTTCTGGGTGAGAGATTTGAACTGTTTACAGATCACCAGTCGTTAAAGTATCTGTTCACTCAGAAGGACCTGAATCTGAGGCAGCAACGTTGGCTGGAGTTTCTTGCAGCTTATGACTTTGAAATTATATATACTCCCGGGAAAGCCAATGTCGTGGCCGATGCGCTGAGCCGAAAGAATGTGATGATCGCCAGCTTTATTATCACGACCTCCTTGATTGACAAAATATCTATTCTTCAGAAGGAGGATAACTTTATTAAGGATATGATTAAAAGGATTCAGAAAGGCGAACCCTCGTGTTTTCAAATAGATAACGACGAGACCTTGAGGTTGAAAGGAAGGATTTGTGTTCCTGATATCCCAGAGTTAAAAAGGGAAGTGTTAGACGAGTGTCACAAGTCCAAGTTGAGTATCCATCCTGGTGTGGCCAAAATGTATAACGATATCAAACGAACATTCTGGTGGAAGGCTATGAAAAGAGACGTTTCAATATATGTTAGCCGATGCCCTACTTGCCAGCTAGTCAAAAGCGACCAAAAGAAATTGGCTGGATTGTTACAACCACTAGAAGTTCCTGGTTGGAAGTGGGAACATATTTCTATGGACTTCATCGATGGTCTGCCCAGGACTAGAAAAGGGAATGACAGTATTTGGGTGATCGTAGATCGCTTCACGAAGACCGCCCATTTCATACCTGTCAGATCAAACAGAACTGCTCAGAGTCTGGCGCAGATATACTTCAGGGAAATAGCTAGACTACATGGAGTGCCGCTCAGCATAGTCAGTGATAGAGATACAATATTCACTAGCAAATTCTGGGAAGCATTTCAAGTCGAGCTGGGAACGAAGTTAAACTTGAGCACCGCTTATCATCCTCAGACAGACGGTCAGACTGAGAGGGTAATCGCATTTTAGAAGATCTATTGCGGGCTTGTGTTCTAGATTTAGGTGGATCATGGGAAGACCATCTGCATTTGGCTGAATTCTCTTATAACAACAGCTACCAGGCGAGTCTGACAATGTCGCCATTCGAAGCATTGTATAGTAGACCGTGCCGATCTCCTGCTTGTTGGGTCGAGCCTGGAAATAGACTTGTGTTAGGGCCTGATATGATTCGAGAAGCTGCCGACAAAGTCGATTTTATTAAGAAGCGATTACTCGCCGCTCAAAGCCGACAAAAGAGCTATGCCGATAGAAGAAGAAGAGATATACCCTTTGAAGTTGGCGACTATGCATATTTGAAAATATCGCCGATGAGAGGAGTTATCCGGTTCGGTAAAACTGGAAAGTTGGCACCCAAATTCATTGTTCCGTTTCCTATTCTGGAACGGATCGGAACTCTCGCTTATAGGGTCAAACTGCCTAATTGGTTGCCTGGAGTTCATGATGTATTTCACATATCCCAACTTCGAAAGTACGTTCATGATCCAGACTTGATCGTGGAAGAAGCAGCTCAACATGACATTGAAATAACCCAGAATTAGCTGTGAGAAGAGAGCCGCTAAAGATAATAGGCAAAGAAACCAAAGAGCTGAGGAACAAGAAGGTTCGCTTAGTCAAAGTTCAATGGAGTGGAGATCCGCGAGATTGAACTTGGGAAACTGAGGAGAGCATTCAGAAAGCTTATCCTAGATGCCGAGTAGATATCTCTGATTGACTCCGGTGCAAGGTACATTTGCCATACTTTGCATTACCATTTAATTCTCTATTCTGTTGCTATATTTCTTCCCATGGATGTGCACTATTTATTCTATACTCTGAATGATTTTCTTTTTAGGAATATAGGATTTGATTAGTATATTTTTGGAAGATAAAAAAACAAATTGGTTGTTGTATTGTGGGATTGTAGATTTATCAAACCACTTTCGACTTTGTTCCTTTTCGGGGACGAAAAGTTTTAAGTGGGGGAGATTGTAACGACCCAGAAAATCTGAACCAATTTAAAAATTTTAAGTTGGCTAAAATAATGGATTTTAAATATTTAAAATAAATATTATAAATAATGGCGATGAAAACTGAGTTTGAATCGACAATTGAAAACGAATATAATTAATTATAATTATAAACAAGGCCTGAAAGGGCGCTGTAGTTTCAAAAATCGAATTCAAACTTTGTCGGACTATACCGGGTGCAAAACAAAACGAATTTTAGTGAAACTTAAATCTGTTAGTGAATACCTTTCCAACGAATCTGACAAATCGAAATTTGATAACGGGAATCAAAAGATATGTCCAGTTGAAAATTCTGAATAGTCGCTATGGAATTCAGGCCCTTAAAAATGGACATTTTGCAAACGACCTCGGATTTCGACAAAACCACTTTTGTTGGATCCGTAATGTCAAATTATTGCTAGGTTTCAAATTTCATAATTTTTCGAATCAATATGTGAGCGAGGCAAAGGAATACGCGTTTGACTGGTTTCAGTTGATTTTAATCGACTGGAAATTGGCCATTTTTCAAACGATCTCAGAATTTGACGAAACTGTTAGGACCGTATCGTCAATACGAAGCTAGAAAATATTTTTCGAGAATTTTTCTAGTTAGTATGTGACCCCGGTAAATTGAAATGCACGTTCAAATTCAATATATAGAGTTATATGTTGATTTTAACGGAAACTGATCGAAATGGTCGAATCAGCTTACGATACATATCCCATTGTGTTCGGAATGGGGGTGAAACGCTATGGACGACGGTCGTTGGGCTCGATTTGAGATTCGTATGTAAAAGTCAACTTTTTCGAAAATAATATAAGAAAATAATAAAAAAAACCTTTCTTCCCTTAAACTCCTCCAAGCCCCCCCCTTATGAAATCATTTTCGATTGAAAAAAAAAAAGAACCGCTCCAGTTTCTCGTCGCTCCCTCCTCCGACAGACCCTCGACCGACCGTCGCTCCTCCGATCAACACCCCTGCACCCTCCGTCGTTTCCCTCCACCAGGCGCGAGAACGAAACCCT
Source organism: Allium sativum (assembly GCA_030737875.1). Lineage (NCBI taxonomy): Eukaryota > Viridiplantae > Streptophyta > Magnoliopsida > Asparagales > Amaryllidaceae > Allium > Allium sativum. The sequence continues at coordinate 17,284,680 of CM060922.1, read as the reverse complement.
AGCACCCCCTTAAAACCCCCTTCCCAAACCGTTGACGACTGTGCCGCCGCTGCCGACCTGAAGGGGGCGCCGCCGCCGTCTGATTGGGGCTTCCTCCGACTGCTGCGCACCAGAGACCATTCCCCCCCTCGATTTCTACAGTGAGTATTTTATTTATTCATTTATTTGTTTATCTATTTTCTATATATAAATATAAAAACTGATTTTGTATATGTATAAAAACTGATTTTCGTTCATATAAAAACTGATTTTGTATATGTATAAAAACTGATTTTCGTTCATATAAAAAACTGATTTTTGTCCACATAAAAACTAATTTTTACTTGGTGATAAAGCTATGATTTTTCTTACATGAACACAAGCAAAAAGATTAGATTTTTTCTTTATAGAAAAGTTGAGATTTTGAAATTAGAAAAGTTGAGATTTTTTAAAACTATATAGATTTGATTTTTAGAAACAAAAAGCTATGATCTTTAACGCTATGAATCTACGATTTTTATATATCAAATAGCAAAGTAAAAATTCGATTTTTATATATTGAATAGCATAATAAAAATTCGATTTTTATATATTGAATAACGAAGTAAAAATTCGATCTTTACATATGTAGTGAATACGGGCAACGAAAACGACAAAAGGCGAGAACGGGGAAGATTTATGCAAAGAAGAGTCGTGGGATTGAATTAGCTAATCAGTGAGAATTTCTCACTCTTCAATTTCTTTATCTAGCTATATATATATGTGTTGAAATAAAAGTGAATTGCTATATATATATATATATATATATATATATATATATATATATATATATATACGCCCCTCGTCCACAAACCATGGACGATATTTATTGATTGTGATTGGTGTGAAAATTGATTGATAGCGAATGATTGTTTAGGATTGTTTGTGGTTGATATTGGTTGATTGTGGTTGAAAAATACCCATTTGTGGTTGAGAAATATTTGGTTGAAACCACATAGGAGTAGTTTGTGGAAATGAAATAAATATATACATGTCGCCTACGTGCGAACTAGATGCATGATCCCCATTGTCAAAAACCGTGAGGTTTTAAGGTAGAGCGAGGAGCCGTACTAGGGACGGTCCCGGTTTTAACTACCCTGCCGTTATGCTGCCGAAATTTTGAATAATATTCGTGTGTTTGAATTATTTTCATCTGCTTAAACTATATTTATTCATTGAATAGAAAACCTTCATGTGTTGAATCGATATTCATTCGTTGATTAAAAATTCATGTGTTGAATGGTATTCGCGTTTTAAATATAAAAATCACATTTTTATCTATATATAGAAACTATTCATTCGTTGATTAGAAATTCATGTGTTGAATGGTATTCATATTTTGAAATAAATTGTTTGATAATAAAAATCACCTTTTATCGACTATATGAACTGTGTAAAATAATCTCGTTTTGAAAGAAATTATTTTATAAGAAAAATCCTATTTTTATCACCAATATGAAATATATATAATAATAGTGCTTTGAAATGAGTTGTTTTACAATAAAAATCACATTTTTATTATATGCATGAATCGTTGAAATGTGAAGTGTTAAAAATAGTCACTTGTTCAGATAAATATATATGAGTTGAAATATTCATTAATTAGTTAAGGATATGATTTTTACCTATGTACGTAACATTAGAATGAATGGTGTTTTTAAACCAAATAGAAATCAAATATGAAGTTGAATAGAAAATGATAAATGATAAGAACTATATGTATGTACATGTATATTCATTGAACAGGTTATAGCAAAGGGGCTAGACAAGAGGAATAAAATTTTGTGCCCGACAAATAGGTACCCATTTACTGTTTTGTTTGGGTGATGATTTTATGAGCCTGTTGGCTAGCCGCTTGGCTTTTTCTTTTTCTTTTTGAGATTAGAAGGACCGGGGAAGCTATTTGAGATTTCCTGATGCTCCCGGTGCAGGGGAGGTTATGGCGAAATTTTCCAAAATTTTAAGGCGTTAGTGAAATATTTGAAGTGAAAACGATATTGAAATCATTGAATGAACTATATTTATATAAATATATAAATATAAATAAAATTAAAACGAAACGTAGTCGTGCAATTTGCATTTTGAAACCATGATTTCAAACAACTAGTGCGGGAAATCCGACCATTGGATTTTCCCGAAACCTCAACCGTCGGGTTCGCCTTGGAAATATCTTCCCAACGGCACCAACCTTGTAAAAATCCAACGGTTGGATTGTCTGGAATGTTTAATTCAAATCTGAAGAAAAACAACGCCAGAAGCAATTATATTTATATATATAAATATAATTATATATTTAATCGAATAACGATGCTGCAGTTCGTATTTTGAAATCGAAAATTCAAACGATTGTACCGGGAGATCCGACCGTCGGATTTTCCTAAAAGTGGAACCGTTGGATTCGATTTGAAAAGACCTTTCTAATGATGTAAATTTTGTGAAGATCCAACGGTTAGATTTTCAGATATGTGTAAATCAAATCGGAAGAAAAACAGCGCCACGGCCGCGTTATGGCCCGAAGCGTCGTTTTGAATAAATTGGCTATTTTAGAATAAATAAAAATAGCGATAAATCGTTATAAAATACCATAAAAAATATGGAATGGAAATAAACTGAATTTGCTCGATTTATGTGGTATTTGATGGTTGAATGTGTTTGGTGTGAAAATTACGTTAAAGAACAAAATTGGCGTTGTCGAATAATTTAACCATTGAAATAAATTGATTTGAAATTCTAAATTTTATTTGAAAAGGCCGAGTTAATTCTCATTTCAAATAATTGACCGACGATAAGAAATCGAAGATGAAGACGGTGGTCGAAGACCGGAGATCCTCACCTCGTTTGGATGGTAACCGAGGTCCTGATTGGGAGGCATCCCGAGATATGGATAATGAGTGGTGATCGTCCAGACGTACGTGGTGATCGATGGGTTTGCGAGGTACTTAGTGCCTCCGGTTTCGTTCAGACCTAGAACGGACTTGTAAATGGACGGTGTGTCTGACATTGGATTTTATTCTGTGTTGATTGATCTCTATTAAATATACATCTGTTTGGCGGCGGAGAATTTATTCTTTTGCTTAAACGCCCTTCTCTGAGACGCACGAGCTCAGAGGTGGTATATCGATGGACATCAGTCGCATGACATGAATTGCCGGTGTGGCATGCTAAGATGCAGTGATCAGGGCTTCTGTTGAAAAGCAAAGTCTTGTGGTGATGATCAAAGCACCGCCTGTGAGGCGTAGCTTTGTGTATAACGTGAAATCGCGAGCCTCACACCCCGGTATGAACCAAAAACGGGAGAAGGACCTCAGGGAGGGCATGCGTTTCTTCCTAGCTAGGGTGGGGTCAGTGACCTACCAGCCCTGACATTTATTTACTTTTCACCTATGTGGTTGTTGCTGTTGCGAGGCGCCTCGGTTTGATCGGACGATCCGGGTCCGATGGAGTCATTCATTGGCTCGTTTACGCCCCAAAGGGCGGGGAAACGTATTGTTCAGGCATAATAATCCACATCGGTGGACTGGCCCTGTCGCTCCAAAGGGCAGTTGCGGTTGTTCCTGAGGCTCGGGCTAGGCAGTCTCGAATTCGGTAAGGACTATCTTTTGCCTTGATTCATGACGGAAATCCAATTTCCAAATATGTGACTGTGCGGTTTTGATTGTATACCTATATATGGCGACATAGTGGTATGGGGCATTAATGTCGTCTATGATTGATAGTTATGATTTGAAATTGTTTTCAAAACATATAAACACTAGCAATAATATCAAATGCCTTTGTTTTATTCGTATCAAGCATATTTTGGCCGTTATAAGGTAAAAACTCTATCCTCCGGTTTGCGTTGCATTGTGTGATGGGAACTGAGTCTTATAATGGCTTCATTTTTATAAAAAGCATAGCGATGTTTAAAAGAAAGATTTGTTTTAAAGCACTGGCAATCCAATGGAGTAAACCCGTTCCACGGGAGTGGCGTGGTCCTGTGATTGGCCAAATTATATATGTGTCGAGTAGATTTCTCATACCAGTCCCATGACTGACTCGTAGTTTGTTTCACTTTCAAACTCGGGTGCCCCTTTTTCTACACGGGCAGCCTTGTATTCAGGTTTAGCTGGTTCTTTCTGGATAGCTGGAGCTGAAGATGGATTCTATCATTTATCTCTTTTTATGTTGTTCAGCTCCTATTGTATATATTTTGTTTGTTTTCCGCTGTAGACATTTATGTATAGCTGAACTGTACTTGTACTAAGTAAGATCCTGTATACTGTGTAACTCTGATGATTACTTTTATCCAGTATATTTTATTGTTCATTATCTGGTGTATTTATTTAATTCTGTTCTGCTATTATCTGTTTCTGTGTTATATTCCAAAGATATCCCTTGTCTCCGTCAGTACGGGATTTCGGGTCGTCTCAATATTAGTTCCTTTTTATATTATCGTTTACAATTCCTGTCTCTAAATTCCTTGTTCACCAATTCCTTTCATTTTCTATGTGTAGAAAATATCTCACATTTTATTTGGTAAAATATTTCAAATTAACGCGATGTTATAAAACATCGTTATTATAACTCAACCCAGTTATCATTTATTTGCTAACCACATTGCTTAACCAAGTTTCACCATCGAACCTTAATCATTCCTCCATCGATCATGCAGTCAATCAAGTTAGGGTATAATTATCTCTCAGACCTTAATTGAACAACATTCACAACTTTGAAACAGTCAAAGTTCACAACTTCAAACCAACCATCGCTTACGCGACCCTCGGATTCGATCTAAGAACACACTTCCTTTATAGAAAAATATTGATTATAACGGTAGCGTTATAATCGCTGTTTCCAAATATTTGATTTATAAAACATTACTTTTAACAACAGCGTTACAATCGCTGTCTAAAATTACAGAACATTTATTATAACAATAATGTTACGATTGCATTATAACGGCAGCGTTAAAAATCGCTGTTCAGAACTTACAAAACATTTATTACAATGACAGCGTTAAAATCGCTGTTTAGATTCATAACACTTTCATTATAATAGCAATGTTATAATCGCTGTTTAGATTCAAATTCTAAATTCAATTTCTGAATTCATTCTTTTCAAATCCTTGCCCAATTCCTTTATAACCATTTTGGTTTACCAAAATGTTATTACAATTTATTTTATATTCCAAATGTTGGAATAAACTCATCGATTTATTTTAAAACGATTATCCATTTCCCCTTCTCATTTAAACCTCCATTTGCAAAATATCAACTTTAATCCATCGTTCACTAAAATCGTGAATAAGACTTCTTTTATAAAGTCAATTCATTTGACTTCCTTTGAATAATATTTTAAAAATCCACTTCCCTTTATTAACTTCTAATGATAGAATCATTTACAAAATTGTTTTTATAATATCTATTTATAATCTCGTTTAGAATTTCAGTTATAATCGCTAGGTGTTAAACAGTTTACAAATATCAGTTTCAAAACTCATTTCCACTTCCTCCATAAATTCAAACTTGAATTTATATTTCAATTTGTCCCAAGGTAAATAATTTACTAGATTTGTAAACGCCGTTATAATCACTTCTTGTTTTATTCATTTAAAAAAAGTTTCTTATTTTTCAAGACCATTCGAAGTTAAATCCTTATTTTTCGAAATGGATTTCCTTCTTAAAATATCGGATTTTCTTTTTCTCACATTTGAAAATATTTTACGGTGTATAAAATACCAAGTTTTTAGGGCCAGGGTAAATCAAACACAACATATCTAATCATGAATTATCTAACACATCATATATCATAACAAAAGGAACAGAAAAATAACTATTGAGGAATCCAGTTGGATCCCTCCAACCTGTTTCCCTGCATCCACAGATGTTAATCGGCATCAATAATATTATTTCACTTCAAAATGAAATATCAGAACTAATAATCGATTACGATGCAATCATTTCAACCAATTTAATCAACCATTTCAACCAAGCAAGCATCACACATTATAAATTTATTATCAATAAATTTAAAAACTCGTTTATAAAAATATAAACGAAGCAGAGTTTGTGAGTTTACACACCTTGGTTCGCAGTTGCTATTGCTTTTATTTCGGTTACAATCAAACTAGTGTTCGATTTTATCACGAAATTCCAGTAGCTTTAGCCTCAGCCAAGTCAGTTCCACAACTTGGGTTTCGTTGTTATGAATCCAACGTGACCAGTTCTGTCGAATTCTGATAATATATAAATTGCTTACGATCATTACAAATTCAAACATTAAAAATAAAATTTAATATTATTTATCCCCTAATCCTTGATTTAAATCATTTTATATTACCCTAATTCTTTTATATAAAATAACGCTCTTATCCCAGTCGGTTTATACTACCTTTTTAACAACACAAGTGTAAGTACAAGTTAATTACCTCAATTGTATCTGATGTGCCATAGGATATCCATCAAGGAAATGATATAAATGAATTTATTTGATTTAACACTAATAATTACTATTTACTTTATAAATATAGATTATTTTGTTCAAATGTATAATTTCACGTTTAGCTAATATGAGCTAACATATTTTGTTAAACAATTAGTTGGTCACTGAAATATATTTATGGTTATACCTTCCTGTCAACGCCATGCCAACCCTTGATCCCTCTCAAAATCATGCACACGGTTTCTCCATCCAATTCCGTTCTTACTTACCTTTTACAGCAGCTTCCACCTCGTTCACTAACCGGCCTCGCACCCATCACCAAATCACTCCTTACTTCACGCCTGAATCCTATCACACAGCTACCCAGAACAATATTGCATCTTCCATATCCTATTCACAGTAAAACCATGCGTATTTCACATCCATCCTTTCCCAAACATCATCGCCCCCTCCAAAACACTCGCCACATCCAGCTAGACCCCCTGCACCCCATGGTTCTCCACTCCTTCATTCATTGCAACATATAATTACCTAACTTAAATATGCTCCAGTTAAACACCCAGCACTCTTAACAGCTTGCCAGCCTTCTTCCTCGATAAACACTGCTCCTTCTACAACTCACGCACATGCAATATCTCGAACCCAACAACACCACACTTCACTTCTCCAATTCCTTCTTCACCGATGGACTCAGCCCATAAGCACACAAAGAATTGCGTCGACCCGATATACGCATGCTACTGTACATTATCACGACAACTTTTGCTACCAAACTCCGCTTAACTCTGGCGACATGTTTCCCTTAACCCCACGAACTCAACCGGCCACTCATTTCCGCCTACATTGTTCTTCCGAAGCTCTTGCTTCGCTAAAAATAAAAGTCGAACTGAGCACTTAGAGAAAAATACATCAAATGAAACTGTAGAGCATACAAAATTTGCTGAGGTGGAAATCATTGGATTTCATTTTTTTAAGCAATCGATTTGCGAAGGCCATATTTACGAAGAGGAAGAAAACAGTGAGGCTTGAGCTGTAAACAGCAAGTTCGGATGAAACAAATGGAATGAGGGTGTTGTTTTTCTTTTATACACGTTGTTCCAAATGTGAAAAGGGTTAAGCCACAATCGTTGACTTCAAACCAAATGAATCTTATCTGATATATTTGCAAACTTACAGTGTACAAATCTTGAAAGGATTGGTCACGTTCAAAAGATTTAGAGGGATACTTTCACCTTTCCATTACGTCGGCAGCTGTTGCCTTTACCGCAGGCTTATATAGAAATTTTATTTGTTATTTTATAATATTATTTTATTGAATTACTTATTAGCCTGCAAATGTCAAAAGCTACTTTATCAGAGTATACCCTATTTCGTCTTCCTTGGGTTTCTATGTAGCCGAAATCTTTGACTACAAACACATGCATTCGTGAATATCTGTCCAAGATTACATACGGTTTTGGTATATATTTTATTGTTTGGAAAGGATACAAACAAAGCATACCCCGTACACGATAAACCTTATAGGATTTGTTCCATCTTGTTTATTTTGAAGCAATAACGTGGCCAGGGTGGATACTTTTAAATTAAGAGTCTACGCTGAAGTAATGTCAGTGTCTTGATTTGATTTCACAGGATTTTTATTTGTAGCTTTCCACATGTTGTCGAGCATTTTAATTCTGCAATGTAATGTCCACCGAGATTATGTTGAGACTACCTTAGGTCAGATAAAGATTTGATAACAATTTAGATTTCGGTGAGGATTTTCTAAACGATAGATGTTGAATTTTCCTATTGAGTAGTGACGGCATATTTTTACTGTGCGCATGTGCCTAGGACTACGGATGGGATTCATTTAGATTTCAATGATAATGACCCTGATTTTGTTTATAAAATTTAACAGTTTCGGACCCTAATTAAATACCGCTACTAATGTTTCAGCTATTAACTGTTATATTAAACACATGTAAATCCGTTCAGATTTAATTCAAATATATGGAGAAAATATGAAATCTACATTGACGACTTCAAGTAAATTACTTTTATCAAATATATCCAACCCGAACTTATATAACTTCAAAATTAAACTAGTTAAGATTTCAAATTCAATATATTAAATTTCATGTTAAAACAATATATCAATCCTTTTATTTTCCAAACACAATAACCAGATTTAAATGTTTAAAATTAATCGCTAAAAATCTGGGTCGTTACATATATGAACATATACACATATACATACATTTGCCACTTGAGTCATATTCTCTTGGACCATTCTTGAGTGCTGCTAGCTTTGAAATCTGTCTTGAACATGATTGTTGTCTTGATATATTGAACCATGTCCGCTTGTATACATGCACCCTGACTTGAACACTTTACCTTATCTCCGGTTCATTGTTGTTGAGTCATGCTGTATTAGCTGTGTCACTTTGCTGCATATATACTTGAAAATAAAAATTGTGCACATTTGTACACTTCCCATACTATGAATTCATGCAAACAGCAGTTGCACATATGATACTGCTTTGTTTGGTCTCATGACTATTGTGGTCATTGCTGGCCTGACTTTGTTGTTGTGTGCTTCATTTTGGTTGTTTTGTTGTTCCTTATGTATTCATGAATATTTCCCATACTTGAATAGATGCTTGCATGTGCTACTTCACATTTTGCCAGACTAGTTTGAAACAAGCTTTTGCTGAATCACTCATGTATATTAGAACTTGGCTTTTCTTAGTCATGGCTCGGCCATGTATGTTTGAACACTTACTACTTGTATTGCTGAACTGAACTATTTACATGATGTTATGTCATCACCTCGACCACTTTGTATATGTGTTGACTGGCATGTAAACCATACCATGCTGGGCTACTTGACATTAAACTATGGCTCGACCTCTTTTGCTTGCCACTTGTACATGCCATATCCATGTTGTACACTACTTGTTTATTTTGATGTTGCATTGTATTTGACCCGTGCACGACCACATTTATTATTGTTGCACTGAGTCGAGATGGTCCACGTGGCTACTCCTCAGTTGCATTTTGATTGGCGTGGCAGTGCATGCGTGTATATATATGCACGTGTGTATTTGCAATCATTCGAATGATTTTCCTATCCCTGCACTGTAATATGTGTATATACATACACATGTGTGTGTATACGTGTATCATGCGCGTGTTATATTCATATATCAGATCAAGTCATGACAAATGATGAGAAAGACACCAAAATTCTGAGGAAAATGAAAATTTTAAAATAAATTTATGTTCGCGTGTATTCAGTTTTATTTCTATTGCATTGTACTATGTGTGTTTCTGTTTCATGTGACAAGCAAGCAGACGAAGACTGGACTGACTGTGAGCATTGAAGACAGAAGACTAAGAGACATTGTCAGTGTGTGTCAGTAAAGTGTCTGTATATGAATATGAGCTGTAAACCGAGTGACTGAGTGTTTTTGTAGCGAGGAGCACTGTATGAGGAAAAATGATTGTACTGTAATGTATATCAGTGAAATGTACAAATAGTGAAGTATAAATTTGTAATGTTTGAATGTTAAAATAAAATATTTTATTTAAATAAAATACTGTGTGAATGTTTAATTCTTGTGCAGTAGTATTTCATTTAAATATAAATAATATATTTCTGTCTAAGATGTATATATGAAACAGTACAATATCAAACGCATTTATAATAATTTATATTTGGTTGTTATCATCAAACAAAAATCATATAATTGTGTATACAATACCGTTATATACAACACATATTGCATGTCCTTTCCAGAATAATCTTCTAAGAATTCCCAAGCTTCCTCTGCTGTTTTAGACATAAATTCTCCTCCACACATTGATTCTAGTTGTGTTCGAGTTTGATAGTTTAGCCCTTCATATGCAATTTAACATAAGTGACGTTTGGGAATTGCATGATGAGGACAACTATATAATAATTGGTTGAATCTCTCAAAGTATTTTGAAAAAGTTTCCCCTTTATTTTAAGAGAATTTATTTATTTCAATTCGTATTTTCAGAGTTTTATGGAAAGGGAATTTTTTTTCAAGAATACAGTGATAAATTCATCCCAACTTCTTATGGAATGTTTTGGAAGAAAATTTAGCCATCTTTTAGCGCTTTCAAGTAGTGCAAATGGAATTAGCCCTAGCTTGATAGATTCATTAGTTGCATCTTAGTTATGGATGAATACAATTCAAATTCAATTAGAAATTCATAAGCATTTTCAGAACCATTAAATTTTGATACCCTTTGAATAAAAGAATGTTTAAGCTCAAAATTTCCTTCAACTTGTGGAAATACAATGACAGAAGGTTGAACAGTCCTAGTTGGGTAACATCGTTCTTGAAGAGATAAGGGTCTATCTATTTTGACTTGAGATTTTGAAAGTTGTGATTAATTCGATTTTGATCCATCTCATTATAAAGATTTTGATTTATCTGAGAACCCTTAGGAGAATTATGGCGGCTAAAACTCTTTTCACTCATCGTTATCAAACACAGAAAAACCCTAGACTTAAGGTTGACACAATAAGCTCTTATTACAAAATAGATAACGTACTCAATTATATCTTATTAGTTGATAATCTCGATTTGAAGGGGGAAGATGATCTTATGGTTGTTCACGTATAATATAAATACCAAAGGATATGACCAATGTTTTACGGGTAGTATGCAACCTCTTTTGCCAGAAGTTTAATAAATTGAATTAATATATATCCACGATCAAACCCCTGAGATAATCAATTTCATAAAATACACTCTTGTAGTTAATTATCTTGCAAATCAAATCAAGTTTTATAATTGAAAAATGACGAAAGTGATGATTTATGGAAATTCGTTTCTCACCAAATTAATTCAGTATTTTTAGCCATACAACAATCATACAAGAATAATTGCAGAAATATATTTTTTACAAGCAAGTCGCTGCCCCTATAGAAAATTTTTGCAAGCAATTTTTATATTTTTTTTCTTTGCAACAGAACACCTATAAAGTTTAGAAATTTTTACAGTGGGATATGACTGTCCGTCCAGAGCAATTAGTAGCACTGACAATTGTTTGCAAATCGTATAATCTATGAATTCTTCCACTCTTTTTTTCTTTTTTCTTTTATTTTTCCTTTTTTTGAAATGAAAAGAAATTGCAAGCTAAAAGTAAAATACAAAGAAAACAAAATAAAACAAAGCAACAAACAAGTGACCCTATGGAAACATGAAAGAAAACAACATATTAACCCAGCCTCTGTTAGCACTTTGAAAAATAAACCCAAAAAAGAAATCAATTGAAAATAAGAAACCAAAACAAATGAGAAGCTCAATAAAATCAAAACTTTCAAAGCCTAGTGGACACGTGACCTAACCAAACAACTGACCCCTTTCAGGGCCTGTATGGTTCACCACCAACTATTATGAAAAAAAAAGCTCGAGCCCCTTTTTTTTGTTTTTAGAAAAGAAATATCGAATTCAGCAGAAAATTCGAACTCGAGTGTTTTTATTTTCATCTTTCGAAATTCGATCGGACTTCACCCTTTGAATCGGGTTCAAGCTCTAAGAGTTTAGGGATTTCAATTGGGGATTTCAAAATCGATCAATTCGTTTTTTCTGTTTTCGAAGTTGGATTAAAGTCGCCGTTATGTTCGGATCTGGGGCATGCGATTCGGTTTATGGGAGTTCAAGGGGGCTTTGTCGGATTCGGTGATGGTGAGCAGGTCTGACTATGGAAGATGGTGTCTTCGTTGAAGTCACGGTTTTGGGTAGGTGGTGGATCACGATTTGGTACGGTTTGTGGTAAGAAGCTGCGACGGGGGGTATATTGTATGGATTTTTGGCGGTGGTTACGCACTGATGTTTGCAGAGCGGTTTGTGGTGAGTGGCGGTAGGGGTTAAAAGAACCAAGTGATGTTGTTGTCTAGACGTGCAGTTTTGGGAAGTGATGAAGGAGATATGAACTGAGGTGGTCTGGGATTCGGTAGGGTACGAGGGTGACCGTGAAGTGGTTGAGCGATGTATAAAGAGGGAGGCTGGTATTAGGGTTGAAGAGGAGACCATAAAGGTGATTTTGCTTGTTTTGCTGGAGCTCAGTTTGATTTGCTGAGGGTTTCTAGTTGAATCTGGTGGTTGCGATTATGGTGTTGCCGACAGATGATCAATGATGGTAACGGTGTTACTATCTGGTTTTTGCGATGTTTGTGATGAGTTGGTACTCGCTGAAGAAGTTGGTATGGAAGATTTGATGTATGGCTTTGTATTGATTTACTGGAGATGGTTATGATTGAAGGTATGAACTGGAGATACGGGTATGAACTTGTGACGATGGAGTCTGGTTGATCGGGAAAGTAGATGGAGATGTAGGATTTGGATCTTGCGGCAGAGAGAAATAGGAAAGCAATGAATTCAAAGCAGGAAAATAGGAGAAACAAAAATTGCAAATGAATTTTTTTTATAGAAATTTATAAAAAGGAAAGAGTTTGTAGGAAATTGGAAAGGAATAAACGAAGGAAAAGAAATTGTATTGAAAACATAAAAGGAGGTTGAAAGAAAAGAAATCAAAGAAAATTTGGCAACCTTTTTTTTTCCTTTTGTGTAGAAGATTACAGTATCAATGATCAATACCAAATCAACTAACAAGATTATTTTTTCTGTCTATACAAGAAAACAAAAGGAAAATAAAATAAATAAAAAACTAACACGAATCGAAAATTAAATAAATAGTAAAATTTAAGTGTTACCTCCTGGCAACAGCGCCAAAAACTTGATTGATGCTTTTCTATGGAATAGAAAAGCGCGAGTTTATTATAAACTACAAGCGCACAGGTGTGTAGTATGCAGGTCGAACAAAGGAATGAAAATTAAATTTTATTATTTATATATTTTATGGGCGAGTTAGACGAATTTTGGAGAATTGATTGAAAACAACAAAAAATGAAACTGCAATTTGATTCGGAACAAATCTATTTGAACCGATGATGAAATCACAATTATCAATTGAAAAGAAAATAAAACTATTATTTAATTGAATCAGACCAGAATCTAATCAAATCTATATTCAATCCAATATGACCTAGGAAAGCAATTAAAAAGCAAAAATTAAAATTGCAAAAATAAAATAACACACAGAAAATAAAATTAGGATTACTGCTGAATCTAATCAGACGGTCACTCTATCATAATTTCCAGGCCTTTACCAATGTGCTACAGCTTCCTTTATGATTGAAATTTTTTTGAGTCTAAAACGTAGCGTTTTCTATTCAAATGATCTTTAATTGAATGAAGGAGACATTTATTTAACATGTGAGAACACATAAAAATACCCAAAGTAACATTTATTTATTTACAATAAAGATAAGATATGGGTGTAAAAAATAAACACTTTTACATGTTAATCAATTTGCATGCCTTCCAGGCCAACTGCCATCTTGAACTTTAGCCTAGTCAAAGCATCATACACACGCTTCAAACATACAACATTGTAACTTCTAAAATGTTCTATACAGAGTTCGATTAATTGTAAATGAATTTGTTAACAATCTTAATTAATGTTTGACACAAATTGCTTATAAAATTAACACATAGAATAAATTTTGATTACAACACTAATAACAATAATAAAGCATTTAAAAATGTTGTATCTTTAGGTTAGACCAACACGATATTACATACACTATTCCATATAGTAATAAGGGTTCAACATCTACAATAGGAGCTCAACAGCTCCACAAAGCCCTAGAAAATTATAGAATTATATAGCATTATTTTTCAGTGGGACAATCAACCATTATAATTTCACCTGTTTATTATAAACAAACACTTTACCTCCCACTTAAAACTTAAGTTTGATAGAAATAACAAAGACTACAAAGTGGTGGAAAAAAAATCATTGAATATTACAACTGAAAAAATTGCAATAACTCAAAAATATAATAAAGACAAATGGTAATTGGTGCAAAACAATGATGTGTGCTCTTTTACTTTCTCAGGTGCTCATTTATTACGAACGTCACGATTCGCGCTTTGCGTTTGATCGTAATACATGTTTTGCATGTGAATTATGTCTTTAGAAACTGTATATATTTAATTTATTCAAGAGAAAATGATTTACGTAAATGTTCTGTTATATTTTTACGTTTAAACGGCCATGTATAATTATTTAAATTTTTATTTCTAAATTGCAATATCTAAATTTTTAGTTGTATCATAAATAAAGAATGATGATGTAAAGAACATCAATTTGTTAAATCTATTTTTAAGTGATAGTAAGATTTGTTATTATGTGTAAAAATGTAATTTGAATTGTAATAAATTTAACTGTCAAATCCTACTTTAAGCAACATATAAACTGAAGATATATTTGGGTATTTTTGGAAGTTTATAGCTATATTAGAAGTTTGCATGTTATAAAAAATTATTAATAGAAATATGATGATTTAAAAATTAATCTTCTTATACATATTTTCTCTTTAGTTATTGATAATAAAAAAAAATTCAACCTTTAAAAAAAATAGATGTTCCAAGTTAGAACTTATATTCAAACAGATTACACATTATTCAAACGTGAAAAGATAGCTAAATATTTTAGAAATTCGTCTCTTACATATGTTAAACACATAATTTATAAAAAAATCAATTTACTCTCGAAGCATGTGCTTTCTTCAGGGGTGTTATTGACACCAAAAAATGGTACAACACCCAAAGAAAGGGTTTTGTAGAGATTAAGCGAAGATTAATATTGCAAAAAATGAAAACGAGAGAAATTACACACAGGTTTATAGTGGTTCGGTGTTAAAGAGCCTACGCCCACTTTATAATCTTTGAAATGTACTTCAAACTATTAAACGCAGAAAAGTTACAATGGCAATACAAGAGATTAATTGAGTAGTAAAAGGGAATCACTTCGATCGTTTTTCCAAGAGTCCCCTCTTCTGAGTATCAAAAAGGTATTTAAAGGTGCTCCCTTGCTTGATTCAGTTAGAACACATGTCATACAATCCATATTAATAGTCGGGTATTAAGAAGCGTTCTCTCCTTACAGATTCAACACCCTTCGAATTTCAAACCACAAGTGGCAATTGATCCGGTTGACATAGATAGCTTGGAATGAGAAAAACTCGGTACAAGCTCTTCATCGACGGGATATTTAAATGTTCCTTGACTCGGTCGAATTGATTACAACATGACTCACCCAGGTTGCGTCCAACATCTCTAATAAACCTTATTGATGGTCCTTCTTGCGCACTGATAGCATGGGCCGATGACACTAACAAGCCTTGATGGGCTGACCGAGAGGCCCATCAACAGGTTGCCCCCCAAAGAACGTCGCATTTGGAACGGGGCATACTTTGTAAGCATACTGTTTAAGTCTGTATTCAGGTCAATCTGAACGTTCTTCATACACTGGCTCAAGCCGCTTGTTCATGACTCAGCAAAACCGAGAATAGTCTGTTGAGCACCTCGGGGATATAAATCGGCTCAGATAATGATGATGCCATATTGTCACATGTCCTTTTAGCTGAAACTGGGTCAAAAATGGCTTGACACGTCAATTGAATCTGACCCAAGGGTCACATCGCCTGAATATGAATAGCCTCTTTGTTAAGCTTAAAAGGAAAATTTTACTTTTCCTTCCTCCTATTATTTTACCATAAAAGGTAATTCTCTTTAGAGGAAAAAGAAAGAAGATCATCTCTTCCAGGTACGATCCGATTCTCCATCTCTTTTATTTTTAAAAGTCTTCATTTGCAATTCCTTTCCTTTTCCATCTTCTTATCATGACCGGGGCGTCATATGGCCTGTAGTTGAAATTAACAGCGCTAGATCGCTGAAGTTAATGGCGATGTGACGATCTGTGGTGGTTTCAACACTGTGGTAAAAGATTTGATGGTTCTTGAGTTGTCAGTCTTTAGTGGCGCAGAGAAGGAATGGTTTTCCCGCTCTTTTTTTCAAATACGTATAGTTTGAGGGTATCTCATGTCCTTGGACATACGGCAGCACAGTTTGATGTTAGGATAGAATTACTGAGCAGATGTTGTTTTTCATCGGAAGTTATGGTCCTAATCTTTCAGTTGATCTCTTTTCTTGCAAACAGGTTTCTCATGATAACTAATGAACAAGAGATTCAAGAGCACGGACCAGGCAAGGGAAAAAACCTACCCCTATCCATTAGAGTAGACAGTAGTTTAGAGTCCGAGTCGGACGATGAGTCTCGAAGTCAGTCGACGAACCCACCGTCCCCCTCTGGTAGGATGACTGGTCTAAGCGAGGCAACAGTTGCTCCCATAACACCCGACATGCTTCTAAGAGCGCGAATTTTAAGAGATCCCATAAATGTTAAAAGTACCAAGATGACAATAGTGCAATTGAAAAATATATCTGTCAAACATAACATCCCATGGGAAAGTTTGTGACTTCCCAGTGATACCGACCGTCCTCACTCCCCCAGAAGCTAATATGGAAATTTCTCGACCAATGTGTACTGCTGGGGCCATCCCCCCTTTCCCTTCATTCATTGTCAATTTCCTACTTCCAATGAAACTGGCTCCAATGCAATTTGCCCCAATGGAATATGGCAGTCTATTATCCTTTTACTACTTACACATGAGATATTTGGGTTATCCCCTACCTTCGACGACGTGGAGTTCTTTTTTCACATTAGACATAAAAACAAATAGCTCCCAACATATTTCCATATTGAAGACGGTCGTGGTTGGAGAATTATTGAAGATGTCCCAAGCAAAGCGGGCGACCCGAAATGGGATTGGTTCTATATTCAATAACAGCCATGGTGTGCTCGCTATTGGTTTCAATGCGGTAAATCTTTTCTCTTGGCTATGCATATTCACAGTGAAAATATTTATCTATTTTTTCTTTGCAGGGGACGAGCCGAGAAGAAC
Organism: Allium sativum; assembly: GCA_030737875.1. Lineage (NCBI taxonomy): Eukaryota > Viridiplantae > Streptophyta > Magnoliopsida > Asparagales > Amaryllidaceae > Allium > Allium sativum. The sequence continues at coordinate 17,267,351 of CM060922.1, read as the reverse complement.
TGAAGGTAAAATATTCGAAGATCGCTTTCATCGACTAATTAGGTTGGATCTGAAGCAGAGGCTATTTTGGGAATGCTTGACCGATGCCCACTTACATCGATATAATCTTCTTCATCCAAATAGGACGCTCGGGCCCTAGAGAGAGGGAATCGAATCTATAACTCCTGACCAAGATGAGTCACCCCCAGTTGAAAAAAAATATAGATGATGGACAAGAGGCTCATTTGACCGGAGAACCTTCGGCTCATCCCTCGTCCGAAGGGAAGAGGAAGAAGAAGCTCCGCCCACTGGGAAAGAAATCGGCCGTAAAAAACCCAACTTGAGAAGCTGAGCGCCTGGAAAGGCAAAGAATTTCTGAAGCAGACCGATTAACGAAGGTATACAAGAAGTCGACCAGTACAACTCCTGTTGAATATTGTTCTAAAGGAGTTGAGGCGGATGTAGATCTTCCTTATAATGATCAAGAGGAGAGGATGTCGTCTCCTTATCATGGCCTAAGGAGCGTACCCATGCCTGAAATATTGATTTCTTCACAGAATTTGGACCCACAACAGTTTTTTGGTAACCAGTTCGAGGAAGGTACCTTCCTAGCAAGCCCAAAAGGTATTGAAGGTAGATCATTTTATTGACATTGTGTCGACTTAAATCCTTTACCACACAGTTCTAGTGTCACATTTCACAGTACTTTTTCCTTCTTGAATAAGTCTAAGACTAGTTGTACCTTTCACTGCTCATACTCTCTTTCTCTTTCCCCTTTTTTTAGGAGAAGAAATAAAAAATGAATTCTATGGTGATCTCTTTGCTTCCATCTCGATAGAATTTGGGTCAGCAGGGCCGATGTCGCAGAAGGTCGAGCACGGTGATAAGGACAGAGATGGCGGTGGCAAGAAGAGAGAAGTGAAGAAAAGCAAAAAGAAGAAGAAAAAGAAAGAAAGAGAGGAGAAAAGAAAGAATCAAGAAGGAATGTTGAGAGGAAGAGAAGAGGAAAATAAGTTAGAGTCGGGTGAGTGCGGAGAAACAAATCTAGGAAAACATAAGAGATCGCCGGATGAAGACGAAGAAGGTAGAGAGGCAAGCTCAAGAGGAAAAAAGAGCTTGATTCCCCTAAGCTTCGACCTTCCCCTCGTCCTCGGGGGAAAACTTCCAAGGGTGGTGACCAAGCTGAACATTCTCGAGCTATCTTGAGCCGTCTTTGCCGATCGGCCGACCGTTCTTCCATCGACCGAGTTAAAGAGCTGGAACGAGACTTTCCTGATCTTATTTTATTGGAATTGAACCTGCACTCGAACTACAACCACTTTCGTAGAGCTTTCACCATCATATTCAGAACAATCTTGACTATGCTTTTTCCCAAAATGATGCCATGTACGATTACGCTCCTTAAGTGTGTGATGTGTTCAAGGACGGGCAAGCCGAGGTTAATAAATTGGAAAGAGAGATTGGATGTAACAAGAGGACCTTTGGGACTCTTGAAAAGAAAATCGCAGATCATGAATCGCGGGAGGCGATCTGTAAAGAAAAACACGAGAAAATTGTGGAGGATTTAACTGCCCGCCTGGAATTGAGAGGCCGAGAGTGTGTCACCGTGAAGGGTGAAGTCGAAAGCTTGAAGAGTGAAAAAGGCCATCTTGACCTTGAAATACAAAAGTTAAAGGCTCTTGTTGATTCAACTGAGTTGGCTAAGAGGAGGGCCAAAGAAGTAGCTGCTGCAGCGATCGAGTCTGCCAACAACCTCGAACTCCAGCATATTATTGATATTAGAACTATCAAGGCAAATCATGCCCATGAGGTCGCTGAGCTAAAGAGGACGAACGGCCGTCAAGCCCTCACATTCTTTACTAGGGTACTACGTCATAGAAACCTGTCTTTGTTGCATAGGTACCCGATAGTTTTGAATGATACGTGGAAGATGATCACGAAGGAGGAGAGGGATGCAACAAGGGTGCGACCAGTAGTCGAGGAATCACTGATGTCTCAGTTCTTGCAGGATGATGAAAGAGAAGTGTTAGCTAAAATGAGGTGGAAGAAAAAAGTGGCACTCGATGCCAGGCTCCGTCGATCAAAGGGTAAGTCGGCACTTAAGGAAGGAATCAGTGGGAGTCCAGTGAAGGTGTCCTAGCATCCCTCTTCTGAAAATGTAGAGACCGGTTCAACATCTGTACCCCCTCAAGAACCAGCTAAGATTGTGGAAAGTCTATTGACCGAGAGAGACCGAAGAGGTACACTTTCACAATTTTCTACCTCCCTTTTTTAGACCTATCTAGTTAAATCTAACTCATGTCACAGGTTCTTTGGCAGCATAATAGAAAACTGATATCGAGCCTGTTGCTACAGGGACTGGTAACGTCGGGGATGCAAACCAAGTTCGGGAGGAAAGTCATGACACTAACCTATCAGAAGACGACGATGTTGTGTTTGTGAAGGAGCGTAAGAGAAATGATCGTCCGTCGATGGCGGAAATTAAAGCTGAATATGAGCAAGAGGCTTTGTCAAGAAAGCTGGTATCGCCCATGGATTCTTTGAATGACAAGCCTCTCCAAGCCATTCCACCAACTCTCCTTTCTTCACCTATACCAAAACAGCAGGGAATGGGGTCTACCCCTAGCGCTTTCGGTACAACACTTCGAGACTCATCGAGGTGTCAGCTGATCACCGAAGAAGTATTAGAAATGGTCAGGCAGAAGGAGCTGGCTGAGATGATAGAAAGTGGAGAGATTCCCCCTCATTTCTGAAACTTTTTCTGCAAGTTGCTTTTAGGCCATTTGGAAGTCTCATGCGAGTGCGGCCCTCGCGTTTTTTGTTCTTATTATCGAACAGTACTTTATTTTTTCGGACGATGTTTTATTAGTACCTGTATGTAAGGACATTATGTAAGCATGTGGTTTTAATGCAAGTTGATGTTTAATAAATTTCTAAATATTTGTGACAACATGCCGAAACATCAAGGTAAGTTAGAAATAATTTTATTATTATTCCCAATGACTTAACTAAACATAACCTTAATCAAGTTATTTACCGACATCTTGCTCCCAATGTTGGGGGAAAGTGGCTTAGTCGTTAAGCTTTTCAGTCATACTTAGAATGGAGCCAGACCAGCCCCTGGGCCATATCTCTAAGTAGAAACGCTTTTACTCATTTATACTCTTCCTTTGGTCTTTAAAGGTTAGAGTTTTGAGGATCGAGCGGTCTCTTGTCGGGTGCACCATTCACACTCGTCCATAATCGCATATTTCTCCAGTTACTGGAGTAGAAGTCATTTCGAATAGGCAGTCACACTGTTCAAGTCATTTTGGTTTCCCGAGTGCTTACATCGCACACAAGGGTAGTCGATCCCTGCCAACCCTTAGTCCCGAGCAAAGTCGGCTCGAGGGTACAGGATAAACAATTTTTTGGAGGTCGGCATCCTTCCTTCGTACTGAATTTTATATTGCATGGAGTTAGTCACAAGACTCATAATACGAAAATTATTTGTCTAAAAGCGTCATAGAACGGGAAAGGAGCCTTTTATTCACAAACAAGAGTGGACAATCATTCGTGCCTTTATTACAATACTAAGACTAGATTAATCAATTAAAAGCTAAAAAGTCTAAAGATTCTAGAAAAGATAATGTCTTAAGTGCTTAGCATTCCACGCCCTTTGAATAGGCTTGTTATCAACAGTCGTCGGTCTGAAAGATCCACTGTCAAGCTTCTATTGGATGACATAGGGTCCTTCCCACTTAGGGCCCATATGGACCGAGACTAGGAAGATTTCCTTAGGACGAGCTCACCGATGTCGAAGGTCTTTTGTCGAACCTTTTTATTGCAGTATCGAGCGACCCTTGGTTATTAACTTCAGCTCGAAGATTTGCTTCTTCCATTTTTTTTCATCAATCATGTCTAATGATGTCAAGAGAAGAGCATTATTTTTCAATGGGTCATAATAGGTTGCTCGATGAGACGGGACCTAAAGCTCGATCGGAAGGACAGTTCTGAACCATAAGCTAAAGCAAAGGGAGTGTGGCCAGTAGCCGTCTTATGAGTTGTTCGATATGCCCATAGGGCCAAGGGCAATCCATTGACCCATTCACCCTCAGCTCTTTCCAATCGTTTCTTCAAGATGGTCTTGATGATTTTATTGACGGCCTCAACCTGCCCATTAGACTGCGGATGTGCAACGTCTGTATACTTGTTTTCAACGTGATATCGCTCGCAGAAGTCCATGAATTCTGAGCTATCAAATTGTGTCCCACTGTCAGTGATAATCGTCTGGGGCACACCATAGTGGCATATGATGTTTCTAACAATAAAATTGATTACTTTCTTTGTGGTGATGGTTATTAATTGCTCGACTTCAGCCACCTAGTAAAATAGTCTACAGCTGCAATCGCATATTTGGCGCCTCCTTGGAAATTGGTAAGACTCCAATTATGTATATCCCCCAAATCGCAAATGGCCACGGGCTAGCCATTTGGGTAAGGTCTGTGGGGGGAGCTCGTTGAATCTGGGCGTACCTCTAGCATTTGTTGCATCGCCTGGAATAATTAGTTGCGTCTTTACTAACCGTTGGCTAGAAGTATCCATACCGTAGTATCTTTCTAGCCAGAGTCTGTCCTCCCGTATGAGCACCACACCCCCTTCATGCATTTCTCTAAATATCTGTTTGATGTCATAATTAGCTACGCAACGGAACATTGGAACTGAAAAACCCCTTTGGTAGAGTTGATTTTCCTGAATGACATATCGGGATGCTTGCTGTACAAGAGATCGCCTTTCGTTTTTTTTGGGAGAGTGTCGTGCAGTAGGAAATTCTTGATCAGAGTCATCCAAGATTTTTCTTTAGGTTCGATCTCTGACTGATCGACTTCCATTTGATTCACACTCAGGGAGCTCAAAGTTTCCATGGGGACTAATTCTAGTTTGCTCGAATAATCAGAACTGGCCACCCTAGCTAGTCGATCAACAATCTGGTTTTCCTCCCGAGGTATATGGGAAATTCTGTATTGGTCGAAGCTTTTTAACAACTTTTCCACCTTCTTAAGATACTCGACAAGTCTGGCTCCCTTGGTTTGATACTTCTTCTGGACCTGAAATACAACAAGTTGTGAGTCACACGGAATATCAATCACGACCACTTTTAGGTCCCTCGCAAGTTTGAGCCCGACAATCAGGGCTTCATACTCAGAGTCATTACTAGCGGCGGGGAAATCCAGTTTTAAGGCATAATGAATCGATCATCCTTCGGGTGATAGTAACACTATGCTAGCACCAGAACATCGATCGTTCTGAGCCCCATCTGTATACAGTTTTTAGGCGTTAGGCCTTGGTTCGACCATTGGGGGCTCGGCATTGTCTTCCTCTATTTCATCATCAGGGGCTGCAAATTCGGCTATAAAGTCAGCCAGTGCTTGTCCTATGATTGATTTTCATGGAATGGAAGTTAAATCGAACTGACCTAGTTCAATATTCCATTTGAGCAATCGTCCGCTGGCTTCTGGTCATTGTAAGACTTGCCACAACGGTTGGTCGGTGAACACTTTAATGGGGTGAGCTTGAAAATAGTGGCGAAGTTTTCAGGAAGAAATTAGCAGACTATAAGCAAGTTTCTCAAGCTTCAGCTAGTTGCGTTCGGCTCCGGTCATTTTTTTGCTTACATAATAGACCGGGCGCTGTACTTTATCTTCCTCTCGGACCAAGACTGAGCTGATGACGTGTACTGAAACGGCTAAGTACACAAATAAATCCTCATGATTAATTGGTTTGGAGAGAAACGAAGGTTTCTCCAAGTGGTCGAGCAGGTTTTGGAAGGCCTCGACACAGTCAGATGTCCAAGCAGAATTCCGCTTTCCTCTTTTGCTTAGCTCGAATAAGGGCAAACACTTGTCGGTTGCCTAAGAAATAAAGCGACCCATAGCTGCAACTTTACCAGCTAAGCTCTGCACGTCCTTAATTCTTCGGTGTCCTCGGATATTCTTGATAGCTGCGATCTGGTCGGGATTGATTTCTGTTCCCCAAGAACTCTTATAAAACCTAAGAACTTTCCTGATGCTACCCCGAAAGAAGACTTCAAAGGGTTCAGCTTTATCCCATATCTTCTAAGAATATTAAACATTTCAAATAGATTTTTAACATGATCGGAGGCCTGCTTTGACTTCACAAGCATGTCGTTCACATAGACCTCCATCGTTTTCCCGATCTGGTCATGGAACATTTGATTTACCGGTCGTTGATAAGTCGCCCCCGCATTCTTCAATCCAAAAGGCATAACCACGTAACAATATAATCCAAGGTCCGTAATAAAGCTAGTGTGCTCCTGATCCGGGACGTGCATAGCAATCTGATTATATCTCGAGTATGCATCCATGAGTGAAAGGAGCTCGTGCCCGGTAGTTGAGTCGACCAGTTGATCTATTCTTGGCAATGGAAAACTGTCTTTGGGACAAGCCTTATTCAAGTCCGAAAAGTCGATACATGTTCGCCATTTCTCATTATCATTTTTCAACATTACATGATTAGCTATCCATTTTGTATAGGTGGAATCTCAAATAAACCCATTGGTCTGGTGCTTCTCCACTTCTTCTTTCAGTGCACCGTATCTTTCTGGTCCAAGCATCCTTCTTTTCTACTTTACGGGGACATATTTCGGGCTAACACTAAGGGAATGGGTTATGATAGAGGGGGATATTCCACACATGTTAGAATGGGTCCATGCAAACATGTCGAGGTTTGCACGGAGGAACTCTGTCAATTCCCTCGTCCAGAGGGAATCGAGATGAGACCCGATCTTTAAGACCTTGGTCAGGTCGTTGTCATCGATCGAAATCTCGATTGTGGTCTCATTTGGAGCCTCCTTTCTACATCCTGGTCCTTCTTCGCCTCTTGGATAAATGTCTTCGAGTTGACGGACAGATGGTTCTGGCCGGGATGTTTTCTGTAGTTGCTATGCTTCCTTTACCTCCTCCGAGGGAGGTTTACATTTGTTCTCTCTGCTATCTTTGTTCCGTAGCTCCTTCCACTCGGTCAAGTAACAAGCCCGTCTTGTTATCTGGTCGCCACGAATAGTCCCAATTCCTGCGCCGGTCGGGACCTTTAAGAGAAAACACCAGGGTGTAAGATAGGATCTGAATTCTGCTAGGGCTGGCCGTTCTAAAAATTCATTATATTCGGATCGTATGTCCATTACAACAAAAGTTAAGACTTGCACCCTTATGTGGTCTCCTTCTGTAAACTCGACAGTCAAATCAATGACACCGGTTACTTCAGACGATGAACCATTGAAGCCCTTTATTTGTCTTGCTCAAGGTCTTAAATCCTTCAATTCTAACTTCATTTGATCATAAGCTCGCTTGAATAGAATATTAACTGAACTCCCATTATCAATCAACACCTTCCGTAGAGTAGCCGGGCCAATGGTAGACGTTATTAAGAACAGATCAAGAGTTGGAGCATCCATACCGACCGACTCAAGTTCACGAAAGATGATGTCGTCGGTCATTATCTTTTGTTGTTTTATTGCATTGGAGGTTTCAGGGGCGCTGGCTTCTGCGACCTTCAGGTGCTTGGCCGCATTGACATAGTGTTCCATAGCTCGAACACTGTGTCCAGCAGGATTAGGTCCGCCAATAATAGCATTAATCACTATTCCCTTTCACTTCTCTTGGGAAGTATTCCAGGGCGCTATTTGTCCGTGCTTAGGTGTTGATGCCCCCGCCCCTTGTCCCGAGGGGTAGCCTTTTACTCGTCGAGCTTCCCTTCTCGAATTAATTTCTCGACTATGTCCCTAAGGTGTCGGCGGTCATTAGTCGAGTGGCCGAAGGTCTCATGAAACAAATAGAACTTCCCAGTAGCTCGTTCTTTTTCAGTAGACTCACGTGGAGAGGGCTTCTTATACAAGCCAGTGGAACATGTATCGAGATAAATGTTTTCGAGCGTGTCATTTAGTACCGTGTAAGTCTCAAATACCTGGAATCGAGGTCTTTTTGGAGAGTTTCTCCTCGAGCCAGTAGTACCATTAGCGTCCTTTGGCTCATAACCATTCCTCTTGCCTCCATTATCCACGTTTACTTCCACCTTTCCTGAATTATCTCCAGTTTTTTTAACGACTACATTATTTTGGATGGCCTTATTGGAGGCATCTTTCGACCCATCTTCTTCTTCTAATTGTGCATCCTCTTGACGCAACCGGATGATGGCTTTCTCGTAGAAAATCTCAATCGTAGTTGGGGGCTTTCCAATCAAATATTTCCCGAACTCCGTTCTTTTGTCGATACCGTCGATAATGGACATCAAAACCGTCTCATGGTTAGGGTTACTGACTTCAATTACAGCTCGATTGAATCGGTTGAGATAATTCCTCAATGATTCTCCATGAGTCTGTTTGATGGTAGAGAGGGCCAGAACGTGCTTTGACTTAGACGGATGTAGGCAGAACTGGTTCAGAAACTTTTCACTCAAATCTTTGAAATTTGTAACCGACCTTGGAGGAAGTCGAGTGGACCACATGAGAGCTATGCCGCTCAAGAAGATTTGAAAGGCCTTGCATTTGATAGCATCTGGTGCTGCAGCTACCTCCATTTGCCATGAATATCTCATCAAGTGTTGTTTTGGATCGGTAGTTCCTTCATAATGCTGAGCCATTGTGGGCATGTTAAACCGCCTGGGGAACTCTGCCTACAGAATGTTATCCATTAACGGAGTATGACTTCGATCTATCCCCCATTCTTCATTCTTATAACCCTTACTGTCATTCATGATCTGTCGGACCATAACGGACAAGTCTGATGGGATAAGATCGTGTCGATCAACCTCATCTGTAGGTCTATCTCTTCCTTCTCCCCCTTCAGGTAATGTCACATGAGTTGTCGTCCAGGCAGGTCCACCCTGGGCCCTTACTTTCCGGTCACGCAAAGGGAATCGAGGGGGGGTCAACGGGAGCGTGCGCAGTATGAGTAGCACCTTGGTGTATCGGAGGAGAATTCACTCGATCCCCCTGGGATTGAGCATCCTGCTCGGCATTTGCTAGGTCGATCTGCTCGTCATGGGCACGATCTCTAGTGCCGAGTTGATTTATGTTCTCGGTTCTTTCGAGTGGGGGTCGAGAACTGCGGCGACCCCTGTTCTCTTCGGAGGAGGAAGAACACTCCGAGCCTGGAGTATGCTGATGGAGAGGGGGTTGTTGCCTTCGTAACTCCTCCCATTGTTGGGACACATGATTCATATCTTGTCTAAATGCAGCGTTCTCCCTTGTCTGGATGTTCAGGGCTGCTGTTGTATACCTAAGCTGGGCCATAATAGCCATGAACTCATCTCGGGTCGCAAACGCCGAGTTAGGGGCAGGATCAGCCAAGGAAGGTTGCTCCGAGGAAGGGAATGTATGTAAGTCTGAAGCTGGGTCCGGATTGGCCGACCCCCCACAACTTCAGCTGCATTCACTGGTTGTTTTCCAGTGTTCCGTGCGGACGACTTTCCGACCATAGGTTATTTTTGCCGAAAAGGTGGTAGGATTTAGTCTCGGACTTGGTGATCCGAAAGTAGAACAAAAATCCTTATCCGCTGAGAATATTAGTTCTCAGTGAAAGCACCAAAGTGTTGACACCAAAAATTGGTACAACACCCAAAGAAAGGGTTTTATAGAGATTAAGTGAAGATTAATATTGCAAAAAATGAAAACGAGAGAAATCACACACATGTTTATAGTGGTTAAGCGTTAAAGAGCCTACGTCCACTTTATAATGTCTGAAATATACTTCAAACTATTACACACGGAATAGTTACAATGGCAATACAACAGATTAATAGAGTAATAAAAGGGAATCACTTCGATTGTTTTTCGAAAAGTCCCCTCTTCTGAGTATCAAAAAGGTATTTATAGGTGCTCCCTTGCTTGATTCAGTTAGAACACATGTCATACGATTCATATTAATAGTCGGGTATTAAGAAACGTTCTCTCACTGATTCAACACCCTTCGAATTTCTAATCACAAGTGGCAATGGTTCTTCTTGCGCACCGATAGCCTGGCCGATGACACTAACAAGCCTTGATGGGCTGACCGAGAGGCCCATCAACAGGTGTCAAATGGGTTGGGCTGGACATGTTTGAGTTGGGTTAATAATTTACCCAAACCATTTTGATTAGAAAACACCCAAATCATTCAACCATTTTCTAAATGGGTAAATATCCAATCCAATCCATTATTTAACGGGTAAAACCAACCCAACCTATTTAACCATTTTGATTGAAATTGTAGCAAAAGCAATAGAATAAAATCACTGAACTACGACATATGAAACTATAACATATGACGCAGACAAAATAATAATCACCGCAACATTTAGGTTGCACATATAAAACTGAAAATATCATTTAAAACTACAACATTTGCAACATTCAGTCAACACTAATTGAAATAAAATTCAAGAGCAGCAACATTTTCAGCCTTCAATACTACAATAATCAAAATATCTTTAGGTATACTACATATAGCAGCTCCCGTTAAAAGGGAATAACACAATACAATATCATTTGCAAAATTGAGTTCTTTGTCACAGTATCATAAGAGTGCGAATGTACTAATAATCCTTCCACAATATCCATTTCAGCCCTGCATAATAGAATAAATAGATAAATAAGTGCAAGTGGTAATCTAAAAATTGAGAATAATGAAAAAACGATAGCATACGCACGAAAGAAAATTAATAGTTATAGCATAGATTACCTTCTCGTACATGCAAGTGATAATGTTTCAAAAGCAGAAAATGGTTCAGGAGAAGATAGAATAAAACAAAATGAAACAACATAATGACCTATATTTCATGAATGTACGTAAACCAGATGCACCAAAAAGTACACCAGAAAATAGAAAAGCTGAACTACATGAACACAAATACAGGCAATAGTTCTTCAGCAAAAGAATTCAAAAACATAGTATATTTTTAGATCTTCACCATATGAATAGTACTATCTTAAAGAGGCACACTCCACTGTTAAACACAAAATTTGCATCTAATAGCCAAACTGAACTTAAAACAAAGTCAAATAACCAAAACAAAGTCTGCAGTTAATGGAGTCCTAATTGCTAAATAAATATCTTGAGGACCCTATCTTCGAACTACCTACATTATTCAAGGTGTAATAGCCCGTCTCAAAAGTTCATGAAAAAATTGATACTTAGGACAATAAGCTATTATTTATGGCAGGGAGTCAGAACGACCTAGAAAGAGGCATTTGTTTAACTATGCAGAAAGAACTTTGTTGATAGTTGATAATTTTATCAATTTTTTTTAATTATTTATGTAATTGAGATAAGAGCAACATGGAAATCCCAAATGCAAAATGTATTTATAAAAGCTTGAGCCTAAATTAATTGAACATTTTCTTGAAAGAAATGCAGCACATATCAATCTGTGATATCTGATATATAACCTGCAATTTTATACTATACTCATGTTAACTATGCTTACTTACGAGAAATAAAAGTAATTATAATTATTTCTTCTCATGTTGACTATACTTGCTTACGAGAATTACAGACGTACATGTAACACTCTACACCCTTTAGCATTCCCAAAATAGGAATACCAAAAAGGGCGTTGTTAGTAAAACTATTAGTGTGCGCATGTGAATTCGATTGATCGAGACGTGCCGATCACGAGATTTTGTGATTCCAAATCATGGTTTGGGCCAAGTGCCGGATCTTGATCGCGCTGAGTTGCGCATAGGTTTTTGGTTGATCGACACGTACTTGGGCACGTGTTTCCGAGCCGATCCAAGTCGAGCTAGGCGAAGTTTGGCCAATTATCCTTTGGTGATCTGCGTGCGGTGCTCAAGCCTTTTTGTGCGATTGACACGTGTTTGCCACACGTGATTGAGTCAATGTTGATTCCGAGAAGGAACTATACCCACAGTTGTGAAAGGCGGGCCATGGCGCGCGGCGCGGCATTTGCCCCATTTTTGCTTGTGGCGCGGTGCATATGAAAAGGCACGCCAAATGGCGCGCGGCGCATAAATGGAGCACAACGCGAATTGGCGCGCCTTTTCTTTATTTTATGGCTTTTTTGTTTTTTTGGCATTTCAAACTACTATAACTACTACTACAAATACTCTTACCATCACTACTACTATTGCTATTATTATTATTATCATCATAATGACATGAAATATGAATAACTTTGTTAATATTTTTTTCAGTTATATCAAAAAATATTACATATTCACAAAGAAAAAATAAATCTAAATGATATGGATGAGGAAGATACTGAAGCTTATGTGTTAACACCAAAATTCGCACTAGCAAAATATAAAGAAGCGGAAGCGTCAAAGCCCAAAGGACCAAAGGTTTCGGATAGCGAAACCAGAATTGTGAATAAAAGAGCAAAGATAATGTTGACATGCTTTCTGGTAAAAGCTGTCACACATGGAATCTCCGGATAGCAGCTGGATCAAGTATGGATAATGTCGCCAGAAAGCACAAAGCGATTTGGTCAAAATCGCATCATCGACATAAACTGGCTTAAAACTCCTATCAGACGACCTCTCTTGGGCCCGAAAACATCAATTACGGTGTTTGCATGGTAAAACATGCAGCCCTCTGAATTAGCTTCAAGTAGAGCTTTCGTTTAGTTAAAACGGACTTACGGTTTGAAAGTTACGTCCATTTTCGTGAACGCACGTAGAACCGGAAAGTTCGGAATTAGCATGACCCAATCGGGTCGGAACGGACATACCGGATCGGATGAGAGAAGGACCGACCTGATCGCATGTGGCAACGGGCACTTGTATTTTCAGCACCAGTATCCTCGGTTCGGATCGGATGAGAAGGAAGACCTGATCTGCCCTGTTCTAGCTGCCAAGAGGAGCACGACGTCTTCGGTTTGAGAGCACCGGTTCGGATCGGAGAGAGGGATCCGACCCGCCTTAACTTCAGTTGCACAGAAGTGCGCACCGCCTTGGACTGAAGACATCAGTTCGGATCGGCAGGAGGATCCAATCCGACCCCGCTCGAACCGGCCGCTCTACATCAGCTTTGACCTATTCTCAAGGGATAACCGCCTCCTACTTATCCGGATCAACTCACACATGTCATGCCATGATCTGGAGAGGTTATCTCCACGTTTTCCATTACATTTCGAGAGTGATGGGATGTGTGCCACGTGACACCCGATTCAGGGCTCCTCTACAGCTATAAATACACCATTTGAAGTATTCTGAAGGGACTTTAGGCCATTGTTCTTCACGGCTTCCACCATTATCAACGCAAGGACTTTGCGAGCTTAACAAGGCCAGTTCAACTCAGTCTAACACGAGGATTTCGTGTATTAAATCATCTCTCTTTTCTCTTCTTCTTCATTAAAATACAAGGACGATGTAGGTGAATGAATCCTACGGATTGTAGGAAGGCATTATAACTGTAACTTCTTAGGATATAAGAAAATATAAAGTGCTCGTAGGCATGGTTTGAGCCGAACCACTATAAAAATCTCGTGTGTCTCCTCTTTTTTATTGTTTTACTGCATTCTGTGATCTGCGAATCTGCATTTGGGTGTTAGTGCCAGAATTTGGTCTAACAGATAAGGTGCTACCAACAACAAAGTCTGAAAGATGACGGCAAAGCCACAGGGTAAAGTAGGAAAAGCCGGGAGCAGCAGGAAGCCAATACCGGCACCAATGGGATTCGGGATATAACTAGATGCCGGTACCCTATACCGAAAGCAGTCAGCAAGGGAAGCTCTGAAAGCATATAATCCGAGACCCAAAGTCATAAGAAGGAAACGTCAGATCCGACAAGAGAGGAAAAAAAGGGCTATCGGCACTAATAGCTTAGTGGCGATACTTCAGGAGGTAAGAGGCTATCGGTATTAACATCAAGCAACAGCTTCAGCGTCACCGAAAGGTATTTTAGAAGCATCACCTATCAGAGTAAACAATAAAGGTAGAAAAGGATAAAACAGTCAGAGCAAACACCCCTCACCGACACCAAAATCCTTATGATTCAACATCATAGGCCAAGCATGGAAAGAAGATGCATATACAAAGCTTCAGCACCAAAACCGAGAAGTATGGATGCGGATCGAGACTAGTAGTCCCGAAACTGAAAGCCATCAAACTTATCAAAATCCAGGACCAAGCTACCGAGAGGCATGTCAGCGAAACCACTCCCGGAAACACAAGATTGATATCTCGAAAGCAAAGAGATCTCAATGAAAACGTTCAATAAGGAGAAAGGCGACCGAGACCTTTCTGCTGGAACCAAAATTCATAAAAGCGGCCGAAACCATGTTAAAACATCCAAAAGTTGCTTTTACTGGGCTCACAACAGATGGGGCCCGGATATGCCTATAAATAAGACGCTAGGGGTCTCATTTTGAGGACTTTTCCCTCATTCCACAATCTTCCTCTCATTTCTAAGAGAGCTAACCCTAATTTGTAAATCGATTTGGCGATTTCTCGTGTAACCTCCTCTATGAATAAAATCATCAAAGCCCTTAAAGTGGACATAGGTTCAATCAGAACCAAACTACTATAAATCATATGTTCTTTACTATTTCGCATTATTATTTTATATTCTACTATGTTTTTGTATGTATTATGCAATGCTTCATGGCTTAGCCCTTTCAGCGGGTATCTAGCTACCTAACAGACTTATGCTATCCTCTAAACGAAAGCCTTTCCGCACAGACCATACCTACAACCTTAGATCTCTTAAGAAACCCTTCCGCAAGTCGTTTAGCTTCCAAACTGGTGTTGTGCTTAGGAAACCCTTATCCCTAGGTAAGTATTGGTCCTTGAGTCGCAGAAGCGTGATACTCACCCCTTGAGGGAAGAGTAACTAATCTTTGGGCTTAAGACCTTAATATCTAGGAAACGGTGAACTAACTCAAGCATGTGGGTACTGAATAATCTCATTTCCCCCTTAGTTCCATTTCCATAAACCATATCCGATGTTGACGAAAAATATCGTAAACATTTTGACGCTAGAATGGGGGCTTGAGGTTTTATTGAATCTTTAATTAGATTGAAATGAGAATGGGATAAATGAATTTATCAAATTCAAGAAGGATTCGGAAATGGAGTATCACCAGTTTTACTTCATACGATAGTTAAATCTTTAATTAGATTTGAGGCGTTAATGGTAATTGACTTTACCGATAACACATTGGGTGTTAGATATGGAGTACCACCAGTTTGCTCCATGGGATGAATAGGTTGGGATTGGAATAATAAAATAAATAATTACCTCGGTAAGACGTTAATCCCGACTAGTTTGATAAACCTTAATTTGATTTAGATTGAGAAAAGATGAAATAAATATTTTGAAATGATTCCGAAGAAGATTAAAGAATAAATTTAAATGAACTTATCTTTGATAAAATTAATGGGAACCTTTCCTAAGAATATTCTAAATTCGAATGAGGCGTATATTGTATTTTTATAGCACTTGATTATAAGATACGCGAGTTATTCGAAAAGACCAGGTTTAACCTATTTTGAATAACTGATACGACGACGATTAAAAGTCGGCGATGAAGACGGTGGTTCAAGACCGGAGATCTTCACATCGTAGGGATGATTACTGATGCCTCGATTGGGCTGTACACCCAGGACGAGGTTATAGTGGTGGTCGTCCAGACGTACTTGGAGATCGACCGGATATGCGAGGACCTCTCCTGTATTGGACATACGGGACGAGGAATAAGGTGCATCCGGTTTCGTTCAGACCCAGAACGGACTTGCAAATGGATAGTGTGTCTGACATTGTATTCTGCTATGCTGTATTCGTTGATCTCTACTAAATATATATCTGTCTGGTGAAGGAGAATTTATTCTCTTACTTCACCCTACTGTAAGACGTACGAGCTTAGAAGTAATATATTGGTAGATGATCGATGATATGGTATGGATTGACATTGTGGCATGCTGAGTTGCATGGATCAAGGCTTTTATTGAAAAGCAGGGCCTTGTGGTTGATGATCAAGGCACGACTTTAAATAACATAACTTTTTGTATAGCATTAATTCGCGAGCCTCACACTTCGGTATGAGTTAAAAATGGGATAAGGGCCCCTAAGGAGTGCAGCCCATTTCTTTCTAGCTATGGGTGGTGTCATGGTATGGAGCCCAGAGATTTATATTATTTACCTGTGTGGATGATGGATAGCGAGGCGCCTCGGATATATCGGTCACTACGAGGCTGATGGATAGGTCCTATAGGACCGGGAAACGGATGTTCAGGAATAATTAATCCACAAAATGTATGTGTGGACCGACCTTGGAAGATCCAGGGGTTGCCCGTAGGTGTGATCCTGAGACATCTAGCTAGAGGTATTCCGAATCGGTGAGGAGACCATCCCTGGCCTCGACTCATGATGGAAATCCAAT
The DNA here is from genome assembly GCA_030737875.1 of Allium sativum. Taxonomy (NCBI): domain Eukaryota; kingdom Viridiplantae; phylum Streptophyta; class Magnoliopsida; order Asparagales; family Amaryllidaceae; genus Allium; species Allium sativum. The sequence goes on along the minus strand of CM060922.1, from coordinate 17,250,998 downwards.
TTCCAATATGCGACTTTCAATTTTAGTTGTAAACCTATATGGCGACATAGTGGCATGGGACGCTCATGTCGTCTATGATTGATACATTTATATTTAAAGTTGATTTCTTCACTTATAGTAATAAAAAAAAGATGAATTTCACGTACCAAGTATATTTAGCTATTATAAGGTAAAACTCTATCCTCTGATTTGTGTTTGCATTGTGTGATGGGATCTGAGTCTTATAATGGTTTCATTTTTCCTTTTAGCATTGCGCTGTTTGTTTTATGCATTGGTATTCTTGGGAGGAAACCCGTTCCGTGTTATACGGCGTGGTCCCTTGATTTACTTAACTTTAAAATAAAAGTCAATAACTGTTTTAGTTTTCACACCAGTCACATGACTGACTCAGAGTTTATTGTTATAACCTAAACTCTGGGTGTCCCTATTTTCCGCACGGACAGCTAGTAGTTTCGGTTTGCAGGTTCTTCATTTTCACAGGATCCTGACCAATAAATAGAGCTATATTCGAAAAGCTTTGTACCCGTGTATTTTTTCCATTTGTGTTATAGATTATTTTTTCGCTGCTATGTATTTTAAATCTCTGTTATGTTCAATGTATAAAATTTATTCATACATTGTTATATTCTTGTACTCTGATGTAATTGTTGTAATAACAATGAAATGTTCTTATGTTCTGTATTCTGATTTGTCGTGTTCTCAAAAGCAAATCTAAATTTGCTCGTCTTTCGGGTCGGACTTGTGTGGTTTATGGTCGATTCGAAGGTCGTGGAAGTTTAGGTCGCTTCAAAAATGTTACCATACATCACAACTACACCAATTATCATATATTTCTCAAAATTGAATGCAGTACATGCTAGCTGCAACACCAAAAAACATGAAAACTGCATCAAATAACTTGAAAATTACATCAGGTTTAAAAAAAAAAACTGTAGTAAAAAATATTACAATATCTAATAATTATTGAACTACAAAACGTAAGTCTCAAAACATGTAAATAAAACATATTAAGGCTAAAAAATGTGCTGCATCTTTATAATTCACTGGCATTGTTCATTTTCACAACCTGCATGGAATCATAAGTGAAAATTCTAATGTCAAAAATACATACGAAAAAGTATGAAGCATTAAAATAATGAACTAATGCAAGAATAAGATAAGAAATTGCATGCTATAGAATATTTGAGCCACACGATGAACAAATGCAAATCAGACGTTCAGGGATGAAACGTGGAACATTTACGGGGCTTCACATGTCATGCCATGTGATTGGGTCAAATCACAACTAACAAGAATATCAAAACCAAAGTGGGCGTATGTTAAAATTTGCGTCTATCTTTGATAAGTTCCGATCAAAAATATTCAAAACCTTTATTTCACAAATATAGCTTTCTAGAAAACGGCAGACTTTCCAGTGAAATACCATTTACTCTATTCATTGTTATTCATATCTCCACCGTTCATTTTGCCATTTGCATTCATATATGTCTCCCATCACTATTTCCACTGCTCTTCGTCATTGCTATCCGACGTTCTGATGTTATCAAATATCACATTCATTTTTTTTAGCTTTAATTCTTATGCAAATGATGTTATTAAATCACTATTTTTATCAAATGATGTTAAACTTTTATCAAATGATGTTATTAAATCATTATTTTTTTAACGTTGTTTAATCACAATCTAGGTATGTGTTGTCATGCCTTGTCATATTTTAACAAATGCAAATTAGAATATCATGCAAATTAAAATATCATCCCTAGGTTATACATGAATTGCGAATTGTGAATTGTGAAATGTGAATGGAAGTTGATTGTGGTGTGAGTATTTAAGTGCTTTAAAAAAGTATCTTATAGAAATATGAAGACTGGGACCATCCCAGAAGATGATTTCCATAAATGTTCCATGTTTAATGCAGTGAGCATTTAAAATAGGCAGATTATCTTTCAGAATGTGATACAAGGACCATGAGTAAGAGCCAAAAATGATACTGAAAGCAGTCACTTAGCTTGATCTATGAGTTTAAGAAAGCAGATTTTACTCAACACCAAGAAAACTATCATACAGATGTAAAATGCAATTTTAAGTTATAAGTTAGGTCTCACATTATTAAGAACCCATCAAGATTACTTAAAATATCTGCTTTCAAATTCATATATCATACAAAAATTTAAAATGAATGAGATAGTCACCTAACAGTATCGCTGCTTACAAGAAAAAAATACAATTCACAATTTGATTCATCTCAAGTTTTGCGTTAGTAAATTGGAATTCAAAAACAGTTGTTTATTTTATTTTTCCAACTAGAACAGTGGGTCAACAATGTTTTCTTGCTGCCCCAGCTTTTAAAGATCGAGCAAAATGACTATCCTAACAAAAACAGATAATAACCGGTTAACACAATGTAGACACTAACTGACATGTATAACACTCAGCAACGGCAGCAAAAGCTATATAATTACTCCTAGTCTACAATGTCTGAATTCAGGTACTTCAATTCAAAACAGACTCTCTAGATCAGGGCAACTATAGCAATATTTTCTCCTTTTGAGAATAATTTTATTAACAGTGTTTCAGTATCCACTAAATCGACAGCCCATTAATTACTAATTTTCTAGGAATTAATTACCTTAATTTATGCTAAATTTATTTAGCAAGTGACTACATTGATTACTTCTGGGCCTTGGGTTCTAATGCCTCATACAACAATTACTAATTTTCAAATAATAAATAAATTGACAATTCATAAGTTTGGAAGAATAAATTCACATGTTTTTTTTGCTGCAGCTCCAACTTTGGGTTCTTTATTTACAGATGTCTTCAACTTACAGTAAGATATATCTATTAATTGTTCTTACTTCTCTATGAATTTTGAACTATACACGCCTTTGGTTTACGTTGTAACCCGCAATTGTATATTTGCATCATAAGATATACTTTAACAAAGAGTAACTCAATAATGTATGGGAGTAACTATAATATTTTGATATCTATTATTCATCATTCAAGATTGACTGTAATGGGTTCATCCGTCGTGTCAAGTATATCAGTTGAGAAATGATTAAATGGTTTTTTTATGTATATCAGTTGAAATTGAAACCCTATAGTTAACACTAATATTTTGGTCATATCATTAATACGCTTGTCGTAGTGTTCAAGTTGAAACCATATTATATACAAGTTATGTGCAAACACAAATTGTATCCTTTAAATGTTATTTATACTACAAACATATCATTTAAGCTATAAGTTACCTATCGCAGTACCCGTAGAGCGAGATGATGTAGCTTTGTATGTAGGTGTAGAATTTTATGCATATCCCTCTACACCCTCAACATATCGTCTGAGGACTGACTTGACTGTGTTGACATCATTTCTTTTATCATGCCTAAGTCCTAACTATAAACAAGTGATCACCCAGCCTATATAACAAAGCATCGCACAGAAACCATATCAAAATAAACTAAAACGAGTAACATGAACGTCATTAAAAAAATGAATTATATATTAAAACAATTTGTTGCCTCCTGAGTATGCAATGGACGATCCATTTTTAGTGAGATCAAATGCCAGTAGTTTGCAATGTTGTTTCAAAAAATGTAAGTGTTGTAAAATACAAAATATATTGTTCAAAATTGCTCTCATAAAATCTTTTACCTTGGGTGAGTTTGCTATCTAAGTTCTAAACAACTTATTTTCTGTTTTTATTCTTGTTGATGCTCTTACTTATCTTACACATATGCTTATCATTATTGTTACCTTTGAATATAGGTTTCCATATTACCCAAAAAAAAAAAAAAAAGGAGAAGGAAAGAAAGAAATAAAATCAAAATATGGTTCCTTATTAGCCAAAAACAAGGGTGCACAACTCCTTGAATTGATTGAATCAAGAAATCAATTCTGATTTCTGACTAAAAAAAGTAAAACAAAAATAATCGATTGAAATTGACAAAATAACTTACAGCTTAAACAGCGTAACAGCTTCTTTCCCTTACCAAGCGAATCAACATACCAAAATATTTTACATAAAAAAGTGACAGCACTCCACTTGTCGGTAATTTATCGATACCGACGGTATAATTTTAATTTTTTTACCGGTAGTTTACCTCTCACATCGGTAAAATTGCCATTTGCGTACCGAAATACATTGGCATACCATTTAGTTATGCAGATCGGTAAATTGTTATTTCTAAGGATGAATTGTTAATGTGTGGAAAATTTCAGGTTGAAGGTATTGATTTTAAGGATGAATTGTTATTTATATGGAGAAAAAGGTCAAAAGGTACTATTTTTCACACTCATTTCTTCCCTTTCTTCGATGACAATCTAAGTTATATAAGAATTTTTATAATTTAGCTGTTGATAGTTTATGCTTTTAGATATGGCTTTATTTGGTTAGCATTGCTGGTGCATGAATTTGTGTTGGAAGATGATGCACCGACTTCCTTCTGGCAGAGAGGATTTTTGGGTACACGTACACTGCACATGCTTGAAAATTTGTAGTTTGGCTTTGGTATTTGATGTTTTCGTCAATGTGTTGTGCAACGTGTTCTGAAAATATGGCTTAGTTGTTATTTCTTTGTACGTGGGACTGAAGTCCTCACTCCTCATGGTTTGATTGACTAACCTATATTATGCTGCCTCAGCTAAGTATTTGAAACTTGTTGCAACTTCTAGTTTTCCTCATGGTTTGATTGACTTATGCCTTGTCTGCAATTTTTCCTTAGGGGTGACAAATATAAAAGAGAAGTATTATACTTACATGAAGAACCATCATCAGGCTGAGTGTGAGGCCCTGACCCGACTCCACGTGCGGTCCAGCATCCACCGTTGCAACCACTTCAGAAACGTGAAAAAACCGAGCATTCTCAATTGATTGATGGTCTGTGCCGATTTCCATATGCATGTAATGCAGAAGGTTGCAATCAAAGTGATTGCAAGAGTTACAACCAGGAAGATGTACCTGGCAATCTCCAATATTAGAGGACTGCTCGTCCTCATTATCTGTAAATACAGCGCGAAGAAAAAGAAAAAAATTTAATCAGATTCCTTGTTTGTTTTGCATTCAAACGTTCTGCGTCGCTTTTTTGCTTTTAATAAAAAATGAACAACTTAGAAAGTCATTCAGAGCTTTTAATAATAATAAAAAAAAAGCTGCATCCACAGGACCACGAAGTGCCAACTGCCAAACTGAAGTCAACATACCTCGAAATCCAAAAAAATAAATAAAATGAAGATAATTTATTACCTGTTCCAATACCAGTAACGCCTCTGTATCGTTGGTCAACATCTTGTTCTTTGTCTGAATTTTACTTCCTACTCGACCGCTTTTAGTCGTCTGTGAATCTGTGATTTGGTCTTGGCACTTTTGACGATTTCTATATTTGCCTAATAGAAGAACGCCTTAATAAAAAAAAAAAAAAAAAAATCTAAGGACAAACAACTTTTGCTATCTAAATCAACGACAACTTTCATGTTTTAGTTGAAAAAAGTCCAAATATTTTAAACTAAGGACATAAATTGACATTTCATAAATACTCAAAATTAATACAAAAATGTTTTTCATGTGGTTGTAACATTTAAAATTAATAAAATTTAACTGCAACGTTCTTTTTTCTAAATTTTATTGACATTTGACGTTTTTATCAATCAAGTTTTTAGCTCTTGCTTGTCGTACGTCCACCTAATAAAAAAAATATTCATTTATTTAAGCATAAGCGTACGCGTATTTATGGTTTGACTCCTTTTGTTTTTATAAAAAAAAAGGCAAAAACAAAACAAAATAAAATATAGACGTATGTCTATACGTAAAGTAAAAAGGAAGAAAAAGAGAAAGAAAATATAAACGCTTATATTATTACTGTTGTTTGGTGGATGATAACTGTTGTAGTTGTTATTATAATTGTTCACACAAATTGACACAACGAATTTGGAATTATTTGGGAATTGATTGAGTCTCGTTCCATTGGAATTTTAAATGAACACTACATTCATTTAAGTGAAATAAGACGTGAAAATGAAAATTGGATTTTTATATCCAAAACCATTTGGAAATGCAGTTAAGATGATTTCAAACAACTAAGTTAAGATGGTTTCCACAAGCCCCTTATATCCCCACTGGAATGGACGCACTCTCTATCTTAGCTTATTAATCCCATAATTTTAACTTAACACGTTTAAGTTTATTAATAAGGCCAATATAACCACATATTATATTCCTAAGTTGTAATTAACATTTTAGTTGTTGTAATCTTTTTGTACGACCATTTCTCATGTCAATTAATGTCCAATTATGTCCAATATATTCTAGTTTACATGCTTTTCAGTTACATGCTATAAATGCCCAACTAAGTGCAATTTATTCTAATTCATAAATTTGAATATTCTTCAGTTAAAATTTATCCAACTGCACTATTATTGACGCATCTCATGTTTTAACCCAATTTGCGCCAAAAAAAAAAGTTTAGGATCAAAAAGGCTTAAACCCAACATCAGAAATAAAAAAGAAATGACTTAGGCTCAGATAGACAGAAGTAGATCTGAGTTAAAAATAGGGACAATTACAGAACTGTAATGACATTTTACAAAAAGAACAAAGGTATAGATAATTGAAATAAACTACAATAATTGATTTGCTGAAAAAGGCAAAAGGAAGAACAGGAACAAAAATCATATCTAAAAGAATTATTTACAGAGAAAAGAATTAGAGATAGTTGGATCTGTAAATAAACAACAATTGAACTAGATCTATATATAACTACATAAAGATTCAAAAATACTATAACAATTATTATATCAATTTGGACCTCAACTTGAAAAAAATCTCATCTATACTATATTATAATTACTGAGTTTGCTTTCGAAGGCTCAGAAGCATTCTCGAGATTAAGTAGAACTCAACCGTCTCTTTCAGATTTTTTTTTCCCTTTTGCAACTCTCCCATTCTTTTTGCCCTCATAATCCCTGCCTATTCCCATCTTCTCCTGATTCTTATTATTATGGAGCTTGATTAGAAAGGCGCACGAGTCCTCTAGTGTACTAAGCAACCAAGAGTCGTGCTTTCCTTTTTTTTCCCATTCGTACGTCTCTCTCTTCTTTCTTTCCTCCTCCAACCCTTACGTACCTAAATTCTTCCTCTTTTTTGCTCCATTTTCAAAGGTTCTCCAGCTGTTCCACTTTTCCAAATTGACTTATGTAATTTTGAAAAGGCAAAGGATGTTAGGCAATACAAACGGGTTAATCGTCGGGCATAAGAAAAGCTTCCGCCTTAGCCTTTTTTCTGCAAAACCAAGATTAGATTGGGTTTCGATCGTAGATAACTGTTCAAAATCTAAGCAACGCTCCAATTATTGTCAAACATATAAATACAAATCTCTCATTACCAAAGTGGCCTGGTATCGCAAAAAAACAGTCCGCTGATGGCTCTCAAGGCAGAAAATTCGTGGAGAGGTTGACGACGCTTGTGAAACATTTTGGTATTAACTTCAAAATTCCTAGGCGTAGATTCAAATAAACTTCTGTGAGTTTACATGCAGGTGCTATTATCCATGAAATATCTTCGAGTATACTATGGTTGTTGGGGCTTTGAGGTGGGTTTATGGCATGGTTCAAGAACTCGGCCGACGCCCCGAGATTTCGGGGTTACCGGACCGGTGTCGGTCGCCAACGGTCCGAAACCGACGATAAAAATCGGTTTCGGATCTAGGGCAAAAAAAATAAAAATCAAACGTATCATTTCAAATAATTAAATCAACTCAAACGTTGTAAATTACATAGGTTCAAACTAAAACTTACGGATTTCTTTGACAACGATTTCTTCGACAATGATTTCTTCGACATCCATTACTCGAAAACTTCTTCAAGTAGTTCGATTTCGATAGACAACGATTACTTGAAAACTTGTACTTCGGCTTCGAGAGATCTCAGTCGATTTTATTTTTCTCAATTTTGTTCGATTTCTATAATCGACAGTCGGCTCTATTTTGTTTGTTTGTTTCGTTTAATTATCTAGAGAGAGGGCTAAACTAATCGTGTGAAAAGATGAAACGGGGCTGGGTTGGACTCGAGTTATTTGTGGGCTGAACAAAAAAGACAGCCCAGACGTGTTTAGTTGTTTGTTAACCAACATTTATTTAGATTTTGCATCATGTTTTTGTAGACTTGTTTAACTTATGTTTAGTTCTTGATTTATTTCTTTATATAATATATTTTTATTTTGTTTATAATTAACAAGTTCATTGCTAAAATACTTAAAACCGAAATATTGACCGAAACCAAAAACAAAATCGAAACTACCGAGATTTACGAAACCCTCCGAAACTAACAAAATTTCAAACGGTCGAAACCGAGACCGATACCGAGTTCTTGAACCTTGGTTTATGGTTATTTTACTTGGTGTTCATGTGATTTATTTATTTTATTTGCTTTTTGCATAGATTCATTATAAAAGATCATACTGATGGAGTTCTTAATACTGTTTTATGCATGAAAATTTAGTGTACTATCAGTTTTAAAAGATTTGATGTTAGTACCTTTAGTAGATGCATTACCTACAGGTCGAATGATTTCCGCCAACCGAAGAATTTGGGCTTACATATGAGATTGTGGTTTTGCACTATTAGTCTACAGTAACCAGTATACACGTCAATTCTCTTTCCATTTGATGTATAATGTGAATGGTTTTACTCGGTACCAGTGTAGACAATAGCGAATAGCGCAAGCCTTGCGTTATGCGCTATAGTGCGCGCTATAATGTTTATTTTTTACAACTAATTGAATTATCTTACATAACTTGAATTTAATGCTTTTGTTGCAGATTTTGTGCCATATCCAATATGTTCAAGGCTCCAAATGCAATGCTAGCGTACTTCATGCATATGTTATCTTTATTTAATGTTAAATGTAATAATGTTAGAGAAAAATTAATAATTTCATATTGTACATTCAAAATTATTGATGGATATAACATACTTATGTCTTACACAATTTGAGTTTTATTCTTAGATTAATGACTTATGATGAAATTTATTCTTGTTTGTGAGTTATGATGAGATTCTACCAAACAATGCATGAAAAGTACAATTCGCATAAAATATAAAAGATCTCAAAAAAATTTAACATAGGAAAATGCATGAAAAATACAATTCACATAAAACATAAAAGCATGTATGTTCATCTAAAAAGTAGAGAATAGTTTTTTTTCTTAAAAAAAGCTCAGCAAAAGGTTAACATAGGAAAAAAGCACAAAACAAAACCTATATGCTCAAAATATCTCACCAAAAAAAAAAAAAAAAATCGAAGCTTTATGTTCAAAACCAAACCTGTATGTCCATCTAGAAAGTAGATAAAAGGAGGAAAAATATTTCAGAAAAAAAAGACATGGATAGTATTAAAATTCAAACTTGGAGAAGAAGAAAACAAAAGTAAAGCCAATCACGAAATAAAATGAATAAAGCAATAAACAAAACTGTATGTTTGGTTGAAGTCACTTTAGCTTTTCTAGCAGCAGAAATTGATTTGAAGAAGAAAGTAATTTTGCCCTAGGTTAGAAGGTGATTCACATGTTATGTTATTGTCTAAATAGAAAACAAAATGGACCTCTTACGTAATTATTCAAATTAAATGGGCTAGTTCGGGTTTCTTTACACACTCTCCAAACCTTAAAAAGAGAAAAGAAAAATAGTGCACTATTTATCGCTATGCGCTATGTTGCGCTATGATAAAATAGCGCGCTATGATAAAATAGCGCGCTATTTTTGCGCTATAAGGGACCTCAACGCTATAAGAAGTAGAATAGCGCAACGTATGCGCTACGCGCAATTTGGCGCTATAGCGCGCAATTTGATAACACAGCTCGGTAGTATATTGAAATTAACCTTTTTTGTTGGAATAATGTTGACCCTCAGATTGTGTTCCTAGTGAGTTGTCATTTGAAGAGGTCCGGCATGAAGATGTAGCAATTTCATTATAAAAGTTTCCTTTGTTTTATCATATATTTGTTTAAAGGTTATCAGATATTTGTTTAAGGTTTTCCTTTGTTATAGAATTTTACCACATGTAAATAAAAAGATAGATCTATAAAGTATAAACATAAAATTACCCATTGAGTTAGAGGAATTAAAGCTTCTGAACCTCTCATGGTTAACACATACACATTTAGACCAAGGACATAGATTAAACTAATACCTGGAGATTATACTTCTTGGACCATGGTAACTAATGCGCGTTACTTATGTTCCTTTTATTTAAGGAAAACAACCTACCCTTTTCTTGGGCTATCGAAAGGAATGTGGATAAATTTGAGGATGTTTTCATTTTGAGTTGGATCAATAATTTGATTCGAAAGTACATATTGTTAGTCCCCTCGAGAAGATGAGCTCTCGACTCTTGATCTAATTCGTTGAACGAAAATATTCAAACCTTATAAAATGATAGTGTAAAAGATTTCAAATCTTCAAACTCTGATAAACAATAAGTCTCTTATATTGCTTATCATTTCCTTTAGTTTCTTTTACAATCAACTAGGATCGAATATACATGCACATTGTCTTTTGGAGCCTTTATGCAACTGAACATATATTATTTCAATAAAGCGAATTGAATTACGATGCTATTTCTTAAGGTGTAATTTTGTTTATTAACAAACCCAAACTAAAATTTTATTGCCAATGCTTTAATCGTGATATAGCAATATGATTATTTTAAGGGAAACCAATGTATATTTTACTTAATACATTTATATACCTCATGTTTTCTTAATTCACACAATGTTACAAAATAACATCATACATTTACATAATCCCTTTTTTAACGTTAGGAAAAAAGATGAGAATTCGGATGTATTTACAACACATTTAGAGAACTAGGTGTTGTGGATACATAGCATACATGATAACCCGATTAAATAGGTAATAAATTATGGACAAGTGTTTATATCCCTTTGAGTTTAGGCCATATGCATTTGAATTTAGTATGAATCATGATTACCATAACCTTCAATTGCTACATAGTCTAACAACCATTATTAGTGTAGAATAAGAGCCTTATTCTGTGTTTGTATTTACCTCATTCCAAACTATAATACCAGTAGATTTTTCTACAGGAAATTGTTTTGAGGAGGATTTTCAATTTTATTTTCATTATTGATAATTTGTTTGTGTATATTGAACGTTTAAATAGGAAATTAAAGAGCGAAGTGCAAATGTCATTTTGTGTGGTTTGCAAAATTTGGGTATTGATATTAAATATGGTTCCTTCCAGAAAATATTTCTTTTTTTTTTTTTGTACATTGTTGATCAGTAATTATCAATCTTCAAATGTAACTTTTTTTTCAACAAGGTTCCTTCATTTCAAGGTTCGACTCCCCAAAAATGTAAGCTTTTGAGCAGTTTATTTTGAAACTCATGATTTAAAATTGGTTTTATTCAATTTCTTTCATTTTAGGATAATTTGGTTAGCTTAATGGTGATTTTTGAGTGAACTTGGAATTTTAACGGCTGACTTCAAAATGTTACATGTATGTCCTCATGCAAAATGAAACTAAGGGAGTGAATGCCGTTGTGTCTCAGAGAATCTATCGTGAGCCTTTTTTTTTTTGAGCTAATAGTCTTAAAAATAATTTTATTCACTATTTACTGCCTTCTATTTTGCCTGTTGCATTCATTTTTTGTTGTAAGCTGGCAATGATTAACTAAAAAAAAAAAAAAAATAGGTTGTGCAATTCTTTAAACCATAGAGTGTCCTATTAATTCAATTAAATATTTAAAACATGTTTATAAAATAACTACGGAATCTTATGATTTTATGCTATCATATTTTTTGACCCATGTTTTAGAAATATGAAAGTAAAATTTGATTTTTGTAGAAAATGTATAGCATAATATAATAGTTTGTACAATGTTCTATGCATTCTTTCTTTGGTTTCCAATTTGTTTTTCCCTTTAACTACCTGCCCATTTGTTTATCTCATTTTAACTGGTTGTTCCTAATGTTCATTATTTTCTTGGATATGGACTGCTAATTGAATAACTTTAATTGGACTATAAAACCACTATGATAATTTAAATTGTGTAACTCTTTTACTCAGGAAAAGAGAAATCAAAATCAAAGCACCTGAAGCTATTGAACTGGCAGAATGTCTTGAGAAGAAAAAAAAAGGAAACCATGGCCCAGAAGAAGAAAGCTGCAGTGGAAATTAGAAATGATGTGCCTAGGGTAGCTATGAAGCTTAAGCTAAAGCAAAAGCAAAAGGAGGTAGATGATCAAGCAAAGAAGTAGCAAGATGTAGTTAAAAAAGATGAAGAAGAACGAAAGATACGATGCGCTGAAGAAACACAAAGATTTTGAATGCCTAATGATAAGATAAAAATGAATTATTATTATTATTATTATTATTTTACACCATTTTATTTATTATTACAGTTTGTATGTTAACATGATAGAACTCTGAGATGTTAAGAAAAGAAAGAGCAAGGAGATATCCAGAGGAGTGTAGGAACTAACAAAATTTGAGAATGGTGTAAAAGCAGCATGCATTGCATCTAGAGACTATGGTGGGCTAACTTTAAAGCTATTTTTTTAAAAAAAAAAATATAATGCAATTCCGGTTTCTGGTATAGAACAACAATCACAAGAAAAGATTCAAAATAATAAGAAATAGATTCATATTTCACTTTCAGTACATAACATTTAACTTAATTGTGCACGACGGGTCTTCATAGAGTCAAATTCCTCAACTATGAATCCAAATCAATCTTCCAAGCAAAATCACGCTCTTTGAATAGTATCATTCACTTCAGTTTTTTAAATTTTTAATTTTTTTTAAACTACTTTAGGCAAAAGCACGATTTATCTAAAACTTCAAAATTGTGTTCTTAGTTCAATCTCCAATTCTATAATTCGGTAATCAATTTAGGGTTTTCCTTCAAGGAATCAATTCAGTAATCACCTGAACTGGTTAATTCAGTAACACAATTTGTTCCCAATTGTGCAAATTGCAACAAAAAAATTGCAACTGAATTGAATTCAGCAATCAATTCGGTAAAAACCCAACATTAACTAGTTCGCAATTCAGCAATTAATTCAGTAATTCATAAATAACTGCGCAATAATGCAAATTGCAACTCAAAAATTTAGGGTTTTCCCATCAAGGAAATCAATTTCCAATCTAATAATCTGAAAGCAAATAAAAAAACCACCTGAATTGGTTAATGTATTGAACTGAGCTGCTGATCGGTTGAATCGGAGATTTGAGAATCACGCTTTCTTTTGGTTCATCTTTTTTGCGCAGGAGATGGGAGAAGAAATGAAAACTGGAGCGTGAAGAATGTGGATGCGTTAAATTAATATGTTCCTTTTTTTTTCCCCTTTCTGCATTTGGGCGGTGGGAGTGGGCTGGGCTAAGTTTGTATTCATTTTTTTTTTTTGGTTGCTTTTTCTACCCTGGGCTGCACAGCCCATGCCAGCCAGGGGATGGTCGCCCTTGCTAGAGACGCTACTTCAGTGTCTGGCTAAGGTAAGGCAATAATTTGTAGAGGACCTATGGATTAGCACAGCATCAGTTTATGAATTTGTTATTAGGATGTTTATATAAGTAGAAGTGCTTTGTATTGTTTGTTTCGTTGTAAAATTTCCCCTTACTTTGAGCGCTACGTTTAACTTGCAAAATTCAGTTACTGTCCTTTTCATTTTTAATAACTTGCCATTTCCACAATAATATGGCTGTGACCTTTATTATTCTTTTGTTTCTATGCATATTTTGATGGATAATAATGTTGTATAATGTTAAAGGGATGTAAAAAATAATAATGACAAACAATTCGTTTAGTGGACCAGTATGAAAGTACTCCACTTATGTATGTTATGGACTACTCCTATGGTGATATGTCGGAAACTTGGATCTTCTAGATGCATAAGTGCAGCTCTAATACTTTTTAAGAATGTTTAGATGAAGAGCCAAAAGGCAAGCAAATATTTTAAGAAACGTGAGAAAATTCATTTTGTGAATTCCCCTATGGTTCTCATCTAAGGCGGGAACTATGCAAGCATGTTAGAAGTCTTGGTGTTGAAGTTGGTAGGTATATATAAAAACATAAACCTAGTGCAAATCAAAAAATCTTCGACTTCAGACTTTTCCTGTAAATGGCGACTAGGTCATCCGTCCACTCTTCTACATCTTCTTTCTCGCCACAAATTTTCCCCTAATCCTCTTTCGTCTTCACTGATCTAAACCCTTCTCTCGACCTAGATTTCGCTGTGCGTGGGAAAACTCCATTGATCCTTTCTTCAATTAAAAATCTAAGCTTTTATTGATTTCAGATCCGAGCACAATACCGTTCTCTTTCCTTCTTTCGCTGGCCCTATTTCATTTCCTCCTCATCAGATCGACTTCAACCTATCCCTCTTGCCCCTATTGACTTCAACGTCAAACTACGCTGAATTACTTCAGGCCGTGTGGGTCAACTGCTTTTTAGTGCTAGTTTGGGGTTCGACACCGACGTGGAGTGCTTAGGCAAGCAACAACTCCCTTGTTCTCGTTCTGTTTCACGTTTCGTTCATGTTGTTCGTGACGGTACAGTATTACAGTTAGGGTCTTCAATGTTTGCATGAGTTACGTCTTGTGGGTAGCTCTTTGTCTTCAACCTGTGTCATTTGGGTGATGTTTGTTACTAGATCTGGTGCCACTACACGAAATTTGACTTTTACCTACCAATATTTTACCTACCAATAAATATGGGTAGGTAAAGATAACCTTTATCTACCAATATTCAATGGTAAAATTTATTGGTAGGTAAATATTGTCAGTGTAATAAAATTGTTGAAGGATGCTTATCGACCAATAATTATAGGTAGGTAAAATGTATTATCTACACATATACAGAAGAAGAAGTTTTTTGTTGCGATTAGCCCCTACATTTTTTCTCTTATCATTTTAACCTTTCGTTAAAAATAATGTTGAGTTGTGTGATGATGTGTCAAAAAAGTATATTCTAGCAAATTTTTTGAATTGCAAATTTCATTTACATATCCTAGCAATATTTTTTGTAAAATCATCTCTTTATTAATTATTAATAAGTATTTTGAAATATGAAATAATTAACAGTTAATAAATTGATAAACAATAATTGAATTGTAAATAATTAATATTAAAAATCATTTGTTAATAACTTATCATACATTGTTATTTTTTCCAAACAATTGACTACAAAAGTTTTAACTTTAAATTTTTCTAAAATGTTTCCCAGTTTCACACTAATATGTCATCATCTAAAACTAATTTTCTCTAGTTTATTGCATAACTCAATCCATGTCATCCTCTCCGGCTATAAAGTTAACAGCTTATTTTAAATCAAATCTAACGGTACAAATCTCAATCCACGTGATCTCTTTTATGACCTCAATCCACGTAGTCTCTCTTGATTGGCCATAGTATAAACCAAAAAAATGCCACTACAAATAAATAACAATAATCTTGATGACAATTGTTTATTATAATTGCTATGTTTACAAATAAATACCATTGTAATTTATGTTAATTTTACAACATTCACAAAATGTCCGTCATAATAGATGTCTACTACAAATTTTCAATAATCAATAATTAATAATTACAATACTTTCTTAAAATTAATATTGATTATGTTTTATCATTTAATAATTAATCATTAATAATATTATATTTATAATCATCGATTGCTATCTACAATAAATAATTTCTTATTTAATAATTTGTTACAGTTAGTTTGGACAATTAATAAATTATATTTAATGATTAATAAACATAATTAACAATTAAGACTAAATAATTATTGCTAAGTAATTTATTTTAATATTAATATTTAATTCACATTTTCACTAACTAGTATTTGATAATTTATTATTTACTACTTAATAAATAATAATTATAACCAATAACTACATTTAATACTTAACAAAATTCAAAATCTTAAATTGTCTATCATTAATTTTAAAATGTTAATAAAATCCACTTTAAATAAACTCAAACATCGAACAACAAACAATAAACAATTTAAATTATAAGAATAAATGGACATATAATGGTATACCAAATAATATAGGCAAAATCTATTCAAACACTGTAAATTGCTTTACTTACACCATGATATTTTAAATAAAATTTCAGACCAAAATGACCTTATTAAAAAAGAATCAATATTAAAGAATGAAAATATACAGAATTATCCCTTGTTTGCATTATGTATACTTAATATAATTTCTCTTCTAAATCAGTAAATTATAAATTAATTTATATCACTTGTTAAATTGAATTAATATTTCTTTTGAGGATTAAAATATATTCATATCGTTATAAGCAACATTTCTATATAGTCAATTTTAACAGTTTTCACTTTAATTAAATATAAAAATTAAAATTTAAAGCTAACTACTAAAAGTAATGTTATACAGAGTACTAAAAATTCTTCAATCTTTTATTCAAATCTAATCATGTTTAAATTTAACTAGTTTAACTTTCTAATATTTAAAAAAATAAGTTCAAATTTCCATCATCTAAAATTAAAAGTGATTTAAAAATAAAACAATCAAATAATTTAAAATACTAGTGTTAAAAATTATAGTTCTTTTAATTTTAGGTAAATATATTGCAATGAATTCGCAATTTTATGTAATTTAATTTTAAGGATAAAGAGAAAAGGTGATAAAAATATAAAAGGGTAATTTTGTGAAATACATGGTGTATGAAAAGAAATTTTTGGTGTATGCTATTTTATTTCATTTTACGGTGTGTGTCAAGAAATTATAGGTGTATGAATAGAATTAGCCAATAATATATCTTTAAAATAAATAACAACTAACAAACCAATCCATTTTATAAATAATATATCTCATTTATTGTTTGAATTTGTGTTCGAACTATGGACGGGTAAAATGGTTGAGAATATCCGCTAGTATTTACATGGTTTTCAAACAACAAACGTATTCAGACTGTAAAGGTAAAATTTTAACTTTGGATAATATTCAAATTTTAAGTTTCGAAAGTGCTAAAAAGAAATTTGAATTAGAGAAGTACAAATGTCCAAGTTTCAAATTATTATTTCTATGTTTATTCGAAAAAATTCTTTTGTGACCCTTGCAAAAAAAAGATTATTTTGTGACTGTCATGTATAAATAGAAAGAGCATTGTTAATGACACCTCGAAATTGGTTAAGGGGACTCCCCCGCCACCCATTTGACACTCCGTATAACTATTTTCGGCCATTCTCTACCGAACAAGAAGGCCAAATTCGGTCAAAAGGGTGGCCGAAGAGTCCCCTTAACCAAATTCGGAGTGTCATTAACAATGCTCAATAGAAACAAAGCGCATTCCCAAATTCACCGACTATTCTGGACATTTAATTAATTCGTTCCCACTTTTGATTTTTTTTTCTCAAATACCATTCATCGCTCGTTTTTTCTCAAATACTGTTCACCGCTCAAACATTTCATAGGCCGCCTATTTGCGATTAGGTTTTCTTCTTCCGCCTCCTTTTTCTCTTCTTCTAAATCTTCAATCCTTCCTCTACTTCATCGCTCTCTCCACCGTTGACCTACCACGTCCTTGTTGATCGCTCCTCACAAACTATCCCTCTCATCGTTCAAATCTATTTCCTTCTCATATTTTCGCTTTCTATTTCCTTATCATATTTTTGTTTGCGTCTCCTCTTTTACAAATTTTGTTGACAAATTGGTTTCTAGATTTTTTTTTCTTCTATTTTTTCTATTTGTTTTATCAGGATGAGTTGTCTGCAAATAAAAAAGGATTAAATTTGTCTGGTGTCCTGGATTTCGAAGATCTCGACTATGGTTACTACTTTTTCGGGAAATGAATTCTGATTTGGGCTCTGATAAAGTCGTAGATTGTTGGTTGTAAGGTTGGCTGATGATATTATTCCTTGAAATCTCCAGTAAAGTTACAAACGTAGATATACGGGTGAATGGATCATCAAGGATTAATGACAGAAATGTCATCGAGGAAGAAGACGATGGTATGTATTTTGGTATTTTTTCTGTTATTATTGGGTTTGCCAATTATTGTCCGTTTCTTGGGTTAAGTTTTTTTACTCTCAAATGTACTATCATAGATGAACCAAAAATATTAAGTCACGGGCAGTTGCCGACATGATACAGTATCGTTTTAAGACTTTGTATTAACCATTCCATCTTCAAATTTATTACAAAAATTGAGCATACTCAGCTTGAGTTTCTTGCATTTCAATTGTTCTAATAGACTTTTAGTTTCTACATTTGGTAAATTTCATGGGATGTGAACCTTTTATTATCAGTTAAACCATATGTACATGGGAATGATTTTCATTTTTCTTATGTTATTATTTCATCTTTGTGCGCTAACTGTTTAAAAATTTAAAACAAGTTGTAAAAAGGTGCAAATAGTGGTATGTTCCCTGCTTGGCCATTATGAAGAGAATGGAAGACATGAAAGAAAGTTGCATAGCGTTAGCATTTTGCAGTTGTTGCTGGTAAATTGTTCCGTAAAGAGTCACTGGGTTTCTTGAGCATTAACAATTTAATGTAGATAACATAAGTCCAAGTACCTTTTACTTTGGGAATGGCAAAAGTTGCCCAGGGCAGACTTTGGCTGGTATGCTACTCTCGGTTATGTCGTTTGCAATTGTTAGCATGTTTTGCTGTTAATCATTCGGTTTTGTTATCTGCTGCATTTTGAATCAGGTAGATTTATGAATAGTTTAGCAAATCTTGAAAGGGCTCTACAATTGGCTACGAGTTTCCGCCTTTTTTGTGGATTGAACTCCGTTATCTGTGGTGTTTCCCTTGATTGATCAATGCTAGTGGCAGGCGTTAGGTGTCTTTATGATCGCTTCGGGTCTCTTTTGGATTGTTCTGTTCAATTTGATGGTAAGGCGATGCTTATATCCTATTGCTTTTATTGTTACTTTGCGTATTTTTGTCCCATTGTTATTTTTCCATATTTGTATCAGTTGTCGTAAAACGCCCTCTACTTGTACATTAACATTCAAATGAAACTATAGGATGACATTTGATTTAAAAAAAAATATATAGTCATTTTCCTTAATGAAATCCTTGTTTCTCGTTAATTCACTTGTTGATATTTTGATTTTTTATGTGAACATACACGAATAGTATTCTATTTGTGCCAAATCAAACAAACAAAAAGAAAATATCAAAAAGGTGAACTTACCAAGGCTACTATCATTTATAATACCACATGCTACGTGTTGAATATGCAAGTTTTTATGTCATTGGCCTTACATGGCTTGAATTGGTTGCTGATGTTGTATACCCCTTTTGAAACTTGAATTTTGTTGCGCAACTCTTTCAGCCTTTTGAAGGTACTTTCTATAACTTGCATATAATTCTTACCGTATATACATCCTTTGGATTTTTGGTTTTAATTTTTAGTTGGTTGCAACATTCTTTTTTGTAATTTTTGTGTTGTTAATTATGCAGGTCTTAATGGACAAAAGCTGGAAAAAGATCAAAAGCTAGAAAAAGATGAGGATTTAGCCTGGTGGCCAAGCAAAAGCTGTTATAATAAATTATCATAGCATGTTCTTTGTTATTTCTTGTAAATATGTGACATTATGTGTAAAAAGAATCAACTGTGCGACTTTGTAGATGATGTGAATATATAATTTGTATTGGTTTTTAACAATTACGAGTCCAATTTATATATATGTTGTCCATTGTAAAAAGGCTATTTTGTTGTAGTGAAATAACTGTTATTATCTTTTATCTACACATAATCATTCAATTTGACCAAAATATGAATCGTCTAATAAACTAAAAAAATGATGTTATGTGTGTTATTAAAATAACGCTGTGGTACAATAACGTTATATAATGTAGACCAATGACATAATGCCACATGGACTAATCAAATAATGCCATATGGCCTAAAAAATTATGGTATATGCACTAATCAAATGATGACATATGGGCAAATTATTGTTTGACACATGAACCAACCATTAAACGCCAAGTGTCGGCATTAATATATGGCATGTGTATACTACTACAACCCCCATGTCAGCAGCCATGTAGGATGACACATCATCAGCCGTGTCAACAGCCATGTAGGATGACACATCATCAAACACGTCAGCTGATGACTCATCACTTGAGTCATAACGTAGTGGGGTCCGTAGATTCTTTTACCTACCAATATCAATAAGTGTAGATAAAAGTCTTTCTCTACTAAGCTTTACCTACCAATTTCTACCAATTCAATATTGGTAGCTAAAGTATATTACCCACCATTATATTAGTTTTACTTACACTTACAATTGGTAGGTAAAGGCCCCATTTTCTTGTAATGTGCTTGGTTGCTAGTTCTGGTCTTTGTGTGAGGGGTATGGGAACAGATGTTATGCTAGGTTGCTTGGATCTGTCGATGGGAACACTGTACCATGTAATTTTTTCAATTCTTTGGTTCATTTCTTGGTTATGGTATTGTCGGACTAGGATCTCTGTTCGAACACTAAACAATACACGAGATGCGTTACGCACTGAACTTTGCTTTGTTGTTTGCTTGGAGTTTATCTGTTTGGTCATACATTCTTTTTTGGTGAACAAAGTTTTGGAATGCAATGGATTATGTTACTTTTGGATGGGATCACCAGGCGCCTGTCTGGTGGACATGCTTGGAATCTTGTAATTGATGGATGTCAGATTGTTTTGTAAGTAGGGCTCCCCATGCTTCCTGTTTCTAATGTCCTTGAGCCCTTTCCTTGGATGTCGTGCGTTATGAGTGTAGTTGCAGTATGGAATCTTCACGCTGCTGCTCTGTTAGGTAACAACTTGATGGATTTACGGCTACACATCAGAGCTTCTTGGACAATGCTCTGTACCTTGTACTTAGTTTTGTTATAGGATAATTTTGTAGATTGTAAACGAATATGTAATTATTTCGCTGTAATGTGTTTTACAGAATGTGACTCCCTTCTTGGAGCGAATTGTAGTCTAGCAACTTAGCTAGCTCTAGTGCTATAAGCCTAATAACTAGAGTGGACGGAACACTATAAACTCCGTAGGCGGTGGATGGACCACCTTAAAAACCGAATTAGCCGACTGCTAACTTCAGTCACCTGTACTATATTGTAATTTTATTATTAGTCATAATAAAAGAGTGTTATGGAACACTATAAAAACCGATTGACCATGCCAAAAAATAAAGTTGGTGGGTATATACTACACAATGTAGTAGATATTTTGTTTTGAACTATGAGAGTAAACTATGTGCATATTATTCTTTTTCCAAAATTACATCAAGTAATTTTGCATGGAGTAATTTATTCTTTCTGGCTTTAAGAGAAAGATTTATCATTCTACATGGCATTTGAAAGAATTAACGCCCAAAAATAAGGTTGCATGCATGAAAATAGGTTGGAGGTAGGTGGTTAACATAATATAAAGTTTATGGATGCTAATGTACAATTCAATAATCAAATCCCAGTTGGTGCAGTGGTACTTAGTGACCATTTAACACCCAGGTTCTGGTTTCGTTTCAACAGTGGAATATCGAGGCAAAGTACAAAAAACATATGACATAATAATGCTAGGGTAAGGGCTTTATATTGCTAGCGAAGGCCATCAAATTGTTTGTGTTGCTTGCTATGAATTTAGCGCACAATACCTGTATTTTAGTGTGCGATGACTTATTATATTTTTAAGGCGCGATAACTTACTTTTTAACGCATGAAAATAAAATAAAATTTTAAGATGCGACGACCTATATTATAATGTATGAAAATAAGCGAATCTCTATGGCACAATAAGAAAATAAGTGAATTTCTATGGCACAACAATCTGAGATTTTAGAAGTTAAAGATAATTATTTTACAACACTTAAATGTCTTTTCCCTCCATTTTGGGGGTAAATTCTACTTCCAAAAAAATTTGTTGAGTATTTTGATGATATTTCAAAAGAAGAGAGAAAAAAAGAAAAAAAAAATGTTGGGCATTTTTTAATGAAGCTTTTAGAAAATAATGTATTACTTTGAAAAAGGTAATTTATTTATTATTTGGTTATCCTATTAAACACCGATTTAATTGATTAATTAAAGCATAGAAGTATATTGCCAACAATCCAATGTGTGAAGTACATTTGTTCCACAAGTGATCTAATTTATATTTGATGGTTCCTATGTAGTAATATTTTCAGAAACATAGCAACATAGGGTACATAAACGAACCACACATTTTTTTTTAAAAAAAAATCGGCTACGACAAAGCTGTTATCCCAAACCAACCACCACGATTTAGTTAGCAATATAAATTACCAATTTTTTAATTAACACAATTGCCTATTTTAATCGAATTTGTTTATGTTATTTGATATCAGCAACTCAAATTTCATAACAAAATCCAAGAAGTTGGATTTCAAAGGAGAGATAAAATTTTAAATATCCTTCGTTGTGATAGAATATGTTTATTTTGTTAGATTCCCACGAAAGCGTAAAAATCTAAATTGAAGTAACAAAAAAAGGGGACAATTCATTACAAATGGTTATAGTTACGTTTCCAAATAAGTAAACATATACATTCAGATGAATGACTATCATTTGTTGTACAAAACAACATAATTGTCATCTAAAGTATTAATTTTCTCTTTATATGATTCAAGATGAGTTCAGAAAATTTAACAAAAAACGTTTATGGTGTTGTCCAAGAAAAGGGTAATAAATGGAGTTACAGTCTACAAGTGTGCATTTTTAAATTCATACAATTTAATATTTAGGAAAATGCATTATCAAAACTATATCGCGACACCCGTGTGCATAGCATGGGTTTGCACTTGTAATTATAGAAATACTCACCTAAAATTTGAGCAAGTCCAATAAGCATCGGTGGATCCTTTCTATCTATGAATATCCTCCAAAAATATGTATAGAACCAAGCCTCAATACTCTATTAGAATTTTATTTGAGAAGAGGGTTATTTGAGGGAGGCGGAGAAATGTAGTGAGGATTAGGTTAGGTTTTGAATGCTATTTATAATAGAGTTAGGGTGTCTAGGTTCGTTGGTATTAGGTTATTAGATTAGAAGAAGGACTTGGTAGAAAAACCCAAAAGACAACCCGAACGGTTGAAATCATGCTTGGCAAATAAAGTTGCCAGGCCAAGACCTAGGTCGACCCGGCCCCTTAAGTGGGTTGACACAGAGGTCGACCCACTTGGGTTCTAATTTGACCTGGGGATAGATGTGACACCCCACGTCCGTTAATGTCACTCACTAAGTGAATGCATTAAGTTTCGTGAAGCGTTATAGGTAAACGAAAACAGAATTAACACAAAACAGATATATAAAATAACAGTGAAAGTAAAAACTTTAGTTAATAGAAAACCATAGTGATCCAAACACAGTTACATAGCAAGTCTGAAATATCAAAAACTTATTACATCAACATAAAACTTATTTCTTGTACTTAAACCGTTAGAGTATAGTAAAATAAAATAGCATAATTCCCAAAAACATAGCCATTGCAAAAAAGATGTGAAGTACATCAACCAACTCCAAGTAGAAAGGAAGAGAAATCCGGATCAAGCTTGAGTATTCCCACCCTGAGACAGGCATATAAACTGCAAAAAAGAGATAACAGTATCATGAGATAGGTATGAACAAGATAAAGTCAACATGGCAAGATATATCGCTTCTCAATACTCTGCACCACTACTTGTATAACAGAACAAGAGGATCCCTACTTATACAGATGGTAGATTTAGGTGTACTTCTAGTGATGGGTCTTGCCCCCAATAAGAATAATATAGCCCCTCCACCAACAAGTGTTAACAAGAATAATGGTTGTTCCATAAACCTTGATGTACCCTATCTACTACCCCAATCGATCGGCTCTCTACTTCGTGGATACCTTGTGCTGGCCCCATAGTAGGATGTATCACTTCCTACTGTGGCAACCCATTTACGGCGGCAAGATGCACAACCTTATCTACTGATGCGACAACGTCTTATCCTTCCTCAAGTAATCCGGAACCATGCACGCACATGACCCCGTCGAAACTTGCACTGTCAACACCCTCACTCGTTTGACCTCCTATAACCAACTCAATAAGCGTGCCATGTTGTCGACTAGTCCGGGTGCCTTATTGATACCAAAAATGGGTTAGTGATTGATAAGGGTCCCCGTAAATGATACAAGCCACCCTCCTAGGCTTGCATCCCCACTACTAAGATTTCAACAAATAGGTTAAGTTCTGCCAGGTCTATAACCCACACCCATTGGTTTATTAAGGTTAACTTAACCCCTCCAACTTATTCAAACAACTTTAGTTAACCCCTACTAAATTCAATAGGTTCATGTAACCTCTACAGATTTAATTAGGTTAAGAATTCCAAGTTAACAAATTATTATCGTTTCTGGTTAATGCACAAGACCTCCACATTAGATTCACCACTTGTGGATGCTGGAAATGCCGGGCGGTTTCGGACAGACTTCTACCACAAGTGTAATCTAACCTCATGTCTTAGTACCATTTTTTATATACGCACTAGGCCTCTCACATTAGATTTACCACTTGTGGATGCTGGATGTGCCAGGCGGTTCCGAGCAGACTTCTACCACAAGTGCAATCTAACCTCGTGCCTAGGCGCGGTTCAGTATTAGGCATATTCATCTTCATTCAATCATTCATGTTCATATCAGATTACACCCCCAAATTAAAGACTTAAATCTAATATATCTTATACCCCAAAAATCCCATTACAAGTTATGCCCTGAATCCCAACATAGGTTATTCCCCAATTTTAACGTTTCCAATTGTTCCCAATTTCGCGCGTTTGCATATTTCAGCAATAGGCTTAGGCTCGAAGGTAGTCTGGCTATTAAAATAAAAAGGGAACGAGGATGGGAAGAGAAGAATATGCATCATAAAAAAATTGGTATACGGTGATAAAACTGATCATAATCACAAGATAGGCATAAAATAGCAGAATTGGGCATACGAGAATTATGAATCTGATATAAAAGTGATAATAGATCTGATATGATTCAAGTTACAATAGGCATAGGCTTAGATCCAATTTATAAACATGTTGGGATTACTTATCAGTTATTTAAATCTAAAAATAACATGAACTCACAGAGACTGGATCTAAGAACAGAGAAGAAATCGTTGTTGTTGTCGCAAAAATCCTTGAATATGTCGAACTTAAGTTGTTGAAGAAGAGTAGGCTATTTTAAATCTGAGTTGAAGCAGCGTCTCGACGTCACCATTGTTGTAGGTGAAAAAAACAATAGGATTAAGGTCCTTTATATAGCCGTCAGCACACGAATCAAGATATACATGTTGTCCAGAAACAAGGGGGCGTCGACATAGGGGTCAACACCCCTATGGTGGGGCCGACATAGGTGTCGATACCCATGGGTAGGGGTCGACCCCTAACAGGCCGATTTTCCTCCCATTCTCTGTACCGTTCGATTTTGAAATATTTTGAATTCTAATTTGATTATATTCATATATATTCTTCGTATGCGTATACAAACTTCTAACTTTAATAACTTCTTCATACGGTGTCCGTTTTACGCAAACTTGGTGTCTATCTTAAGCAGAATTCTGAGACGAACGCAATGGCGTTGTACATATTACTTGATTATTAATATTTTAATTAAGTATTCTTTGGTTTATCATTTAATTTTTTTTAAAATTACGGGGTGTTACATTCTCCCCTACTTAAAGGATTTCATCCCTGTAATCTCTAAGTTAAGAAGAATGTTTATCGTAACATCCATCATCCATTTACTCATCCACCAATCACTGACATCCATTGTCCTTAAAGATTTCTAATGCTTATATGAGCATATGCAAAGGTGTGTATATGTTCCTATGCTAATGCGAAAGATCAGGCGGTCCACTGATTCAATTGACCTCCTTGATGCAAATCATGTCAGTGTCATGTATCCATTATGTATGCAAAAGAATCCTAATGATACATATCAATTCTATATGCGTGCACAATCATTCACAAAAATGCAACACCCATATGATGATACATACAATTCCATCCATAAAAACAAAAGTATGCACACGCAACCATATGCAACATGAGAGTGATTGAGCCGATCTAGTACCTAATGTGTATGTATATGCATCCACGAGCAACCACTAGCAAACATTTGCATCCATCAAACATAACATGTCTCAAACACATGTTTACATCCACTGTGTTTCTACCTAAAGGTCGAAGATTCGATCAATAAGATATACTTAATGATAGAAACAAGCATGAAATAAAGCTTTAGGAAAAAGAAGTTAAGAACATACCCTCGAAAAGAAAAGGTTATGATGCATTGATCTTGTCTTCAGTCTCCCAAGTCGCATCTTCATGGTCGTCTCCCCACTGGACTTTTACCAACTTGACTTCACGATTTCGTAACTTCTTCACCTCTAATCCAAGAATGCAGGTTGGAACCCGCCTAACTGGTGCTTCTCTTTCCACTTCTACTTCTTTAAACATACTCAGCTCAACTACTTCAGCAGTATCATGTAAGCACTTTCGTAAATGAGAGACGTGGAAAACATCATGAACATTGGCCAATCTCTCCAGTAACTTTACTTTGTAAGCCATTTAACTAATCCTTTCTGTTATGGGAAATGGTCCTACAAATCTTGGTGCCAATTTTCCTACAAATCCAAAGCGAACCACATTCCTCAAGGGCGAAACCATAATGAAAACCATGTCTCCTATCTCAAACTCGATATCGGTCCTTCATTTATCTGCGTATGACTTCTGCCTGTCTTGAGCAGTCTTCATGCGTCTTCGAATAAGATCTACCTTTTCTGAGGTCTCCCTAATCATCTCAGGTCCAAGTAGAAGCCTTTCTGTAGATTCCCACCAACAAGTTAATGACCTACAGGGTCGTCCGTACGAAGCTTCGAAAGGTGCCATGCCGATACTAGCTTGATAACTGTTGTTGTAGGCGAACTCCACCAATGGAAGGTGTTCTTCCCATGTCCCTCCGAAGTCTAGGACACACAGTCTTAAAAGATCCTCAAGAACTCTATTCACCCTTTCTGTCTGTCCATCGGTCTGAGAGTGATAAGCGGCCCTCAAACACAACTGTGTACCTACTGCCTCTTGCAAGCTTTTCGAAAACTCACTGGTGAATATGGGGTCACGATCACTCATGATACTGGAAGGTATTCCGTGTAAATGGACTATCTCACGAAGATGAACTGATACCAACCATGATGTCGTCCTCTTACTCTTAACGAGAATGAAATGAGCGCTTTTAGTAAGCCTATCGACTATTACCCAAATACTAGTATTACCTTTCCTCGATCTAGGCAAAACGTCAATGAAATCCATGGAAGCGCTCTCCCACTACCACTGCGGAATCTCCAAAGGATGAAGCAAATCATCGGGCTTCTTTTGCTTAGCTTTGACTTGCTGGCAAACCAAACATCATGAAACAAACTCTGCTACATCTTTCTTCATCCCAGCCCAAAAGAAAAATCTCTTCATATATCTATACATTTGATCACCACCTGGATAAATAGTCATCTTGGAATGGTGTGCTTCCTCAAGTACTGTCTTCAACAAGCTTCCAACTCGTGGAACACAAAGCCTCCCATCTCGTTGCGACCAACCTCTCACTACAACAAAGTGACCATATTACAACGGTGGAAAACCTTGTAATATACATTTTACAACGGCGGGCTAACCGCCGTGTATTAAGAAGTTGTAATAGACTAAAAAATTTTACAACCTTTTTGCACCGTTGAAACACTGTTGTATTATGTATATTTTACAACTTTTTTCCACCGTTGTAATAAATTTTATTACAAATATGCACCATTGTTGTTGTAATTTTTACAACTATTTATAACAGTTGTGATATACAAATTTTATTTTATAGTTGTAATATATTCACAAATTATATGCATAAGAATCTATATATATTTTATATGTGCAGCAATAAATAGATAAATAACATAAGAAATAGATGTAAATTTAAAGGTATCATAATCCATTCATTGATAAAAATCACAAATTTATATCTATAATACAAATTATAAATCATATACCACATAAAAATGTATAAAATTACAACAATCCTTATTTGCCTTTGAAAGCATTTAATCAATTACAAAACTTATTTTCCTATGAAATCTACAAAGCTCATTTGCATTAATCTTCTCTTTTTTCCGTGCATTTAAAATGGAATAAGTAACCTTTTAAAGCCATCCGTCCAAATAAAACACACCTGAGTCATCAGAATTATTGGAATTTGAATGAAATTAACACCACGAAGAAAAGCGAAAGCAGCAAATCCACACATATCGCTTATCAATTAACCTGTATTTCAAAATAAGCACATCACAAGAAATTGTTTGTTAAGATGAAGTACATCACCTTATGACTCAGATCAATAAAAATACATTCAACATCACCTTATGTTCATTATGTTACTATGTGCGATGATATGTAATCAAAACTAGGACTAATAGAAAACAATATAAACAAATAAGCTATGCGCGATGGTATGTTCAATATGTTACTATATGTGATGATGTGTTCATTATGTTACTATGTGCTACAGTGTCATAACTAACAAAACAACAAACATCATTACTTGTGAATCTTAAGGCCAAATAAACTGGATATATATGATTGTGTCACCTTTTATGGCTTTAGGTGCAGATATGTCATTTGAAACAGGTGCTGAAGTGTTGTGCCAAAGTAAGCATGTCACCATGAGATGACTCAATATCAAAAATGTTTTTTTTTTCCTGAATTTGTTCAGGAGGGAAACCAACTGGAGTCGTAAAACCCTCCCTAGGCATACCATTACCAGGTAGCAAAGGCATAAATATATCTACTGAGTTGTAGTCGTGCACTCCAGCGATAAATTATGGGTGGCATATGTATTTTAAGCCTAGAACAGAAGAGGCTGCAGACTTGATATGTTTGCATTTACCTGCAATTTTTTTAAATATGGTTCTAATTAACTTTCATTTTTAAGTCAGGATAATGTCACATGTATGTTACCTTTTCTATCAGGCTATGGATACTAGCTCCAACATTGTGCAAAGCCAGTTTTGATGAAGTTTCATCATTGCATGGCAAGATCAAGATCAATATGTTGTTTCATGGATTGAGCTTCCATGGAATGACTAAGAAAAGAGGGGAAAATGAAACCTGTAACCAAAATAGAGGTTTTCTTGTAATGATTGTTGAGATGCAAATAAAAATAAAAAATATTTCAAAACAGTGGCATCAGAGCAACCCAGTCGATGGAGGAGTTAATTAGTTTTCTAAAAAGAGAATGAAAACTTGTTTCCCTATGGGATTCACAAGCCTGTAGATGGAGGAGTTAAACTATGCTTCTACCTGCTCTTAAATTCTGGTAATCCCTCCTTCGTTTGAGAAGATGTGGCATGCCTCATTTAGGGAAGTGCATGTATAAATTGGGAAACTAAATAAAAAAGTGAAGTTGCTTATATGAAGGGAAATGCTCTTTTCTTGATGGGCTTTGCTTATTGGGCTACGGACAGCCTACATCTCCTTCGGTTGGTTTCAATCCAGTCCATCAAGTTATTGTACTTGTCTACACATTTTTACATACGTGATTTTCCCTTGTCAAGATCAAGTAAGGAGCTCACTCATATTCTTATGGCTAACATAAGGTTCAATTTATATAAAAAAACACAACATCATATAGGAATTCACCTTTAACCTTATCCAATTTTGAAACGTAATTTTAACTTAGTTTTAAGTTCAAATCCTAAATCTTTGTTCAATTTTGACTTTTCTTTACTAGTAAGATGCAAACATTAAAGTCATATAAATTTACAGACCTATAAGTTAAGTGAGAAAAATATACCTCCCTGACCAGTAGCCAACCGCATGTTATGTTGAGATGAAGTTCATCGCTCAATTTAAGAGCTTGGATGGTGAACAAAAAGAAAAAAAACATGTACGCACCAAAGTAAAACAAAATGACCAACTCATAATAATAAGTGACAAAGTAATTATGATTCCGACTTATGTACTAAATTAAGAGCAAAGAAAATGTGTTAACTTTTTATTCATTAAAATCGAATGCCAGCATTTTAAACAGTATTTGAAACAGACGAAAACAAAAGTAATAATGACCACAAACTATCCAATAGTGTCTCATCAAAAACACAAACAAAATAAAAATAAAAAGATGAACTAAGTATGCACATGATAAAATGATCATGTGGTTTTAAATAGCAATAACTTTTACTTAAAAAACAGAAGATGCTTCTTTACACTTGTTTTAGGACTCTAAATCCTAAGCATTCTGATGAAAGTTAGGGTGCAAGTAAACATGAGTGCAAGGTTATTAATGCTACCTCCTACTGCTACTCCCGATGCAATCTTGTTATAAATGCATAGCGAATATAATTTATCAACAAAAATACATATTTTTATTGATATAGAAAATAAATGAAGCAATTCTTACATAGCTGGCAGGGTTAACGGCGTTCCAAAAACAATAGGCTGAACATTGTTTTTCTTAAAGCCTGGATATTTATTGTTCTTTTTTCTCTGATTATAGCAACAGAGGTCGGCAATCAGTACAATTACCATGTATAGTATTCCTACAAGTAACCATGCTGCAGCAATGATGTATCTGAACTTCCCGGTAAATATTGTCGACTGAAGAAGGAAAACAAGATAAATCATCTTGTTATCGAGTGTATTCACCATTTAGTAAGTTTTATACGAAAGGTTTCATTATTAGTATTGTTTTCAAGAAGCCGAAAATGAACTTACACTCCAATGCTTGTTTCCATACACAAATATTATAAACAACATTAGTAATAATGGAAACCTTTGTGACCAAACAGTATTCTCCAGTCAAGCAACTAAAGCAAACATAACCCATATCATAAGCACACTCGAGATCGTCCTACATGAGAAAAAATTAAAATCATGCAAAGCATTCCAAGGCATCAGTTAGTAATAAAATGGAGCATCAAAAACTAAGTGTATCTTTCTTGGGTACCTTTTTTATGCTAGCGAATCCAGGTGTAAGCGACTGTTGATGGAACAGGTTCGAATAAATGATGAACTTAGATCTCGTAATTCCAAATCCTAGATCTAGCTTTTTGCGGTGGATGGCATGTTCAAGCGAAACAGTTGGCGGTTGGAGGTAGGCGAAAGCTCCATTGTCTTTAAGTCTACAAATTGGTAGCTGGGGGTAGGCGAAAGATCCATTGTTTTAAAGATCCATCAATATCTGGCATAAGCGCCTGGGTATTGTTGATGTATCAAATTGGGGAAGAAAGAATTGGGGATCGGTTTTGATTTAGGGTTAGTATTGGAGAGACGCCAGGTTGAGAGAATACCAAACGAGACATAAATTACTTTGGAGCCAAAATTTTGCAATTCCCACCTAAATTTCATCGCTAACATTTTGAGACCGCCAATCTTTTCATTGTCCGTTCCACCCAGATGTATAGAATTAAATGTTACAACCTAAAACCAATACAAATTTACATTAAATATAATATGGATGTCATAGGAATCATTTTGCTGAAATGTTAGATATTTCTAATTAATAATAGTAATTATTGACTATTCCATATTTCTTCTTATTTATAATTAAATATAACTTATTAAAGGTTTATTAAACGTATTTTACAAATTATTCATTATTAAATACTTAACAATCATTATTAAAAAATAATTACTATTTATTAATTATTAATTATTAATTATTTAATATTAATTATTAATTATTATTGGTTTCTAAGGTTATTATTAGTTATTATTTATTCTTAAAATATTAGTATTATTAATTACTAAATATTAATTATTAAATATTAGATATTACTAATATTTAGTAGGCCTCAATTACCATAGTTAGAATAAATAAATTTTGAAAATAATTTTGTACAATTTTCTAATAAATACGTTTTAATTATTAATTATCAAAATTAATTACTAAATATTAAGTATAACTTTTTGGTTCTTACTTCTTACTTATTAATATTAATGATTACTTATTAATTATCTATTACTACAAATTAATTATTAGTTAATAATAATAATGATAATTTACTATTTATTATACCGACTATTCATATTAACTATTAAAAATTATTTGCTACTTATCAATTATTTAATGGAAGTAATAAATATTATTCATTAATTAATATTATTATATTAACCATTGATTATAGGAAAAAATGTTTATTACACTTCTTAGGAAATGACAGTTGTAAAAATCCTCTATTACAACGGGCATAGTAAAAGAGTTGTTAAAATATGTTTATTACAACTTTCAGGAAATAAAACTTGTAAAAAACCTTTATTACTACGGGCATTTGGTGACTGTTGTAAAATTACAGTTGTAATATGATGTTTCTGTTGTATTGTTTATCGTCTATGGAGTATCTACTAAGGGGACTGGAAGTCTCTCCTTTACTCAACTTATCAAATATGTCCACTATCTGTGGATCCTCTCGCTGCGAATCCCCTATCTGATCCAAGAGCGTAGGTCGCGCCTCTAACGATGCCAACAAACCAGGTAAAAACTCGGTAGAGGGTCAAAAAGCGAAGGTCGATATGTATTCCAAACTTTGCCTCTCTACGAATAGAGAACTCAAGGTTATCCTCTTTCTACTCAACGCATCGGCTACCACATTACCCTTTCCAGGGGTGTAAGAAATCTCAAAGTCGTATGACGCTAGAAACTCCATCCATTTTTGCTGCCTCAAATTAAGATCCTTTTGTGAAAACAATACTTTAGAGACTTATGGTCAATATGTACAACACAAACTTTTTTCCAAGCAAATAATGACGCCAAAACTTAAGCGCAAATACTATGGCAGCTAACTTTAAGTTGTAGGTAGGGTAGTTCTTCTCATTAACTCGCAATTGCCTTCCACCATAACATACTACCTTCCCTTCTTGCATCAAAACAGCGCCAAGCCCTGTGCCACATGCATCGGTGTATACTATAAACATCTTATTCCCATCAGGCAAAGTCAAAACTAAGGTTTTTGTCAGAGCCATCTTTAATCGCTGAAAAGCATCATCACAATTAGCATCCCAAGAAAAAGTCATATTTTTGTTTGTTAACCTGGTGAGTGGAGCTGACATCTTTGCGAAGTCCTTAATGAACTTCCTATAATAACCCACTAAACCAAGAAAACTTCTTACTTCTGTCGCATTCTTTGGAACATGACAATCTTGGATTGCAACTACTTTTGTGGGATCTACTGCTATCCCTTTTTTTAGAAACCACATGTCCTAAATCTCTGTTCACTTCTCCAAAAATGGCATTTGGAGAATTTTGCCTTAAGATGATGTGCTCGGAGGGTCTTCAAAACTTCCCTTATATGTAGGGTATGTTCTTCCTCGCTCTTCGAGAAAATCAAGATATCATCAACAAAGACTACAACGAACTTATTCAGAAACTCCCAAAATACCCTACTAATCAAATCTACAAAATAGGTAGGTACATTCGTCAAACCAAAAGGCATAACGAGCCACTCAAAGAATCCATCTAGAGTTCTAAAAGCAGTTTTGTCAATACTGTCCTCGGCCTTTCTTAACTGATGAAACTGTTGGATCTAGATTAAACCTAGAGGGGGGTGTGAATAGGGTTAATCACAATTTATCGAATAATTAAAAATTAATCGCAACACAGATAATAGCAGAGTAAATAAATATGGAAAGAAAATAACACAAAGAGATACCCAACTTCGGCAAATCTTGCCAACTGCTGCATTCCTAAGGTTTCTATTAGGTGTTAATAATAGATCCCGCTTACAGACACTGTAAAATTGCACTCCCTGCTCCTGTACTAACCCTACGCTCAAAACCCTAGACTGACCGATATTCCCTCGATCATATTTTCCCGTATTACACACTTGTAACACATAAACCCTAGATTTTATAGACTCTAGCAACTGTCAATTAACCCTAACTGAAATCCCTAAATTTTACAGACTTAGAACTGTTCGGATGGTTGTTTACAAAATGAATTGAAAATACAATAAAATAAAATAAAAACAAATACAAGTAAAACCCTAGATTAATTTAAAATGACTTAGCCCATACAAATTGCGCCAACCCATTCATTTTTCATTTGTAAACCCGATCACTTTGGGTCTGGAAAAATGGCGTCTTCAAGACTAGGGTTTTTCTCTGCTTTCCCAAATCGATCGATGTCTTCTGAATTGAGGAAAGAGATTTTTTTTGATGATCGAATTGGCTCTGAAAATCCTCTGTAGACTCGAGTGTTTTAATGCTCCTGTTCTTCGAATGTTTGGCTTGGGATAGCGATTGAAATCCGAAAAGAAATTGTAAGTCCTCTGAATTTTTTGAATCTTCTTTCGAATTGTTGAATGTTCGTTCACCACCTGCCAGTGATGACACTGGTGAAATATATAGGTTTATGAAAAACCTAAACCTCTGATTTCGATTGCATGACCTGGCCTGATATTTCGATTTTCCCTTTTTGATATTCCTTTAATTGAATGAGACCCGAAACAAATCTGAGAAATTCAGAAAACATATAAATGTTGTGGTCCACTTTGGTATTGATTGGAAACATTTCTGGAAACTTTTGATTGAATAACTTGCCAAAAATGAATAGACTGAATCATTTCGAATAAGTATGATTTCCTGGATACCCTCTGATTGCTCTTGCCATTCATGATTAGATGATTTCATGAATGATTTTAAACTCTTTCCATAATTAACTTGCAGTCCCCATTGAATAAATCCTTGTGTGATTTTTGCTCTTCTTATAGCATTGCAAAACTGGAAACAAATTTGCAATTTGCACGTAAATGAATTGCTGAATGCTGATTTCCTTTATTTATAACTTGCCAAAGAAAATTGTTTACTGATTTGTATAAACCTGGAAATCATATGCTTTCTTGCTAGAAATGAATCTGAGATATTTACTGATTTCTCTTGCAAACAAAAATGGAAAATTTAATTTCTCCAATGCACTCATTTCTGCTGCATCAATATACACACTTGTAGTTTGCTAGTACCCTCTTTCTAAGTGCTACATGTGCCCATGTACTTGAGTATTGCTCCATTACCTTGCTCATCTTTGAGCTACTACTGAATTGCTTTAAAGCAAGTTTCCATTTGCATGAATATTTGAACGGCCTTGCTTAGAACTGTCATATGCATGTATTGAACCTGTTTTTGCCTGTGTGCATTTGTGTTGAACCTGCACCATACTGGACATGTGCTCGACCCTGAACAATGTACATATGCTGCACCATGCTTTCATTATGTTGTTGTACCATGACCATGCATAGTTGTAGTTTCAGAGTGCACGAGCTTCTACATCTCATATTCATATATGTTGTATATCTTCACTTGAACATGCAGCACTAAAAATAGTTGCATCTTGTACATTGCTACTGCATGTCACACATTGAACACATATGAACCAAAACCTGTAATACTTGCATCTTGACTTCTCGGCTTGTTTTTGAGCATGCACACTGACTTGGTTTGCTTTGACTTCGTAGTTGAACTATGTTATGAATTATGATTTGTTTCTTGCCATTTTCACACTTGTGCACTTGTGACTTTGCAGTTTTCATTTCTTACATGCACATCATGTTGTTGCACAAGTAAATGCAGCTTTATACCTGACTTGAACAAGTGTGATTGAGCATTAGCATATCATCCTGCTTCACTGAAATTCTAGGCTGAACTGAATTTAATTTATGCACTTGCACTTGAACTTGAACATGAATTCTGAAGTGATTGTCTTTGCACCATTTATGTATTCTTGAACTTGCGTCCTCTTTGGCTTGACTATGATTCATCTCATTGCTGTGTCAGCTTGAAACAGTCCATTGTTGTACTTGTCTCTATTTTGCACTAGTATACTTGAAACTTGAACACTTGTACATACTTGAGCTGTTCAAATATGCATGTATTGGCCTGTTTTGAATTTCTTAACCATGCAGCTTATACTCGACTTTGGCTTTGAACCTTTGGGCTGTGTTGACTTTATATTGAGATGTTGCACTGAGTTGAGATGGTCCATGAGACAACTCCTCAGTCACACACTGATCTGATCGGCGAGGCAGTGCATAAGTGTATGTATGTGCACGTGTGTACGTACAGCCATCAGAATAGATTTCGCTATCCCTGCACAGTAATATGTGTATATACATACACACGTATGTGTATACATGTATCGTGCGCGTGCTACATTCACATATCAGATCAAGTCATGAAAAATGATGAGAAACGCACCGAAATTTTGAGGCAAATAAATTTTTTTAAAATAAATTTTATATTTTCGTGTATTTTGTTTCATTTCTATTGCAGTGTACTGTCTGTGTTTTTCATATGTGATAGGTACACATGAAGACTGGGCTGACTGTGACTGGACTGACAGTGAAACTGGCAGGAGACAGAAGACTGAAGACATAAGACAAAAACAGTGTGTAACAGTGAAAGCGTTTGTATTTGAGTCTATGTAAATGATTGTACCAGTGAAACATTATAACTTAGTGATGAGTGATGTAGCGAGGAGTTTTGTATAATAAAATGAAAGTGAAATGAATGTGAAATGTATTATTGTGAAATTGTACAAATAGTTGGAGTTGTAAACTTTGTACTATTTTAAATATTGAAATAAATATCATATTTAAATAAAATACTGTTTGAATGTTTAAATTCATGTACAGTAGTATTTTGTTTAAATATAAATATTATATTTTTGTCTGTGATGTGATATAACAGTACAATAACAAACACATTTAAAATAAAATATACTTGGTTGTTAACATCAAACAAAAATCATATAATTGTGTATACAACTGCGTTATATACAACAATCTCCCCTTTTTGATGATTACAAACAAATAAAAGATTTTGAATATATTAAATGTGTTTATTCGTGAATAATGGGACTCCCCCTATTTGAATGCTCCCCCTACAACTAAACTCCCCCTAGCTCTGATACCATATGTGCAAGAGTGAACAGAATAAATCGAATGATTTTTCAATAATAAAAAATATTTACAAAATATTCACTCATAAACCAAGATCTTAACCATTCTCCCTCTGTTGTTATCATCAAAAGGATACATATATTAAAATAACGATGAAAATATGACTAGAAATCTGCTTAAGAGAGAGAATGTTCATCATAAATCACAATAAATCAAACAAAATCATAATATTCCAAGAATCAGTGGCAAATTTCACATTTGAGAATGACCGATTTACGATGAAATTTATAATAATGGAGAGAGTTATAAAAATATGATTCCAATTATTTTCAAGACAGATTTTAAAAAAATGAAGCTAAAAAACAGTGATGGATTTGGACTACGTATATAAATTCAACTTAAGTGACAAAATCGAATAATCTCAAATTCCAGTAGCTATCAATCAACAAATCATAATACGTCATAAAATTTCAACAAAATTTCACAAATAAGAATATGGATTGATAGGCTGGTTATTATACACAGAGGAGAATTTCATATAAGAATTTTTTCTATTTCTTTTCTTTTTTTATTTAAGAGCGCACTGACCATCCATAACCAGAGCTCGGATTTTTAAATGGGATCAGTCGCCACTTAAATTATAAGTTGTCTCTTAACCATGCATGACCGGACCTCGGATTTTTAAATAAGATTAGAGACACACTTACGTTTGCTATTTATAATTATCATTTTCAGTTTTTAAAAGAAAGAAAAAAAAACTCCTCGGAATATAAAACCAAAATGGATGATAGAAATGTGGTAGGAACAGAAATGGTTTGTGAAATAAATTTCTATGTTAGTCATATTATGAAATATGCTCGACTGTACCGGGATTCTTGAAAATTTTTCAAATGTCACTAATTCTAAAAAATAACACAGTCACATTTCCATCACAAATATTTTCACTGTTTATATAAGCTGATTTAAAAAAATATTAACTCTCCACATTAACATAAACTCATGATGGTTGATAGAAGGATGATAGGCAGAGAAGATGTTCGTGAAATAATTGCCGATT
Organism: Allium sativum; assembly: GCA_030737875.1. NCBI lineage: Eukaryota > Viridiplantae > Streptophyta > Magnoliopsida > Asparagales > Amaryllidaceae > Allium > Allium sativum. The sequence goes on along the minus strand of CM060922.1, from coordinate 17,212,988 downwards.
CAAAGATATTATAATAACTGTTCAATCATCATGAAAAATTAAATAGAATCTCCTCTTGTTGTGAAATACGTAGTCATAACTCATCACAATTTCAAAATCTGTTAATAATTTTGATAAGGTCCAACTACAATTCGATTTGGTATTTGATTTCAATTTTTGAATGAACAATCCATAAAGAATTTTTAAAATTGAAAAACAATAACAAGAGAGATATAAATGCTTTACACAAAACATGAGGGATATATACATGATTCTAAACTAATACCACTTGTTGGTGTCACTACAACGAGGATTTGAAATTATGACACGGGTGACTAACAAGAGTATCCAAGACATCCAAGAACATTCATTAACCCCAAGCAGACAAGACTTACAAATTAGGCATAATTATCAGAGCAGCAAACAATATTTACCAAAGCAATCAGTTATCAAAAAAATTTCGGATCAGTATCAGAGCAGCACCGAAAACATTTACAAAGCAGACTAGATAAGATGATGATCACAAAAGATGATTCATGATCCAGAGTTAAAAATATCGTTTATTTGAAATCATTTGAGAAATTTGAAAAACTTAAGATTCAATGAATCAATCACACCAGATTATAAAATTCAGATTCAAGATATGTGTGAGATTCAATAAATCAATAATTTCAAATGACTTTAAACAAACAAATATTCAGATCAAATAATCATGAAATAACATAGAGTTTTAAGATCATATTTTCATAGAATTTTTCACCAAAAATCTCTGACAAGCGTGAGTGAGATTTCAGATCATTTACATCAAGATTGAGATATATTCATGATCCATAAATTTAAATTAATTTATTTGAAATCACATGTATCAAAATCAAGTTTTGAGATAAAATGAATCAGTCACACAAGACTGATAATTTCAAATATGAGAGGTGTGAGAGATTCATAATATCATGAATTTTAGATGATTTCAAACAAACAGATTTCAAAAATAATGACCACGGATAAAGATGAATTTCAAGATGTATCACTGATACAAGCCAATCCGAAAATCAATGAAATTATCACAACAGATAAATAACAGTGTGCTGTAATGAGTATAATATTTTAAGCTTTTCCAAAATGAATTAAAAGAAACTCAAAACAGCAAAGGGGTGCGAAATTTTATTAATATTTCAGATCTTCATAAATTTAGAATTAAAAAAAATTAACAGTGTTCAAGATATAACATGAATACTTCAGCACTGTTAAGAATTCAGAATTAAAAAAAAATAAACTTCAAAACAATCGCAGATATATACAAGGTTAAATTCAGATTCTGGAAAAATTAAAACATGAGAGTTTTATTCAGATTAAGCAAATTTCCAGAAAAACATGAGTACTGCAATTGGAAGTTTAATAAGCACAGAATAAGAAGAATGTGACAGTGTCAATATAGAATAGAACAAAGAGAATAAATAGAAGGGGGTGAAGGAAGGAATAAACAAACGGAAAAAATATATTTACAAAGATGAGTTCAAAAATCATACCTGAAGAAAACAATGTAAGCCAGAATTTCTAAATCATCGCATCTTGGCCAAGAAACAGTAAAGAATACAGAAATATAGAACAGTTTGAAATCAATCTCTTTTCAGCACAGTAGTTCCTCAGCCTTCCTCGGTACTTAAGAGTTGAGAGGATCGAGTGGTCTAACAAAATTTGTAAAACCACTAATAACTGTATTTGTACGTTTTGGTAACCAAACCTGTTTGTATAACAATCCATCGGAATTTACCAAAGTGCCTTTAAGAACCCAAATCTGTTTGAATTTTGCCAACATTGATTTTTTTAGATTTAGGGAACCTCATTTGTTCCAACGGATTATTATTAAACCAACATTTATTTTGATTTTGGTTGACTTTTCCACAATACAAGCAATTTGTAGAAATTGAGAATTTTTGAAAAGTTTGTTTTTCAATTGAAGTTCCAAATCCAAGCCCTTTCTTGTTTTCAAAAATGGAATTATTTTTCAATAGAGAATTCAAAGAATTTTGACTATTTGAAAACTTCTTAAATTTCAACTTAAAAACGTTGGCTTTGGATTTCAACAAATTATTCTCATTTATCAGTTTTTCAATTTTTCCTTTAGACTCAGAAATCTCTAATTTGAATTGATTTCTCTTTTCAATTTCAAGTTTTTCAATTTCCTTGAGCTTTTCAATTTCTTTTTCTATATCATGATTTATCTCAGAAATTTCAATCTTGTTGTTTTTCAAAGACATGTTCTCATTTTCAAGGAACTTGAAATTCTCTTTTATTTCAATTAACTATTTTTGAAGAGATATGCATTTATTGCATTTGAGTTTTCTCGATCTATTAGTTTCAATTTTAAGCTCTTTTAGAATCGTTTCAGTTTTCGACAAACTTCCTTTTTCAAAAAATTTATGTTTGGAATTCTCAGCTGTCTTAATTTTATCCAAGTCCTTTTGCAAAACAATATTTTTATGAATTATCTCATGTTCACGATTTTTCAAAGTCAAAAGTTCATTTTCAAGCTGATTAAAATTCTCATTAAGATCAACAAATTTCTTTTCAAAATTTGAATAATTTTTGCGATTGGAGTTTTCAAATATCTTAACATCATCTAATTCCAAAGCATCAATTTTTCTACTTAACTCAATATTCTCAGATTTAAGATGTTTATTTTTCAGTTTGAGACTCTCAACAGATTTTGTTAAATTAGTACAAAGAAGGATTAAATCTTCCTGTGAAAATTTTCTTGTTGAGTCTCCATCGCTATCATCAATTGTTGAGTCTTCATCCGTGACTCCTGTTAAGCATACATCAAAGTTTGAGTTGGCAATTTTGGGTTTTGAGCAGTTGTCATCTTTTTGTCCAAACAACGTATTGAGAGTAATCCAAATTTCCTGCGCAGTTAAACAATGAGGGCTATGATCAAGTTGGTTATTACTGAGATAAGAATAGAGAATATGCATAACACGAGCATTTAAAACCTTATTCCTCTTTTCTGACATATCTCCCAAATTTTCAATAATATTCCAATATTCTAAATTAACAGATTTTAAATATAATTTGAATTTTGATTTCCAAATTGAAAAATCTTTTCCATTGAAAATAATTGGAATACCACTGAACTGACTCTCAGAAGATTGACAACTAGGATGACCCATGACTCTAGAGTTAACGGAAATACCTACTCTGATACCACTTGTTGGATCTAGATTAACCCTAGAGGGAGGGGGGTGAATAGGGTTAATCACAATTTATCGAATAATTAAAAATTAATTGCAATGCACTCCTTGTTCCTGTACTAACCCTACGCTCAAAACCCTTGACTGACCGAAATTCCCTTGATCAGATTTTCCTGTATTACACACTTGTAACATGTAAACCCTAGATTTTGCAGACTCTAGCAACTGTCAGTTAACCCTAGCTGAAATCCCTAAATTTTACAGACTTAGAACTGTTCGGACGGTTGTTTACAAAATGAATTGAAAATACAATAAAATAAAATAAAAACAAATACAAGTAAAACCCTAGTTTAATTTAAAATTACTTAGCCCATAAAAATTGCGCTGGCCCATTCATTTTTCATTTGTAAACCCGATCACTTTGGGTCTGGAAAAATGGCGGCTTCAAGACTAGGGTTTTTCTCTGCTTTCCCAAATCGATCGATGTCTTCTGAATTGAGGAAAGAGATTTTTTTGATGATCGAATTGGCTCTGAAAATCCTCTGTAGACTCGAGTGCTTTAATGCTCCTGTTCTTCGAATGTTTGGCTTGGGATAGCGATTGAAATCCGAAAAGAAATTGTAAGTCCTCTGAATTTTTTGAATCTTCTTTCGAATTGTTGAATGTTCGTTCACCACCCGCCAGTGATGACAATGGTGAAATATATAGGTTTATGAAAAACCTAAAACTCTGATTTCGATTGCATGACCTGGCCTGATATTTCAATTTTCCCTTTTAGATATTCCTTTAATTGAATGAGACCCGAAACAAATCTGAGAAATTCAGAAAACATATAATGTTGTGGTCCACTTTGGTATTGATTGGAAACATTTCTGGAAACTTTTGATTGAATAACTTGCCAAAAATGAATAGACTGAATCATTTCGAATAAGTATGATTTCCTGGATACCCTCTGATTGCTCTTGCCATTCATGATTAGATGATTTCATGAATGATTTTAAACTCTTTCCATAATTAACTTGCAGTCCCCATTGAATAAATCCTTGTGTGATTTTTGCTCTTCTTATAGCATTGCAAAACTGGAAACAAATTTGCAATTTGCACGTAAATGAATTGCTGAATGCTGATTTCCTTTATTTATAACTTGCCAAAGAAAATTGTTTACTGATTTGTATAAACCTGGAAATCATATGCTTTCTTGCCAGAAATGAATCTGAGATATTTATTGATTTCTCTTGCAAACAAAAATGGAAAACTTAATTTCTCCAATGCACTCATTTCTGCTGCATCAATATACACACTTGTAGTTTGCCAATACCCTCTTTCTAAGTTTTACATGTGCCCATGTACTTGAGTATTGCTCCATTACCTTGCTCATCTTTGAGCTACTACTGAATTGCTTTGAAGAAAGTTTCCATTTGCATGAATATTTGAACGGCCTTGCTTAGAACTGTCATATGCATGTATTGAACCTGTTTTTGCCCGTGTGTATTTGTGTTGAACCTGCACCATACTGGACATGTGCTCGACCCTGAACAATGTACATATGCTGCACCATGCTTTCATTATGTTGTTGTACCATGACCATGCATAGTTGTAGTTTCAGAGTGCACGAGCTTCTACATCTCATATTCATATATGTTGTGTATCTTCACTTGAACATGCAGCACTAAAAACAGTTGCATCTTGTACATTGCTACTGCATGCCACACATTGAACACATATGAACCAAAACCTGTAATACCTGCATCTTGACTTCTCGGCTTGTTTTTGAGCATGCACACTGACTTGGTTTGCTTTGACTTCGTAGTTGAACCATGTTATGAATTATGATTTGTTTCTTGCCATTTCACACCTGTGCACTTGTGACTTTGCAGTTTTCATTTCTTACATGCACATCATGTTGTTGCACAAGTAAATGTAGCTTTAAACCTGACTTGAACATGTGTGATTGAGCATTGGCATATCATCCTGCTTCACTGAAATTCTGGGCTGAACTGAATTTAATTTATGCACTTGCACTTGAACTTGAACATGAATTCTGAAGTGATTTTCCTTGCACCATTTATGTATTCTTGAACTTGCATCCTCTTTGGCTTGACTCTGACTCATCTCATTGTTGTGTTAGCTTGAAACAGTCCATTGTTGTACTTGTCTCTAGTTTGCACTTGTATACTTGAAACTTGAACACTTGTACATACTTGAGCTATTCAAATATGCATGTGTTGGCCTGTTTTGAATTGCTTAACCATGCAGCTTTTACTCGACTTTGGCTTTGAACCTTTGGGCTATGTTGACTTTATATTGAGATGTTGCACTGAGTTGAGATGGTCCACGAGACAACTCCTCAGTTGCACACTGATCGGCGAGGCAAGGCACACATGTATGTATATGCACGTGTGTACATGCAGCCATCAGAATAGATTTCCCGGTCCCTGCACTGTAATATGTGTATATGCATACACATGTATGTGTATGCATGTATCATGCGCGTGCTACATTCACATATCAGATCAAGTCATGAAAAATGATGAGAAACACACCGAAATTCTGAGGCAAATAAAATTTTCTTAAATAAAATTTATATTTGCGTGTATTCTATTTCATTTCTATTGCAGTGTACTGTGTGTGTTTTTCATATGTGACAGGTACGCATGAAGACTGGACTGACAGTGAAACTGGCAGGAGACAGAAGACTGAAGATAGGAGACTGAAGACATAAGACAAAAATAGTGTGTAACAGTGAAAGCGTTTGTATTTGAGTCTGTGTAAATGATTGTACCAGTGAAACAGTATAACTTAGTGATGAGTGATGTAGCGAGGAGTTTCGTATAATGAAATGAAAGTGAAATGAACGTGAAATGCATTATTGAGAAATTGTACAAATAGTTGGAGTTGTAAACTTTGTACTGTTTTAAATATTGAAGTAAATATCATATTTAAATAAAATACTGTTTGAATGTTTAAATTCGTGTACAGTAGTATTCTGTTTAATTATAAATATTATATTCCTGTCTGTGATGTGATATAACAGTACAATAACAAACACATTTAAAATAAAATATACTTGGTTGTTATCATCAAACAAAAATCATATAATTGTGTATACAACTGCGTTATATACAACAGAAACCCCATGGCCAAATCTAACTGTGAAAAAACAGCTGCCCCCGCAAGCTGGTCAAACAAATCATCTATCCTCGGAAGTAGGTGTGTACTCTTCTTAGTGAGTTTATTCAACTCTCTGTAATCCACACATAAGCGAAGCGAACCATCCTCCTTAGTCGCGAATATCACTGGAGCAACCCATTCAGAGATACTTCGTCTAAAAACCCTTTCTCAAGTAGCTCCCCTACTTGTTTACTGAGCTCGCTTCTCTCTCTCGAAGCCATGTGGCGCACAGTCAATGCAACTAGCTTTGCATTGTCCACTAGGTATATTCGGAAATCAATCTCGCGCCTCGGAGGTAAGCCTCGAACTTCCTCAAAAACATATGGATACTCACAGACTATGGGTACAGATCGTAAATCATCGATAGATGTGTCAAGCGATTCTAGGTAGCTAAGCATAACAGAACCCTTAGGGTCACAAGAAATCTCGAGGGTTCTACCAAAGCAAGTCAAGAGTCTAACTACCCTCCTTTCACATTCTAGGATGGCACCGTACCTGGCTAGCCAATCTATCCCTAGAATCATACCATAATCCGTGAAACCAAGAATGTAGGCGTTGCACTCAAACTCAACGCCCAATATAGATATTCTCAAACCTCGACAAACCATAGACAGATGAGTCGTTCCCCCAATGGGGTTTTGAGACAACAACGGGATCCAAAACCATACTAGTACTAAGGTGTAGAGGCTCAACTACAGAATCAGATATAAACGAATGCGAAGCGCCAGAAGCAAAAAGAGTTCTAATAGAGTGATCGAAAACAGAAATTAAACCTTCGATAGAAACTTTCCTACCTCTTTCCGGTACATTAGCCGTGAGAGCATGCACTTTCCCTCCAGAAGATCCTGCCCTTGCTTCTTCGGGCAATCCTTGATAAGGTGTCCAACTTCTCCGCATAGGAAACAAGCGTTCTTCTTCCTCTTTTTGCAGTCTTTTCTTAAATGACCAACAATTCCACAATTGTGACATTTACTCTTTTCTTGGGCTTTGTTGTTCTTTTCGCCCTTCTTGTTTTGTTGTTGCTCCTTCTTAGGTTCCACTTTCTTATTTTGTGCCTCACCCACCTTAGCCTCTTTCTTTTCTCCTTTATCGTCTTCGTAAATCAGTGTCATATCAACGAGTTTCTCAAAAGTTGCCTCATAGGAATATGGAACATAGCTAACCCATAAAGCGGTTCATTCAATCCTTCAGAAAACCTCAAGGTTTTCTTGTGCGGGGTATTCACTAGCTCCAAACCAAACCTAGCAAAGTGGTTAAACTTATTGACATATTCCTTGACAAACATGCTTCCATGCTTAAGCACCAAAAACCTTTCCATATGCATACTCTCTTCTGCTTGAGAAAGAAATTTCAATTCGAATCTCTGTCAGAAATCAAACCAAGTCTCCACCGGATGTCCTGCATTCATCACTTCCCACTAAAACGAGGCTTCATCCTTCAGCAACCAAACGGCTAATTGGATCATCCTACGATCGTCAACCTCAAATATCCTAAACAAATCCTCCGTTTCTTTAAGCCAATTCGTAGCTTCTACAAAAGTCTCAGTTCCATGAAATGGCTTTCCGCCCGTAGCATTGAAATCCTTGCATATCTTAGAGAAAGCATCTACATGCAGAGGAGGAGGTGGAACAACAGCTGCAGCTGGGGGAGAAGGGTCTGCGTGGCCTGCGGCAGGTGACGTAGCCTACAAGTTCTTATGAAACCAAGCTGGTATCTGTACGCCCTCAGGATAGGTTCCCCAGACATGATGAAAAGAATGAAAAAGAGATTCAAACAGAGAATCTAAAGGTAGTTCAATATGGCTTTAGGGAATATGTTTTTCAAAACAGACTTTTTCTTTTGAAAAATACTTCCTTTAAAATCTTTTTGAAAACAATTTTCAAAATCTTGTATCTGATCCGGTAACTTCAGCTCTGATACCAAGTGTGACACCCCACGTCCGTTAATGTCACTCACTAAGGAAATGCATTAAGTTTCGTGAAGCGTTATAGGTAAACAGAAACAGAAATAACACAAGACAGATATATAAAATAACAGCGGAAGTAAAAACTTTAATTAATGGAAAAGCATAATGATCCAAACACAGTTACATAGCAAGTCTGAAATATCACCAACTTATTACATCAACATAAAAGTCTTGTACTTAAACCATCAGAGTACAGTAAAATAAAATAGAACAATCCCCAAAAACATAGCCATAGCAGAAAAGATGTGAAGCAGTATATCGAGCATCTCCAAGCAGAAAGGAAGAGAAATCCGGATCAAGCTTGAGTATTCCCACCCTGAGAACCGAGGAGGGAGGGGGAAAGAAAGTAAAGAGGCAAAACAAAAAAGGTCAGACATAAAGACTGGCGAGTCCAGCGACTTTTAGCATATAAATAAGTAAAAGCATCATGACAGGCATATAAACTGGATGAAAGAGATAACAATATCATGAGATAGGAATAAACAAGATAAAGTCAATATGACAAGATATATCGCTTCTCAATACTCTGCACCACTACTAGTATAACAGAACAAGAGGATCCCTACTTATACAGATGGTAGATTTAGGTGTACTTCTAGTGACGGGTCTTGCCCCCTAATAAGAATAATATAGCCCCTCCACCAACAAGTGTTAACAAGAATAATGGCTGTTCCATAAACCTAGATGTACCCTATCCACTACCCCAATCGATCGGCTCCCTACTTCGTGGATACCTTGTGCTGGCCCCATAGTAGGATGTATCACTTCCTACTGTGGCAACCCATTTACGGCGGCAAGATGCACAACCTTATCTACTGATACGACAACGTCTTATCCTTCCTCAAGTAATCCGAAACAATGCACGCACATGACCCCGTCAGAACCTGCACTATCAACACCCTTGCTTGTTTGACCTCTTACAACCAACTCAGTGAGCATTCCATGTCTTCGCCTAGTCCGGGAGCCTTGTTGATACAAAAAATGGGTTACTGATTGATATGGGTCCCTGTGAATTATACAAGCCACCCTCCTAGGCTTGCATCCCCACTACTAGGATGTCAAAAAATATTTTAAGTTCTGCCAGGTCTATAACCCACCCCTATTGGTTTATTAAGATTAACTTAACCCCTCCAACTTATTCAAACAAGTTTACTTAACCCCTACTAAATTTAACAGGTTCATGTAACCTCTACAGATTTAATCTGAGTTGAAGCAAAGTCGCGACGTCACCATTGTTGTAGCTGATAAAAACAATAGGATTAAGGTCCTTTATATAGTCATCAGCTCACGAATCAAGACATACATTATGTCCAGAAACAAATGGGGTGTCGACATAGGGGCCGACACCCCTATGGTGGGGTCGACATAGGTGTTGACATCGATGGGTAAGGGTCGAACCCTAACGGGCCTATTTCCCTCTCATTCTACGCAGCGTTGGTTTTTGAAATATTTTGAATTCTGGTTTGATTATATTCATATATATTCTTCTTATGCGTATACAAACTGGTAACTTCAATAACTTCTCCATACGATGTCCGTTTTATGCAAACTTGGTGTCTATCTTAAGAAAAATTCCAAGACGAACGCAATGGCACAGTCCATTTTACTTAATTCTTAATATTTAAACTAAGTATTCTTTGGTTTATCATTTAATGTCTTTTAAAACTACGGGGTGTTATAATAGACCCACAACTGGAGCACGGCGCAAAAATGGCATGCAGCGCAAAATGACGCTCCTTTTCTTTATTTATTTATTTATTTTTGTTCGTTTTTTTCGCGTTTCAAACTGCAATAGCTACTACTACAAATATTGTTACTATCGCTACAACCACCATCACTACCACTATTACTATTATTACCATAATGACATAAAATATAAATAAATTTGTTAATATCTATTTTTCATTTAGTTAACAATATAAATAACCTATTTTTTAATTAACAGAATTGCCTGTTGTAATCGAATTTGTTCATGTCATTTTATATCAACAACTCAAATTTCATAACAAAATCCAAGAAGTTGGATTTCAAAGGAGAGATAAAATTTTAAATATCCTTCGTTGTGATTGAATACGTTTATTTTGTTAGATTCCCACGAAAGAGTAAAGGCAAAAATCTAAATTGAAGTAACAAAAAAGGGGACAATTCATTACAAATGGTTATAGTTACGTTTCCAAATAAGTGAACACATACATTCTGATGAATGACTATCATTTGTTGTACAAAATAATATAATTGTCTTCTAAAGTATTAATTTTCTCTTTATATGATTCAAGATGAGTTTAGAAAATTTAACAAAAAACATTTATGGTGTTGTCCAAGAAAAGGGTAATTAATGGAATTACAGTCTACAAGTGTGTAATTTTAATTTCGTACAATTTAATATTTAGGAAAATGCATTATCAAAACTATATCGTGACACCCATGTGCGTAGCACGGGTTCACACTTGTAATTATAGAAATACTCACCTAAAATTTGAGCAAGTCCAATAAGCCTTGGTAGATCCTTTCTATCTATGAATATCCTCCAAAAATATGTATAGAACAAAGCCTCAATACTCTATTAGAATTTTATTTGAGAAGAAGTTTATGGCAGAGAAATGGAGTAGTGAGGATTAGATTAGGTTTTGAAGGCTATTTAAAATAGAGTTAGGGTGTCTAGGTTCGTTGGATTTTTGGTTATTAGATTAGAAGAAGGACTTAGTAGAAAAACCCAAAAGACAACCCGAACAGTTGAAATCGTGCTTGGGAAATAAAGTTGCCAGGCTACGACGTAGGTCGACCAGGCCCCTTAGGTGGGTGGACACAGAGGTCGACCCACTTGGGTCCTAATTTGACCTCGGGATAGATGTGACACCCCACGTCCATTAATGTCACTCACTAAGGGAATGCATTAAGTTTCGTGAAGCATTATAGGTAAACGAAAACAGAAATAACACAAGACAGATATATAAAATAACAACGAAAGTAAAAACTTTATTCCATAGAAAAGCATAGTGGTCCAAACACAGTTACATAGCAAGTCTAAAATATCAAAAACTTGTTACATCAACATAAAACTTCTGTCTTGTACTTAAACCGTTAGAGTACAGGAAAATAAAATAGCATAATCCTGCAAAAACATAGCCATTGCAGAAAAGATGTGAAGCAGTGCATCAAGCAACTCCAAGCAGAAAGGAAGAGAAATCCGGATCAAGCTTGAGTATTCCCACCCTAAGATAGGCATATAAACTGGATGAATGCGATAACGGTATCATGAGATAGGTATGAACAAGATAAGGCCAACATGACATGATATATCGCTTCTCAATACTCTGCACCACTTTTAGTATAACAGAACAAGATGATCCCTACTTATACAGACGGTAGATTTAGGCATACTTCTAATGACGGGTCTTGCCCCTAAATAAGAATAATCCTGCCCGTCCACCAGCAAGTCTTAACAAGAATAATGGTTGTTCCGTAAACCTAGATGTACCCTATCAACTACCCCAATCGATCGGCTCCCTACTTCGTAGATACCCTGTGCTGGCCTCATAGTAGGATGTATCATTTCCTATTATGGTAACCCATTTACGGTGGTAAGATGCACAACCATATCTACTGATGCGACAGCGTCTTATCCATCCTCAAGTAATCTGGAACCATGCACGTACATGACCCCATCGGAACCTGCGCTGTCAACACCCTCGCTCATTTAACCTCTTACAACCAACTCAATAAGCGTGCACTGTCCCCGACTAGTCCGGGTGCCTTGTTGATACCAAAAATTGGTTACTGATTGATAAGGGTCCCCATAAATGATACAAGCCACCCTCCTAGGCTTGCATCCCCGCTACTAGGATTTCAAAAAATAGGTTAAATTTTGCCAGGTCTATAACCCACCCCCATTGGTTTATTAAGATTAACTTAACCCCTCCAACTTATTCAAACAAGTTTACTTAACCCCTACTAAATTAAACAGGTTCATGTAATCTCTACAGATTTAATTAGGTTAAGTATTCCAAGTTAACAAATTATTATCGTTTTCGTTAACGCATAAGACCTCCGACATTAGATTCACTACTTATGGATGCTGGATATGTTGGGCGGTTCCGGGCAGACTTCAACCACAAGTGTAATCCAACCTCGTGTCTTAGTACCATTTTGTATATATGTACTAGGCCTCTCACATTAGATTTACCACTTGTGGATGCTGGATGTGCCGGGCGGCTCCGGGTAGACTTTTACCACAAGTGCAATCTAACCTCGTGCTTAGGCGCGATTCAGATCATGCATATTCATCTTCATTCAATCATTCATGTTCATATTTGATTACACCCCCAAATTAAAGACTTAAATCATAATATATGTTATGCCCCAAAAATCCCATTACAAGTTATGCCCCGAATCCCAACATAGGTTATGCCCTAATTTTAATGTTTCCCATCGTTCCCAATTTCGCGCGTTTGCATATTTCGGCAATAGGCTCGAAGGTAGCATGGCTATTAAAATAAAAAAGGACGGAGGAAGGGAAGAGAACAATAATATGCATTATAACAAAATAGGCATATGATGGTAAAACTGATCATAATCACAAGATAGGCATAAAACAACAGAATTGGGCATATGAGAATTATGAATATGATATACAAGTGACAATAGATCTGATATGATTCAAGTTACAATAGTCATAGGCTTAGATCCAATTTATAAACATGTCAGGATTACTTATTAGTTATTTAAATCTAAAAATAACATGAACTCACAGAGATTGAATTTAAGAATAGAGAAGAAATCTTTGTTGTTTTCGCACAAATCCTTGAATATGTCTAAATTAAGTTGTTGAAGAAGAACAGGCTATTTTAAATCTGAGTTGAAGCAGCGTCCCGACGTCACCATTGTTGTAGGTGAGAGAAACAATAAAATTAAGGTCCTTTATATAGCCGTCAGCACACGAATCAAGACATACATGCTGACCAGAAACAAGGGGGCGTCGACACCCCTATGGTGGGGTCGATATAGGTGTCGACACCCATGGGTAAGGGTCGACCCCTAGTGGGCCGATTTCCCTCCTACTCTCTACAGCGTTTGGTTTTGAAATATTTTGAATTCTGTTTTACTTATATTCATATATACTTCTTATGCGTATACAAACTTCTAACTTTAATAACTTCTTCATATGATGTTCGTTTTACACAAACTTGGGGTCTATCTTAAGTAGAATTCCGAGACAAACGCAATGGCATAGTTCGTTTTACTTAATTCTTAATATTTAAATTAAGTATTCTTTGGTTTATCATTTAATGTTTTTTAAAATTACAGGGTGTTACATTCTCCCCTACTTAAATGATTTCGTCCCCGTAATCTCTAAGTTAAGAAGAATGTTTATCCTAACATCCATCATCCATCATCCATCTACTCATCCACCAATCACGGGCTCCATTGTCCTTAAAGATTTCTAAAGCTTATATGAGCATATGCAAAGGTGTGTATATGTTCCTATGCTAATGTGAAAGATCAGGCAGTCCACTGATTCAGTTGACCTCCTTGATGCAAATCATGTCAATGCCATGTATCCATTATGTATGCAAAAGAATCCTAATGATACATATCAATTCTATATGCATGCACAATCATTCACCAAAATGCAACACCCATATGATGATACATCCAATTCCATCAATAAAAACAAAAATATGCACACGCAACCATATGCAATATGAGAGTGATTGAGCCGATCTAGTGCCTAATGTGTGTGTATATGCATCCACGAGCAACAACTAGCAAACACTTGCATCTACTTGCATCCACTTGCATCCATCAAACCTAACATGTCTCAAGCGCATGTTTACATCCATTGGGTTTCTACCTAAAGGTCGAAGATTCGATCAATAGGATATACTTAATGATAGAAACAAGCATGAAATATAGCTTTAGGAAAAAGAAGTTAAGAACACAGCCTTGAAAAGAAAAGGGTATGATGCGCGGATCTTGTCTTTAGTCTCCCAAGTCGCATCTTCATGGTCGTCTCCCCACTGGACTTTTACCAACTTGACTTCACGATTTTGTAACTTCTTCACCTTTGATCCAAGAATGCGGGTTGGAACCCGTCTAACTGTTGCTTCTCATTCCATTTCTACTTCTTTAAGCATTCTCAGATCAACTACTTCAGCAGTATCATGTAAGCACTTTCGTAAATAAGAGACATGAAAAACATCATGAACATTGGTCAATCTCTCCGGTAACTTTACTCTATAAGCCATTTGAATAATCATTTCTGCTATGGGAAATGGCCCTACAAATCTTGGTGCCAATTTTCTTGTAGATCCAAAGCGAACCAAATTCCTCAAGGGCGAAAACTTAATGAAAACTATGTCTCCTATCTCAAACTCAATATCGGTCCTTCTTCTATCTGCGTATGACTTCTGCCTATCTTGAGCAGTCTTCATGCGTCTTCGAACAAGGTCTATCTTTTTTGAGGTCTCCTTAATTATCTCAGGTCCAAGTAGAAGTCTTTCTGTAGATTCCCACTAACAAGTTGGTAACCTATATGGTCGTCCGTACAAAGCTTCGAAAGGTGCCATGCCGATACTAGTTTGACAACTGTTGTTGTAGGTGAACTCTACCAATGGAAGGTGTTCTTCCCATGTCCCTCCGAAGTCTAGGACACACAGTCTTAAAGGATCCTCAAGAATTCTATTCACCTTTTCTGTCTGTCCATCGGTTTGAGGGTGATAAGCGGTGCTCAAACACAACTGTGTACCTACTGCGCCTTGCAAGCTTTTCGAAAACTATTTGGTGAATATGTGGTCACGATCACTCACGATGCTGGAAGGTATTCCATGTAAATGGACTATCTCACGAAGACGAACTGATGCCAACCATGCTGCCGTCCTCTTACTCTTAACGGGAATGAAATGAATGGTTTTAGTAAGCCTATCGACTATTACCCAAATACTAGTATTACCTTTCCTCAATCTAGGCAATCCGTCAACGAAATCCATGGAAGCGCTCTCCTACTACCACTGCGGAATCTCCAAAGGATGAAGCAAAGCGTCGGGCTCCTTTTGCTCAGCTTTGACTTGCTGGCAAACCAAACATCGCGAAACAAACTCTGCTACATCTTTCTTCATCCTAGCCCAAAAGAAAACTCTCTTCATATCTCTATACATTTTGTCACCACCTGGATGAATAGTCATCTTAGAATGGTGTGCTTCCTCAAGTACTGTCTTTAACAAGCTTCCAACTCGTGGAACACAAAGCCCCCCATCTCTTCGCAACCAACCGCTCACTACAACAAAATAACCATATTACAACGGTGGAAAACCTTGTAATATACATTTTACAACGATGGGCTAAACGTCGTGTATTAAGAAGTTGTAATAGACTAAATTTTTTTACAACTTTTTTGCGCTGTTGCAACACTGTTGTAATATGTATATTTTACAACTTTTTTCCACTATTGTAATAAATTTTATTACAACAGTTATGCATCATTGTTGTTGTAATTTTTACAACTATTTATAATAGTTGTGATATATTTTATTACAACTTTTATTTTACAGTTGTAATATATTCACAAATTATATGCATAAGAATCTATATATATTTTATATGTGCAACAATAAATAGATAAATAACATAAGAAACAGATGTAAGTTTCAAGGCATCATAATCCATTCATTGATAAAAATCACAACTTTATATCTATAATATAAATTATAAATCATATACCACATAAAAATGTATAAAAGTACAACTGTCCTTATTTGCCCCTAAAAGCATTTAATCCAATTACAAAGCTTATTTGCCTACGAAATCTACAAAGCTCATTTGCATAAATATTCTCTTTTTTCCCTGCGTTTAAAAAGGAATAAGTAACCTTTTAAAGCCATCCATCCAAATAAAACACACCTAAGCCATTAGAGTTGTTGGAATTTGAATGAAATTAACACCACGAAGAAAAGCGGAAGCAGCAAATCCACACATATCGCTTATCAATTAACCTGCATTTCAAAATAAGCACATTACAAGAAATTGTTTGTTAAGATGAAGTACATCAACTTATGACTCAGATCAATAAATCGACATTCAACATCACCTTATGTTCATTATGTTACTCTGTGCGATGATATGTAATCAAAACTAGGACTAATAGAAAACAGTATAGACAAATAAGCTATGTGCGACGATATGTTCAATATGTTACTATGTGTGATGATATGATCATTATGTTACTATGTGCTACGGTGTCATAACTAACAAAATAACATACATCATTTCTTGTGAATCTTAAGGCCAAATAAACTAGATATATATGATTGTAGCACCTTTTATGGCTTTAGTTGCAGATGTCATTAGAAACAGGTGCTGAAGTGTTGTGCCAAAGTAAGCATGTCACCATGAGATGACTCAATATCCAAAATGTTTTATTTTGATTAAAACCCAGTATAATTTAAGGATGAAGTATCAAGAATCATAGAAAAATTGTGGAGATGGAATTTAGAAGGAAATTGATAGGGCTGCAGACGTATTTTAAGCCTAGAACAGAAAGAGGCTGCAGACTTGATATGTTTGCATTTACCTGCAATTTTTTTTAAATATGGTTCCAATTTACTTTCATTTTTAAGTCAGAATAATGTCACATGTATGTTACCTTTTCTATCAGGCTATGGGTACCAGCTCCAACATCGTGCAAAGCCAATTTTAATGAAGTTTCATCGTTGCATGGCAAGATCAAGATCAATCTGCTGTTTCATGGATTGTGCTTCCATAAAACGAATAAGAAAAGAGGGGAAAATGAAACCTGTAACCAAAATAGGGTTTTTTTTGTAATGATTGTTGAGATGCAAATAAAAATATAAAATATTTCAAAACAGTGGAATTAGAGCAATCCAGTCGATGGAGGAGTTAATTAGTTTGCCAAAAAGAGAATGAAAACCTATTTCCCTATGGGATTCACAAGCCTGTAGATGGAGGAGTTAGACTATGTTTCTACCCGCTCTTAAATTATGGTGATCCATCCTTCATTTGAGAAGAAGTGGCATGCCTCATTCAGAAAAGTGCATGTATAAATTGGGAAACTAAATAAAAGAATGAAGTTGCTTATATAAAGAGAAATGCTCTTTTCTTGCTGGGCTTTGCTTATTGGGCTACGGACAACCTACATCTTCTTCAGTTAGTTTCAATCCAGTCCATCAAGTTATTGTACTTGTCTATACATTTTTACATACATGATTTTCCCTTATCATATATAATCACACTGAACTCGTACAACATATATCACCAAACTGAACTCACAATGAAGATAAGATCAAGTAAGGAGTTCACTCATATTCAAATGGCTAACATAAGGTTCAATTTATGTAAAAAAAACACAAAATCATATAGAAATTCACCTTCAACCTTGTCCAATTTTGAAATGTAATTTTAACTTGGTTTTATGTTCAAATCCTAAATCTTTGTTCAATTTTGAATTAAATTTACTAGTTAGATGCAAACATTAAAGTCATATAAATTTACAGACTTATAAGTTAAGTGAGAAAAATATACCTCCCTGACTAGCAGCCAACCGCATGTTATATTGAAATGAAGTTCATCACTCAATTTAAGAGCTTGGATAGTGAACATAAAGATAAAAAATATGTAAGCACCAAAGTAAAACAAAATGACCAACTCATAATAATAAGTGACAAAGTAATTATGATTCCGACTTATGTATTAAATCAAGAGCAAAGAACACGTGTTAACTTTTTATTAATTAAAACCAGATGCCAACATTTTAAATAGTATTTGAAAGAGATGAAAACAAAAGTAGTAATGACCACATACTATCCAATAGTGTCTCATCAAAAACACAAACAAAATAAAAATAAAAAGACGTACTAAGTGTGCACATGATAAAAACAATCATGTGGTTTTGGATGGCAACAACTTTTACTTAAAAAATAGAAGATGCTGCTTTGCACTTGTTTTAGGACTCTAAATCCTAAGCATTCTGATGAAAGTTAGGGTGCAAGTAAACATGAGTGCAAGGTTATTAATGCTACCTCCTACTGCTACTCCTGATGCAATCCTGTTATAAATGCACAGCGATTATAATTTATCAACAAAAACACATATTTTTATTGATAAAGCAAATAAATGAAGCAATTCTTACATAGCTAGCAGGGTTAACAGCATTCCAAAAACATTAGGCCAAACATTGTTTTTCTCAGTGCTTGGATATTTATTGTTATTTTTTCTTTGATTATAGCAGCAGAGGTCGACAATCAGTACAATTACCACGTATAGTATTCCTACAATTAACCATGCTGCAGCAATGATGTATCTGAACTTCCCAGTAATTATTGTCGATTGAAGAAGGAAAACAAGAGAAATCATCTTGTTATCGAGGGTATTCACCATTTAGTAAGTTTTATATGAAAGATTTCATTATTAATATTGTTTTCAAGAATCCGAAAATGAACTTACACTCCAATGCTTGCTTCCATACACAAATATTATAAACAACATTAATAATAATGGAAACCTTTGTGACCAAACATTATTCTCCAGCATCTCAAATCAACTTCATTCACCTCAAACAGTATACTCCAATCAAGTAACTAAGGCAAACATAACCCATATCATCAGTACACTCGAGATCGTCCTACATGAGCAAAAATTAAAATCATGCAAAGCGTTCGAAGGCATTAGTCAGTAATAAAATAGAGCATCAAAAACTAAGTGTATCTTTCTTGGGTACCTATTCTTATGCAAGCGAATCCAGGTGTAAGCGACTATTGATGGAACGGGTTCGAATAAATGATGAACTTAGATCTTGTAATTTCAAATCCTAGATCTAGTTTTTCACAGTGGATGGCAAGTTCAAGCGAAATAGTTGGCGGCTGGAGGTAGGCGAAAGCTCCATCGTCTTTAAGTCGCCAAATTGGTAGCTGGAGGTAGGCGAAAGCTCCATTGTTTTAAAGATCCATCAATATCTGGCATAAGTGGCTGGGTATTGTTGATGCACCAAATTAGGGAAGAAAGAATTGGGGATCGGTTTTGATTTAGGGTCAGTATTGGAGAGACGCCAAGTTGACGGAATAACATATGACATAAATTACTTTGGAGACAAAATTTTGCAATTCCCACCTAAATTTCATCGCTAACATTTTGAGATCGCCAATCTTTTCATTGTTCGTTCCACCCAGATGTATGGAATTAAATGTTACAACCTAGAACCAATACAAATTTACATTAAATTTAATATGGATGTCTTATGAATCATTTTGCTGAAATATTAGATATTGCTCATTAATAATAGTTATTATTGACTATTTCTTATTTCTTCGTATTTATAATTAAATATAACTTATTAAAGGTTTGTTATTTGTATTTTACGAATTATTCATTATTAAATACTTAACAATCATTATTAAAAAATAATTATGATTTATTAATTATTAATTAATAAGTATTAATTATTAATTATTGGGTTGTAAGGTTATTATTAGTTACTAATTATTCTTAAAATATTAGTATTACTAATTACTAAATATTAATTATTAAATATTAGATATTACTAATATTTGGTAGGCCACAATTACCATAGTTAGAATAAATAAATGTTGAAAATAATTTTGTACAATTTCCTAATAAATACGTTTTAATTATTACTTATCAAAATTGATTACTAAATATTAAATATTACTTTTTGGTTCTTACTTCTTACTTATTAATATTAATGATTACTTATTAATTTTCTATTACTAAAAATTAATTATCAATTAATAATAATAATAATGATAATTTATTATTTATTATACCGACTATTCATATTAACTATTAAAAATTATTTGCTAATTATCAATTATTTAATGGAAGTAATAAATATTATTTATTAATTATTATTATTATATTAATTATTGATTATAGAAAATAAATGTTTATTACAACTTTCAGGAAATGACAGTTGTAAAAAACCTCTATTACAATGGGCATAGTAAAAGAGTTGTTAAAATATGTTTATTACAACTTTCAGGAAATAAAAGTTGTAAAAAAACCTTTATTACAACAGGCATTTGTTGACTATTGTAAAATTACAGTTGTAATATGATGTTTTTGTTTAGTGTCTTTCGTCTATGGAGTATCTACTGAGGTGACTGGAAGTCTCTCCTTTACTCAACTTATCAAATATGTCCACTATCTGTGGATCCTCTCGCTGCGAATCCCCTATCTGATCCAAGAGCGTAGGTCGCACCTCTAACGATGCAAGCAAACCAGGTAAAAACTCGGTAGAGGGCCAAAAATCGAAGGTCGATATGTATTCCAAACTTTGCCTCTCTACGAATAGAGAACTCAAGGTTATCCTCTTTCTACTCAACGTGTCGGCTACCACATTACCCTTGCTAGGGGCGTAAGAAATCTCAAAGTCATATGATGTTAGAAACTCCATCCATCTTTGCTGCCTCAAATTAAGATCCTTTTGTGAAAACAAGTAGTTTAGAGACTTATGGTCAATATACAACTCAAACTTTTCTCCAAGCAAATAATGATGCCAAGACTTAAGCGCAAATACTATGGAAGCTAACTCTAAGTCGTGGGTAGGGTAGTTCTTCTCATTAACTCGCAATTGCCTTCCACCGTAACATACTACCTTCCCTTCTTGCGTCAAAACCTGGCCAAGCCCTATGCCACATGCATCGGTGTATACTGTAAACATCTTATTCCCATCAGACAAAGTCAAAACTGGGGCTATTGTCAGAGCCCTCTTTAATCGCTGAAAAGCATCGTCACAATCAACATCCCAAGAAAAAGTCAGATTTTTCTTTGCTAGCCTGGTAAGGCAAAGTCAAAACTGGGGCTATTGTCTATCCTCGGAAGTGGGTGTCTATTCTTCTTAGTGAGTTTATTCAACTTTCTGTAATCCATACATAAGAGAAGCGAACCATCCGCCTTAGTCGCGAATACTACCGGAGCACCCCATTCAAAAATACTTTGTCTAAAAACCCTTTCTCAAGTAGCTCCCCTACTTTTTTACCGAGTTCCCTTCTCTCTCTCAGAGCCATGTGGAACATAGGCAATGCAACTGTCCACTAGGTATATTCAGAAATCAATCTCGCGCCTCAGAGGTAAGCCATGAACTTCCTCAAAAACATACGAATACTCACAAATTATTGGTACAGATCGTAAATCATCTATAGATGTGTCAAGCGATTCTAGGTAGCTAAGCATAACAAAACCCTTAGGGTCACAAGAAATCTCGAGGGTCCTACCAAAGCAAGTCAAGAGTCTAACTACCCTCCTTTCACAATCTAGGATGGCACCGTACTTGGCTAGCCAATCCATCCCTAGAATCAAACCATAACATGTGAAACCAGGAACGTAGGCATTGCACTCAAACTCAACACCCAATATAGATATTCTCAAACCCCGACAAACTATAGATAGATGATCCGTTCCCCCAATGGGGGTTTGAGACAATAACGAGATCCAAAACCATACTAGTACTAAGGTGTAGAGACTCAACTACAGAATTAGATATAAATGAATGTGAAGCGCCAGAATCAAAAAGAGTTCTAATAGAGTGATCAAAAAGAGAAATTAAACCTTCGACAGAAAATTTCCTACCTCTTTCCGGTATATTAGTCGTAAGAGCATGCACTTGCCCTCTAGAAGATCTTGCCCTTTGACCCTGCCCTTGCTTCTTCGGGCAATCCTTGATAAGGTGTACAATTTCTCTGCACTGGAAACAAAGCGTTCTTCTTCCTTTTTTTACAATTTTTCCTTAAATGACCAACAATTCCACAATTGTGACATTTACTCTTTTCTTGGGCTTTGTCGTTCTTTTCGCCCTTCTTGTTTTGTTGTTTCTCCTTCTTAGGTTCCATTTTCTTATTTTGTGCCTCACGCACCTTAGCCTCTTTCTTTTCTCCTTTATCCTCTTTGTAAATCAGTGCCATATCAACAAGTTTCTCAAAAGTTGCCCCCATAGGAATATGGGACATAGCTAACCCATGAAGCGGTTCATTCAATCCTTTAGCAAACCTCAAGGCTTTCTTGTGCGGGGTATTCACTAGCTCCAAACCAAACCTAGCCAACTGGTTAAACTTATTGACATACTCCTTGACAGACATGCTTCCTTGCTTAAGCGCCAAAAACTTCTTCATATGCATACTCTCTTCTGCTTGAGAAAGAAATTTCAATTCGAATCTCTATCAGAAATCAAATCAAGTCTCCATCGAATGTCCTGCATTCGTCACTTCCTCCCAAAACGAGGCTTCATCCTTCTGCTGCCAAATAGCTAACTAGATCTTCCTACGATCGTCAACCTCAAAAATCCTAAACAAATCCTCCATTTCTTTAATCCAATTCCTAGCTTCTACAAAAGTCTCAGTTCCATGAAATGGTTTTCCGCCCATAACATGGAAATCCTTGCATATCTTAGAGAAAGCATCCACATGCGGAGGATGAGGTGGAACAATGGTTGTAGTTGGGGGAGGAGGGTCTGCGTGGTCTGCGGCAGGTGACGTAGCCTCTAGATACCTATGAAACCAAGATGGTATATGTACGTCGCTAGGAAGATTAGGTTCCCCAGACATGATGAAAAGAATGAAAAGAAGATTCAAACAGAGAATTGAAAGGTCGTTCAATATGGCTTTGGGAAATATGTTTTTCAAAACAGACTTTTTCTTTTGAAAAATACTTCCTTTAAACATCTTTTTGAAAATAATTTTCAAAATCTTTTATCTAATCCGGTAACTTCAGCTTTGATACCAAGTGTGACACCCACGTCCATTAATGTCACTCACTAAGGTAATGCATTAAGTTTCGTGAAGCGTTATAGGCAAACAGAAACAGAAATAACCCAAGACAGATATATAAAATAACAGCAGAAGTAAAGTCTTTAATTAATAGAAAAGCATAATGATCCAAACACAGTTACATAGCAAGTCTAAAATATCAAAAACTTATTACATCAACATGAAAGCCTTGTACTTAAACAGTCAGAGTACAGTAAAATAAAATAGCATAATCCCCAAAAACATAGTCATAGCAGAATAGATGTGAAGCAGTACATCAAGCAACTCCAAGCAGAAAGGAAGAGAAATCCGGATCAAACTGGAGTACTCCTACCCTGATAACCGGGGGTGGGGGGGGGGGGAGGGGGAAGGAAAGCAAAGAGGCGAAAAAAGGGTCAAACATAAAGTCTGACGAGTCTAGTGACTTTTAGCATATAAATAAGTAAACGCATCACGACAGGCATATAAACTTGGTGAAAGAGATAACAGTATCATGAGATAGGCATGAATAAGATAAAGTTAACATGACAAGATATATCGCTTCTCAATACTCTACACCACTACTAGGATAACAGAACAAGATGATACCTACTTATACAAATGGTAAATTTAGGTGTACTTCTAGTGACGGGTCTTGCCCCCCCAATAAGAATAATCCAGCCCCTCCACCAACAAATGTTAACAAGAAAAATGGATGTTCCATAAACCAAGATGTACCCTATCCACTACCCCAATCTATCGGCTCCCTCCTTCGTAGACACCGTGTGCTAGCCCCACAGTAGGATGCATCACTTCCTACTGTGGCAACCTATTTACGGCGGCAAGATGCACAACAATAACTATCGGTGCTACAGCGTCTTTTCCTTCCACAAGTAATTCGGAACCATGCACGCACATGACCCCGTCGGAACCTGCACTATCAACACCCTCACTTGTTTGACCTTTTACAACCAACTAAGTAAGAGTTCCCTGTCCCCGCCTAGTCCGGGAGCCTTGTTGATACCAAAAATGGGTTACTGATTTGGTCCCCGTAAATGATACAAGCCACCCTCCTAGGCTTGCATCCCCACTACTAGGATTTCAAAAAATAGGTTAAGTTTTGCCAGGTCTATAACCAACCTCCATTGGTTTATTAAGATTAACTTAACCCCTCCAACTTATTCAAACAAGTTTACTTAACCCCTACTAAATTCAACAGGTTCATGTAACCTCTACAGATTTAATTAGGTTAAGTATTCCAAGTTAACAAATTATTATTGTTTCCGCTTAATGCACAAGACCTCCCTCATTAGATTCACCACTTGCGGATGTTGGATATGCCGGGCGGTTCCGGGCAGACTTGTACGACAAGTGTAATCTAACCTCGTGTCTTAGTACCGTTTTGTATATACGCACTAAGCCTCTCACATTAGATTTAACACTTGTGGATGTTGGATGTGCCGGGCGGTTCCAGGTAGACTTCTACCACAAGTGCAATCTAACTTCGTGCCAAGGCGCAGTTCAGTTTTAGGCATATTGATCTTCATTCAATCATTCATGTTTATATCAGATTACGCCCCCAAATTAAAGTCTTAAATCGTAATATATGTTATGCCCCCAAAATTCCCATTACAGGTTATGCCCCGAATCCCAACATAGGTTATGCCCTAATTTTAACGTTTCCCTTCATTCCCAAGGCGCAGTACAGTTTTAGGTATATTTCAGCAATAGGCCTAGGCTTGAAGGTAGCCTGGCTAAAATAATAAAAAGGGATGGAGGAAAGGAAGAGAACAAGAATAGGAATAATAACAAAATAGGCATATAATATAAAACTGATCATAATCACAAGATAGGCATAAAACAGCAGAATTGGGCATATGAGAATTATGAATCTGATACACAAGTGACAATAGATTTGATATGATTCAAGTTACAACAGGCATAGGCTTAGATCCAATTTATAAACATGTTAGGATTACTTATTAGTTATTTAAATGTAAAAATAACATGAACCCATAGAGACTACTTCACCATTGTTGGAGGTGAGAAAAACAATAGGATTAAGGTCCTTTATATAGCCGTCGGCACACGAATCAAGACATACATGATGTTCAGAAACAAAAGGGGTTGTCGACATTGGGTTCGACACCCCTATGGTGGGGTCGACATATGTGCCGACACCCATGGGTAGTGATCGACCCCTAACCGGCCTATTTCCCTCCCATTCTCTATAGCGTTTGATTTTGAAATATTTTGAATTCTGGTATGATTATATTCATATATATTCTTCTTATGCGTATACAAACTTCTAACTTGAATAACTTCTTCATACGTCGTCCGTTTTACTCAAACCTTATGTCAATCTTAAGAAGAATTCCAAGACGAACGCAATGGCGCAGTTAGTTTTACTTAATTCATGATATTTGAATTAAGTATTCTTTGGTTTATCATTTAATGTCTTTTAAAATTACGAGGTGTTACAATAGACCCACAAATGGAGCGCGGCACAAAAATGGCGTGCGGCGCAAAATGACACTCTTTTTCTTTATATATTTATTTTTGTTTGTTTTTTTCGCGTTTCAAACTGCAATAGCTACTACCACAAATATTGTAACTATCGCTACAACAACCATCACAACCACTATTACTATTATTACCATAGTGACATAAAATATAAATAAATTTATTAATATCTATTTTTCATTACATGAAAATATAATTACATCATTATTATTTCTTATTAGATTATCATCAATGTCTTAATAACCCTACAATTATATAAGTAGCTGACCTTAACATGTCGGCATTTAGAACTGACGTATGTTTTATTATCCAACATAGTTTAGTTTCATTTTATTATTGTCAGGAAATGTAACATATAAAAGATCATAAAATATTGCCTAGCATAGATGCAAAAGAAGATGAATGAGACTGAGAACATGTAAACGATAAATCAAGAGTCAACTTTAAAGGAAGAAAAAGCATTCTCAGAAAATAAACATTCAAACATATCTGAAATCAGTGTTTTAAATATCGTCTATTTCAGTCGATATCTCATTTTGAGGCCAAAACGAAACGGAACATAAAATATAACCGTGTATCTTGTTTCAAATATATCGATTGATATTTACAAATATTGGCCAATATTTTGACCAAAACAATTTTCTGATATATCACCCGATTTTTTTTAATAAGCAAAACCCATATCATTACATTCCTATTTTATTTTATTGTTTTCTGCCTTTGCATTTATTTTCTGTCTTTACATGTAACACCCCACGTCCATTAATGTCACTCATAAAGGGAATGCATTAACTTCCATGGAGCATTTTAAGTGAATATAGAACAGAAAATCACAACAAGACAGATATAGAGCAGTACTTGAAAATTAAAAACTTCATTTATTGCAGCGGAAGGTAAATATGTTTGAGTACAAACCCATAACTAGAGTCAAGTACATAATATCCATCTTGATAAAATCAGAGTACATAAAGTAAAGACATAATCCCACTACTACCAATAGCCATAAAGAAAAATGGTAGGCTGAATTTACTTCAGCAATCCAAATCCAAGTGCTCCCAAAAGAGATCCAAATCAAGCTCCACTAGTACTAAGCCCACCCTGAGAACCTTTGGGGGGGGAGGAGGAAGAAAAGAGGGGGAAACAAAGGGGGTCAAACATAAAGTCTGGCGAGTCCGATAACTTTAACAATACAATTATCAAAATAACTAGGCTAAGGCATAAGCTGGAAAATAAGGAAATGACTGCGAACTATTTGGTATGGCAGAGAAATCAAGAGAAACAAATATAACATTAATTGCGCTTCCTAATCAATGTAGGATAATTACTATATTCTATTGTACTGTACCGTACCGTACTGTACTAGCTCTAACTGCACCCCTACTAGCCACTCTAGAAATTTGATCCCTCTTGGCTAAATAGAATGATGATAGCTTCGTGTACTACTAGATGTACCCACTATCCTCCATTTTTGACCGTATATATCTAGTTGCTATCATAGGTACCCAGTGTGTACCTATCCCCACTAGATGTACCCCTTCAATAAGTAATAATGGTAATTCCATGTACTCCTAGCTGACGTCATAGGTGCCACCTGCTCCTATCCCCACTAGGTGTACCCCCTTAATAATTAATAATAATACTGGTAGCTTCTTGTACCCCTAGCTGACTACATAGGTGACATCTGCTCCTATCTCCATTAGGTGTACCCACTACCCTGCCCCATTCGATCGGCTCCCTAACTCGTAGATACCCGTGTAGGTCCCACAGTGGGGTGTATCACTCCCCAATATGGCAACCTTATACCACGCAAGGAATGCACGGCTTATACCTACACGATGCAACAACGTCTTACCTACCAGCCCGGGCCCACGCACGCACATGACCCCGTTGGACTTGCGATGCCACCGCTAACCCGTTTTGGCCTCTAACAATCAGGCCCAGTAGGCGTGTCACGTCCTCAACTTGGGTCGAGCTTACAAAGATACTTAATGGGCTACTGGTCTGAAAAGGGCCCCCATCAAGCTTCCCACCTAGGCTTGGTCCCCTCTAGTATATCCCACTTAACCCCTTCATGTCTACTTACATGTCTAAATTTGGTTAAGGGTTTCTATTAGTAATTCCACATGCCACCCAAGGCACCCACTTAACCCCCATGTCCCACTTACATGTTTATATAGGTTAAGTGTTACTAATCGTATTTTCAACATACCACCCAAGGCACCCACTTAACCCCCTCATGTCCCACTACATATTTATCTGGTTAAGTGTTTCTTAATTCATTAAGACCATAACCTCATAAAGACCTCTCACGTTAGACTGACATTTGTGGAAGCTGGATTTGTCGGGTGGGTCCGGGCAGTCTTACACCACAAAAGAGCCTAACCTCGTGTCTTTACGATTGTTACGTATTTAATTTAAGCCTAAGACCTCTCACATTAGACTGGCATCTGTGGCAGCTGGATTTGCCGGGCGGGACTGGGCAGTCTTACACCACAAAAGAGCCTAACCTCGTGTCTTAGACGATTAATTACTCCTAATTAATCATTCCCCAATTTGAATTACTTTCCCTATTCAAATTATCAATCAATTCAAAATTAAACGATGTCCATAATTGACTCAATTATGCCGATCTATTTATGGTATGCAAAATCATACCAATTTCAGCACAAATTTATTATATGCCATTAAAGGAATTTTATGCCAAATTCTCAATATTACATCTTTTAATATTATCCCCTAACCCTACGTTGTACGTTCGTTTGTTTAACGTAAAATATACGTTAGACTCGGATAGTCTATCTCATAGAATAAAGAGAAAACATCACAACATACATATAACTAAAAATAGATCCAAAAATAAGGGGTGAACTTGCATGTGTGAATGATGTTCTACATCTAAAACTTGCATAGGCCAACTTGCATAAAACTACATATGTCATAGATCGAAATCTAAAGGTGTAAACTTTTGTTTAGGTAATGGTCACAACTTGCATAAGTCATGTATGTCGTAGATCCACATCTAAAGGGGGTAAACTTGCATAGGCAATAACCACAAACTTGCATGACATGATTCATATTCCAAACTCATATATTTATATAATCTTGCATATGTGATTTATGCAACGTAACAATGGTGTAAACTTACATCTAAACATGTAAATTAAGATCTACATGTAAACTAGCACATTAAATTGTGTATAGTCCGCATTCCTACTTACATATAAATTACACATGTCCCATCCTAAATTTTAGATCCAAGCTTACATATAAATAGATGTCATGAAACATGTAAGGTTACATATGATCCTCATTATCTTGCATACGATTCATACATAAGTTAACATTAAAACTAGCATATAGAACTATGAGTCAAGTTGAACTTACATATGATTTAACATATGAATTGGATCTACAAGACATAACCAAACTAGCATTTTTAACATATGAATTAGATCTACAAAACATAACCAAACTAGCATTTTTTTTCATATGAATTAGATCTACAAAACATAACCAAACTAGCATTTTTATCATATGAATTAGATCTACAAAACATGACCAAACTAGCATTTTTTTCATATGAATAGATCTACAAAACATAACCAAACTAGCATTTTGTCATATGAATTAGATCTACAAAACATAATCAAACTAGCATTTTTATCATATGAATTACAACATAGATGATAGCATCATAACTTTACAACATAGATGACAACATCACAACATAACATCATAGAATTTACAACATGTATGATAACACCACAATTTTACAACATAATTATAACATGCGGTCAATAGTTCACATCATATCCATATAATCCACATCATAACTTAATCCAAGTAAATTGCTAATTATTTTATTAAAGAAATCGAACTCACAACTCAAAGAAGGTCTTGAGTTCTGAATTCTGAGTTCTGAAGTTGCATTAGCTTTCCTTTGAAGAAGATTCGTTGTTAGAGTTGAATAGAATTGAATTTGATTTGCTTTCTTCCTCTCTAATTGGTGGCGGCTATTCTGACTTGCCAGGCAACAGCATGACGGCCATGATTCCAATTTTATTTAGGTTTTAGAAAGAAGTTTGGTGATGTTTATATAGAATTAGATTTATTTACAGCCATCAGATCATCCTAGGATCCATCTAGGCCTTAGAAACCAAGAAATGATGTCAACAGACCAACCAGAAATCGCCACCTAAGCCCCAAAACATAAAATTTTGTCATATACCATTCAGGGCCGACAGGACCAATTCCAAACCTCCTGAGTCGATACTGGGGTCGACCCAGCGGGTCTTGGGTCGACCCATAAAATAGGTCGGTTTGGTGTTTAGCCTTCCCGCTTCCGCTGTTTTGAATTTTTTTTCTTAAATTTAAGGTTGAAATTTATTTTATTTTTACATATATATATATATATATATATATTTGTATCTTCCTAATTAATCGTTTTCACACTAAACCACTTTTTGAACTGCGTTCACACTAAGCCATTCCCCTAAAACAAAAATATGGCGCTGGCAGGGATCGAACTCTGTACTCTTGTATGCAAGTAACGTGTTCCAACCAAATGAGCTACTATGTCTTTTGCTTACAAACCTTAGAACAATGTTAAACATTATTCTTTAATTTGTTATTTTAATATTCTCAAGAAAAATACGGGGTGTTACATTCTCCCCTCCTTAAAGGATTTCGTCCCTGAAATCTCCAAGTTAAGGAGAATGTATATCCTACCATCCAATCATGCATCTACTCAACCATCAATCACAGGCATCCATTGTCCTTAAAAGATTTCTAATGCCATATGAACATATGTAGAGTGTGCGTACATGTTTCTTAACTAATGCAAAATCAGGCGGTCCACTGATTCAGTCGACCTTCTCAATGCAATTCATGATAGTGTCATGCATCTAATATGTATGCAAAAGATCCCTAATGATACATATTAATTCTGCATGCGTGCACAACCATTCATTCGAATGCAACATCCATATGAAAACAACCATGATACATCCATTAATTAAATATGCACACATTATTTATATGCAATATGAAAGTGATTGAGCCGATCTAGTGCCTAATGTGTGTGTATATGCGTCCACGAGCAACCACTAGCAAAAACTTGCATCCACATGCATCCATCAATCGTAACATGTCTCAAACACATGTTTCAACCATAGGGCTACCCTATCTAAAGGTCAAAGACTTAAACGAGAGGATATACTAAAGATAGAACAAGTACAGGCTAAGTGATAAAGGAGAAATTAAAAGACACACCCTCGAAAAGGAAAGGGTACAATGAACGCATCTTCTCTTCCGTCTTCCAAGTAGCGTCTCCTTGATCTTCTCCCCATTGCACTTTGACTAATTTGACCTCTCGGTTCCTTAACTTCTTAATCTCTGACCCAAGAATGCATGTAGGAGCTCGTCTGATCGTGGCATCTCGCCTTACTTCCACTTCCTTAAGCGTGCTCGGCTCCACCACTTTCGCCGTATCATGTAAACACTTCCTCAAATGCGAAACATGGGACACGTCGTGTACGCCACAAAGTCTTTCGGGAAATTCCACTCTATAAGCCCTCTGTCCAATTCTCTCCTTATTAGGAAATGGCTCAACGAACCTCGGCGCTGACTTCCCTCCTGATCCAGGCGAACAACATTTCTTAATGGAGGCACCTTGGTAAAGACCATGTCCCCAACGCTGGACTCAAGCTCGATCCTCCTTTTGTTGGCATATGGCTTTTGCCTATCTGGCACCGTTTTCATCCTCCTTCGTATCAAATCGATTTTCTCCGAGGTCTAAGATACATAACCTCATAAGGTCTTCAAGAATACGATTCACCCTCTCGGTCTGGCCATCCGTCTGAGAATGATATGCGGTGCTCAAACATAACTGATTCCCTACCGCCTCTTGCAAGCTCTTCCAAAATTTGCTAGTAAAGAAAGGGTCTCGGTCACTCCCTATGCTGGATGGAACACCGTGCAAATGAACTATTTCTCGACATAAACAGAAGTTAACCATGGAGCGGTCCTCTTACTTTTTACGGGAATGAAAGGGGTTCTCTTAGTAAGTCTATCTACCACAACCCAAATCCCCGTATTACCCTTTCTCGATCTTGGCAGCCCATCAAAAAATCTATCGAGACACTGTCCCACTTCCATTGTGGAACCTCCAATGGATGAAGCAACCCAACGGGTTTCTTTTGCTCCACTTTTACTTGTCGGCACACCGAACATCTAGCGACATATTCAGCCACATCCCTCTTCATACTGACCCAAAAGAAAAATCGCTTCATGTCCTTTTACGTCTTGTCCCGCCAGGATGAATGGTCATCTTTAAACGATGTGCATCATCAAGAATAGCCTTCCCCAAATTCTCGTCCCGTGGTATACAAAGTCTACCGTCCCTACGCAACCAACCCTTATCATTTAGGGTATATCTACTAAGATGGCTTGATGACTCCCCTCTTATGAGCTTCTCTACTAACTCAACCAATTGTGGGTCATCTCACCATGCCTCTCCAATCCGTCCCAAAAGCTTAGGTCTGACCTCAAAGGACGCTAGTGAACCAAGTACAAAATCAATGGATGGCCTAAAGTCAAAGGTAGAGATAAACTCTAAGCTACGCCTCTCAACAGAAAAAGGACTCAATGTCAATCCTTTCCTACTTAAGGCATCCACCACAACGTTACCCTTTGCCAGGGGTATATGCTATATCGAAATCGTAGGACGCCAAGAACTCCGTCCACCTTTTGATGCCTCAAGTTCAGATCTTTTTGAGAGAACAAATACTTTAGCGACTTATGGTCTGTAAGCAACTCAAACTTCCCGCCAAGACTTGAGCGCAAAAACTATGGCAGTCAATCCTAAGTCGTGGGTAGGGTAATTCCTCTCATGGACTTTCAATAGTCTTCCACCATAACACATCACCCTTCCCTAGAGACTTCCCTAAGATATAGGGCATGCTCTACTCTGCTTCCAGAGAAAACCAGGATATCATCCCATGAAAAATCATCACAACTATCCATCTCTCATGCAAACCATCCTAGTCGGACTCGACATCCCCCAAGTGCAAGCCCTAAAGGCCTAAACCAATATCATACAAACACCCAAGGGATACTTCCTCCGAATTTAGATGGCCTACGTGAGATGAAACTAGAAAAACAGCCAAATAATTGAGCACTTGACCGGCTCTGGCTCAAAACTACCGCTGATCACATAACTGGCTTTGCTTAACCTATTAAGCACATACGAAAACTTATTTCGCGCCTCTGGGTAAACCCCGCACTTTATCAAAGATGTCTCCATACTCACGGACCACACAAACAGATTCCCAATCACCGTTGGATGCGTCAGAAGATTCTAGGCAGCTAATCATCACTGAACCCCTAGGGTCACAAGAAATATGAGGGTCTTTCCATAACGAATCAATAGTATAACTACCCTCCTTTCATAATCTAGGATGGCACCCCGCCTGGCTAGCCAATCCACCCATAGAATCAAACTATAACCCATGAAACCAAGGATGAAGGCATTGCATTCAAATCCAATGCCCAAGATAGACACTGTCAAATCCTGACAAACCATTGAAGGATGAGCCGAACCACCAACAGGATTTGAGACTAGGATGGGATCCTTAACTAGACTAGTATTCAGGTGCAGTGTTTCAACTAACGAAGCAGATACTAATGAGTATGAAGCGCCAGAATCAAACAAAGTTCGAACAGGATGATAAAGAAAACCAAATTTCAACCTAGACGGTCCTGCCCACTATCAGGTATACCAGCCATGAGGGAATACAACTACCCTCCAGAAGATCCTGTACTTTGCCCTTGCCTCTTTGGACAATCCTAATAAGTGTCCTATTTCTCCAAAAGGATAACTACTAGCCTTCCTCTTCACATTCTCCATTCGTGACCTCCCACCAAGATGAGGTTTTGTCCTCCATTAACCAAACAGCTTTTTGAGCCTTCCTCCCATCGTCCATCCTATAGGTACCTACAAGTCCTCCACTTTCTTGAACCAACTTCCAGTCCGACAAATGTCTAAGTCCCTTGAAGTGGTTTTCCGTCCTTCGTACGGAAGTCCTTATTTATCTTAGAAAAAGCATTTATACGTGGAGGGGGAAATTCAAAAAGAGAAAGAGGAAGAGATTCAAAACGGAGAATCGAAGGAAAGATATATGGCTCTTGGGGATTATGTTTTTCTAAAAACTTTTCTCTTAAAACTACTCATTAAGACATATTTTTGAAGATACTTCTTTCTAAAAATACTTTTTGAAAAATAGTTTTCAAAATTTTATCTGTTCTGGTAACCTTCAGCTCTGATACCACATGTAACACCCCACGTCCATTAATGTCACTCACAAAGGGAATGCATTTACTTCCATGGAGCATTTTAAGTGAATATAGAACAGAAAATCACAACAAGACAGATATAAAGCAGTACTTGGAAATAAAAAACTTCATTTATTGCAGTGGAAGGTAAATATGCTTGAGTATAAAACCATAACTAGAGTCAAGTACATAATATCCATCTTGATAAAATCAGAGTACATAAAGTAAAGACATAATCCCACTACTACCAATAGCCATAAAGAAAAATGATAGGCTAAACTTTACTTCAGCAATCCAAATCCAAGTGCTCCCAAAAGAGATCCAAATCAAGCTCCACTAGTACAAAGCCCACCCTGAGAACCTTGGGGGGGGGGAGGGGAAAGGAAGAAAAGAGGTGGAAACAAAGGGGGTCAGACATAAAGTCTGGCGAGTCCGATAACTTTAACAATACAATTATCAAAATAACTAGGCTAAGGCATAAGCCGGAAAATAAGGAAATGACTGCAAACTATTGGGTATGGCAGAGCAATCAAGAGAAACAAAGATAACATTAATTGCGCTTCCTAATCAATGTAGGATAATTACTATATTCTATTGTACTGTACCGTACTGTACTGTACTAGCTCTAACTGCACCCCTACTAGTCACCCTAGAAATTTAATCCCTCTTGGCTAAATAAAATGATGATAGCTTCGTGTACTACTAGATGTACCCACTATCCTCCATGTTTGACCGTATATCTCTAGTTGCTATCATAGGTACCCAGTGTGTACCTATCCCCACTAGATGTACCCCTTCAATAAGTAATAATGGTAATTCCATGTACTCCTAGCTGACGTCATAGGTGCCACCTGCTCCTATCCCCACTAGGTGTACCCCCTTAATAATTAATAATAATACTGGTAGCTTCTTGTACCCCTAGCTGACTACATAGGTGACATCTGCTCCTATCTCCATTAGGTGTACCCACTACCCTGCCCCATTCGATCGGCTCCCTAACTCGTAGATACCCGTGTAGGTCCCACAGTGGGGTGTATCACTCCCCAATATGGCAACCTTATACCACGCAAGGAATGCACGGCTTATACCTACACGATGCAACAACGTCTTACCTACCAGCCCGGGCCCACGCACGCACATGACCCCATTGGACTTGCATTGCCACCACTAACACGTTTTGGCCTCTAACAATCAGGCCCAGTAGGCGTGTCCCGTCCTCGACTTGAGTCGAGCTCACAAAGATACTTAATGGGCTACTGGTCTGAAAAGGGCCCCAACCAAGCTTCCCACCTAGGCTTGGTCCCCTCTAGTATATCCCACTTAACCCCTTCATGTCTACTTACATGTCTAAATTTGGTTAAGGGTTTCTATTAGTAGTTCCACATGCCACCCAAGGCACCCACTTAACCCACATGTCCCACTTACATGTTTATATTGGTTAAGTGTTACTAATCGTATTTTCCACATACCACCCAAGGCACCCACTTAACCCCCTCATGTCCCACTACATGTTTATCTGGTTAAGTGTTTCTTAATTCATTAAGACCGAAACCCCATAAAGACCTCTCACATTAGACTGACATTTGTGGTAGCTGGATTTACCGGGCGGGTCCGGGCAGTCTTACACCACAAAAGAGCCTAACCTCGTGTCTTTATGATTGTAACGTATTTAATTTATGCCTAAGACCTCTCACATTAGACTGGCATTTGTGGCAGCTAGATTTGCCGGGCGGGTCCGGGCAGTCTTACACCACAAAAGAGCCTAACCTCGTGTCTTAGACGATTAATTACTCCTAATTAATCATTCCCCAATTTGAATTACTTTCCCTATTCAAATTATCAATCAATTCAAAATTAAACGATGTCCATAATTGACTCAATTATGCCCATCTACTTATGGTATGCAAAATCATACCAATTTCATCACAAATTTATTATATGCCATTAAAGGCATTTTATGCCAAATTCTCAATATTACATCTTTTAATATTATCCCCTTACCCCACGTTGTATGTTCGTTCGTTTAACGTAATATATACGTTAGACTCGAATAGTCTAGCTCATAGAATAAAGAGAAAACATCACAACATACATATAACTAAAAATAGATCTGAAAATAAGGGGTGAACTTGCATGTGTGAATGATGTTCTACATCTAAAACTTGCATAGGCCAACTTGCATAAAACTACATATGTCATAGATCGAAATCTAAAGGTGTAAACATTTTTTTAGGTAATGGTCACAACTTACCTAAATCATGTATGTCATAGATCTACATCTAAAGGGGGTAAACTTGCATAGGCAATAACCACAAACTTGCATGACATGATTCATATTCCAAACTCATATATTTATATAATCTTGCATATGTGATTTATGCAACGTAACAATGGTGTAAACTTACATCTAAACATGTAAATTAAGATCTATATGTAAACTAGCACATTAAATTGTGTATAGTCCGCATTCCTACTTACATATAAATTACACATGTCCCATACTAAATTTTAGATCCAAGCTTACATATAAATAGATGTCATGAAACATGTAAGGTTACATATGATCCGCATTATCTTGCATACGATTCATACATAAGTTAACATTCAAACTAGCATATAGAACTATGAGTCAAGTTGAACTTACATATGATTTAACATATGAATTGGATCTACAAGACATAACCAAACTGGCATTTTTAACATATGAATTAGATCTACAAAACATAACCAAACTAGCATTTTTTTTATATGAATTAGATCTACAAAACATAACCAAACTAGCATTTTTATCATATGAATTAGATCTACAAAACATGACCAAACTAGCATTTTTTTCATATGAATTAGATCTACAAAACATAACCAAACTAGCATTTTTGTCATATGAATTAGATCTACAAAACATAATCAAACTAGCATTTTTATCATATGAATTACAACATAGATGATAGCATCATAACTTTACAACATAGATGACAACATCACAACATAACATCATAGAATTTACAACATGTATGATAACACAACTATTTTACAACATAATTATAACATGCGGTCAATAATTCACATCATATCCATATAATCCACATCATAACTTAATCCAATTAGGTTGCTAATTATTTTATTAAAGAAATCGAACTCACAACTCAAAGAAGGTCTTGAGTTTTGAATTCTGAGTTCTGAAGTTGTATTAGCTTTCCTTTGAAGAAGATTCGTTGTTAGAGTTGAATAGAATTGAATTTGATTTGCTTTCTTCCTCTCTAATTGGTGGTGGCTATTCTGAGTTGCTAGGCAACAGCATGACGGCCATGATTCCAATTTTATTTATGTTTTAGAATGAAGTTTGGTAATGTTTATATAGAAGTTAGATTTATTTACAGCCATCAGATCATCCTAGGATCCATCTAGGCTTTAGAAACCAAAAATTGATGTCAACAGACCAACCAGAAATCGCCACCTAAGCCCCAAAACATAAAATTTTGTCATAGACCATTCAGGGCTGACGGGACCAATTCCAAACCTCCTGAGTCGATACTGGGGTCGACACAGCGGGTCTTGGGTCGACCCATAAAATAGGTCGGTTTGGTGTTTTGCCTTCCCGCTTCCGCTATTTTGAATTTTTTTCTTAAATTTTAGGTTGAAATTTATATATATATATATGTATATATATATTTCTATCTTCCTAATTAACCATTTTCACACTAAACCACTTTTTGAACTGCGTTCACACTAAGCCATTCCCCTAAAACAAAAATATGGCTCTGGTAGGGAGCGAACTCTGTACCCCTTGTATGCAAGTCACGTGTTCCAACCAAATGAGCTACTATGTCTTTTGCTTACAAACCTTAGAAAAATGCTAAACATTATTCTTTAATTTGTTATTTTAATATTCTCAAAAAAAAAAACACGGGGTGTTACATTACATGCATTTATTTCGTCAATTCATTACATTCCTCCAGCATATAGTCAATTCATTGCATTCATTTATTCATTTCATTTCATTCATTCAATTTATTGTATTTATTCAATCAATTTATTGCATTTGTTTTCTGTCTTTGGATGCTCTTATTCATTCAATTCATTACGTTATTTTGCTATTATGGTATATTCCTATTTTATTACTTTCTGTTTTGCATTTATTTTCTGTCTTTGCATGCATTTAATCATACAATTCATTATGTTATTTTGCTACCATTACATTCCTATCTCATTGTTCTGCTTTTGAATTTGTTTTTTGTCATTGCATGCATTTATTCATTCAACTCATTACGTTATTTTTCATGCATCTATTTTGTTTTTCCCTTTCTTTGCTACCAGCCATTTTCACTCTAGAATCTTGATATCATAATTATTCTCATCATTGACTCCGAGCAGTATCCAAATTGAAAATATGAATTATGTAGATCCAACTATACAGGATGGAAATGACATGGATATTCTTTAGTGCTATCAATCACAATGGAAACGATACTGAGTTGTTAAATCTCTG
Organism: Allium sativum; assembly: GCA_030737875.1. Taxonomy (NCBI): domain Eukaryota; kingdom Viridiplantae; phylum Streptophyta; class Magnoliopsida; order Asparagales; family Amaryllidaceae; genus Allium; species Allium sativum. Next base: position 17,174,594 of record CM060922.1, on the reverse strand, counting down.
AGACTAAATGTGACCGATATCCGATATTTAAAATCTTGTCTGAAACATATATTTGGGTAGAAAAAAATGTATTTGTGGGAATATTTCCAATATTTCTGTACAACTTGTCTAAATTATAAAAATATTCTATGATTTGTTATTTGTTAAATAAAATCGAGCATTAAAAGGAAGGCATAATAACTGCCACCTTCCAATTTATCTAATAGCTCAGCACATTATTTCTCCAAATCTTCGATATTGTTAAAATCTCCGGGTCTGGTTCTGTTCCATTCTTTCAACCTAGCTTTAGTATTTTCTAGGAATTCTCAAGATGGTACACGTGTGAATTTTAATGGATAGACAGTACAGAGCTTTTATTGCGATGACACCCATCTAACATATGCCAGTGGTTAGCATATCTAAATTGTTTACCTTTTACTTCAGTGTCACAGGGTTTTAAGTTAATATGAATATGGCAATGGTCACTAGTTAATGGAGGTAACAACCTAACTTAGACATCAGAAAACATAGTAAGACACTTAGAATTAATAAGTGCACGGTCCAATTTGCAAGAAATCTTCCTACTCTCACCACTGCGCCATGTATACTTAGGCCATTGTGTACATGTTCCAGGAGCCCAGCAGCCGCTATTTTAGATCTCGAAAATATCATATGAGATCTTGTTTTGGGCTCCTTACGAAACAAAATAGCTAATCTCGTTGTAAATCTCCTTTCTAATATATCATCCGAAATATTGTGATATCAAACGATAAACTGACTAAGACAAAATACTGGCATATCGTCCGAGATCTTGTTTTTTGGATCAAAATTTAAATTCGTTCCTAAACCAGAACAATAATTAAAAAGCTCAAATCTAGCCTTGATAATCTCCTTCTATTTAACATTTTTCATGCATAATGTGTTAGAGTTTATGCCCTAGAGGCAATCCATTTGATGTGATTAATAACGTTGTTGTTTTATTTAGAATAAAAATATTCTGTTATGTTATATTTACTGCGTAATATAAATATTAATATAATAGAAGTCCTTAGAATAATAATGAATTATATAGTTCGAGTAAGACTTGAACTTGGGGTTATATAATATATTGAGTATTATTATTCTTAAATGTCCCTAGTCAAGTTTTATTGTTTATATAGGACAATAACGAAACATTGAGACTAGTATGTTGATTGACTAATGATCACATCTCATTGATAATTAATATACGAGATATTAATGTCAAGACATAAATACGTATTGGGCTGACCCAACATGAGAAAAACTACATGGAATATAATTAACAGTATCATAGGTTATTCTCATATTGACAGTGATGTAATGGTCCTCAAACCTGAAATCATTATAATTTTTTTCGAGGATATTTGTGTTTTGATATCATCTAAAGTTACTCGTAACAGAGTAATGATAAGGGTGATTATTGGATACATCTCGAATCGAATGAAAATTATGAATGATCTAGATGGAATTTAAACCTACGATATATTTGTAGTGATGTCCAAGGGCCTCTTGATTGAGTGAGACTGTGAAATGCATGGCCGTGCTCAAATATTGATTTGTTTTAAATAGTCTACTCATCGATCAAGATAAACAAACTAAATTATAAAGAGGACGATACATTCCATGCCTCGAGTTTAATTCTAGATATATTGGTTAAAAGGATTGTATTACATTAATACACTAGTTACAAAAAGGTTGTATCAAATCGTTGATCTTATTATAACTAGGGTAGTAGCGACGTATTGCTAGATGCCAATCACTGTTTATGATTTTAAATACGATTTAAAATCATTGCCAACTTTATAATAACCTACAGGGTCACACACTTAGAGCATTTTAGAGATGAAATCATTCTTTAGATAAATAAAATGTCAATACGTTGATATTTTATTAAGTGTTTAAAAGGTAAAACAGTCGAATCCATATTTGATGGATACGTTTGGTTTGAAAAAGGGGGCTACAATTTCCTTTATAAACCAACATATAAATTAACCCTTTTATATAGATATTTGATTAGCTAAAAGAGGTTAACCCTAATTTCCCTTTCAAAACGGAATCCAAAACCATGGCGGCTAGCATCGCATCCTCTCTTATCTTCTTCAATTCGATTAAAGAGGAACAAGCTCGTGTGGACTACTTGTAGAGGCTCTATACTTGGAGGGCTCCTGATTCGATCCTTCCACATCTTCTCTGTTTTGAATTCGATTCGGCTTCTTGGATTCAACGCGTCAGGTATTAAATTTTAATCCTAATTTATATAAGTTTTGATTTATTTTTCTTGCTTAGATCCTAGTTTTAAATTGTTAAAACATGAAGTGGAACTCAATTGGATCAAATTACTCGCAACAATAGTATCATAGCTTAGGGTATTGCAAGAAATTATAAATTGGACTTTGATTTTGGGGGTTATTCATGTTTGTAATGTCGTATGAACTACGATTTCATATATAAATTTTATGCCGATATGATAACTAGGGTTTACAGTTTTATTTTATTATAATATAAAATCAAATATGTGTGATTGACAAATAAATAGTATTGATCTGTTTATATGGCTTAGTAAAATCATTTATTTGGAAATTTCTTAAGACAAATTTTTCTGGATTGAAGGAAATAATTATGAAAGAATACACAGAAATTTTAAAATTGTTCAATGATCCTATGCTTATTTGTTAAATATCCAAATTTAATTTTGGACCCAGATAAATGTTAATCAAATGCTTGTTTCATTTCATCTTAGTTATGGTAATGACCAAAATGATGGAATTTCGGTATTATGATTGATAACGTGTTGCGAATACTGATACTATTATAATAAAGGATCTAAAACATAATTTTGTTCTGATTTATCCAGAATAAATTTCATGTTCGATTTAAACTCGAAAACGATTTTACGAATTGATATTGGATATCAATTCTGAAGGTAATTCCTATCCTCTTAATCCTATAAGATTGGATTAATTATATTGATAAAAGGGAATTGTGGGTTATTTTTCGAATTGAATCTTTTATTACATGCCATCACAACTGTATCCCTGGTTTTATTTGAATCTGAATAAAATAAGTTCTATTCTATTAAATAAAGATTTGGGATTATTTATTGATGATGAATGAATTTGTTGATTTTATACATTTTGAAATTTTATTTGGATCTTGTTTTGTTACATGAGCTAATATGTGACCATTGATCTACTCAAGTTTATGCTGATAAACTGAATATCTTGAAGCTACCAATATTCTGCAAATCTTTTAATGTTAATATGTAACAATTTGATTTATATAGGAATTCTAGCAGATTTAAGAAATTCTGTTGAATATCCATATGTATCATGATAGATGATGATCAATTTGTCATTTTGTTTGATGATGTTGATATAAAAGATTGATTCATAACTCATCACAAAACAATTTTTTCTATAACAAACCTGGTTATGTTATACATTTAAGATATTTTTGGTTTTGCTTCAGACTTTATAATGGTTCAGTATTATGAATAGTGTTAGAAGTACTCCAATATGCCAAGTTAAATCTGTTGCTTTGTTGGATTCCATGAACATGGTTTAGATTGTAAACTGTAAATCTGAATATTTATGCTTGGATCTGTAAACAGTTTGGTTGTTCTAAATTTGATAATCATTTTGTAATTGGTACAATCTATAGATCTGAAATTTTGGATGCTTAAAACTCTGTATTGACTCTGTTTGCATTTAGGTTGAGATCTAAAAACCATATTTTAAAAGTTAATTGTATGTATACCAAAGGATCTGCTAAGTAAAACTTGTTTATCCCACATATCCATTAATGCAAGTATATATAAAGATATCCATATATGGATAACTTTGGCAAGTATGACATGCCTTAATTATATATCTGCATATCCCGAAGTCTGGGCACAGATTTGATTTATTATAATGTGATCTATATGCAAATGCCATTTTGAATGCCGCTATATGTATTTATTTCATTATAAGATATACCAGTGCATATATGCATAACTAATGTAAATCTGTAATCTACATAGTGGCATGAAAGTCGTGCAAGAAATGATTATAGAATATCACCATGTTCTGGAAATTTTATATGTTTAACCCCTTTGTAATATGCATATGGAAGCCCCAGTTAACTTTCTATTATAATCTTCTTATATGCAATATTGCTGGACATATTTTACTAATTTTTTAGATAAAGTTTAGTTTGTTATCTGAGCATAATTATACCACTGAGCTGGTTAAAAGTATATAAATTCTCGTAAACCTGTATATGCATCAAATTAGAACTAGTATATATGTTTATCTTATATCATCCGATTTATGTATATAAATGAGAGAATACATGTATTCTTGAATATGACATATGAATGTATTCTTGAATATGCCATATGAAATTTTGATCCTTTGATGATGATTGGTCGTCATAACACAGCTGTAATGTCCCCTTTATCACTTAATTATTAACAAGCACATTGGGTTATATATTAGTATATAAGTCAAATCCAACAGTATACTTGTTGATATACTGTTAGAGTACGTATATATAGATTCATGTTGATGAGTATATATATATATATAGTATTATTAGCATTCATTTGCTGTCAGTATATGTTTATATTGATAAACATGTAAATATACATATTTAAATGTTGGAAAAATGAACTATTACTAACAACAAATATAACTTTATGTTTGATCAAATATTAAGTGTATTGTGATGCAAAATTGATATTGGAATCAACTCACAGTTTATTACATATATGAATATACCAGTATCATTTATATATATATATATATATATATATATATATATATATATGAATGTTTAATTCATATAGCATGAGGCAGTGCTTGACCGGATATATGCATTTGATGTATATATGTATAAATTTACTGCATATATATAGATGTACTTACAAAAATGTTTAAGATACACATGTATGTGATAATCATCTGATTATGTACATTTGATAAATATACACTACTACAAAAGTGGGCATATTCGACACTAATATGTGTGCGTTGCATGAAAAGTGTGGCGAAAGCTATGCTTTCTTTGATCTTCTGCAACAATATTCATATGTTGTTGCATTATATGTGAATGCACTGTTGCGGTGGGAATTCTAGTGTTTTGACGTGCAACACCAGTTAAAAGCGTAGCATTACATATATATAATCCAGCTCAGCGATCCGCCTTATCAATATGTTAAAACCCCAACCGTAGATGCAAGATTAATCCAACGGTTCAAACCATCTGTTGGTCTGATGATCTTAACGATAGCCATCATCCAATCATTGACAGCCACGTCATTGCATTATTTTGACGAAATTTTGGCGCGATCTTCTCCCTTCACGAAATTGTTTTCTTCTCTATCATCTAATCTTTTTCCCCCTTTTTACTATTGACAAAAATTTAAACCTAAATTCACGTCAGTATCACTCCTCTCCTCGACAGCAAATTCTATTCTGAAAAGGTTGAAGCTTTGAAATGCTTTCTAGCTTTGATTGCTCAGGGCATTGACATCGCCAGTTTTTTCACTCAGGTTCAGTTTGTATAGCACTGTGAATTAGTTACGCTTATTATAGATTGGATTATGAGTAATTAGTAAGTAGTTAATTTGTTACACTTTGGAAAACCCATTCGCTTATGAGTAATTAGTTGCTTGGACATCCCAAACTTAGGGAAACCCGTTCGCTTATGAGTGATTAGTCGATGAAATATTAGATTATGAGTAATTAGTTGCGCTTTGACCATTGATTTGGGATTTGGGATTATGCTGAGGTTTATTCGAAAATTGTACCCAGCAATAAACCATGAGAACCGGGCTATTGGCATGAAAAAGACATTGGTTTATTATAGAGATCGAGCTAGTTAAGGAATGGGGACTGTACCGTCGAAAGTGATTTGCACTTTGCGTTCATTTACACTGACATATAATTGTATGCTTGAGGTTTTGTGATACATATACATGTGTAGTAATGCGGTGTGTTTGCACTGCGGTGTGCTTGAGGCTAACAATTTCCCGATCCGGACGAGTCGTTCACCCGTATCTTATAACACGCACAGGTATTTTCCATTTGATTTTGGAAACTACCAATTTCAATGTTTCGATTTTGGAAACATATGCTCAGTTTTGCATCAGTTCATACCATACACATCCAAAAAATGACATACAACTGTATGCTTGAGATTTTGTGATACAAATACATGTGTCGCACTGCGGTTTTGTGATACAAATACCCGTATCTAACACGCACGCACAAGTATCATAAGGCAGCATCAGTCCATACAATACACATTAGTTCATACCATACACGCACAAGTATACACACATGCACAAGTATCATAAGGCAGCATCGATCAGTTCATACCATACACGCACAAGTATATACACACGCACAAGTATAATAAGGCAGCATTGATCAGTTCATACCATACACATCCAAAAAATAACATACACATCCACATCCAAAAGTATCATAAAGTTAACTTAATATATACACATCCAAAAAATGAAATTATAGTAGCATCAATTCATACCAGATCAGGGTTGCGGGGCAGTGGAACTTCCAACTGATTCGTTAGGGCTTTGTGGCTGTGGGAGAGCCGGTCCGAAGTGAGCAGCTGCATGTGATGGACCTGCAGCATCAGGACAAGGGGTGAGGTAGTTTGGCCAGTCAAATTCCTGATCAACTTCTATATCTACCCACTGATCATTCCTCTGGTTCATTGGGGCTTGGTTATCAACATGTATGTCATGGGCGACTTCCGGAAATAAGCTTGGCAAGGGGGGTAGCTCAGCAGCTTCTTGTATCATTGCATTAAATCTTTCATCTGAATCCATTTCCCATTCCCATCCGTAATGATGCAAACATGGAACCACCTCTTCCTCCCTATTGCTCACAAAAAGAAGTTCAGGCCTTGTCCCAGGATGAGCATGGGTACAGCGCTGAACCTTAATGAAGTAAACCTTGTTATTGATTTGAGCAGCAAAAGTATTTATATTGCCAATGCCTTCATAAAATTGCATTTTCAGGTAGAAAGATGTATGGTCATACTGAGACCAGTAACAGTCGTCAATTGCAAGCACACGTCCCATTGGCTTCATTACTTCTTCAACAGCAGGAACATTACTCTTTAGGAACTCGGGAAAGCCATCAACTTCAGCCCATGATTCCACTTCTAACGCTGGTGAGGGCTCAAATTCTTCATCAGACCATGATTGCAGGTAAATAACACCACCAGGTTTTGTAAAAACTTTCAACATTAGGGCATGATCACGAATTCTGTACGATGGGCATGATACTAGAAAAGAGTTGTTGGGTATTACCCGTATAGGCCACGAATTATGATTGAGAGCCACCTTAAGAACGTCTTGCACAGCTTCGAAATTCCAATGTCCCTTAATAACAGTGGCTGTGATGTATAGAGACGAGTCCATTGTTTTTGTTTCTTTTTAAAATTTCGAAGATTGGGGTTTAGGGAATATGGAGGAGATGATGTTCTGACGTTGGAAAGGATGTGCGAGGGACCCAATGGATGGTGTCAGGCAGATATGTGAACTGAAAATGCTTGCACAGAAGACGAAGCATACTCAATTCTATTTCTGATGAGGTGGCACGTAGTGACCAATGCTGATTGGTCAACTGTTATAATTGTATGCGTAACTCACTAAGATTTATAAGTTAATTAGATGGCCAAATGCACAGATGCATGCACACAGCACATATGCACTTATCAAATTAATAACTTGTAAATTCAAATTGCAGGATCTGAAATGATGAGGGTGGATACAGCCGGCAAGTGGAGGACCTGAAATGACATAGAGATACAGTTTCTGGTTCATGGCATTGCTACTTTGTAGAATGCACACTAATCGTATTTATTGGCACTTGTATTGAAGGTGGTATGTGTTGGCACTTTTACTACTTTTAAATTATGTATTTGATCGTATGTGTTATATATTTGATCGGATGTATTGAAGGCGGTATGTATTGAAGGTTTGAATGTGATGATGAATGTAACAGATGTGTTTCTTCTATGTAAAAAACTGATATTGCAAAATTTATAATTAAAGCATTGTATTTGCCTTCTTTTACTGTTGCATTTGCTTTTTTCCTGATGTCGTGTTTCAAGATAATGGTGTCGCATTCCATAATACAGTGATGTTGCATTACGTAAAATAGTAGTAAGTCCACGTGGCACGTAAACGCCACAGCTGACATGGCATGTGACACGTGTGCAGCTGACGTGGAGATCTGACATGTCGTGTGACACGGTGACAGCTGACATGGAAAGCTGACGTGGCCGCCGCTATCGTGACCTGGTACCCAGGATCTAACTAATTTTCAAGCAACGCTGAATAATGTTGCATTATGTACAATTAGTGTTGCATTACGTCTATAACGCAACACTTTCTTTCTGTGGCAGTAGATGTGCTAAAGCGTTGCCTTAGATGACTAATGCAACGGCCGCGGATGCCACGCCCCCCTGGTGTTGCCTATTTGAAAAAAGGGGCTACTACAATGCTTTTTTGATTAACATCCACAGTAAAATAGTGTCGAATATGCCCACTTTTGTAGTAGTGATAATTCGTTATATAAATACATACATTTGATGTATCTATATTACTGCATATGCATATAATATGCATTTAATGCATATGAAATTACTGGCCTTGTAAAATAAGATTGTTTTAACATTGCAGCCTCATAGGATTGCTGAAATTGTTTCAGTGGGAGGGTAACTCCATCAATCAAGGTTGGAAACAGCAACTGTTGCAAGTTAGTGTATAAAAATATACGTATAATTTTGTATATGAGTCTGTGTATATATATGTATTAAAATCACTATGTATGGGCGTAATATATATATATATATATATATATATATATATATATATATATATGTGTGTGTGTGTGTGTGTGTGTGTGTATAATTTGTTATACATGTTAATGTATGCAGATGATGGAAACAGACAGTGCAAAATTGTTTTGCAATATAGGTACATATATAAATATGTGATTATGGCAAAGTAGTTGCCTGTAATTGTGCCGGCTCATGAAAGCAGAAGTTTAAATTGAAATCTGGAAGATGCTTATTGATATATTCTTTCTGGTAATTATATTCTGTGTATGATGTTATAATTCGATATGTTAAATTAGTTGAGTGAATAATTGAAACCTGTGAACTGTTTAATTAGTTGCTTTGTAATGAATTTAGATTTAATACAAATACTTGCCTGATTTTATAAATTTCTGGGTAAGGGGCTGTGCGATAATGGTTATATAAATGGGCCTCGAATCATAACATGTGTATAACATAGGCAAAATGTAGTCACTGTGTTTTGCTTTAGTATAACATGCTCCTTTTGCAAATACATTATGTTGTCCACATGAATTTAAATATTTGCAGAAGTATGCATCTTTTTTAGGGCAATTTAATTTTTCTTGTGTATTAAGATCTGATATGATTAGAAACCAAAATGCTTATTGTTTTCATTTTGAAATGTAACACCACATATTTGTTAATACTAATGTTGCATTTATACGCAATAACTTTTACTGAAATAATACATATATTTTGATGTATGTAAATAACTCTGATATTGTTCGCAACTACGAATTATAAATTCCCTTTAAAGCAAATTCTGTTATATTAAATCATAGTGAAGTCTTCCAATAGTACACCCATCACTGTCCAATCTCACTGGATGTAACTAACGCCAAAGCGTTGTGCACCTTTTATTTTGGTTATATGCGGTAGGAGTAATTGTGGTACTTCGATTGTATTATTGGGTCCGACTTAACTAAGGCTACATAATAGTATTTATGGCCTTAGAGACAATAATATGAATTATTCTATATTTTAAGCAAATGAATAATACTGAACAAAATGTTCATCATGCAATCCAAGAATTATATATGATATAATTGACATAAGATGTCTAACTAAAAGGTTATTTTTCGGGTTTATCCAAAGCAGGGTCAAGGCATGACTAGATATAGATCTTGGATCACCATTATATGTATATTATGATATATATATATATATATATATATATAAATAGAGGGATGTTAATTTGAGTGGGAGCGTATTTCAGTTTAAATTACATATCTATGTTAACATAAATTTTGATTGTCAAAATTTTTGTATTAAATAAATATTACAGAATCAGCTATTATTTTATTATCTAATATAGATATTAAATAATAAATAACTCTGATAATTTAAATTAATCCTCAAGAAAGGTGTAAATTGAATTAAATCAAATTTCTTGACTAACACTGAAATTTGAGGATTGTCCTCAAACAAATTAAATGTAATTGTTTTACAAAATAGAAGATCTAAAATGAAAGGTTGAGGTGTGACTTCAATCGAATAAAATATAAATGTTATAACAATTTACTTATACATCTCTAGTATTAGATACTAGATATGAAGCACATAAATGTATGTAAATTGGCAGAATTTGAAAAACAAGTAGAAATATGATAAAAGGGATAAATGGGCTTGCGATTGGAAATGAAGTAGGCGCTGTTGGATTATCCAAAGGAAGTTGATTCTTGTTTTGTATACTGGCTTAATTAAATAAATAAAATAATTTTTTAATGAAATTCCATTTAAAATAAATGTTATTATAAATCTTGTTAAGACAAGGTTAAATTTCATTTGTAATAAAAGAACAATTGTTATTCATTTTATTTAAATGAAGTATCTTATGGAATTTCACAAATAGTTAATGATCTTTATAAATTGTTAACTATAATGTACTTGACATAAACACTGAATGGATTAAATTTAATAATTTAAATCCAGCACCTCCTTTAGCATTGTCAGTTAGCCAATATAAACAAGAAACGCATATCAAAACTCCATAATGATGGAATTTTGAGGTCATTTGATTTCGAATCTATGAAGAATGCAAATCTTGTTTATAAGGCAAAATAACCGAATCTCCTTTCAGTTGACATAGTGAACGGACTATTAAGTATTGGGTCTCATACATAATGATGTATATGGAGCAATGAATACATAAGCTAGATGTAGGTTTTATTACCTCTTGCATTTACTGATGATGTCAGTGGATATAGATATGTGTATCTTATGATACACAAATTAGAATCCTTTGAAAAGTTCAAAAAATTCAAAAATGAAGTTCAAACCCAATTTGATAGAAAATAAATACTCTTCGACCAGATCAAGAGAATAATTAAGCCAATAATTTAATGACTATCCAAATTAGTATGGAATTGTTTAACAACTCACTCCAACTAGAACACCATATTAAAATGGTATATGTGAAAGAAGAAATCGCACCTTATAAGATAAAATGCGATCAATGATAAGTCGTATAGATCTTCTAATAAATTAAATTTAGAACAATTGCATTTAATACTACTTAAATGATATTCGAGACACCATATAAGATATGGACTAGGAAATGTCCTAGTGTGTCTAATGCAAAGATTTGGGATGCAAGGCGTTAATTAAACGTCCTTCCTTTGATAAGATCGGACCCAAATCAGATGACTATTTTGTGGCAATATCCACAAGAGATAAATGGATTTATTTCTATAAATTCTCTAAGAATAAAATGTTTATTACTCGAATTGGTATCCTTTATAAAGGAGAGCCAGTCTCTAAGATACCAATGGGAATGAAATAAAATTTGAAATGTCTCGAAAAACAACAAAATACCATTGAATCTTGTATAGACAAGAAATAAAGTGGGAGTGACACAATAATTCTAATGTTATTTGATAACACATTAATTATTGTGAATAATGTTAGTTTTAAAAACAAGAAATAAATACTAATTCTAAGAAAGAAAATGTTTGGATTAAGAAGTTCATAATTGAACTTAATTCATTGTTGATTCAATGATTTACATTGCGATAACAATGTGGCTATTGCTCAAGCCTAAAACGTTAAACTCATTATCAATCCAAACATATATTTAAGAAATATAATTCTTGTGTGAAGTTGTTCACAGAGGATATGAACATATCTACAAAGTTGCAAAAGTTGTAATGTTGCATACCTACCGAATTAAACTCTATCACAGCAGAAGTTTAATAGTCACACTAGTTTCATGAGTATACGATACATGAATGATTGACTCTATTGCAAGTAGGAGATTGTTAGAGTTTATGCCCTAGAGGCAATCCATTTGATGTGATTAATAACGATGTTACTTTATTCAGAATAAAAATATTCTGTTATGTTATATGTACTGCGTAATATAAATATAAATATAATAGAAGTCCTTATAATAATGATAAGGAATTATATAGTTCGAGTAAGACTTGAACTTGAGATTATATAATATATTGAGTATTATTATTCTTAAATGTTCAAAGTCGAGTTTTATTTTTTATATAGGACAATAATAAAACATTAAGACTAGTATGTTGATTGAATGATGACCACATCTCATTGATAATTAATATACGAGATATTAATGTCAAGACATAAATACGTATTGGAGAATAGCGTATTGGGCTGACCCAACATGAGAAAAACTACATGGAATATAATTAACAGTATCATAAGTTATTCTCATATTGACAGTGATGTAATGGTCCTCAGACCAAAAATCATTATAATTTTATTCGACGATATTTGTGTTTGATATCCCCTAAAGTTACTCGTAACAGAGTAATGATAAGGGTGATTATTGGATACATCTTGAATCGAATGAAAATTATGAATGATCTAGATGGAATTTAACCCTACGATATATTTGTAGTGATATCCAAGGTCCTCTTGATTGAGTGTGACTATGAAATGCATGGTCGTGCTCAAATATTGATTTATTTTAAATAGTCTACTAATCAATCAAGATAAACGAATTAAATTATAAAGAGGATGATACGTTCCATGCCTCGAGTTTAATTCTGGATATATTGGTTAAAAGGATTATATTACATTGATACACTAGTTGTAGAATGGTTGTATCGAATCGTTGATCTTATTATAACTTGGGTAGCAGCGACGTATTGCTAGATGCCAATCACTGTTTATGATTTTAAATACGATTTAAAATCATTGCCAACATTATAATTACCTATAGGATCACAAACTTAGAGCATTGTAGAGTTGAAATCATTCTTTTGATAAATAAAACGTCAATATGTTGATATTTTATTAAGTGTTGAAAAGGTAAAACGGTCGGTTCCATATTTGATGGTATACGTTTGTTTGAAAAAGGGGGCTACACTTTCCTTTATAAACCGACATTTTAATGTTTCATGTCTAATAATAATTCATGTTTATGGATCATATGTTGTAAGCATTAATCTATTTGGAAATTTTTATATTTCTATTTTAAACATATTATAGTTTACAGTACGAATGAACTTTTGTAAATTAAGAAAAATAAATTGATTTTGCAACTCAAGTTTAAGTTACTATGTTTATAATTGCATTCATAAAAATCATTGGGTAAAAATATCATTTTTTAACATATCATGTGCCCCACGATTGTTCCGATATGAACTTTCAGACTCAAGATAGAAATCCGAGACGAAACCCCGAGTTAGACTCATCTCATCCGAGATCTCCCCTGATACGAGATCAAGTCTCCAAAATCTCCAAGACGGAAAATGACCGATATCCAAGATTTAAAACCTTGCCAACAACTAGCATACAATTATTAAACTTTGTAAGTTGTGCAACTCTAAGAGCTATTCCTCCTTTTTTACCATGGGATCTTAAAATAGCATTGAGGTCCCCAGACACAATCCAAGGCCCATCAATAAAATTAGAAAGCAAGCTGATTATATCCCATAAAGAAGTATTGAGGTTAGGGAGATTATTCGCATATACAATAGTAACAAACAACATGAAACGACCCGAAATCCCTCCCGACCTAGACCAAACTGGAATGCAGATTGCATTGCGAACACGGCGCATCAGAACACAGAACAGTAGAACATTACATTGCTAATACAACAATTTACATCGGAATACAAGAATAAGAGTATAAACAAATATTATACATCGAAAAATATCAGAGATTTAAAATACATAGCAATAGAAAAATAATACATAAGTATAATGTACAACGGTCAATACATCAACTAGCATAACTGAAAGAAATAGAAGGATACAAAGCTTTCCGAATATAGCTCTAGCTGTAATTCAGGATCCTACGAAATAGTATCTGCAAAAACCAAAACTACTAGCTGCCCATGTGGAAAATAAGGGCACCCAGAGTTTAGGTTAAAACAATAAACTCTGAGTCAGTCATGGGACTGGTATGAGAACTAAAATAGTTATTAGATTTTATTTTAAAGTTAGGTAAATCATGGGACCACGACGTATAACATGGAACGGGCTTTCTTCCAAGAATACTAGTGCATAAAAACAACAGTGCAATTCTAAAAGGAAAAATGAAGACATTATAAGACTCAGGTCCTATCACACAATGCAAACACAAACCAGAGGATAGAGTTTTGCCTTATAATAGCTAAATATGCTTGGTACATAAAATTTATCTTTTTTATTACTATAAGTGAAGAAATCAACTTCAAATATAAATGTATCAATCATAGATGGAATGGGTACCATATATCATGTCGCTATATAGGTTTACAACTAAAACCGTAAAGGTGTCGTATTAGAAAGTGGATTTCCATCATAAACGAAGGCAAGGGATCTTCCCTTCCGAATTTGAGACTTTCTAGCCCAAGCCACAGGACCCGGACTCAGGTGACCCTTGGAGCGGCCAGTCCGGTCCTCTCTTACTTTTGAGGATTAGTTATTCCTGAACAATATGTTTCCCTGCCCTATAGGGCATAAAATAAAGCCGCTAGGGACTCAAATCCGTGGTGCCTTGCTATCCATCATCCACATAAGTAAAATGTCTGGGCTTTATACCATAACACCCCTTCTAGCTAGAAAGAAACGCATGTCCTCCCTGCTGTCCTCTCCCGTTTCTAGTTCACACCGGGGTGTAAGGTTCGCGAATTAACGCTACAACACGAAGCTATGCTATTTAAAGTCGTGCTTCGATCATCATCCACAAGGCTCGGCTTTTCAACAAAATCCTTGATCCATGCAACTCAGCATGTCAAATTGTCAATTCATACCATATCATTGATCATCTACCAATATATAACCTCTGAGCTATTACGTCTCAGAGAAGGGGTGTCAAGCAAGAGAATAAATTCTCCGTCACCCAACAGATATACATTTAGCAGAGATCAACGAATATAGCATACAGGAATACAACGTCAGACATACCATCCATTTATAAGTCCATTCTAGGTCTGAACGAAATCAGAGGCACCTTATTCCTCATCCTATATGTCCAATACAGGAGAGAGGCCCTCGCATATCCGATCGATCTCCAAGTACGTCTAGACGACCACCACTATAACCCCGTCTTGGGTGTATAGCAAAATCAAGGCATCAGTAATCATCCCTACGATGTGAAGATCTCCGGTCTTCCACCACCGTCTTCATCATCGACTTTTAGTCGTCGTATCGATTATTCAGGATAGGTTAAACCCGATCCTTCTGAATAACTCGCGTATCTTATAATCAAGTGCTATAAACACATCATACTCCTCATTCCAATCTAGAATATTCTTGGGAAAGGTTCCCATTAATTTTATCAAAGATAAGTTCATTCAAACTTATTCTTTAATCTTTCTTTGGATATCAATTTCAAAAGATTTTATTATATCTTTTCACAACTTAAACCAAATTAAGGTTTATCCAAGTAGTCGGGATTTATGCCTTACCGAAGTAATCATTTATTTTACCCAATCCCAATCTATTCATCCCGTGGAGCAAAACTGGTAGTACTACATATCTAACACCCAATGTGTTACTGGTAACTTAATTACCATTTGGCGCTTCAAACCTAATCAAAGATTTGACTATCGCATAGAGTAAAACTGGTGGTACTCCATTCTCGATCAATTCTTGAATTCAGTAAATTACCTTATTCACCTTTCAATCCAATTGAAGATTTATTAAAAATCCATTTAGTTTTAATCTTCTCAAATCATTATCTCATGATTATTCAATCTTAGGAAATTAATCATATCTTTAACTGGGTTAGAGGACAAATGTCGTTTTCACGATAAACCCAAAATCATCTTTCATAAAAATGGAACCTTCACGGAAAACAACTTAACCGTAATCCATACAAATTTCTGTGTCAAACTAATACTATAAGTGGAATAATGGCCAAGCCTTTTTAATTCCATAAATAGGAACGGTCTTCCTTCACAAAAGCTTATCTCGATTATTAATAAATTGAATTCCACTCAATTCCAATTTAATTTATTAAATTGGAAAACTCTACTTTGGAAAATTACATTAAATCTTAGTTAAAAGATTAATAAATTACAAATCATAATTCCACTGTTAATCAGGTTTTAAGAATAAATGTCGTTTAAAACATCGTTCACGATGAACCCAAAATCAGCTACCATTTCATTCCAATTATGTTTATTAATTGGAAAATCTCATTAAATCTTAATAAAAAGATTTATTCTTTTCTCAAATGGGTTCAAAAACAGTTTTATTTAAGACACAATTCTCTACAAACCCAAAATCCAATTTGATATTAAATATAAGGCTTTGAATAGAATTCATGTCGAATTATATTCAATATCAAATTCTGAAACCAACAAATATCATATTGGAAATAACGATATCGATATGTTCCAAATTCCCATAACAATATCCGTATAATCACGGAATCCAATATTGGAATATCCGAAGATAATTTCCATTCCAATTTATATATTGGAAAACTCTGGTTATGTTAAACTCTGTCATTCTTTATGATTTGGATTTTGCCTTAAATTCCGACTTGCTCCTTTGCCATCCCGGCCAATTCCAGAATGTAGTGCATGTTGTCACAATTCCAATGGTTCCTGTTTCACTGGATTTCGACATCGTATGAGAAAGATACAATTTTTCAAAGGATATGAAGTTTTAAAATCAAAGAAATTAACAAATTTTTTTAACCTTTCTTCTTCTAAAACCCTCAGCCGTATGTTTTCTATTTGATCAAAACCTAGGTCTTGATTTTTCACAAAAACTGGAGCACTAGGGGATGATCTGATGTATCCACCATCTCGGCCTTCGCATCAGCTTCCCGGCGATATGCTCGACGTCGAGCTCGACCTGACGACGGCGGCGGAATCTCAAACGAGGCAGCGCGACTTTGGAGGCCCAATTCTTGAAAATTACACCACCAAACAAGATCGCACCGTATGGGTTGAGAGATTACATGATTGTCTATAATTTTCTCTTAAGAAGTTTCTTGAATTGAAACTTGGATCGAAAGATTTTAAGCCGAAAAGGTCTGAAGCTTTTCCTGCCATGTGGTTTTAAGGGTTACGGGATTTTTTTTCGAATACGAGAAAATGAATGGAATATTCTGATTGGTTGATTTAAATAATTATTTTATTTTATTTTCCAAAAATGTGATTTTTCCTCCGAACTCTAAATCAAACCCAACGGCTGTCACCCCTAGCTAAAACCCCCATTCCGGACACAATGAGATATGTCTCATAAGCGAATTCAGCTGTTCGGTAGGTTTTTATCAAAATTAAAATATAAATTGAATATTGAGTTCAAACATACGTTTTAATTTACTAGGGCCACATATTGACTCCAAAAATTACGAATAATTAAATTCAGCTATGTTTTGACGATACGGTCCCATAGAAACTAGTTTCGTCGAATTTGGAGGCCGTTTACAAAATGCTCATTTTCCAGTCGATTAAATTTACAATTGAAATTCAACGTGCCTTTAAATTTGCCACGCTCCCATATTAGCTCCAAAAATTATAAAAATTGGAACCTAACAATAATTTGACATTCCGGATCCACAGAAAGTGGTTTCGTCGAATTCGGAAGTCGTTTGCAAAATTTCCCTTTTAAGGCGTATATATAATATCGATTATATATATATATAATCCATAGCGACTATTTCCAATTTTCATTTAGTCATAACTTACATTTTATAATACAAAATCTTAATTTCTTACATCCGTTAGAAAGATATTATCGATTCGATCCTAACGTTTCTGGTTTTATCCAATTCTGATTTGCATTGAATTATATATATTTATTCAAAGTTTAAAATCAAATTTTCAAACTACCGCGCCATTTCAGGCTCGTAATATAATTAAAATAAATTTATACGTTCTAACTTCAAGTTAAATAAAATTTTAGTCGTTATTATTTAAAATAAATCATTTTAAATATTCTAAATCCATTAAAATAGCTTAAATTAAAATTTTAAATTGGTTCTGAAATTCCGGGTTGTCACATAACACTAGTCCCTCCGAATTTTTAGCAGGAAAAATGATTTGTTGGGTGTCCTTATCAATAACATTCATCTGCCAGATCCCCTTATTCAAAACAATAATAATACGACCTTGAGAATTACCATTATTGTTGTGAGTGAGATCCCATTCACTACCAAGCGTAGAAGCAAAAAAATTAAGATTGTCTTTTGTGAGCTTCTTCTCTAATATACCGATGATAGAAGGAAGATACATCCTCCTAAGATTAGAGAGGTATAAACCGCGAGTATCATTATTTAGACCTCTCACATTCCATGTAATTAGGAACATGGAGATTTGGGAGTTATGCTCCTCAAAATGTGAGAAGAACCTTCTCTTGCCTCAGTCTTTTTATTGTTGATCACTATCTCTTTGAACTACTCTTTTTTTTTATTTGGCTTTGTTAATGGTTCATTATTACCATTTTCCTCTTTATCACTTTCATCCTTACTATTTATGTCAATATTTAGCTTATTTATGTCTTCTAATGATTCAGGAGAACTTCTTGATCCGCCTCCAACATGTCCTCTAGATGAATTATTTGCCCTTGTGCATCCGTTTCTTGGGCCTCAGCCTGAATAACTAGCGAAGTTACCACAAGAACATATTCTTTGCTTGAGACAGATCCACAACATGCTCATCTTGGGCTAGGAATTCTTAGGCCTGGGATAGATCCACTGTTAAGTCTGCATGAGAGCCGGTGGACCATCCTGGACTGCCGCCACTTCCATAGAAGGAGAAGTACCTTTAGATGTAAATATGTTTATAGTAGTAGTCTCTGTAGTGTCGATATGATCATGGTTAGGACTCTGTAATTCATTTGGGCTGCGTCCAGCAGTTTTGGGTAACCAAACTTGCCTTATAGGCTTAACAACGGTCACACATTGGTCATCATAATGACCGAAACATTCACACCTTTTGCAAGTAGGTGAATTATATTCATATTCTACCTTTTGAATGTACGTATTACCTTTAGTATCTTTAGCTCTTATTTGATATTTGATATCTTTACATGCTTTTAAATCTACTAGTACTCTAGCATAATTCAAACGTTTGATATTTTTAGTGTATTCATCCATTTCTAGAGGATCCCCAATAAGACTTGCAAGCATACTAATCCCCCTAGCATTCCACGGGGATAAGTCAAGATTAATTAGTTTAATCTAAACTGGATAGTATTCAATCATGTGTCTCTCTGAATGAAGGTCTGGTTCCCATGTTTTAATAAAGATTAGTTTAGAGTCCATGAATCAAGGCCCCCCTTCTAACACCCGATTACAATCAGTTTCTGTTCCAAACTTGATCAAGTAAAATCAATTCTCTCTGGCAAACACATCCCATCTTCCCACCGGTTTCCATTCACGTTTGATGTAAGCATTTAGATGGACATAATAAGGTATTTGGGTCTATACCCAACCAAATATATATGTATATATGTATGTATGTATATATATGTGTATGTATGTATATATATATAATGCATCCACATTTCTTTGCTAGGTCAAACGTGTGACAACCTGAATTCCGACGGACCGATTTTTTTTCAAAAGCCCAATCTATCGAAACCCGTATTGGTTTGCTCTGGTATCCTGCAGAAAAGACAAAGACATAAAACATGTCAGAGTTCGGAAAACATCTCACAGTGGAAGGAACAAAATATAATGTAATCAAAACGTAGCTTTACCTTAATAACAATATTGCTAAACCAGTATCCAAAGCTATATAGACTCTGTCATGAACCTAACCTGCGAATGTTATGAGGAGGGGGTCAGAACATAAGTTCTGGTGACTGGACTTAAATTACACTTCTGGATAATCCTACATATACCGTTTGATTACATTTCTTATTTATTAGGTTATCTGTGTTATTAGCACTCAAGGCTAACACACACACGTCGCACCCATCTACTCCCTAATAGACTAACCTAATATTGTGTATATGTAGCTACCCCCAAATTGAGGTATACCCCATGGTACCCCACTCTCACGGCCTCCTTCGTAACACCACATTAATATGCGCAGTCCCTCATCCTATGCCATAGCAACGTACATTTCTCTATAACAACGCTACACCTGCATAGAACCACTATCGTTGTACTACGTAAGAGTACTAACTGTTGTCCTCGAACTTCCTCATCGAGTAATGCCTTAGAGTCTACGATACACCACCCAGAGCAGACAGGCATGTATCTAGACTTTCTTACGTACGTATCGTCAAACATATTTGATGCCTAATCCGCATAGCCATCATGTGTGCGTGCCCGAGTTCCGTTGCAGGGCTACACAAGAAACACAGAATTCGGTCGGGAGCTTTCCTCATATATGCGCAAGGCCCGCCTTTAAGATCCTCTCACACAAATATCCCTAGGGTCTGTTTTCTATGGTGGCTATGGCCCCACCTCAGCCCCTCCCTAAACTAGTAAAGACTACAAAAGCTAAGCGACATGCCCCTAAGAAAACAATCTAAACATCAATGTGGCGTCTCCCCTCAACCACCGTCCCACGATAGTGAATGGTTAATGGTACTTTTGGGTTTAGCTCTAGTCTTTTCGCATCCTACTAGCTGCCGATGACAGGTATTAGACGACCTACTATCATTGTTGGTCCTGACCCTCCGCCTCCATTGAGGCAGCCGCCGAATCACCCTTCAATCACAGCATTCTGACTGCCAAGTTATTCTTGCAGTCAAGGCCCACCCACCTAGTAGTTACGGGCAGACCCAACCTCTGCGAGCATAGCCTGAAACATCTGCCACCACACAGAGGACTATTAGAAGCACCTTTAACGTCTCAAGAAGCCGCGTGCTTCCCCTTCCAGTCCGTCGGAGCCGTTGGAATAATCAGATGAACGTGCACCCCCCTCGTGCCTTATGACACCGTGATGATCTACCTCGTTGGGCTATTCATCCCATAACGTACGGACTATTCCAAGCGCCTCGGTTTAATATGTCATTAGACCCTACATCTAATCATTAATTACGCGCTTGCTCCACCTCGTCAGTTTTCTCATTAACTTGGTTATTCTTATTCGCATTGACTTCTTTTTCAAGTTTACCAAGTTACCCTTGCTTATTAATTCCATTTATAACTTAACCCATTTAAGTTTATTAATAAGCCTACAACATGTTATTCTTATGATCTATTCATTATCTCATCTTATGGTTACTATATCATGTTCTACTTAATTTACAATTAAGTACAATTTAATTCACATATACATTGGTAAGAGAATAACTACCTAAGTATCAACCCCGAAGACCGAAATCAACATCAGATTGACACTCAAAGAATTACTCAACTCAACCAATCTCTTGTTATGTCCTAATCCCTTTCCATTCATATAACTTATGTTATCTTCATTTGTAGATTTATTCTTGTCTTTACAGATTACTTAATTTACAATTAAGTACAACTTACCTTATTACATAAGTTATAATTCCCACTTGTCCCTAGGACAAGCCTACCTATTATCTTTCCTCTTCTTAAGTTCATTCAAAATAGGTTATTATTATCATTCCCCATTTATTCACATTTTCTTCTTTACCGTTGTAACCATCTTTCATTCAATTCCATTTATTTCCATTAATTACAATTAATGTCATTTATCACTCCTTCCATATACATACATACATATATATATATACACACACACACACACACACACATTAATGCACTAGACCTCTCACATTAAGCCTACACCAGTGGATGCTGGATTTGCCAGGTGATTCTGGGAAGACTTCGTCCACAAATCGACTTAACCTCGTGTCTTATCACCATTACATGTTTTATTTATGCGCTTAAACCCCTCACAATAGATTTACCACTTGTAGATGCTGGATGTGCCAGGCGGTTGCGGGCAGACTTCTACCACAAGTGTAATCTAACCTCGTATCTAAGTGGGGTTACAGTTTCTTATTACTATAAATTTTCTATATAACCGAGGCATATCTATTCTTCCAAATTTTCACGGTAATTTTCATGTCATCATATTATGCCTATTTTGCGCCATATGTTCCTTTTAACATATAATCAATTATATTTTAACATGTAATCAATTAATCAGATAATGGTCAAAATTTTAACAATAACATGTGATTGCCAAATCATGTAATTACTCTAACATGTAAGTTTCTCAATTTCTACCGTTAACGGTCTAGGTACATAAATGTCACAATTTAACATAGAATTGAAACAACGGTACTTACTACACATATTTTGGCAAATTTTCCAACATATTAATATCTTAGCATATTAATGTTCCAACATGTCACATTCATTACTTTAATCTTTTTAACATATGCATAAACATTTCAACATAACATGTCAAATTTACCTAAAATTCTCATTTATCCCAATTAATATGTCCGCAAAATAAATCTTTATAACAATATCCATGTACATCATAACATGCTAATTGATTAAATATAATTTCCATCTTTAGCGTGTTAATCCATCGCATCAATTTAACTTCTCCAATACATTTATTATAAATATTCATGGGGAATGATCAAACGATAAACATACTATTATTCACAAGGGATAATTTAAACCCACTCACCTTGTACGCTTTCCCAATTCTAGACTTGATCAAATTTAGCATCCATGGTTTTTCCCTTAATCGAATTCAAAACCCAACGACCATGGATTGATTATTTTTATTAAAAGAGAACGGAATGGAAGAAGAAGGAATTAAATAGATTGAATCTAGAAGTTTACCTTGCTTTTCATGATTCTGAATAATCTTTTATTAATAATATAAATTCTTTTTCTCTAATTCTAAAGCAGAAGAAGCCTAAATCTAATTTCTATTTTTAGAATAGGTTTTGGAGGAGAAGAGAATTGCTTGAGGAAGAAGAAGAATAGAGTTTTGGCGTCGCAATTAGAATTATGAAGTTTAGGGTTAGCTCTAGAGGTCTATTTATATGTATGTTAGAGAAACAAGGCCCACTGGATTAAAACAAAACCCATCTAAACCATCCACCTCACAAAAAAAAGAATGTTCCAGAACACAGCCAACACAGCCAGGGTGCGTTGCACCCGCATCCATGCATTGGGGGGGGGGGGGGGGGGTGTCGACACCCCCATGTGGGTGTCGACCCCCACATCATATTTTTTTTCTTTTTTCTTTATTTGAAATTTGATTTATTAATTCTACATATATGCGTACAAATCAAATTTCAAACATTCCTTCTTTGTTCGTGCGCAACCCTTAATTTGAATTATGTTTACGAGACGTATAGGCACGCGCTTCGCGCGTGGTAATGGCACGCGCTCCGCGCGTGGTGATGGCACGCACGGAGCCATTCAACAAAATAAAAATATGTCGTTAGTACATGGTCTGGTATATTTCATGTCCATTTTATTTTTCTGTATATTTATTTGCTCAATAGTTTCTTTTAATTTTCCTATTTTCATTACTGTGCATTAATTTTCTTCTATTTCTAATTCATGCATGTTAATTCGTGTGACCGTTATTCAAAACATTTATTTTTATTTCTAATTTTAAAAGTTCCATTCTTAATACGCGTGCACATACTCTTGAAATAAATATTTCCACACATACGCGTGATTTAATTCCATTTACGATGCGCATTTATTTTCGAATTCAAACATACGCGTGATTTAATTCCATTTACGTTACCTTTCTAGATTTAATTTTCTGCTTTCAAATTTTAACATTATTCCCATTTAGGTCTCTATTAATGTCATTAATGACGCGCATGGCTAATTAAAGGAACATTGCTATTTAACTTTAAATACTTTCCATTTTTTTTCTTGATTTAATTCCTTTTATCATATGTGTTTGTTTTTAGTAAAGGGCATTTTCGGTAGTTTGCGTGTATACCAAAAAGGTGTGACACCAAACCTATTCCGATTATTAGTAAAGATTTGCATTCAACTATTATGCGTATACTAAGTCCTTGTACGCGAACAATTATTTATTTTAGTTTCAAATCAAATCATTTATTTCTCTTTTTAACCATTCTTCCAATTAAACCTCCAATTAACTTAACCCTTTTCACACTGAATTGCTTCTTAATTAAACCTTCTTTTTAATTAAACCGCTTTCACACTAAGCCACTTCTTAGCCATTCCCTTAAAACAAAAGTATGGCGCTGGCGGGAATTGAACTCTGAACCTCTTGTATGCAAGTAACATGTTCTAACCAACTGAGCTACTTAGTCTTTTGTTAAAAAGACTTAGAACAATGGTAACCATCATTCTTTTCTCATTCCTTTTTTTCACGTTTTGTTGCAATATTTAATTTAAAGATATTTCTTTAATTTTAAATCAGTTTTCTGCAAACCATAGGTCTAAATTGACCAGAAAATCTCCACGAGTGCAATGACGCTAATTTTGTGATCAAATTATGGAAGCTCTTCAAATTTTCTTTTTTATTACTATTTAAATGTTCGCTTGCATTTCTTCACATTTCATATATTGCATGTAATTTATTTTATTAATCTTTTTCTTTATTTCACCGAATGAACTTATTACATGCAATTTTATTATCATTATTTAATTTTTCCCTTAAATATATCTATGCATATAATATATATACATATATTCATATTTTTAATTGCATTAAAAATGCGGGGTGTTACATTCTCCCACCATTAAGAAATTTCGTCCCCAAAATTTGATAAGGGTAAAATAGATAATCCCTCGCATAAAAATCATCCATCATGTGTGCATCCAATTTTTGCAAACATTGTGCACATGTGCAAAGTGAAATACATCATAGTAATGTATGTATGCCTAATTGGTAACACCTATATGTATGCAAAATTTTCAAAAAATCTTTTTAAAACATGGTGCTCACGTCCTAAATATAGTTGCAGTTCTATATGAATGCAATATTTTGAAAACCAAAATAGCTTTTCATCCAAATTTTCCCACACTCTTACAGAATAAGAGCATAGTTCATCCAATTGTTGCATCCAAAACCCTGCCAACCATCATTAAATTTCGAAATTTAGAAAAATCTAATTTTCTAAACTCGATTTCTTATGTTTCAAAAAGGTATAAAATGGAAAAATTCTCATCTTCCGTTTTTCTTTTATGTACCTTTTCTAATTGTACTTGGATTTTATGTAACTACTCTATAAAGATTTCCTATTTTCCTATCCAAGCACAACCCACATAAGAAAAATTTCTTTTCTTTTTCAACTTGTCTTGGATTTTTTTTATTTTTATCCATCTTTTCTTAAAATTTTCATTTTCTTTTCCCGTCATGTTTGTTGCTTCACTGAATTCATTATTTTCTTTTTAGTTAGGCTATTTTCTTTCTTAGTTTTTTTTTCAAATAAGCCTTTCCATATTTTAACTACATCCTACACAACTACTACTAAGTGCCAAGAATCTTAGGACTATGTCACTTCCGACAACCACAAGTCCAAACAACAGAATCTACACTCTTACTTGCCCTTCACCACCTAGTAGTCTACTAGTCCTTGCTGTGCATTACTAGCCTATACCAAGCAATAATTCAAGGCTTGACAATGCTTATGCGTTCTACGGGAATTTGGTTTTATTATTCTACGATAGTCCTTGCTATTTACTTCCTAACCTCAAACTTTTCTCACTTTTTCTATGCACTAATCCTTACCTACTCCATTCTTTTTTTAAAACACGGTTTGGTCTCCTTTTCTTTTCATTACATTCTCCTTCCAAAAATTAAAAGTACTAAAACTTTATTTTCCTTTCCAAAACTTACTTTTGCTAAGCCATAAAAACATGTCAGAAAATAAAAATGTAAAACATTTTTTTTCAAATCACAAAAATGGAGTAGACACGGACAACTATTGGGTTACGTTGTTTATACCTACAATGTTAATTTTGGCTGCTTTCTACAAGGTGCAAACATCTACTCTATTCTTGCCCTCTACAACTTATTTTGTCTACTCCACAATTTTTTTTAAAAACAATTAACAAAATTTATTGTTAACCGAATAGAGATTTCAAAACTTTCTTTTACAAAATCCAACATTTTGTATGCTTTACTTTTTAATCCTTTCATATATTAATATGAAAACTAGTGAGCTATACATGCTCTATAATGTACACTTTTTCATGAAAGAATTCATTTAAAACAAGAAATCATTAATTTACAAAGTATACCCCACTTTACTTTAAAACCCAATATGCATTTTTCAAATATGTTTCTTATATATCTCTTTCAAACATCAAAAATACTTTTAAGATTAAAACTTTAAAACACCATAAACTCTTTCGCCAATTTTTTTTATAATTTCAAGTTCTTAAAAGTTAACAAATGGGTTAGACACATAGTGGGCTTCCAACTTACCTAGGCTTTCCTAAATACCCTCACAAATTCAATTCTCTCAACTATATATATTCCTAATCCATTTTCCTCTTTCTATTTAGTGGGCTCCACCATGAATCTAGGTTTATAGATATAATATATTTATGTTTTTGAAAATACAAATATGCTCACTCATTATCTCCCTAGGAACCCTAAACCGAAGCTCTGATACCAGATGTGACAACCTGAATTCCGACAGACCGATTTTTTTTCTTCAAAAACCCAATCCATCGAAACCCATGTCGGTTTGCTCTAGTATCCTGCAGAAAAGACAAAGACATAAAATAAGTCAGAGTTTGGAAAACATCTCACAACGAAAGGAACAAAATATAATGTAATCAAAACATAGCTTTACCCTAATAACAATACTGCTAAACCAGTATCCAAAGCTATACGGTCTCTGTCATGAACCTAAACTGCGAATGTTATGAGGAGGGGGGTCAGAACATAAGTTCTGGTGACTGGACTTAAATTACACTTCTGGATAATCCTACACATACCGTTTAATTACATTTCTTATTTATTAGGTTGTCTTTGTTATTAGCACTCAAGGCTTATACACACACGTTGCACCCATCTACTCCCTAGTAGATTAACCTAATATAGTGTATATGTAGATACCCCCAAATTGAGGTACACCCCATGGTACCCTACTCACATGACCTCCTCCAGAACACCACATTAATATGTGCAATCCCTCATCCTATGCCATAGTAACGTACGTATCTCTATAACAACGCTACACTTGCATAGAACCACTATCGCTATACTACGTATGAGTATTGACTATTGTCCTCGAACTTCCCCATCGAGTTAGATTCTTCCATCGATTAATGCCCTAGAGTCGCACAACCATCGTGTGTGCATGCCCGAGTTTCGTGGCAGGGCTACACATGAAACACAGAACTCGGCCGGGAGCTTTCTTCATATCTGTGCAAGGCCTGCCTTTAAGAGCCTCTCACATAAATATCCCTAGGGTCTGTTTTTTATGGTGACTATGGCCCCACCTCAGCCCCTCCCTCAACTAGTAAAGACTACAAGAGCTAAGCGACAAGCCCCTAAGCAAACAATCTAAACATCCATGTGGCGTCTCCCCTCAACCACCGTCCCACGATAGTGAATGGTTATTGGTAATTTTGGGTTTGACTCTAGTCTTTCCGCATCCAACTAGCTGCCTGTGATAGGTACTCGACGACCTACTGTCATTGTTGGTCCTGACCCTCCGCCTCCGTTGAGGCAGCCGCCGAATCACCCTTCCATCACCGCGTACGGCATTCTGACTGCCAACTTATTCTTGCAGTCAAGGCCCACCCACCTAGTAGTTATGCGCAGACCCAGCCTCTGCGAGCACAGCTTGAAACATCTGCCACCACACAGAGGACTACAAGGAGCACATTTAACGTCTCAAAGCCGCGTGCTTCCCCTTCCAGTCCGTCGGAGCCGCCAGAATAATCATATGAATGTTCGCTCCCCTCGTGCCTTATGACACTGTGATGATCTACCTCATTGGGCTATTTATCCTATAACGTACGGACTATTCTAAGCGCTTCAGTTTAATATGTTGTTGGACCCTACATCTAATCGTTAATTACGCGGTTGCTCCACCTCGTCAGTTTTCTCATTAACTTGGTTATTCTTATTCACATTGACTTCTTTTTCAAGTTTACCAAGTTACCCTTGCTTATTAATTCCATTTATAACTTAATCCATTTAAGTTTATTAATAAGCCTACAACATGTTATTCTCATGATCTATTCATTATCCCATCTTATTGTTACTATAACATGTTCTAGTTAATTTGTAATTAAGTACAACTTAATTCACATATACATTGGTAAGAGAATAGCTCCCTAAGTATCAACCCCGAAGACCGAAATCAACATTAGATTGATACTCAGAGTATTACTCAACTCAACCAATCTCCTGTTATGTCCTAATCCCTTTCCATTCATATAACTTGTGTTATCTTCATTTGTAGATTTATTCTTGCCTTTACAGATTACTTAATTTACAATTAAGTACAGCTTACCTTACTACATAAGTTATAATTCCCACTTGTCCCTAGGACAAGCTTACCTATTATCTTACCTCTTCTTAAGTTCATTCAAAATAGGTTATTATTATCATTCCCTATTTATTCACATTTTCTTCTTTACCGTTGTAACCATCTTTCATTCGATTCAATTTATTTCCATTAATTACAATTAATGTCATTTATCGTTCCTTCCATATACATATACATATGCATATACATATACACACACACACACATTTATGCACTAGACCTCTCACATTAAGCCTACACTAGTGGATGCTGGATTTGCCGGGCGGTTCCGGGCAGATTCTTCCACAAGTCGACTTAACCTCGTGTCTTAGCACCATTACATGTTTTATTTATGCACTTAGACCCCTCACATTAGATTTACCACTTGTGGATGCTGGATGTGCCGGGCGGTTCCGGGCAGACTTCTACCACAAATGTAATCTAACCTCGTGTCTAAGTGCGGTTGCAGTTTCTTATTACTGTAAATTTTCTATATAACCTAGGCATATCTATTCTTCTAAATTTTCGCTGTAATTTGCATGGCATCATATTATGCCTATTTTGCGCTATATGTTCCTGATTATATGTTAACATGTAATCAATTAATCAGATAATGGTCTAAATTTTAACAATAACATGTGATTGCCAAATCATGTAATTACTTAACATGTAAGTTTCTCAATTTCTACCGTTAACGGTCTAGGTACATAAATGTCACAATTTAACATGGAATTGAAACAACGGTACTTATCACACATATTTTGGCAAATTTTCCAACATATTAATATGTATTAATGTTCCAACATGTCACATTCATTACTTTAATCTTTTTAACATACGCATAAACATTTCAACATAACATGTCATATTTACCTAAAATTCTCGTTTATCCCAATTAATATATCCGCAAAATAAATCTTTATAACAATATCCATGTACATCATAACATGCTAATTGATTAAACATAATTTCCATGTTTAGCGCGTTAATCCATCGCATCAATTTAACTTTTCCAATACATTTATTATAAATATTCATGGGGAATGATCAAACGATAAACATACTATTATTCACAAGGGATAATTTAAACCTACTCACCTTGTACGCTTTCCCAATTCTAGACTTGATCAAATTTAGCATCCATGGTTTTTCCCTTAATCGAATTCAAAACCCAACGACCATGGATTGATTATTTTTATTAAAAGAGAAAGGAAAGGAAGAGGAAGGAATTAAATAGATTGAATCTAGAATTCTACCTTGCTTTTCATGATTCTGAATAATCTTCTTATTAATAATATAAATTCTCTTTCTCTAATTCTAAAGCAGAAGAAGCCTAAATCTAAATTTTATTTTTAGAATAGGTTTTGGAGGAGAAGACAATTGCATGAGGAAGAAGAGGTATAAAGTTTTGGCGTCGCCATTAGAATTATGACGTTTTGGGTTAGCTCTAGAGGTCTATTTATATGTGTGTTAGAGAAACTAGGCCCTTTGGATTAAAATAAAACCCATCTAAACCGTCCACCTCACTAAAAAAGAACATCCTAGAACACAGCCAACACAGCCAGGGTGCATTGCACCCGCACTCATGCGCAGGGGGGGTGTCGACACCCCCTTGTGAGTGTCGACCCCCATACGTCATATTTTTTTCTTTTTTCTTTTTTTCTTTATTTGAAATTTGATTTATTTATTCTACATATATGCGTATAAATCAAATTTCAAATATTTCTTCTTTGTTTGCTTCTTTGTTCGTGCGCAACCCTTAATTTGAATTATGTTTATCTGCATTCAACTCTTATGCATATAATAAGTCCTTGTATGCAAACAATTATTTATTTTAGTTCCAAATCAAATCAATCAAATATGGCGTTGACGGGGATTGAACTCTAAGCCTTTTGTACGCAAGTCACATGTTCTAACCAATTGAGCTACTTAATCTTTTGTTAACAAGAATTAGGACAATGTTAACCATCATTCTTTTCTCATTCCTTTTTTTTTTCACGTTTTGTTGCAATATTTAATTTAAAGATATCTCTTTCATTTTAAATCGGTTTTCTGCAAACCATAGGTCTAAATTGACCAGAAAATTTCCACGAACGCAATGATGCTAATTTCATAACCAAATTCGGAATATCTTCAAATTTTCCTTTTTATTTCTATTTAAATGTTCACATGCATTTCTTCGCATTTCATGTACTGCATGTAATTTCTTTTATTAATCTTTTTCTTCATTTCACTGCATGAACTTATTACATGCAATTTTATTATCGTTATTTAATTTTTCCCTTAAATATATTTATGCATAATATATATATATATATTCATATTTTTAATTGCATTAAAAATGCATGGTGTTACAAAATGCCTTATCATCCAAAAATACGTATTCCACCTCATTGTCTATTGCAAAAGCAAAATTTTCAACTTCCCCTGCAATCTTAGTATTACCTTCAAAAGCGTTAGCCCAAGTTCTAATTCCACATCTGAAAGTTTGATTTGATTTCGATCTGGTGTTAGCCTATTTTTTTGAATTAGAAACATAGTTCGACCGTCTAAGGTTCAAATATTAAGACCCTTCCTTGGATCTTCACCTGTTTTATGCTTTCTACCCACAACCCTAGCATAAGATTTGCGTCTTACCTCTTGCCAACAAGTGTCTAGAACAAAGGGATTTGGATTAGATAAAGGAACAAAGTTCGCATGATTTGAATTTTTTGTCGCTTGTGAATTTCGAGGACCTGCCATCAGTGAGAAAACGAGTTGATTGAATTATCTACTTTTTTGTGAGAATTAGAGACATTGTGAACCATATTAATGGCTATTATTTATTGAGCGGATTCAGTGGTTTAAAGTGCTACAAAACATGTGGAACTTAATTCAACATCTAGTCTTGAACTTAATAAATCATTCTTCACGATTGCCACTACATACACCTATACGCTAACATGCATAAGCATATGTAATCCATATCTATTACATTGCTCCATTTATGTGAAGGTTCTGTTCTAATATAAAAACAAATTGGCAACCACTATAGTTGGCACCATTTTATTTTATTTTATTGTTTTCAAGTAGTGCGTTTAGAAATTGCATCACTAAGTTAATTTTATTGTACATGTATGAATTTTTTTAACTAAAATTTATTGCTAAAATGAAATTATAATTTACATAACGAAATCTCTTACATAGCAATTTTTAACTCATACATCATACTGATGCTGGCCTCAAGCTCTATATAAGAAGGAGAAAATGATTGCTACAACTATATTTTAGCTCATCCTCATTGCTTACAAGATTTTGTTGTTGACATCAATTAAAACGCATAGAGAAATTGTTACATCAATTTAACTTCTATAAAAAAATGTGATATTAAATGTAAAGAAAAACTAAAAATATGTATGCTTGAATCAAGTACTGTATACTTTAGCAAGTAATAAGGTTTACAACGAATGGAGCATAATGGGAAGCACGTTCTTCATGGTGGACAAGAAATTATATATATATATATATATATATATATATATGTGTGTGTGTGTGTGTGTGTGTGTGATGGTTAATTATCAGCCTCGTTAATGGCGACTGGTGAAGCTTTCACCAGTTTTCGTCATGCGTGAGTGCCCTCCTTTCTTTACTTTCCTTATCTGGTTTTTTACAATCGCTTTACTCCATCAACCTTCAACGAGATTATTCGTTGATAATAATCTTGCTTTTCATCTGTTTTTAACAATTAAATTCAGATCTGAAAACCACAAAGTGGCAGATCTGTTAACCTACCAGGAGATCTATATGCCGATTCGACTCCATCTACCCAATCTTTATGGATTTTGGTAGTTTGAGTATGGATTTTCAGGACATCGTTAATTTGGGATTCGGCATTGCCGGCGCCACTGTTTAAGATTCAGTTCGAAGTTATCCAACCGATTTTCCATGGTTGAGCTAGGTCAAGGTCGGTTTTGAATTGGGTAAGATTATTTTCATTTGGATCTAGGGTTAATGAATTCTGAGTATTTTGGTTTTTCGTTCAGATTTGGTTAAGTAGTTTAGTCATCTACCGATTATAATATACCTGTTTTTGAAGTTTTATTTTAGTTTCACAAAGGATCTGGTTTATCGATTTAAAGAAGCCTCTTCAGATTGTTCAAGATAGTCCCAATAACCTTCTATGTGATAATCATTAGATGAATATGGGCCTATCGATATGAAGAAAATAGGGTTCAGCATGTTTACAGGTTATGGATGAAGAATACGAGCTCCTTATTTCTTTGTTTAAAACGTTCTTCTATTATCATTCAGATTCATCAAGTTTAATCAATATTTTTGCACGTTAAACAACATCACGTGAACCCATTTATGAGACTTAATGTAACGACCCGAGAATTTTCGACTCGAAAATCGATATAAAGCACCATGTCAACTATTCAAGCATCGAAAATACTGGATAGTTAATAGGGAGAAGTTAAAGGGAGAGAAAAGAAGGAAAGAAATATTAGAGTAGAAGGGAGAAGAAGAACAACGGAATTTCACAGCGGAACGAATAAATACAATATATCAAATCTCTTGACAAAAAGAATCTGTATGCATACCATTTATCAGAGTACAACATACATCAGTCACAGCGGAAATAAACTTTAAATAACTAACGGTAAAGCCTCCTGCTTCCAGCTCCTGAAAACTTCAAGCGAAACCTAACCTGGAAATATACTCGGTCTGACCCAAGCACATTTGAAGAAAATCAAAATTCACCCGGATCAGTCTGGAATACTTTTAGCGATAAATTCATAGCACAAACAACTTGTTTGACATTAGAAATCCTTTTTTGAAAGAAAAGGATAATAGTAAGACCAGTCCACACATAAATACGGACGGTTTTCATTTTACTATAACCCAAAACATTTTTGAAATCAATATTATTTGATATTATAAGAGTGTCTATCAAATCACAAATGAATAATCGATCTAGTAGAACGCTTGTATCTCACGCTCTACATACATAGTATAAAAATAAAACCACGGGTGTGAATTGGAGATTGGATTTCGACTATGACAAGGTATGGAACCACCTGCCGATAGTGTATCTCTAGAGGGGAATACACTTGGTTCAATAAGAACATCTTGCAACCCGGCTCACACATGACCGACCACTCATTTCGCTTGAGTATATCGAATATATATCACTAATGGTTGGAATCAGCAACCATTTCCCAAAAAAGGGACAACATCGAAATAGATTAAAGAAGGAAAATAATTTTCTCTAGATAGGTGATTATACACCATAATGGGAGCGACCCACATATCCATGTTGCCTGCCCGATTTTTGTCATTTCCCGGTTGTGAAGGTTGAGGTTTGAAATTACATTTTTAAGACAGCACACCGCCATATACTTTGAATGCCACATTGTTAGGTCCGTCAAATCACTAATTGACGTCCTCAAAAATACATTGGGTACGTTTGAAGAAATCAATGTATGTGACCATTTGGAAGTACTCTGTCAAACATTCGTCTAGATAAGTTGTCCTGGGACTGGACAAACCGAAGGCACCCACTTACTGCATCCTATATATGAATCACCCCAAGAATCAGTAGCGATAAGTTCTTGCATATCCGTGGATTTCAATCGCGACAGAATCACAATCCAAATAACTCTGGCTGCACTATAGAGAGATTTGTCAAGTAGTTCTTCCGCTCATGAAGATCAATGGTCTTCAATGCTTCATCTTTATATATTTTTCCCTGCAAGTTAGTTTCGAACGTACAGTTGGTTCGAAGTGGTTTTGGGTCTAGTCGCCATCCTGGTCTCTTCGAAACAACACATCAAAAAGTCTAGTAGAATTATCCATTTGATAGTCGGTTGTTTAACTATCAAATCTCAACAATACTGTTAAGTATATTGGCATCTCAGGTCTTTTGTGTAAAATATTTCAATAACACTATCCCATCGCTTCTTGTATGTAATCTATAAGTTAATCTCACCAAAACTCTTCTATCTTCACTACTTCAAAAATAATAACCATAACTTATATCCTTAGGATGGATATGTCCACTAAATCTTTCCATTAAATTTCTCACTTCGAGCATATCAATATAATTTTCCCAATGCCTTTTCATTCCCCTAAATTTCTTAAAATATTGTTACTTATACTTAACCTAGAGGTATAAGTTTAAATACCGTTCTTATATGAAAAAATAACGTCAACAACGTATTCCTTAATATTACAATCCTAAAAGGTTTCACATTTTCTACCTTTGGAAAACTTTCTATTTACTATCTGATTAAAATATGTTTTTAAAACATCCCCATTCTCTCATAAACATCAGTCCCCAACCACAAACTAGTAAGAGAACAACTCCCTAAGTATCAACCCCGAAGACCGAAACCAACATCAGATCGACACTCAATTGAATTTACTTTGCTCAATTTAACATTTACGTAAAATATTATTTAAATCTCTGCATTCACTTACAAATTCCTTTTACATATTTCATCTGAAAACTTGGATTGTAAATCCCTTTATAAAACTCTTATTGCCCTTTAATCGCTTTTCAATTGAATCTCAGTTAAAGGTAATCACGTTAATTAATATAAATTATAATAATAATTAACTTGATTATTAAATACAGTAAAAGTAGTTAACTCCATTATTAATTAAAGACTGGATAATTAAATCATTTTAAAAAGGTTATTAAATAATAATCAATTTAATTAATACATAAACAATTCGATAATCACTTAAAAATATAGTTGATCAAAGATTACTAACTTTTACAACATCTGAATAATCGGAAAACAATTGATTAGATTTAATTAACTCAATTGTTAATTTCAATTAAACAGATGACCTTGTCACACTTCGTCATCAGTTAAGTTGTTAACTGATTTACATTCACCTTTCCCCTTGAATTAATTAATAATTTAATTAATTTAAAATATCAGTTAAATCGTTTTATAAAAAGAATTACTCAAGTTTACTAACTCATATGTTACTTTATGATTCTATTTATAAACGATATAAGAATTTGTTATGTAAACATTTAAATAAATTCTTTTATAAAACATGATTATAAATATATATTTATAAAAATTCTATTTTAAATGACTTATAAAATAAACTTAAAATCTTCGGTTCAATTATAAAATAAATTATATAATTTAAAACATCATCAATTTGTCTAACGGCAATCGATATCTTAAAAACAGTGGATTTCAGGCCATCACTGCCAACCACTTAATAAATACCGTCGATTGATTAAAATCACAACAATCACATCCATTCAACCATCAACATTCAAATAGGTTTCACTTCCATTTGGGGTTCAATCAATTCATGTGTAAGCAGTATAAAAATAAACAACATACATGATATCCGAAGGGCCCGGTCGGCTTCCTCCAACTTGGTCTTCCCTGCATTGCAGATTATTATAA
The DNA here is from genome assembly GCA_030737875.1 of Allium sativum. Classification (NCBI taxonomy): domain Eukaryota; kingdom Viridiplantae; phylum Streptophyta; class Magnoliopsida; order Asparagales; family Amaryllidaceae; genus Allium; species Allium sativum. The sequence goes on along the minus strand of CM060922.1, from coordinate 17,138,496 downwards.
CATTTCAGGATAGAATACAATTTTTAACTAATATATTAACGACGATAATATACTTAACAACAACCATTAAATCAACCATAGGCATCCAATCGACCAATATATATTATCAATGGTATTTTATTTATATAAATTTATCACATCATAGCAGTCCAGAAAAGTGTGAGAGTTAACTCACCATTATTCCAGTTGACGGTAGTCGCATTATTTTACATAATTTCAAACATACATTTGAAATTATACAAAAATGCAATAGCTTCTGATTAACACCAAACCAGCACGATTGCCTCGACAGCGTCGCCACGATTCCAACGAGTCCTGTTTCGTCAGATTTCGTTAACGTGTGCAAAAGTTATATGCTTTATAATATTGTGTACATATTATATAATCAAAGATATAAACAAATGGTTAATTATTTTCTTAATCACCTATTATTACCTTAAGTAATTAGGCCATCTCAGATCATTAAACTCGGCTAAAACTGTTGAACGCATTTTCCTGTTCTCAGGTGAAAAATTCCCGATCCGTTTGTTTCCACTTCGATGTCTTCTTCTACTTCAAATGTTTGACACCTTGTTTCCATCAACGAGCCACCATCAAACATCCTGGACCCCACCTGACTACCCTGTCGACACTACACCACTGCAAGCTCCAACCGTGCACCAGCCCTGGCTCCAGCTTCGCCCAATCGAACGGAAAACACCTAAGAACCGAACACAAACTAATGCCAAATTCACCGCCGTCTGACCATGGTAGAGGGCTGCACCTTGGACAAATTCACCGCCGACCTCCCCTCCTTCGCCGACCTTCAGACCTCAAACCGTCACATCGCATCCTCCGGTCGAAAAACCACCAAAACTTTTCATAACTTCAAAAAACAACTGAAAATACAGATCTCTAATCAACTCCTCACCGCGACCACCTCAATCAATTTCAGAAAAAATGTTCAACACAAAAGTTGTAGCTGCTTCTCCCCTTAACAACTCTCCTTCAGATCCGAACACCTAAAACCGATCATAACCCCTTTAGAGTCCTAAAGAACGAAATCAGTTTCTGCCGGTTATTGGAGATTTCCGATCACCTCCGGCAACATTAGCTCTCCAAATTTTTACAACAGGTCAGACTCAATGAGATCTCCAACTTTCCTTTTTGTACTTCCCTCCGATTCTTCCCCGAATTAAAGATTAAAATAGATTTGTGTTTAGGGAGTTTTCTACGAATTTCTGAGTGTCGGTGAATGTTTTGAAGGGAAAAGATAAAATTAGGTTGATGTTAAAGGTGTATATATAAGGAAAATAATATTATTTTATGTCTGATTTGACTAGCGATATTTTATGAGATGACTAACGATATTTTTCATGCTTATCGCAATTTCTGAACATTGTTTATTCGTTTCTGCGCTCATATACAAACTCCAATCGCTACGAGAATGGACGTCATGATATAATTTGACGTTACGGTCCTAATGGAACTTGTTTCATCGAATTCCGAGACTGTTTGTGAAAACGACACTTGTTCACGTTTAAACGATCAATTTGTTTGCATTTTATGTTGTTACGCTCACAAAATAACTCCAATTCGCGCGAAACTTGAAATCTAGCAATAATAAGCCATTATGGTCATAAAAAAAATTCGTTGAAAAGGAGGTCGTTTGGATAAAAGCCCTTTTTTAATGCCCAAATTAAATTAAAATAAAATAATTTAAGAATACCTTAATATAATAATATTAAAATATTAACATCGGAATACTCGAACAAAATTTCATCTAGTTTCGATACAAAATGGTTCTGGTTTCAAACATTGAAATTCCGAGTTAAAACGATATTAATTTCATAATAAAATCCTTTTATCATATATATAAAACGTTATAATTTATATAATGAATTCCATAGCGACTATTTGAAAATTTTATTTGGACATAAAACAAAATCTTCAATATGAAAACTTGATTTTTCTCTTTCACTAGAAAATTATTGTCCAATAGATTTGGACATTTCTTATTTGAAAACAATCCGACTTATTTCGGATTCTGTTCATCCAATCGAAGTTCAAAATGTTAAATTACGAACTACCGCGACGTTACGGACTCGTTTATAATTAAATTATAAATTATACATTCAAACGTCGTTTAATAAATGAACTCGTTATTATAATTTCAATACGAACATTATTAATCCCTTTTATGTTGCCAATTCACATTATATTGCAAGGTCAACATTTCACAACTATTCCGGAAATCAATATATTATTTTATTATTAATATAAATAAAATATCCCAAATTATTAAATTCGAATCAACATTTAAAATAATTGACCAGAAAATACGGGATGTTACATTCCTTCCCCCTTAAAAGAATTTCGTCCCCGAAATTACTAAGGTAGAAAGAATGCTTAATATGAGGTTTGTTGCATTCTTTAAAAAAAACCAATTAGTTTTAAAACCGTAAACGAAAATTTTCAAAATATTGAAAATATTCTAACACCTTAAATTTTGGAAATCTTTTGAAAGAGATTCCCCTGTATGGAGGGACATCTGCAATATCGCAGGTTCAACAAATATATATACATTGACTTATATGGTCCGAAAAAGAGAAAAACCCAATCTCAAAACCCAAACAAAAACCAGAAATTTATATTTTGCATAGACGTACCTTTTTGCGAGCGCGATTACGCGATAAGCGACAAATTATACTCGAGCTTGCTCGATTATTTTGCAGTTCTAATCAATCTGGATCCAATCAACTCCAAAACTTAATCGACATAAGCTTAAAGTTGGATTAGCTCTTCTGTACCTGTTCTCAACTCTAATGAACTTCATTAGTTCCCAAAAAAATGTCAGTTAGGTTCAGATATCCATATCGTCTATTTCAACCAATTTCACACACAATTCAATTCCCATGAAATTTATTTATAATGATTTCCTAACAATCCATTTATTTCTTTAAATACCCATTCAGATTCATTAATCTTGGATTAGTTTATTCAACTTATTTATTTCATATTGGTTATCAAACAAGTCTATTCATTTTTAGGTTCATATTCATGCAATTAACCACACAATCAAAACATATCATTCAAATAAAAATTAGTAAATTTAATTGATTGCCTATAATATAATAATTTGACAAAATCATTACTTTTATCGCTTTACGAAATATATTGGGAAAATATAATTTAAAAATAATTTTATATCAATATTACAAATACACGCTCTCGTGTATACACACACACACACAAAAACTCAATTTAGGGCTTGACCAACCCTATCTTTATCGAGTTACGCCACAAAGCCAAGCTTATTACTAAACCAATAGCTCTGATACCACAGTAACGACCCGAGAATTTTCGACCCGAAAATAGACATAAAACATCATGTCAACTATTCAAGCATCGAAAATACTGGATAGTTAATAGGAAGAACTTAGAGGGTGAGAAAAGAAAGAAATATTAGAATAGAAGAGAGAAGAAGAACATAGGAATCTCATAGCGGAACGAATAAATACAATATATCAAATCTCTTTATAAAAAGAAAATGTATGCACATACCATTTATCAGAGTATAACATACATCAATCACAATGGAAATAAACTTTAAATAACTGACGGTGAAGCCTCCTGCTTCTAGCTCCTGAAAACTCCAAGCGAAAACTAACCGGGAAATATACTCGGTCTGACCCGAGCACATTTGAAGCAAAGCAAAATTCACCCGGATCAGTCTGGAATACTTTCAGTGATAAATTCACAGCACAAACAACCTTTTTAACTTTAGAAATCCCTTTTTGAAAGAAAAGGATAATAGTAAGACCAGTCCACACATAAATACGGACGGTTTTCACCTTACTATAACCCAAAATATTTTTGAAATCAATATTATTCTAATATTATAGTAGTGCCTATCAAATCAAAAATGAATAATCAATCTAGTAGAACACTTGCATCTCACGCTCTATATACATAGTATACAAACAAAACCGCGGGCGCTTATTGGAGATTGGATTCCGACTATGACAAGGTATGGAACCACCTGCTGATAGCGTATCTCTAGAGGGGAATACACTGGGTTCAACAAGAATGTCATGCAACCCAGCCCACACATGACCAACAACTCATTTCGCTTGAGTGTATCAAATGTATATAACCAACGGTTGGGATCAGGAAATGTTTCCCAAGAAAGGGACAGCATCGAAATAGATTAAGGAAGAAAAAGGATTTTCTCTAGATAGGTGATTATACACCCTAATAGGAGCGACCCACATAGCTATGTTGCCTGCCCGATTTTTGTCATTTCCCAGTTGTGAGGCTTGAGGTTTGAAATTACCATTTTAAGATAGCACACCACTGTATACTTTAAATGCTACATTGACAGATCCGTCAAATCATTAATTGACGTCCTCAAAAATACACTGGGTATGTTTGAAGAAATCAATATACGTAACCATCTAGAAATACTCTGTTAGACATTCGTCCATACAATTTGTCATGGGACTGGACAAACAGAAGGCACCCTCCTACTACATCCTACATAGGAATCACCCCAAGGATCAGTAGCGAGAAGTCCTTGCAAATCCGTGGATTTCAATCATGATAGTATCACAATCCAAGTAACTCTGGTTGCACTCCAAAGTGATTTGTCTAGTAGTTCTTCCGCTCATGACAATCAATAGTCTTCAATGCTCCATTTTTATACTCTTCCCTGCAAGTTAGTTTCAAACATACAGTTGGTTCGAAGTGGTTTTGGGTCTAGTCCCCATCCCGGTCTCTTCAAAATAACATGTGAAAAAGTCTGGTAGAAGAATCCATTTGATTGTCGATTGTTTAACTATCAAATCTTAACAATACTGTTAAATATATTGGCATCTCAGGGCTTTACGTAAAATGTTTCGTTAACACTATCTCATCGATTCTTATATATAATCGAAAATTTAATCTCACCAACACTCTTCCGTCTTCACTACTTCGAAAATATTAACCATAACTTATATCCTTAGGATGGATACGTCCACTAAATCTTTCCATTAAATTTCTCACTTCGAGCATATCGATATAATTATCCCAATCCCTTTCCATTCTCCTAAATTTCTTAAAATATTGTTACTTATATTTAACCTAGAGGTATAAGTTTAAATACCGTTCTTATATGGAAAAATAACGTCAACAACGTATTCCTTAATAATACAATCCTAAACGATTTCACATTTTCTACCTTTGGAAAACATTCTATTTACTATCTGATTAAAATATGTTTTTAAAACATCCCCATTCTCTCACAAACATCAGTCCCCAACCGTAAACTAGTAAGAGAACAACTCCCCAAGTATCAACCCTAAAGCCGAAACCAACATTAGATCGACACTCAAGAAGCTATTCCACTAAACTAATCCCCAATCGGTTTCATATCTCCTTAACCATGTCTTTTAACTTCTTTGTCATTTCAGTTGAATTTACTTTGCTTAATTTAACAATTACGTAAAATCTTATTTAAATCTCTGCATTCACTTACAAATTCCTTTTACAAATTTCGTTTGAAAACTTGGATTACAAATCCCTTTATAAAACTTGATGTGTGATTGCTTGACCAAAAAGCGGGTCAATACTTTGCCCTCTAAAACATGTCTTTCTTGATCGAAGGAAGATGTGTTTTTTAAGAAGTCTGGAAATATGTGAGCATAGATTTGGGAGAAGTCCAACGATCGTTGAGACCGTAATAGAATAGAAGTCCGACGATCATTACAATTGCAATGAAATAGAATCCAACGACCACTAAGATCGTAATGAAATTGACATCCCACGACTACTGGGATCGTAATGAAATAGAGATCCAACGACCATTGAGATCGTAATTTGACAGACTTTTGAGTCTGAGATGCATGAGATCCACAAGATATAAAGTCATGAGCTTCTTGGGCCTTGCTGGAGTGTGTACCTGTAAAAGGGCTTCGTACTTGGTGGACCAGATTGTTAATATTTTCGTGCTAGGATGGTTATGATGAGGAACTCCATACTTGGCGGACCAAGTCGTGAAGTTCTTATGCTTGAAACACTAGTTGGAGAATCTTCACACCCACTAGTCCGAGTTCTGAGAACTCATCGACCGAAATCCAAAGGGCTGTGATCCGGGTTCGTGGACTAGAGTCTGAAGTCATGAACCAGAGTTTGAATTTTATACTTGGCTGAACAAGTGTAGGGGATCGAAGTCCTAAGTTTATACTTAGCGGACAAAGTGTGGAGCCGGAGACCGAATTTTGTACTTGATGGACCAAGTGTGGAGCCGAAGCCCGAATTTTATACTTGGCGGATAAAATGTGGGCCGGAGCCCTAATTTTATACTTGGCGGACCAAGTGCAGAGCTGAAGATTGAATTTTATACTTGACCGATCAAGTGTGGAGCCCGAGCCCTAATTTTATACATGGCAGACCAAGTGGGGACCGGAGTCCAAAAGTAGTCTTTTATTAATACCACAGTAGTACAATGGTCAACAGTCCAACTCAGCACGATTGGATGCCACAGATTGGTTCCGTATGTGTGAGAGCCAACGTAGCCTCTTTGATTACTAGTTGCATAAGCTAGAAAATGTGATGTCGCAAACAATAAGAACAAACATAACTAACGGACCGAAGCCCGAAAAACCTAAAGGACTTGTAGGGTCGGACAAGTTGATTATAAGTCCCTGGGTGCTTCCCAGCCTACCCTTATCTTGAGATGTTGTAAAGGGATGAGCATGTAGTGCTGTTGTTTCCGGATTCCTAACATACTGTGGTAATTTGCCGCGTCTGACACATGCTTCAATCAGATTGCAAAACTTCCTGCAATGGTCGGTGTCATGACCTGGCAGTTTGTGGAAGAGACAATACTTATCAGAGCTTGCTTGTCTTGGAGTCGGGTGCCTCTTAGGAGGCTTTTGGAAAGGCACAGTCTCGTGGATGTCAAGATAAATCCTTTCCAAGCTACGAGTGAGTTTGGTGTATGCTAGGAACTTTGGCTTGATGTGAGGCTATGTATTCCGATCATCCCAAGATTTACCCTTTCCTTTTTCTGAGGTAGAAGGTCCTCCGCCCATTGCCAAATTGATTTGATGAACATATTCTTGTCTCGGGAGTTCTCCTCCCTTAGAAATATTTCTGCTTCGAAGTAAATTTTTGTGAGATCCCTTTGCAGGTCCTGTCGCAATGAGATCTTGAAATCGGTTTTGTCAAGAATGCCAAAGACGAAGGCATTAGAACCATGGACGGATCCTTCCTGTCGACAGAGGCTATCGTCTGGTTGAATTTTTCCAAGAACTTGCGCGAAGTCTTGCTTGCCCTCTGCTTGACTGTTGTCAAAGTCATGACGTTTTTAGGATTGGCGATATGAACCTTGAATTGCTTGATAACTTTCCAACCAAGACATTCCATCTATAAATAGACTTGGGTTCTAACTGTCTAAGTAGTAAAATAGCAATGTTTGTGAGATAAACCGGGAAGCACTTTGCCATGATGCTATCCGAAGCTGGAAGTACTTCTATATGGCGCATGTAGCGCATTAATTGAGTGGTCGGATCTTTCCGACCATTATAAGCTTCCAACATCGATAGCTTGAAGTCCGGTGGGTTTTGATAATCCCGACGTCTTGAGAGAAGGGGTTGCGAGTAACACAATCTAAGATCACGTGAGATGCCCCGCCTCGAGCAAAGCATCAGATAACATCTGCAATTTGATTATCACTTCCTGTACCAAACAACTGTCTCCAATCATTTAATCCAATGTTGGTGCCCCCAGCGCCAAGTTCAACATTAGTGAATTGTTGAGCCCCAACGAGAATATCTTACTCGAACCTGATCTGAGGTGCCTCGACTGGCACAAATCCAACATTCAAAACTGTGGGAGTTCCTGTATCTAAAATTGAGCGCACCGACACTTGAGTGATGCTACCAATGCCTGAAATCTGATTAACCATAACCTGAGATGAACCTTGTACGAGATTGGGGGTGGTGCCCCCGAGCCTAGCCGATCTGGTAGTTGTCTGCGGATTGGGGTCGACACGGGCTGTTCCTAAGTGATAGCCTCCAAGTGCCAAGCTAATCCTTGTGGAACACTAGCACTTGTTTCAATCACGTTTCCTTGGCCCGATGGCCTTTTATTCCCGTTGAGTCAAGCGAGAAGAGTGTTCATGGTAGCTTCATGTTGACGGAAATACTCAACTCGTTGTTCCAAGCGAGAAGTGAGATCCTTAGTTAAGCCCTTGACGACTCTACCAACGTCTTCTCGAGTGTCATATTTTAATATATGTCCGACCGAGGAAATTTCTTGACTTTCCTCCATACTTGCTCCTTCCGAGCGAGCTAACCGTTTCCTTTTAACCATTGCGGAATCAGAGGGAATTCCAAGTGAACCTGAGAAATAATTCAAAATCGAAGTCGGGATTGAAGTCAAAATCCGAAACCAAAGTTGTAATCCGAAGTCAAATCCGGGTATCAAAACCAATAACAGAAGTCGAAGTTGTAGCATTCCTTCCTGGCATGCCAAAGTGTTAACACGGGAAGTTTGTCACTTGCGCACGTCAACCCCCAAGTGTAAGTTTAGCAATAAGCTCGATATCCAAATAAACAAAGTATGAGAAATGTAGTGGAATGCGCAACTTTATAGTGGCTCAGCACTAACCCTACATCTACTTTATAGTTGTCATTCATCATCATATTTGTCGATTATAATGTTTATCCAACTTTTGTTATAAAGTTGTACAATAGAATAAAAGATGCCTTCTTAATTCATCATCATATTTGGAGCATTCATATGATCCATTCATATGTTGCGTGTTGTTTTGGCATTGTTGTGAAGCTCCATTGTCCCCCGACAAAGTCCTTAGTCTTCGCAACTCGCTTGAATCGCCTCGGTGTGCTTTGGTTTGGAATTTATTCATTTTTGAATATAATCGAAATCATAAGCAATCCCATATATATATGTTTGTACATGTTTGTTTGGTGTTATGAGTTGCTTCGGCATGTTATTGATGCTTCACTTTCACTTTGAAAATGTTGTAAGCCATCACCATTGATCCGGGCTCGTCCGTGAGTCGTTTGCACCTCATTCCTTAAGCAAAATAGCCCCTGTTTCAGCCCAGACGTCTGTCCGGGAGGGGGACAGACGTCTGTCAATGTTTTGGAAGAAAAATAAATAATTGCTTCAGCTCAGACGTCTGACCATATAGGTCAGACATCTATCCTGGCTCTCGGAAAAAATAAAAAAAACTGCTAACTGACAGCTCAGACGTCTGTCCTGTAGTGAAAGACGTCTGTCTGCCTGAAATCGGCTGTTGACCTGTGGAGACCACGGTCAACAGTTTAGGGTCGTTTGAGCTCATTATCGGCCAAGTTTCGGACCATTTCGACTTCGTTTTTGACTTGTCGATTTCTCTGGTTCGTAGATTTCTGCATCTCGATTTCATCGACATTGATTATTATTATTCGATTATGATTCGCGACTCTAAAACGTGAATTATCGACTCGATATCCTTCGAGTCTATTCCGATGTAGATTAAAACCTTCGGGTGCAAGCTTGAGATTTCGATTCATTCATTGATCGAAATTACAACCGTTATCCCTTGATTTCCTGTATGTTATTGTAATGCGATTTATGTTTGATGATTTTTGTGTTCCCTTCGCTACAGCGACGGTTTTTATGAATAATTAAACCACAGTGGATAATGGGGTTATATATTGTCAATGGATATCGAACCAATGTTTACTCAGTTTTTAAATTCAAATCCTTTTAAAATAAATTCGATTTCTAAAACCCGGTTCTGATTCTTTTGATTTATATACGATTTCTTATCCTATCGAGCGGACGAGAAATTTAGTTTATTTACCTTAGTAAAACTGAGGACTATGACCCCTTATATGTTTACTTCGGCGAATAACTCTTGGACTCGTGCGTTCGAACATGTGTGGTTATTTTCTCTGTTTTGAATAGAAACCAACTACGGGTTAGTAAATATTCGAGAATAGCATGTGGTTATGAGACATGTCGCTATTTCCTTATATTAACTAGCTCGGAGTAATTTCTATTCACCGGATCGATGTGATCCTCTATGACTTGTGTTTTGTGGTCCTCGATCGCTCGAATGAGATTCATGATTCTTGGACTTCACTTCTGGGACTTCGGTCCAACTTTTATGATTTATGTTTAGAGAATGAACCAACAATGGGTTCGTAAATATTCGAGAATAGAGAGTGGTTATGGGACATTTAGCTATTTTCTTATATTCACTATCCCGGTGTAATCTATACTCACCCAGATCGATGTGATCCTCTATGACTTATGTTTGTGGTCCTCGATCGCTCGAATGAGATTCACGATTCTTGGATTTCACTTCTGGGACTTCGGTCCAACTTTTATGATTTGTGTTTTCTCTTCTCCGGGGTCACGACCGGCTTCGTGGGGGCTCAAACATATAGGTTCGCTACCTAGAGATCGTTTCTCATTTGTGATAGGCCTTTTGTGGTGTTTTCTGGATTTCAAGTGATTTCTGGATTCTAGATTATCTTGACGCGGTGCGCGTCAATTTGAGAAATGATTTATGATTCATGATTTACTTTGATGCAATGGTCATCATTTTGATGTGTATTTGGCATTCCGCTGTCATTTCTTGTTGTGTGCTATTATTTGAATGTTGCATTCTATATTAGCTACGAGATTATTTAGAGATACTTGTGTGCTAACATTCCATTATCGTTTCCTGATTGTGTTGACATGCCATGTTTCATATTTATTTATGATTTGAGATTATTATCAAAATCATGTCATCCTGTGTTGCATCTCTTATCAACTTTGTTTATTTGATGAGTACAGCTGTACTGATCCGGTTATTGTTTATTCTTGTAAATAATACTCGGGTCAGACCGAGTCATTTTAGGTACTCCTTATGAGACTCCTCGCAGGATTGATCTTCCGCTTTCAGCTTGCTACTCTGTCTCCGCAGTTTTATGTACTGTTGTACCTATGTCATTATCTTGTTGCGTACATATCCTTTTTTATTTAGATCATGGTTCATGTATCTATTCTTTTGGGATTAGTGGATCTTTGTTGACTACTAGCTTGTTGTACACATTCTTGGTTTATTCATATCTATTCCGCCTTTGTGATATGATTATTCTATGCTTGGCTTTGAGATATACCATATTTATATTATTGTTGTTGTCTATTTTATACTGCTTTCCGGATTGCATATAGCCGTTGTGTAGTTGCCCTATGTGCCGAATGGTCATGTCGAAATTTTCATTGGTATCGGAATTCGATGTGCTTTCCTTATATGGAGCAATTATACAATAGGTCACCCTTCACAAACCTTATTCTCCGTTATGGTCTACGACATTTCTCTAAAATGAACTGGACGATAGTGGGTATAGAGGCGGGGCGCAACAGTTTGGTATCAGAGCCAACTTTTCGGAATAGTGTAAGATAGTACGACGATGGTATTGTCTTAAAATTCTCTCAGGAATCGTGCTTTAGGGTTTTAGTTAGAGTCTTAAGACCCGTCATAGCTTATCTTCCCATACGATTCCATTTTGATTGAATTCAACTTGTGACTAACTTTTTCCTCCTTCTTTTTCCTTAAAGAAGTAAAATAGTTGGTCGTGCAAGTGCCGGTTCACCCTGTGTACCTCCTACGGGAGGGTTGATTATATCTCAAGTGGCCTATTTTTGGTCCTTTAGAATAGTTATCGACTCGTTTTCTTTCGGGTTGATTTCTAAAGTCCATCTAGGGCCTGTGTGCTGTAGTGGTGCTTCTGTTTCATTCTTTGACTCGAGTTGCTGTTTGGCCTATTATGTATCACACCTATCTTGTTGATCAATTATGATCCATGTAGTTGATTGATCATTGGATATCTTGCCTGTGCGTCGTTATCACGTTGTAAGCGCCTTTGATCATGATATTTCTTGATTTCTAGTTTAGATTATTTCGTATGTTGTTACGTACCTAGCATAGTCTATTGATCACTTGTCGGTCGGTTTGGAGATGCCATGTCTTTGTGACTAAATCTACTCCCTTGTTGTCAGCTATATAGTTCTAGTTCGGTGTGAGATCACCAAGCCTTCGGGCTAAAACAACTCATTTGTGTTACATCGTTGCGTTCCAAACTCAAGATCAAGAATGAGGGAAAGCATCCCGCTTCTTGTGATCCTTCTTCTTGAGTCATGGTACGTGTCATTAATTCCTTAATGTCATTTACCTTGTTCAGAGATTATTCTATTTATGTTCTTTTCATATACGTCGGCTATGTTCTTCGTTATCAAAAGATATCGTTGTGTTTTATTCGTAAGTTGATAAAGGAATTTTATTTCCTTTATGCCATCCCGTATGATTATTGAAGTTTTATATTTTCGCGAGATTTGAGTGAACTTTAGAAATTGGAGGACTTTCTTGTGTTAACTTGTCCGTTGGGTGCGTTAAGGATCTCGAACGAGACATGGGACGCCATGTTGTAGTTCGGAATTCCTAAACGTCATTATGTGACAATCCGACATTTGAAATGATCCCTAAAAAAATTAAAAATTAAATTCACCCCTTATAAGTTGATCAAAATAATAGTATTTTGGATTGTTGTGATTTCTCGTAATCGTTTTATTGTTTTTCTAGATAATTTATTTCTAGACTTCCTTGAAGTAATTCCAAGAATTTGAGTGGTTCAAGATTTTTAATTAGAAATTATCTTGAATCTTTTCTTTGAGTAAATAAACAACTCCAGGATTAGGAATCCCGCATTATTCCTAATCTTGTTTTTGAGTGGTTCAAAATTGTTTATTTATGTCTCTTGTTTCTAGATATCAGATCTTTGATGTTCGGGAATTCTTAGTGATTGAGAATCTCGCCTAATTCTTAATCCTTGTTTCGGTTTGCTAAAGAGAATTTAGTATTCTTGTGATTCCATGTGTCTCCTTATTTTCTCTAGTGAACGATCACTCGAGAGAATCGGAATCCCGTGGAGAAGGGGAAATTTGGGTTTTGCGATCCGCGGCGAACTCAATAATTCCTTTCTTCGAATGTATGATCTAGTCGAACATCCGGAAGTGTCATAGTCAATTCACTTATGGACTTAGCCTTGCGGTTTTCTTAGAAATGAATATCGAAAGAATGAGCTCTTTTGATATTCCTCTTTTGTTTGTTTAAATCATTTGGGTTGACAATTATCTCTGCACGTTTGTTAACCTTTGTCAATCAAATTTTTGGGGATTACGACGTTTTTGGTTTAATCTCATCTTGTTGTAGAAATTGTCTGTTGCTTCTTTGATTAGTTGCTGATGTTTTTGCGATTTGAGATTTTTGGTGGAAAATTATCTTAAATCCTGTTGTTCCAAAGTGGTAAGTTGTGCACTACTTATCCATCATCATCTCAATGTTCTTGATTTTCTAAAATCGATACTCATGTTTTTGAATATTGGGAATTTCGTATAATTCCTAGTGATCCGTCCTTATGGTTACTAAATGAGATTTAGTACCTGGTTAGAAATCGATTTCCCCGAGTAGTTCATTGGTATTCCGTTACCAATATTTGTTATCGGTTTCTAGCTTGTTGGTATTCCGTTACCAACCTTGGATCATTGATGTTAAAGTTGATTATTCCTTCGAGAATTGCTCTCTTTAGCTAACTTCGTTGGAATCTCTGGGTTGTTCTTTGGAGAGTGTCAGCTGCCTTGTCAAGAGATTAAAGTGCTGAAGTTTGGTGTTTGCCACGTCATCGTGATTGAGTTTGGGAATGGATTAGTCAACCATTGTAAATTCCCATTTCGTATCCTAAGAGAAATATCTACTACTGATACCTCACGTCTGTAGGACGCAGTCCTGTTGCTTCTTGAAAATCCCAATTTGATTCGCTTGGGTTTTTGTGCATTCTGTCGATTCTCAATCCCTTGAGAATCATACTAAGAAAGGCGAGTCTATTTAAATTCATAGCATTTATGAATTTTTCTGGAATTATTTTACCTGTTTGGGATGACTACCTTCATGGGTAGTGGAGTTCGAGATTGAACTCTAGTGTTTATTATCTTGCGAGACGAAATTGGGATCTCACCTAGCCGTTGGTGTGGTCTTTTTATTTCGTGTCGATTCTTGTGGTACCACTCCGTGGTATTATTTTTGGTTGTTACACATTACTTCATTCTTAAGGAATTGCGGGGACGCAATTCTTTTAAGGGGGAAGTCTGTAGCAACCTGCTCATTTCATGATAATGGATTTAAATATTTTATTTAAATCTATTGTCGTATCCGATGTGGCACTCAAAATGTCGTTTTCCACAAATGGCAAAAATAGGATTCGGGACCACTTCCATTGAGTCTGAATCATCGTTTACGACCTTTTTGACTGTAAACATCGATACCTTTTGAGCTAGTGAAATTTGGTCGTTTCTCATTAGGATGTATGACCAAAATATCACTTTTCATATACGAATGAATTTGGACTCGAAACCACTTCCATCGAGTCCAAAACGTCGTTTAGGTGTTCGAAAACTATAAGCTTCGATATGTTTTCAGCTTCGAAGTTTTGGCGCTTTGGGCTAGGGCTTGGTTGAGCTAACCTAGCACATCATACAACTCACCTAGCTCCCTCCTCCTTCATTCATTCTTCCTCATACTTCACAAAATAGAAAATGGGGATTGGGAAAGGGAAATAGAAACTCCAAGGCTAGGGATTTCAATCTAGAGCTCAATTCTTGTGCAAATCCAATTCTAAGACATGGGTAAGCTCTCTCTACTCATTCTCTACCTTTCTCTCCTCTCAATTTTGGATTTTTATGATGTTCTAACATCCATGAGTCTTCATATGTGTTCATGAGGTGATTTGAGAGGAGTGGTTGAAGAAAGAAGGCTTCTTTGCTTGGATTTGTGCTTGTTCTTCCTTGTTGGAGCTTGTTCTTGTCATTCAAGAGCCAAAGGTGATTTCTTTATTGAACTCACATCTATGCCGCAAGTTTATGGCTTGCACAGGTGTAATTTAGTGTTCATTGAGTTTGCATATGCTAGTGAATTGGTTAAGCAAGTGTAACTAAGTTGATTTCATGTATTCATGTTTCATTGAGTTGGAAAATTTTGATTTGGAGTACTCATATGATCCATTCATATGTTGCGTGTTGTTTTGGCATTGTTGTGAAGCTCCATTGTCCCCCGACAAAGTTCTAAGTCTTTGCAACTCGCTTGAATCGCCTCGGCATGCTTTGGTTTGGAGTTTATTCATTTATGAATATATAATCGAAATCATAAGCAATCCCATATATATATATATATATATATGTTTGTACATGTTTGTTTGGTGTTATGAGTTGCTTCGACATGTTATTGATGCTTCACTTTCACTTTGAAAATGTTGTAAGCCATCAATATTGATCCGGGCTCATCCGTGAGTCATTTGCACCTCATTCCTTAAGCAAAATAGCCCCTGTTTCAGCTCAGACGTCTGTCAATGTTTTGGAAGAAAAATAAATAATTGCTTTAGCTCAGACGTCTGACCATATAGGTCAAAAAAACTGCTAACTGACAGCTCAAACGTCTGTCCTGCAGTGACAAACGTCTTTCTACCTGGAATCTGCTGTTGACCAGTGGAGACCACGGTCAACAGTTTAGGGTCGTTTGAGATCATTCCCGGCCAAGTTTCAGCCCATTTCGACTTCGTTTGTGACTTGTGGATTTCTCTGGTTCGCAGATTTCTACATCTCGATTTCATCGACATTGATTATTATTCGATTATGATTCATGACTGTAAAACGTGAATTATCGACTCGATATCCTCGAGTCTATTCCGATGTAGTTTAAAACCTTCGGGTGCAAGCTTGAGATTTCGATTCATTCGTTGATCGAAATTACAACCGTTATCCCTTGATTTCTTGTATGTTGTTGTAATGTGATTTATGTTTGATGATTTTTGTGTTCCCTTCGCTACAGCGACGGTTTTTATGAATAATTAAACCATAATGGATAATGGGGTTATATATTGTCAATGGATATCGAACCAATGTTTAATCAGTTTTTGAATTCAAATCCTTTTAAAATAAATTCGGTTTCTAAAACCCGGTTCTGATTCTTTTGATTTATATACGATTCCTTATCCTACCGAGCGGACGAGAAATTTAGTTTATTTACCTTAGTAAAACTGAGGACTATGACCCCTTATATGTTTACTTCGGCGAATAACTCTTGGACTCGTGCGTTCGAACATGTGTGGTTATTTTCTCTGTTTTGAATAGAAACCAACTACGGGTTGGTAAATATTCGAGAATAACATGTGGTTATGAGACATGTCTCTATTTCCTTATATTAACTAGCTTGGAGTAGTTTCTATTCACCCGGATCGATGTGATCCTATATGGCTTGTGTTTTGTGGTCTTCGATTGCTTGAATGAGATTCATGATTCTTGGACTTCACTTCTGGGATTTCGGTCCAACTTTTATGATTTATGTTTTGAGAATGAACCAACAACGGGTTCGTAAATATTCAAGAATAGCGAGTGGTTATGGGACATTTAGCTATTTTCTTATATTCACTCTCCCGGTGTAATTTATACTCACCCGGATCGATGTGATCCTCTATGACTTGTGTTTGTGGTCCTCGATTGCTCGAATGAGATTCACGATTCTTGGATTTCACTTCTGGGACTTCGGTCCAACTTTTATGATTTGTTTTTTCTCTTCTCCGGGGTCACGACCCGGCTTCGTGGGGAGCTTCGGCTCAAACATATGGGTTCGCTACCTAGAGATCGTTTCTCATTTGTGATAGGCCTTTTTGTGGTGTTTTCTGGATTTCGAGTGATTTCTGGATTCTTGATTACCTTGACGCGGTGCGCATCAATTTGAGAAATGATTTATGATTCATGATTTACTTTGATGCGATGGTCATCAATTTGATGTGTATTTGGCATTCCGCTATCATTTCTTGTTGTGTGATATTATTCGAATATATTAGCTACGAGATTTTTTAGAGATACTTGTGTGCTGACATTCCATGTCATTTCCCTATTGTGTTGACATGCCATGTTTCATATTTATTTATGATAAGAGATTATTATCAAAATCATGTCATCCTGTGTTGCATCTCTTACCATCTCAGTTTATTTGATGAGTACAGCTAGACTGATCCGTTTATTGTTTATTCTTGTAAATAATACTCGGGTCAGACCGAGTCATTTTAGGTACTCCTTATGAGACTCCTCGCAGGATTGATCTTCAGCTTTCAGCTTGCTACTCTGTCTCCGCAGTTTTATGTACTGTTGTACCTATGACATTATCTTGTTGTGTACATATCCTTTTTTATTTAGATCATGGTTCATGTATCTATTCTTTTGGGATTAGTGGATCTTTGTTGACCACTAGCTTGTTGTACACATTCTTGGTTTATTCATATCTATTCCGCCTTTGTGATATGATTCTTCTATGCTTGGCTTTGAGATATACCATATTTATATTATTCTTGTTGTCTATTTTATACTGCTTTCCGGATTGCATATAGCCGTTGTGTATTTGCCCTATGTGTCGAATGGTATGTCGAAATTTTCATTGGCATCGGAATTCGATGTGCATTCCTCATATGGAGAAATTATACAACAGGTCACCCTTCACAAACCTTATTCTCTGTTATGGTCTACGACATTTCTCTGAAATGAACTGGACGATAGTGGGTATAGAGGCGGGGCGCAACAATTCAACGTCTGAATTCCGACAATAATATATAAACCCGTATTACTTTCCAAAGCCCAAGTATCGAAAACACCAGGTAGTTTATAGAAAGAAATTAGAGGGTGAGATAAGATAAGAAAGAAATATAAGACTAGAAGAAAAAGAAGAATAAACAACACAAAAAGAGTCTCATAATGCAGCGGAACAAAATATAATATAGAAGCAAATCTTTATTGAAGGCTTGAAACAATCCTTACAATCATCAGAGCACATCAACACATCTGCATAGTTATAACAACCTATCCTCATATGCAACACACAGTGGAATAACACTTGCATCTCACGCTCTACATACATATTATATAATCAAAAACCACGGGGTCTTAATGGATTTCGACTATGACAAGGTATGAAACCACCTTTCGATAGT
Organism: Allium sativum; assembly: GCA_030737875.1. NCBI lineage: Eukaryota > Viridiplantae > Streptophyta > Magnoliopsida > Asparagales > Amaryllidaceae > Allium > Allium sativum. The sequence goes on along the minus strand of CM060922.1, from coordinate 17,120,431 downwards.
GTATCTCTAGAGAGAAATACACTGGGTTCAACAATAACATCTTGCAACCCGACCATACATGACCGACCACTCATTTCCCTTGAGAATACCAAATATATTTTCACCTATGGTTGGTACCAAAATAACCGTTCTCGGGAGATACAGAAGTGAAAGAATAAAAAATTTAATTTTCTCTATATGGTGACAATACACCCTAATTGGAATGTGCCCACTTAGCCATGATACCTGCCCGATTTTTGTCATTTCCCCGTTGATGAGGCTTGAGGTTATAATATATCTTTTTAGAACATCCGGCCACCCTTCACTTGGAATGCCACATCTCTAAATCCACCAGAAAATCACTAATTGACATTCACAAAAATACAATAGGTGTTAAGATAAAGAAGTTTCCTTCTTTGCCACCAAACTTGGTACGTTTGATGAAATCAACGTACATGACCCTTTTGGAAACACTCTGTCAGACATCCGTCCATACAAATTGTCCTAGGATTGGACAAACCGAAGGCACTCTCCTACCTTATTCTAGGAATCACCCTATGGATCAATAGCGAGTATTCCTTCCAATCCGTAAATTCCAACCACGACAGAACTACAATTTATCTCTAGTTGTAAGTCAGAGATTATTAACGGTTCTTCCGTTTTATGAAAAATTTATGGACTTCAAATGCTCCATCTCGAACATCATCTGATATCTTCAAAATTCACGTATTTGTTGGTCGGAATGGTTTTCGAATATAAATTCAATCCTGGTCATCCCGTACCAACAATCGCATAGGCCAGATTTGATAGTCGATTATTTAACTATCAAATAAACAATCATTTAACCATAAAAATAAAATGAGTTCACTAATTAAGTACTTAGCATCACTTGTCCTTTATAATTTTCCGTTCGTTAATCAAAACCTTTAAATCGTCAAATATTTGGAACAAAGCTTTTTATTTCTTATTTCACAAATAAAATTATTCTCAAACCCTTCTATTCAACTTATAAAAGTTCTCGAATTATAATTTATAATATCACTCTCAAAAATACAAATTTTATTTTCCTTAACCACTATCGTTTCTAAACTAATATCATCCTTGGATAATCATGAAGTCGTTCAAGTTGGGATATTTTATTTACCTCTCAGGCCTTGAGTCAACAACATTCTTATCTTCTGAATGGAAAGAATTTTATCAATAAAACCCTATTCTAGTAATTATCCCATATATTCCATTTACTATCCAATTCAAAACATGGTTTTAATATCATAATCTCTCTTGGAAATCTCATTTCAATCTTAACACGCCTACTTAAGTATTAAGTAAACTATTATTTAACCTTCTCTATTAACTTTATAAATCTTTAAAACATTATATACAAATCTTAATTCTTTTATAAATAGACACCTTTATAAACTTCTGATAAGTTTATTTCAAACCCATTTAGTTATATCTCGATAAAACTTTATCTCTTATTTAACATAACGAATTTAGATCGCATCTTAATAATTTAACTCGCCTCACCACTTTAATTCAAATTTGGGTTTCTGTTTTGATTTCCCATTTTACATCTTCATCAGTTCCTAACCGTAAATCAGTAAGAAAATAATTCTAATATTAAACCCAAAGGAAGAAACCAACATCAGATCAATACTCAGAAAATCATTTAACTCAACCGATCTCTAGTTAGGCTCCAATTCTTTAATTTCATATTTGGGCTTTTATTTCATTCATAAACCATTTCTAATAACCCATTCCAATAATATATCCAGTAAAACTAGGGTCTTATAACTTCGTCAAATCTTGGGTTTTATTAAATCCAATTAAGTAGAATGCCAATAAGAATTCAATTGAACTTAAATTTAAACATTACTTGTATTACTATTAATGTAATTCACTTAAAAATATCATTTAACTATAAATAGGCCTTATATTGTCATAAACCTCCATTAATACATTTTAAATCCCAAGATTACCAATTACCACTTTGGTTATTATTAAATAAATAATAACCAAATATCAACATTTGTTAAAAATAAAAATGGTTTAATTCACCATTAACTATCTCCATTAAATTAATAAACTAATTTAATAATCTATTCCAATAAATGGTTGACTTAGTCAACTCAAAAAAATCATTAACTCGCTAATCAATTCTCATTAGTTCCTTCTTCAAATATATTATTAAGATAATTAATTTTAATAATCCCATTTGCTTTGATTATCATTAAATAAATAATAATGACTTTAAAAAAAATTCCTATTTTAACAATTAATCTCGGTCATTAATTGTTACTTAATTTCTGGTCACTTGTTTGTCAATCTTATTAATAAAAGAATCAGCTTTATAAAATCATTTAATAATTACTTATAAGCTTAAGTAATAAATATAAATATTTATTTCTTTTTACAAACTTCCATTCAAGACAATATATTTCAAAATCTATCTTTAATTATAAAAATAATTTTTATAACTTGATTTCTATAGATTCACCTAATGGTAAATCAATCTTTATACAACAGTGTATATTTGGGCCATCTGTTATTAATTCCTCAACCAATATTACTCATTGGTTAATAACAAAACAATGCTGAATTAGGATTTAGGAATCAATAATCCAATCATATTCATTGAACAGTTCATATAATAATAATATGAAAATAAATAATAAAATTGAGGAATCCAGTTGGATCCCTCCAACCTGTATTTTTCCCTGCATCCAAATAGGTTACCTCAAATAAAACAATCCATTCAATATGATAATTTATAATAAACACGCATAATTAATTCAACTGATAACGACCGACTAATAATAACAATTCAAGCATCTAATTTAAATTTAATATGTTTATATTATTATAAACGTAACCAATAATGTAAGTTACCTCATTTGGGAATAATTGTTAAAAATAACGATTGGTTTCGATTAAATTAAACAAATGATTAATTTAAACCAATTATATAATAATATTCGGCATATATTCAAACAATCATCAAATCAACCATGAGTAGTAATCGGATTTTTACACGAAAAAACACTTTAATGGTATCCTCATCTTCCCACAGTTTTCCATCATCACGCATCCACACACCACGGTCACTACCCTCCCTCACCCATCGTTCACCACCACCATGGCTTCTCTCTGCCTCCCAACAACATCAACATCTCCGATTAGACACAGACTCCCTCCCTGTCCATCACTTCCCTTCAGTTCTAGCTAAGGATCCAGAATCCCAGCATCCCCAGCACCACACGCTGCCACCACATCCTCCGCCAGGCAAATAATATGCTTAGGTTGCGGCTTCACCTTTGAGACTACCTCCGATCCTCCCTAACACTCCGATCAAGCGGAGAAGGATCCTACCTTCTTTCAAAATGGTCAAAGCTATGATCGAACATTTGAAATTTGAACAACGTTTTTTACGGTGCGCTGATAGGGGACACATGGCGTCGCAATGCAGAAACACGAAGATATGTTATTATTGCTTCTTTTTTGGTTACGCAAGCTAGCATTATCCCAATAGACGTAAACCACCTTTTCACACTGGTGCAACTAATTTGTTGACCTCCAATAACTATGCAGAGTCAGTTCGAATACCAAACGGCCGCGAGGCAAAAAGTCTACACATTCAGAATAAAGGGTCCCACGAGTCTTCTCATCTCCCACATTTCTAATCTCCATAATAAACCTAATACATTTTCCAAAACACACTTTAAATCTAAACCACAAAACTCTAACAACGCAGCCTCTTCTTCTACTTCCGATTCTCATTTTACCCTTAAGAAAAAATTTCCACTTTTTTTAGAAATGGCGGATGCTTATCTCTATCTGATAGCCACCGGTATTGATGGCTTGTAGTCCATTGAAATCCTCACGCATACCCTAAAATCCTACTTCGGCGAGGAGCATGAGTGGCCTATTTGGCACACCTCTTACAACACCCAACACCTTTCTTATCAACTTCCCTAATAGTGCTACAAAGGACCAGGCACTTCGAATTAAGATTCTCTCAAATGACGATGGCTATGTCATCCTCCAACAAGCTGCCACACACGAAGAAACCCCTGAAGCCCCTCTCGAACCAGAATCTTAGGCAAAAATCAGTGGCTTCCCGGAATTCTATAGGCATAGCGCAGAGGCTATTAGAGAAGCTTTAAAACCCATGGGCCGTCTCATTCAAACTGACTCATGTGATTGGTCCTTTGTTGACCATCGTTTCCTTTATGTGAGAATGCAATTCTATGAAGATGTTACCACTCCCTGCACTCTAGTGACTCATCTAAACAATCATGCAGCCAAGTTCCGTATCGAGCGTTGGACACACTCTCACCCATGTCAGAGACCTGAAACACTCCTTTTTGGGATCAATTGTGAATACGATGGCTATATTTTCCAGACTTTATCTCGACGTGATGAGCAACATGAGGAAGTTAGGGTTGATGCTATGTCGGAGGAAGCAGTCATGGAGGTCCCTGTGCTCCCTGCTGACAGGGACAGACTTGATGATATGTCAGATGAAGCAAACGTGCAAGTTCCGGAGTTCCCCACTGACCAACAACAAGTATTATCTCTAGCAATGGTTCCCTACCAACACGAGGATATTGTTATGCCTCAATCCAACTCACTTGCAGATCTAGCTCTTTCCCACCCCTTATAGCAGCTGCAGTTTCAGGAGCAAGATTCACCGGAAGACCAAGGCTCAAACTCTTCGCACATCACACCTGCGTCAGTCAGAAGGAGTGTTAGGCTCAGCAGAGCTCATTCGCTTCTACCAGGCACATCTGGTAGTTACTTTGAACCTGTTGTTATTTCTTCTGCTAATAAAGTGTTAAATAAAAAGTTGATGAAATGCATGGGTGTGAGTTTGCATGAAAAACACTATTCTTCCATGCAAACCCTAGAAAAGCAGCGTGCTTCCCAACCTAAATGAAGATTGCATCATGGAATATTAGGGGGTTGGAGGACCCCATGAAAAATCATGTTGTCAATTTACTTATCTCCCAACTTAATATTGATATCATATTCTTACAAGAAACTAAAGTTGCTAACCCACCCTCTTCCCTAATTCGATAAGTATGTGTACCTCACATCTCTCATTGGGCACACGTGGATGCAATCGACACTCGTGGTGGTTTAATCACAGCTTGGAATGATCACGTGTGGTTACTTTATCATTCACTTTCCCACCCCTCTGTCTTGCACGTGTCCCTTCATCATATTCACTCAAACACTATTTTTTGCTTCACTAATGTCTACGCACCAAACACTTCTCAAGGAAGAGCTGAAGTCTAGCAATTTTTCTACTCCCTATCTCAACAAATTGATGGACCTTGGATTATTGGTGGGGATTTCAACACCAGTCGTTGTGCTTTTGAACGTAACTCAAGCAATTTCTCTCATGATTCTGCCTCTTTTAACTCTTTCATCGATTCATGCTTTCTCATTGAAGCTCCTATGAAAAATCGTCGATTTACTTGGACAAACAGAAGAGATGAACCCTCTTTAGCAAAATTAGATCGTTTTTTCTTTAACTTAATCTAGGATGATCTCTATCCTCTCTCTCAGGTCAATGGCCTAGCCACATCTATCTCTGGCCACTGCCCAATTGTTTTAGACACTATCTCAAACACTCACTTCAAAAGACCCTTCAGGTTTGAGAGACTTTGGTTACTTGAACCCTCTTTTCACGCCTTTGTTGCACACATTTGGTCTCAACCATTCAATTCCCCCTCCGCAACGGCTAGGCTTGTTTGCAAACTTCGCTCATTACGTAAACTAATCATGCCATGGGCTAAAAATATTTGGAACTCTCTTAAAACTCGTATTTCTTCCACACAAGATGTCATTCTTGATCTTAATATCCTAGAAGAATCTCAATCTCTTTCTGACCTTGAACATCAGGATTGAATGATTATGAAATTGAATTGGCTAGACTCATCAAACAAGAGGAAATAGGATGGAAACAGCGCACAAATCAAAATGGATAGATGAAGGAGATAAAAACACTACTTTCTTCCATCGCATGGCTAATGGTCATCGTAGAGCTTCTTTCATCCCATAAATTCACCATAACAACACCACCTTCACTGACCCAAATGATATCTGCTTCCTGTTCACTAACTTCTACCGTAACCTTCTTGGCTCTTCCTCCCCTCCCCGGCCTGAGATCGATTGGCATAAACTATACCCTAAACCCTCTCTCATTAATATTGATCAGCCTTTCTCTAAAGACGAAACTTGGAAAGCCCTTAAAGGGACGGCAGTGGATAAAGCCCCTGGGCCCGATGGTTTTGGGCCAGCCTTTTTCAAACACTTTTAGCCCATCATTAAATCTGATTTAATGGATATGTGCACTGAATTTCACTCAAACCCTTCTGCACTTTCCAAATTAAACTATGCAAATATTATCCTCATTCCAAAGCTCCCTGGTGCCAACACTATTTCCACCTTCAGACCCATTAGCCTTCTAAACACCACTTTAAAAATCATCACAAAAATTCTAGCTAATAGGCTTCAATTCGACATGGACTCTCTGGTTGGCAAAGAACAACCAGCTTACATTTTGGGAAGAAACATTCTAGACTGTGTAGCTGCTACCCAAAAAATCATTTCATTCTGCCATACCACTAAAACCCCTGGTACTCTACTAAAACTTGACTTCTCCAAAGCTTTCGACTCGGTCAATTGGAACTTTATCCTTGCTCTCATGAACCATAGAGGCTTCCCTCCAAAATAGTGTAGTTGGATTGAACATATTCTCGATACAAGCTATTTCAATGTATGTATTAATGGGGAAATAGGAGGCAAAATTAAATCCAAAAGAGGTCTTAGGCAAGGAGACCCACTTTCCCCCCTTATTTTTGTCTTGGTAGATGATGTTTTCAATCAAATGATGAAACTGTATCTCTCCCACAATATCTTTTCGGGCATTTCCCTCCCCAATTCAGATATAAGCACATATAGCTTACAATTTGCAGATGACACCATCATTTTCGCCTCCCCTACTCCTCCAAACATCCACTATCTCAAAGTTCTTCTTTACACTTTCGAACTTGTATCAGGACTCTCCATTAACTTCAATAAAAGCCTCATCTATATGCTGGGGAGCTCTTGTAATCTAGGTCCTGATATTGCTGCATGCTTAAATTGCAAACTGGGTTCCTTCCCTATCAATTACCTTGGCATCCCTCTACGACCCACTAATCTTCACAAAACTGATTGGCTCCCCCTCATTTCTAAGATCGAATCCAAACTTTCTTGTTGGAATGCAAACTCCTTATCTTTTGCCGATCGCCTCATCCTCGTTAAACATGTTCTTACCTCAATGCCAACCTACTGGATTCCCTTCCTCAAACTCCCAAAATGGGTAATTAAAAAAATTGATACAATTCATAGTACCTTCCTTTGGAATGGGAAAAATAAAAAAAACAATCAATTGGCAAACTTTATGTCTTCCGAAAGACCATGGGGCCCTCGGTATCCATGATTTAGCTGCTTTCAACATCGCCCTACTCTCAAAATGGCTATGGCGCTCATTAACTCATGGACATTTTATCTGGAAAGACTGGATCTTGCTGCGTTTAACGACTCAAACCCCTTCTTCATCCTTCATTTCCAACCCTCTACTAAACCATCTCCTTTTTGGAAAGGAGTTTTGTCTTCCCTCCCAAGGGTGAAATCCCTTTTTCATGTGAAGGTAAACAATAGAGAACCGTGTTTATTTTGGCAAGACATTTGGAATGATCAGATCCCCTTTTCTAAGCTACTCCCTAATATTGCATCACTGAACCAATTCAACCCAATAACAGTTGCCGCGGCCAAAGAGGTTGGCCCAATGGGCTTCACTCCTCAGTCTTACTTTGGGCTTGACACCTTTAGAGAATTAAATCTGATTGGATATACCCTTAACTCAGTAAACCTTAGTGATGGTCCGGATTCACATATTTGGGCTCTAGGCTCATCAAATAAATTTTCAGTTCCAGCCTGCTATAATTTTTTGATCCATCCTGGGCATTGTTTCTCCTTCTCTCGTATTTGGAATTGCCACCTTCCACCTCGAGTTATCTTCTTTCAATGGCTACTCATTCACAGTCACATCAACTCCAAAGACCGACTTAATCGCCTCAATATCACAGTTGACCCCATTTGTGTACTCTGCCATGACCAAAACGAATCCATATCTCATCTTTTCTTCGAATGCGACTTCTCCATTGTAGTATGGGCTGCAATCAGCTCATTTCTGCTTGGACACATCCCTTCCATTCTCTCATTCTTTGAATATTGGCTGCAGAACCCCCTGATCCCATGCTTGATTCCATGGTTGCTCTCTTCTCATGGTGTATATGGTTAGAACGTAATGTTCATGTCTTCAACAGACCCAAGAAATTAATGATGGGAACGTGTTACCATATCCTTCATCTTCTCGAAATATGGACAGGTTCAGCTAAGCATGCTCGCTTCAGACTCTCTCTCCCTAGGCCTAGCTCCTCTGGATCACAGTGCAGTAGCACCCTCTTCCCCTACTGATGGGATGCTGTGTTTGCAAGGCCTTCTCGATGTTATGTATTATTTTGGTTGTGTATCTTTATGCTAGTGTATCAGTTACTCTATGTACATGATATGTAATATGTAGATCTTGAGTATATTGGCCTATATGGCCTGAACTATATTTGCCACTGGTTGGTCCTGTCAACCAGAATATATTACTATCTATATATTACTACGCGTAACCGGCTGTGTAGCTCCGTGCTACATACCCGTCCTCTTCTAAAAAAAAAATCAAATCAAACAACAATTAGCAAACATAGCACGTAAACAATAAACTAGACTTATATAAAATATAAGTGCGATAAAAAAGTGAGTTAAACTCACCTTGATTTCCATTCATCGTCAAAACGGTTAGTTTTAACTAAATTAAACTGGCATTTAATTTAATTAAAATTTCCAGTAGTAACCATTTCTGATCAAACTAGCTCTATACTGTCGTGCTTGCCGATACGGTTCAGATGCGACTGATTTTGTCGACTACTGTTAACATAGGAGCATGTTACAAAATTTATATATATTGGATTAAATATAAACCAATTATACTTTAACTTATTCTCTAATTAATTAATTAACTATACGTTTTATAGTTGAAGGCCATGTTAATGTAGGATTAGAAATATTAGAATTGTTTATAAGGTTTAGTAATCGGGCACGTTCATATCTACTTGGTTATATATATATATATATATATATATATATATATATATATATATATATATATATATATATATATATACACACATGTGCGTGTGTGTGTGTATGATCTAGATTTGCACAATTGCATGTACTATATTAGGCTGCCTGATTTGTAGTTGTATAGGCCTGTAGACTAGTTCTAGGTTGTATTGTTTTTCATCTTAGGCCTGCGCATGTGTCTATTTTATATCAGTGCTTCATCCTTTCCATCCTAAGCCTCCTGTATGTTCAATGTTTGTATAGGGTGTGTACTTGGATTTGGATTAGAGTAGGAATGTTTTATATCATTTAGGTTAGGCTATGCATTGTTCATGGTAGGTCTGCTTTATAATATAAATAAGAGTTAGTTGTGTGTGCGCTTTCCATTTCAATAGGCTGTGAGTAGGCATGTGCATGTATAATTTATACAAATTTTAGATCGGCGTATTAGTTTTATAGAATCTGCATATTTATATTTTTAGATGGCTTGAGCTTTACATTTTCACACATATGCCATGCATTAAGCAGAGGTAGGGCATACGATTTGCTTAAATATAAAGTTTTTATGTTATTTTAATTTTATACTGCTAATGTATTCTATCGCTAATTTACGTTGCACGTTCTGTATTCGCACCGCTACACACGAACTCCAACCGCGATGAAAATGGTCACACTGCTATGTCTTATCGTTACAGACCTAATAAAATTAATTTTGTTTAAAACCGACTCCCTTTGCACAAATAGCATTATTTTAATTTCAATTATATTAGTACGATCATGTTTAAAATTCGCGCGCTCTCAAAACTACTCTGATTGGCTCTAAATATAAACCAATATAGATTTGAAACTCAACATTATATAATTTCAGGTTGAATGATATCAAAATTATATAAAAATCCTTATTATATTTATTAAATAAACGTTATAGTTTATAAACGATTTTATAGCATTATTTGAAAATTTGATTTAGACATAACTTGTAATATATAAGATAAAATCTCAATTTTTTTCTCTTTCATTAGAAAATTATAATCAGCTAGATTCAAACGTTTTTTGTTTTACAGAATCCTGACTTATAATGGATTATGTATATTCAATTGAAGTTCAAATTCAATATTACGAACTACCACGTCTTTACTAGCTTGTTTTAAAATAAATATAAATTTATACGCTTAAACTTCATTTATTAACGAATTCATTATTATAAATCCAAATAAAATTCTAATTCAATATTTAAAATAATAAAATATATTAAATATTTGACTACCAAAAATACCGGACGTTACAAAAATGTCTTTCTTCTTCGTTGAGCCAAAGTGTGTTTGAGAAAACACTTATGTCCAAGAATGTCCAAATATGCCAAAAATTGTCCAAGAGCAAGCTAAAAGTCCAAGTAGATGTCAAAAAGCTGTAGGCAAAAACTCGAGCCGACCCAGTGTTTTCGCATCGTCTCCCTGAGGTGATCATGCTGTTTCATATCGCGAGACACAACCAGGGATTTCGTATCCCGCTGCCAAGCCGTGCGAAGGAATCGCGAGAAATCGCATCCCAGGATGCGATGCGATGCAATCCATTGAAAGAAGTGGATCCAGCTGATGCGATCAGGAGTTTTCGTGTTGCCTAGGGCTGTTATGATAATGATTACCTTTACCGCTGTACAAGTACCGTTAACATACCATTTTCGTTGATAAATCAAAAGTGCTTACTGTTACCGGATTGTCGGTATACCAAAACATCAGTAACGGTATTATCGGTAATGGTAATTTTCCGTTGCCTGAAGACATGACTTAAACAATGCCCATAAATAATTAAGTTGACAAGAACCAACCATGCAAAGAGCACGTAAGGCTATCATCAACAATCCAAATCTCCATTTTAAATCTCACTAGCAAACAAAATGCTCATGCATTTTTCAGAGAAACCATATGAAATAAAAATACAAGTGCAATTATGTAAAGTATAATAACATTGGCAGTTTAACAGTTAACAATTTAAGTGAAACAAAATCACGTACATGCAACATATATAACGTCAGCCTTATATATCATTTTAGTAGCAAGTACCAACCAAAATCTTAGAACATCAACTCTAACACAGCATTAGAAAAATTTACCTATTTTCCAAACATTGTTATCTGGAGTAAGCAACTTATCCCACTGCTGGACCAGTTAAGCAAAATTATAGATGGAAAATCAGATGGAGCTCTATCATTCAAGCCTATAAGAGGTAAAAAGAAAAAAAACATTAATTCACCGTTCAAGCAGCTAATGCTATCATTCAAAGTTACACAAAAATGGATGCAACCTAAATTATAAATAACTGTGAACAAAATTACAAAATTAAATCATCGTGAAGAATAAAAGAAATCAAGACTTGGACGGAGGATGGTAATCATGTTCGAAGTTTTCATCTATCATTAATAAGCAAACTTGCAAAGTGGAAAATGCCAATTTAACTAGCAGTATCAGAAATGATATTATGCAGATAAGATAAGAATCTATATTGTCAAAAACTAAGATTGACGGTGGTGTTAATTTCAATTGTCAATTTTCCACAAAAAAAGCATGTCATTGGTGTACAAATCAACATAAAATATAAAATTACTTAATTGGAGCAAGTTTTTGGAATAAAGTTATGTGTTTGCAGCAATCGTGAAGTGGAAGTTGATTATTTGTTTTTTAAATGGTATTTACTCAAATTAGATTTGGTCCACAATAGTAGAGGAGTCAAAAGGGAAAGGTATAGTCATATGTGGATCAAGAAAATTTGATCTGACCCTTTCGCTATATACAATAGCTTGACCCTTTTGACTTTCTTGATTAAATGGTTAACCCATTACAACCCTTATAACCCTAATAGTAAGTAAAAAAGCTATAATTTTTGAAATATCTCTTGTACCGAGTCATGTTAAACAAATCGAATCGAAATGTTACCGCTCATCACAACTATACTAGTTATCTTTTATTTCTCAAAACCGAAAGCAGTACATGCTACAACACCAAAAAACATGAGAACTACATCAGATAACTTGAAAATTACATCAGTTTTTTTTTCTGAAAAAAAAACTGCAGTAAAAGATATTACAACATCTAATAATTATTGAACTACGAAACATAAGTCTCAAAACATGTAAATAAAACATATTAAGGCTAAAAAATGTGCTGCATAATTCACTGGCACGGTTCATTTTCACAACCTGCATGGAATCATAAGTGAAAATTCTAATGTCAAAAATACATACGAAAAAGGATGAAGCATTAAAATAATGAACTAATGTAAGAATAAGATAAGAAACTGCATGCTGTAGAATATTTGAGTGACACAATGAACAAATGCAAATTAGACGTTCTGAGATGAAACTTGGAACAATAACGGGGCTTCACATGTCGTGCCATTTGATTGGGTCAAATCACAACTAACAAGAATATCAAAACCAAAGTGGGCGTATGTTAAAATTTGCGTCTATCTTTGATAAGTTCCGATAAAAAATATTCAAAATCTTTATTTCACAAATATAGCTTTCTAGAAAACGGCTGAGTTTTTCGATGAAATACCATTTACTCTGTTCATTGTTATTCATATCTCAATCGTTCATTTTGCCATTTGCATTCATATATGACTCCCATCACTATTTCCACTGCTCGTCGTCATTGGTCTCCGACGTTATGATGGTATCAAATATCACATTCATTTTTTTAGCTTTAATTCTTATGCAAATGATGTTATTAAATCACTATTTTTATCAAATGATGTTGAACTTTTATCAAATGATGTTATTAAATCATTATTTTTTAACGTTGTTTAATCACAATCTAGGTATGTGTTGTCATGCCTTGTCATATTTTAACAAATGCAAATTAGAATATCATGCAAATTAAAATATCATCCCAAGGTTGTACATGAATTGCGAATTGTGAATTGTGAAATGTGAATGGAAGTTGATTGTGGTGTGAGTATTTAAGTGCTTTAAAAAAGTATCTTATAGAAATATGAAGAGTGGGACCATCCCAGAAGATGATCTCCATAAATGTTCCATGTTTAATGTAGTGAGCATTTAAAATAGGCAGACTATCTTTGAGAATGTGATACAAGGACCATGAGTAAGAGCCGAAAATGATACTGAAAGCAGTCACTTAGCTTGATCTATGAGTTTAAGAAAGCAGATGTAAAATGCAATTTTAAGTTATAAGTTAGGTCTCACATTATTAAGAACCCATCAAGATTACTTAACATATCTGCTTTCAAATTCATATATCATACAAAAATTTAAAATGAATAAGATAGTCACCTAACAGTATGGCTGCTTATAAGAAAAAAAATACAATTCACAATTTGATTCATCTCATGTTTTGCGTTAGTAAATTGGAATTCAAAAACAGTTGTTTATTTTATTTTTCCAACTAGAAAAGTGGGTCAACAATGTTTTCTTGCTGCCCCAGCTTTTAAAGTTCGAGCAAAATGACTATCCTAATAAAAACAGATAATAACCGGTTAACACAATGTAGACACTAACTGACATGTATAACACTCAGCAATGGCAGCAAAAGCTATATAATTACTCCTAGTCTACAATGTCTGAATTCAGGTACTTCAATTCAAAACAGACTCTCTAGATCAGGGCAACTATAGCAATATTTTCTCCTTTTGAGAATAATTTTATTAACAGTGTTTCAATATCCACTAAATCGACAGCCCATTAATTACAAATTTTCTAGGAATTAATTACCTTAATTTATGCTAAATTTATTTAGCAAGTGACTACATTGATTACTTCTGGGCCTTGGGTTTTAATGCCTCAGACATCAATTACTAATTTTCAAATAATAAATAAATTGACAATTCATAAGCTTGGAAGAATAAATTGACATGTTTTTTTGCTACAGCTCCAACTTTGGGTTCCTTATTTACAGATGTCTTCAACTTACAGTAAGATATATCTATTATTTGTTCTTACTTCTCTATGAATTTTGAACTATACACGCCTTTGGTGTACGTTGTAACCCGCAATTGTATATTTGCATCATAAGATATACTTTAACAAAGAGCAACTCAATAATGTCTAGGAGTAACTATAATATTTTGATATCTATTATTCATCATTCAAGATTGACTGTAATGGGTTCGTCCGTCGTGTCAAGTATATCAGTTGAGAAATGATTAAATGGTGTTTTTATGTATATCAGTTGAAATTGAAACCATATAGTTAACACTAATATTTTGGTCATATCATTAATACGCTTGTCGTAGTGTTCAAGTTGAAACCATATTATGTACAAGTTGTTGGTTTTCCAAAACCAGTAACAGAATTATGAAAAACAGAAATAAGAAACAGAGAGATTTCCTTTCTTTTGACGATGCAACCATTGCATCTTTTTCTGGTTTTCCCATTATATATATGCAAATACCAAAAAAAAACATAACTGACTGCCTAACTGACATCCACGTTCTTTAAAATAAAAAAAACTGACCATAGGAGCAACTAACTGCTGACAGTACAAACACAACACCAGGAGAAAACAAGATTAACTCATCAATCTCCTTCTTAAGCTTGTTATCCTTCACTGATGATCCCCACACCAGTTTTGTCTCTCATCTCCAAGAACTTCAATCTTGCAAGTGACTTCGTCAGAATATCAGCACGTTGATCTTCTGTGCAAATATGTTGAACTTCAGTCATTCCTGATTCAACACAATCTCTAATGTAGTGGAATCTAGTATCGATGTGTTTGCTCCTTTCATGATGAACTGAATTTTTGCTCAATGCAATTGCGGATTGATTATCGATCTTTAAAACCACTTTCTTAACCTCGGTCTTTAGCAAATCCGCTAATAGTCGTCCCAGCCACATGCCTTGACATGCTGCTGCACAGGCAGCGATGTAGTCTGTTTCACAGGAAGACAATGCAACTACTTTCTTACTTTGTGAACACCAACTTATAGGACTTGATCCAAGGAAAAATATAAAACCTAATGTACTTTTCCGGTCATCATTATCGCCAGCTCGATCACTATTGGAGTAACCGATTAGCTGCAAGCTTCCTTTCCTCTTCTCATGAACGCAACCGAGGTTTAAAGTTCCTTTCACATACCGTAATATGTGCTTTACTGCTGCCATATGCTCTGTTGTGGGCTTCTCCATGTATCTACTCATCATGCCGACAGAGAATGCTAAATCTGGGCGCGTGTGCAGCAGGTACCTTAAACTGCCAACAATACTGCGGTAAAGAGTTGCATCTACAGGTGGGTTTGTGCTTTCTTTGCGCAATTTCAGATGGGGTTCCATCGGGATTTGCGAAGGGTTGCAATCTTTCATGCCGCATTTGTCTAAAACCTTTCTTGCATATGCTGACTGTTTGAGTGTAATCCTTTCGGAATTCTGACATACTTCAATACCAAGATAATAACTTAGTAACCCAAGGTCACTCATGCTAAACAATTTCTTCATCTCTGATTTGAACTTGTCTATTTCTTGAATGCACTCTCCAGTGATGATTAAATCGTCCATGTAGACTCCAACAATTAAATTTCTTTTACCTTGAATTCTCATGTACACAGCATGCTCTAAAGTACTCCTTTGAAAACCAAGTGTTCTCAAAGACTTGTCCAGCTTTGAGTTCCACGCTCTAGGTGCTTGTCACAACGGTACAATGCTTTGTGCAGTTTTAACACCTTATGCTCTTCACCTTTTATTTCATATCTCGGCGGTTGGATGACATACACTTCCTCTTCCAAAACACCATTAAGGAAGGCTGACTTCACATCCATATGATGAACCTCCCATCCTTCATGTGCTGCAATAGCGATCAGCAACCGAACTGTCTCTAGCCGAGCAACAGGGGCAAAAACTGTTGAAAAATAAACTTGGTTTTTAATAGGAAATATTAATTAGTGACATAATTAATTATTGTATTAGGAAAGGGCAAGATAAATGGAAATAAATTATAAACATATTAAAATGAGAAGAATCTAGACTAAAGAATATGTAAAAGAAAAGTCTAGAAAAGGAAGTGTCTGGAGATTGTCTCTTGTATAAATTAAGGATGTATGTATGAAGAAAGTATCAAGAAATAAAAAAAGTATTTTTTTCTCTCCTTCCATAAAATATTCAATTTTCTTCTAATTTGTTCCTCTTCCTCCACATAATTTTTCAACAAAAACTTCATCAAAGTCTATGCCTTGTCGTTGAACGTATCCCTTTGCCACTAATCTTGCCTTGTGCTTTACAACTCTGCCCTGAGAGTCCTTCTTTAGCTTGTAAACCCACTTTAAACCTATGGGTTGTGGCTGTCAGGTAATGAAACGAGCTTCCAAGTTTCATTTTCTCGAATACAGGAAATTTCCTCCTCCATTGCTCTTCTCCACATCGGATCAGCCTTGGCTTCTTCGAAATTTGATGGCTCCTCCTCTCTTAGTAAGCACAGACCCGAATACTCTAACTCTGTTGGAACCGTTGCATCATACAAGCTTTTTATGTTACGCTTTCCCTGTGGTCCTACTGTTGGACTCTCATCAGATGTAGGTAGTGTATCGGTTGATGTCGATTCTTCAACAATTGCCACTGGAGTATGTGATGAGTTTGAAACCGATGCTTTGGATCCCGTGTTAATCACTGGTGTAGCATACTGGTATTGGTCACCAGTTTGTTGCTGTGTTGGCTGTGAGAAATCCATTTTAGAATTGCTAATACCCTCTTTACCTTTCTGATTTGTCTTATCACATGCACCTTCAATGGTAAAATATTGTGTGGTATGAAAATTCCTTGCTGGTCCTATTTTTGGTTCTGAAAATTTGCTCCACTCCCACTTCTTCTCCTCTTCAAACATGACATCCCGTGTCACCACTACTCGTTTCGAATTTGGATCAAACATCCGATAGCATTTTGTATGCGAGTCATAACCAATAAACACCATTGGCCTGCTTCGGTCTACAAGTTTTGAAAGGTGAGGTGTAACATCTTTTACCTGCCCCACACATCCAAAAATGCGAAAGTGATCGACAGTCAGCTTGCGGTTGTAATATGCTTCATAAGGAGTTTTGCCGATGACGCTTTTTGTTGGTGCTTGATTTAAGAGATAAATAGCAGTAGACACTGCTTCTCCCCAAAATTCGTCTGGGACTCCCATACTTTTTAACAAGCTCCTTGCCATGCCAACCACTGTCTGATTTCTTCGTTTAACGACGCCGTTCTGCTGAGGAGAATAAGGCGCCGTAGATAATGCTTAATTCCGAATAGCTCACAGTAATTCCTGAACACATTTGAGGTGAATTCGCCGCCACAATCTGTGCAAAAAGCTTTCAGCCTGCTGTTTTTCTCCATTTCCGCTCATGTCTTGATCTTCTTGAATGCCTCAAATGCTTCATCTTTGTTTCAGATCAGCACCTGCCACATGAATCTAGTGCAATCATTAATCAACAATAGAAAATAGCGTTTATCTCCGTGTGTAGAAGGAGTTATCGGCCCGCATAAATCTCCATGCCACATTTCAAGAGGTGATGTTGCTCGAAATTTCGCCACTGTTGAAAAAGAATTTCGGTGTTGCTTTCCAATCAGACAACCATTGCAGATGCGGTCCTCATGCTCGATTGCAGGCAAGCCATGCACCATCTGTTTCTGACTTAGAAACTTTAGTGCATTAAAGTTCACATGCCCCTATCTTGCATGCCAGCGCCAGGCTTCTTCTTTGTACCTTGCTAGCAGGTATTCAGGTAGGGCTGCTACTATGTTAAGCACATATAGCCTATTCATGGACCTATTCACTTTTGCTAGCAGCCTCTGTGATCTGTCCACAATAGACATTGCTCCTCCTTCTATTACAACCTTCCATCCATTCTCATCTGACTGTCCAAGTCTTACTATGTTGCTCTTCAACTTTGGGATATAGTAGACATTAGTAAATAATCGATGTTCACCTGTGAAGCATTCAAATAAAACCGAACCTCTTCCTTGTGTTTCTACATCAGAGCCATCTCCAAACTTGACTGAACCATTAATGGTTGTGTTAATATCAGCAAACTTTCCGATACAACCGGTCATGTGGTTACTTGCGCTGGTATCTAAATACCAGGCCTTGTCTTGGGTGCCATTAATCTTTGGTATAACCTTGTCTTCATGCAGCAAAACCTCTTTATTCTGCATAGCATGGCTGAGAATACAAGTTTCAACCATCAACAGTGTTGGTTCATCATCGGTTTGTGTTGTAACAAGATTGGCCTTTTCTTTTCGGTTTGGTTTTGGACAATCTTTTGCAAAATGACCATATTAATTACAGTTGAAGCATTTAACCTTGGATATGTCAAGTTGCTTGGCTTTCGGTCTCCGTTATTGCGTTCACCATTTCCTCGGCCTCCGCCATTTCCACGCCCACGACCACGTCCTCTTCCATGACATCCTCCTCTTTTGTTATTGTAGGAACCTTCATCTCTCTTTGCTTTTTGAATTCTTGTCTCCCACTCGGTACGGATAAGGAGCAACTGTTCTTCGCAGTCTTTCGAGTTCAGTCGCCCTTTAAGCCATTCTTCGAATGTTTTGAGACGACCAATCGCCTCTGAAACCGACATCTTTTCAACGTCGCCAAATTGCTCAATTGTTCCAATAATCTGAAGAAATCTATCTGGAACTGCACTGAACAATTTTTCAACAACCTCACTGTCGTCAAGCTTTGTGCCCAACGAGCGTATTTCACCCACTAGCATGATAAGTTTCATGGAAAATTCATTTATTGTCTCTGAATCCTCCATTTGTAACTTGTTCAATTGCCTTTCAGAACCTGTACACGTGCCTTGTTCACATGATCTTAACCAACCCGCATCTCCCTGAGTGCGTCCCAAGCCTCGTTTGCCGTCTGCTTCTCCGCGATTGCCATCATCATGTCATCGGTTGTTAGGATTGCCTCGCATGTTGTTAAGGAGGAATGATGGTTTTGATACAATAGTCCCACATCACGGAATATATTAAAGGAATTATATACAAATATGAGCTGGTAGGCACGTAACATAAGGGATTACTTTTGTTATACGGGAGTTGTGTGTCAGCTCATATGCGTGCAAGGAAAGGGGCTTTGTTCCGACCGTCGTTACATAACAGTGGTATCAGAGACGAAGGTTCGGACTGGGCCATGCAGGCAAGGCAGTGCTCTCAAAAGATACTCGTAGGATGCGAGTCAAGGGGGAGACTGTTAGGATTGCCTCACATATTGTTTAGGAGAAATGATGGTTTGGATACAATAGTCCCACATCACGGAATATATTGAAGGAATTGTGTACAAATAAGAGCTGGTAGGCACGTAACATAAGGGATTCCTTTTGTTATATGGGAGTTGTGTGTCAGCTCATATGCATGTAAGGAAGGAGGGCTTTGTTCCGACCGTCGTTACACAACACGGGCACGGCTTGAGAAATGGCTACCATGGCGCCTTGATCTTTATCGTCGTCTGTGTCTCCATTCGATCACTGACCATACTCTCAGCGAATGCAAGATTATTTTCATCTTGACAGCCCATATGCCGTAATTAGTTTCGTTTAACATTGGATATCAGATAGGGATTGTGGCTCCTCTTGTCGTCGGTTTCACCACTGCAAGTGTGTTTGATTGATCTCTTACTTCACCAGCCATTTCTTCGACAACTCGGCTCCGATACCAAATGTTGGTTTTCCAAAACCAGTAATAGAATTATGAAAAACAGAAATAAGAAACAGAGAGATTACCTTTCTTTTTGCGATGCAACCATTGCATCTTTTTCTGGTTTTCCCATTATATATACGCAAATACAAAAAAAACATAACTGACTGCCTAACTGACATCTACGTTCTATAAAATAAAAAAAACTGACCATAGGAAGAACTAACTGCTGACAGTACAAACACAACATCAGGAGACAACAAGATTAACTCATCACCAGTTATGTGCAAACATAAATTGTATCCTTTAAATGTTATTTATACTACAAACATATCATTTAAGCTATAAGTTACCTATCGCAGTACCCGTAGAGCGAGATGATGTAGCTTTGTATGTAGGTGTAGAAGTTTATGCATATCCCTCCACACCCTCAACATATCATCTGAGGACTGACCTGACTGTGTTGACATCATTTCTTTTATCATGCCTAAGTCCTAACTATAAACAAGTGATCACCCAGCCTATATAACAAAGCATCGCACAGAAACCATATCAAAATAAACTAAAACGAGTAACATGAACGTCATTAAAAGAATGAATTATATATTAAAACAATTTGTTGCCTCCTGAGTATGCAATGGACGATCCATTTTTAGTGAGATCAAATGACAGTAGTTTGCAATGTTGTTTCAAAAAGTGTAAGTGTTGTAAAATACAAAATATATTGTTCAAAATTGCTCTCATAAAATCTTTTACCTTTGGTGAGTTTCCTACCTAAGTTCTAAACAACTTATTTTCTGTTTTTATTCTTGTTGATGCTATTACTTATCTTACAACTATGCTTATCATTATTGTTACCTTTCAATATAGGTTTCCATATTACCCAAAAAAAAAAAAAAAAAAAAAAAATCAAAATTAGGTTCCATATTAGCTAAAAACAAGGGTGCACAACTCCTTGAATTGATTGAATCAAGAAATCAATTCTGATTTCTGACTAAAAAAAAGTAAAACAAAAATAATCGATTGAAATTGACAAAATAACTTACAGCTTAAACAGCGTAACAGCTTCTTTCCCTTACCAAATGAATCAACGTACCAAAATATTTTACATAAAAAAGTGACAGCACTCCACTTGTCGGTAATTCATCGATACCGACGGTATAATTTTTTAATTTTTTTATCGGTAGTTTACCGCTCACATCGGTAAAATTGCCATTCGCGTACCGAAATACATTGGCATACCATTTAGTTATGAAGATCAGTAAATTGTTATTTCTAAGGATGAATTGTTAATGTGTGGAAAATTTCAGGTTGAAGGTATTGATTTTAAGGATGAATTGTTATTTATATGGAGAAAAAGGTCAAATGGTACTATTTTTCACACTCATTTCTTCCCTTTCTTCGATGACAATCTAAGTTATATGAGAATCTTTATAATTTAACTGTTGATAGTTTATTCTTTTAGATATGGATTTATTTGGTTAGCATTGCTGGTGCATGAATATGTGTTGGAAGATGATGCACCGACTTCCTTCTGGCAGAGAGGATTTTTGGGTACACGTACACTGCACATGCTTGAAAATTTGTAGTTTGGCTTTGGTATTTGATGTTTTCGTCAATGTGTTGTGCAACGTGTTCTGAAAATATGGCCCAGTTATTATTTCTTTGTACGTGGGACTGAAGTCCTCACTCCTCATGGTTTGATTGACTAACCTATATTATGCTGCCTCAGCTAAGTATTTGAAACTTGTTGCAACTTCTAGTTTTCCTCATGGTTTGATTGACTTATGCCTTGTCTGCAATTTTTCCTTAGGGGTGACAAATATAAAGGAGAAGTATTATACTTACATGAAGAACCATCATCAGGCTGAGTGTGAGGCCCTGACCCGCCTCCACGTGCGGTCCAGCATCCATCGTTGCAACCACTTCAGAAATGTGAAAAAACCGAGCATTCTTAATTGACTGATGGTCTGTGCCGATTTCCATATGCATGTAATGCAGAAGGTTGCAATCAAAGTGATTGCAGGAATTACAACCAGGAAGATGTACCTGGCAATCTCCAATATTAGAGGACTGCTCGTCCTCATTATCTGTAAATACAGCGCGAAGAAAAAGAAATTTTTTGAATCAGATTCCTTGTTTGTTTTGCATTCAAACGTTCTGCGTCGCTTTTAATAAAAAATGAACAACTTAGAAAGTCATTCAGAGCTTTTAATAATAATAAAAAAAACGCTGCATCCACAGGACCACGAAGTGCAAACTGCCAAACTGAAGTCAACATACCTCGAAATCCAAAAAAATAAATAAAATGAAGATAATTTATTACCTGTTCCAATACCAGCAACGCCTCTGTATCGTTGGTCAACATCTTGTTCTTTGTTTGAATTTTACTTCCTACTCGATCGCTTTTAGTCGTCTGTGAATCTGTGATCTGGTCTTGGCACTTTTGACGATTTCTATATTTGCCTAATAGAAGAACGCCTTTAATATATATATATATATTAAATCTATGGACAAACAACTTTTGCTATCTAAATCAACGACAACTTTCATGTTTTAGTTGAAAAAAGTCCAAATATTTTAAACTAAGGACATAAATTGACATTTCATAAATACTCAAAATTAATACAAAAATGTTTTTCATGTGGTTGTAACATTTAAAATTAATAAAATTTAAATGCAACATTCTTTTTTCTAAATTTTATTGGCATTTGACGTTTTTATCAATCAAGTTTTTAGCTCTTGCTTGCCGTACGTCCACCTGATAAAAAAAAATTCATTTATTTAAGCATAAGCGTACGCGTATTTATGGTTTGACTCCTTTTTTTTAAAAAAAAAAAAGCAAAAACAAAACAAAACAAAATAAAATATAGACGTATGTCTATACGTAAAGTAAAAAGGATGAAAAAGAAATAGAAAATATAAACGCTTATATTATAACTGTTATATGGTGGATGATAACTGTTGTGGTTGTTATTATAATTGTTCACACAAATTGACACAACGAATTTGGAATTATTTGGGAATTGATTGAGTCTCGTTCCATTGGAATTTTAAATGAACACTACATTCATTTAAGTGAAATAAGACTTGAAAATGAAAATTAGATTTTTATATCCAAAACTATTTGGAAATGCAGTTAAGATGATTTCAAACAACTAAGTTAAGATGGTTTCCACAATCCCCTTATATCCCCACTGGAATGGACTCACTCTCTATCTTAGCTTATTAATCCCATAATTTCAACTTAACACGTTTAAGTTTATTAATAAGCCTAATATAACCGCATATTATAAAACAGGAACAAAAATTATATCTAAAAGAATTATTTACAGGGAAAAGAATTAGAGATAGTTAGATCTGTAAATAAACAACAATTGAACTAGATCTATATAAAACTGCATAATGATTCAAAAACACTATAAGAACTATTATATCAATTTGAACCTCAACTTGGAAGAAATCTCATCTATACTATATTATAGTTACTGACTTTGTTTTCGAAGGCTCAGAAGCATTCTCGAGATTAAGTAGAACTCAACCATCTCTTTTCAGTTTTTTTTTCCTTTTGCAACTCTCCCATTCTTTTTGCCCTCATAATCTCTGCCTATTCCCATCTTCTCCTGATTCTTATTATTATGGAGTTTGATTAGAAAGGCGCACGAGTCCTCTGGTATACTGAGCAACCAAGAGTCGTGTTTTCCGTTTTTCTCCATTCGTACGTCTCTCTCTTCTTTCTTTCCACCTCCAACGCTTATGTACCTAAATTTTTCCTCTTTTCTGCTCCATCTTCGAAGGTTCTCCAGCTGTTCCAATTTTCCAAATTGACATATGTAATTTCAGAAAGGCAAAGGATGTTAGGCAGTACAAACGGGTTAATCGTCGGGCATAAGAAAAGCTTCCGCCTCATCCTTTTTTCTGCGAAACCTAGATTATATTGGGCTTCGATCGTAGGTAACTTTTCAAAATTCAAGCAACGATCCAATTATTGTCAAACATAAATACAAATCCCTTATTACTAGAGTGGCTTGGTATCGCAAAAAAAAAAAACAGTCCGCTGATGGCTCTCAAGGCAGAAATTTTGTGGAAAGGTTGACGATGCTATGAGAACAATGCTGACACCAGTGGAATTTAGAAAGGTGAGTTTAAATTTACATATGTGTCTAGATCACTGAATCTATATACTACAATGGTAATATTATGGAATTTGGGAGTCGATCGTATATTATTTATGGGAAATTAATTCTTGCTATTTTATCTGTTTGCCTCTATATTAAAAAAAGAGTTATAAGAAAAAAAAGAAAAACATATAGTTGTTTCTTTATTCGGTTCTTGAAAATTACATTCAACGTGCAATCTAAAATAATTTGGTGCAAATTAAAGCTACTTTGATAATCAGTTATTAAATTTATGAAAAATTTCGGTATTAACTTCAAAATTCCTGGGCATAGATTCAAATAAGCTTTTGTGAATTTACATGCAGGTGCTATTATCCATGAAATATCTTCGAGTATACTATGGTTGTTGGGGCTTTGAGGTGGGTTTATGGTTATTTTACTTGGTGTTCATGTGATTTATTTATTTTATTTGCTTTTTGCATAGATTCATTATAAAGGATCATACTGATGGAGACTGTTTTATGCATGAAAATTTAGTGTACTATCAGTTTTAAAAGATTTGATGTTAGTACCTTTAGAAGATGAATTACCTATAGGTCGAATGATTTCTGCCAACCGAAGAATTTGGGCTTACATATGAGATTGTGGTTTTGCACTATTAGTCTACAATAACCAGTACACATGTCAATTCTCTTTCCATTTGATGTATAATGTGAATGGTTTTACTCGGTAGCAGTGTAGTCAATAGCGAATAGCGCAAGGCTTACGTTATGCGCTATGCGCTATAGCGCGCGCTATAATATTTATTTTTTACAACTAATTGAATTATCATACATAACTAGAATTTAATGCTTTTGTTGCATATTATGTGCCATATCCAATACGTTTAAGGCTCCAAATGCAATGCTAGCGTACTTCATGCATATGTTATCTATATTTAATGTTTAATGTAATTATGTTGGAGAAAAATTAATAATTTCATATTGTACATTCAAAATTATTGATGGATATAACATATTTATGTCTAACACAATTTGAATTTTATTCTTAAATTAATGACTTATGATGAAATTTATTCTTGTTTGTGAGTTATGATGAGATTCTACCAAAAAATGCATGAAAAGTACAATTCGCATAAAATATAAAAGATCTCGGAAAAAAGTTAAAATCGGAAAATGCATGAAAAATACAATTCACATAAAACATGAAAGCGTGTATGTTCATCTAGAAAGTAAAAAAAAATTCAGCAAAAGCTTAACATAGGAAAAAAGCACAAAACAGAACCTATATGCTCAAAATATATCAAAAAAAAAAAAAACGAAGCTTTATGTTCAAAAAGAAACCTGTATGTCCATCTAGAAAGTAGAATGTAGATAAAAGGAGGAAAAATATCTCAGAAAAAAAGAAATGGATAGTATTAAAATTCAGACTTGGAGAAGAAGAAGACAAAAGTAAAGCCAATCACAAAATAAAATGAATAAAGCAATAAACAAAACTGTATGTTGGTTGAAGTCACATCAGCTTTGCTAGCAGCAGAAATTGATTTGAAGAAGAAAGTAATTTTTCCCTAGGTTAGAAGTTGATTCACATGTTATGTTCTTTTCTAAATAGGAAACAAAACGAACCTCTTACGTAATTATTCAAATTAAATGGGCCAGTTCAGGTTTCTTTACACACTCTCCAAACCTTAAAATGAGAAAAGAAAAATAGCACGCTTTTTATCGCTGTGTGCTATGATAAAATAGTGCACTATTTTTGCGCTATAAGGGACCTCGGCGCTATAAGAAGTAGAATAGCGCAACATATGCGCTATGCGCAAATTGACGCTATAGCGCGTTATTTGATAACATAGCTCGGTAGTATATTGAAATTAACCTTTTTTGTTGGAATAATGTTGACCTTCAGATTGTGCTCCTAATGAGTTGCCTTTTGAAGAGGTCCGGCATGAAGATGTAGCAATTTCATTATAAAAGTTTCCTTTGTTTTATCAGATATTTGTTTAAAGGTTATCAGATATTTGTTTAAAGGTTTTCCTTTGTTATAGAATTTTACCACATGTAAACAAAAAGATAGATTTATAAAGTATAAACTATAAACATAAAATTACCCATTGAGTTAGAGGAATTAAAGCTTCCGAACCTCCCACGGTTAACACGTACACATTTAGGCTAAGGACACAGATTAAACTAATACCTGGAGAGCGCACTTCTTGGACCATGGTAACTAATGTGCGTTACTTGTGTTCCTTTTATTTAAGGAAAACAACTTACCCTTTTCTTGGGCTATCGAAAGGAATGTGGATAAATTTGAGGATGTTTTCATTTTGAGTTAGATCAATAATTTGAATCGAAAGTACATATTCTTAGTCCCCTCGAGAAGATGAGCTCTCAACTATCGATCTAATTCGTTGAGCGAAAATATTCAAACCTTGTAAAATGATAGTGTAAAAAATTTCAAATCTTCAAACTCTGATAAACAATAAGTCTCTTATATTGCTTATCATTCCCTTTAGTTTCTTTTACAGTCAGCTAGGATTGAATATGCATGCACATTGTCTTTTGGAGCCTTTATGCAACTGAACATATATTATTTCAATAAAGAGAATTGAATTACATTGCAATTTCTCAAGGCGTAATTTTGTTTATTAATAAACCCAAACTAAAATTTTATTGCCAATGCTTTAATCGTGATATACCAATATGATTATTTTAAGGGAAACCAATGTATATTTTACTTAATACATTTATATACCTGATGTTTCCTTAATTCACACAATGTTATAAAATAACATCATACATTTACATGATCTCTTTTTTAACGTTAGGAAAAAAGATGAGAATTCAGATGTATTTACAACACGTTTAGAGAACTAGGTGTTGTGGACGCATAGCATACATGATAACCCGATTAAATAGGTAATAAATTATTGACAAGTGTTTATATCGCTTTGAGTTTAGGCCATATGCATTTGAATTTAGCATTGAATCGTGATTACCATAACCTTCAATCGCTATATAGTCTAGCAACCATTATTAGTGTAGAATAAGAGCCTTATTCTATGTTTGTATTTACCAAGGTTCAAGAACTTGGTTTCGGTCTCGGTCTCAGTTTTGGCCGTTTGAAAATTTGTCAGTTTCGGCGGGTTTCATAAATTTCGGTAGTTTCGGTTTTGTTTCGCTTTAGGTCCAGATTTCGGTTTTCAATATTTTGGTAATGAAGTAATGAACTTGTTAACAGCAAATAAAATGAAAATGTATTACGTAAAGAAATAGAATACAACATAATAAATTTACTACATCCGATAACTATTTCTTGGAGCTGTATATGGATTATTTTCATAATCTTCTTCATCAATTTCTGCTGCATGATGCGATGGATAGTAATACTGTATCTGGCCGGTACCTAAGAACATTGCCAACATGTTATCAAATGAGGAGGGTTCATCATTCTGTGTTGCATATGCAGTTTGACTATTCTGATCACTTGATATATCACTGCTGTATGTCTCATTTGCTCCGTGATCGTAATAGCCTCCAGTGTAATCAGAAGTAGAATGTCTGTAGTTGGGTGGATCTTTTGATGTATATGGGTTATTAGTATAATCGTAATTTCGTGGTTCTTCATATTGGACATTCAAATTATTATCTCTTCTTTCACGATTACGCACCACACCTCTCCTCACGTATGGTATAGTTGGTCTATGTGAACCACCAGCATCACTAGATCCAACACCATTATTACTTGTTAAACCGATATTATGACCACCAGCGTCATCGTTTGAGGAGCCACTACTATTTCCAGTGCTTTGACTTGCTGTTGTTCGTACAGGTATACCATCCACTGCAGCAACAACATCATTCATCATATCAACCATAGCAGGATCGTCATCAAGCAATCGTGGTTCAACTTCCGTAGTCCACTCTGCTAGTGGATCCTTCTCGTGAAATATATAATTTAGATCAATTAATTGATCATCTGTATCACGACGTTTAATGTTCGTTGCTCTTAATCTCATGTTGTAATGTACATATACTAGCTTTTCAAGAATTTCCATTTTGATTCTCTTTCTCAGTTTTGTATGAATCATGGAAAATGTAGTCCAGTTTCTTTCGCAATTTGAGGAAGAAATCGTCTGACTGAGAATACGTATTGCTAAACATGTAAGGTGTGGAGCGTCTTCTCTGCCGATTATTGACTACCACTGTGCAGGAGAACAAGTATTTATGGCGGCTCTTGCTTTTGAAAAGCCAAATTCGCCAACTTTCATTCTATAAATGTCCACCTGCGTGATGTAATATAATTGAATAAAAATATTTAATGTAATTGAATAAAGTATAATGTAATTTACCTCTTTTCCAATTTCAATTTGTGTATCTATGAATGTCATGTTATAAAATTTTGAATTTGTAAAGTAGTATTTTTAAAATACCTGCCGCATGAATTGGTCGATGTAATTGTTTTTCCCATCTATATCGATAATGTCCCACCGTTTTTTTAACTGTCGGACCCCAACGTTTTTCCTAATTGACTCCTTTGCGAGATCCATTGCTTCGTAAAGATAGCCCATATCTGCTTTGTAATCGCTGTCCATCATTCTTAAAACTTTGACTAAAGGTTGAAATACGAGAATGACGTAAAGATAGCACATGTCTAGTCACTGCCGGTCTAATCATTTCTTTTCCATTTATCTCTTTTCTCATTATAGAAAGCAACCAACCATGATTGTATATGAATGTCATTATTAGTTGACAATTTGAAATGACAGTTTTTACCTCTTCTTCTTTCGAAATATCTTCTAAGATCAGATCAATGCAATGTGCATCACATATTGTCCAATATAAATGTTTCTGTTTCTGCATTAATAATTGTCCAGCAGCTTTGTAGTTAGCTCCGTTATCTGTTACTACTTGTACTACTCTATTTTCTCCAACAGACTCTACAACTTCATCCATCAATATGCATATATATTCTCCACTTTGAAATTCATCAGTAGCGTCCATAGATTTAAGAAATATTGTTCCATGGGTGGAGTACACAAGAAAATTTATAGTTTTCCTCCGATTCTGAGTACTCCAACCATCGCACATGAATGTGCAACCATATTCATCCCAGAAATTATGGAAAGTGTTGATATATGAGCGAACTTCTTCTAATTCCATTTCCAAATATGGATGTGATAATTCATACGCTGTAGGCGGATCTATTCCACGACCACATTCCGCAATAGCATTAACCATAGTTGCATAATAAGGACTACTTGCAACATTATGTGGGATATGGTTAAAATAAAAAAATTAGCAATGGCACAACCTATATGCTTTTTAGCATTTTTAATGCCCTTTATTGCAGATTTAATAGAAGGTTGAGAACTACCTCCTTTTTTTTTTGCATATATGAATCGATTCTTGCAGTAGTATGAGTTTCAAAATCACTTCCACTCTAACAGATTTACCATGGAAGTTACACTCTGTTTGACTAGAATCGATGCCTGATTTTCCATCTCCTGCTCTCTGAATGTATCTCTGCTTTCCCGCATTGCACGCCGAACATTTCTGTCATCTTCATTTCCATCATTTTCACTTTCTGAGTTGAGTTGCTGAGGTCCACTCATCAGTTCTTCTTATATGCGTTGTTTCTCATGTTTTCCTTTATTGCGGTCATTTTTTTTCCCAATAATATGCGCTCGCACAAGTTTTTCAACATCTTGAGGAACGTTTGTACATGCATTACATTGCCTCCTACGCCCGCCAAGTGTTCTCACCACTATTGATTTGTTTGTTGCAGAAACTGTGCTTCGTTTTCCGAACATTACGATCGATTGGGGTACCATAATTCCAACTGATTTCTGTAGTGTTTGTCTGATACTCCATAACGTACATGTAAATTGTGAAAAATATTATCAAAAACTTTAGATTACATTTCTATCAACCAATGCCTGATTATCTTTGAGATATGAAGTCTTTGTATGCACTCCCATGCTTTTTTGTTGCTCGACCTTTTTGATTTCTTATATGCTGATTTCTGGTCTGGGCTGTGTCGATGCTGCCATTTGTGCTCGGCCCTACTTTGAGTTGTTTCATTTTGCATGTATGCTTGAGTGTTGCAATTAGTCGAGTTAGTCCACATGGCTGCTCCTCAATTGCGCTTATATTGGCGAGGCAGTGCACATGTGTATATTTATATACGTGCGTACATGCAACCATTCAGAATAATTTTCCTGTCCGTAAACTGTACTATGTGTATATACATACAATGTATGTGTATATATGTATTGTGTATATGCAGTATATGTCTGTGAGCACATATCGGATCAAGTCATGAAAAGTGATGAGAAACACACCGAAATTCTGAGGAAAATAAAATTTAAAAATAAATTTATATTTGCATGTATTCAGTTTTATTTCTATTGCAGTGTACCGTGTGTGTTTCTATTTCATGTAACAGGTAAACAGACAGTGACTGGACTAACTGTGAGTGTGAAGTGATGTGAAGACAAGAAGACAGAGTGTAACTGTATATGAGTGAATGTATGGAATTGTATTGTGAGTGACAGAGTAAATCTTGTAGTAAGGAACTGATATGTATAAGAAATGAAATGTATCAGTGAATTGTACAAATAATGGAGTTATAAAAGTTTTACTGTTTGAATGTTGAAATAAAATAAAATATTTAAATAAAATACTGTTTCAATATTTGAATTCTTATACAGTCGTATTTTATTTAAATATAAATATTATATTCCTATATGTGATGAAGTATAAAAGTACAATACAAAGACATTTAAAATAATATACTTGTTTGTTATTATCAAACAAAAATCATATAATTGTTATATACAACTACGTTATATACAACACTTTTGTGCCCATCCAAAATTCGACATCAAAACCATAATTTAATTATTTTGTGTCCATTCAAAATCAGACATCAAAACCATAATTTAATTCTTTTGTCCATCCAAAATCAGACATCAAAACCATAATATAATTCTTTTGTGTCGATCCAAAATCGGACATCAGAACCATAATTAAATCTTTTGTGAATATTAAATTTAAAATATTCGTTATTCCCGAATTGGAATGAGACCCAATCAATTACCATATAATTTTAATTATACGGTTTTCATACATCGCATGTATTCACCAATAATGATAAACATTCAATAAGCATCCAAATAACAATTAGAGAGCATTCTGCAATTGTACAAGCATTAAATAATTAAATAACGGTTATAACAGCTTGTCAATCAATCGATTGACATACAATTAATCACTTGGGTTTTGTGTAAATAAAATATCATCCCAAGACCCTTATGAGGTTTCCAACCATCAACAATGATTATTATTTGTACACTTAGGCAATGTGTAAAATTATTGTCCCAATACCCGTGTGGGGTTTACATCATACTCCATGTGAACATATCTACATATTTGGGAGACGGGTGAGTAAATTGTCATCCCAGAATCATTTATAATATTAACATTTTATTTATAAACATTTATAATTAGTTTCATAATGATAACATTAAAACTGTACACAATCATCAATCAACAAACAAGCATTACAATCATCAGCAATCAACATATATTCAGTTATAAAAATAAATAACTGTACAAAGATTTGAGTGAGAAAAGTTCTCAACAGTTGATTTCACTTCGTTGTTCTTTAATTGATGATTTTGTAAAATGATCTCGCAAAAATCGAGCTGTTGGAATCTGTGTATTATAGAAACTGAAAAGTCTCGGAAAAAGCCCAAACTTTCCGGGCTCTGACTGGGAAAGAGCCCGGATCGATCTAGACAGTGGACCGAGGTCCTCTGGTCCATTGTCATTTACCAGTCGACTGGTCCATTTTGGACCAGTCGACTGGTCAGAACCTGGGTTGCGACCCGGTCTTTACCAGTCGACTGGACCATTTTGGATCAGTCGACTGGTTAGAACCTGGGTTGTTGCCCAGCTTTTTACTAGTTTTTTTTGCCTTCTTATGCGAATCGTTTTCGATGAACTAGAGAGGTTGTGCACTTGAGTTAGATGATAATAAGGCCTTATAAGCTCGTCCAAACAACTCACGAACACAAACAAACATGCATAAAATTATATGCATGAGATTTGCAATGGTTTTGATTATAAGTTCAAAAGTGAACCCAATTCCAAACCAAAGCATGAAAGAGGGATTCAAAGGACTTGCGAAGACTTAGGACTTTTCCATGCAACAACGGAGCATCACAATATCGCCAAAACAACTCATAGCATATGCATTCGATTGTGTGGACAATGCTAATCGTGATTTTCAATTCAACGGAACATAATCTAATGAACCGGAAAGTGTATACTTATCTAACCAATTCATATGTATATGTAAACCCAACTGAACACTAAACTACACACAATTACAAGCCTCTAGCTTGTGACATAGTTGTGGGTTCTTAGGAACTAACAAAGAACTCACCTTTGATGATTAGAAGCAAAAAATCGATCCAATAGCGAGCTAGAACAACCTTCCTTCGATAAAAACACTAGAATCAACAAACTATGATCATAATAAAGGATTTCCTAGGAATTAGGTTTATGAAATCCTGAGAAATTGAAAAGGAAACAAGATGGAGAGGAAGCTGGAGAAGCTTACTTAAGTTTTCTCTTTGATTTTCCCCTTGATTTGAGATTGGATTTGCAAAACTTGCTTTAGGAATTTGAATTCCTCTTTCCATTCACCATTTTCTGTTTTTGCTAAGTGTTGGAGGAATGAATAAAGGAGGGGTGTAACGACCTGGGTTTTCGACGATCTTGGTTATCCGATATACAACACATATCGAACATCCAAGGATCGAAAATAACCGAATAGTTAATGAAAGAAGTTAGAGGGTGAGAATAGATAAGATAGAACTTATAGAATAGAAGAAGAAGAAGAACATCATCATCATAGTAAACATGAATCTCACAGCGGAACGAATAAAATATAACATAACTTTTGAAATACAAACAATATATGTATACAATAACATTGCAGAGTACAACACTTACAAAAACAACGGAAATAAACAATAGCTATATATATTCCTGAAGCCTCCTGCTCCATGCTCTCCAAGTGCATATGTAAAATCCCGACTACTTGACTGACTGTATAAAATTAGGCACCCAAGAGTTTAGGGAAAACAAACAAATAAACTCTGGGTCAGTCATGGGACTGGTGTGAATAAAACTCCAAACACTTGGTTTAATAACGGATATATCATAAGACCACGCCGTGAAAACGAAATGGATTTTTCCTTTATGAAAATCCACACATCTTTGAAAAGCAATATCATTCTGATATTATAATAATGTCTAAGTACAAATAGATATCAATCTAGCAGAACGCTTTCATCTCACGTTCCACATATATAATGCAAAATCATAAACCGCAGGCGCTTATTGGATAATGGATTTCCAACTATGACAAGGTATGGAACCACCTTCCGATCAGTGTACTCTAGGAATGATACACTGGAGTTCAACAAGAACATCTTGCAACTCAGCCACACATGACCGACCACTCATTTCGCTTGAGTGTATCGAATGTATATCACCAACGGTTGGGATCAGCAACCGTTCCCGTATATATATATGGGACAGCATTGATAGATCATAGATTAAAGAAGAAAATGAATATTCTCTAGATAAGTGATTATAAACCATACTTCGGAGAGACTGACTTAGCCATGCTGCCTGCCCGATTTCTGTCATTTACCGGATGTGAGGCTAGAAGCTACGCTTATCTTTTCCATATCATATCTTCATTTTACTTGGAATACCACATCGTCATACCCACCAAATCATTATCGATTTCCCTAACGGTATTACGGGTATGAAGCTAAGAGAAACGAATTCCTCCACCACCAAACGTAATACGTTTAAGAGATCAACATATACGATTCGTTAGGAATACTCTGTCAGACATTCGTCCATACAAGTTGTCCTGGGACTGGACAAACCGAAGGCACTATTCAGTACATCCATCTTAGGTAATCGTTATCTAAGATTTATACAATAGCCCTTGCACTTTACTCCGTCTTCAATATATTCAGCATACTGATTCGCAACGCTTATGCCAATACGGAGTGGTTCTTCAGATAATAATCCAACCGGTCTCTCCATGTTAACAACGTAAAATTGTCAAAACATTAATAGTCTGTGATTTAACTATCAAAGAAAAACTCGTGTGCAAATAACGATATTATTTCCAGATGGAAATTATATCGACCAATCATCATTTAACATTTCTCTATTTAGTTCATTAACTTACTTATCTCCTGTTTCCATATATTCAACACTTCTTATTTTCTAATTTTAGAAAATATACTTTATTAACAATGGAAAACATTTCCATTTCCTGTTTCCTGTATTAGAAAACATTTCTGATTTATTATTTGGAAAACATTTCCAAAGTTCCTTCATTGGATTTAAACAGATGTTTAAATAAAACATCGCTATGCCAACAAAATCTATTTACTGAATTCACTTAACCATCATTCACTATCAAACCTTACCATTCCTTAGTTAAGAAGGAAGTCAATCAAGTTGGGGTATAATTACCTCTCATACCTTAACTGTACAACGTTTTAACTTCGAAATAGTCAAGGTTTATCTTTTAAACCTTTAACAACTTCCTTACATAACTCTCGGATTTATATTTATGTATCCACTTCTTTATTAAAAACATTGATTATAACGATAACGTTATAATCCCTACTTTCGAAATATCTAACTTAACATCTACTTTTATTTTTTACTTTGAATAATTAATCTACTCTCATTTATTTATAAATAAATAAATCTAGATTTAAACACCGGAAAGTAAGTAATACTCTCCCGGAATTCGATATAATTGAATTCGACGTATAACTCTCTTTCGAGTAATCTCTATTTGATTAACTCTTCTTCGAATAACCTATATTTGATTATCTCTCTTCGAATAACTTATATTCGATAATCTCTCTTCGAATAACTTATTCGATTACTCCTTTTCGAATAACTAAATTCGATTAACTCCTTTCGATTAAACTAATCAATAACTCCTTTCCTTCAACTCTATTCGAATAAACTATATTCGATACTCCTTTAACTCTATTCGAATAAACTATATTCGACTAACTCCTTTGGATTAACTCATTTGGATTAACTTGGTTTGATTAACTCATCTTGACTAGCTTAACTTAATTGACTCGACTTATTTAACTCCACTTGATAAACTCCTATCGAATAACTAATATTCGATTAACTTATATTCGAATCACTATGCCTGTTTTAACTTTATTTCGAATGGCTAGTATTCGATTTAACTCCATTCGCTTGACTCTAGATCGCAGCGATCACAATGGTTTTGCCTGATTCCCTCAGGAAACATCTGACCGCCTTAGGCTATCTGCAGCCTTGCGAATTACGCTAGCAGTCGTGATAAATGGCATCTTATTTGGATTAACTCTAATTGATTAATTCTAACTGGTTAACTCTAACTGGTTAACTCTAACTGATTAACTCTATTCAATAACTAATATTCGACTAACTCTATTCGACTAACTCGACTCGACTAACCCCTTTCGAATAACATATTCGATTAACTAACTTTCGAATACCATATTCGATTAACTAACTTTCGAATACCATATTCGATTAACTAACTTCGAATACCATATTCGATTAACTAACTTTGAATACCATACTCGATTAATTAACTTCGAATACCATATTCGATTAACTCCTTTTTGATTAACTCCTTTTTGATTAACTCCTTTTCGAATAAACTATTCATTTATAAAGATTTACTTTTAGTAACGGTTCTTCACTTTACAAATGATTTCCTTTTAATAACGTTTTCCTTTTTATAACGGTTTCCTTTTTATAACATCATATTAAGTTATAACATCAAATTCAGTTATAAACAAATTTCCTTTTTATAACTCTATTTATTTTTCTAAATATTTCCTTTTCAATTCTATTTGTAAATGGTTTTGCAAATATCTCCTTTTCGATTTCATTTGTAGAGGTTTTACAAATATTCCTCTTTCGATTTCATTTGTAAAGGTTTACAAACCTTTCTCTTTCTATTTGTTTTGAAAATGGTTTACAAACCCTTCTCTTTCATTTTGGTTTGAAAATGGTTTACAAACCTTTCTCTTTCTATTTGGTTTGAAAATGGTTTACAAACCCTTCTCTTTCATTTTGGTTTGAAAACGGGTTATGGTTTACAAACCCTTCTCTTTCTATTTGGTTTGAAAATGGTTTACAAACCCTTCTCTTTCATTTTGGTTTGAAAATGGTTTACAAACCCTTCTCTTTCATTTTGGTTTGAAAATGGTTTACAAACCTTCCTCTTTCTATTTGGTTTGAAAATGGTTTACAAACCTTTTTCTTTCTATTTGGTTTGAAAATGGTTTACAAACCCTTCTCTTTCATTTTGGTTTGAAAATGGTTTACAAACCCTTCTCTTTCATTTTGGTATGAAAATGGTTTACAAACCTTCCTCTTTCTATTTGGTTTGAAAATGGTTTACAAACCTTTCTCTTTCTATTTGTTTTGATAATGGTTTGCAAAACCTTCTCTTTCATTTTGTATTTGCAAATGGTTTGCAAATAATCCCTTTAGGGTTTTATTTCTAAGTATTTCCTATTTATAAATAATCCATTTATAAATAAATTTCTATTTATAAATATTCCATTTTTAAATAATTCCTTTTATAAAATCTTCTTTGATTTTATAAATATTATCTCTTTTATAAAATCCTTTGATTTTATAAATAATCTATTTTCAATATTCATTTTTAAAATTCTCTTTTCAACATTCCGGTATGTTATGGTATTCAACATATCAAATCACGATGATCAATATCGTCCGAACACACATAATCGACAACAGATTATGTATCACATCATATATTACAATATATGAACAGAACAGTAATATAAATATTGAGAAACCCAGTTGGGTCCCTCCAACCTATTTCCCTACATCACAGATGTTAAACCATATAATAAACATCAACTTCATTTCAGTATGAAATGTTCTGATAAGCAACATCAATATATATATATAATGGTTTATATATATATATATATATATATATATATATATTCAACTAACTGACTAGCAGTTCAATCAACCAAATCAACACACAACAATCAACAGATGATTAACAGTTCTAAAAATACGTTATAAAAATATAATTGTTCAGAGTTGGTGAGTTTTACTCACATTTCGCGTTAACTGTTAAATAACGATTTGCGTCTGTGGATTCAGACGGACAATTTATTTCGTTATAAATTGTAACAAGCTCCAATCCACTTCCAGTCAGTTCCATTGTGTAGACGCCGTCCGTACAATCCCAACGGATCCGACTGTTCATGATTCTGATATCGTATGGATAAGAAATTCATTTTACAAGTTAATATATTGTTTTAATTTAAAATAAAACTAAATTAATTAGCTATGGGCCTTAACCTTTATTTCCCGGCCCGACATCGCAAACAAAAGCCCACTGAATCAATGATCACATGCATATCATGGTTGGAGAGGTCCCTGAAACGTATGCTTGGCGACTACTTGCACCGGTCTCCCTTCACGTGAAGACACCCGCCCTTTCATCACTCCATCATGCTGACGTTGTACATGAACTCCATTGGCCCAGACTTCCTTTTCCATGCCCCTACTCTCGACTTCACGCAACATTTCATAACACCAACCAAACTCCTCACTCCCATACCCAATTCGCCAGTCACCATAAATTGAAAATACCCATTTCGAATACACTACAACACCCATCCTTCTTCTAAAAAAAACCAAACCACACTTCTGTACATCATCTTCCTCCACGCCTTGTATTTCCGCACATCATACTTCCACCGCAGACTCTAGCAGAGCTTCCGCCCCCACCTGCTGCTTAACTCCGACACCCTGGTGAACCCCATCGCACCATTCAAAATGTATCCCAAAGTGAAGAAAAATCCTCCCAGTGACTTAAAAAATAACTCTTAAATTTTATAGGAATTTATACGATTTTTGTTTCGAGGATTCGATTTCTCATTCTAGCTGAAAAGTTGAAGAGGAGCGGCGGCTTGGTTTTCAGGAGATGGAACGAATTTTGGTTAGGAGCCGATGATTTTATAAGGGAAGATTTGGACCATTTTCGTTCATCCATTCTTAAGGGGAGATTTGTATTAGTTTTGACCATGCAAACTGTATGTTTATGGTATGACCACGTTTTATGTTTTGGCCGTAGCAAATTTGGTTTTCCATTATCGTTTTATATGAGTGAACTTGGTCCAATTTTTTTTTATTAAATTAAAACTTAACGGTGAAGTTCCGCACAAAAATAACCTCATTCGATCTCTATTTTTGGCAAACTAAGCTATTCCTAGCATAGAAAAATATTCCGGATCCAATGGGACAGGTTTCGTCGAATTCCGACACCGTTTGCGAAAACCCTTTAGAAAATATCGATGAAAAACACCGAGCATTAATTCCTTAAAATACAAAAAAAATCATAAAAATATGAGGCCTTGACGTTTCACTAGACCTCTTCCTAAGGTTTCGTATGAAACTTGTTTCGTTGAATTTTTAGTTCGTTTGACCAGTTAACCATTCAATAAAAGTTACCCCTGTTTGAATTGACCAAAATAGTGAAGTTGATTTGGGCGTTTATCGTTGCCACGATCAAACGGTAAGTCCGATTGACACACCAATTGAAATCCTGCAATAATTAATTAATACGAACCCAACAACACTGGTTTCATCGCATTCTGAGACTGTTTCCCGGTACGCTATTTTTATGTGTACCGCAATGCCGTTTCGGACACCAAATTACCTGGTTTTCAAAAATAACAAACTATATGCCTATCCTGACTCAAATCGACGATACGAACTCAATGGAACTAGTTTCGTGGCTTAATTCGATCGTCTGCTCTAGTTACACTCAAATATCTCTTTATTCAATTGAATCAATTAAATTACGCGGTATAGAAAATGGACGGGCGTTTACAGTTACTGTGGTCACATACAAGGTCGGTTTGCCACGCAATTCAACACCATACAATAATTTGACATTACGGTCCCAATGAAATTAGTATCATCGAAAACAGAGTCTGTCTGAAAAATGACTATTTTAAAGGCCTATAATTAAATAACGATTTTCCATAGCGACTATTTCAAAATTTGATTTGGCCATAAATCAAAATCTACGCGACGAAATCCCGATTTTTCTCTTCCATTGGAAAAATATACTTCACCAGCTCCGAGCGTTTCTTGTTTTACATAAATCCGACTTAAAACGGACCCTGTATATTCAGCTGAAGTTCAAACCGCCAAATAGCGAACTGCCGCGCTGTTACGGGCACGATTATAATTATATTATAAACTATACGTTCAGCTGTCGTCGATTGAATATATTTGTTCCTATAATTCAACTCTAAACTGAAATATATATTTTAAATAATCCAAATTACACAATATTGTAAATTTCACTATTTTTGATTATTTCGACAATATAATATATTATTCTATTTTATAATATTAATTAAATATTCATTTTTATTTAATTCAGGTCATCGATATCGCTAAAATAATATTTAAATAATTAAATAAATTAATTATTCAACAGCTAAAAATGCAGGTCATTACAATCTTCCCCCCTTAATAAAATTTCGTCCTCGAAATTGCTAAGCTGGGGGATGACCCTATCTACTGGGTAAAAATTTATCTGTTTACCTATTATCTCCGGTTTCAACTGAACCAATTAATATCGACTAAAATATTAATTTATTCCGACTAACTAAATTTTCAAAAATCCTGAAAATTTTCTAACGCCCTAACTTTTCGGAAACTTTTGCCATAACCTCCTTTGTACAGCCCTATCGGTAAAATCACAACTCGCCTCTCTAGGCCTTCCCCAACCCAAAAGAAAATCAAACAGCCAAGCGGCTTGCCAGTTCGGCTCATCAAAATCTCAAATCCATATATAATATAAACTGGTACCTTTTGTCGGGCGTATCAACTCTATTACTTCCATATGCTATCAGCTCAGCATATACCAATGTTATCCCAATCAAACTCTAATCACGTTTATCTCAAACTAAATCATTTGGTTATATCTAAGTCGAATTCCATTCAAACTCCAATCTCACAATCCAAACTCCCAACTTATCAAATAAATTTCATTCAGGATTATTCTCTAACCACATTCAGTTCTATTTAACTTAGTTCAAATTAAATTTCAATTTATTTTTTTACCATCTCAATTTATTTAACTTCATAAGTTAAATTTAAATTCCAGAACTTAAATTCCTGGATAAATTTCAATTCAATTTGAAATCATAATGCCAATTCAAAACTTTTGAATTTCTAAACAACTTGTTTTCTCAAAACAATCCAAAAACAAAATCTTTGGTAGTAATCCGTCACTTAGAACTCGAAAATGAACACTGATGATGTCTAGATTCATCATTAGAATTTATTTTCCAGCTATCAAGGTGAGTTCAATACTATATCACTTTCAGTTTGAAAAACGTTTTCAAAATCTCCCAGGAACTTAAAATTTCCTTATTTTAAATTCCAATTCTGATTTAAATTCAGATTTAATTCATCTTATTTCATATACTTTATTTATATGGATTTTGATTAGTTATTTATCACCATTTCACATTTTTATAATCTTACTCGATTATAATAACAACCAACACAACCAATATACTATATCAAAACATACTATGTCGGTTCATCATATTCAAGTGTTTATAGAACTCCTACCGATACAGTGGATCAAACTTATCGACCAGAATTCATAAGCCGCTCAACCAATGAGTCTCCACAATATAAAACCATTTTATATTAACTAACAAATATGCACTCGTATATATACACTCAAATTGAATCTAGGATATTACTAATCCCATCTCTACTGAATTACGCCACAGAGCCAAGGTAAAACTTAACCTTCAGCTCTGATACCAACTGTAACGACCCGGGTTTTCGACGATCTTGGTTATCATATATACAACACATATTGAACATCCAAGGATCGAAAATAACCGAATAGTTAATGAAAGAAGTTAGAGGGTGAGAATAGATAAGATAGAACTTATAGAATAGAAGAAGAAGAAGAAAATCATCATCAGAGTAAACACGAATCTCACAGCGGAACGAATAAAATATAACATAACTTTTGAAATACAAACAGTATATGTATACAATAACATTGCAGAGTACAACACTTACAACAACAACGGAAATAAACAATAGCTATAGAATCCTGAAGCCTCCTGCTCCAAGCTCTCCAAGTGCATCTGTAAAATCCCGACCGCTTGACTGCCCGTACAAAATTAGACACCCAAAAGTTTAGGGAAAACAAACAAATAAACTCCGGGTCAGTCATGGGACTGGTGTGAATAAAACTCCAAACACTTGGTTTAATAACGGATATATCATAAGACCACGCCGTGAAAACGGAACGGGTTTTTCCTTTATGAAAATCCACACATCTTTGAAAAGCAATATCATTCTGATATTATAATAATGTCTAAGTACAAATAGATATCAATCTAGCAGAACGCTTTCATCTCACGTTCCACATATATAATGTAAAATCATAAACTGCAGGCGCTTATTGGATAATGGATTTCCAACTATGACAAGGTATGGAACCACCTTCCGATCAGTGTACTCTAGGAACGATACACTGGAGTTCAACAAGAACATCTTGTAACTCAGCCACACATGACCGACCACTCATTTCGCTTGAGTGTATCAAATGTATATCACCAACGGTTGGGATCAGCAACCGTTCCCGTATATATATATGGGACATCATTGATAGATTAAAGAAGCAAATGAATATTCTCTAGATAGGTGATTATACACCCTACTTCGGAGCGACCGACATAGCCATGCTGCCTGCCCAATTTATGTCATTTACCGGATGTGAGGCTAGAAGCTACGCTTATCTTTTCCATATCATATCTTCATTTTACTTGGAATACCACATCGTCATACCCGCCAAATCGTTATCGATTTCCCTAACGGTATCACGGGTATGAAGCTAAGAGAAACGAATTCCTCCGCCACCAAACGTAATATGTTGAAGAGATCAATATATATGATTCTTTAGGAATACTCTGTCAGACATTCGTCCATACAAGTTGTCCTGGGACTGACAAACCGAAGGCATTATTCAGTACATCCATCTTAGGCAATCGTTATCTAAGATTTATACAATAGCCCTTGCACTTTACGCCGTCTTCAATATATTCAGCCTAC
The DNA here is from genome assembly GCA_030737875.1 of Allium sativum. NCBI lineage: Eukaryota > Viridiplantae > Streptophyta > Magnoliopsida > Asparagales > Amaryllidaceae > Allium > Allium sativum. The sequence goes on along the minus strand of CM060922.1, from coordinate 17,078,210 downwards.
TGATTCGCAACGCTTATGCCAATACAGAGTGGTTCTTCGGACAATAATCCAACCGGTCTCTCCATATTAACAACGTAAAATGGTCAAAACATTGATAGTCTGTAATTTAACAATCAAAGAAAAACTCGTGTGCAAACAACGATGTTATTTCCAGATGGAAATTATATCGACCAATCATCATTTAACATTTATCTCTTTAGTTCATTAATTTACTTATCTCATGTTTCCATATATTCAACATTTCTTATTTTCTAATTTTAGAAAATATACTTTATTAACAATGGAAAACATTTCCATTTCTGGTTTCCTATATTAGAAAACATTTCCGATTTCTTATTTGGAAAACATTCCCAAAGTTCCTTCATTGGATTTAAACAGATGTTTAAATAAAACATCGCTATGCCAACTCAATCTATTTACTGAATTCACTCTAACCATCATTCACTATCAAACCTTACCATTCCTTAGTTAAGAAGGAAGTCAATCAAGTTGGGGTACAATTACCTCTCATACCTTAACTGAACAACGTTTTAACTTCGAAATAGTCAAGGTTTATCTTTTAAACCTTTAACAACTTCCTTACATAACTCTCAGATTTATATTTACGTATCCACTTCTTCATTGAAAACATTGATTATAATGATAACGTTATAATCCCCACTTTCGAAATATCTAACTTAACATCTACTTTTATTTCTTACTTTGAATAATTAACCTGCTATCATTTATTTATAAATAAAATCTTGATTTAAACGCCGGAAAGTAAATAATACTCTCCCCGAATTCGATATAATTGAATATGACGTATAACTCTCTTTCGACTAATCTCTATTTGATTAACTCTTCTCCGAATAACCTATATTCGATTATCTCTCTTCGAATAAGTTATATTCGATAATCTCTCTTCGAATAACTTATTCGATTACTCCTTTTCGAATAACTAAATTCGATTAACTCCTTTCGATTAAACTAATTGATAACTCCTTTCCTTTAACTCTATTCGAATAAACTATATTCGATACTCCTTTAACTCTATTCGAATAAACTATATTCGAGTAACTCCTTTGGATTAACTTATTTGGATTAACTCGGTTTGATTAACTCATCTTGACTAACTTAACTTAATTGACTCGACTTATTTAACTCCACTTAATTAACTCTTATCGAATAACTAATATTCGATTAACTTATATTCAAATCACTATGCCTGTTTTAACTTTATTTTGAATAACTAGTATTCGATTTAACTCCATTCGCTTAACTCTAGATCGCAGCGATCACAATGGTTACGCCTAATTCCCTCAGGAAACATCCGACCGCCTTAGGCTATCTGCAGCCCTGCGAATTACGCTAGCAGTCGTGCTAAATGGCTTGTCGTTTGGATTAACTCTATTGATTAATTCTAACTGGTTAACTCTAACTGATTATATTCAATAACTAATATTCGACTAACTCTATTCGACTAACTCGACTCGACTAACCCTTTTAGAATAACATATTCGATTAACTAACTTTCGAATACCATATTCGATTAACTAACTTTCGAATACCATATCCGATTAACTAACTTCGAATACCATATTCGATTAACTAACTTCGAATACCATATTCGATTAACTCCTTTTTGATTAACTCCTTTTCGAATAAACTATTCATTTATAAAGATTTACTTTTAGTAACGGTTCTTCACTTTACAAATGATTTCCTTTTAATAACGTTTTCCTTTTTATAATGTTTTCCTTTTTATAACATCATATTCAGTTATAAACAAATTTCCTTTCTATAACTCTGTTTATTTTCCTAAATATTTCCTTTTCAATTCTATTTGTAAATGGTTTTACAAATATCTCCTTTTCGATTTCATTTGTAAAGGTTTTACAAATATTCCTCTTTCAATTTCATTTATAAAGGTTTACAAACCTTTCTCTTTCTATTTGGTTTGAAAATGGTTTACAAACCCTTCTCTTTCATTTTTGTTTGAAAATGGTTTACAAACCCTACTCTTTCATTTCGGTTTGAAAATGGTTTAAAACCTTTCTCTTTCTATTTGGTTTGAAAATGGTTTACAAACCCTTCTCTTTCATTTTGGTTTGAAAATGGTTTACAAACCCTTCTCTTTCATTTTGGTTTGAAAATGGTTTACAAACCTTTCTCTTTCTATTTGGTTTGAAAATGGTTTACAAACCCTTCTCTTTCATTTTGGTTTGAAAATGGTTTACAAACCTTTCTCTTTCTATTTGGTTTGAAAATGGTTTACAAACCCTTCTCTTTCATTTTGGTTTGAAAATGGTTTACAAACCCTACTCTTTCATTTCGGTTTGAAAATGGTTTAAAACCTTTCTCTTTCTATTTGGTTTGAAAATGGTTTACAAACCCTTCTCTTTCATTTTGGTTTGAAAATGGTTTACAAAACCTTCTCTTTCATTTTGGTTTGAAAATGGTTTACAAACCTTCCTCTTTCTATTTGGTTTGAAAATGGTTTACAAACCTTTCTCTTTCTATTTGGTTCGAAAATTGTTTAAAAACCCTTCTCTTTCGTTTTGGTTTGAAAATGGTTAACAAACCTTCCTCTTTCTATTTGGTTTGAAAATGGTTTACAAACCCTTCTCTTTCATTTTTGTATTTGCAAATGGTTTGCGAATAATCCCTTTAGGGTTTTATTTCTATGTATTTCCTATTTATAAATAATCCATTTATAAATAAATTTCTATTTATAAATATTCCATTTATAAATAATTCCTTTTATAAAATCTTCTTTGATTTTATAAATATTATCACTTTTATAAAATCCTTTGATTTTATAAATAATCTATTTTCAATATTCATTTTGAAAATTCTCTTTTCAACATTCCGGTATGTTATGGTATTCAACATATCAAATCACGATGATCAATATCGTCCAAACACACATAATCGACAACAAATTATATATCACATCATATATTAAAATATATGAACAGAACAGTAATATAAATATTGAGGAACCCAGTTGGGTGCCTCCAACCTGTTTCCTGCATCACAGATGTTAAACCATATAATTAACATCAACTTCATTTCAGTATGAAATGTTCTGATAAGCAACATCAATATATATATATATATATATATATATATATATATATATAACGTTATATATTTTCAACTAACTGACTAGCAGTTCAATCAACCAAATCAACACATAGCAATCAACAGATGATTAACAGTTCTAAAAATACGTTATAAAAATATAACTGTTCAGAGTTGGTGAGTTTTACTCACATTTCGCGTTAACCGTTAAATAACAATTTGCGTCTATGGATTCAGATGAACAATTTATTTCACTATAAAATGTAATGAGCTCCAATCCACTTCCAGTCAGTTCCATTGTGTAGACGCCGTCCGTATGATCCCAACGGATTCGACCGTTCGTGATTCTGATATCGTATGGATAAGAAATTCATTTTACAAGTTAATACATTGTTTTAATTTAAATTAAAACTAAATTAATTAGCTATGGGCCTTAACCTTTATTTCCCGGCCCGACATCGCAAACAAAAGCCCATTGAATCAATGATCTCATGCACATCATGTTTGGAGAGGTCCCTGAAACGCGTGCTTGGTGACTACTTGCACCGGACTCCCTTCACGTGAAGACACCCGCCCTTTCATCATTCCATCATGCTGACGTTGTACATGAACTCCATTGGCCCAGACTTCCTTTTCCATGCCCCTACTCTCGACTTCACGCAACATTTCATAACACCGACCAAACTCCTCACTCCCATACCCAATTAACCAGTCACCATAAATTGAAAATACCCATTTCGAATACATTACAGCACCCATCCTTCTACAAATAACCAAACCACACTTCTGTACATCATCTTCCTCCACGCCTTGTATTTCCGCACTTCATACTTCCACCGCAGACTCCAGCAGAGCTTCCGCCCCCACCTGCTGCTTAACTCCGACACCTTGGTGAACCCCATCGCACCACTCAAAATGTATCCCAAAGTGAAGAAAAATCCTCCCAATAACTTAAGAAATAACTCTTAAATTTTATAGGAATTTATACGATTTTTGTTTTGAGGATTGGATTTCGCATTCTAGCTGAAAAGTTGAGGAGGAGCGGCGACTTGTTTTCAGGAGATGGAACGAATTTTGGTTAGGAGCCGATGATTCTATAAGGGAAGATTTGGACCATTTTCGTTCATCCATTCTTAAGGGGAGATTTGTATTAGTTTTGACCGTGCAAACTGTATGTTTATGGTATGACCACGTTTTATGTTTTGGCCGCAGCAAATTTGGTTTTCCACTATCATTTTATATGAGTGAATTTGGTCCATTATTTTTTTTATTAAATTAAAACTTAACGATGAAGTTCCGCACAAAAATAACCTCATACAATCTCTGTTTTTGACAAACTAAGCTATTCCTAGCATAGAAAAATATTCCGGATCCAATGGGACATGTTTTATCGAATTCCGACACCGTTTGCGAAAACCCTTTAGAAAAATATCGATGAAAAATAACAAACTATATACCTATCCTGACTCAAATCGATGCTACGAACTCAAAGGAACTGGTTTCGTGGCTTAATTTGATCGTCTGCTCTAGTTACACTCAAATATCTCTTTATTCAATTGAATCAATAAAATTACGCGCTATAGAAAATGGACGGGCGTTTACAGTTACTGTGGTCACATACGAGGTCGGTTTGCCACGCAATTCAACACCATACAACAATTTAATGTTATGGTCCCAATGAAACTGGTTTCATCGAAAAACAGAGTCCGCCTGAAAAATGGCTATTTTAAAGGCCTATAATTAAATAACGATTTTCCATAGCAACTACTTCAAAATTTGATTTGGTCATAAATCAAAATCTACGCGACGAAATCCCAATTTTTCTCTTCCATTGGAAAAATATACTTCACCAGCTCCGAGCGTTTCTTGTTTTACATAAATCCGACTTAAAACGGACCCTGTATGTTTAGTTGAAGTTCAAATCGCCAGATAGCGAACTGCCACGCCGTTACGGGCACGATTATAATTATATTATAAACTATACGTTCAACTGTCGTCGATTGAATATATTTGTTCCTATAATTCAACTCTAAACTGAACTATATATTTTAAATAATCCAAATTACACAATATTGTAAATTTCACTATTTTTGATTATTTCGACATTATAATATATTATTCTATTTTATAATATTAATTAAATATTCATTTTTATTTAATTCAGGTCATCGATATCGCTAAAACGATATTTAAATAATTAAATAAATTAGTTATTCAACAGCTAAAAATGCGGGTCATTACATGGGGGCTGATTTGGGCACTTAAGTGAATTGGCCTAAACCGCCATCCAAACCCAACCAAGGTGCCAAATTTTCGAAACTTGGAATATGTCGAAGTTTAAACTTTTCAAAGTCAAAAACGACATTTTGAACTCAATGGAAGTGGTTTCAAGTCCAAATTTGTCCATATGCAAAAAGTGATATTTTGGTCATACACTTATGAAAATGACAAAATCTTACCAATTCAAAAGTTATCGATGTTTATAGTTTTAAAAGTAACAAACAATATTTTGAACTCAATGAAGTGGTTTCGAGTCCAAATTTATTCGTATGAAAAATGTGACATTTTGGTCATACACTTAATGAAAATGACCAAATCTCACCAACTCAAAAGGTATCGATGTTTATAGTTTTAAAAGTCGCAAACGACATTTTGAATTCAATGGAAGTGGATTCGAGTCCAAATTTTTCCATATGCGAAATGTGACTTTTAAGGGCTACACACACACACACACACACACACACACACATATATATATATATATATATATATATATTCCATAGCGGGCATTCTAAATTTTAATCTAGACATAACTTACAATTTATAAAGTGAAATCTCAATTTCTTACATTAATTAGAAAATCACAATTCAAAATATTCCAATGTTTTTTGTTTCATCGAATTCTGATTTATACTGAATCTTATACATCCATTCAAAGTTTAAAATCAAATTTTCAAACTACCGCGCCATTTCAAGCTCATTTAAAATAAAATTTAAGTTTATACGTTCTAACTTCTTATTAAAATAAATTTTAAGTCATTTATTCTCAAAATAATTCATCTAAAATATCTAATATCTAGGAAAATCAATTAAAAATAACTTTAAAATTGGTTCCAAATATACGGGTTGCTACATAGTTACAAAGGTATGCAATGGAAAAAACACAATCCAAAAAGATCGAGGAAAATAAAAGCGCAAATTTGTGGGACGAAGAAGACGACGCGCGCAAGGAAATGAAGTATGAGAAAGTAGGATCTGAGAGTCATAAGATCTGAAGTAACCCTATCCCTAATTCTTAAATTATTATATTTTAGTTTACTCTCTGTTTTGCCTAAACGATTGCTAAATGCTAAAAGCCTAAATTAGTAGTTTGCTTTCACCGCTGATTGCATGTCATGTAATATTTTTGTTCTCAATTATATGCTTGTGGAATTTTTATAACAATTTTTCTACCATTATTTTTCCTCTTAAGCTTGCTTACTTTATATTGTATTTAGTGAATTTAAATACTTTAAATCTATCACAATATCTAGTTTTTCAGCCTAATTTTTTAAAATGAAGCTTTTTTGTATGGTTTTATTTTAATTTTATAATTTGAAGCATCAATTATCACGATTGCTAAATGGTAAAAGCCTAAATTAATAGTTTGCTTTCGCAGCCGATCGCTTGTCATGTAACTTTTTTTTTTCAATTATATGCTTATGGAAATTTCTTTAACAATTTTTTCCACCATTATTTCTCCTCTTAAGCTTGCTTACGTTATATTGTATTTTGTAATTTGAATAATTTAAACCTATCAAAAAATCTAGTTTTTCAGCCTAATTTTTTAAAATGAAGTTTTTTGTATGGTTTTATATTAATTCTATAATTTGAAGCATCAATTATCTAAAATCAATGTAACAAAAGAATAGCAAAAATAATTGAATAAGGTACGATGCTACACAAGTACTATCCATAATGTTGGGATCGATCGGTATTCTTATTATTGTTCAATTTGTTACTGCAAACGACATAAGAAATATATAAATAAAATTTTATACTTTTCCTTTAGAAATGTTGATTATTTTGAAGAATTACCCAAAAAAGATGTTTTAATCTATTGGCTAGCTTTTATTGGATTTCAATTTTTTAATATCCTGAATTTGAAAAAAAAAACACTTTATCTTAGCATATTCTGAGATGTTTCATTTATTCCAAAATTTTGAATTATAAAAATTCTCATTAACCATATAACATATAAATTGATTTTAAAATTATAAAAATTGGTTTACTTGACAATTTCTTCGTAGTGCAATTCAATCTGACATTGTATTTTAAAACCCAAAGGTTTAAATGAGAGGAGTGATTTTTTAGTTGCAACCTTGTGGATTTTGACATAAGAACAATTCTAGTTTTATTTGTAAAATTTCTTCATATTCGAACTTACTATTTCTTTTATATTTTAACCGTACTAATTTTATTTATCTTGTTTGCACTGTTACTTCATAACAGTAGCATCGAATTTTCAAAAATTAACATTACCTTATAAATTAGAATATTATCTAGTATCATTGCATAAATTTTCACAATGGGCGCATAATTTAATTATATATCGCACTGGACATCGTAATTCCCAGGACCAACTCTGAGCGCAAGTTTGGTTGTTGGTTAAACAACTTGTCGGGGATAAACTCAGTGGTAGACAATATGTTTAATACAATATAAATTTGCACAGTAATAAAATAGTACAATTTTGGGCTGGTCATAATGTAATACAGCTTTTGTAGGTAATAGTACAATTCTAAAAGCAGTAATATAAATTCAACTTAGGAGCTATAGCTGTTTTTTAACATGTACACTTCATTATTTCTGTCTGCTCTCACCGCCAGAGCCAGGTAGAGGCATTATTTTGTATCTCTAATCTACTTCTTTTGCTACTCCAGAGTTGAATTATTTTTGAATTTTGAGTTCAAAATTTGAAATTTGAAATTTTAGTTTGACTATTTGACCATTTAAATTCCCAATTTGACTTTGGAATTTTGAATTTATAAATTGGAATGCACTTGGATCAAAAATTCCACCCAGAATGTTTCACTTCAAGTTTTTATTAACTTTATTTTAGTTACTTAATGTGATTTATCTTCATATCGTATTGCGATTATCATCTTCCCATGTGAAATCCATAACATTTCACTACGTTTTTTTTAAATAAATTACTTTGTACTTTTACTTGAATTTCTGATGATTTTTGTTTCTTTTTTACACACGAATGCATGTGAACAACATTTCATGCGTACGCATATGTACATGTGTGTGTATATGTGTGTGTGTGCATGGTGTATACATATATATATGGAAAGTCTAGACACAAAAATTTGACACAAATTGGGATACTCAAAATTTCAGCCATTGGATCGTCCTTTGATTTCCACCTCTCATAAAAGGACAGATTGGTACAATGGTTGAGATTTTATGTATTCCAGTTCGTGTTAAATTTTTATGTTCAAATAGCTTCCCTTATATATATAACAAGTGCAAACCCGTGCTTCGCACACGGGTCAGAGAAATATTTTCAGAATTTCAATTTCATTGTCGAGCAACACATGCAAGTATGGATATGTGAGATATGTCGCCTTGGAAACTGTTATACTCAATTTTTTTGGTAGCAAGAGGTAATAATAACTGTAAATATAGCATAAAATAATGATGCGAGATATAATATATGCATTATTTAAAAAGAAATTATAATTATTTATAACTATTATTACAAGTTCTCTTTTTAAATTATTACAATTCATAAATTGCTTTTTAATATATGAAACACTTTAGTATTATAAACAAAATATTCATAATTGACATGATAAACCAATGCTAAGCTAAAAAAATTCATCCCACACACCAAAGAATTCATTATTTGATACTCTGTTATTTGAAAATGAAAATCCCTATTTGTTGGATCATAACTTACTCTGCATGATTGTTAAAAAAAAATCATACGTTTTGGTTAAAGCTAATCATGGAATGCAACTAATTTCATAGTTACGTTGAAAGTACAAAAGAAACGGTTTAAATGTAACTTGCAGGCACAAATGGTCCTTATTTGACTTGAGCCACGTTGTAATTGCAATGATAACTGTATATTAACCTAAATATATGGATAAGTTATATTATGATCAAATTACTAAGCTTTTCATAACATCTGACTAAGTAATGCTACGATGGGAAAAAATAACTATATGAAAACAATAAGTTGGCCCAAAATGTAAAAATGTAGCAATGTATTTGAACTTGGCATCTGTTTTGCTTTCGAATTGAAATTGAATGTCCCTATGTTCAAGCTTTAAAACAGTTTATTGGTGATTAGGCTAATTGAAGGACAAGAAGAATTAATTGAAGGACAAAAAGAACAAATTGAAGAACAAGAAGAACATTGAGGAAGAAAAAGATTTTATTGATGAAATAATATATTTCTTGTACAAGGAGTAATGAAACAAAGACATGTATATATAGGAAAGCATTGCAACGGCTAGTTGAAAATTACAAATCATACTAAATATAACATAACGGCTAATTGTAAAATATATACTAAATATAACATAACGGCTAATTGTAAATTATATGCTAAATATAACATATTGCCTCTTTTGTCTTCATTATTCCCCCTCAATTCGAACTAAGGTTTCCTATTTCATTTCCGCCTCCATTAACTACTTTCAGCTCCTCTCTTAATCTCACAAAATTCTTAGTCGATAATACTTTTGTAAGAGCATCAGCTCGCTGATAGTAAGCAGGAATATGACAGACAATTAGCTTTCCATTCTGCATCCTTTCTCTCGCAAAATGAAGATCGATTTCAAAATGCTTTGTCCTTGAATGCTGGATTGGATTGAGGGAAAGGGAAACCGTACTTTTATTATTGCACCAGATAACAGATTTTCGTGTTAAATATAACCCTAATTCTTCCATCAATGTTTCAATCCATGCCACTTCTGCAGTTGCACTTGCAAGAGCTCTATATTCATCTTCTGTACTGGATCTGGATGTAGTCTGTTGTTTCTTAGTGAACCATGAAATTATGTTGTTGCCAAGATAAACACAGTATCCTGATACAGATCGTCTATCATCAACATCATTTGCCCAATCAGCATCACTAAAGCACTGTAAAGAAAAATTTCTCTCTGATTTTATAATTATTCCTAAATGCTTTGTCCCTTTCAAATACCTCTAAACCTTTTTTAAGGCAATCCAATGTTCTGATAATGGATTTTGCATAAACTGACTAAGCTTGTTAACACTGTTACAAATATTTGGATGAGTAATTGTTGCATAATGCAGTGCTCCTATTAAACTCATGTACTGTTTTGCATTAGTGATGGCTTCCCCTTTATGTTTAGATAAGTGTAGATTACTTATAATTGGTGCTGGTAGATGTTTGGCATATTGCATGTTGGCCCTGTGCAAAATTTCAGAAATATAATTTTCCTGGGATAAAATCAATTTTCTTTCACTGTGTTTGATAATTTGAATCCCAAGAAAATATTTTAACTCTCCTAAATCTTTAATAGAAAAATGTTGATCCAATAATTGTATGACTTTGCTTATCTCTTGATCATTATCTCCTGTGATTAACATATCATCCACATATACAAAAATAAAGATAGTTCCTTGCCTACTCCTTTTCATGTATAGTGAGTTGTCAGACTTGACTTGAACAAAACCTAAATTTAATAATGTCATCTTGAGTTTCTCATACCAAGCCCTTGAAGCTTGTTCGAGTCCATAGATTGCTTTATAAAGCCTGCAAACCCTTTTATCATCGGAATTGTATCCTTTAGGTTGTTGCATGTAAACTTCTTCAGTTAATTCTCCATTCAAAAAAGCATTGTTCACATCAAGTTGTTTTATATTCCACCCCTTACTTAAGGCAACAATTAAAATTATCCTAGTAGTAGTGGGTTTTATAACTGGAGAAAAGGTTTCATTGAAATCAAAACCAAATTGTTGTGCATAACCTTTAGCTACCGGTCTGGCTTTGTATTTGTCAATAGATCCATCAGCCTTTCTTTTTATCTTATATACCCATCTACAGCCAATTACATTCTTGTGTGCTGGTGGTACAACAAGTTCCCAAGTTTTGTTTTTCATAAGAGCTTCATATTCTGTATCCATGGCCATTTTCCAATTTCTTGACTTTAGTGCTTGAGTGAAATTAAGTGGTTCAGTTTCAGTGATGGCCACATTATAGACTTTTGGTTTAAAAATACCACTTTTTGATCTAGTAGTCATGTGATGCCTGCTTTGATGTTGTTGTGCCTGTTGTGATTGTTGTTCCTGTTGTGATATCCTTGTACTGTTGTTGCTTTTCCTACTACCATCATCATTAGTGTTGTGCATGTTATCATCATCTTGACTTATTTTTGTGTCATCTGAGTTTCTTTCTTCTGATCCAATGATGTGCATACTTGTTTCTCTTATATCCTCAGCTTGTGTGCCTAAATGTTCATTGTCTTTAATTGTTTCAAGAGTAATTGGTTTAAACTCCATAGTCTTAGTAGATTCCACTCTATTGTCTTCTTTGGAATTATGTCTATCTGCATAAGGAAATTTACTTTCATCAAATATCACATGTCTTGAGACATAAATTCTACCATTCTTGTCAAGACATTTATAACCTTTTTGATTTTGAGCATAGCCAATAAATGTGCATGGACTTGACCTCATACTTAATTTATGTTTATTATAATCTCTCAGACATGGAAAACATAGACAACCATATATTTTTAGAAACTTATAGTTTGGTGTAACATTGTATATAATCTCATGTGGAGTTTTATTATCTAGGATCTTAGTGGGTAACATGTTAATAAGAAAAACTGAAGTAAAAAAAAGCTTCATTCCAATACTTCATGGGTAATGAGCTTTGAGATAACAATGTTAACCCAGTTTCTATAATGTGTTTGTGTTTTCTTTCAACCAAACCATTCTGCTCAGATGTGTGAGGACATGTTAATCTGTGTTTAGTTCCTCTTTTAGCAAAATAATAGGCCAAAAGTTTGAATTTTGCCCCACCATCTGTTTGCAAAATTTTGACATTACAATTAAGTTGCTTTCCAACATGAGTTATAAATTGTATAACTGTGTTAGAAGTTTCAGATTTATTTTTTAGCATATATATCCAAGTATATCTCGAATAGGCATCTACAAAAGAAAGATAGTACCCATGCCCCTGATATGAATTTAGAGGTGCTGGCCCCCATAAATCTATAGCTACAAGCTCCAATCGCTTGTTATACCTGATTTCAGAATTACTAAAAGGAAGCTTGTGGCTCTTGCCAAGCTGACAATTTGTACATGTGTGTTTAACAGATGCATTTTTAAAAGCAATATTATTAATAGATAAAAAAGTTCTTATGGTTTCAAAATTTGGATGTCCAAGTTTCATATGCCATAAAGTAATATTATATAAAACATTATTTCTATTACAATGCTTATTACTACTGCAATCATTATTACTACAAGCATCCGCATTGTTGCACCAGAGTTCACCACTTGAATTTCCAGTCTTCAAGATGTTTAATCTGTAAAGCCCATCATGTAGACTACCCTGTAGTAATACTTCATGACTTAGAATATCTTTGACTAAGACAATTTTTGGGTGAAACTCAAAATATACACAATTATCATTTGCAAATTTTGATACACTTAAAAGATTTTTATTTATGGTAGGAACCCTAAGCATGTTATTTAGTTGAAGTTGTCTTTTACCTAGCATAGTAACTTTGCTAGTATGTGTTATATTTGCAGTCTCACCATTGCCCATATGTAATTTTTTCATACCTGAGTAATTTTTGCTTCCAATGTTCAAATTCTGAAGATTATTAGTAATATGATGGGTTGCACTTGAGTCTGGATACCATTCCTCAAAATTACTTTCATCACCCTTGTCTGCATCATTACTGTTTTGACTATCATTGTTGCCTTTGCTTGAGTTTATTGTAGCAAAATTTGCTTGTGCTCCTCTTTTATGAGAAAAACTACCTTAACTGTTTTGAAAACTATTATCTGAATTGTACCTAAAGTAACATTTATTTGCCATATGACCAAATTTTTGACGAATTTGACATTTTACATGATTGTTATTATTCCATCGGCCTCTTCCACGACCTCACTAAGGCTGGAAACCCTCTCTTTGTGCTTGAAAACCTCCTCTTTGTGGTTGAAATCCTCCTTGAAAACCCCCTCTTTGTGATTGAAAACCTCTTGAATACTGATTTTCTTGTCTGTTTGAATCATTATTGTAGTTGTTTCCTTGTTGATTATTTTTAGCTACTGCATAGTTGACAGAAAAATCACCTTATATGGTTTTCTTTGTTCAATCCTTCCTTCATGAGCAAGTGAGCATATCTAACAAACTGCAAATTAGGTAATGTTTGTTGAGTAGCAATAACAGTTATTAATGAGTCATAGTCCACATCAAGTCCACCAGTGATAAACAATATTTGCTCACTATCACTTATCTTATGCCCAACTGCATTTAATTTGTCACAAGTATTTTTAATTTTGCCTAAATATTCTTTCATACTCATGCCTTCTTTTCTGGTGCTTTGTAAATCCCTTCTATACTGCATTACCCTTGCTGCAGACTGAGAACAAAAAATTTGCTCAATAGTTGACCACATTTCACGAGAACTAGTACATCCTACTGTCTGTGATAACAAATTTGAACTTATAGATGACATAAGCCATGATGATAATAGATTATCCTGCTTTTGATATCTAACATAGTCTGGATTTGAAATAGTGCTACCGTCTTGATTCAAACTCATGACTGGTGGTATTGTTATGGTTCCATTGATGTATTCCAGTAGTCCATAACCTTTTAAAGAAACTTCAACTTGATATTTCCACAATATATAATTGTCTTCATCAAGTGATGTGGTAATAATTTGACTTTTGGGTTTTATCAGGTTATGACTGTTTGGTGGTGTATCAGTGCTAGTGTTGAAGTTGATGTAGACATGGCTTCATTACTGTTCGCCATAATTCATTAGAAAAAATAAAACTGAGAAGAAAGAATAAAATAAAACAACTCTTGGTTGATAGAAAGCCTTTCGGCAATTTGCACTGATACCAAATTGAAGGACAAGAAGAATTAATTGAAGGGAACAAGAAGAACATTGAGGAAGAAGAAGATTTTATTGATGAAATAATATATTTCTTGTACAAGGAGTAATGAAACAAAGACATGTATATATAGGAAAAGGCTATGGAAAGGAATTAATATATTGAGTTGGAGCGTAGTTAATTAAGCATGTAGAATAGTCTACAATTTCCATTATTTTATAGATATATAAAAAGACTTCTAAACATGGGAAAAAACCCGCTTCGGTAATAATGATGCGGTAGGAAGACTACTACACTATTGCAATTTACGACATCATATATTAAATCATTTATTTATCGGCATTCAGTAGCTGCTTTAGAATATTCAAAGTGCAAAGAGAACATAAACATTACCATGAAACAGTAGGTCTGTATTCACTATTTGAGTTGTTACAACACATGCAAACTAAGAAATATTTAAGCATAAGGGTATGCTATATTTTTTCATATAGGAACTAATGTATGGAAAATTAATTCCCTACATGATGCAATATTGTGAGGATAGATCAACCACTTGTAATCATAAATTGTAAGGAAATCACAATAACATGCAAAGCCACTAAATAAAAGAAAAATTTGCAAGGTTCATTTTAATATTTTATTTAGGTATATAAAATTTTCAGAGTATGTACATGAATTATAATTTATTTAGACGAATTTTATGTTGAGTTTCGCCATTCCCTGCGTACCTTCTGCTCTAACGCGCTTCATCGTGTCTAGTTGGCGTCAACGGTCGAAATCTCCTATGCCAGTGTCTCGATTGAACATCCACTATCGCCACCCATCGAGCATATAATCTGGTATTGACAAGCACTTATTGTAACAAAAGGAATCCCCAATGTTACATGCCACCAACACAATATATATACCACAATCTTTCTTCATATCTTGTGATGTGGGACTATTCGTCCGTTCAATCCACGCACCCACTCCATCCAATGCGAGCCACACCTAACATTTTAGAGTTATGAGTTTCCACACTTGATTTTCATCAAATGCCTTCTCTTTGGCGACTACGTCTATGATCAGGACTATGCCTTTGGCCAGCTTACTACTTATTACATCCTTTGCTTTCACAGGGAAGAGTCTGGTTTCCTTTTGATCTTAATTCTTGATCCTAGCTATTCAAATTAAAAATTATTTGTCCTGCAAACTGTCAGTTTCTTCTTGTATGTTTGTCAAAGAACCAACTTATTTTCAACCATTAATGTAATGAGAGCTTTTATAATATATATTTTTTATTAATATTTTTTAGGTAGACTCGTTTCCACCGTCACTCGACATTATATGGGCACTTTAAACTGACGGAGGTTGCCAAATACTGCATTGTTATAGTGTCAAATTACAGCAAAGCTATAGTGGATGTCAAAAAAGTTGGCATAGTTAAATTTCTAGTGTGAATTGTATATCCAGTACAACACTTTATTGGATAGTTGTTCTTGCTGAAGCATATATAAATGGATTATAAGATGTGATTCATAGTTATCATCTTTCACCTCCAAATTTTTTTTTTGCTAACACCTTTAGCAATAAAATTATTGTATAGAAACTTAGGAATCTCCAACTCTACATATGTATAGAGAATTTTTATATGAGAAGATTACAAAGGAAAATAAATATTTTCTTATAAAAAACATAAATTTAAAAACATGAAGTGACTCTCATATATCACATGCTATGTCCAAAATTTTCCTCAGTTGACCCTTGACACTACATTCTAGGTTAAAACTATGGAATAGAAACTTAGAAAACACTAATTGTATGCTTAGATTAAGGTTTTTCTATACTTGAAGACTATAAATAAACAGAAACATACTTGTACAAAATAACCAAGAGAAGTCTGTAATCACGATGATAGTTATAGGAGAACAAAGACCATGCTTCAAATATATTAGTTAATATAAATCAACAAATGGGTTAGTTAAATAAATAATAGAACATTCAAAAGATTTTGAATAATTTCTTGTAAGAAATTATTAATTTTAGGTATAATTGAGCAAATTATTCAACAAACAAATGAATTGATGGAAAAAAAAATAAGATGTATTTATATCACATTGAGACAAAATATAGAGAAACTACCTTAATATCATGTATCTATTAAGAAATAGATAACACAACTATGATTAGATAATGCCATCACACTCTTTAGTCGAAAGACAATATATGGAGCAAAATTTCTTCTCTTATCCGGGAATAAATTGATAATATCCCTATTCATCTGAGAATATTTTTGTGATATTGAATTGTTGCATTAGTAATATCCATACACAATCTTAGGAAGACTTTTTTTTTGTTAAAATTAATTTATATATCCACGTGTGCTGGTATAGGATAAATCAATCTCGATCTAAATTTTGAACAAAGTAATATTCTATGTATTCAGATATACTATATTAAATAATTTGCGAAGAATACCGCCTATAAGAGTGAATTAAATAAAAATAAAAACAAAAACATTGCACCTCTGAAGTAGAGTTTGACTAATCAAATTTAAATCATACTTATCTAAGACGGTACTACTTAAGCCAAAGCTAGTGCAGAACTTTGTATGAACTTTAATCATGCTCATAATCTTGAAAGGAAAGAAGAATTGGAAAAAGCTAGCTATATTTAGCGTGATTTTTTCATATCTAGGCGAAGGTTTGAATGCTTTATAAAGAGGAAGAGGAAAAATTATAAGAAAGAGGAATAATTACTTTCAAGGAGAAGAAAACTTTTATTGCTTCATTTTACTTCATTGATACAACATAGTACAACTTGATACAAAAAATGAGAGAGTACATCTCTTTTTATAATATAGAAAAGATTCTATACTTTTCTTATTCTAGAATTTTCTTCATTTCTTTAATTTCTACTTTCCCTAACAAATCGAATTCAAGAATTATCCATTTAACAACTCTAAAATTTCTTTCCATTTATTTTAGCCTTCCATTAATACAATAACTAAATTTATTCCATAAATGATGTTTCCTTTTAAAACCAAGTTTATTTTCAACATCCCCACTAAATTTGGTTTTTTTTTTTTGAACTCAAACCAAATCTTCTAACTTTTGTATTTTACGTGCTTTGGCAGAATTATAGAAATCATCCAAACTTTCTTTTTTCTTCTCGTCTTTTTCACCATGAAGATCTTCAACATGATTTCTTGAATCTTTGTTGTAGAGCTCCGTTCATCTCGTCTTCTTTCATTGCCATAAAATACTCCAGAAAGTATGCTCATCAAATTCCATCTTGGACCAGCATCATAAATTTTGAATGAGTCATGCATGACATCTTTGAATTCTTTTAGAAATTCACTTTTACAATTTTTAACCCTTTCAATTTCTTTATTCATTTTTCAATTATTTTTTTTAATTTTGCTTGTGCTTCAAATCTCCACCAAGCTCTTCAATTTCTTCTTGTTTAATTTGTTCTTTGCTATAATCTACTTTGATCCTACACGTTTCATCATTTGGGTCATCTTTGCTTACTTTATTTTCTTCAACTTCTTTCTTTTTATGATTTACACATTTTCTTTCTACTTTTACTTCTTCCTCTTCTGACTCCTTAATTTTTGGCAGTATTATCACATCTTTCTCTTTTTCAACAATTTTCTTTTCTTCTTTCACGTCACTCAATTTGCCTTCTTCTTTTATTTCTCCATCATTCTTTTCATACACTTCTTCCAATAAATTCTGCGAATCATTTATGGAGCTTTCTCCAAGAATATGATCAGATGTTATTTCTTCGACGTTATCACTCATCACAATATAGGTATGATGTAATATTGCAATAGCTTTCTTGTCTATTTGCAATATGTTGTCCAAATCAAGTGGCGATTCATAGCCATTTTTGATGATCTTACATAATCCTTTACCTTTCACCTCTAAATTGGATTCATCCTCAAATGCCACATTGTCTTTCATTGATTCATCAAGCTCCACAAACATGCTTCTTTCACACATATGTTTGCTTGCGCCGCTATTTAGATACCATTGGTTTTCCTCTGCTTTTTCATTTTCTTTTTGAGTCAATAGTATTGTGCCATCCTATTGACTTTTCTCTTCAACATAATTAGTCTTCTCTTCAACTCTATTGTTTCTTGGAGCTCTACATTCAGAAGCGTAATGTCCAAATTTCTCAAAATTGTAGCATTTAATGTGTGACTTGTCATACCTTGAATTTGAATTGCCTCTCCCACGACCTCTAATTGTGCTTTCTGCTCTTTGATTATTATTGCTTTAGTTGTTTGCATTGTTGGGCCTCCAACCTCGTCCATATCCATATTCGCGTCCTCTTCCTCATTCTGGACCGTAACCCCATTTTTATTGGCTCTGATTACTTTTTTCCTTTTTTGAATCAATTCATGTCTTAAGAACATGCTCCATTGTCTCTCCCTTCTTCCTTTTCTTTTCTTCATAAGCTTGCAATAAGCCTAAAATCTCCTTTATAGCCATGGTCTCCAAGTTTTTTGTTTCTTTAACGATGGCGAAAATATGTTCAAACCTTGGATCTAATGATCTAAGAATCTTCTCCATGATTCTGACATCATCTAATTCTTACCATTTCTTTTCAAGTTATTAGTAACAACTTAAACTTTTGAAAATAATCAGAAACAAGTTTACCTTCTTTCATATGTAGAGATTTAAATTCTCCTCTTAGTGTTTGAAGACGCACTTTTTGACTTGATCGGCTCCCTTGTAAGATATCTGAAGCTTTTCCCATGCTTCTTTTGCTGACTTTGCTTCCAAAATCTTTTCAAGAGTATCATCATCCAATGCTTGATAAATTAGACAGAGAGCCTTCTTGTCTCTCGTCCTCAAGTTTTTCCACTCATCCCTTTGGGTTTGAGATAGACTATCTTCGTCTTCTTATTCAGTATAGCATTTCTCAACCATCTGCCATACACCATGTGCTCCTAGGAGGGCCATCATCTTTATACTCCAATTATCGTAGTTCATCTTGGTAAGCATTGGAAATTTTAAGAGAACGTCATTATTCACCATTTTTTAGGATCTTCAACCTTCTTCTTCCCTTCTGTTAAAAGGATCTTATGGCTCTGATACAACTTTGTTGAATATTTTATAAGGAGGAAAAGGAAAAATTATAAGATAGAGGAATAATTACTTTTGAGTAGAATAAAACTTTTATTGCTTCATTTTACTTCATTGATACAACATAGTACAACTTGATACAAAAAATGAGAGAGTACATTTTTTTTATAGTATAGCGAAGATTCTCTTATTCTACAATTTTCTTCATTTCTTTAATTTCTACTTTCCCTAACAAATCAAATTCAAGAATTCTCCATTTGACAACTCTAAAATTTCTTTCTATTTATTTTAGCCTTTCATTAATACAATAACTAAATTTATTCTGTAATTGACGTTTCCTTTTAAAACCAAGTTTCCAACAGAAGGTCTATCATCACAATACACCATACATTCTACATCGAAGTAGTTAAAATATCATTATAAGCTTACTTGGTTATGTTATTTGTAGTACATGGCCTATAAATGCTGTATGAATTTGCAGTTTTATTAGGTTGAGTTCCATAACTATCTCGAGTTACAGTTAAAAATTAATGACCTTGTTCTCATTAACTTTATTATAGAGGTTACATGGTAGATTCGTAGCATTGCTCCATTTTCCATTCTTTTTCCGTATCTTTAGCATTGCATTCACCCATTTTAGCTAAACTGCGCAAATGGATATTTTGGGTGCACATGAACTATTCCATTCATGCTTACAATAGTCCACGTAAGTGCCTTATCTTTTAAAATATCCCATGCAGATTTGAAACTAAAATTCATGGAGCAAATTTCACCAATAAATCATGCAGTTGTCTTCTGTTGACGCAAATAGTACAGGTTCTTGAAGATGAAACTGACCCGAATATATCATTAGGGATATCTTCCTAGTTATAACCTAAATTGTTAAATATTTTCCATGAATTTAACTTAAATGCACTAAAAATGTTTGGTCTTAGGAAGGTGAAGTATCGTAAATTCAGCATCTGCCAAGGTACTATAGGAAGAAATCTGGGCAACCATGTGAAAATGTGCGTGACTGGAATTTATGCCAACAAAAGGAAACAAAGGATTTCAAAAGGTGGTAATATAGAAATTCTATTAATAAGGAATATGCAAATAAATTTATGAGAAACAGAGACTACATCATTAATAATGTAACTAAATAAATGATCGGAAATAAAAATAACTGTTGGCAACTGTTAGTGGGCAAAATTTAAGAGAGATAACTATAGCTTAAGCTTATTTAAAACTTGTAAGGTACCATAGGCTAGCCCCTAAAATATCTACCTAATCATCCACATCCATAAAGCAGTAGAAACTGAATCATTATTTGATGGGTTCAAAGAATAAACAACCATACTGCAAAAGCACGTCCAGCCAGACGTAAGGCAGCATGGAAGGTCAATTCTGATTAAGGGCCTTTTGAATTTCAGGCGAGTCCAGATGGTGGGTTCATTGACAACCCATACTAGCAGGCATTGATGGATAAAATAAACGTAAAGAAAAGGAAAAGGCAAAGAAGTTCAAGAAATTGGAATCGCTATCCTGTTCTGGTCAGGGTGTGTCTTCCGGATAGACGTGACGAGCATATCGACATGAAAGAGTCTTATTTCCTTATGGTCTTATAGTAGTCTTTTAGATTGGTCTTCTATTAGGCTCGTATGTTGTCCGTTGATTTTATATCTTTAGTTGGTACAGAGTCTCCGTACGAGTGAGTTTTACAGAGTGAGTTGTATGTCACTTGTTGTGAGTTGTACTTCTAGGGATGTAAAATCATATTTATATATAATAAAGTACCAAGTTTCTAAAAAAATTGTGCTTCTGTAATTTCTAAAGGAATGGTTCAGAATCCCCAAGAAATTCCTCGAGAATGGTGTAGAATCTAATAAGACTTTTAACTATGTATATTATTAGGAAAGTTACCATTGTAACCCATTTCAAGTTACTACTTTGAAAGCTTAAGTGAAGATAGCAATAAACAAATGTAACATTCAAAACATGATTTTATAGAAAAATCATTTAGATTTGAATTTATTTAAGTTTTATTTGTAACCTTAGAGTGAATCAGAAGACATAACATTGTAACTCGTCTTATAAACTTACTGTATCATAATTAGATCAAGATGGAGGTGAAAATTAAACCAGGAATTACTGGTTGACATTTTTTATAACTATCATACAGAAACAAAAAAGTTAAATAAAAGAGAAGCAAGTATACAACAAAGAAATGGTAACATAATGAATGCATTAAAAAATATTAGTTTTTTTTACCTCCAATAGGCAGATGAATAATAGCAGCACATCCCCGTTCTTCTCCTTCCAAACCCACGACTTTGTCTGCGACACAACAACACAACATATAATCTTTATACTATACTAAAGCAAAAACCACTGTGCCTACGTGGCAACATCACGTCTGTTCATTGTTACATTTTCCTACTCAAATTCCTTCCCAAATTCCCTTGTGCCTCCTCTTTCATATTACTAATTTAATAATTAATAATGTGTATAAAATATAGTAAGTAAGAAATAGAACAATAAGAAGAAGATAATGTGCAGATGATAATAATAATGTAGCAAGGTGAACATTCACAGGTTTCGATAAAAAAAAAGAGTATCATTGTACTAATAAAAAAATAAGCTTTGGAAATCTATAAAAACGTCTGTTTCACGTATTAAAAGAAAAAAAAAGTAATTTGATTTCCAAGACACGGTTTCCTCCTCCTTCATTTACCCGTGATATTCTTCTCTTTGCTTTCCTGTGTGCTTCTTTTCGGCTTTCAGCTTTTTTTCCATTCCTTTTTCTGATTATACTTTTTATTTTATTGTACTTTGATGAAGAATGGAAAGATAGCTTTCGGCTACTTCAGGTTTATATAGGATGATAGCTATGGAAGTAATGGGCTTGATCTACTCGATCGTATGTTGATCTGCTCGCACTCATCTTCTTTGGGGCCGGTTCCCCAATTCTCTTGACCTAATTTAGATTGGCTGAAACAAGAAGTAATTCTCTACATCTATGTCTGATGTTTACATTAATTTTCATTTCTTTTTTTTGAATTGTTGGTTTCGTTAAAATTTGCACTCGGACTTTGATCTGCTCTATCGAACATTGATCTGCTTGCCCTCATCTTCACCAGTTCCCCAATTCTCTAGATCTAATTTAGATTGGCTAAAACAAGTGGTAATCCTCTGCAAGTTTGGTCAGTTTTATTTTTAATCCATTACAAGACTAGTACAAAATTTGGTTTTCGATCCAGATTGCAGTACACCCGATGTAATGGCCTGAACTTTCGAAGATCAATTCTTAGGCTAATGAAGGTTCTCTAAAATTAGTGAGCATTCTAACCCAATATGATGCAATTTCCAAATCTATTTTTGTTTTAAAATATGCTATGATGCAAATTTTATGTCTTCTGAAGCTTGGGTATGATGCTAAGAACATGGCTAGAGGAATAAGTATGAGTATATGAAGTTTGTTTCAAGTCTGTGGCATGAGGCATAGGTTTGGATAACATTGTGTCTCCAGACTAACAGATTCAGACGTACAGATTCCATATTAACTTGTTTATAGCTTCCAGATTAACTTACTTACAGATTTACAGATTAACTTACTTATAGATTTCCAGATTAACAGATCCATGGACTAACAAATTAACAGATCAGAGGTACAGATTATCTGATTTATGGATTTATAGATCAGATATACAGACGTATCGGGCTTAACAGATTTAACAGGTTAAGTTGGTCAAGCCATATAATCCATTCCCATTAATTTATCAAATTAACTTAACCCTTCCCATTATTTCAACCCAACTTACCTAACCCAAGCTTTAGTCATGTTCATACTATCCCTATGGATCCAATTTGGTTAAGTATTCCACGTCCATTCATGGTTCTATGGGCTAGACCTCCCACATTAGGCCTACAACTTGTGGATGTTGGATATGCCAGTCGGGTCCAGGTAGAATTCTAGCACAAGTTGGCTTAACCTCATGTGTTGACCCACTTCGTTTTTGTGAACTTAGACCCCTCACATTAGATTCAGCACTTGTGGTGGCTAGATATGCCGGGCGGTTCCGGGCAGACTTCTACCACAAGTGTAGTCTAACCTCATGTCTAATCGCCATTTAATTACTGTATTCAATCTTAAATGATTATTCATGTTCGTCACAAGCTTTATAATTACAGTATTCAGTATTCAACAGATTACATCAGATTAGTCATTTTAACAGATTAGGCATCTCCCCAAATTATAACAGATTACTCGCAGTTCCCATATCATGTTCAGCTAATTATTAAATTAACCCTACAGAATTATATTCCCCAAATTATAGTCATAATAACATCTTCTCCATGTTTTAGCCAAAATGTACCGTACAGATTATGCCTCAAAACCCCCAATTTAGGCGTGCTCATATTGCCCCTTTTTCCAAGTCATAAAATATCATATATAGTTTGCCCAAATTTAGGTCTTAAATCCCAGCATGCATTATGCCCCCAAATCCCAAATCATGATTTCAAATATATATTATATGCCCCAAATACATCTTTCCCAACTATCCCTAATTTCGTGCGTTCACAGATTTCGGCGTTAGGCCAAGGCTTTAAAAATAAAAAGGAAATAGGAGGGAGAGAAGAGAATAACAAATCAAGCATGGAATAGGCATATAAAAGCAGATTAGATGAACAGAAATAAGAATATAAGAACAGATCAGAAATAGGCTTAAGAACAGATCATAAATAGGCATAATCTCAGATTCAGAATCATTAACATGTCAGGATTCAATTAAATTTTATTTCGAAAAGTAACTTGAACTCACCGTGCTTGGACTTGAGAAATTAGGTGTGCAGAAATTTGATTTGGCCTAGCTGAATCCCTAACTGGTTAATCTCTTGTTAGTCTTGGAGAAGAAGAAAAGAATTCTCTTTGTTTAATTAATTTTGAGGTAGCATGGAGATACAATGAATTGGTGTGGAGATAAGTGAAGTTTGGGGTTGTTTATATAGGCCAAGAGCTAATGAATCTGTCCAGAAATCAAGTCCAGGTGCAAACGAATGAACCTGCCGCTAAAAAAACGATCTGCTCTCGCTCCCGACCAAATAGGTCGACCTCCTCATAGGGGAGGTCGACCTCCCCGATGAGGAGGTCAACCTCATGGTCGACCTATGCTATTCTTTTTTTTTCTTTCTGAAAACTTCCGAGAGCCATATCTCCCTCATACGGACTCCGATTTTCAAAAACTTGGACTCTATTCCATGCAGAATTCCGAGATGAATGCAATGACGTAATCCATTTCCCTAAATTCTTCTTTTAGAAATTAAGTATACCTTGATTTGTTATTTTAATATGTTATTAAAGTACGGGGTTATACATGGCATTCTAATGTGAGAGGTCTTACGCGATTACGGGTCTAATGAATTAATTAAAGAGCACTTAACCAAGAGTAAACACATGGGTGACATGGGAATGGTAAAGGCTAAGTGGGTGACATGGGTTGACATGTGAAACATAATTAATGAGCACTTAACCGTAGTAATACATGTCTAAGACATGGGAATAATATTAAGTGGGTTAAGTGGGAAATCCTAGTGGGGACCAAGCATATGAGGGAAGCTTGTGTCTAGTGGGGACCCTTTTCAACCAGTAACCCTTTTTGAGTATCTAAATGGGCTCGATACTAGGTCGAGGATGGGACACTCTTACTGGGTTTGATTGTAAGAGGTCAAAAGCGAGTAGCGGTGGCAATGCAAGTCCAACGGGGTCATGTGCGTGCATGGGTCCGGGCTGGTAGGTAAGACGTTGCTGCATCATGTAGGTATAAGCCGTGCATTTTATGTGGTATCGGAGCTGCCACTTTAGGGAGTGATACACCCAACTGTGGGGCCAGCACGGGTGTCTACCAGTTTAGGGAGCCAATCGAATGGGTAGGGTAGTGGGTACCCTAGTGGTGGTAGGAGCAGTGCAGCACCTACGATAGCAGCTAGGAGTACACGAAACTACCATCATTATTATTGTGGTTACGATTAGTAAAAAGGATCAAATTTTAGTATGCGATTAGTAATAATGCGGTGTAACTTAGTAAATGGTGCAGTGTAGGAAATGTCTCTTAGTAATTAGAAGCGCAATCACCGTTATATCTTGTCCATCTTATTTACCTTGTCTCATCTGATTATGTTACAGTCATTTCTTATGTCCAGTTTATGTTCTTATCTTGTTACTTTACTTACTGTATTTTTAAAGTCACTGGACTCGCCAGACTCTATGTCTGGCCCTTTTTGTTTTCGCCTCTCTTCTTTCCTTTCCTCTCCAGGTTCATAGGGAGGGAATACATAAGCTTAGAGCAGATTTCTTTTAGTTTCTTAGAGAGAGTAGATGTATTGCTTTGGACTCTGTTATCTACCGCTATGGCTTTGCTTATGCTCTATTAGGGATTTATGCATTTATGCTACTTGTTTATGTTGATGCTTCTTTATGTATTTTGGAGTTTTTGAAAAGAGACAGTGATCCTTATGTAATGGTTTTAAGTATGATGGAGACTATTGTTGTAAGCTTGTTTTGGACATGTGGTTCATAAAATAATTTTATCTTCCACTGATTTATTTATCGTTTTTTGTAATTTATCTGTTCTATACACTTATAACGCTCCATGGAAGTTAACGCATTCCCTTTGTGAGTGACATTAATGGACGTGGGGTGTTACAAGAATTGTTAGTAAAAATCAATTCTATTTCTATTCACCCAAACGAGATCCATGACACATATGAATTGTGTGAAGGAAGTATTTTTTTCTTTTCATAAAGCCTGGATTATTTGAGAAACCATGAAGTAAATGATAATGTATATTCTGTGATATGGCACTCAAAGAATAGGATAAGGATGTCTTTTATAGCTTAGCTTTCGGTTCTTAGGAGATTGAATACTAAGGATAGAATTCAGCAATTTGGTAATATCACAAATACAATGTGTCCTTTGTGCAACAATCATCTTGAAACTATTCGACACTTGTTTTTTTATGTGACTATTCGGCTTACATTTGGTTGTCTTTGAAGCAGAAATTGATTCTTCCTTTGATCTCTTATACAGATCTAAAGGAGGAGACAATATTATTTAGTCTAACTTTAAATCAAAAGATCAATTGAGGGATGTGGCTTGTGTTGCTTTCACGAATGCAATTTACTTCATTTGGAAAGAAAGAAATATGAGGGTATTCCATGGAAGAAATTTGAGCTTAGTTGTATATTTGTTGAAGATAGAAAGAGAAATAGGGTTTCTAGTGAGAAATAATGCCAGCAAGATGTATCGAAATGGGAGAAATGAATAGTGGCTTGGTAGGTAGGGAATTGAATTAAATGACACTGGATGATTTACGAGGTGTCATTTGAATTCAAGCAAAAGGAGAAGAAGATATGGGCCTGGTTTGGGCTTTATAGATGAATCTTTAGTGTTTTTTTTATTTTATTTCAGCATTTCTGTTGTAATTTGTTAGTGTTATATGTTGAGATGTTTTTCAGTTGTATACCGAATTTATAAGTACTCTTTTTCCCTGTAAGCCACCCATCTAGATTATGGGGATTACAGGGTTTTAACAAGGCTGATAAAAGAGGTTTTATTGGTTTTTAGCAATAAAGAGAACCAATTTTCAATATATATATATATATAATATCATGATGGTGGAGGTCAAATCAGGACCCAAGTGGGTTGACCTTTGTGTCGACCCATCTAAGGGGTCGGGTCGACCCACGTTGTGGCTTGGCAACTTTTTGTGCCAAGCACGATTTTGACTGTTCGGGTTGTGTATTGGGTTTTTATTCTAGGTCCTCCTTCTAGTCTAATAATTTAAAATATAAACCTAAAATCCAATGAACCTAGACACCCTAACTCTATTATAAATAACCTTCAAAACCTAACCTAATCCTCACTACTCCGTTTCTCTGCCTATCTTAAATGACCCTCTTCTCAAATAAAATTATAATGGAGTATTGCGGCTTGGTTCTATACATGATTTTGGAGGATATTCATAGATAGAAAGGATCTACCGAAGCTAATTGGATTTGCTAAAATTTTAGGTGAGTATTTCTATAATTACAAGATTTCTTCCAAGTTGTGGTTCAAATTGTTATAATAGTTGTTATAGTGTTTTTGAATCTTTTTGTAGTTATACGTAGATCTAGTTCAGTTGTTGTTTATTTACAGATCCAACTATCTCTAATTCTTTTCTCTGTGAATAATTCTTTTGGATATGAGTTTTGTTCCTGTTCTTCCTTTTGCCATTTTCAGTAAATCAATTCTTGTAGTTTATTTCAATTTTTTATACCTTTGTTCTTTGTGTAAAATGTCATTACAATTATGTAATTATCCCTATTTTTATCTTAGATCTACTTCTGTATATCTGGGCCTAAGCCAAGTGAGAGCCTAGGTCATTTCCTTTTTATTTCTGATGTTGGGTTTAGGCCTTTTTGACACTAAATATTTTATTCTTTCTTATTATGCGCAAATTGGGTTAAAACATGAGATGGATCATTAATAGCGCAATTGGATAGTAATAAGAAATATGTATAAAAAGAAATAATCTGGGCTTAGTGATATTTTATTATAATGAAAATGGATTTAAAAGGGGCATGTTAAATTTGATCAAAGACGTAATCAACAAACAAAATGTAATATTCAGAAGATGATGAAGTTGGACAAGTATTGTAATCTACAATACAGCTTTAATAGTGGTTCGGCACTAACGCCTACGTCCACTTTATAATGATCATTCATCGTATCTTTGCCGATTACAAGTTATGTAACAATATTTATGTACAAAGTTGTATGTATGCTAAACTTTGACTAAATTATCCTTCTTCTTCTTCATTGACATGAGTTGACTTAGTTAACTATGTCCAAAATTAGCTTTAATGTCCAAAAGGTCCAAAAGAGCTTAAATGTAGCACAATTATCCTTGCTAATGTCCAAGTGTTGATGGACAACGTGTAGGCCACGTTCTAATTATCCATACCTTCTACAATGGCTATGGAAGAAGACTTGGCATCCATTAATGAGTGTTTAGTGCTTACCTACTCGCACCTAACCTCCCTCCTATAAACACCTCAAACCTTGGCCTTCATTTGGATCCTTCTCCCTTAGAATTTTTGGAAACTGTAACTTGGACCATAATGAAATTGAAAAGGGGATAATTGGACGTGTTAGAACCAATTGAACATTATATTCAAATAAAGGACTGTAAATTGGGATAAATTGTAGTTGAATATTCAAATTTATTAATTAGAATAAACTACACTTAATTGTGCAATTATAACATGTAATTGAAAAACATGTAAACTAGAATAGATTGGACATTAAGTGAAATGATAAAGGGTTGTATAAAAAGATTACATCAACTAGAATGTTAATTACAACTTAGGAATATAATATGTGGTTATATTTGGCTTAATAATAAACTTAAATGTGTTAAGTTAAAATTATGGGATTAATAAGCAAGATAAAGGGAGTCCGTTCCCAATGGGGATATAAGGGGCTTGTGGAAACCCTAGATATAAAGTGGGGGCGGAGCCTATGGGGTGACTTGCTATAACAGCCCGCACCACCGTTGGCACAAGATATTGTCCCCAACTTAGCCACCGCATAGGTTTGAGGTTTTGTTCCTCAAAAGGCCTCGGTGTTAATAAGAGATGGGTTCTACTATATAAATCTGCACTTCACACAGGCTTCCACGATGTGGGACTTATTGTTGAAACCAAAAATTGGCTACAACACCAAAGGTATGAAATTATACTTCACCAAGCGGTAAGACATAGGAAAACACTATGGCAAGAGCTTTCATTATCACTTTGAGATTTACAAGGTAAGAATTCTCTCTCATTACATTCATTCTCTCTTTCTCACTAAGTAACTCTCTTCGATCTATCAAACTTAGCTAAGGAACTTGCTGAATTTCTCTAAGTGCGAGGAGTATGAATGTGGATCTACAATCTCTCGGACACTTGGATGAATTTGGAAGATTCCATGGTGGACTGGATGCTAGATCTTCACTTGAGAATGAAGGAGCTAGAACAACTCACAATCCAAGGCACTTCAACGACCCGAGGAGCTAGAGCAACTCAATGTATCTATTATGACCCAAACAAGCGGAACGAACCAACTGTTTCAAAGACTAACGAAGCTCACCAACCTAAGGTTTCATGATCTAACAGCGCTAAGGCTTTTTGCGGCCGAAAGACCCGTGATCTAGCAATGTTTCATGAGAACGATCTGACCATGTTTATCGTTTCAGAGCCATATTTTATAGATTAACATTTTCCCCTCGAAGCTTGTATGTATTGGAAATCATATAAGCTTTGATTTTATGAAATTTTAACATCGTTAGGTCATTAATCCTCATATGTAGTGCTTAGGTCGTGTCGAGGCTTAGATCGAGTTTGGCCCATTTTGAATTTGTCCCTTTATATTCTTGTTTAGGTCATCACTACCTTTCTTCTACTTTACAGCTGGATAAAGCTCGTTAATGGTGGTTTACCTATGAGAAATAATTTTCTCCTTAGCCGCTATTCTGTTTCAACACCGTAGATCAGAATCAGTTTACTGCTGCCATTGGTTGGTGACTCAATAACCCTTCAAACTAATTTGATTAGATCATAAGTCAGCCCTTTCAAATTTGGAGCATCGTGCTGCTGTCCATCATCTAAGACTCATTCCAAGCATCCTTCGATTGAAGTCAGGTTCATCCTCATCTTATCCCTTTCGATTTTGGGTTTCGAATCAAATTTAGAAGTTTTTGTTATGCTAGATGTTTTTGGATCGGATTCATGTTGAAATCTTGAGGATATTTGAGTTCATTGTTGCAAGGAATTGTTATTTTTTATAATTCAGGCTTGATATTACAATCGAAATTTTCTTTGCAATTTCGCATGTTCTACGGTTATGGCTTCGAATTCTAACATTCATGCTGATAATCATCTTGTTTGGTAACTTGGCATTGTGTTTTACGATTTCATATTGCGTTGTTGAGATCCACCTGTGCTGATCATATTCTGGAGCACCTCGAACCTTAGTTCGTTAAAGTAGCTAAAGCTTTTAGGTCGTTGTAGTAAATAAAGTCCTTAGGTCGTCACAGTGTCCTTGTGCCTTAGGCCGTGAAACAGTCGGAGGTCTTAGGCCGTTATTACGAACTTAAACCTTAGGTCGCTAAAGCGAACTAAGTATTAGGTTATTATTACGAACTTGAACCTTAGGTCGCTAAATCGAACTAAGTTTTAGGTCTTTATAACAAACTTAAACCTTAGATCGCTAAAGCGAACTAAGTCTTAGGTCGTTATTATGACCTAATGCTTTAGGTCGTCAAAAGCAACCTAATGCTTTAGGTAGTCAAAGCGGCCAAAGCTCTTAGCTCGTTTAAACAACCTTGGTCCTTTCAAATGCACAGCTTATGACTTTATGGCATCTGGACGACCCAAACTTTTAAGTCACTAAAATAACTTGAGCTTCCAGACTGTGGAACAACCCAACCTCTTGGACCGTAAAATGACCTTGGTTCTTAGAACGCGGGATGACCTAAACTTTTGAAAATACCGAAAAACTTAAGCCTTTAGCAT
The DNA here is from genome assembly GCA_030737875.1 of Allium sativum. Lineage (NCBI taxonomy): Eukaryota > Viridiplantae > Streptophyta > Magnoliopsida > Asparagales > Amaryllidaceae > Allium > Allium sativum. Next base: position 17,047,389 of record CM060922.1, on the reverse strand, counting down.
TTGAACTTAAACTTTTAGTCCATGTACTCTTCATAGCTTAGTTCTTTAAAATGCATAACTTTCACCTTGTTTCCTGTCTTTAAACAATAACAAATGTTTGTGCATTTGGGGCTTACACACTATCATCGATCATCCACTTCGACGATGGATTAATTACCCATATTTCAACACTTAAATTAGACGACGCATCTATGCAAGCTTATTTTATTTAACAGTTTATAACTTGTAAATCTCTCACTTGTACATACATGACATCTTTAATTTAAGTTATTAACAATGCTCGAAATCAATTGACACAAATCATGTCATAGATGTTAAGTCCCGTTTTTATATGACTTATAGAATGACGCCTTTTAATAAATGCATACTTGTGTCTTGTTTATAAATGAGGTTGTTTGTGTAGAATGTCTACTAGGCAACAATCATGCCTCCAAACTGAAGGAACATCATCTGCTCAAGTTGATGCTTCTATAACAACTATGGATCCCTGCTTAGTTCTTGACCAAACTATTCTAGAACCTACCCCTCTTAGTAGTTTGCCATCAGAAAGGCATTATACCACACTTAGCAAAGATTAGTTTGAAAAGCTGTGTGGCTAATTTGATATCCCTGTTACCGATGCGATTTTTCCAGGTGAGGGCGTATTCCTGATCAACCCCCAGCTGGATATATAACCGTGAACCGTTATGTGTTGGCGAGTGGTGGTGTTCCTCCCTTCAATCCATTTATAGAAACAATCCTGAACCATCTAACCATCGCTCTTTTTCAACTCCACCCAAATGGTTATACCATCATATTAGGGCTCTACATGCTTTTCATGTAAGTCAAGGAGTGTGAGCCGACTTTTCCAGAGATTTTCTATTTATTTTCATTTAGAAAGAGGAAGGACACCCCATCCATCATACACGTCGAAGGTGCACGGAGACAAAAGCTCATAACTGCCTAATCAAAAAGTGTTTCAGGGTTTTTAACTCAACTTTTCTTTGTTCGCTGTCCTCGGACTTTCCGTGGGAATTGGACAGAAGGAGGTGAGCATATTCTATATGCAATTCTATCTTACTTCTTTTAAATTTCACTTTCTTAAAACTTCTCCTTTTAATTATAGTCATTCCAGCCCAAGTTAAGGATAACAAGGCATCTACCTCTCTTAAGGCTGTATGTGAAGCTTTAAAGGCCGTTGATGAACCAAGAAAAGGCAGAAAATGTTTAATCACAGAAGAACTTCTTCGCAGATATGAACTACTTCACCCTTTAAGGAAGTTTCCTTCCAAAGCTGGACCTTCTACACCAATAGTTTTAGATGCCGGTGCCTCCAAAAAGGAAGACATATCTTTTAGTCAAGCTATCGAAACCCCATTAAAGAAGTGCTCGGACCCCATTAGTGGTAGCAGAACACCCCCTAAAGCCTTAACGCCTTTAATCGAAGAAGAAGAATTCGCACACCACGAAGTCAAAGGCGTTATGAAAGAAAGTGAGGTGATCCCAGAAGATGATCTAGTCATTGAGAAAGCAACCGAGGATCCTATTGTTCCAGTTACTCAAGACAAGGATTCTACGGGCACTTTTAAAAACTTAAGTGATTTAGGCACCGCTAATGATTTTATTCAAAGCGACATTATGATCTCAGATCCAACAGATTTGATTACGAACCCCATCACGGATATAGTTACAGCACACATGCTTTCATCTGGGAAAACACTTGAAAATATAGGAGTTGACTTAGATGCGCCACTTGAGATTGGATCGTTATTAGGCATGTATTAGAAAATACATACGCTACAAGCTCTTTATACTTTACTTAAGCTTTACAATTCGTTTCAATACTTTCCACTTTAAGCATTGAAATCCAACTTTGCCTTTTCTCAAGTTCAGGAATGAAGCATTCACTTTCGAATAGTTTCACACGACAGATCAACTCTTACAACCGAAGGAATCTCTTACGGCCTCGCCCCTCTCAACACCGAAGGCATTCCCAGCAATCTCAAGATCCTTACCTTTCCCATTCTTATCAGCCTCAGCATGCTTCTGAGCTTATACTGACTGGTGATCAAAGGAAGCGGAAGCACGACCATGCGGATAGGCCGGATAAAAGGGAAAAGGACAAGGAAGTGCTCTGGAAAAGCAAGGAAGAAAAGAAAAGTGGCTAGGATGCCCAAGACAGGGACGATTCTCAGAAATGCCACAAGCTAGGAAAATTTCCAAACCGTGATGTTCAAATTCCATTCGAACACTTCTTCACGGCTTCCCCGTTCATTGTCCCAACTCAAACTCATATCCAGGAGATTATCAACAGGCCTCCTTACAAGACTTTGCCAGGAATTCTGATGCTTGTGGAGCGATTCGGAGGTTGGGACTTGAGAGGGATGTTTTTCGATCTGGATTTACATCTAAATGACAAGCGGGACTTACTTAAAGAGCTACACACTGTAAAAAGCAATTTGCTCAATCAATTTGATGTTCCTAAAAGGCATCTTGAAACTCAATTAGACACAACCATCGGCCATGCCGACAAGTGGCTAGATGCATGGTAAGCATTCGCCAAAGTTCTCTAGAGGTTGAACACTATGAACCTCGATCAAGTTGAAACATTAGAGAATGATAAGGATGCATTTATCCAGGTGCTTGGATCTCAAGAATCCAAGATTGCATCACTTAAAGTAGCAAATACCAAGCTGAATAGTTTAGAGGCTGAGAATGAGAGGCTTAAAAAGGAACTTGCGGATGCCAAACTAAGAGAAGATGCATTGAAGGCACAAGTCCAGGAGGCTCAATCTTCCCGAGAGTCCGCTGAGTCCAATGGCCTTAGAAAAACAAGCCTGCACCTCTTATCAACAAGAAAAAGAAATTCTAGATGAAAAGTTTACTTCCCAGAGCATGCCTATTTCTGTGTTGAGTGCCAAAACCGATATCCTAGAAGAGGATAAAGCTAAACTGGTGGTTGCTCTTCAAAAAGCAAAGGCTAAGACCGATGATACTTTATTCCAATTTTATGTCTTCAGAGTTATGAGATGCAGAATCCTGCGTTATTTAGGGAGCGACTTTGCACGGACCTAAGCCCTTGTCTGGGAGGAGGTACTTAAGCATGCTACCGGTGAAGATGATTATTATCTTCAATAGACTCTCTTGGAAGCTGAGGGAAAGAAAATACTTACAGCAGTGCGAGTTGAACACTCCGGGGAGAAACCCTCAGACGTTGCTACTCTCGATGCTTCTACTAACCTTGCTAACATTGAAGCTTGGGTTCTCAAACTCCTCTAGCACCTCTTGAGGATCCTTCTGCTGCTCATATAGGCAAAGGCATTACCGCGGAGGGTCCTACCAAGGCACACATTGCAGAGGATCACAACTGAGATTATGAGAAGGATGACGATGATGAACTAAACGTGGATGACTTTGAAGTTGAGCATAATCTTCAAGTCGTAGGTAAAACTGTGATTCATCCAACTATGTTAGATTTGGACTATCTTTTTTCTTCACCTGGGTCTGCTGCATTTCATGCTCACTATTCATATGTGTTAGGTTTACTCCCATCACAACCTTCTCCTAGTGGGTTTACTGCTATAATGACTGAATCCACGCCACCAACTAGTATTCCTGTTCCAACTGTCACTCCTCTACTAGGCAGTCCATCTTCACAACCAGGATCACAGGATATACAAATTGATGCACTCGCCAACATGGATGATGAGGACTACACTCTTAGTGGTGATTCAGAGGATCTTGATGAGAATCCAGCCGAGGGTTAGAAGAAGAAAAAAACCAAGTCCTGATTTTCTTTAAAGCGCAGGGGAAAGTGCACAGTTAAGAAGAAAGGAACCATAGTTTTATCTTCAACTGAGAGCCCTCGTGGTGACACGCCTTTTCCTATTAAACTAGCTTTGAGATCTAGTAGCTCCAAGAAGAATAAGTAGTACTTATGACATGCCTCTTTTACTTTTCTTGGTTTGTTATTATATGTTTCATTCAGACCGGTTGTATATGCAAGTGCCGGCCCTCGCTTATGACTTCATGCTATTTCACGTTTTCTGAGACTTATGTACTTATGACTTGCATTCTGTGTTTGTGTCAATATGCCAATACTATGTTTTACTTATCATACTGTAGCTTTCTGTTTGGCTTTGTTGTACTTTCCTGCTTGCACACCACACTTGCACATTACACTTATATCACATGCACTTTGTTGACTGTGAAGTTGTGAAAAGCCTATGGTATTTAATATAAGAATTATTAGTTTATTTTAATGTTATGGTTATGCACCCATACCGAAGGTCGTCACAATCTTCTTAAGCCGGAGATGCCCAACTCTATTGAATTCTAGTGGTTACGGCTAGAATAGCGGAGGCACTTGCTCAATTGACTAAGTTTTTTTTAACTTGGGGCCTCTCAGCTTGCTTATTAACCGTGGAACTCATTTTAATCGATCAAGCCCATGCTTTTTGTTTCTTTACGTCCTATGCCTCTGCTTGAGATGCCTTATATTTATGATGTACCCAATCGTATTTCTCACTAACCTGGCAGTCCAGGCCCTTCGGAGATTAGATTTAATACATGCCCCTGGAGAGGTCTTGGTTTTTATGCCCCCGAGGATGTCTTTAATCAAATAACCTTCACATCTGGGATGACCAGATGCTACGCGGATGATTGGACGCCTCCAAAGAGATCTTTGACTCAGTATATGACGTAATCGGATCAGGTATTTCCTGATACCGACGATCGACCGAGTGCCCCCGAAGAGGTCTTTTAGGCCAACATTCTTCACATCTGGGATGACCAGATGCTACGCAAATGGTTGGACACCTCCAAGGAGGTCTTTAACCCAATGTGTGACGTAATTGGGTCGGGTAATTTCCTGACACTGATGATCGACTAGGTGCCCCCGAAGAGGCCTTTAAATATATTATTCATTGTGACTGAATAATTCAGAAACTTGTCAAACTTATTGGATCCCCTCGAAGAGGTCTTTAACCTAATGTTTGTCGCAATCGGATCAGGTATCCGTGACACTGATGATCAATTGGGTGCCACCAGAGAGGTCTTTGGTTTTTTTGTCTAGATTGGGTGTTGCGTCGTTCCATGAGGCGGACGCCAGTTCTCTTATCGCACATTGTGACAATTTATGGAACTAGGGCCCTGAACCTTACAGTTAAGAAGGTGCCTCTACGGTGGAACTTACAACCTTTTGGGTTTTGGGGTTTTCTTCGGGGACTCCGATGAGCTTTATTTTGAGAGGTTTCTTAGTTTTGCATTGTTTCATGGGGCGAACTCTAATTTCTTTACCGAACGCCTGACTTTTCCAGGCCGTCCTAGTAGCATAATCGGGGCCTGGGACCTCTCATTTTGAGGGGTGCCCCTTCGGCGAAATTTGCAATTTTAGACCTTAGTCGGGACGTTGTGCCACTTGACTCTTTAAATCCTGGTGTCCGTTATTTGCAAGGCGACGCTCTACACCTTCGTATTTGCTGTGAATGATGTTTTTGGCGCTCGACATTTGAGTTGTCCCTATCGGAATATGCTTAGAAGGTCACCAAGTTTTCTTAGATCATGTGTGCGCCAACATCCCTTTTAGCGACCTGTAGTCAAAATCAAACTTTAGCAACTCGTAAGTAATTAATAAGAATTTGCAAATATACGATACAGGCAAGCAAATCGGTTTCTTTCATTCAAGTGTACAAAAATTGCATGGTATATACAATGCATAGTATTTATAACTTTTTACGAAATACCTGAAAGAAACCTTAAGCGAAATATCGATGGAGATGGATGCTATTCCAAGCTCTGGGGATTTCAGCTCCATCCGTCGTCTTTAATTTGAAGGTGCCATCTAGGAGCTTCTGCTTATCATGTAATGCCCTTCCTGATTGGGTCCAAAAACTCCAGCACTAATCAGCACTCTTTTCAGAACAAGGTCTCCAATCTCAAAGGTCCTTTGTTTAACTTTAGAGTTGAAATGTCTGGCAACCCTTCTTTGATGAGAAGCAACTCTGAGCTCTTCTTCATGCCTTCTTTCTTCAAGTAAATCGAGCGCTTCAAGCTGCAGCTTCTCGTTCTCCTTTTGGTTGTAACGAATTCTGCGGTGAGTGGGAACCTCTAGCTCTACCGTAATCATAGCTTCAGATCCAAAGACAAGCGAGAATGGAGTATGCCCGGTAGAAGTTATGTGAGTTGTCCAATATTCCATAGTGCAAGTGGAAGCACGTCTTCCCAAACACCTTTAGCTTTCTCCATACGCTTTTTGATGGTTGATTTGATGATTTTATTCACTGTTTCGACTTGCCCGTTAGGCTATGGATGAGCAACAGCCGCAAAATTCTTCTTGATCTTGTATTTGGCACAAAAAAACTTGAATTCCTCGCTTTCGAACTGAGTTCCATTGTCCGCGATTATTTTCTGTGGCACACCGGATTGCAGATAATTTTTTCAGGACAAAATTGATCATTTTCTTCGAAGTAACGGTGGCCAGTGGTTCCGCTTCAGCCCACTTGGTAAAATAATCGATGGTTACAATGGCACACTTCATACTTGACTTAGCTGTTGGTAATGATCCAATTAGATCGATGCCCCAGAGGGCAAATGACCATGGACTGGCCATTTGAGTCAACTCGATAGATGGTGCTCTCGGAATTTTCACGAATCTCTGGCATCTGTTGTAGAATCTCTGGCATCTGTTGCACTTTCTAGCATAGGTTGCAGCATCTAGGTTCACATCAGGCCAGAAGTAGCTATATCGCAGAATTTTTTTGGCTAATATATATCCACCTATGTGACCTCCACACTCACCCTTGGGTAATTCTACTAGGATTTCTTTAGATTCTTCTTTAGTCACACATCTAAGCAGAGACATGGGAAAGCCTTGCCTATACAACCTCCTATCTTGGATTAGGTACAATGGAGCTTTACGCAATATTTTTCTTCGCTTCTTAGAATCCTTTGGAAGTGTCCCGTTAAGAAGATAAACTTTGATTGGGGTCATCCATGAGATTGGTTCATCGGTGGTCTACATAACCAAGTCGATATTTGCATCTTCAATACTTAGATTTGAAAGAACTTCGATTAGTACGAATCCTAACAATTGAGCAACTTCAGAACTGGCACAACTGGCGAGTGAAACCGCCTTCATATTGTCCTCTCTGACAATATGGGATATTGTGTAGTCATCAAAATTCTCAAGAAGCTCCCAAGCTTTAGAAAGATAAGCAGGGAGATTTCCGCCCTTGGCCTAGAACTCTTTCCGAACCTGATATACCACTAACTGCGAGTGGTTGAGAATTTGAAGGGCTTTTAGATTTAACTCCTTAGCTAGCTTCAATCCTGCAATCAATGCTTCGTACTCTGCTTCATTGTTAGTTGATGTGAATTCCAATTTTAGAGCGTAGCATAGAGAATGTCCCTCGGGAGTTTCAAGAACCACTCCTGCCCCCGAGCAGTAATTATTCCTGGACCTGTCAATAAACAACTTCCATATAACCACTGTCTCTTTCGGTTCCTCTATCTCCCCCTCTATCTGTAAACTCAGGAATAAAGTCTGCTAAAGCTTGCCTATTGATACCTCTTCGAGAATGGTAAGTGAAGTCATATTGGCTAAGCTCAATATTCCACTTTAACAATCTTCCCAAAGTTTCTGGGCGGAATAGAACTTGCTTTAGCAGTTGATCTGTGAGGACTTTGATATAGTGGGATTGAAAGTATGGCCTGAGCCTTTTTGAGGCAACGAGCAAACAATACGCAAACTTCTCCAACTTGGGGTAATTCAGCTCTATCCCAACAAGCCTTTTATTGATGTAGTATACTGGCCATTGAACCTTTGAGTCTTCTCAATCAAGTGCAGCACTTAAGGCATGGGATGAAACAGCCAAATATAGAAACAATTATTCTGCCTCTTTATTTGATAGCATCGGTGGTGATTCCATGTGCCTGATCAGCTCCTCGAAAGTCGTTTGACATTCGGGAGTCCATTGGAAATCCTTCTTTCCTTTCTTTAATGCTTCAAAGAGTGGAATACACTAATCTGTTGCTTTTGAGATGAAACAACTTAATGCAGCCACTTTCCAATTTAAGATTTGAAATTCTTTCTTAGTTTAGGGAGCTCGCAACTCTCTTAAAGCAATAACTTGAGCAGGATTTGCTTGAATGCCCCTGGTATCGACTATGAACCCGAGAAACTTTCCTGAAGTGACCCCGAATGAGCATTTGAGCGGATTTAGCTTCATTCCAAACTTCCGGAGTATATGGAACATTTCAGCCAAGTTTACAAGGTGATCATCATCTTTCTTTGACTTTACCAGCATGTCATTGACATGGACTTCCATAGTTTTGCTGATTTGCGATTTGAACATAGCATTTATGAGACGCTGGTAAGTCGCTCCTGCATTCTTCAATGTGAACGACATGACCTTATAACAATATAATCCCCTAACTGTTATGAAACTTGTATTCTCCTGGTCTGGCTTATACATCATGATCTAGTTGTACCCTAAATAAGCGTCCATAAAAGATAATAATTCATGACCTGTAGTCGCATCAACAAGCTGATATATTCTTGGTAGTAGAAAGCTATCCTTAGAGAACGCTTTATTAAGGTCCAAGTAATCAATGCACACTCTCCATTTGACGTTGGATTTTTTCACAGGGACCAGATTAGAAACCCAATGTGGGTATGTAGATTCTCTTATGAAACCATTCTTTATTAATCTGTCTACTTCTTCTTTAAGAGCTCGAGATATTTTGGGTCCTTGCACTCGTTTTTTCTGTTTGACTGGAGTTATGCTTGGATCTATATTTAGCTTATGCACTATTACATCAGGAGATATCCTACACATATCAGAATGGCTCCTTTAAAACCAAAAAATGGTCACAACACCAAAGGTGTTTATGTAACACTTCACCAAACGGTAAGAATTAGAAAATGGAGCCATAAAATATAAAAAACAGGTAAAAACACAAGAATTTTAGAGTGGTTCAGCCTAAAGATGGCCTAGTCCACTATGGAAGCACTTTTCATTATCACTTTTGGATTTACAAAGTACATGATTGGATCCATATCACTCGTTTCTCTCTTTCATAATGATCTTCTGTTTTCTCTCTCTTTTCGTTTTAGATTTCACTTGAATTTGGGAAGGAATCAGTGAGATCTCTTGTTTTATGATGGTGGAAGTGTAGATCTTCAATCACCTTAGCAGTTGGTCGATCTTCATGGATTCCAATGTGAATTTGTGTTGGATCTAGGCTTGAAAGAGGATGAATGGCGATTGGATATCACTTGAATCGAGCTTGAGAGAACTCTAATGAAGATGGAAAATGGCTTGGTTGATTTAGCATTGGTGGAAGATGGTTGAGCTTGAGAAGCCATTAATGAAGCTTGGAGTGCTTGAGAATGGTGCAGAACCAGAAATGACAGCCCTTCGGGGTGGCTAAAACTGATCCCTTGAATGGTTGTGAAGTGGGGTATTTATAGGCAAAGTTTGGAGGTAGTGGCAATTCTGTGATTATGGTGCGCAAAGTAGGGGTCGTGCGTAAGTGTATTTAGGAAAATGCCACTGGACAGTTGGACCCAGCTGTACACACTTGTCGGATTTGAACGACCGGCCCCATTTATCATGCATGAGTGACCCTATTATTTTGTGCACGGCGACCCCTAAAACATGAACGAGCGACTTGTATATACTTGTAACTGACCCCTAATTTACAACTTTGCCATCTTGTCCTCTTGCGAAAATTATTACACTTTTTCCATCCTCTTTTATACACGAAACTGCATGTTAATGGTTTATTATATTTGTAACAAGTTGATTCACTGATCCAACATATTTTCGTGAAGCCACTTTATGCTCGACCCCTGAACCATGACACTGCTCGAACCTATATGAATCTCGTGACCGACCCATAAATTGCTGCTCTGATATTTGCCATGTGTGTACCTTTTGTAATATAACGTGCTGACTGTTTTTATTTCACAACTGCTCCATATATTAAAGTGTCTATTCCGTTATTAACCTCTGAAGCCAATCCTCATATTATTTTGATCTCAGTCCACGTGGCCACTTACTAGCACATGTACAACCGGAGTATAAGCAGCTCGACCCTAGCACCGTGATGGTGCTCGACCCTTAGAGCCAGCTCGCACATGTTATGACCGACCAATGGACTCAGGTGTGCTCGACCAGGTCTTTGTGCATGAGTAGGGTTTAATGTGCGACTGGGATTACTCGACCCCAGTAATTACCATCTTGCCATCTTATCACATTCTGAACGACCAACCTCTATATTAACATGTGAGCGGCCAGTAGTGGTGAAGACACAATGCATGACCACCATGCAAGAACAGTGCTCGACACCATCATCACAGGAGTTGCTCGACCCCTCATGGTAACAGTGACCGACCCCTTCCATGCATGAGTGCTCGACCATGCCAGGATGATGTGCTCGACCCATGTTATGACGCTACTCAACCGTGCTTGACCACTGATGCTCGGCCACTTGGGAGGCTTCAACTCGACCCCAAGGCTCCTGACCGAGCTGAGGTGCAGTTAGATCAATTGATACTGTAGGTGTGTTCATTATATTGGAGTGTTTTGGTCTACAATTCCACATCATTTTGCATGGGAGGAACTGATCTACTCATGGACAAACAATTATATGTTGTAGACGTTTTTCATTTAAGTTTTGCTATCCATGAATATCAATTGGTCCATGTTTGTTACATTTTTGAAATATACTAATGACCTGGACTTTCTTATTCGATCCAATCATGTTATTGAGAACGTTGCCACGCAGTTATATGCTCCACGTCATGGATTAAATTCTGTCTGACCCATTCCATACGTTTGTGAAGGTTTCTTTGTATTTATTTTCATAGCCGCGTGTCAGCGTTCGTGAAAACTTCTTAGTTCTGAACCGCATTTTAACAACGGGGTTAACATTTACGCCTCGAAGGTCGTATTTTTTGCTTGTGAAAAAATACGAACTTCAAAATGAACGTTGTTGATATATTTTTCTTGTTGGTGATGACTTGAACTCAAATTCATTTTTGAAAAGCTCTGTTGCATAAATCTTGTCACATTGACAGATGTTTTAGTTTTGAGTTCAGAATTCTTTGTTGATAGTGTCGTACAAGTGTGTGAATGTCCCAGCTAGCCATTGAATTTTACTGAAGCAAAGCACACTTTCTAAAGCGATGGATGGTTGTACCTTTTTCCATGGTTGCATCCTGTTTGGCATCAACAAAAGCATTGCACGTTTTTAGGCTAATATTTTATTATCGACTGCCCACATCGATAATAGATTAGTTGGTTAAAAATTAATCTTTAGCGAATTTCTATTCTGAATTGAATAAAGCGTCTATGCAGAACTGTTTTATTCAACGGTTTATAACCTAGCGAATATTATCTGTACAAACACAACATTCTAATCCAAATTCACGTTGATGCCCAAGATCACTAATCGGCATAAGCCGACTGTGGATTTCAAGCGCCATTATTTTAACAACTTATATAATTGTGTATAACATTTCATGCTTTAGGAAATGCATACTTGTGATTCATTTCCTGTTTCCTTCAGAGAAGTCTTTGTTATTCGTGCCTCCGCTTAGGAGGTCGTCACTAGTCTTCATTGTGGGAAGAACTTTAATTGCTCAACATTCGTCTCCTTTGTCGATTAGTTCAGACATTGGAAACTCCATTGGATGCCCCTACTTTGGATAGATTGTTTACATTCCAATGTTCGTCTTCTCCTGCCGACTGAATCGATGTCATAGACTTCATCGAGTATCATTGATCTCTGTTGTGGAGAGATTGTTTTCTTTATGGAAAGGATTTTTGGTTGCCGCATCGTTTCACGGAGTGAACTCTAGCGAGGTTTAGGTGAGGTTTCATCTCCCCGTGCAACGTCTCCCGCGCATCATCTCGCATAGCGAGCTCCCACGCATCGTTTCGTGGAAATAATTCCCGCAAAACTTAGGGATGAGGATTGCATTGCTTCGCACAACGAACTCCCGTGCATCGTCTCGTATAGCGAACTCCGCGCATCATTTCGCGCAACAAATTCCTGCGAACCTTAGGGATGAGGGTTGCATCGCTTTGCGCAACTAATTCCAGGGCATTGTCTCGCATAGCGAGCTCTCGCACATCGTTTCACGCAACGAATTCCCACAAACCTTAGGGATGTGGGTTGCATCGCTTCGTGCAAAGAACTCCTGCGCATCGTCTCGCATAGCGAGCTCCCGCGCATCGTTTCACGCAACTAATTCCGGCGAACCTAAGGGATGAGGGTTGCATCGCTTCGCGCAATGAACTCCCACGCATCGTCTCACATAGTGAGCTCCCGCGCATTGTTTCGCACAACGAATTCCCGCCAACCTTAGGGATGAGGGTTGCATCGCTTCGTGCAACGAATTCCCGCAACCTTAGGGATGAGGTTGCATCGCTTCGCGCAAGGAACTCCCGCGCATCGTCTCGCACAGCGAGCTCACGTGCATCGTTACGTGCAATGATTTCCCGTGAACCTTAGGGATGAGGGTTGCATCGCTTCACGCAAAGAACTCCCTTGGATCGTCTCGCATAGCAAGCTCCCGCGCATTGTTTCGTGCAATGAATTCTCGCAAACCTTAGGGATGAGGATTGCACCGCATCGCGCAACAAACTCCCGCGCATCGTCCCGCATAACGAGCTCCCGTGCATCGTTTCCCCCAATGAATTCCCGCGAACCTTAGGGATGAGGGTTGCATCGCTTCGTGCAAAAAACTCCCGCGAATCGTCTTGCATAGCTAGCTCCAGCGCATCGGTTCGCGTAATGAATTCCCGCAACCTTTGGGGTTTTGGTTGAGGTTTTGGATTCGTGACTTCTTGCTGCCCTCTTCAGTAACTGTCTTAGTATGACTTTTTCCATCCACTCTTCAAGGCGGCACTTTTCATCTTTTCATTATGCATATTGATGATTATAGCACTCGAATCTTGTGTTGATGTTATCAAGGTTATCTCACTTGGTCTAAGTTTAAGGGAGAAAGCGCTCGTTGGATAGCTTGTAATGAGAAATCGTGTGTTAGGAAATTTTGAATTATCAAAAATATTGCAAATAAGGGACTAATCCAGGCAGGTGTGCTTTCAGTAATGGATATGATATTCAATTACAATCACTCCGTTAACGAGGGAGGGTTATATTTGTAAAAGAAAGTATATCAATTTTTCATAAAGACCGAGGAATGCTTTATGCAGAGGAATGACGCATGCGTTCATTGTTCCAGATTTCTGGTATTGAAACCCCGTCAAGAGTTGACAACTTGTAGATGCCATCTAGAAGCTTTTGACTGAAGACACGTGCCCCTTTCCAGTTAGGCTCAAATACTCGAACACTAGCCTTTAATAGGCTTTTAAGTATGGATTGTTGCTTCAGCTGGCACCGCTCACCCTTCCCCTATACTGACTTTCCACAGATCCATTTTTTGGGCCCCACTATGCTCGCCAGTACAAGGGTCCCACCCTGGTTTCTATGAGGTAGTCTCTTGAATGCGGAGCGGGGCCTCCGCACTCTACCCCATTTCTTTCTTCTTGGTCTTAATTAACTCTATCATATAACACTCTCTTGATGTCCTCTAGTCACCTTTTATCACTCCAACTCCCTTCTCAGTTGGGAATTTCATAGTTAGGCACCACGAAGTGAGCGAGATCTTAAATCCGGCCAGAGCAAGCCTTCTAAGAAATGCATTATAGGCTGAGAGCTCATCAACTACAACAAAAGTTTGCATCATAGAGAGTTTATGCTCCCCTTGCCCGAGCTCTACCAGTAGATCAATCTCACCGATTGGTTGAGTCGGTTGCCCCGTGAACCCATGGATTATATTCTAGCTAGCCCGGACACTCTGCATAGGAAGATTCATCTTGTTGAAGGCATTGACGAACAGAACGTTGACAGATGCCCCACTTTCCACCAGAACCCTCCTCACTTCAACAGGGCCCAATCCAATGGTAATTACCAAGGGGTCGACGGTCGGTGTAAGCAATCCATCTGAGTCCCTATCCCTGAATACAACATCGTCTCCCGGCGTCTTTAGCATTTTTGTAGGGAAAGAATACTAACACCGCGTAGCTTTCTTCCTCAGAAGAATTTTCAAATGCTTTTGCATACTTCTCAAAGTCTCCCCAGCTTCTTTCGGCTGGGTGTGGAGCGCTTAAGATAGTATGGATGATCGACCTTGGGTTGATTGGAGCTGGGGCTTTTTCAGTAGTAGGATTACTCTGTCCCTGTACAACCAGAAGTTTCTGTGAATTCTTTACATACTTTTGCAGTCTATTCTTTCGAATTAACTCCTTAACCAAGCTCTTTAAGTGCCTACACTCATTTGTGTTGTGGCATGGTTGGTTGTGGAATCGGCAGAATCTGTCTCAGCTTATGTTAGAATCACTGACTTTCACTGGTCTCGGCCTCGGGAAGTCTTCAGAGTCCTTTGTAGCCATAAACACATTCTCCAGAGTGTCATTGAGAGGGGTTAACTCAGAGCTTTTGAAGAAGCGGAATATCTTGTAATCCTTATTATCTTTGTTGTCGTTACCACTTTTTTGACCTCCTGAATTTTTCTATGCACCGTTGTCTTTTTTCTCTGTTTACGCATTGCCTTTAGGAGCATCCAAAGCATAAGATGGATCGTCCTTTATTCTCATGAATTCTTCTGCTTTATCATAGAATTTATAGAGAGTATTAGGTTTTTTTATTTTGATCCACCTCCTGAATTTAGACTTTTTGTCTATGGCTCCTTTTAAAGCCATCAACACTAACCTGGGCTCGTGATTGTAACAACCCGAATTTCAACGGACCGAATATTTTTTAAAAACCCAGTCCATCGAAACCCGCGTTGGTTTGCCCTGGTATCCTGCAGAAAAGACAGAGACATAAAACATGCCAAAGTTCGGAAAACATCTCACAGCGGAAGGAACAAAATATAATATAATCAAATCATAGCTTTACCTTAATAATAATACTGCTAAACTAGTATCCAAAGCTATACAGTCTCTGTCATGAACCTAACCTACGAATGTTATGAGGAGGGGGTCAGAACATAAGTTCTATGCGAATGAATTTAAATTACACTTCTAGATAATCCTACATATACCGTTCAATTACATTTCTTATTTATTAGGTCATCTGTGTTATTAGCACTCAAGGCTTACACACACACATCGCACCCATTTACTCCCTAGTAGATTAACCTAATATAATGCATATGTAGCCACCCCCAAACTGAGGTACACCTCATGGTACCCCACTCGCACGGTCACCTCCATAACACCACTTTAATATATGCAGTCCCTCATCCTATGCCATAATAATGTACATATCTCTTTATATATATATATATATATATATATATATATATATATATAACTGCGCTACATCCGCATAGAACCACTATCGCTGTTCTACGTAAGCGTACTGACTGCTATCCTCGAACATTTCCATCGAGTTAGATTCTTCCACCGAGTAATGCCCTAGAGTATACGATACACCACCCAGAGCAGACATGCATGTATCTAGACTTTCTCACGTATGTATCATCAAGCGTATTCGATGCCTAACCCGCACACCTATCGTGTGCGTGCCCGAGTTCCGTGGCAGGGCTACACAAGAAACAAATAACTCGGTTGGAAGCTTTCCTCATATTTGTGCAAGGCCCGCCTTTAAGAGCCTCTCACACAAATATCCCTAGGGTCTATTTTCTATGGTGGCTATGGCCCCACCTCAGCCCCTCCCTCAACTAGTAAAGACTACAAGAGCTAAGTGACAAGCCCACAAGCAAACAATCTAAACATCCATGTGGCATCTCCTCTCAACCACCGTCCCACTATAGTGAATGGTTAATGGTACTTTTGGGTTTATCTCTAGTCTTTCCGCATCCTACTGGCTGCCGATGAAAGGTACTCGATGACCTACTATCATTGTTGGTCCTGAACCTCCGCCTCCGTTGAGGCAGCCGCCAAATCACCTTTTCCCTCATTGCGTACAGCATTCTGACTGCCAAGTTATTCTTACAGTCAAGGCCCACCCACTTAGTAGTTACACGCAGACCCAACCTTTACGGGCACAGCCTTAAACATCTGGCACCACACAGAGGACTACTAGGAGCACCTTTAATGTCTTAGGAAGCCGCGTGCTTCCCCTTCCAGTCCATTGGAGCTGCCAAAATAATCAGATGAACGTGCGCTCCCCTCATGCCTTATGACACCGTGATGGTCTACCTCGTTGGGCTATTCATCCTATAACGTACGGACTATTCCAAGCGCCTCAGTTTAATATGTGATTAGACCCAACGTCTAATCATTAATTACGTGCTTGCTCCACCACGTCAGTTTTCTCATTAACTTGGTTATTCTCATTCATATTGACTTCCTTTTCAAGTTTACTAAGTTACCTTTTCTTATTAATTCATTTATAACTTAATCCATTTAAGTTCATTAATAAGCCTGTTAACCTGCTTTGTGATCAGGCTACCCAAAGCACGTCATCAACATAAACTGGCCTGAAACTCCTATCAAACGACCTCATTTAGGCCTAAAAATGTCAAATACTTGTAGCCCCCTGAATTAGCTTCAAGTAGAGCTTTCGTTTGGCCCAATCGGACTTACAGTTTGGAAGTTACGCTCGTTTCCGTGAACTCCTGAGGGCGGTTCGTGACCCCTCTTGAGGGCGGTTCGTGACCCCCTCGGCGGTTCGTGACCCCCTCCTGAGGGCGGTTCGTGAACCCCTCTTAAGGGCGGTTCATGACCCCCTCCTGAGGGCGGTTCGTGACCCCTGACCATGACCCAACCTGACCATCGCTACCAACACCAGCTCACCATGACCACGAACCGCGACCAGGGCCTGCTACTACACATGTAGATTTTTACCTATTCTCGAGGATATGATCGCTCCTACTTTCCCGGATCATATACCACGTGTCCTATGACGACCCCATCACCATATGGGCTCTCCTACAGCTATAAATACACCACCAGAGGGCATTTTCAAAGGACTTTCGGCATCTCTCTGTCCATGGCTGCCATGGACAACACTTCTCCATGAATAATCACCATCTTCTCCAACAAATTCGATAAAACTTAAGGGATGAGGAGAGAATTATTCATTGAATTCGAGTGATTGAGTGATTGTACTCCATGTAAATATAATCTATGGATGAAATGATCAAATATGAAGTGGACCTAGGCTCGTTAACGCCGAGCCACTATAAAAACCCTGTTGTCTTGCTTGATTTGGGTGTTAGGATCATTTTTTGGTCTAACATTTTGGTGCTTTCACCGAGAATTGAATTCTCCACCTATCGGTTTGCTATTCTACTATTTGAATTTGAAAGTCCGAAGTAAACAGTCCTCTTTTCTACCATTTTTGAAGATTTTAGTGATTTCAGTAAAATAAGAATTTCACGGCTCCTAAATGAAGTAAGAAATCACAAAATTCCTGAGCAAATGCGCAACGAACAGATGGTTTGTAGGAGCAGTTTGAAGGACTCATGAACAGGGCTCATGATGAAAGGATCGTGAACAGAGCTCGTGATGAAGGCTCGAGGAACGATGCAACGTACAAACACATATGACCAGCCCGTGAAAAGTCCATCCAATCGGCTCGTGAAGGCATATCAAACCGGCTCGTGAAGGCATATCCAAACGGCTCGTGGAGGCATAGCTAACCCGATATCAAGAAGCAGCGAAATTGAAGTGCGGATCGGACCTGGAGCAAGTACTATGACCCGAAGACGCAGGGTCCTCAAGACCCGATCTGTAAATGCGTTTAACTTCACGTAGAGAGATCCGAATCATGAACCGATGATACACAAGAACCACGAATCGATAAAGACCAGCAAACCGCAACCCTGAAGGGAACGGCGTTCTGGAGGTATATTTGATTCACGAGCGGCATGTGGACATCACGAACCCCAGAGGCATCACGAACCGCAGATGCACCACGAACCGACACGCAGGACCCAGAGAAATGCCTGACTCACGATCCGAAATGATGCATTCGATCAGCTTAGCTCATGGTGATGTATGTAACCCACGACCCGGAAAAGTGATTATGAACAAGGGTCATGACCCGAAAAAGTGCCATTTTTTTTGGAAAAAAATGCATTTCTTGTAACAAATAAGGTCGATCGCCACCAGGACTGTGGGGCCCCGGACCCCCACCGGCGCTGCACCCGGACCCACTGACGGCTTGCCTTCAGCTCGAAGCATGGCTCGCCTCCGGCTCGGAATACTTTTTGGCCTGAAGTAAACATCAAGGATTGTCAACTGAGATTCAGATAGTCCGAGGATATCGACAACAATTTGGTTACGATTGGAACCCTTTCAAAGGCCAACACCCCCATTTATATATGTTACTCAATGTGAGGAGCTTCTAAGAAGACTCATAACGATGGCTATGACATTATACAAAACCACGACTGCCTCCTAACAACCTTCTCTTCCAAAGCTCGGATGGTGTATGGAAATTGATGTTGTTCCTGAACGAATGGTGGCCATCTGGTTTACATGACTCACAACCTGCTCAACCGACGGAGGCCCTTGTGACATTGATATGAAGCACTCTAGGCACAATTCCGAAGATGACTTGAATTATCTTGGCGACGATGGTTCCCAATGATGAGATACTAGAAAGTGACTAAGGATCTTAGCACTACAAAACTACACCTCACTTGTATGAAGTGATGAAAGACATATGTCATATGTTTCACTCTCAGAAAAACTTAACTGACGTTTGTTATGCCTACTTGCTACCAACTACATTGACGAAGATTGATTGCTGTCAGGTAGAGGTTACATAAACAAACTTTGGTGCTCAGAACCAGGTACCAGTTAAGCTACCACAGGCCATGATTGGACCTATGGATCCTTGCTTGGAGGATGGCAACACTGACTGCTCACCAATCACTGTACAACCTTGGTCAGGAGATGAAAGCTCGAGATCAAAGTGAATATGAATCAATCATTAGCTTTCTACTTCCTGTTTCCGTTGTGATAGAATGCATGAATATTACTTGAAGCCTCACAGGCTATGCTATCGTATTCAAGCTTTTCTGATCAAGTTCCAGATTGACCAGCTCTAGCAGAATTCAGAACTTGCATAGCACCTTGGTGTCTATTGCTAAATGCCCCAACCAAAGTTGGAATGAGAATGATTTGGACAACCAAGTTACCGGAAGACCCTGCAATTAGCCTGAATGGAACATGTTATGCAACAGGGATGGCATGGAACCCAACAACGCTTCCACTCCCGATGAGATGGAGCATGAAGGAGGCATGGGCTTAGCAAGCAAGGAAGACGTCGCAGAAAGAGTGGCTCGGTGATCTTCCCGAAGATATAGATCCCAGAGAGGATGGAAATTCTGGATGCAAGAGAGCGACATCTAACAAAGCAACCACCCAATGATGGAAAAGCTCGCTTACAGCTTGATTGCTTCGAGAAAACTCTGCCATTATTTCTAAGTTCATCTGATGTGATACACACTGATTAGCCACTACGACAGGTCCTGCAGCGACCTGAGGCATTTGGGAGATTGCTCGAACGTAACATCGAGCTTAACCAGTTTGATCTCAACTCTCTCCTAAAGAAGTCCATACGGGGGCAAACATTAGCTGAATCCATCACTGAGTTCATTGTCCCTGAAGAGGACGTGTTAGAAGAAGAAGTTGAACCTGGAAATTGTATATGGGCGGTGCAAGGAATGATCGACAATCCAATGTCAGAGTTTTGCTAACAACTCCTGATGGGCGGTCGACTTAGCATGCTTTTGATTGGAAATTTCTGCTACTAACAACAATTCCGAATACAAGACCTTGATTGCCGGGTTGAAACTCATTATGGAGTTGGTAGTAGCGGCGTTTAACATATTTTATGACTCTCATGTTATTGTTCGCCAGATCCAAAGGGAATTCAAGATGAAGGAACCACAACTCGCAGCTTACCTAGAACCGACAGAAGAGCTATTGGATGGATTGCAACTCTACAGCATATCTTATGTCCTACGAAGGGAAAATCAAAAGGCGAATAATCTGGCCAAGTAAGAAAGCTTCGACAATCCAGAAAAGATAGAGATGATCCCCATCAAGACATTACAAAATCCAACCACTGATTAGATGGAAGTTGATCCAGCGTTGGAGATTGAACCCGGGAGAGAGTCATGCTCAACATTCGTCTCCTTTGTCGATTAGTTCAGACATTGGAAACTCCATTGGATGCCCCTACTTTGGATAGATTGTTTACATTCCAATGTTCGTCTTCTCCTGCCGACTGAATCGACGTCATAGACTTCATCGAGTATCATTGATCTCTGTTGTGGAGATATTGTTTTCTTTATGGAAAGGATTTTTGGTTGCCGCATCGTTTCACGGAGTGAACTCTAGCGAGGTTTAGGTGAGGTTTCATCTCCCCGTGCAACGTCTCCCGCGCATCATCTCGCATAGCGAGCTCCCACGCATCGTTTCGTGGAAATAATTCCCGCAAAACTTAGGGATGAGGATTGCATTGCTTCGCACAACGAACTCCCGTGCATCGTCTCGTATAGCGAACTCCGCGCATCATTTCGCGCAACAAATTCCTGCGAACCTTAGGGATGAGGGTTGCATCGCTTTGCGCAACTAATTCCAGGACATTGTCTCGCATAGCGAGCTCTCGCACATCGTTTCACGCAACGAATTCCCACAAACCTTAGGGATGTGGGTTGCATCGCTTCGTGCAAAGAACTCCTGCGCATCGTCTCGCATAGCGAGCTCCCGCGCATCGTTTCACGCAACTAATTCCGGCGAACCTAAGGGATGAGGGTTGCATCGCTTCGCGCAATGAACTCCCACGCATCGTCTCACATAGTGAGCTCCCGCGCATTGTTTCGCACAACGAATTCCCGCCAACCTTAGGGATGAGGGTTGCATCGCTTCGTGCAACGAATTCCCGCAACCTTAGGGATGAGGTTGCATCGCTTCGCGCAAGGAACTCCCGCGCATCGTCTCGCACAGCGAGCTCCCGTGCATCGTTACGTGCAATGACTTCCCGTGAACCTTAGGGATGAGGGTTGCATCGCTTCACGCAAAGAACTCCCTTGGATCGTCTCACATAGCAAGCTCCCGTGCATTGTTTCGTGCAATGAATTCTCGCAAACCTTAGGGATGAGGATTGCACTGCTTCGCGCAACAAACTCCCGCGCATCGTCCCGCATAGCGAGCTCCCGTGCATCGTTTCGCCCAATGAATTCCCGCGAACCTTAGGGATGAGGGTTGCATCGCTTCGTGCAACAAACTCCCGCGAATCGTCTTGCATAGCTAGCTCCAGCGCATCGGTTCGCGTAATGAATTCCCGCAACCTTTGGGGTTTTGGTTGAGGTTTTGGATTCGTGACTTCTTGCTGCCCTCTTCAGTAACTGTCTTAGTATGACTTTTTCCATCCACTCTTCAAGGCAGCACTTTTCACCTTTTCATTATGCATATTGATGATTATAGCACTCGAATCTTGTGTTGATGTTATCAAGGTTATCTCACTTGGTCTAAGTTTAAGGGAGAAAGCGCTCGTTGGATAGCCTGTAATGAGAAATCGTGTGTTAGGAAATTTTGAATTATCAAAAATATTGCAAATAAGGGACTAATCCAGGCAGGTGTGCTTTCAGTAATGGATATGATATTCAATTACAATCACTCCGTTAACGAGGGAGGGTTATATTTGTAAAAGAAAGTATATCAATTTTTCATAAAGACCGAGGAATGCTTTATGCAGAGGAATGACGCATGCGTTCATTGTTCCAGATTTCTGGTATTGAAACCCCGTCAAGAGTTGACAACTTGTAGATGCCATCTAGAAGCTTTTGACTGAAGACACGTGCCCCTTTCCAGTTAGGCTCAAATACTCGAACACTAGCCTTTAATGGGCTTTTAAGTATGGATTGTTGCTTCAGCTGGCACCGCTCACCCTTCCCCTATACTGACTTTCCTCAGATCCATTTTTTGGGCCCCACTATGCTCGCCGGTACAAGGGTCCCACCCTGGTTTCTATGAGGTAGTCTCTTGAATGCGGAGCGGGGCCTCCGCACTCTACCCCATTTCTTTCTTCTTGGTCTTAATTAACTCTATCATATAACACTCTCTTGATGTCCTCTAGTCACCTTTTATCACTCCAACTCCCTTCTCAGTTGGGAATTTCATAGTTAGGCACCACGAAGTGAGCGAGATCTTAAATCCGGCCAGAGCAAGCCTTCTAAGAAATGCATTATAGGCTGAGAGCTCATCAACTACAACAAAAGTTTGCATCATAGAGAGTTTATGCTCCCCTTGCCCGAGCTCTACCAGTAGATCAATCTCACCGATTGGTTGAGTCGGTTGCCCCGTGAACCCATGGATTATATTCTAGCTAGCCCGGACACTCTGCATAGGAAGATTCATCTTGTTGAAGGCATTGACGAACAGAACGTTGACAGATGCCCCACTTTCCACCAGAACCCTCCTCACTTCAACAGGGCCCAATCCAATGGTAATTACCAAGGGGTCGACGGTCGGTGTAAGCAATCCATCTGAATCCCTATCCCTGAATACAACATCGTCTCCCGGCGTCTTTAGCATTTTTGTAGGGAAAGAATACTAACACCGCGTAGCTTTCTTCCTCAGAAGAATTTTCAAATGCTTTTGCATACTTCTCAAAGTCTCCCCAGCTTCTTTCGGCTGGGTGTGGAGCGCTTAAGATAGTATGGATGATCGACCTTGGGTTGATTGGAGCTGGGGCTTTTTCAGTAGTAGGATTACTCTGTCCCTGTACAACCAGAAGTTTCTGTGAATTATTTACATACTTTTGCAGTCTATTCTTTCGAATTAACTCCTTAACCAAGCTCTTTAAGTGCCTACACTCATTTGTGTATATGGCATGGTTGGTTGTGGAATCGGCAGAATCTGTCTCAGCTTATGTTAGAATCACTGACTTTCACTGGTCTCGACCTCGGGAAGTCTTCAGAGTCCTTTGTAGCCATAAACACATTCTCCAGAGTGTCATTGAGAGGGTTAACTCAGAGCTTTTGAAGAAGCGGAATATCTTGTAATCCTTATTATCTTTGTTGTCGTTACCACTTTTTTGACCTCCTGAATTTTTCTATGCACCGTTGTCTTTTTTCTCTGTTTACGCATTGCCTTTAGGAGCATCCAAAGCATAAGATGGATCGTCCTTTATTCTCATGAATTCTTCTGCTTTATCATAGAATTTATAGAGAGTATTAGGTTTTTTTATTTTGATCCACCTCCTAAATTTAGACTTTTTGTCTATGGCTCCTTTCAAAGCCATCAACACTAACCTGGGCTCGTGATTGTAACAACCCGAATTTCAACGGACCGAATATTTTTTAAAAACCCAGTCCATCGAAACCCGCGTTGGTTTGCCCTGGTATCCTGCAGAAAAGACAGAGACATAAAACATGCCAAAGTTCGGAAAACATCTCACAGCGGAAGGAACAAAATATAATATAATCAAATCATAGCTTTACCTTAATAATAATACTGCTAAACTAGTATCCAAAGCTATACAGTCTCTGTCATGAACCTAACCTACGAATGTTATGAGGAGGGGGTCAGAACATAAGTTCTATGCGAATGAATTTAAATTACACTTCTAGATAATCCTACATATAACGTTCAATTACATTTCTTATTTATTAGGTCATCTGTATTATTAGCACTCAAGGCTTACACACACACATCGCACCCATTTACTCCCTAGTAGATTAACCTAATATAATGCATATGTAGCCACCCCCAAACTGAGGTACACCTCATGGTACCCCACTCGCACGGTCACCTCCATAACACCACTTTAATATATGCAGTCCCTCATCCTATGCCATAATAATGTACATATCTCTTTATATATATATATATATATATATATATATATAACTGCGCTACATCCGTATAGAACCACTATCGCTGTTCTACGTAAGCGTACTGACTGCTATCCTCGAACATTTCCATCGAGTTAGATTCTTCCACCGAGTAATGCCCTAGAGTATACGATACACCACCCAGAGCAGACATGCATGTATCTAGACTTTCTCACGTATGTATCATCAAACGTATTCGATGCCTAACCCGCACACCTATCGTGTGCGTGCCCGAGTTCCGTGGCAGGGCTACACAAGAAACAAATAACTCGGTTGGAAGCTTTCCTCATATTTGTGCAAGGCCCACCTTTAAGAGCCTCTCACACAAATATCCCTAGGGTCTATTTTCTATGGTGGCTATGGCCCCACCTCAGCCCCTCCCTCAACTAGTAAAGACTACAAGAGCTAAGTGACAAGCCCGCAAGCAAACAATCTAAACATCCATGTGGCATCTCCTCTCAACCACCGTCCCACTATAGTGAATGGTTAATGGTACTTTTGGGTTTATCTCTAGTCTTTCCGCATCCTACTGGCTGCCGATGAAAGGTACTCGATGACCTACTATCATTGTTGGTCCTGAACCTCCGCCTCCGTTGAGGCAGCCGCCGAATCACCTTTTCCCTCATTGCGTACAGCATTCTGACTGCCAAGTTATTCTTACAATCAAGGCCCACCCACTTAGTAGTTACACGCAGACCCAACCTCTACGGGCACAGCCTTAAACATCTGGCACCACACAGAGGACTACTAGGAGCACCTTTAATGTCTTAGGAAGCCGCGTGCTTCCCCTTCCATTCCATTGGAGCTGCCAAAATAATCAGATGAACGTGCGCTCCCCTCATGCCTTATGACACCGTGATGGTCTACCTCGTTGGGCTATTCATCCTATAACGTACGGACTATTCCAAGCGCCTCAGTTTAATATGTGATTAGACCCAACGTCTAATCATTAATTACGTGCTTGCTCCACCACGTCAGTTTTCTCATTAACTTGGTTATTCTCATTCATATTGACTTCCTTTTCAAGTTTACTAAGTTACCTTTTCTTATTAATTCATTTATAACTTAATCCATTTAAGTTCATTAATAAGCCTGTTAACCTGCTTTGTGATCAGGCTACCCAAAGCACGTCATCAACATAAACTGGCCTGAAACTCCTATCAAACGACCTCATTTAGGCCTAAAAATGTCAAATACTTGTAGCCCCCTGAATTAGCTTCAAGTAGAGCTTTCGTTTGGCCCAATCGGACTTACAGTTTGGAAGTTACGCTCGTTTCCGTGAACTCCTGAGGGCAGTTCGTGACCCCTCTTGAGGGCGGTTCGTGACCCCCTCCTGAGGGCGGTTCGTGAACCCCTCTTAAGGGCGGTTCATGACCCCCTCCTGAGGGCAGTTCGTGACCCCTGACCATGACCCAACCTGACCATCGCGACCAACACCAGCTCACCATGACCACGAACCGCGACCAGGGCCTGCTACTATACATGTAGATTTTTACCTATTCTCGAGGATATGATCGCTCCTACTTTCCCGGATCATATACCACGTGTCCTACGACGACCCCATCACCATATGGGCTCTCCTACAGCTATAAATACACCACCAGAGGGCATTTTCAAAGGACTTTCGGCATCTCTCTGTCCATGGCTGCCATGGACAACACTTCTCCATGAATAATCACCATCTTCTCCAACAAATTCGATAAAACTTAAGGGATGAGGAGAGAATTATTCATTGAATTCGAGTGATTGAGTGATTGTACTCCATGTAAATATAATCTATGGATGAAATGATCAAGTGGACCTAGGCTCGTTAACGCCGAGCCACTATAAAAACCCTGTTGTCTTGCTTGATTTGGGTGTTAGGATCATTTTTTGGTCTAACATTTTGGTGCTTTCACCGAGAATTGAATTCTCCACCTATCGGTTTGCTATTCTACTATTTGAATTTGAAAGTCCGAAGTAAACAGTCCTCTTTTCTACCATTTTTGAAGATTTTAGTGATTTCAGTAAAATAAGAATTTCACGGCTCCTAAATGAAGTAAGAAATCACAAAATTCCTGAGCAAATGCGCAACGAACAGATGGTTTGTAGGAGCAGTTTGAAGGGCTCATGAACAGGGCTCATGATGAAAGGATCGTGAACAGAGCTCGTGATGAAGGCTCGAGGAACGATGCAACGTACAAACACATATGACCAACCCGTGAAAAGTCCATCCAATCGGCTCGTGAAGGCATATCAAACCGGCTCGTGAAGGCATATCCAAACGGCTCGTGGAGGCATAGCTGACCCGATATCAAGAAGCAGCGAAATTGAAGTGCGGATCGGACCTGGAGCAAGTACTATGACCCGAACACGCAGGGTCCTCAAGACCCGATCTGTAAATGCGTTTAACTCCACGTAGAGAGATCCGAATCATGAACCGATGATACACAAGAACCACGAATCGATAAAGACCAGCAAACCGCAACCCTGAAGGGAACGGCGTTCTGGAGGTATATTTGATTCACGAGCGGCATGTGGACATCACGAACCCCAGAGGCATCACGAACCGCAGATGCACCACGAACCGACACGCAGGACCCAGAGAAATGCCTGACTCACGATCCGAAATGATGCATTCGATCAGCTTAGCTCATGGTGATGTATGTAACCCACGACCCAGAAAAGTGATTACGAACAAGGGTCATGACCCGACCCGAAAAAGTGCCATTTTTTTTGGAAAAAAATGCATTTCTTGTGACAAATAAGGTCGATCGCCACCAGGACTGTGGGGCCCCGGACCCCCACCGGCGCTGCACCCGGACCCACTGACGGCTTGCCTTCAGCTCGAAGCATGGCTCGCCTCCGGCCCGGAATACTTTTTGGCCTGAAGTAAACATCAAGGATTGTCAACTGAGATTCAGATAGTCCGAGGATATCGACAACAATTTGGTTACGATTGGAACCCTTTCAAAGGCCAACACCCTCATTTATATATGTTACTCAATGTGAGGAGCTTCTAAGAAGACTCATAACGATGGCTATGACATTATACAAAACCACGACTGCCTCCTAACAACCTTCTCTTCCAAAGCTCGGATGGTGTATGGAAATTGATGTTGTTCCTGAACGAATGGTGGCCATCTGGTTTACATGACTCACAACCTGCTCAACCGACGGAGGCTCTTGTGACATTGATATGAAGCACTCTAGGCACAATTCCGAAGATGACTTGAATTATCTTAGCGACGATGGTTCCCAATGATGAGATACTAGAAAGTGACTAAGGATCTTAGCACTACAAAACTACACCTCACTTGTATGAAGTGATGAAAGACATATGTCATATGTTTCACTCTCAGAAAAACTTAACTGACGTTTGTTATGCCTACTTGCTACCAACTACACTGACGAAGATTGATTGCCGTCAGGTAGAGGTTACATAAACAAACTTTGGTGCTCAGAACCAGGTACCAGTTAAGCTACCACAGGCCATGATTGGACCTATGGATCCTTGCTTGGAGGATGGCAACACTGACTGCTCACCAATCACTGTACAACCTTGGTCAGGAGATGAAAGCTCGAGATCAAAGTGAATATGAATCAATCATTAGCTCTCTACTTCCTGTTTCCGTTGTGATAGAATGCATGAATATTACTTGAAGCCTCACAGGCTATGCTATCGTATTCAAGCTTTTCTGATCAAGGTCCAGATTGACCAGCTCTAGCAGAATTCAGAACTTGCATAGCACCTTGGTGTCTATTGCTAAATGCCCCAACCAAAGTTGGAATGAGAATGATTTGGACAGCCAAGTTACCGGAAGACCCTGCAATTAGCCTGAATGGAACATGTTATGCAACAGGGATGGCATGGAACCCAACAACGCTTCCACTCCCGATGAGATGGAGCATGAAGGAGGCATGGGCTTAGCAAGCAAGGAAGACGTCGCAGAAAGAGTGGCTCGGTGATCTTCCCGAAGATATAGATCCCAGAGAGGATGGAAATTCTGGATGCAAGAGAGCGACATCTAACAAAGCAACCACCCAATGATGGAAAAGCTCGCTTACAGCTTGATTGCTTCGAGAAAACTCTGCCATTATTTCTAAGTTCATCTGATGTGATACACACTGATTAGCCACTACGACAGGTCCTGCAGCGACCTGAGGCATTTGGGAGATTGCTCGAACGTAACATCGAGCTTAACCAGTTTGATCTCAACTCTCTCCTAAAGAAGTCCATACGGGGGCAAACATTAGCTGAATCCATCACTGAGTTCATTGTCCCTGAAGAGGACGTGTTAGATGAAGAAGTTGAACCTGGAAATTGTATATGGGCGGTGCAAGGAATGATCGACAGTCCAATGTCAGAGTTTTGCTAACAACTCCTGATGGGCGGTCGACTTAGCATGCTTTTGATTGGAAATTTCTGCTACTAACAACAATTCCGAATACAAGACCTTGATTGCCGGGTTGAAACTCATTATGGAGTTGGTAGTAGCGGCGTTGAACATATTTTATGACTCTCATGTTATTGTTCGCCAGATCCAAAGGGAATTCAAGATGAAGGAACCACAACTCGCAGCTTACCTAGAACCGACAGAAGAGCTATTGGATGGATTGCAACTCTATAGCATATCTTATGTCCTACGAAGGGAAAATCAAAAGGCGAATAATCTGGCCAAGTAAGAAAGCTTCGACAATCCAGAAAAGATAGAGATGATCCCCATCAAGACATTACAAAATCCAACCACTGATTAGATGGAAGTTGATCCAGCATTGGAGATTGAACCCGGGAGAGAGTCATGCTCAACATTCGTCTCCTTTGTCGATTAGTTCAGACATTGGAAACTCCATTGGATGCCCCTACTTTGGATAGATTGTTTACATTCCAATGTTCGTCTTCTCCTGCCGACTGAATCGACGTCATAGACATCATCGAGTATCATTGATCTCTGTTGTGGAGATATTGTTTTCTTTATGGAAAGGATTTTTGGTTGCCGCATCGTTTCACGGAGTGAACTCTAGCGAGGTTTAGGTGAGGTTTCATCTCCCCGTGCAACGTCTCCCGCGCATCATCTCGCATAGCGAGCTCCCACGCAACGTTTCGTGGAAATAATTCCCGCAAAACTTAGGGATGAGGATTGCATTGCTTCGCACAACGAACTCCCGTGCATCGTCTCGTATAGCGAACTCCGCGCATCATTTCGCGCAACAAATTCCTGCGAACCTTAGGGATGAGGGTTGCATCGCTTTGCGCAACTAATTCCAGGGCATTGTCTCGCACAGCGAGCTCTCGCACATCGTTTCACGCAACGAATTCCCACAAACCTTAGGGATGTGGGTTGCATCGCTTCGTGCAAAGAACTCCTGCGCATCGTCTCGCATAGCGAGCTCCCGCGCATCGTTTCACGCAACTAATTCCGGCGAACCTAAGGGATGAGGGTTGCATCGCTTCGCGCAATGAACTCCCACGCATCGTCTCACATAGTGAGCTCCCGCGCATTGTTTCGCACAACGAATTCCCGCCAACCTTAGGGATGAGGGTTGCATCGCTTCGTGCAACGAATTCCCGCAACCTTAGGGATGAGGTTGCATCGCTTCGCGCAAGGAACTCCCGCGCATCGTCTCGCACAGCGAGCTCCCGTGCATCGTTACGTGCAATGACTTCCCGTGAACCTTAGGGATGAGGGTTGCATCGCTTCACGCTAAGAACTCCCTTGGATCGTCTCGCATAGCAAGCTCCCATGCATTGTTTCGTGCAATGAATTCTCGCAAACCTTAGGGATGAGGATTGCACCGCTTCGCGCAACAAACTCCCGCGCATCGTCCCGCATAGCGAGCTCCTGTGCATCGTTTCGCCCAATGAATTCCCGCGAACCTTAGGGATGAGGGTTGCATCGCTTCGTGCAACAAACTCCCGCGAATCGTCTTGCATAGCTAGCTCCAGCGCATCGGTTCGCGTAATGAATTCCCGCAACCTTTGGGGTTTTGGTTGAGGTTTTGGATTCGTGACTTCTTGCTGCCCTCTTCAGTAACTGTCTTAGTATGACTTTTTCCATCCACTCTTCAAGGCGGCACTTTTCATCTTTTCATTATGCATATTGATGATTATAGCACTCGAATCTTGTGTTGATGTTATCAAGGTTATCTCACTTGGTCTAAGTTTAAGGGAGAAAGTGCTCGTTGGATAGCCTGTAATGAGAAATCGTGTGTTAGGAAATTTTGAATTATCAAAAATATTGCAAATAAGGGACTAATCCAGGCAGGTGTGCTTTCAGTAATGGATATGATATTCAATTACAATCACTCCATTAACGAGGGAGGGTTATATTTGTAAAAGAAAGTATATCAATTTTTCATAAAGACCGAGGAATGCTTTATGCAGAGGAATGACGCATGCGTTCATTGTTCCAGATTTCTGGTATTGAAACCCCGTCAAGAGTTGACAACTTGTAGATGCCATCTAGAAGCTTTTGACTGAAGACACGTGCCCCTTTCCAGGTAGGCTCAAATACTCGAACACTAGCCTTTAATGGGCTTTTAAGTATGGATTGTTGCTTCAGATGGCACCGCTCACCCTTCCCCTATACTGACTTTCCTCAGATCCATTTTTTGGGCCCCACTATGCTCGCCAGTACAAGGGTCCCACCCTGGTTTCTATGAGGTAGTCTCTTGAATGCGGAGCGGGGCCTCCGCACTCTATCCCATTTCTTTCTTCTTGGTCTTAATTAACTCTATCATATAACACTCTCTTGATGTCCTCTAGTCACCTTTTATCACTCCAACTCCCTTCTCAGTTGGGAATTTCATAGTTAGGCACCACGAAGTGAGCGAGATCTTAAATTCGGCCAGAGCAAGCCTTCTAAGAAATGCATTATAGGCTGAGAGCTCATCAACTACAACAAAAGTTTGCATCATAGAGAGTTTATGCTCCCCTTGCCCGAGCTCTACCAGTAGATCAATCTCACCGATTGGTTGAGTCGGTTGCCCCGTGAACCCATGGATTATATTCTAGCTAGCCCGGACACTCTGCATAGGAAGATTCATCTTGTTGAAGGCATTGACGAACAGAACGTTGACAGATGCCCCACTTTCCACCAGAACCCTTCTCACTTCAACAGGGCCCAATCCAATGGTAATTACCAAGGGGTCGACGGTCGGTGTAAGCAATCCATCTGAATCCCTATCCCTGAATACAACATCGTCTCCCGGCGTCTTTAGCATTTTTGTAGGGAAAGAATACTAACACCGCGTAGCTTTCTTCCTCAGAAGAATTTTCAAATGCTTTTGCATACTTCTCAAAGTCTCCCCAGCTTCTTTCGGCTGGGTGTGGAGCGCTTAAGATAGTATGGATGATCGACCTTGGGTTGATTGGAGCTGGGGCTTTTTCAGTAGTAGGATTACTCTGTCCCTGTACAACCAGAAGTTTCTGTGAATTCTTTACATACTTTTGCAGTCTATTCTTTCGAATTAACTCCTTAACCAAGCTCTTTAAGTGCCTACACTCATTTGTGTTGTGGCATGGTTGGTTGTGGAATCGGCAGAATCTGTCTCAGCTTATGTTAGAATCACTGACTTTCACTGGTCTCGGCCTCGGGAAGTCTTCAGAGTCCTTTGTAGCCATAAACACATTCTCCAGAGTGTCATTGAGAGGGGTTAACTCAGAGCTTTTGAAGAAGCGGAATATCTTGTAATCCTTATTATCTTTGTTGTCGTTACCACTTTTTTGACCTCCTGAATTTTTCTATGCACCGTTGTCTTTTTTCTCTGTTTACGCATTGCCTTTAGGAGCATCCAAAGCATAAGATGGATCGTCCTTTATTCTCATGAATTCTTCTGCTTTATCATAGAATTTATAGAGAGTATTAGGTTTTTTATTTTGATCCACCTCCTGAATTTAGACTTTTTGTCTATGGCTCCTTTTAAAGCCATCAACACTAACCTGGGCTCGTGATTGTAACAACCCGAATTTCAACGGACCGAATATTTTTTAAAAACCCAGTCCATCGAAACCCGCGTTGGTTTGCCCTGGTATCCTGCAGAAAAGACAGAGACATAAAACATGCCAAAGTTCGGAAAACATCTCACAGCGGAAGGAACAAAATATAATATAATCAAATCATAGCTTTACCTTAATAATAATACTGCTAAACTAGTATCCAAAGCTATACAGTCTCTGTCATGAACCTAACCTACGAATGTTATGAGGAGGGGGTCAGAACATAAGTTCTATGCGAATGAATTTAAATTACACTTCTAGATAATCCTACATATACCGTTCAATTACATTTCTTATTTATTAGGTCATCTGTGTTATTAGCACTCAAGGCTTACACACACACACATCGCACCCATTTACTCCCTAGTAGATTAACCTAATATAATGCATATGTAGCCACCCCCAAACTGAGGAACACCTCATGGTACCCCACTCGCACGGTCACCTCCATAACACCACTTTAATATATGCAGTCCCTCATCCTATGCCATAATAATGTACATATCTCTTTTTATATATATATATATATATATATATATAACTGCGCTACATCCGCATAGAACCACTATCGCTGTTCTACGTAAGCGTACTGACTGCTATCCTCGAACATTTCCATCGAGTTAGATTCTTCCACCGAGTAATGCCCTAGAGTATACGATACACCACCCAGAGCAGACATGCATGTATCTAGACTTTCTCACGTATGTATCATCAAACGTATTCGATGCCTAACCCGCACACCTATCGTGTGCGTGCCCGAGTTCCGTGGCAGGGCTACACAAGAAACAAATAACTCGGTTGGAAGCTTTCCTCATATTTGTGCAAGGCCCGCCTTTAAGAGCCTCTCACACAAATATCCCTAGGGTCTATTTTCTATGGTGGCTATGGCCCCACCTCAGCCCCTCCCTCAACTAGTAAAGACTACAAGAGCTAAGTGACAAGCCCACAAGCAAACAATCTAAACATCCATGTGGCATCTCCTCTCAACCACCGTCCCACTATAGTGAATGGTTAATGGTACTTTTGGGTTTATCTATAGTCTTTCCGCATCCTATTGGCTGCCGATGAAAGGTACTCGATGACCTACTATCATTGTTGGTCCTGAACCTCCGCCTCCGTTGAGGCAGCCGCCGAATCACCTTTTCCCTCATTGCGTACAGCATTCTGACTGCCAAGTTATTCTTACAGTCAAGGCCCACCCACTTAGTAGTTACACGCAGACCTAACCTCTACGGGCACAGCCTTAAACATCCGGCACCACACAGAGGACTACTAGGAGCACCTTTAATGTCTTAGGAAGCCGCGTGCTTCCCCTTCCAGTCCATTGGAGCTGCCAAAATAATCAGATGAACGTGCGCTCCCCTCATGCCTTATGACACCGTGATGGTCTACCTCGTTGGGCTATTCATCCTATAACGTACGGACTATTCCAAGCGCCTCAGTTTAATATGTGATTAGACCCAACGTCTAATCATTAATTACGTGCTTGCTCCACGACGTCAGTTTTCTCATTAACTTGGTTATTCTCATTCATATTGACTTCCTTTTCAAGTTTACTAAGTTACCTTTGCTTATTAATTCATTTATAACTTAATCCATTTAAGTTCATTAATAAGCCTGTTAACCTGCTTTGTGATCAGGCTACCCAAAGCACGTCATCAACATAAACTGGCCTGAAACTCCTATCAAACGACCTCATTTAGGCCTAAAAATGTCAAATACTTGTAGCCTCCTGAATTAGCTTCAAGTAGAGCTTTCGCTTGGCCCAATCGGACTTACAGTTTGGAAGTTACGCTCGTTTCCGTGAACTCCTGAGGGCGGTTCGTGACCCCTCTTGAGGGCGGTTCGTGACCCACTCGGCGGTTCGTGACCCCCTCCTGAGGGCGGTTCGTGAACCCCTCTTAAGGGCGGTTCATGACCCCCTCCTGAGGGCGGTTCGTGACCCCTGACCATGACCCAACCTGACCATCGCGACCAACACCAGCTCACCATGACCACGAACCGCGACCAGGGCCTGCTACTACACATGTAGATTTTTACCTATTCTCGAGGATATGATCGCTCCTACTTTCCCGGATCATATACCACGTGTCCTACGACGACCCCATCACCATATGGGCTCTCCTACAGCTATAAATACACCACCAGAGGGCATTTTCAAAGGACTTTCGGCATCTCTCTGTCCATGGCTGCCATGGACAACACTTCTCCATGAATAATCACCATCTTCTCCAATAAATTCGATAAAACTTAAGGGATAAGGAGAGAATTATTCATTGAATTCGAGTGATTGAGTGATTGTACTCCATGTAAATATAATCTATGGATGAAATGATCAAATATGAAGTGGACCTAGGCTCGTTAACGCCGAGCCACTATAAAAACCCTGTTGTCTTGCTTGATTTGGGTGTTAGGATCATTTTTTGGTCTAACATTTTGGTGCTTTCACCGAGAATTGAATTCTCCACCTATCGGTTTGCTATTCTACTATTTGAATTTGAAAGTCCGAAGTAAACAGTCCCCTTTTCTACCATTTTTGAAGATTTTAGTGATTTCAGTAAAATAAGAATTTCAATGCTCCTAAATGAAGTAAGAAATCACAAAATTCCTGAGCAAATGCGCAACGAACAGATGGTTTGTAGGAGCAGTTTGAAGGGCTCATGAACAGGGCTCATGATGAAAGGATCGTGAACAGAGCTCGTGATGAAGGCTCGAGGAACGATGCAACGTACAAACACATATGACCAGCCCATGAAAAGTCCATCCAATCGGCTCGTGAAGGCTTATCAAACCGGCTCGTGAAGGCATATCCAAACGGCTCGTGGAGGCATAGCTGACCCGATATCAAGAAGCAGCGAAATTGAAGTGCGGATCGGACCTGGAGCAAGTACTATGACCCGAAGACGCAGGGTCCTCAAGACCCGATCTGTAAATGCGTTTAACTCCACGTAGAGAGATCCGAATCATGAACCGATGATACACAAGAACCACGAATCGATAAAGACCAGCAAACCGCAACCCTGAAGGGAACGGCGTTCTGGAGGTATATTTGATTCACGAGCGGCATGTGGACATCACGAACCCCAGAGGCATCACGAACCGCAGATGCACCACGAACCGACACGCAGGACCCAGAGAAATGCCTGACTCACGATCCGAAATGATGCATTCGATCAGCTTAGCTCATGGTGATGTATGTAACCCACGACCCAGAAAAGTGATTACGAACAAGGGTCATGACCCGACCCGAAAAAGTGCCATTTTTTGGAAAAAAATGCATTTCTTGTGACAAATAAGGTCGATCGCCACCAGGACTGTGGGGCCCCGGACCCCCACCGGCGCTGCACCCGGACCCACTGACGGCTTGCCTTCAGCTCGAAGCATGGCTCGCCTCCGGCTCGGAATACTTTTTGGCCTGAAGTAAACATCAAGGAATGTCAACTGAGATTTAGATAGTCCGAGGATATCGACAACAATTTGGTTACGATTGGAACCCTTTCAAAGGCCAACACCCCCATTTATATATGTTACTCAATGTGAGGAGCTTCTAAGAAGACTCATAACGATGGCTATGACATTATACAAAACCACGACTGCCTCCTAACAACCTTCTCTTCCAAAGCTCGGATGGTGTATGGATCTCATCAGTACAATTGATGTTGTTCCTGAACGAATGGTGGCCATCTGGTTTACATGACTCACAACCTGCTCAACCGACGGAGGCTCTTGTGACATTGATATGAAGCACTCTAGGCACAATTCCGAAGATGACTTGAATTATCTTAGCGAAGATGGTTCTCAATGATGAGATACTAGAAAGTGACTAAGGATCTTAGCACTACAAAACTACACCTCACTTGTATGAAGTGATGAAAGACATATGTCATATGTTTCACTCTCAGAAAAACTTAACTAATGTTTGTTATGCCTACTTGCTACCAACTACATTGACGAAGATTGATTGCCGTCAGGTAGAGGTTACATAAACAAACTTTGGTGCTCAGAACCAGGTACCAGTTAAGCTACCACAGGCCATGATTGGACCTATGGATCCTTGCTTGGAGGATGGCAACACTGACTGCTCACCAATCACTGTACAACCTTGGTCAGGAGATGAAAGCTCGAGATCAAAGTGAATATGAATCAATCATTAGCTCTCTACTTCCTGTTTCCGTTGTGATAGAATGCATGAATATTACTTGAAGCCTCACAGGCTATGCTATCGTATTCAAGCTTTTCTGATCAAGGTCCAGATTGACCAGCTCTAGCAGAATTCAGAACTTGCATAGCACCTTGGTGTCTATTGCTAAATGCCCCAACCAAAGTTGGAATGACAATGATTTGGACAACCAAGTTACCGGAAGACCCTGCAATTAGCCTGAATGGAACATGTTATGCAACAGGGATGGCATGGAACCCAACAACGCTTCCACTCCCGATGAGATGGAGCATGAAGGAGGCATGGGCTTAGCAAGCAAGGAAGACGTCGCAGAAAGAGTGGCTCGGTGATCTTCCCGAAGATATAGATCCCAGAGAGGATGGAAATTCTGGATGCAAGAGAGCGACATCTAACAAAGCAACCACCCAATGATGGAAAAGCTCGCTTACAGCTTGATTGCTTCGAGAAAAATCTGCCATTATTTCTAAGTTCATCTGATGTGATACACACTGATTAGCCACTACGACAGGTCCTGCAGCGACCTGAGGCATTTGGGAGATTGCTCGAACGTAACATCGAGCTTAACCAGTTTGATCTCAACTCTCTCCTAAAGAAGTCCATACGGGGGCAAACATTAGCTGAATCCATCACTGAGTTCATTGTCCCTGAAGAGGATGTGTTAGACGAAGAAGTTGAACCTGGAAATTGTATATGGGCGGTGCAAGGAATGATCGACAGTCCAATGTCAGAGTTTTGCTAACAACGCCTGATGGGCGGTCGACTTAGCATGCTTTTGATTGGAAATTTCTGGTACTAACAACAATTCCGAATACAAGACCTTGATTGTCGGGTTGAAACTCATTATGGAGTTGGTAGTAGCGGCGTTGAACATATTTTATGACTCTCATGTTATTGTTCGCCAGATCCAAAGGGAATTCAAGATGAAGGAACCACAACTCGCAGCTTACCTAGAACCGACAGAAGAGCTATTGGATGGATTGCAACTCTACAACATATCTTATGTCCTACGAAGGGAAAATCAAAAGGCGAATAATCTGGCCAAGTAAGAAAGCTTCGACAATCCAGAAAAGATAGAGATGATCCCCATCAAGACATTACAAAATCCAACCATTGATTAGATGGAAGTTGATCCAGCGTTGGAGATTGAACCCGGGAGAGAGTCATGGTCAACCCCATGATGAACTTCCTGCAGCACAGAATGCTTTCGGCAAGGAGAATGAATGGCGTACCATCGTTTGTTATGCCTCAAGTTATGACATGCAAGGCGACATGGCTTATTTCCCTTGGAAGGTTGACCCAAGATAGACACCAACGATTCTCATTGCCACTCATTCCCTAGAAACTGGGGGCAACAAGTGATTTAAGCATGGATTGCCCGAGAATACATCATCTAATTCAAAGCCGATACATCATAAGTTGGCATGACCGACTGCCTCAATGTTCCCCGAAGATTGGCGAGTTAAAGGTCTGAAACACTCAAGTCTGGATACTGAGTGATTGTCTACACACTAATCCTTGCCCTCGTCGTGGGGGCAAGAAGGAGATTCAAACGAGATGCGACCTTGTCACTCCAAGACCCTGATCAAGGTCTATTTATTCTTGGGACTGCCACCCCATGATAATTTGAAAAGATATTCGTCACCAGCCTAACATTTTGGCTGCCATCCCCTGGCATAGACATGATGAAGAAAAATGGACCTATAAAGAACCTGCAATGCCATTTTGCTCCAAATGATATTCATTACTTTAACAAGATTATTCTTTAACCATGACTCTTATACTTGCATGCTTTATGAGTTATTGATGTAATTAACTCAAACGAATTGATATGTTGATGGTGTAGGTACCCCGGATTTGATACTGATCAGATTTATGCACCCACGTATGGAGCTACGGAACAAAACAAATAACGAGCTCGACCGAAATGCTCGTCCATAAAGCCACGCCCTCCGTCTAATGAAAGTTGTATAGCTCAAGGTGGATCCAAGATGACCATCCAAACCTTGGCTCATATGTGGCAGACCACGAGACAATTGTACATATATATTTAAATTGCAAAGTCGGAGTCTGACTCCAGGTGGACGTTGTGCGAACGTCTGTATGGCTCGATCCTACTCTCGATGCCACCAGATTACATGAATCCCCATATAATGGACAACAGTACCCAAAGATTGGTGCCAATCACTCCCCCCATAGATTGATCGGGGGAATGCAAAGCTTTGGCAAACGTTTTCTGGTTGTTCGCCTGATTAACCCTAATCCTCAGAGCTGGGTAAAAGTACAAACCTAGGGGGCACGCCATGATTAGAGACCACTCAATCCATGACTCTAACTCTCATGACTTTAGAGAAATTAAAAAGGATGACATCACAACGCCCGACCAAACTCCATCCCATGAGTCGATGGGACGAGAGAGACTTGGATATGGCAAACTACCGCCTATACCCATGAATCAGAGATTATGAGACAGCGCATCGGCGAGTGTGATCGAACGCTTGCCCGAAAAGCTCCATACGCCAGAGTGAAGCATAGAGTATAGACTAGAACAGAGTTCAAGAACGACACTTGAAACGGCAGAATCCCGCTCTTTGAACTAGAGTGAAGAAAGAATGCCGGGGCAAATGATATGACCGTTCGCCTGAACCACTCTAACTCTCATGATTCGAGAGAGAACATAAAGGATAGGATGACGATGTCCTTCACTTTAACTCTCATGATCCGAGAGAGAGTATAAAGGACCATGTAAAAGGCAGGACTTGCCTAGAATAGTCTACTAATATGAACAAAAGATTACAAAGTGGATGTGGGCCCTGATTTGGCCGAACCACTATAAAATATCGCGTGTCACTTACCATTACTGCATTTACTTTTATTGCACTCCTTCTTTTACTTCATTTTTTCATACTATATTTTATTCCATGATCGTTCGTTGCAGTTACCGTAGCGACTTTGAGGTATGTTAAACTTATAATAAATCGTGAAACCCGAATCCTGGGCCTCTAATCCCCAGGAATGGGATCACATGGAAAAATACACATGTAAGTAACACGGCGATTAAATTTTTCACTTTTGGAAGATGAGAGTAGATGAGAAGGACCAGGAATAGTGTCCACAAGGCGTGATGGTGCACCACGATTAAAGACCGCCTTACATATACTCTACCCTTCAAAACGAGAGACAGGAGAGTCTAAAGGAGTTTGGGAATGATGCCCCCAAGAACTCCTACCTTGCTGAAGATCGGGGAGTAGACTGAAAGCTGAGTTCGAGCTCTACCTTTGACATGAGACAGGAGAGCATAAAGGCATGTTGATTAATGCCATTAAAGGGCTCCTACCCCATTGTAGTATCGGGGACGAGACTGAAAGATGAGCCCAGCCCCCTTATGTCCGGGCATGAGGGGTAATGCACTATCGATCCTAATCAATCTCTGAGTAGCCCTGGCCAGCCACCATATTTGTGATTGATTAGGGGCATGCTCACATACTACTCACACAGACATTTACCTGATAACTGCTACATGACATATGTGTTGTTGCTAGATACTCAGTTATAATTTGAATTGTATAAAGCTAAATATTGTAAAGTCACAGATTCTTTGCACAAAAGGAAATGACATTTTATTTACTGAGTGTAGATTTATAAAAGATAATTGTTCAGGAATGCGAGGGTCGAACTCACAGCAACGACAGCAGACTAGTAGAAAACAAATAAAGAGCCGCGCCCAGGAGGCTGATACCGATGCCTAATGCTAAACTTCCTACGCAACTCAATGTGACGACCAAAAGGAAGCCTTGAGATTTCCACCTAGCGTTAATACGATCTTGAGTGATCGTTGGTTTTCTGGCCTTGATACGATCTTGAGCGATCGTTGGTTTTCTGGCCTTAATACGATCATGAATGATCTTCGGTTTTCTTGCCTTAATATGATCCGGCGTAATCATGGCACTCTAGACTCCGATGGATTTTGGATTTCTTGAACTGTTTGAAAAATATTTCCCTTCGTACTTGAAGAATAGTATCACTTAAGTTCTAAAAGCAGCGCCTCCTTTTCATGCATACATGTCTGAATTTGAAAGGGAAGTGATCCGACCACCTGTCTTGTGTTATTATGTAACACCCCGTAATTCTGTAACATTAAGTTTCACGAATTAAGGTATAATTAATTTTTAGAAGAAGAATCAAGGGAAACGGGTTACGCCATTGCGTTCGTCTCGAAATGTTTCTTGAGATGAGTCCTAGTTTGCGTAAATCGGACTCCGTATGAAGGAGTTATGGCCTCCGGAAGATTCAAAACAGTTAGAAATTCGACCCAGGCCGCTAGGCGGGAAATTTCCCGCGCAGAACAGGGCAGGTCGACCTAGGGGTCTTCCTGGGGGGCCAGGTCGACCTGGAGGTCGACCTGGGGGTTGACCTACCCCCAAAACTGGGCAGAATTCATATTTTTGAACCTGGACGCGATTTTGACCCTATACGTTGACCAAACAGCTATAAAAACACCCCTGGGCCTCATTTTTCTCCGTACAACTTCTCTACGTCTATACTCTGCTCTAATTCTAATTAAAAGTAAAATAAAAATAAAAATCTAAGACGAGGTTATGCTGCTCAAGTTTTTCAAGAAGAGATTCAAATCAAGTTAGAATTCAACTAGAGATTCAAAGACTAATTCAACGGCTTCAAGCAACATCACGTGAATCATAGCGATGCTATCTTGTTATTCTTTTCTAAAACCAATCAATGTAAGTCGATTACTTTTTAGATTTGAACACCTTGTTTCTATTTGTGACATGAAATTAAATGGTTATAAGAATATGCCTAATCTTTCGATTTGGATCTGTGCTTATATATGTCTTTGGACCTGCTTAAGAACAATTGTAATTACTGACCGATAAGACTATGCCTACACCTATGACTATGAACATAAGACTATTGTCTATGTCCATGATTCATTGCCTATGACTATGAACATAAGACTATTGCCTATGACCATGATTCATTGTCTATGACTATTGAACATAAGACTATTGTCTATGACTATGACTTTGAGATTATTACAGTTAATTGCCTACGATTATTGAGGATAATTGCTTAGGATTATTTTGGTTAATTATCCATGATTATTGTGGTTAATCGCCCGTGATTCATAACTATTAGACTACTACCCATGACCATGACTATGACTATTGTGGTTAACTACCTATGACTATTATGGTTAGTTGCTTATGCCCTTAACACTATAGTTACAGATCATGATTGTACATCAAACTGGCATTATGTTGGATCAAATCACCTATGTTCCCCTTGATTATGTTGGATCTCATACGTAGGGTGTAATTTGCTTAGTTTATTCCTATTTGCTATTATGTACACCAAACCCATTGGATCCATTATCTTTGTATTTTGGTTCGCCTTTGCATGCCTGTTCTTTTATGTCAACTCTCGTGTTTATCCTCTATTCCCTTTTTAGTTTCACTTCATAAGTACCTAGAAAAATGTGAAGTCATGGTATACGTACGTTATGAATGCGGGGGTATTAGGGTATAACATGAAATCTATATTATTTGGCATAATTTGGAACATGTATTATGACATGTCTATTAAAATGCAAATTGGGGTAATTTGACACAAGTTATGGAATATGTGATTTGGCATATTAAATTTAGTATTGGCAAGTAAGCCTTGTTTTAGGCGTAAACTATAAATTAGAATACCAAATCAGAATTGGGTTGGCTAAAATAAGTTAATTTGGCATAACAAGTATATTGGCATAATCTTGAATTTGGCCATAATTGTGAGTAGGTGACATGTATATTGGACTTGAGCAAAAAAAGAAGAAGGTATAATTATATCTGATTTAGAGGGAAAGTGGGCCATAATAATAAATGTTGATAATGTACATTAAAAGAGTAATTATGGCATAAGTAAATTAGGAATAATTTTCATATATAATTTGTCCTAAATGAGAAATGTGTACATTGTAGAAAAGACGAATATGCCTAACCCGAGGTTAGACCGAGTTGTGGTGTAAACCTGCCCGGAACCGACCGACACATCCAGTAACCGCAACAATACCTGTCTAATGTGGGTGGTTAGAGCATTGAGCCTAAAAGGGACCCGAGGTTAGGCTGAGTTGTGGTGTAAACCTGCCCGGAACCGACCGGCACATCCAGTGGCCACAACAATACCTGCCTAATGTGAGTGTTTGGGGCTTTAATGAATAAATTAAAGCTATTTCAAGAATGGTAGGGTTAAATAATTAAACACTTAACCAATTTCAACAAGTTAATGAGAAAAGTGGGCAAGGTTAAGTAAACTTAGAACACTTAACCGTTATAACACGTTAATTAGATAAGTGGGTAAGGTTAAGAAAATTTAGACCACTTAACCGTTATAACATGATAATTAGATGAGTGGGTAAGGTTAAGTAAATTTAGAACACTTAACCGTTATAACATGTTGGTGGGTGAGGTTAAGTATATTTAGAATACTTAACCGTTATAACACGTTAGCTAGACAAGTTGGTGAGGTTAAGTAAGTTAAAATCACTTAACCAATATAACATAAACGGTTAATAGGTGGGTTAAGTTAACTTGAACTGATTGATAACACATAACCAATACAACAGCACCGAATCAAGGAAAAAGGGGAAAGTTATGACTTAAGTATAATGTAAAACTAGAAACATCGGTGGTACAACTTATAATATGAATAAGTTAGTCTAAGCAGGAAATGTGGGAAGACACCCATACGCTATCATTTGATAAAGAGAACTTAAGTCATGTTCGAACTCGGGGGTAAACCTTAGTTAAAGAGAACAAAGTAAAAGAAGCCAATTATCAAACCTCGGTTAAGAAAACCAAGTAATAAACCTTAGTTAAGAGAACTAAGTAAATAACGAGAAAGAGAACTAAGTAATAAAACTTAGTTAAGAAGACTAAGTTGTAAATCTTAGTTAGAAAGTTAACGATTCAGGAAGCTAAGTAGTAAACCTTAGTTAAGAGGACTAAGTAATAAACCTTAGCTAAGAAAATGAACGATTCAGAAGACTAAGTAGTAAACCTTAGTTAAGAGAACTAAGTAGTAAACCTTAGTGAAGAAAACCAAGTAGAATACGAGGAGGAGCGAACGTCCATCTGATCATGAAGAAGGCTCCAACGAACTGGGTTACGAAGCACGCGGCTTCGAGGGGACATGAGGGTACTCTTGGTGTCCCTCTGTGAGGCTGCAGATGATCCTCCTGGCTCATAGAGGTTAAGGTCTGCATTAGAAGAGCCAAGGGTATGCCTTGGTTGCAATAATAAGGCAACCTAAAGACCAGGATGGACCATCGTGATTCGACGAGACAAGTTTTGCCCTGTGATAGCAACTCGTCGTCTACCTACCATCTTGAGTCAATCGTGATATGTAAAGCAGAAAGGCGGAGAACTCCAAAAGATCATATACTTGCTATCTAGTTATGGGTGAGGATGGGCATAGGTTGAGTGGGGCACTGGGGGGCCTACGTACAGTTCTCATTCTTGATTTGCTTGGGTGCCTTTCATTTGTTAGTTGAGGGAGGGGTCAGGTGGGACCATAGCCACTACAAAAACAGACCTTAGCATCTGCATCGGCAGATATCTGAAAGCTCCCGACCGAGTTCCGTGTTTCTAGAGTAGCCTTGCCACTGGACTCGGGTCACACATATACAGGACATGTGCATCTAGACGGCGATGACGATTCGCGACACATACGTAGGGAAAGCCTAGGAACATATACCGCTCTATGTAGTGTGTCCTAAACTAGAGGGCATCGTTCGACAGGTTGCGTAATCCCTAGTTGGACCTAAGTCGCATAAACCCTGAATCCGAGAAGCATTAAATAAGTCGCGTAAACCCTAGTTGAATCTAGGAGGCGCTCGATAGGGAAACCCTAGATTAGATCTAGGTAGTAAATAATAGGTATACACCTAGAGGCAACCACAATTACGGGGATTGGGATCACGTTATCATTTTATATGGATTACTAGTTGAGACACTAGCTAGGTGGTGCAGAAACATAGAAACCCGAATAATAGGGTAATAGCGAAGCAGAAAGGTATTAAAGCATATCTAGTTTATCTTGCCTTAGCATATCTTGCGTCAATCTTATGTTATCTTGTTAGCCCTATCATCATGGTATTGCCTTGTATTCAGTTAATTCATGCTGTGTTGCCTTTCGCTGTTCACATGCTAGAAGTAACTGAACTTACCAGGATTTATGTCTGACTCTGTTTTTCTTTCGTCTTCTTTTCTTCCGTT
This sequence comes from Allium sativum, assembly GCA_030737875.1. Classification (NCBI taxonomy): domain Eukaryota; kingdom Viridiplantae; phylum Streptophyta; class Magnoliopsida; order Asparagales; family Amaryllidaceae; genus Allium; species Allium sativum. The sequence continues at coordinate 17,003,080 of CM060922.1, read as the reverse complement.
TCCCCCTCCCCCCCCCCCCCCGGTAATTAAGGAGGGGATAGTATAGCTCAGATTTAGATTGGACCGTTGCTCTTTCCAAGCTTGAAGATTAGTCGAAGTTTTGCTTGGATTCTCTTTTTCCATTGCTATGGCTGGCTCATGCTACAGTGGGGAATATATCTTGTTATTTTATGCTTCTTTATTTTGTTATGTAAAACAGATACTCTGGTATTGGAAAACAATTGTTGTACAAATTATTTTATCAATAAAGTAAAGTTTTATTTTTCCGCTGTTTACATTGTGTCTGTCTTGTAATTTATCTGCATCTTTTACCTATAATGCTCCACCGAAGTTAAGGCATTCCCTTTGTGAGTGACCTTAATGGAGGTGGGGTGTTACATGTTACCCCTGGACTGGGGGCATAACTATTGAAAATATTTACAAACAGCGTAGACTATGTGCTTGTATTTAACTTATGTTGTGATCTTGACAGGCCCCTTGAGGATCAGGAAACAGATGCGAAGAGAATGTCCATTTGCTGATCCCCACCTACTTCTAGAATGGAAAGCTCATATGAGGCTAGATATATCCCATACAACAATAAGACAAGATGCAGCCATTTCACCTTCGACCTTACCCTTGATGCAGAGAGAAACGGGAGTATTCTAGGTGACTATGCTCCGACCTTTCGTCGCCCGATGGTGATCCCAGAGCCTGGATATGAGACAAAAGATTGTTTCGGGCTGGGTACCAACAAACAGATTTGCGCCCAACTCTGGGACATGATGCAAAGAGGGAGTATGAATCTAGAGGAGATATGGATTCAACATCTACTACTGAGCAAAACCCCCATGGATGAGGGAGCATGGGATACGAGCTTCGAGCAACATGATTCGATTATCGGATGACTCTATGCACATTTATTATCCTCGGAGCGTTGCAAGATCCCAGACTACAATCGAAATAATGACTTCTCAAGATTAACCTGCATACGTCTGAGCAACCAGTTATCATCCGAAATCAAATGACAGAAGCCTGATTGATGGCTATTGCATATGCGGAACCAAGAAGCCTGAATCCGTCTTCCACCCATTTCACGACTTCACGCTGGGGGCACCAGCGCTAAAATGGAAGACCTGGCAACAATCATCAATGCACTAGAAATGACAGAATAGAAGTTCAAGCAATAACAAACTTGGCTCGATCAGATTTCAACTACCAGCTTAGGTCATACATGACCAACTTCATTTCCAACTCGAATGGACACTCAAGCATCCGAGCGCACACAACTCCAAGTTAGAATGCTACAATTCGAAGAACAGAAATCAAGATTGGGTCGTATGACTCGAACCACGACTTGGAGGCAATTTTAACCCGACAGCGAGAAATCAATAAAGACCCCCTCGAGATTTGAAATTGATGTCGAAGCCACCAACCATGATCTTGGCAATATGCAGTAGCTTCTAGATGGTAATCTGCTTGTCAGTATAATTTAGCGCCTCTCGAGAGGCGACACTTCTCAGGATGATGTGGATAACGACAATCACAGCTCTTTCACGCAGGACATCAGGATGCTCTGTTATTCCCTCGGACTTGAAGGTATCTTTGCAACGACATTTGCTTAGGGGTTTTGATGAGTTCAACCCTGAGGTGAATATACTTTTATGACACAAGGGTGCTAACATCGAGATGAATGATCTTGATGCTTTGATGATAAAGAATAGAGCACCATCCAACTCTTGAAATGATAGGAACAAAGGAAAAGCCTTGAAAAAGAATGATAAGAGCGTGCGGTTCCGGAGAGAACCTATTTCACTAATCGAGCCCACGATATTGTTTCTTAACCTCAATGGAACCGAGCATGAGAAATAGACTCAACAAGACTATGATGGCTACTTGGGATTACAATGAAGCATGAGCAGAGGGCTCAATTAACTTTATGGCAACATTCATCCGCTTGCATTTCTAATAAACCTATTCGAATCCGCGACTGATTTGATGAGAGTAACCGAGTCTGCTAATGCCCGATGAGGCAATCCTCATTATCTGGATAAAGAGAAGGAGTGATACCAAAGCGAATGTGATTCAACCATTCATGTGTACAATTTCAACTCTTGCTGACTCGAGAGAGAGCACAAAACGACTTATGTTGACTAAGATTATTAAACCTGCAACTCTTACCCGATGCAGCGATGGGAAGTATAAAGGCATAAAGGCTGGATGTCTCGTTGACTTAGCTCAACACCTATTGATGCTGAGGGCATGAGCACTAACTTCGCCTGTCCCCCGATGACATTGAGAGCATGAGTGCTGATTCAAAGACTAACTTTAAAGAAGATCTCGACTTGGAGTGAGATTCGAAACATCTGTTTGCAATAACATATTGAACAATAATAAGAATATCGATTAATCCCAACATTTTGGATAGTACTTGTGTAGCATCGTACCTTATTTAATTATTTTTGCTATTCTTTTGCTACATCGATTTTCGATAGTTGATGCTTCAAATTATAAAATTAAAAAAACGACACAAAAAACTTCATTTTAAAAAATTAAGTTGAAAAACTAGATTTTGTGGTAGGTTTAAATTATTTAAATTACTAATTATAATATAAAGTAAGCAAGCTTAAAAGGAAATATAATGGTAGAAAAAATTGTTAAAAAAAATTCCATAAGCATATAATTGAAAAAAAAAGTTACATGATATGCGATCAGCGATGAAAGCAAACTACTAATTTAGGCATTTCGTAATCGTGATAATTGATGCTTCAAATTATAAAATTAAAATAAAACCATACAAAAAAACTTCATTTTAAAAAATTAAGCTGAAAAACTAGATTTTACGATAGGTTTAAATTATTTAAATTTACTAAATATAATATAAAGTATGCAAGCTTAAGAGGACAAATAATGGTAGAAAAATTGTTAAAAAAAAATTCCATAAGCATATAATTGAGAACAAAAATATTACATGACACGCGATCAGTGGTGAAAGCAAACTACTAATTTAGGCTTTTAGCATTTAGCAATCGTTTAGGCAAAACAGAGAGTAAACTTAAATATAATAATTTAAGAGTTAGGGCTAGGACTTCAGATCTCATAGCCCTCAGATCCTACTTTCTCATACTTCTTTTCCTTGCACGCGTTGCCTTCTTCTTCCCACAAATCCGTACTTTTATTTTCCTTGATTTTTTTTGGATTGTGTTCTTTCGATTGCATACCTTCGTAACTATTTTTTATGCCATAACGCATTTTGATGCCTCATCCAATGACCAAGTTAGCCTTGAGATAAGGCCGGCTCTACTTCCTTTGATGAATGCTACCTTAAACGATTTACGTGTATTCCAATATCAATCTCTTGCATATTAAGCAATCACTATCTATTCATTAAGAAAACAAGCAACAGTTTACAAATTATAACGGTGCTCCCTTCAAGCCTTTGAATGTGATATCCATGTCTGCCAGATTTTCCAATAAGCTTACAACATCCTCGGCAGCTACATACAGATTTTTTTTTTTGTTAATTTACATTCTTAATTGAAAATTGTTAACTCAACTAAAATTGGCCAATTTAAATACATAAAAAACTTGCAGTTGTTGCAATTTGTACTAAGGGTATGTTCCTGACGATGACCAGTGGTTGAATTGAACGAGTTGACCTAGCGGTGAATTGAGCGGTTTAAATAGAGTGAGCAGATGTTGTGTTTTTGAGATTTTGAATGGTGGATTGAGAGGTTAATTAAGCATTAATGGTGAGCTTATTCGATTATAACAGAAATTTTGTAACGGTAAAACTAATATGAAATGCAGGTTTTTCATAACATAATAAATCGAACAACAATCCAAACAACCTACAGAAATCTTAAATCGTGTACTGTACTAACGGCAGGACCTCGTCATCCACGATCTCCTCAAGGTTATCTAACATCCACATATAACTCCGTAGGACCATCCTCAGCTTTCATAATTCGTAGTCAAAGTATGACGCAACCAAGCAACCGCAACAATACACCTGCTCCTGAACACACTCTTTCTCTAAAGCGTCCCCAGGGAAATATCCAGTGGACAATAAAGGAGGTGCATCTGTCTATAGAAATGATCCATAAAAGGTTGTATCCTCGATAGTGAATGAAGCGACCAGAGTAATCAGGCACATGCAGGTGCCCTTGGAGATGGCATCGTCATGGAGCATATCCAACTAGTGGAATCTGATGAGGGACTTACGATTGTACTTCTGCTACTTCTTTGTTGCAGTATTTCACCATTTATCCGGGTCTTCCATATAATCTTTCTCCATGCATTATTCCCTGCTAGGAAGCTGCATAGGGGCATTCCAATTGTTCCATGCCTTTTTCAGGTTGTCCCATTTGTTTTTTATTTGACTGTCTATATAGTCCGGCCCAGTTTGAGCGTTGAACTCGACAGCGACAAAACATGATAAAATGAATAGGCTGAAGTGCGGGAACCCATATGGATGCAGAAAATATCGATGAAAATGGTCATCCTCGGTCATTTCAGAGGGCGATAGGCTAGGAGGAGGTGAAGGAATTATGCATCATATCTGAAAAAAGGGTAAAAATGAAAAATATCAGAAAAATTCAAAAAAAAATGTTATACAGAGAACGAAAAAATAATAATATTAGGATCGAAAAAAACATGATTTGGAGAACCTACGAGCGCAAAAAAAATTCTAAAGTGCTGGATTTTGTAGGAGATTTTGACTTGAAGGTGGATGAGTTGAGGGTGGAGAGGAAGGAGGCGGATAGGGGTTTATAGTTCAGTGAAACGTTGCATTCACGTCCAACACATCAAATGCGAATGCAAGTTCTTAAATCTTTCGTTTGAACAGTCAAAATTTTGAGTTGGAGCATTAGGATGTCCGATGCGTCAAATGCGAACGCAGCGATCAAACTCCAAAATTTAACGGTGAACACTACCTAACTTGCTATCGATCTTCGAGAAAAATTTTAATATCTAAAATCTTCATCTCCTGATCAACCAAATCATTGTCAACGTTATCAACTTCTTGATCTGTATCTACTTTGCAATTCGATTGTAGAGTCAAAGGAGAAGCTCCGAAAACTTTTTCAATGGAGCTGCTATTCCCCTTCACCCCCTACTTTACAGCATCATTTGTCGCTTTAAAATTATTATTATTACCATTACGATTATAGCACGTAATTGGTCTTGGCAACGACAGCGTATAATTGCTTCACAATTCCGTCTCTTCTTGTTTTGAGTTTAGATTGGTGGCCCGAGATCGCAACTGTAATTACAGACTTGATTAGAGCCCAAATGTTGTCGCCACTTGATCGTACATCTGGTCCATTTTTGAAGTGTTCATGTGGTGATTTTTCAAATTTCTTCATTTTTTATTTTTTTAACTCTATTTTGCGTGAATGGAAAACAAAATAGCAGCAGAGGTTATTGGGAAGAAGGACAAATTTTGGTAAGAATTAGGCTGACGGACATTAAGTTTCATTTTGGATTGGGGATTATGGGAGAAGGCAATTTAGAATATCGTTCCCATGGGCTATTAGGCTTCAGCTATTTCTCTGCGGGCTCTTTGCCACCGCTAGCACTGGTGACGTCAGTCACACTCAGGCGGTGGTCAAAAAGGACCAGAATCCTTTGTTTTAAGACGAGTTTGCGGGGAGATAGTGATTTGGAGAACGAGGAGGACGCGATGGGGGTACCCAAAGTAGTTCCCGTGGTAAAGACTTGTTCGTGGTTGTGGAATGTGAGGGTTTGGTGAGACGGTGTAGTTCCGTGGATGCGGGTCAAGAAGATAGTGAGAGAAAACACCGGGTCGGATCGTGCTTCAGCGACTCAACCCTAATGAGCTCTGCGACCGGTATATGAGAGCTGGTCTAAAGTGCGATCCTATCTAAGTATGTGATCCGTTCCTATATGCAAGCTGACTCACCATGCAAGGTGACCTTAAACCGCAAGTCAACCCCGTATGAGATCCAACCTTTAAACTTTGAGTACGATTCGCCCTTTCCTACAAGCATGCTTTGAAGTGTGAGCCTCTCGTATATGCGAGCCGACCCAATTAGGTGATCTAAGCCTTAACTGCAAGCCGACGTTCAAATGTATACCAACCCCGATCGTGAACCGACTCCTAGGCACGAGCTGAGACATATCTGCGACCCAACCCTGATGCGTACACTACATTTCATGCACGAGTTGATCAAACACATGAGCTAACTCTCAATCTCGAGTCACCCCATGCCTGGGACTCTATCCAATTTAGCAATGCAACTCCATTAATCATGCTAACGCATATCTCAACTGAAACCAACTGTAACTCATACAAATTGATGGATAGTTAGGATAGAGCCTCTAAACTGGTCTTTGTGGACTAAGCAAGGGCATAACTTGATAATATGTGCTGATGAACTACATGTTTATCTGTTTATTCCATGTCTCATATTTTCAGTTTTGCACACACTGGCACACTGGCAATTACACACGGGGGTCACGAAGGTGATGGTGACGAGGAAGTTGTTGTGATGGGGGGGCACATACGAGGCCGAGAACATGACTTTGGCTAAGATTAAAGCAAAGAATGATGAGCTCTTGAAGGTCAAAACCGAAGAAGTGCCTTTATACACAAATCCTCTTCAAGCAATTGCCCCAGGTCCAAGCTGGTCGTCAAATTTCCAAAGTCGATCACTACTTAATTGACATCTCAGACCTCTGATACTCCACAAGATCCTCCTCAGGAGAAGAAGAAGAGTAGAAAACGTGTCCTCACAAAGGCTGAAAAAGAGGTGAAGGAGAAGCAGAAATCTACTAAAAAGTCCAAACCTTCTCCAAAATCTAAGTGAAGAAGTTTGCTTGTAGTTGTTTTTTTTCCACTGTCCTGCTATTGTTGTTGCAAGTGCGTCCGTTGCGTTTTGACCAGTTATCTTTGTAATTCTGCATGTAATTAAGAATTTTTTTTCTACAATGCCATATACTTGCAAACTCACTACGCTTAGTCATATATGTGAGCATTCAAAACATTACTAAGTAATAAATAAGATCACATCACATATCAGTCAAGGGTTTCAAAACAACATCCCTACAAAGAAAATAAAAAATTCCTACGATAAAAATCTCTACTAAGCTAAGAAAAAGGTAACATATCATATCACAGTCATCGTATAGGTGTGATGTGTATGTGTATGGCCCCAATTAATCATGAAAAAAGTGCTTGTCCAAGGCTTGTTTGGGATTGATTAGGATTGACAGTGTAATGCTCCCCAGTCCGTATATTGGGAGTGCGGGCTCAGCTTTCATTCCTGCCCCTAATCCTTTAGTGGGTTAGGAATCCGTTCTTGACACTTGATCGCAATGTCTTTATACTCTTCTGTCGTATGCCCAGAATAGAGTTCAAACTCGGCTTTCAGTTTTTACACTAATCCTTCAGTAGGGTAGGAGTCCATTTGTGGCGCTCAGTACCTGACGCCTGTATACTCTCCCGTTTAATGCCTAGGGTAGAGTGTGGTCAAGCAGTCTTTTAATCATGGTACGCCTTCATGCCTTGTGTACTTTATCTTCTCGTCCTTTATACTCTCGATCTCTCAAATCTTGAGAGTTAGAGTAGCGAACATCATCTTCCAGTCCTTTATACTCTTCGTCCCGTTCCAGCAGGTGGAATATATAGTAACACTCGTGTGTTGAATCTTCACTTTGGTTCGCCAAGTGAAAACAATTGCATCAAGTATTGATGCCAGGTTCTAACATCAATCACTTAGGAATGAATTTCCATTCAACCTTGAGCTCAACAACAATCATTATATCACAGCGTCGAATAACATTTAAAAATAATCGCAGAGCCTGGAACGAACATCACGCATATCATGGAGCATATATAAAGAAAACAAATGTAGTAAAAGTAACACACGATATTTTTATTGTGGTTTGGCCAAATCAAAGCCTACGTCCACTTTATAATCTTTTGTTTATATAACTAGACAGTTCTAGGCAAGTTGAGCCTTTTTACATGGTTCAAAAAAAAAGAATAAACATGACAATTGAGGTCAAGTAGTGCCGCAGATGCTGGGCATCCCGCGCTCTGGGGATTTCATCACCATCCATAGTTGCTAGCCTGAAGGCTCCATTATCAAGATTTTGTTGGACGGTGTACGGTTCTTCCCATTTTGAGCCCAAAATGATGGGGGCCGGGAAGACACGCTTCGAGGCCAGGTCTCCAGGTTCAAAAGTTTTAGATTGAACTTTCTTATTGTAGTATCGGGCAACCTGGTGTCCATGCCTCGAGGCACGTAGGTCCTCTTCGTCCCTTTTTTCTCAATCATGTCCAAGGACTCTAGGAGCAACGCCCTGTTAGTCATTGGATCGTAATAAGTAGTTCTGTGAGAGGGTACTTCAAGTTCCACTTGAATGACCGCCTCTGATCCAAATGAAACGGGGAAGGGAGCGTGGCTTGTTGCTGACTTGTAGGTCGTAATAGAAGCCCATAATGCCAAAGGCAATTAATCGACCCACATAGCCTTTGCCTGCTTCAATTGCTTCTTCAGAACGGACTTGATTATTTTGTTCACCGCTTCTACTTGTCCATTTGATTATGGGTGTGCTACAATGGTATATCTCTTCTCGATGTGACATTTCTGGTAGAAATATCGAATTTTGTGCTTTTAAACTGGGTTCCATTGTCGGTTATGACGACTTTAGGAATCCCAAACCAGCTTATGATGTTTTCGACAATGAAGTTTATCATCCGTTTCATCGTGATCGTGGTCAATGGTTCAGCTTCTGCCCATTTCGTAAAATAGCCCACAACCATGATTGCATACTTTGCTCCACCCTTAGCGATTGGAAGGCTTCCAATGATATCAATTCTCCAAATGGAGAACGGCCATGGGCACTCCATTGTTTTGAGATGGCTAGAAGGTTCCCTGGGAATCTTCGCAAATTTCTAGCACAAGTCGCAGCGACGTGAATAATCAGCTGCATCCTTGTTAACGGTAGGCCAAAAGTAGCCGTACCACAATATCTTCTTAGTCAACATTTGACCTTTGGTGTGGTCTCCACATTCACCTTCGTGTACTTCTCTTAGTACTCGCTTGATGTCGTCATGTGCTATACATCGGAGGAGGGGCATTGAGAATCCTTGTCGGTAGAGAACTTCACCTTCCATGATATATCTCGAGGCTTTGCGAACAACGACACGCCTTTCACTCTTCTTTGTCGGGAGCGTCCCATTTATCAGTGAGTTCTTTATAGTTGTCATCCATGACTCCTTCTGTGGTTCGATCACCAACATCGGATCAAATTCCATCTGATCGATACTCGGAGTTTCCAGTGTCTCAATTAGGACCATCTCTGTTTCTTTAGGGACATCAGAGCTAGCTAGTTTGACCAACTTGTGCGCCTTTATATTCTCCGCCCGAGGAATTGGGATATGTTATAACGCTCCAAATCGTCTAGTAGCTCTTCAAACCTTTTAAGGTAAGATGTAAGTCCCAGTCCCTTCGGCTGAAACTCCTTTCGAACCTGGCAAACAACAATTTTGGAGTCACGGAAAATGTCCAGCATCACTACCCCCAACCCCTTTGCCAGTCTTTACCCGACAATCGGGGCATCGTATTCATAATCATTGTTAGTAGCGGAAAACTCTAATCTTGGAGCATAGTAAGTTGATCGTCCTTCAGGAGTAATCAACACAACTCCGGTGCCGGACCGTCTATCATTCTTAGCACCATCTGCGTACAACTTCCAGGTGCTTGATTCAAATTTCTGTTTTGAGAGGTCGGCTTCTTCGTCTGACACGTCCTCTTTAGGGATCATGAATTCTTTAATGAAGTCGGCTAATGCCTGCCCCTTTATTGACTTTCTGGGTTGGAATTTTAGGTCAAACTGGCTAAGTTCAATATTTCACTTGAGCAACCTTCCTGATGCTTCAGGTCGCTGCAGGACCTGTTAAAGTGGTTGATCAGTATATACGAAAATAGGATGAGCTTGAAAATAGTGACGAAGCTTTCTGGAGGCAATCAATAGGCTATAAGCGAGCTTTTCAATCTTTGGGTAGTTGCACACCACTGCCGCTAACTTTTTGCTTACGTAATACACCGGTCTTTGAATCTTATCTTCTTCTCGCACTAATGCAAAGCTGATTGCGTGAGGCGATGCTGCCAAATATACGAATAGATCATCGTAGTCTACTGGCTTGGACAATATTAGAGGCTTCTCCAAATAATCTAGGAGGTTCTGGAAAGCTTCTATGCAGCCTGGGGTCCACTTGAAGTTGCACTTTCCCATTTGATCAGATCAAAGAATGGAATGCATTTGTCTATAGCTTTGGAGATAAATCTGCTCAATGCTGCAACTTTCCCAGCGAGGCTGTGTACATCTTTAGTCTGTCGTGACTCCTTGATGTTCCTAATTGCTACGATTTGATCAGGATTGATTCCAATTCCGCGCGAGCTAATGATGAAACGGAAGAACTTTCCGGATGCAACTCTGAATGAACACTTCAAAGGATTAAGCTTCATTCCATATTGTCTCAGGATATCATATGGACAGATGATTGCGTGGACTTCACAAGCATATCGTCCACATAAACTTCCATTGTCTTCCCTATCTGGTTATAGAACAGTTGATTCACTAAGCGTTGCTATGTTGCTCTGGCATTCTTCAATCTAAAGGGCATCACCCCATAGCAGTACAATCCCAAGTCCATGATAAAACTCGTGTGTTCCTGATCTGAAATGTGCATGGAAATCTGATTGTACCCTGAATATGCATCCATGAAAGAGAGAAGTTCATGTCTCGCCGTTGAGTTTACTAATTGGTCAATCCTGGGAAGTTGGAAGTTGTCCTTTGGGCATGCTTTGTTTAGATCTGAAAAATCAATACATGTGCGCCACTTTCCATTGGCTTTCTTAACTGGGATGGGGTTTGAAATCCAATCAGGATACGTTGGATCTGTGATGAACTCATTATCTCTCAATTTTTATATTTTTTCTTTCAAGGCAGCCAACCTCTATGGGCCCAGCATACGCCTTTTTTGCTTCATAGGTGGATGCTTTGGATCTATGCTTAACGAATGACTCATGATCGAAGGGGAGATCCCACACATATCGACGTGAGTCCAAGTGAACACATCCAAGTTCGCCCTTAAAAAGCTTGTTAGTTCTCTTGTCCAGAGTGAATTCAAATGAGATCTAATCTTTAAGACCATCACTTAGTCATTATCATCAATCAGAATGTCCATAGCTGCCCCCATTAGGCATCGCCTTTCTGCCTTTAGGCTCTTCATCCTCTCTGGGATCTATGTCTTCGGGCAAATCATCAAGTGACTCCTTCAGCGGTATTCTCTTTACGTGCTATGTCGAACCCTCCTTTGCAGGGGAGGAGGCATTCTTGGTCTCTATGTCTCTTCCATTACGTAGCACTTTTAACTCGACCATATAACAGGCTCGTCCGGTAACCTGGTCGTCGCGGACCATTCCCACTCCAGCTTCGGTTGTGAACTTCAATTGTAGGCACCATGGTGTAATTCAGGCCTTGAATTCTACAAGGGTCAGTCGGCCTAAAAAGGCGTTGTATGGTGAGTCGATATCCATAACCACAAATGGGAGAATCTTCATTCTCTGGCGATCTCCCTCTCCAAGTTCTACAGATAAATCAACCACTCCAATTGGAGCCGTTGCCGATCCATTAAAGGTATCCATCCTCTGCATGGCTTTAAATCCTTTGTTTCCAAATTTATTTGATCGAATGCTTTCTTGAACAAAACGTTCACGGAACTCCCTCAATCCAAAGGACTTTTCGTACTAAAGCAGGGTCGATGGTAGTTTTAATCACCAACGGGTCGATACTGGGTGTCTTAACTCCAACACTCTCTCTATCACAGAAGATAACGTTATCCGCCATTGTCTTTAGCTGCTTTATGGGTGCAATGTCTTCAAGGTTGCTTCACTCCTAGGTGTTTGGCGGCATTGACATATTGTTCCATCGTTCTATTGCTAAATCCAGCAGGATGTGGTCCTTCGACCATGGTATTGATGACGATACCTTTCCCTTTCTGCTGAGCAGTGGCCTTTGGGGGCAGCTGCCCTTTATTCTGGTTGGAACCTCCTTTCCCCCGGTCCCTTGGGACCACTTTATATTCATCCAATTTCCCTTCTCAAAGCAACTTCACTACCAAGTCTCTCAAGTGACGGCATTCATTCGTCGAATGCCCGTACGGCTCATGGAATTGATAAAACTTCCCTGTCTCACGCTCCTTTTCTGTCGAGTCTTTTGGCAGAGGCTTCTTATATTGAATGACATTGTAAGTGTCTAAATAGATATTCTCCAACGTGTCGTTCAAAGGTGTGTAGTTCTCGAAAGCTCTGAACCGAGGCCTCTTCTTAGAATCATTCCTCCGATTCTTGTTGTTGTTGTCATTTCCACCTTGACGACCGTTCCCTTGGTTCTGATTACCAACATTGACTTCTACTTTTCTAGAGCTATTGCCAGATTGTTTTATGGCTAAATTACTCTGAATGTATCCTCTGTCAATATTCTTTCTTTTTTGATTGGAGTATATCTCTTCTTGCCGTAGGTGGATTTCACTTTTTCATAAAACAACTCATTGGTCATGGGCGACTTCCTAGCTAGATATCTACCAAAATCAGTTTCATTATCGGCTCTATCTATCAATGCCATCAAGATGGTTTACTCGTGGGGGTTTCTCTTTTCCGTGACTGCCAAGTTGAAACAGTCTAAATACGATTTTAAGGTTTCCTCGGGACCTTGTTTAACCACGGAGAGCTCGATGAAGTTTCTGGATCTTTGAGCATGGAGTCGGAACTGGTTTATAAACCTCTTACTCAACTCTTTGAAATTGGAAATTGACCACGGCGGCAGTCGGGTAAACCATATTAGTGCCACATCTTCTAAGTAAATCGGAAAAGCTTTGCATTTCACAGCATCCAGGGAAGCAGTAGCGTTCATATGCCAAGAGTATCTCATTAAGTGTTGGACCGGATCTGTTCTTCCTTCATATCGGTTCATGGCCGGCAAAGTGAATCGTCTCGGGTACTGTATGGCTAATATATCATCAGTGAAGGGAGTATGGCTTCAGTCTACTCAATCCTCGTTGATATAGCTAGGGCTGTTATGGTAATGGTAAATTTACCATTGCCATACCAATACCAAACCATTGGTAACTAATATCGAGCTGCATCAGTAAACTAATGCTATCAGTAAGTTTTACCATTGTTAATGGTAAAATAGCGGTAAAGAAATGTCAATACTAGTGGGAACGGTGTTTGAATATTTATATAAACATTAATGGTGTTTGAATTAGTAAAAAATATTTACTTTTTATCATTATCAAAATTTTAATGTGTTAATGTTTTAATGGCTTTATGTATCGGTAAATTTACCATTACTAGTCAACAATTTACCAGTTTATCGGTATCCCAATAAACATTTTACTAGTGGTAACAGTAAATTATGGATATTTGTTTTTGGCTTACCAATAGTATCTGTATGGTAACGGTTTTCTCATATCAGTAATGGTTATCATTACTATAACAGCCCTGGGTATAGCCTCGATAGTCTGCCATAATCTTTCTTACCATTGCTAAAACTTAAGCATTGGTCAAAGATGGTTCAGGCTCAGCACTTCTCGCTCTGCGGGGACCTCCTGTTCCCGACAACGTCACTTGTCTTGTGGCTCTCGCTGAGCTTTCTTGGCCCCTGTGGCCACGATCAGTCGCGTGGCGAGAGGGTTGAAGGAGTTGACCTTGTGTGAGGTTGACGATGTTTTCGTCTCTAAGTAACACCCTCCATCGAGAGTAACATAGGATCAGCTAAAATAGGGTCATTGGGACCCAAGTGACATGCGGTTTCTTCTCGGGAAGGGAATGCTCCGAACTAGACTTATTCCAAGTTCTCAGGCCTCTCTATCGGCCGTCGCGGAGGTCTTACACATTCTTCTGAAGAAGAGGGGTAGTCTGCATTAAGGCGATGAGTTGGGGAAGGCGTTCTCTGCCTTTTGAGCTCATCTACCCGCATATTCATAGCACTTATGTTTTCCCACATTGCAGCGCTATCACATTTTTGGGCTTCTAAAGCTTCGTTAGTTCTGTCCAACAAATCAAGCAAACGTGAAAAATCCATCTGCGAAACAGGTGTAGAGGCAGGAGGTTGATTACTAGTCATTGCAGTTGGATTTAGAGTACTTGAACTAGGTCGAGTGGGGACATCACGGCTAGTAGAAGGGTTCAGATTGCACCCTTGGGATTGAGTAGCGAACTGGCGATCGGGTACCTCTAACTCTTCAGCTCCAGATCGGATGGCGATCATTCCCTACACTCGGGTCCCCCCACAAGCTGCGAACCGCAAGCATGCGAGCCAGTGTCAACCTGCTCCTGCACATCATCTCTTCGTTCTTCGCTCGCCTCGTTTGCTCGAGAAGTTTTCGATTCCTTGATTTTCTTTGGAGCCATAATGTTCTGATTCACTGAAATCAATGAAATTCAGAAATGGTATAAATGCGGATTATCTCTTCGGACTTAGAAATCCAAACAGTAGAATGACAATCCATAAGGTTGGGAATTCAAGTTCAATTCTTGGTGAAAGCACCAAAATGTTAGACCAAAAAGTGATTCTAGCACCCAACTAACTGAATATAGTGGAGAATTATAATTAAAAGTGAAACAAAAATCAACAGGCACACACGATTTATAGTGGTTTGGCGTTAACTAGCCCATGACCACTTTATATGATTCTGATATACTGATTGATTACAAGTACAATATAGATATCCATTCAATCTCACAATCACAATGAAGTATATTTTTATATCTATCAAATTAAACTCAGCAAATCGGAGTAAAATCTGAATAAAGCAGAGGAAGCATAAGAACAGTGGAAGCGGAATCACTCAAATGCCCAGAAGATCCCAAAAAATGACAAGTCTTGGGCTATATATAGGCAAAATCTGCAGGGGTCATCAGGTGACATGGTGCTCATCCTGGAAATCTTGAAGCGGTTCAGGAGTTAGTGGAGAGTTGGTTACAGAGACAGTTCGTGACATGTGTCTTCAGATCCGTGTTTATCAGTTCATGGTGATCGTGGATTGACCGTTTCAAACATCCGAATTGGAGCGGGTTGCGATCGCGAGTTGGAGTGGGTTTGGGACGTCCCTTGCGAGCCGACCCGAGGAGAAATATTCTAGGCGAGCTATTTCTTCTTGATGCAAGAGGGTCCCTCAACTAGGTGGTCACAATCTGAAGATCACGACCTGGAGATCACGAGCTGATCCCTTTATGCTGAAATTTTGAACAGGCGAACCACTGCTCTGACTCAATCATTGGTACTTATGCTCTGCATGGCCTGGTCACGAAATAGGCCAACAACTAGAATTTAGACTCATGCTTTTTTTTTCATAAGTCAAGATGTGCACAATGTATTATTCCTAGCTCGTGCATTCAGTTTTTCCTATATCAACTAACACAATACAAGAATCACATCAATTCTATAATGGCAAGAAACAAGCTAAACGGGAACATATTCACAAATAACCAAACATTGAACATAAAATTTTCAGTTTCACAATATCACATGAAATATGCACATAATAAGAACTATTACTCACTACTATGTTATTAGAACCAATTATAAGTAATAAATAACCATTATTTCCGATTTAGGACATACATAGGTTTAGGTAAAAAAATAATATTTTTAAGTAAATAAAGAGATTATACCTTAAATTGCTTGCCCAAGAGGTTGAAGATGAAGCCGGGGAGGATTAAACGAGAAAAAATCGACAATGGGGGGATGACAAATTCAATTTTGGGGCTTGTAGTAATTAAGAATCGTTTGCTAGAAATTTTAAAGGAAAGTGAGGAAGAAAGGCTATGGGCTGCAGTTTATCCCGATTATAATTTACAGTTTCCTACGGCCGTCGACGGCCTATCGAAAGCCTTTGGAAACCTTCTCCCCTTCCTGTCGTTATTTTCAATGTTTTTTGTAGTGAAATGTATGATCACATAAAAAGGATCTATATGCGCGTGCGCACACACACACACATACACACACACACACACATACACACACACACACACACACATATATATATATATATATATATATATATATATATATATATATATGTGTGTGTGTGTGTGCGCGCGCGCGCGCGCACCTGTGCACACACCCATGCACCCCCCATTTTTCATTAAACAGATAAATTAGAAGTATATATAAATATTTCAAAAGTAAATAAAAAGAGAAAGAGGATTTACACTTCGAGAAAATTATAAAAAAGGAACAATAATTTGTAAAAGAATGTAACTTTGACAAAATTATGTTTTCGTTAAATACTGCTATACCAAAAGACATAGGTTTAAGAGGAGTCACGCATCAAATTATCATATTACTCCTTTTAAATTCCTCCAACTTTCATAAATACATTATTATGACATTTTTTCATTGTAGCCAAAATTATAGGTTAAGTAATATCTTTGTCCACTTTGTTATTTTGTTAAGTAATTTATCACAATATTCTGCATTTTTTTTGTTTGTGTGTATACAATAACCGTTAAAGGAAATACAAAATATTTATAAAAGTTTCTGTCACATCAATGGGTTATTCGAATCTGTGCGAGAAGAGAATATGATTTTATGTTCTAGTTCTAATCTGTACAGGTATCCATAGCATGTTGTAAATATGATCCTACATCCATGTTTAAAAAGCGAACAGTTCAAGATAGGTCTTTAGAGCATGGAGAGGAATTCAATGAGCCGCCCGCTGGCATGTATGGCAAGAGTTTGGGCGATGTGGGGAGGCTGTGCTCAAGATGCAATAATTATGCCCAAGCTAATGGTGGACCCATTTTGATTTCAGGTTGGTGATCGTGGATCGGGTACACCAGAAGTACGGTACCGGTCTTCTAAGTATGCAATGAAGGGATGAATTCGTGTATTTCAGAACCCAGCCCATCTTCGGGCACTAAGGGTTGGTTGCACTTTTGTATTAGTTCGTGTTTTTGCATTGAGTTATCCTGTTTTTTTTTTTTTAAGTTGATCAATCAAATATTATTGGCTAGTGAAGCTTACATGGCGTGCAAGCAATTACAAGCAATTTTCTTTCACGCTACTACTAGTCATAATAAGTATTATACATATATATATATATATGTATATATATATATATGTATATATATATATATATGTATATATATATATATATATATGTTAAAAACCGGGTATCAACCCAATGGCTCTGGTGATTTTAATATGACTTAATTAATTCTATGATTCCGCTGAACAATATACGCTAGATTCCCCTTTTGTTCTTTGTTGGGAACTAAACAGATTTATACAGATGACGGCTGATGTGGACACGTCATTGACATTCATATAGATAAAATTTCCACCTTTTTTAACTACTGATGGCGAATTCAACCATTAATCACAATATTATTATTTTTATGTTTGATAAAGTGATAACGTGAAAGTTAATGATGTTAATATTAGAGGACTGCTCTCCTTTGTTTTCTTGGTTCAGAGGATTTTCTCTAGGGATGACAATGGGGCGGGTCTAGGGTCCAAACCCGCTTGACCCGCCCCTGTTTTGACCCATTTAGACCCGCCCCATAGGGTCTTCGGGGCGGGTAGACCCGCGACCCGCTTTTAGAGGTCCGGATCTAGGGTCGGGTCTGGGGCAAGGCTAACCCGCCCCAGCCCGACCCGCATGATTGAAACATCATTAAAATACTTTATAACTATAATGATTACTTGTTAATCTTCTTATTTATAGATGATTATAACTTGAATATTATATTCTTTCAATCAACAAACTATAAAATTTTCATAGAATTAAGTTGCATTGATGATAATCATACAATAAAAAAATGCATACATTTTGAACTATTATCTTACAACTCATTTTATTGTATTCTCTTATCATTGTGAATACATTGTAATATGTATATAATTTATCATTTAATGATGAAAAATATAAGTACATAAATTTGTGTACATTAGAATACAATATTATCGGGTCGTGGGGCGGGTCGGGTCTACCCTGACCCGTACGGGTTTCGGGTACGGGGCGAAATTCCAGACCCGCACCGGGTCTACGGGGCGGGTCTGGGGCGGGGTTCAAAAAATCCGGGTCGGGTCTGGGGCACAAGAAACCCGCCCCAACCCGCCCCATTGTCATTCCTAATTTTCTCCCATACTATACAATACAGAAAACAATACATGTCAATTCTATTATTTTGGAAAATGTCCCTACCTTCATGTTGATCTTTTACTGTTAAGGTGGCCACAAGTTACCAACTTACCATATAAAACCTTTATATGGATGTTGCATCTAATGTTTGGTTTAATGAAAATTGAAGCATTCATTTAGATTATTTTATTTTGTTAGATTACATTAAGTTTTTTTTTTAAAAAAAAAAATCTATGTTGAAAAATCTATAATGAAACGATGGCTACATAGGTGATTCATTTGTTTATTTTTATTATTTTTTAACTACTGAGATGTTCGTATATAATTGTACAAAAATCTTAAGTAGAACATACATATTATAAGTCAAAATATGAAAGATGTCCAATGGCTCAAATCAAAATCAACATAGGATACGACGAGAAAATAGTGTTGGACGTACTTTGTTGTAACACCCTATAATTTTTGATAATTAAATAATCAAATTAAAAAGTAAATTGTGATTATACATAACTGGCAAAACAAGAAATTTTTACAGAAATTAAAATCAGACTTTAAAATCTATCTTACTATATATGAAATACCGATTTGCAAAAAGAAGCCTAGAAACTAAGATAAATCAAGTATAATGGTGTCATCGTAATATATTGAATATGAGATTTTTAGCATATACATATATTCCCAACTCCATTTCCGTTACATTAAAAAATCCTACCTCCACTTGTTGACGCGCAAAATTGTCGCCAACACTCAAGATTCCCAATTACTTAGGTATAATTGTTTCGCATAGCAAAATAAGTGCGGAAAAGCATGTAAATCACACAAGGGATTTATAATGGTTCGACCCCACGAGGGACCTACGTCCATTTTGAAGTGTTTTTGGCATTTTATTGCTAATGGAGGATTACAAGCATGTAAGCATCATATGATGTCCCTTTACAAACATTTAAGGGTCATATGTGTCATTTACGATATTATGGAAAATTATAATTTTGCCCATCTTCTTCATCAAAGTGAGGATGCCATTAAAGTACTCTCTCGGAGCTTTATAAGAGATGCCAACATGCCAAATTCCAACCTCTTTGAAGTGAGAGGTAGTGGGGTATTTATAGAGGAGTGGTTAGTTGGGAGTAGTTAGAAAAGGGGTCCCACAGCCGAAAACTCGAACCCCTTAGAGCCCAGCCCGAAAAGCTCGAACCCCACCTCCTGATGCTCAGAATTTCGAACCCCAGGGAGTTTGAAATTCAAGCCCCGCGGGGGTTCGAAATTCGAACCCCGTAGGGCACGAATTTCGACCCCATAAGGGGTTCGAAATTCGTCCCTCGAGGGGTACGAAAAAGAGGTTTATTGGTCGGGGGGCGTCTCGTTTTGGGCTATCGTCATTCCATAGTTCGAGGCGTGGTCTGAGCGATGTTTTGAAGATGTGACGAGGTCCTGGTAGGTTCGATCTCTTCTCGACTCACTCCAGTGACTCTGTGGTGATGCTTTCGTCTTTGTCTTCGCGCGGTGTGTTTGAGCTGAGCATGTCTTGTGTGCTTTTGGTAACCAGACCAAAAAGCCGGTTAACATTTGCCCCTCAAAGAGCGTCTTGTTGCGGCATGATGCGCTTTGTGTTGTGGAGGACTGATTGAATCATCGATTTTCCTGTATATTTGAATTTGGAAAAAATAGACATTAGTGGTTGACTGCGCTTGCTTTAGAATCACAAGTGGATCGTCGTTGTGATGCCGTTGTAGCGTGGCAATATATGCGATTCTATGTCGAGCTGGTGCTCGCACGCTCGCGAATATACGCGCGTGTGCGTAGGCATACATATATAGGTATATGTGGATAAGTGTATACAAATTGTATATTATATATATATCATTATCTTTTTTTTGTTTTTTTTTGGGGGGTTGGGTTCGGGGTTTTGAACCCATTGGGGTTCGAAAGCTTGAACCCGTGGGGTTCAAAATTTTGAACCTGAGGGGTTCGAGACTATGGACCCATGGGTACGAAACTTTGAACTCATTGAACCTGAAAGAGCGGAGCTCCCTCTATAAATGGGGGGTTCTCCTATTTTCCTTTTTTCTTCCTTTTGTTGTGTTCGCTATTGTATTCTTCGAGCTCCGAGCACTTTGCCTGAGAATTTTCAAAACAAGGTAGGCTCGAGTTCTTGGAGGATGCGAGCCTCGATGTTCGAACTCGAGGTCGGCCGAGGCGGCGAGGCTGGCTCGAGCCTCTCGGCTGCGTGCGTTTGAACGGAGGGTCCTCGGAAAGAGCGGCGAACGTCGGGGCGAAGAGATGGAGGCTCTCGAACCCAAGGGTCAAGTTTTCTCGAAATCACAGGGGGTTCGAGAGTTCGAGTCCCTGTGGGGTTCGTGAAACCGAACTCCTGTAGGGTTCGAGGATTCGAACCCCTGCGAGGCTCGAGAGTCCGAACCCTGCTGGGTTCGAGGTCTCGAACCCCAGGCGGGGTTCGGACTTCGAACCCCATAAGGGTTTGAAGTCTTCGAACCCCTATGTGGGTTTGAAAATCCAAACCCCATAAGTGTGCGAACCTTGTGAACGGCTCCATCTTCTCAACTCCTTCGTGTCTACTTGAGCTTTTTGACATTGTAGGCAATGTCGTTCATGAGCTGATTTCTCACATAGGGTAGAGCATTAACCTGGACTACGATCCTGACTGCTTGATTTAATTCAGACTTAACCTGCATATCTTATTTTTGCATTCATGATAACACATGCACATGTTAGTTTGCACCAACACGAGCGGTACAGGTTATTCCGATGTGATGTCTAACACTGTTGTGTTAAAGTATAGTTTGAACGATGAAGACATGATCTATGTCGGAACATACTTTTGGTACTGAGGCATCCTCTCTTTCGTCACACGCCACTAGCTCTCCTAGCGATGCTAGCTCAACAAGCAACGAGCTTGAGACCACAGAGGGAACATCTCCTTCACAGACACCGAGCTTGACGGCATCAGCCGGGCAAGCGCAGCTAGTGGAAAAAGTATACTCTTCGGTAGTTCATGAAGAGCAAGCAAATGTTGATATTATGGAGGGTGATACTCCCGTGGCACCGGGCATGCTACCCGATGCACAGATAATCGAGAATTTGCTGGATGTCGTCCCATCTGTATGGAAGCGTCGACAGTTAGAAAGACAGCAGTGCGTTTTAATATCCCGGTAGCCAATGCCCATGCACCCGGGGAAGGTGGTCAGGCCCATATGCCACCTGAAGGTTTCTATTTAGTTTTCATAGGAGAGGAGGCATGTCTCAATTTTATTTTGAAGCCTCCCTAAAGACCAAATTCTTCATTGGGAAGTGGCCCAATCTGACCATTTACATATCCGAGTGGTTCTTCGTGCGCTGTCCTTCGGGGTTCGCCAGGAGATGGTTGGAAGGAAGTAAGACTCCTCAACCTTTATATTTTTTATTATGATGCCCCTAGAGTAAGTATCTTATATCCAACCTCTTTGTGACATGACAGGACAACTTGGAGCGCCTACTGGTGCTATGTGCCAACAGCGCCCCGAGGCCTTACGTGCGATCCCAAAGAAGTTGCACTCGATAGAATCTGTCATAAGTCCGGATCAACTCCGTTGGGCCGAAAGGGAAGGTGGCCGAGGGCCCGACGGCTGGAGGCCGTAAGAGGAAGACGCCACTTGTTGAGCCTGAGCCAGAAAAGGTGGCTTGGGTGCAGGAAAAGACTGCGGTCAAGGAGACAGCTATCGTAGTCAGGGACTGGTCGATCGCTCCGATCCTGCTCGGAGCGGGAGAGGGAGCGGTGGTAGGGTCGTCACCTCTGGTGTTTGCCTCTGAGACTGACGTTATGCTTCAAGCGGAGGGCCAGTTTGATGATTTAAATAGAGTTCCTTTGCCGCCAACCCTAGGGCTTGGCATTAGGAGTATGGACGAGCTTGCTTCCGCTACTGGGGTTTTTGCTTCTCCGAGCGGACCGACACCCGGTTCATTGAGCGAACACTTAGGATGCATTAATTGAATGCACCTCACATTACTACATTCTGTTTGTTTTTAGCAGTCGTGTGAATTCTGACTCCATTCGTTTGCATGACAGGTGACATGGCTAGAGGAAAAGGAGGTCGAACATGCGGGCGCGGAGCCCAACGACACCATATGTGCGATTTTCCTGAGAGCTTTCCGTGTAGGAGAGGAAGGCGTTGTTGAAGGAAAAGTTCCCTCACCATTACTTTGAAGAGCTAAAGCATATCCTCGATACCAGCCCGATCCCTCAGGTGGACGATGATGTTGTGTAGCAAAAGGTGCGGGATTTGTTTTTCCAGGCCCGAGAACTTAACAAGTATGCTCTGAGCCTTTCGCAGCTGGTCAGGGAGAAGAATATAAAGTCTTCAACCAACAAACGGCCCTTAACACGGAGCAGGCTGCCGTGAAGTCCTTGGAGAAAGAGTTGAGTAGGCTTATTGTATTTTCCTTTCTTTCCCCTTCTGTCTGTTAAATGAGTCATCACTTAACGTTGACCTTTGCTGTTTTCCTTGTAGCGGATAACAAGGAAGCTTGCGAGCAACAGAAGAGGGAGAAGGGCAACGCTTCTACGGCCTTTGAGAGACCGTGGCCTCGTTGATGTTGGAAAAAACTTCTTTGAAACAACGCAATGCTGAGCTGGTGCAAGTGAATGCTGACTTGGAAAAGGACAATGAGCGAGTGTCCCAGCTTCAGCAGGACAACGAGGCCCTGAGGCGGGAAGTGGCCGAGATGAAGGAGCAACTAGCGGCGGCCAACAAGGCCAAAGAGGATGCTGAGGCCACTAGCACGGATGTTATAACGTCTGTGGATGGGCTCAAGGCAGAGCATATGAGGGAGGTGGAGCATGTGCAAGAAGAGCTTGTGAACAAGGAGGCTGAGGTTGCCGGATCCTTGGAGGAGAACATCCGGGATATGTATGTCAGGATACTGCTGACTCATGGGAACTCATGGGTTGGAAATTACCCCTGGATATTAGCTCAGAACTGGGATAGGTTGGTCCTTTATGTTGCTAGTTTACGTCAAGTGGACGTGGCGAATCTTGATGAGGGTCAGCTTATGAGGGACATTTTGTGAGATGACGAGGTCCCTAAGTTAGAAGAGGGAAGGAGGTTGCTAGTCGTAGAGCCGGAGAGAGAGAGGCTAGAGCGTAGGGTTGCCGAAATGGGAAAGACCAAAGTTTCGGAGGTGGTGATCACACAGGAAACCCTCGGAGAGAGCTCGTACCAACCCCGTTCCTGGGCCTACCCCTGCTGTGGACCCTACTGTCCAGATCCCTGTTGAGTATGACCCTAAGCATCTGGGATTAGAGATGATTGAGGTTCCTACTGTCTGGTGCAACAGGCACATCCTCTGTCATCTTCTTTCCACCCCCGACTGGAGGTAAATTTTCTCTACCACGAATTCCTAAGGATGATGTGGTTACTGAGTTTATGGACTAAACAGTTGTGTTTTTCCGATACAGCCACTACTGAAGCTGCTATAACATCGAGTTTCGGCCCTATACCAACTAATACAGAAATATCTAGACTGGGTTTGCTTGGGATGCAACAAGAGAGAGGAAGTGGCAATGTGGATAATTTCTCTGAAATCAACCTTGGGTCGCATATGTATAAGGACTACATGTCCGAAGAGGGGAAATGGCGTGCAGCGGCCATGATTTGGGTCCACTGGAAGCCGATGTGTCTACAATGGCGGCTTTGGCGGCGTCTCAGCTGGCTCGGATGACTCTCAAAATTGAGGGGCACGAGCAGAAGGCCAAATACGATGACGTCGCCACTAAGGAGGCACAGGAAAAGGCTTGGCAAGAGGCCGCATGAATAGTGTCTGCTGTTGAGCAAAAGGAAAAGGCCGATGCTAAGGCCAAGGGGGCGAGGATCGCCAGGGCATCCCGACTAAAGAGGCTTGCCGATGATGCTGAGGCGGTGAAGGAGATGAAAGAGACCAGGAGGAAGGAGGCCGAAGCTGCCTTACAGTGAGCCATAGAGACTGAGGAGCCCAAGTCTAAGAAGTTGGCTGATAGGAAAGCTGCCAAAGAGGCCAAGGGGATGGAGAAACATGTTAAGAAATTGTCCCCCCGAAAGGGCGAAGTAGAATTAGCCCTTGGGTCGGGCGTTGCCCCCAAGCCTTTGCCGATCACTACAGAAGCCGGCATCACTGAGATCTCTAGTGGCGAAGGTGAGGGAGGTCGGTGGCGCTTGGTTGTTCACGAGTCTGAAACGCCTCCAAAGGGCAAAGGAGGGAGAAGAAGGTCCGACAAGAAGAGGCATTTGTTCGGCGGAGACTTGTCCAGTGCTGAATCCGCAAAGAAAAGAAGAAAAAGAAGAAGCATGGACAGTAGTAATCATTGTAAACATGTTACCGTCATTTTGCTTATGTAGGCCGATTAGTAAGTGCGGGTACAGCCCCCGCTTTTGGTTTTCAAGAGCACGGTGTGGTTTGTATGTACACCCTGCTATTAGAAAGACATAGTTAGAAGTTAGACATGTAGTATGTAACTTAACTTGTGTGTGTTAAAGGAAATATCACGTTTCATTTGAGTACTCAAATGTTAATCTTATGTTTTCAGGCGTCCCCTACTTCCATAAGCGTACGCATTGTTGTACTCACACAAAATATGATCAGGAGTCTCTTGGTTTGGAGGTGTGCCCCGAGTATAGAGACTAACCTCGGTTTTCGAAGGGCTTCCCTCAGCTCAGGAGCCCCGTGTTATGGGAAATCAGATGTGACCCTCTACTTGGACTTCCCGGATGAAGTCCAAGCAGCTAAAGGATAGGAAGTCACAATTCTTCCAATGTTTCGCTCTCCCGTCGTCCTTTGGGAGAACTCGAGGGTGTTGCTCTTCGCCGTTGAGGATTTCAATCATCAGCCGTAGGTCCGATCGTGTCCATGAATCACACCTACGCCTTGAAAGCTTAGAGCTGTGGGAGCGATTTAATGTCGGCCTTGGTGCTGCGCCAAGACTCGACAAGCTTATGGGTGGCCGCTCGAGTGGGTGTCCATGTCACTGGCTCGGAGGCTGTCTCCAAATCCAGGTATTTGAACAAGGAACGATTTTACCTCGGTCTTGGTCAGCGGCTGGCGCAAGACCAAGATTCGAGTGTGTGGTTATTTATACTCAGCCACTTCGCAGGCTAGGGCTCGAGTAACGGCGCCGGCTCTCGTGCCCAGGGTGCCGATTGATCTCGGTATTGTGAGGCTTAGGGGGAGATGTCGGCTCCCGCACTCAGGGTGCCAACGTAGTTCTCACGCCTCGACGTTGTGCAAACGCGATGGTGATAGTATCTTGCATAGGAGGGGTAAGGAGTAAGCATTTTGAAGAAACACAGAAGTTGAACATCATTTTTGCTAATAACTTTGCAGTAATAGCCTTTACAATGTGTTGGATTACAAGGAAACGCTACATTGTAAAAAACATGAAAACTACAGACTAAGATAAGTGAAAAAGCGGCGGAGGTGTTCGTTATTCCAAGCCTTTGGGAGCTCGGCTCCATCTACAGTAGCAAGCTTGAAGGTCCCATCGCTGAGTTTGCATTGAATGATGTACGAGCCTTCCCAACGGGGACCGAGTCCAGTCCGTGGGGGAAAGACCCGTTTTAGGACGAGGTCGCCGATGTTGAGGTCCTTATGACGGACGCGGGAGTTATTGGGCAACAGCTCTGAGTTCAGCTTTGTTTCTTTTCTCTTCGAGTAGGTCTAGTGATCCCATGAGTAAGTCCTGATTGGTACGTGGATCGAAGTAGGTAACTCGGTGAGATTGAAGCTTTAGCTCAATGGGAAGGACGACTTCGGATCCATAGGTGAGGGCGAACGAAGTGTGGCCGGTTGCTGTTTTATGGGTGATCCGGTAGGCCCATAGGGCCAGAGGGAGCTCATCTGCCCACATGCCCCCGACTCTTTCCAAACGCTTCTTGACTATGGATTTGAGTACTTTGTTGACAGCCTCGACTTGCCCATTGGCTTGAGGGTGACAAACAACTGGGAATCTTTTTTCGATGTCATGTCACTGATAGAAAGCCTTGAATTCTGCGCTGTAGAATTGAGTGCCGTTGTCGGAGATGATGGCTTGGGGGACCCCGTAACGGGTGACGACATTGCGGACGACGAAGTTGATTACCTTCTTGGCAGTGATCGTGGTGAGAGCTTCTGCCTCTGCCTATTTGGTGAAGTAATCGATTGCGATGATAGCATATCGTAATCCGCCCCTTGCCATTGGAAGAGTTCCAATAATGTCTATTCCCCACATGGAGAATGGCCAAGGACTGACCATTTGTGTTAGTTCGGTAGGCGGGGCTCGAGGTATCTTCGAGAAGCTCTAACACTTGTCGCACTTGCGAGCGTAGTCCGCGGCATCTTGATCGATTGTGGGCTAGAAGTAACCTTACATGATGATCATTTTTGCTAAGGTTTGCCCCCCGGTGTGATCGCCACATTCGCCATTATGTATGTCTGCCAAAATGCGGTCGGCGTTGTCGTGGGCCACACACCTTAGTAGGGGGACAGAGAAACCTCTGCGGTAGAGCACCACGTCCAACATGGTGTAGCGAGATAACTGGCGGGTGAGCGCTCCCCTTTTCTTGTAGCATTGCGACAATGTTCCATGCTAGAGGTAGTTTTTGCTGGGTGTCATCCAAGATTCAGGCTCGCCCTCGGTGTTCATAACCGGAGCAGTTTTTGGTGTATCGATACTCGGTGCTTCGAGTACTTCGATCGGGGCAATTCGCATGAGCTGTGTATCGTCGGAGCTTGCCATCTTAGTCAGTGAGTCGGCTTTTCATTTTTCTTTCGTGGGATATGCGTGATTACGAAGTGCTCGAAGCTAGAGAGTAGTGCCTGAACTTGGGAGAGCTATGGAGCGAGTCGTGGCCCCTTAGCCTGATATTCCCCATGCACCTAGCGCACAATGAGTTGCGAGTCGGAGAAGATCTGGATAGCCTTAATATGGAGCTCAATTGCAATTCTTAGTCCGGCTATCAGGGCTTTGTATTCTGCATCATTGTTGGTGGTAGGGAAGTTAAGCTTCAGAGCATAGCATATTGTGTGCTTCTCTGGTGTGATGAGCATGACTCCTGCTCCGAAGCACTTGGCATTTGAGGATCTATCCACAAATAGTTGCCATTGGAGATCGGGGGCACTCGGATCTTCGAGAGGAGGCTCCTTGGGAGTGGTGAATTCCACTATGAAGTCAGCTAGTGCCTGCCCAAGTATGGCTCGTCGAAGAATGAAAGTTATCTCAAACTGACTTAGCTCGATGTTCCATTTCAGAAGTCTCTCAGATGCTTCGGGTCGCTGTAAGACCTGTCGCAAAGGTTGGTCGGTATACACCTTGATAGGGTAAGACTGAAAGTACGACCGAAGATTTCAGGAGGAAATCAACAGGCAATAGGCAAGCTTTTCGAGCTTTGGGTAGTTCTTTTCTGCCCCCGCCAATCTTTTGTTGATTAAGTAGACGGGTCACTGGATGCGATCCTCGATGAGTATTAGTGCTGAGCTGATCGCCTGAGTAGAAATAGCCAAATAAATTTATAAGTCCTCGTGGTCCACTAGCTTGGATAGGATAGGTGGTCGTTCTAAGTGATTCAAAAGGTCCTTGAACGCGGCGACACATTCCGAGTTCCATTCGAAACTGCGCTTCCCTCTCCGAAGCAAGTCGAAGAAAGGGATGCATTTGTCGGTGGCTTTGGATATGAACCGACTTAGAGCGGCAACCTTTCCGTTTATGCTTTGGACAACTTTAATGTTCTCGGAGTTCGAATATCTCGAATAGCTTAGATCTTATCCAGGTTAGCTTCGACGCCTCGGGAGTTGACGATGAAACTCAAGAATTTTCCTGAAGCGACTCTGAAGGAGCACTTTAAGGGATTGAGCTTCATGTCGTATTAGCTGAGGACATCGAACATTTTGGAAATATCGTGAACGTGGTCGCTGGAAACTTTTGATTTTACAAGCATGTTATCCACGTATACCTCCATGATTTTTCCAATCAAGTTCTTGAAGAGGCGATTGACCATACGCTGGTAGGTGGCTCTGGTATTTTTGAGACCAAAAGGCATGACGCAGTAACAGCAGATCCCGAGATCGGTTATAAAAGAAGTGTGATCTTGATTGTGGCGGTACATTGAAATTTGATTGTACCTTGAGTAGGCATCCATAAAGGACAAGAGCTGGTCCCCGGCGGTCGAGTCGACTAGACGGTCGATCTTTGGTAGCGGGAAACTGTCTTTGGGACATGCCTTGTTTAGGTCAGAGAAATCAATGCATGTTTGCCACTTACTATAGGGTTTTTTGACTAGAACCGGATTGGATACCCATTCGGGGAAGTCGGCTTCACGGATGAAATTATTGTTGAGTAGCCGATCTACCTCCTCGTTAAGCGCATTGGACCTTCCAGGGCCCAGGAAGCGGCGCTTCTGTTTGATTGGAGGATACGTGTCATCAACAATTAGCTGGTGACATGCGATTGCGGGGTGAATGCCCCTCACATCAGAATGAGTCCGAGTGAACACGTCCAGGTTAGCTCATAGGAAATACACTAGGTTGCTTTTTATCGCAGGGTAGAGTTGCGATCCAACTTTTAATACCTTTGAGTGGTTGTTGGGATTGACAGAAATATCTTCGGTTGGTTCAACAGGAGTAGACCTTTCGTATTCGGGCTCTTCACCTTCCCTTGGATCGAGAGAGTTGGAAAGGCGGGGGGTGGCGCTTGAGCAAGGGCCCAGATGCGGATTGTGCCCGCTTTTCTAATCCATGGCGCAGCAATCTCGAGCGGCTCCGTGGTCGCCTTTAATTATTCCAATCCCTTTTCTGTTGGGAACTTCATCAGCAGTGACTGTGGTGATAAGCATACTCGGAGTTCGGTGAGAAAAGGACGTCCAAAGAAACCGTTGTAGGGAGTAACAATGTTGATGACCACGAATGTAAGGACTCAGACCCGACTACGATTCCCCTCGCCGAGTTCAACTGGTAGGTCGATCTTGGCCATGGGTAAACTTGAAGATCCGTTAAAGTCGTGGATCGTGGAATGGCAGGGCTTTAGGTCTTTAGTTTCCATTTTCGTTTGGTTATAAATAGCTTTAAAGATGATGTTGACCGAGCTCCAAGAATCGATTAATATTTTGCGAACTGATGCAGGTCCGATCTGAGCTGTGATGACGAGAGGATCTATAGTGGGGAGTTCGATTCCCTTAGATTTCATCTCTCGAAAGATAATGAAATCTTGCACCGTTTTCTGGAGCTTGAAGGGGATGGATGTGTGTAGAGCAGAGCAAGCCTCAAGAGTTGCATGTTTAATGGAACTCACATATTCTTCCATCTTTTGGAAACTTTCATGTGTGGGATACAGCCCGCCACATATGGTGTTGATCACGATGCCCTATCTTGGGTTTGATGGCCCGGGATTTTCTTAGGCCTGTACAAGAGGCGCGGGTGCAGAAGGACATGGAGCTGACTCGGGAAGGAATGGATGTTGGACATATTGTTCAAGGTACTTTTCACGGATGAGTCTTTCAGTAGCGTCCTTGAGTCGTCGACAGTCGTTTTTATTGTGTCCATACACGTCGTGGTATCGGCAATATCTACCGGTGTTCTTTTCGCGGTCTGTTGACTCCCTGTATTTAGGTTTTTTGTAGTCGAGAGTATTGCATGTAGCCAAGTATATGGTCTAAATGTCTTCATTCAGTGGAGTATAAGTTTGAAAAGTCTGCTATCGGCCAGGCTTTTTGGGCTCAGTTGGAGCTTGGTTATTATTGCGGCTTCCTGGCCTAGTGTCATTAGGTTTTGGCTTGTAGGGGCCTGCCCCCTTGTTTTTGCCGAAGGGCTCTCTCGTCTGCTTGCCTTTAACACTGTCATTGGTCGTGTCTGCTTGTTGGTTGTCGGGGTGATTGGTGTAGGAGTTTCGACTACGTCGTGCCTCTTCTTAATGCAAGAATTGGTCGGCCTACTCGTAGAAGGTACTAAGGCTCTTAGTTTGTTTTCTATTGATCCATGCCCCGAATTCTGAAGTCAGGAGGACACCCTTTGCGAGTTGGAAGAGTACAGTGCAAGGTTCGGGATCATCGACCTCGGCAAGAGCGGTATTGAAACGAGAAAGGTAGCTTTTGGGCGACTCTGCGGGTCCTTGATATAAGTTGGACAAGGTGAGTGCATTCTTTGGAGTTGGGACATGCATCCGGAATTGTCAGACCAAAGCTATAGCGAGTTGGCCGAATGTGCTGACGGACTGAAGCAGAAGGCGCGAGAACCAGTGCAAAGCCGTACTGGCTAAGCAAACTGCAAAGCACTTGCATTTGACCGGGTTTGTGGCCCTGCTAGAGTCCATCTGCCATTCATAAAAATTAAGGAAGGCACATGGATCCGTGGTGCCATCGTAGAGTGCCATCTGAGGCATGACAAAGCGTCGAGGCCACTCAGCTTCGTGCTCAATCCTTGTAAAAGGATTGCATCTCAAGTAGAGTTCCCATGGTTCAGTGGAATTCCTTCGCATGTCTCGCATGATTCTTCGGACCATGTCAGGAAGATAGATCGAATGTGGATCTTTTAGCAGAATCCATGGATTTTGGTGAGGCACGGGTGTTCTTTCCCATGGTCGCCCCTATGATGCACATCAGGCTCATCCTCTTCCATATCGTCGAGTTCAATGACTCGGTTTGGATTGGGATGGCGAGGTTGAGCATGTTGGCATTTATCTTGGGCTGGAGGGACTCGAGCTTGGCGAATTGCTGGAGAAGTATGCTCTTGTTCTCGTTCCTCGATAATTGGGATCTATCGAGGAGGGGGTCGGTTGCTTGGTCCAGGTTCATCATTGATAACTAATCAGGAGCGATCACGTCGATGACCGTCGCCACTGTAAGTGACCGTTGGTTGATCGTCGTTCCCGTTGCTGTTGGCGTTGCCATTATTTTGGGCATTGATGCGGATGGCAACGTTATCAATGAGGTTGAACTTCCTTCTTTGATGTGGGCCCCTTGATTCGGATGAAGAGGTCTTCGAGATAGTACGCCTTGATCGAGCATTGTACGGGGCGAGCGGGAGCCGTGCGACAATGCGTTGACTTTCTTGAAGTTGGCGCATAAGGTCTGTGTTATTCCTTAGCGCTTGATTAAGCTCGAGAGCAGTGTTTAGACACTTTTCCGTGAGCGCATGGACTTACGCGTGTATCGCAGGAGCTTCGGGGTCCATATGTGGAAGGGTTACAGTCGTGGCCGGGATATCCACAGGCTGAGGTTGCTGGGATGGTCCAGCTTCATTAGCGGCCGAAGGGTCGATTGCTGCATTCTTTGGTCGCTTTACCATCGTGCGCGGACTTGGCAGTAGGTTTAAGCAAGGAACCTTAAAGCGCATCGAAGTCGAGATGGAGGTTTACGACAAAGAAGCAATTTCAAGTTTTCTCAGTGAAAGCACCAAAATGTTGACGTGCAAAATTGTCGCCAACACTCACGATTCCCAATTGCTTATGAATAAATGTTTCGCGTAGGAAAATAAGTGTGGAAAAGCATGTAAATCACACAAGGGATTTATAGTGGTTCGGTCCCGCGAGGGACCTACGTCCATTTTGAAGTGTTATTGGCATTTTATTGCTAATGGAGGATTACAAGCATGTAAGCATCATATGATGTCCCTTTACAAACATTTGAGGGTCATATGTGTCATTTACAATATTAGGGAAAATTACAATTTTGCCCTTCTTCTTCCTCAAAGTGAGGATTCCACTTTGAAGTGTTATTGGCATTTTATTGCTAATGGAGGATTACAAGCATGTAAGCATCATATGATGTCCCTTTACAAACATTTGAGGGTCATATGTGCCATTTACAATATTAGGGGAAATTACAATTATGCCCTTCTTCTTCCTCAAAGTGAGGATGCCATAAAGTACTCTCTTTGAGCTTTACAAGAGATGCCAACATGCCAAAACCCAACCCCTTTGAAGTGAGAGGTAGTGGGGTATTTATAGAGGAGTGGTTAGGTGGGAGTAGGTAGAAAAGGGGTCCCACGACCGAAAACTCGAACCCCTTAGAGCCCAGCCCGAAAAGCTTGAACCCCGCCTCCCGATGCTCAGAATTTCGAACCCCAGGTGGGGTTCGAAATTTCAAACCCCGAGAGGTTCGTAATTCGAACCCTGTAGGGTTCGAAATTCGTCCCTTGAGGGGTACGAAAAAGAGGTTTATTGGTCGGGGGGCGTCTCGTTTTGGGCTATCATCTTTCCGTGGTTCGAGGCATGGTCTGAGCGTTGTTCTGAAGATGTGACGGGGTCCTAGTAGGTTTGATCTCTTCTGGACTCACTCCAGTGACTCTGTGGCGATGCATTCGTCTTTGTCTTCGCGTGGTGCGTTTGAGCTGAGCGCGTCTTTTGTACTTTTGGTAACTAGACCAAAAAGTAGATTAACATTTTCCCCCCAAAGTGCGTCTTGTTGCGGCATGATGCGCTTTGTGTTGTGGAGGACCGGTTGAATCGTCGATTTTCCTGTATATTTGAATTTGGAAAAAATAGATGTTAGTGGTTGACTGCGCTTGTTTTGGAATCGCAAGTGGATCGTCGTTGTGATGACATTGCAGTGTGGCGATATATGCGAGTCTATGTCGAGCTGGTGCTCGCGCGCTCGTGAATATACATGCGTGTGCGTAGGCATACATATATAGGTATATGTGGATAAGTATATACATATTGTATATATTATATATATCATTATCCGTTTTTCTGGTGGTGGGTGCGGGGTTTCGAACCAACTAGGGTTCGAAAGCTCGAACCCGTGGGGTTCGAAATTCCGAACCCGAGGGGTTCGAAACTTCGAACTCGCCGAACCCGAAAGAGCGGAGCTCCCTCTATAAATGGGGGGTTCTCCTATTTTCCTCTTTTCTTCCTTTTGTTGCATTCGCTATTGTATACTTCGAGCTCCAAGCATTTTGCCTTAGAATTTTCAAAACAAGGTAGGCTTGAGTTCTTGGAGGGTGCGACCCTCGATGTTCGAACTCGAGGTCGGCCGAGGCGGCAAGGCAGGCTCGAGCCTCTCGGCAGCGTGCGTTCGAACGGAGGGGCTCGGAAAGAGCGGCGAACGTCGGGGGCAAAGAGATGGAGGTTCTCGAACCCAAGGGCTCGAGTTTTCTCGAAATCGCAGGGGGTTCGAGAGTTCGAATCCCGGTGGGGTTCCGAACTCCTGCGGGGTTCGAGGATTCGAACCCCTGCGGGGCTCGAGAGTTCGAACCCTGCTGGGTTCATGGTCTCGAACCCTATACAGGGTTCGAATGTTCGAAACCCATGCGGCGTTCGAGACTTCGAACCCTGTAAGGGTTTGAAGTCTTCGAACCCCTATGTGGGTTTGAAAATCCGAACCCCATACGGGTGCTAACCTTGTGAATGGCTCCGTCTTCTCGACTCCTTCGTGTTTGCTTGAGCTTTTTGACGTTGTAGGCAATGCCGTTCATGAACTGATTTTTCACATAGGGTAGAGCATAAACCCGGACTGTGATCTTGACTGCTTGATTTAATTCGGACATAACAATCATATCTTATTTTTGCATTCATGATAGCACGTGCACATGTTAGTTTGCATCAACACGAGGGGTAAAGGTTATTCCGATGTGATGTCTAACACTGTTGTGTTAAAGTATAGTTTGGGCGATGAAGACACGATCTATGTCGGAACATACTTCGGGTACTGAGGCGTCCTCCCCTTCGTCACATGCCACTAGCTCTCCTAGCGATGCTAGCTCGTCAGGCAGCGAGCTTGAGACCACAAAGACAATATCTCCTTCATAGACACCGAGCTTGGCGGCATCAACCAGGCAAGCGCAGCTAGTGGAAAAAGTATACTCTCCAGTAGTTCATGAAGAGCTGGCAAATGCTGATATTATGGAGGGTGATGTCCTCGTGGCACCGGACATGCTACCCGATGCATAGAAAATCGAGAATCCACCGGATGTCGTACCGTCCCGTATGGATGTGTCGGCAGTTAGAAAGACAACATTGCGTTTTAATATCCCAGTAGCCGATGCCCACGCACCCGGGGAAGGTGGTCAGGCCCATATGCCGCCTGAATGTTCTACGACGTGGAACAGACAAGTCTATATTATAGGTGTGTGCCCCCGGCCAATGATTTTATATGGGACATCCTTTATGACTTTCGTATCGCACCTTTGCAACTGCATCTGAATGCTTATGCATCACTTCTGGGTACTTATGTATTATATCGGGAGCATTTGAAACTTGTGCCCACCAGGGATGACATTCGGTTTCTGTTTAGTTTTAAGAGGAGAGGAGGTACATCTCAGTTTTATCTTAAAGCCTGCCCAAAGACCAAATTCTTCGTTGGGAAGTGGGCCAATCTGACCGTTTACAAATACGAGTGGTTCTTTGTGCGCTGTTGTCAATGTTGGGCCGAAAGGGAAGGTGGCCAAGGGCTCGAAGGCTGGAGGCCGTAAGAGGAAAACGCTACTTGTTGAGCCAGAGCCAGAAAAGGTGGCCCGGGTGCAGGAAAAGACCGCGGTCGAGGAGACAGCTATCGTAGTTAGGGACTCGCTGATTGCTCCGATCCTGTCCAGAGCGGGAGAGGGAGCGGTGGTAGGGTCGTCACCTCTGGTGATTGCCTCTGAGACTGATTTTACGCTTGAGGCGGAGGGCCAGTTTGATGATTTAAATAGAGTCCTTTGTCGCCGTCCCTAGGGCTTCGCATTATGAATATGGACGAGCTTGCTTCCGCTGCTGGGATTTGTGTTTCTCCGAGCGGACCGACACCCGGTTCGTTGAACGAACACTTAGGATGCGTTAATTCCATACACCTCGCATTACTACATTCTGTTTGTTTTTTATGAGTCGTGTGAATTCTGACTCCATTCATTTGCATGACAGGCGACATAGCCAGAGGAAGAGGAGGTCGAGCTTACGGGAGCGGAGCCCAACGACACCATAGGAGCGATTTTCTTGAGAGCTTTGTGAGCTGGTCGAGTTTATATGGGTGTACCCCGCCTCCCCCAGGCAGACACTCGGGACGAGGTTCTTGGGATCATACTCGGCGGTATCCCCCTTCGCCCCCTTTTAGAAGATCCGAGGCGGATACTCGTGCTACTACAGGAGGGTCGAGGCCCTTGCCCTCAACAACTCCAACACATGTGGCGCCTTTGCCCCTCCCCCAGCTTCGAGGTCGATAGAGCCACCTACAAGTTATGCCAAACACAGTAGGGCACTAAAAAAGAAGCAGGATATGCCCGTGTCTAGGCCTCAAGAGCTTTCCGTAGAGGAGAGGAAGGCGTTGTTGAAGGAAAAGTTCCCTCACCATTACTTTGATGAGCTAAAGCATATCCCCGATATCAGCCCGATCCCTCGGGCGGACGATGATGTTGTGTGGCAAAAGGTGCGGGGTGTGTTTTTCCAGGCCCGAGAACTTAACAAGTATGCTCTGAGCCTTTCGGAGTTGGTCAGGGAGAAGAACATAAAGCTCTTCGACCAACAAACGGCCCTTAACACTGAGCAGGCTGACGTGAAGTCCTTGGATACAGAGTTGGGTAGGCTTATTGTATTTGCCTTTCTTTCCCCTTCTTTATGTTAAATGAGTCATCACTTAACGTTGACCTTTGCTGTTTTCCTCGAAGCGGATAGCAAGGAAGCTTGCAAGCAACTGAAGAGGGATAAAGGCAACGCTTCTGTGGCCTTTAAAGATACCGTGGCCTCGTTGACGTTGGAAAACACTACTTTGAAACAACGCAATGCGGAGCTAGTGCAAGTGAATGCTGACTTGGAAAAGGATAATGAGTGAGTGTCCCAGCTTCAGCAGGACAATGAGGCTCTGAGGTGGGAAGTTGTCGTGATGAAGGAGCAACTGGTGGCGGCCAACAAGGCCAAAGAGGATGCTGATGCAACTAGCACGTATGTTATAGCATCTGTGGATGGGCTCATGGAAGAGCATATGAGGGAGGTGGAGCAGCTGCAGGAAGAGCTTGTGAACAAGGAGGCTGAGGCTGTCGGATCCCTAGAGGAGATACTGCTGACTCGTAGGATCTCATGGGTTGGAAATTACACTTGGATATTAGCTCAGACCTGGGATAGGTTTATCCTTTATGTTGCCAGTTTACATCAAGTGGATGTGGCGAATCATGATGAGGGTCAGCTTATGAGGGACATTTTGAGAGAAGACGTGGTCCCTAAGTTAGAAGAGGGAAGAAGGTTGCTAGCCGAGGAGGCGGAGAGAGAGAGAGGCTGGAGTGTAGGGCTGTCGAAATGGGCAAGACCAAAGTTTCGGAGGTGGTGATCATCCAGGAAACACTCGGAGAGATCTCGTACCAACCCCCCGTTCCTGAGACTACCCCTGTTGTGGACCCTTCTATCCCAATCTGTGCTGAATAAGACCCTGAGCATCCGGGATTAGAGATGACTGAGTTCCCACCATCTGGTACAACAGGCACATCCTCTGTCATCCTCTTGCCACCCCTACTGGAGATAAATTTTCTCTACCACGAATTCCTGAGGATGATGTGGTTACTGAGTTTATGGACTAAACGGTTGTGTTTTTTCCTATATAGCCACTACTGAAGCTGCTATAACGTCGAGTTTTGGCCCCATACCCATTGATATGGAAAGATCTGGGCCGGGTTTTCCTGGGATGCAACCCGAGGAAGGAAGTGGCAATGTGGATAATTTCTATGACATCGACCTTGGGTCGCATCTATATAAGGACTACATGTCCAAAGAGGGGGAAATGGCGTGTAGCGACCATGATCTGGGTCCAGTGGAAGCCGATGTGTCTACAATAGCGGCTTTGCTGGCGTCTCAGCAGGCCCAGATGACTCTCAAACTTGAGGAGCACGAGCAGAAGGCCAAAAATGATGAGGCCGCTACTCAGGAAGCACAGGAAAAGGCTCGGCAAGAGGCCGCAAGAATAGCGACTGCTATTGAGCAAAAGGCAAAGGCCAATGCTGAGGCCGAGGGGGCGAGTATCGCCGAGGCAGCCCGACTAAAGAGGCTTGCCGATGATGCTGAGGCGGTGAAGGCCGTGAATGAGGCCTGGAGGAATGAGCCACAGAGACTGAGGAGCCCAAGTCCAAGAAGTTGGCTGAGAGAAAAGCTACCAAAGCGGCCAAGGGGACGGAGAAACATGTTGAGCAAGTGTCCCCCCGATGGGGTGAAGCAGTATTAGCCCTTGTGTCGGGCGTTGCCCCAAGCCTTTGTCGATCACTACCAAAGCTGACATCACTGAGATCTCTAGTGGCGATGGTAAGGGAGGCCGGCGGCGCTCGGTTATTCACGAGTCTTAAAAATAAAAACCTCCAAAGGGCAAAGGAGGGAGAAGAAGGTCCGACAGGAAGAGGCATTCGTCCGGCGGAGAGTTGTCCAGTGCTGAATCTACAAAGGAAAAGAAGAAAAAGTAGAAGCATGGATAGTATTAATAATTGTAAACATGATACCATCGTTTTGCTTATGTAGACCGATTAGTATGTGCGGGTACGGCCCCCGTTTTTGGTTTTCAGGAGCACCGTGTGGTTTGTATGTACACCCTGCGATTAGAAAGACATAGTTAGAAGTCAGGCATGTAGTCTATAACTTAACTTATGTGTGTGTTAAAGGAAATAGCACATTTCATTTGAGTACTCGAATGTTAATCTTATGTTTTCAGGCGTCCCCTACTTCCATAAGCGTACGCATTGTTGTACTCGCACAAAACGTGATCAGGAGTCTCTAGGTTGGGATGTGTGCCCCGATTATAGAGATAACCCCGGTTTTCGGAGGGCTTCCCTCAGCTCAGGAGCCCCGAGTTATGGGAAACTGGGTGTGGACCCTCTACTTGGACTGCTCGGATGAAGTCCAAGCAGGTTAGGTATAGGAAGCCGCAATTCTTTTGATGTTTCGCTCTCCCGTCGTCCTTCGGGAGAACTTAAGGGCGTCGATCTTCGCCGTTGTGGATTCCTATCATCAGCCGTAGGTCCGATCATGGCCATGAATCACACCTATGCCTTGAGAGCATAGGGCTATGGGAGCAACTTAATGTCGGCCTTGGTGCTGCGCCAAGACTCGACAAGCCTATGGGTGGCCGCATGAGTGGGTGTCCACGTCGCTAGCTCGGAGACTGTCTCCAAATCTGGGGATTTGAACAGGGAACGATTTTACCTCGGTCACTTAGTTAGCGGCTGGTGTAGGACAGGGATTCGAGTGTGTGGTTATTTATACTCGGCTGCTTCGCGGGCTAGGGCTCGAGTAGCGGCACCGGCTCCTGTGCTCAGGGTGCCAATCGATGTCGGTATTGTGAGGCTTGGGGGGAAATGTCGGCTCCCGCGCTCGAGGTGCCGACGTAGTTCTCACGCCTCAACGTCGTGCAAACGTGATGGTGGTAGTATCTTGAATAGGAGGGGTAAGGAGTAAGCATTTTGAAGAGACACAAAAGTTGAACACCATTTTTGCTAATAACTTTGGCATTAACAGCCTTTACAATGTGTTGGATTGCAAGGAAATGATACATTGTAAAAAAACGTGAAAACTACAGACTAAGTTAAGTGAAATAGCGGCGGAGGTGTTCGTTATTCCATGCCCTTGGGAGCTCGCTTCCATCCATAGTAGCAAGCTTGAAGGTCCCATGGCTGAGTTTGCGTTGAATGACATACGGGCCTTCCCAGCGGGGACTGAGTCTAGTTAGTGGGGGAAAGACTCTTTTTAGGATGAGGTCGACGATGTTGAGGTCCTTATGACAGACGTGGGAGTTGTAGTATTGGGTGACTCGTAGTTGTTGGGCAGCAGCTCTAAGTTCAGCTTCATTTCTTTTCTCTTCAAGTAGGTTTAGTGATCCCATGAGTAAGTCCTGATTGGTACGTGGATCGGAGTAGGTAACTCTATGAGATTGAAGATTTAGCTCAATGGGAAGGACGGTTTCAGATCCATAGGTGAGGGCGAATGGAGTGTGGTCGGTGGCTGTTTTATGGGTGGTCTGGTAGGCCCATAGGGCCAGAGGGAGCTCGTCTGTCCACATGCCCCCAGCTCTTTCCAAACGCTTCTTGATTATGGATTTGAGTACTTTGTTGACAGCCACGACTTACCCATTGGCTTGAGGGTGATCCACCGTTGAGAATCTTTTTTCGATGTCGTGCCGCTGACAGAAAGCCTTGAATTCTGCGCTTTCGAATTGAGTGCCGTTGTCGGAGATGATGGCTTGGGGGACCCCGTAACGGGTGATGATATTGCAGACAACAAAGTTGATTACCTTCTTGGTAGTAATCGTGGCGAGAGCTTTTGCCTCTGCCCATTTGGTGAAGTTGTAACTGCCCGCATTTTACGCATCATAGGATTGTAAAATATTTTTATTTTGTTCCCTGAGGGTTGGATCATTCTCATCTTTCGGTAAGTTGTTTATGGGGATGTAAGACATGTCCATAAATTTTACCAATTTTCTTTGTGACCATTTGCCCCTGTCAGTCTTAAACAGGGCATAACTTTTGACTCATGTCAAATCAGAGTGTGAGACCTGCGCCATTGGACAGAAAATGACGGTTCTCTTTCCGTAGAGTGGTCACATTAAAGTTTTGGCTCAGCGATTTGGGAGATATCGCTGTTTTAAGGTTTTACAGTTGGCTGTTCAGGTTTTAGAAGGCATAATGGGCTGATTTGGGGAGACCCATTAAGGGGGCTGGTGGAAGCTATAAATAGAGGGTGAGAGTTGTGGAGAATAGTTTACTTTATCCATTCCCTCATTTGGTTGCCTTGTGCTTCTCCATTCTCTAACACCTTTCCACCATTAAAAATCTAGATCTACATAGAAGAATCATAGATCTACACCATTGGAGGTTATATCTACACCGAATGAAGGGGGATTTCATCGAATCGAGGAGTTTGGATCAAATTCCTTGCTGTCCGGATCTAGATCTACACGTTTTTGAGTTGTTCAAAGGATTTGGTGAGTGATTTACATCTCTCATTCGGATTCATGCAAGTATATGAGTTTTAGGATGTTAATTTCATCATTTTCATGTCATTTTCCTTAGATCTACATCATGCTAAGTTCATTTACATAGGAATCATTCTAAGATCTGATCCAGATAAATTTAAATGGTAAATTTTATGTCATTTCATATGTTTATGCAAGTTAGATCTATCATATATGTTTATATGTCCACTTATCATGATTTTAGTGAATTAATTGTTATTGTTGATGAAATTGTTAGGGATTTTATAACATGTTTATGAATGTACCGAGTGTATTGGATGAGTTGGATTCATTGAATTTGTCGTTTGGCGAAGTTTTGGTTGAATTGGATTAGATTTGTATGCATTCGAGTATTCATGGATCGGTCCAGATCTGCGATGAATCTGTGACATATCAGTGATGGATTTGTGATGGATCGGTCAGTGACGAATTTGTGATGGGTCGGTCAGTGACATATTTGTGATAGATCTGTCAGTGACGGATTTGTGAAGGGTCGGTCATTGACGGATTTTTGATGGGTCGGTCGATCATGGATGGGTCGGTCAGCGACGGATTTGTCATGGATCGGCCATTGACGGATTTGTGATGGGTCGGTCAGTGTTGGATCAGTGACGGATTTGTGATGGGTCGGTCAGTGACGGATTTGTTATGGGTCGGTCGATCATGGAGGGGTTGGTTAGCGACGGATTTGTGATGGATCGGTCAGTGACGAATTTGTGATGGGTCGGTCAGTGACGGATCAGTGAAGGATTTGTGAGGGATCGATCAGTGACCGATCGGTGTAGCTAATCCAGTGATGGATCAGTGACGGATTTGTGATGGATCGATCAGCGACCGATCGGTGGTAGCTAATCCAATGTTGGATCAGCGACGGAATGGATGGCCCAGATCAGTGACGGATTAGTGATAGATGGATCAATGACGGATCAGTGATGGATTGATGCAGAAATGAACCAGGGGATATAATATCATTTCAGAAGCGCTGCTGAAGGCTGTTTTGACATTTTGGCCAGTTTTTCATAGCGAAAAAGCTGGAAATTCTATTAAATGCAGTTTTGACCAAATGTGGCATGTTTTGAGTTGGGTGATGATGATGGCTCGAAGGTGTTCTAAGCTTAACAACACTAAACTGTCTTGAGTTGGGTGATAATGATGGCTCTAAGGTGTTCTGAGCTTAATAACTCTAAAGTGTCCTGAGTTGGAGAATAATGATGACTCTAAAGTGTTCTGAGCTTATGGAGTAGTCGTGGATGATAGCGACTAGAGATGTGAAGGCTAAGATATTATTGTTTTCGAAGGTTCTAGCGGACTCGGAGAAGGGGTAAAATAAAGACCAAATTGTATGGTCGAGTACCTTGGGGGTTTCGATGTATGTCCTAGAGACATGTTGAGTATAGCGTGTAATACGTTTCGTTGTATATCCTACGGAGTTTTGCTAGAACCGGGGTTGCCATTAGCCCTTGATATACGGCAGAAGGCCGTCATACGATTAACAGTGGTTTCGAGGCAAGGATGGCAGTGATAGCCAGAGTCTGTCATGCATGCTAGATGCTTTGTTTGTACCATCTCACATAGGTTGTCTGACTTCGGAGTAGATGTTCCTTGGGTGCTTGTCTGATATTGGTTTAGGCCTCTGGGGCTTGTATTCGAGGGATGTTGAATTCGACTAGAATGACCTATGTGAGAGATATATACATATATATATATTTGGTTGCTGTTGGATGATGGTTGAGTTGTGTGACATGATTGAATGGTTGATTTTGATTGCCATGGATGAATTGATTTCCTTTGATTGTATGGATTGTAAAGGCTGCCACTGTCAGGTGTGGGGAAGGCGGTCGTGGTTTCTTCTCTGAAGTTTTGGTAGATGGGTTTGTTTATTTACCTTTTCTCATATACTTTTCTGATGGAGGTTGTTAGCTGTTTTATCGCTCACTAAGACTGTTGTCTGACTCCAGGTTTTATGTTTTCCTCTTATTACCTTGGGCTGTTCATCTACGGTATTGTGGATGGGCAGACTAAGTTACAAGTTGTAGATGGTAGATCTTAGTGGACGATGTTGATTTCCAAAGATGAGCAGGAGGCTGACGTATTATTTCTCATATTATGCCTATATGGATGTTCCGCTATTGTTTGTTGTACTCTGAGTGTTATGTAGTGAGGCTATCATGTACAGATTTCTACCGTTGTTCCAAGGTTGTATGGACTTCTTTCAAGTTGATATGGAAGTTTTAGATTTATGTTATATGAAACCTTGCTATCTCTACCTGTTGTATATTTTTCTATTATATTTTTTCCTTGCGTTATGAGTGCTATGACAGGTTCCGATTGTTTTACCATATCTTGATGATTGTCCATGGCAGCCTGGCACACCTTTCAGTGCATCATTTCTCTTGTTAAGTGCGGGTGCTATGGGCGGTCGTCACATTTGGTATCAGAGCTTTGGTTGACGATTTTAGCCAAAGTTCAAGGACGTAATAACGTATGAGAGACGTACTTGTAGATTTCAATGGATGTATACTATATATATTAGCATATAGTGAACTCTTTTAGTAGTTTTTCTTGGAAGTGGCTAATCATTCTAAATTGCAGATTTAGAATGAGTCATCGTACAATAAGGCATACTGCTAGGGATGGAGCTGGTTCTAGAGGGGGCAATGGCAGTATACCATAATACCCTGTCATGTTTGAAGCCATGATAAAGGCATTCATGTGGAGGGTACCCGCTCCAGAAACAGGTGCGGTAGACGTAGGGGTGCAGGTTTAGGTGCCGAGACAGGTGGATTTTGCAAAGTTGTGCAAGGACTATACTTCTCTAGGAGGAAAGCCATTGAAAGGGATAGAGCCAACAGAGGAGGTTCAGAGATGGTTAGATTCTTGTGTTCATATTTTTGGAGACTTGGGCATAGACGATGCTACAAAGAGGAAGCTAGCATCAAGGCAGCTACATGGAAGAGCTATGGATTGGTGGCGCTCTGTTATGCTTGAGACTCCAGAGGACGAGATTACATGGGATCAGTTCAGAATGAGGTTTGAGGCTAAGTTCATATCCACCGCTCAGAAGTCCGTTCTCTTCAAGAAGTTTGTAGAATTGAAGCAGAATAGGAGGCCAGTTTTGGAGTATGTTTCTGACTTTGAAGCTTTGTCTAACTATGCTCGCTCCTACATTGATACTCCATATCAGAAGAATGAAAAGTTTGTGCTAGGCTTGGACAAGAATATAGGGGAGCCATTGGTGGATCATCTTGACAATCCATATGAGAAGATTGTTAAAAAGGCCGTTAGACATGGAAGCTTGTTTCCTAAGGAAGAGGAAGTTGTTGTTGCCGCAACTAAGGAAGCTCCGAAACCATAGAAGGGTGACAACAATAACAACAAAAAGAGGAAGCAGCAACAGAATGAAGGGGAAAGTGTTCAGAAAAAGCAGAAGGGTGAAGTGACTTGCTATAACTGCTGGCAGAAAGGCCATTTTGCTAACGAATGCAAGAACCCCAAGGCAGAGAATAAGTGCTTCAAGTGTGGAAAACCTGGACATGAGAAGAAAGATTGTCCAGAGGCAGTTAAGGGAAGACAGATTGTGAAGGCATACGCTTTGGAGGCTGTGCCACCTTCTTCAAGGGGTCCGACTGCTGAAGAGAAAGGGAAGGGTGTCATGGTACAAGGTACTCTTTCTGTTGAAAGTGTTTCAGTTTGAGTGTTGTTCGACACTGGGGCATCGCTTTTGTTTGTTAGCTATGAGCTTGTGTGTCGCTTGGGTTTGGTACACAAGATTTGGGATAGACCATTGATTGTGACTAATCCAGTTGGGGATTCGTCAAGTTTGTCCATGTTGTGACATGGTCTAGTGTTGTCAAGTCATGGTTTCTGTAACAACCCGAATTTTAATAACATATTAAAATCATAAATCAAGGCAGAATTAAATTTTAAATAAGAATCAGGGAAAACGGGTTGCGCCGTTGCGTTCGTCTCGGAATTCTGCATGGAATATCCGAGTTTTCGAAAATTGGAGTCCGTATGACCAAGTTATGGCCTTCCAAAGTTTCAAGAATTTTCATAACAGAAAACAGCTCGACAGTCGAATTCAAAATTCGAATTCAAAACCCAGAAGCAGCCTGGGCGGGAAATTTACCGCCCAGACCCGGCCCAGGTCGACTGGGGAGTCAACTGGGCAGTCGACCCCCCCCCCCCCCAGACCAGGTCGACTGGGCAGTCGACCTGGTCCCCGAGCCCAATTTTAGGCCTGGTTCATTTCTGATGTATCCGGTCACGTTTTTAGTTTGGATTCGTCTGTCTAATCCTATATAAACAGCCTCCTAGCCTCATTCTCTTTACACCATTCTTCTCTAACCTTATGATGCATAAATTCTGGATGAACATGGCCTCTTCTCCTCCTCTAAATTAAATTAATTAATTAATTAAATCAAGACAAGGATATGCTGTTCAAGAGGAGATTCAAGTCAGGCTAGGATTCAAGTGAAGATTCTAACAACTTAAAGATCAACAAGATCAATCAAATCAAGATCCAACGACTCAGCGATTCAACGACTAGTTTCTAGATCTCAATTGCTTAGACCTCGATCTATAAGTTCAAGTTATTTTTAGATTCAAATTTGTAAATCGTAATATGGACATGAAACAAAATGAAGTTGGACCTGAGCTTGATTTTCTATTTAGATTTGTTTTTGTTTCTTTCTTGGATCTTGACTATTGGGAATATTACCAATGACATTAGAATCGTGACTATGACTTGAACATAAGATTGTGCCTATGCCTATGATTGTGAACATGAGACTATGCCTA
Organism: Allium sativum; assembly: GCA_030737875.1. Taxonomy (NCBI): domain Eukaryota; kingdom Viridiplantae; phylum Streptophyta; class Magnoliopsida; order Asparagales; family Amaryllidaceae; genus Allium; species Allium sativum. The sequence goes on along the minus strand of CM060922.1, from coordinate 16,958,227 downwards.
TGATTGTGAACATGGAACTATGACAATGCCTATGCCTATAAGACTATGCCTATGCCTATGACCGTGAACATAAGATTATTACCTATGGCTATGACAAGGACAACTATGAATAACACCTATGATTCATGACTAGGAAAGTCTTGCCTAGGATTTTGACTATGAAATTTGGATCTAGACTTGATTATTCAGCCTATTCTTGATTATCTGTGGATCTTGATCTTGGGAATTTACCTATTAAGTTAGGTCTACCCATGTTCATGAACCTATGTTATTTATTCAACCCTTTTCATGTCATAATATTATTATGCTTGTGATGTTGAATTAGTTATCATCCACAAGTTCGGGACTATCACCTTAAGCCATGACTATCACCCTATTATGCTAGATTTGAAAGCCTTTTACTTTCTATATGCCAAGTGATGTTGTAACCAATTATCTCAAGTTATATCATGCCAGTCTTGAAATCTCTTTTATCGCTTTATGCTCGTCTCTTTTGCCTATCATAGTTTTGATGTTATTCCCTTTATCTCTATATTTAGATCTACCTGTAATTTAGATCGATTCACGTTTACCTGCGATGGGAATACGATTTGGATAGAATACGCAAAACATGAATTGGTTGCGAACTTGAATCATGAACTTGATAATAGGCGAAAACTTGAAACATGAACATTGTTATAACTTGAATCTAGAGGTGGACATGAAACTTATTCTTGAAACTTGACTTGACATGAATCTTGAAATTGAACATGACACTAGATAAACATGAAAATGACCAACTCGAGGTTGGGTTGAGTTTGCAGCGTAATCCTACCTGGAACCGCCCGGCGAATCCAGTGGCTGCAAACAATAGGATCCAATGTGGGTAGTTGGTCATATCGCGCTTTAAATCCGAGGTTAGATTGAGTTGTGGCGTAAGACTGTTTGGAACCAACCGACAGCCACAACAATAGCTGTCTAATGTGAGAGGTTGGGGTGCATTAATGAATTAATGCCACATGATAGGGTTAAGTCATGAACCGCTTGAATATACTTAACCAACTTGACATGATGATTTGATAGGGTTAAGTCATGAACCGCTTGAATATGCTTAACCAACTTGACACGATGATTTGGTAGGGTTAAGTCATGAACCGCTTGAATATACTTAACCAACTTGACACGATGATTTGATAGGGTTAAGTCATGAACCGCTTGAATATACTTAACCAACTTGACACGATGATTTGATAGGGTTAAGTCATGAACCGCTTAAATATACTTAACCAGCTTGAAACATGATTGGTAGGGTTAGGCCATGAACTTAAGTGACAAACACCTAACCAACTTGATACATGATTCATAGGGCTAAGTCATGAACTTGAACGACGACACTTAGCCAACTTGACATGACACGTGGGCAGGTTAAGTCACGAACTCGAATGACAACACTTAACCTACTAGACGGAAACCCTAGTTACGCGGTCCTTTTCAGCCGTAACCCACTAGATGTATCACGGTACCCTGGAACTAGGCAGGGTGGGGCACGATTACTGGGCTGATTGTAACAACCAGAACGACGGCAGGAGGGGTGCGCCAGTGTAGGTTCTAACAGAGTGCGGGCGTGCACGCAACTCCGAAGCAGAAAAAGAAGGCATTGGGCATCAGTAGATTTATCTGTGCATGCTTGATTCGTGTCGGTGGTTGACACCTTAGGGCTGGATACACCCTAGGGTGGACCTAGCACAGGTGACTACATTCGTGATAGGGCCGTATGACACAGACACATGAACGAGCTAGGACATGTAGGGAGCCGATCGATTAATAGATCGTTACGTGGAAAAAGGGCGTTGTCGACAGGTAGCATAATCCCTAGTGGTCCTAGGTGGCATCAACCCTAGTCGAATCTAGAAAACGTTCAATAGGTAGCATAATCCCTAGTGGCCCTAGGTGGCATAAATCCTAGTTGAACACACGATAGTTCATGATAAGGGAACCCGGCCAGACCAAGGGTGGCAGTCCAAACGATTTCAAGAATGGTGGCACTACGTGATGAAGCCCGTACGATATACGGCAAGGGACTATACATATACATGGAAAGGATTATATGAGTTGGGGAAAAAACTACATATACGGTGTATTAGGTTGGTCTACTAGTAAGTGGACCATTTCATGACATTGGGCAAGGGACATCTCATAGCTAACACATGGCACGGGTAGGGATACTAGTACGGGTGGTGCAGAGCAAATTGATATCATAGAAATATGTTATACTCGATAGAAACCTCGCGATGTGATACTTGGTAGGAACCTGGTGATGCTACTTACGGATGTTATACTTGATTCATAGTGCCAGTAGTTTATCTTGGTACCTTGGTTTATCTTGTTAGCGTAGTTTGTCTTGTTATCTTAGTTTATCTTGACTACCTTGACATCATGCTTATGGCTACTTTCAGTTTATACATGTCATGTTACCTTTACTTGTTTTATGCTTAAAGTCACTTGGACTTACTCAGTCTTTATGACTGACCTAGTTTTGTTTCGCCTCTTTCTCTTCCGTTTCCTCCCCCTAGGTTCTCAGGGTGGGAATACAGCTTAGTTCGGATCTTACCAAGCTCCAAGGCTCTATCATGTACGACTTGGATCTTATCTTGGCTATGGCTTGCTTTACTGCCTTACTTGGAGAATATTTTATGACTAAGGTTTTATGCTTCTTTATTATTGCAAGACAGATTTCGATGTACTGAATTTAATGACATTTTGATGTAAAAGGCTTTAGACCTTACTAGATTTTAAAGAAATGAAATCTCGTTTTTCTTCCGCTGTTTTATATGTTCTGTCTTGTAATATTTTCTGTGTATGTTTACCTAGATAATGCTCCATCAAAGCTAGTGCATTCCCTATGTGAGTGACCCTAGCAGAGGTGGGGTGTTACACTTGGTATCAGAGAAGAAGTTTATCAGACTGGGCAAAAGTTTTCAAAAACCTTCTGGAACTAGTTTTCGAAACGTTTACAAAGAAGCAAATTTTCAAGAAAATTTTGTTTTGATTAAAAGGCATATTCCCCACAGCCATATGCACCATCTTTTGATTCTCTCTTGAAATCTCTTCTCTCTCTTTTCACCATAGTTTCGTAGGCATCCGACATATGTCGAAGGGCAAAGGAGTGCCCAACCTCCATCTGTAGCCGCAGTAGTTCCATCTACGTCTAATGTTATTTCAAGCTGTGTAGAGTTGTCGTGCGTTGGAGGTAGCTTTCGAAGGACTTATCAGCAAACTATATAAGGATAGTAAGAACAAGAGACTAGTTGTTATAGCTTAATCCATGAAGGAGAAAAAGGTGAAAGGAAAGAGGCCAAAGTGAAAACCATGACAAGAGAGAGTATCTTTAGTATGGTAGGAAGGGACAAGATCGTCGAGAGGGCAATTGTATGCTCTCACTACTAGCGTATCTAAGAAAGGTGGTAACATTTCTGTTAAAGGTTTAGCTTTTCTTTCCTATCATCCCGCTAGAACTTTGTTTTTGTACATCGCATCCTTTTAATTATGCTTCGATAATTGAGTCTCTGCACCTTAGTACTAGCGTAGTAGAGGATCCCATTTTTGTCTCAAATCCTGTTGGGGAACCGGCTCGTTTATTCATGACTTGTTTGGATTTGAAAATGTCGATGAAGTAATGCTTATGTTTTCGGGCTATGGGTTGATTCTAGGGACGGAGTGGTTATCCAGTAAGGGTGCCATTCTCGGTTTTGAAAGGAGGGTAGTAAGACTCTTTATTTGCCTCGGTAATGCCCTCAAAGTCTCGTATAATCTTTAGGGTTCTGTCATGATTAGTTACCTAGAATCTCTTGTTGCGTTTGTTGATCTGCTCGAGTAGTGTTCGCCACTAAGGCGGATGGTTCGTTTCGCTTATGCATGAGTTATAGGAAATCACCTTTGGCAACATGGTTGGCATTTGTTTATTTTCAAAAGATAATTCATCTATGTGGAATGCCTTCTAGTAAGTGAATAAGATCCAAGATTCACTACTGAATTTTGGAGAGCTTGCATGAAACCATAAGTATACAGTTATGTTTGAGCCGAGTATACTAGAAGGTGAATAAGTGAAAGTGGAACGAGAGGCAACAGTGAAATGAGTTCCAATTCATATTTTGGAAATAAGAATCAAGGAGCTATGAAATTGTGAAGTTAAAAACGGTCAAAGCACAATGGAGTTAAGCTCAAGGGAATGCGACTTAGAAGATTGAAGACTAGACACGCACATCATATCTCTTTTTAAGAGTATATCCTTGACCCCTCTTTTCCTGTAGAGTTTACTTGCATGCTATTTTTAAGTATATCCTCTCGGTCCTATTCTCAATCCTATTTCTGTTGAAAACCCCATAGGGAGTATGACCCATTTGTTAGTAACACATGTTGGGGCTTGAGGATGTTTGTTGGGTTGACTAAACTTTTTGGGATATGGGTTGGTTTTAGGAAGGGATTTCTTGCGACCCAAAAAGTAGTCCATCATGCATAGTTTATAGAATCACATATATATTGGTTGGGTTGAGAATTTCTTTGGGTGTCAGTCTGATGTTGATTTCGGTCTTCGGGGCTGATGCTTAGGGAGTTCTTCTCCTAATCAATATGTATGTGGCGTAGATTTCCAGTTTTGACATTGCCTAATGGGCACAAGGTTTTTACTTGCTTCTATCATTCGATTTTACCTTAGGTAGAACCCTATGGATGTAAACATGTAATTGAAACATGTTATGGTTGATGGTTGCAAGTGGTTGCAAGTTGTTGCTAGTGGTTGCTCGTGGATGCATATACACGCACATTAGGCACTAGATCGGTTAGTCACCTTTCATATTGCATATGCATGAGTGTTTATACTTGTTTGTGGATGAAATTGAATGTGTTATCATGCGGATGTTGCATATGGATGGATGTTTGTGCACACATATAGTGTTTATGTGACTAGGACTATTTGCATACATGTTGGTCTCATGGCACTAAGCATATTTTGCATCCAGAAGATCAATCAGGCCTGATCATTTGCATTAGACAAGGAACATATACACACACTTCTTGCATATGTTCATACATCATTAGAAATCTCTTAAGGACAATGATTGCTCGTGAATGATGATTGAGTAGATGGATGATTGGATGGTAGGATATATTCTTCCTAACTTAGAGATTTCGGGGACGAAATCCTTTAAGGAGGGGAGAATGTAACAACCCGAATTTTAATAACATATTAAAATCATAAATCAAGGCAGAATTAAATTTTAAAATAAGAATCAGGGAAAACGGGTTGCGCCATTGCGTTCGTCTCAGAATTCTGCATGGAATAGAGTCCGATTTTTTGAAAATCGGCGTCCGTATGACCAAGTTATGGCCTTCCGAAGTTTCAAGAATTTTCAGAACAGAAAACAGCTCGAAAGTCGAATTCAAAATTCGAATTCAAAATTCGAATTCAAAATCCAGAAGCAGGCTGGGCGGGAAATTTCCCGCCCAGACCCAGGTCGACTAGGGAGTCGACTGGGCAGTCGACCCCCCCCCCCCCCAGACCAGATCGACTGGGCAGTCGACCTGGTCCCTGAGCCCAATTTTGGGCCTGGTTCATTTCTGATGTATCCGGTCACGTTTTCAGTCTGGATTCGTCTGCCTAATCCTATATAAACAGTCTCCTAGCCTCATTCTCTTTACACCATTCTTCTCTAACCTTATGCTGCATAAATGCTGGATGAACATGGCCTCTTCTCCTCCTCTAAATTAAATTAATAAATAAATAAAATAAATCAAGACAAGGATATGCTGTTCAAAAGGAGATTCAAGTCAGGCTAGGATTCAAGTGAAGATTCTAACAACTTAAAGATCAACAAGATTAATCAAATCAAGATCCAACGACTCAGCAATTCAATGATAGTTTCTAGATCTCAATTTCTTAGACCTCGATCTGTAAGTTCAAGTTATTTTTAGATTCAAATTTGTAAATCGTAATATGGACATGAAATAAAATGAAGTTGGACCTGAGCTTGATTTTATATTTAGATCTGCTTTTGTTTCTTTCTTGGATCTTGACTATTGGGAATATTACCAATGACATTAGAATCGTGACTATGACTTGAACATAAGATTGTGCCTATGCCAATGATTGTGAACATGAGACTATGCTATGATTGTGAACATGGAACTATGACTATGCCTATGACTATAAGGCTATGCCTATGCCTATGACCATGAACATAAGATTATTACCTATGGCTATGACAAGGACAACTATGACTAAACACCTATGATTCATGACTAGGAAAGTCTTGCCTAGGATTTTGACTGTGAAATTTGGATCTAGACTTGATTATTCAGCCTATTCTTGATTATCTGTGGATCTTGATCTTGGGAATTTACCTATTAAGTTAGGTCTACCCATGTTCATGAACCTATGTTATTTATTCAACCCTTTTCATGTCATAATATTATTATGCTTGTGATGTTGAATTAGTTATTATCCACAAGTTCGGGACTATCACCATATGCCATGACTATCACCCTATTATGCTAGATTTGAAAGCCTATTACTTTCTATATGCCAAGTGAAGTTGTAACCAATTATCTCAAGTTATATCATGCCAGTCTTGAAATCCTTTTTATCGCTTTATGCTCGTCTCTTTTGCCTATCATAGTTTTGACGTTATTCCCTTTATCTCTAGATTTAGATCTACCTGTAACTTAGATCGATTCACGTTTACCTGCGATGGGAATACGATTTGGATAGAATAAGAAAAACATGAATTGGCTACGAACTTGAATCATGAACTTGATAATAGGCGAAAAATTGAAACATGAACATTGTTATAACTTGAATCTAGAGGTGGACATGAAACTTATTCTTGAAACTTGACTTGACATGAATCTTGAAATTGAACATGATACTTAGTTAAACATGAAAATGACCAACTCGAGGTTGGGTTGAGTTTGCAGCGTAATCCTGCCCGGAACCGCCCGGCGAATCCAGTGGCTGCAAACAATAGGATCCAATGTGGGTAGTTGGTCATATCGCGCTTTAAATCCGAGGTTAGACTGAGTTATGGCGTAAGACTGCCCGGAACCAACCGGCAGCCACAACAATACCTGTCTAATGTGAGAGGTTGGGGTGCATTAATGAATTAATGCCACATGATAGGGTTAAGTCATGAACCGCTTGAATATACTTAACCAACTTGACACGATGATTTGATAGGGTTAAGTCATGAACCGCTTGAATATACTTAACCAACTTGACACGATGATTTGATAGGGTTAAGTCATGAACCGCTTGAATATACTTAACCAACTTGACACGATGATTTGATAGGGTTAAGTCATGAACCGCTTGAATATACTTAACCAACTTGACATGATGATTTGATAGGGTTAAGTCATGAACCGCTTGAATATACTTAACCAACTTGACACGATGATTTGAAGGGTTAGGCCATGAACTTAAACAACAAACACCTAACCAACTTGACACATGATTCATAGGGCTAAGTCATGAACTTGAACGACGACACTTAGCCAACTTGACATGACACGTGGGCGGGTTAAGTCACGAACTCGAACGACAACACTTAACCTACTAGACGGAAACCCTAGTTACGCAGTCCTTTTCAGCAGTAACCCACTAGATGTATCACGGTACCCTGGAACTAGGCAGGGTGGGGCACGGTTACTGGGCTGATTGTAAGCGACCTGAACGACGGCAGGAGGGGTGCGCCAGTGTAGGTTCTAACGGAGTGCGGGCGTGCACGCAACTCCGGGGCAAAATAATCAGGCATTGGGCATCAGTAGATTTATCTGTGCATACTTGATTCGTGTCGGTGGTTGACACCTTAGGGCTAGATACACCCTAGGGTGGACCTAGCACAGGTGACTACATTCGTGATAGGGCCGTACGACACAGACACATGAACGAGCTACGACTTGTAGGGAGCCGATCGATTAATAGATCGTTACGTGGAAAAAGGGCGTTGTCGATAGGTAGAATAATCCCTAGTGGTCCTAGGTGGCATAAACCCTAGTCGAATCTAGAAAACATTCAATAGGTAGCATAATCCCTAGTGGCCCTAGGTGGCATAAATCCTAGTTGAACACGCGATAGTTCATGATAAGGGAACCCGGCCAGACCAAGGGTGGCAGTCCAAACGATTTCAAGAATGGTGGCACTACGTGATGAAGCCCGTACGATATACGGCAAGGAACTGTACATATACATGGAAAGGATTATACGAGTTGGGGAAAAAACTACATATATGGTGTATTAGGTTGGTCTACTAGTAAGTGGACCATTTCATGACATTGGGCAAGGGACATTTCATAGCTAACACATGGCACGGGTTGGGATACTAGTACGGGTGGTGTAGAGCAAATAGATATCATAGAAATATGTTATACTCGATAGAAACCTCACGATGTGATACTTGGTAGGAACCTGGTGATGCTACTTACGGATGTTATACTTGATTCATAGTGCCAGTAGTTTATCTTGGTACATTGGTTTATCTTGTTACCGTAGTTTATCTTGTTATCTTAGTTTATCTTGACTACCTTGACATCATGCTTATGGGTACTTTCAGTTTATACATGTCATGTTACCTTTACTTGTTTTATGCTGAAAGTCACTTGGACTTACTCAGTCTTTATGACTGACCTAGTTTTGTTTCGCCTCTTTCTCTTCCGTTTCCTCCCCCTAGGTTCTCAGGGTGGGAATACAGCTTAGTTCGGATCTTACCAAGCTCCAAGGCTCTATCATGTACGGCTTGGATCTTCTCTTGGCTATGGCTTGCTTTACTGCCTTACTTGGGGAATATTTTACGACTAAGGTTTTGTGCTTCTTTATTATTGCAAGACAGATTTCGATGTACTGAATTTAATGACATTTTGATGTAAAAGGCTTTAGACCTTACTAGATTTTAAAGAAATGAAATCTCATTTTTCTTCCGCTTTTTTATATGTTCTGTCTTGTAACATTTTATATGTATGTTTACCTAGATAATGCTCCATCAAAGCTAGTGCATTCCCTATGTGAGTGACCCTAGCGGAGGTGGGGTGTTATAGTTTCTTTTTTGTGTGTGATTGCTCTGAGCTGATCTTCGCTGGGTTTGAAACTATCTTGAGCATGGGTTAGCTCAAGGGGTATGTGGCAAGAGTGAATTGCGAGAAGCTAGAGGTGAGAGTCGGGAATGTGGAAGGGCGAAAGGTGTTGATTTGATGTAAGACCGAAGATAGAGTCTTCATAAGCTATCTATATTCGCTTGGGATTCCACAGGAAGACTTGTCATCTATGCCGATCTCTAATGAGTTTGAAGATGTCTTTGACGAGGTCGAAGGGTTACCGCCGCATAGTGAGGTTGAGTTAGGATCGATTTGGTCGAGGGTGCTAGGCCCATCTTTTAACTCTTAGGCGTATGGCGCCTAAGGAACAGTGAGAGTTGGAGGTGCAAGTTTGTGACCTTTTGGAAAGAGGATCCATTCGAAGGAGCGTATCCAAATGGGGTGCACCGGTAGTGTTTGCAACCAAGGCCGATGGATCTTTGAGGTTGTGTGTTGAGTATTATGGGCCGAGCAAGGTGACTAGGAAGAATAAGTATCTGCTGCCAAGGATACATGGTTTGTTCGACCAGCTTCACGAGGCAAAAGTGTTTTCTTAGATGGATTAGGCAACGGGGTTTTCACTAGTTAAGGGTGAAAAAGGATAGTTAGATTCCATAGTATATCCGCAGTAGTACGAGGACCTAGAAGTTGAGTCCGTAGTTACGAGATCTCATAAGCCGCTTCGTGTTTGAGGGGAATAACATGGAACAAATTAGGAGGTAGATGGTCATGTTGTTGATAGAATTCCGTGAGGTAGGATAGAGCTATGGATGTATGGATGATGGTTGCTAGTTTGGATGTTAGAATTGGTTGTTTATGGTTGACAGGCATGCGGAATTTGTTTTGGTTGCTTTATTATTAGGAATTTCGGGGGCGAAATTCTTAAAGGGGAAGAATGTAGCAGCCCGCATTTTACGCATCGGAGGATCGTAAAATATTTTTATTTTGTTCCTTGAGGGTTGGATCGTTCTCATCTTTTGGTATGTTGTTCATGGGGATGTAAGACATGTCCATAAATTTTACCAATTTTCTTTGTGACCGTTTTGCCCCTGTCAGTTTTAAACACGGCATAACTTTTGACTCAGGTCAAATCAGAGGGTGAAACCTACGCCATTGAAAAGAAAATGATGATTCTCTTTCCGTAGAGTGGTCACGTTAGAGTTTTGGCTCAGCGGTTTGGGAGATATCGCCGTTTTAAAGTTTTACAATTGGTTGTTCATGTTTTAGGAGGTATAATGGGCTGATTTGGGGAGGCCCATTAATGGGGGCTGGTGGAAGCTATAAATAGAGGGTGAGAGGTGTGGAGAATAGTTTACTATCTCCATTCCCTCATTTGGTGGCCTTGTGCTTCTCCTTTCTCTAACACATTTCCACCATTAAAAATCTAGATCTACATAGAAGAATCATAGATCGACACCATTGGAGGTTAGATCTACATCGATTGAAGGGGGATTTCATCGAATCGAGGAGTTTGGATCAAATTCCTTGCTGTTTGGATCTAGATCTACACGTTTTTGAGTTGTTCAAAGGATATGGTGAGTGATTTACATCTCTCATTCGGATTCATGCAAGTATATGAGTTTTAGGATGTTAATTTCATCATTTTCATGTCATTTTCCTTAGATCTACACCATGCTAAGTTCATTTACACATGAATCATTCTAAGATCTAATCTAGATAAATTTAAATGGTAAATTTTATGTCATTTCATATGTTTATGCAAGTTAGATCTATCATATATGTTCGTATGTCCACTTATCATGATTTTAGTGAATTAGTTGTTATTATTGATGATTTAAAGTTGTTAGAGATTTCATAACATGTTTATGAATGTACTGAGTGTATTGAATGAGTTGGATTCGTTGAATTTGTCGTTTGGCGAAGTTTTGGTTGATTTGGATTAGAGTTGTGTGCATTCGAGTACTCATGGATCGGTCCGGATCTGCGACGGATCTGTGATGGATCTGTGATGGATCAGTGACGGATTTGTGATGGATCGGTCAGTGATGGATTTGTGATGGGTCGGTCAGTGACGGATTTGTGATGGATCGATCAGTGATGGATTTGTGATGGGTCGGTCGATCATGGAGGGGTCGGTCAGCGACGGATTTGTGATGGGTCGGTCAGTGACGGATTTGTGATGGGTTGGTCGATCATGGAGGGGTCGGTCAGCGATGGATTTATGATGGATCAGTCAGTGACGGATTTGTGATGGGTCTGTCAATGACGGATCAGTGACAGATTTGTGATGGATCGATCAGTGACCGATCGGTGGTAGCTAATCCAGTGATGGATCAGTGACGGAATGGATGGCCCAGATCAGTGATGGATTAGTGATAGATGGATCAGTGATGGATCATTGATGGATTGATGCAGAATTGAACCATGTGATATATTATCATTTCAGAAGCGATGCTGAAGGCTGGTTTGACATTTTGGCCAGTTTTTCATAGCGAAAAAGTTGAAATTCTATGAAATGCGGTTTTGACCAAACGTGGCATGTTTTGAGATGGGTGATGATGATTGCTCTAAGGTGTTCTGAGCTTAACAACTCTAAAGTGTCTTGAGTTGTGTGATGATGATGGCTCTAAGGTGTTCTGAGCTTAATAACTTTAAAGTGTCCTGAGTTGGAGAATAATGGTGGCTCTAAAGTGTTCTGAGCTTATGGAGTAGTCGTGGATGATAGCGACTAGAGATGTGAAGGCTAAGATATTATCGTTGTCGTAGGTTCTAGAGGACTCGAAGAAGGGGTACAATAAATACCAAATTGTGTGGTCGAGTACCTTGGGTTTCGATGTATGGCCTAGATACGTGTTGAGTATAGCATGTAATACGTTTCGTTGTATGGCGTATGGAGTTTTGCTAAAACCAGGGTTGCCATTAGCCCTTGACATATGGCAGAAGGCCGTCATACAATTAACGGTGATTTCGAGGCAAGGATGGCAGTGATAGCCAGAGTCTGTCATGTATGCTGGATGCTTTGTTTGTACCATCTCACATGGGTTGTCCGACATCAGAGTAGATGTTCCTTGGGTGCTTGTCTGATATTGGTTTAGGCCTCTGGGGCTTGTATTCGAGGGATGTTGAATTCGATTAGAATGACCTATGTGAGATATATATATATATATATATATATATATATATATATATATATATATATATATATATATTTGGTTGCTGTTGGATGATGGTTGAGTTGTGTGACATGATTGAATGGTTGATTTTGATTGCCATGGATGAATTGATTTCCTTTGATTGTATGGATTGTAAAGGCTATCACTGTCAGGTGTGGGGAAGGCGGTTGTGGGTTCTTCTCTGAAGTTTTGGTAGATGGGTTTATTTATCTACCTTTTCTCATATACTTTTCTGATGAAGGTTGTTAGTTGTTTTATCGTTCACTAAGACTGTTGTCTGACTCAAGGTTTTAAGTTTTCCTCTTATTACCTTGGGCTGTTCATTACGGTATTGTGGATGGGCAAACTGAGTTACAGGTTGTAGATGGTAGATCTTAGTGGACGATGTTGATTACCGAAGAGGAGCACGAGGCTGACGTATTATTTCTCATATTATACCTATATGGATGTTCCACCATTGTTTGTTGTACTCTGAGTGTTATGTAGTGAGGCTATCATGTTCAGATTTCTACCGTTGTTCCAAGGTTGTATGGATTTCTTTCAAGTTGATATGGAAGTTTTAGATTTCTGTTGTATGAAACCTTGCTATCTCTACCTATTGTATATTTTTCTATTATATTTTATCCTTGCGTTGTGAGTGCTACGACAGGTTCCGATTGTTTTACCATACACCTGGCACACAATGAGTTGCAATGTCCACTTTGTTATTTTGTTAAGTAATTCATCACAATATTCTGCTTTTTTTGTTTGTGTGTATACGATAATCGTTAAAGTAAATACAAAATATTTATAAAAATTTCTATCACATCAATGGGTTCTTTGAATCTATGCGAGAAGAGAATATGATTTTATGTTCTAGTTATAATCTGTACAGCTATCCGTAGCATGTTGTAAATATGATCCTACATTCATGTTTAAAAAGCGGACAGTTCAAGATGGGGCTTTAGAGCATGGAGAGGCATTCAATGGAATGCCCGCTGGCATGTATGGCCAGAGTTTGGGTGATGTGGGGAGGCTGAGCTCAAGATGCAATAATTATGCCCAAGCTAATGGTGGACCCATTTTGATTTCAGGTTGGTGATCGCTGATCTGGTACATCAGAAATACAGTACCGGTCTTCTAAATATGCAATGGAGGGATGACTTCGTGTATTTCCGGACCCAGCCCATTTTCGGGCACTAAGGGCTAGTTGCACTTTTGTATTAGTTCGTGGTTTTGCGTTGAGTTATCCTTTTTTTAAGTTGATCGATCAAATATTATTGGCTAGTGAAGCTTACATGGCGTGCAAGCAATTACAAGCGTTTTGCTTTCACGCTAGATTCCCCTTTTGTTCTTTATTGGGAACTAAACAGATTTATACAGATGACGGCTGATGTGAACACGTCATTGACATTCATATAGATAAAATTTCCACCTTTTTTAACTACTGATGGCAAATTCAACCATTAATTACAATATTATTATTTTTGTGTTTGATAAAGTGATAACGTGAAAGTTAATGATGTTAATATTAGAGGACTGCTCTCCTTTGTTTTCTTGTTTCAGAGGATTTTCTCCCATACTATACAATACAGAAAACAATACATGTCAATTCTATTATTTTGGAAAATGTCCCAACCTTCGTATTGATCTTTTACTGTTAAGATGGCCACAAGTTACCAACGTACCATATAAAACCTTTATATGGATGTTGCATCTATTGTTTGGTTTAATGAAAATTGAAGCATTCATTTAGACTATTTTACTTTGTTAGATTACATTAAGTTTTTCTTTTAAAAAAAATCTATAATGAAAAATCTATAATGAAACAATGGTTACATAGGTGATTCATTTGTTTATTTTTTATTATTTTTTAACTACTGAGATGTTCATATATAATTGTACAAAATTTTTAAGTAATACATACATATTATAAGTCAAAATATAAAAGATGTCCAATGGCTCAAATCAAAATCAACATAGGATATGAACGAGAAAATAGTGTTGGACATACATTGTTGTAACACCTTGTAATTTTTGATAATTAAATAATTAAATTAAAAAGTAAATTGTGATTATACATAACTGGAAAAATAAGAAATTTTTACAGAAATTAAAATCAGACTTTAAAATCTATCTTATTATATATGAAATACCATTTTGCAAAAAGAAGTCTAGAAACTAAGAGAAGTTAAGTATAATGGTGTTATCATAACATATTGAATATGAGATTTTTAGGATATACATATATTCCCAACTCCATTTCTGTTACTTTAAAAAATCCTACCACCACTAACAAAATCATAATCCCCAAATCAATTCTAAATCCATCCAATCAAGTCCAAATTGAACAATTATTTATGGAATTAATCACCAAAGAGGGAGTTATAGAAATAAATCAAGGTTATTGAGATAAAAGGCGAAACTCTAGACAATAAAGAAGGAGTTGTATTGGATTGTTGAGGATGCACATTTATCGAGGAGCGAGACTCATTCTATTTGGATATATATTAGTATTATATACTTGTTCAACCTTTATGGTTGTAAAACACATTGTAAATGATGTAGCGAAAATTGGAAAGTAATTTTTATTATGAACATGATTATATTATTGTTATTCCGCCTTTTTACAAAGCCATCGCACTTAGGATTTCTGTCTATCAAAGTGCTCAGGACATGATCATGTACTTAGACGAACTTGGAAAATCTTGATTGAAGCGATGAAGTTCACATAAAACTAGAAGTTTGGAAGAACATGATTAGAAAATTGTTATTCCGCCTTTTTACAAAGCCATCGCACTTAGGATTTCTATCTATCGAAGTGCTCAGGACATGATCATGGACTTAGACGAACTTGGAAAATTTTGACTGAAGCGATGGAGTTCACATAAAACTTGAAGTTTGGAAGGCAATAATACAGACTAGTAGGAATCTGATGTTCTCGGATCAGTATAACCTCGTGTGGTTTGGGTCGGTATTCTTTGGATAGCTTCAAACCAGTATCCACATCGCTCTTCGAATCGGTGCAACTCCCCAATACCGGGTCGGCATGAGTAAATTGCGTCGGATTGGTGCTACCATGCAAACTCCGGATAGGTAAAGATGGGATCGACATAACACTTTGGCAACTCAAGAATTTGGACTTCAGAAAATGGCTAAGGCACAACCTTCATTTGGGTCAGCATGCCCGAATCAGTATCGATCCAGATCCGGATCGGTACCGGTCCAAAGGACAATGGATTGGCTGATCCCGGCTCTCTCTACTTCGGACTTGGCCTTCTCATGATCCTGTTTTGTGTTTGAAGAGGAAAAAGAACCAAATCTCCCGCTCTGTGAATTATAAGCTTTGTTTTACATTAGTAGGCATTTTTAGTTTTTCAGCCTAAGTTGGTTTATGATGGTGAGTTTTTGGGAATTCGACTGTCTGATAGCTTTGTGTTTTGACTTGTTTTGGGATGGTTTGATGCTTTGTTTTGAGACAGTTGAACACGGTTGTTGTTACGTTGAGGATTTTCTTATTTTTATGGAAATTGGAGAGTTGGAATTTTTGACATGCTACTGTCTGGTTTGGCCATTGTGATTTGTTCTTCGACGTGGCACTGCACTAAGGTCTCCCTATCCATGACAAAAGATCTAGCTTCGGTGGTGTTTGGATTTCGGTTGGTTGTGTCTTACTTCCTTTGCAATGTCTGCAGGTCGTTTGTCAAATTCTTGTGTAAGATCATTCTAGGTTTTGTGTTATGAAACTATTTGTTTTGTTCTCGCATTTTTCGTTTAGCCCTGCATTGTACTAGCTTTACTGCATTTTAAGTGCTGATATAAGGTGTAGTCTTGGTCATTCTCATAAAGAACCGCCTGTGCAAAAGATGACAGCACGTGATGGTTAGTGTTAGTTCACTAGGCTAGCTGTTGTTGATTGTTTTTGTGGCTCTACGCGATTGTCATTGTTGTACCTAGTTATTAGGTCAGCATGTCCTTATGTAATTCTTTAATCATTAAAGTTGTATTATTTTGCCTTCCTACATAGTGTGTTGTCTGATACTCACTCCTTGTGCGGAGTAGGATAAAATGTAGTCTAGTTTATAGTCTAGCTCCTGTGTTGTAAGCTCGAACAATTTGAGTGGACAATACACTATGAAAACCGTCTGTGATGGGCAGATCACTTTAAAAACCGATTGTAGCAAGTTGGTAATATATCAATCTCTTGTAATATTTATAATAATTATTTGTTATAATAATATAAGTGTTACAAATCACTATAAAAATTGGTCGGTCTTGCCAAAAAATAAACTTCATAGCAGACTACATATTTGGAATGAATTCAATAGGAATTATTAACCAAATTCATAAATGAATAATTACTATTTTATAGAAATTATTTACCAAATACACACACACTAACTTAACTTCCGATAGCAAACATAAATGTTGTATGTAAAAGTGCTCTAAAACTATTAAAAATGTTGTAAATTACCATCTCCCTACTCATGATCTCTCACTCACACACATACACAGATATATATATATATATATATATATATATATATATATATATATATATACACACACACACACATACATATAGAGAGAGAGAGAGGAATGTTCCGAAACACCCCTGTTTTATAGCACCTCTACATATTCTTGAGCTACACCAATCTAAATTCAATTAGAATTTATGGATGCTCAATCATATGTATGTATCTATGTATATATATATACATAATCTATCCAAAATCTGAGTTCGTTCCGACATTCGCTGAATAATTTATTTGATATTTAAATTTAACTGTTTGAATAAATGTTTGAATGGTGAATAATTGAGGTAAGATTTTGAAAATGTTACGAATGTCGGAACAAGCTCAATTTTTGAATAGATGATTATATATATGTAGATCGAACACCTACAAATTCGTGTTGGATTTGGACTGGTGTAGCGCATAAAGGGGTAGGTGTGCTACAAAACAGGAATATCTCATAATACTCCTCATATATACACACACATACACACTCAACAAAATGATTGTTATTTTACTATAAACGAAAATTAATTTTCCGTCTATCAAGCATCAAATTCCACTTAACCTTCCATTTCTTCAAATTCTTTTTCCCCTCCTCGGTTCTCTCTATTCTCAATCGTCTCCATTTTTTCTTCAACTCCTATTTTCCTATTCTTATATCTTCACCTTGCATTGCGATTGTACGGACGATTGAACACAATTATACTTTTGTTGCCTATGTTAAGCTAGTGAAAGGAGATGATCACATAGGCACATTTAGGCCATTACTTTGATATTTTACTTGGTTTGTTTTACGTGGTACAACTGCTTCTTTCACGCAATCTAAACTAGCCTTATCCATACGTTTTATCAATGTATGTATAACTGAATTGTTGATCACCAGTTTTGACACTTAGGTACTGTGAAGACCCGTAACTTCCCCGTAAAGGAAAGCGACGGATAGTTCGAGAACAAACCACAACAGAACGCATACAGAAGAACGTTTCATTGTATATTACAACAATGCATCAGATTACAAGAATATACAGAGTATAATTGAATATTACACAGAAATATCAGAGATTTAAATTACATTTAAATACATAGCAGCGGAAAATAATACAATACACAACTAGAAGTAGATATACGGATACAAAGCTTTCCGGATATCGTTCCAGCTGTAAACCAGGATCCTGTGAATATAAATCTGCAAAACCAAAACTACTAGCTGCCCGTGTCAAAATAAGGGCACCCAGAGTTTAGGTTAAAACAATAAACTCCAGGTCAGTCATGTGACTGGTGTGAGAACTAAAACAGTTTTTAATCTTTATTTTCAAAGGTAAATCAAGGGACCACGCCGTATAACACGGAACGGGTTTCCTCCCAAGAATACCAGTGCATAAAACAAACAGCGCAATGCTAAATAAAGAAAGATGAAGCTGTTATAAGACCCAGGTCCTATCACACAATGCAACGCAAGCCGGGGAATAGGGTTTTCCCTTATAACAGCCAAAGAATGCTTGATACGTTTAAAACAAATCATTTGATACTATTATAAGTGCATAGTGCATAAAACAACTTCAAATCATAAGTATCAATCATAGGCGGCATGGGTACCATATATCATGTCGCCATATATAGGTTTACAAATAAAACCGCAAAGTCACGTATTTGGAAATTGGATTTCCTTCTATGAACCGAGGCAAAAGATAGTCCTCAACCGATTCGAGACTGTCTAGCCCGAGCCTCAGGCAAGTACTCTGTCAAGCCTTTGGATCGTCAGGGCCGGTCCACCGATGTGGATTAAAATGCCTGAACACTGCGTTTCCCCGCCCTTTGGGGCGTAAACGAGCCAACGAATGGCTCCATCGGTTCGAGAACGACCGATCAATCCGAGGCGCCTCGCAACAGCAACAACCACATAAGTCAAACTCGTCAGGGCGTGTAAAACCACTGACGCCACTTCTAACTAGAAAGAAACGCATGCCCTCCCTGAGGTCCGTCTCCCGTTTTTGGTTCATACCTGGTGTGAAACACGCGAGGTAAACGTTACACAAAGCTACGCCACAAAGGCCGTGCTTTGATCATCACCACAAGACTTTGCTTTTCAACAGAAGCCTTGATCATTTGCATCTTAGCATGCCACACAGGCAAACCATCCTATGTCAGACACACAGTCCATTTACAAGTCCGTCCTGGGTCTGAACGAAACCGGAGGCACCTAGTACCCCGCATATCCATCGATCTCCAAGTACGTCTGGACGATCACTAACTGTTTCCATCTTCTTGGGTGTACAGCCCAATCAAGATCATCAGTTATCACCCAAACGACGTGAAGACCTCCGGTCTTCGACCATCGTCTTCATCTTCGACTTATCGTCGTATCAGTTATTCAGAATGGGATAAACCCGGTCTTTCCGAATAACTCGCGTATATATTATAAAAGTGTTACACAAACACAACATACGCCTCATTCCAATTCATTAGTCACTAACCGTAAATTAATCAAGAGAATAATTTCCCAAATATTAACCCCGAAGGCCGAAACCAACATCAGATCAATATCCAGAAAACCATTCTACTTAGCTAACCGACAGTTAGTTTCTAAATTTCACGTTCAAATCTAATTAAAGATTTAACTATCGCCTGGAGCAAAACTGGTGATACTCCATTCTCGATCTTTTCAATCTAATTAAAGATTCATTAAAACTCCACTTAGTTTTAATCTTTGACTGGGTTAAAGAATCAGTGTCATTTAAAACACGGTTCACGATAAACCCAAAATCACATTCCATTAATTATCGGGTTAAAGAACAAGTGTTATTTAAAACACTGTTCACGATAAACCCAAAAATCAATATCCATTCAATTCCAATTAAATATTATTTAATTGGTACACTTCATTAAATCTAAATAAAAAGATTTAATCTTTTCTCAACTGGGTTCAAGAACAGTGTTAGTGAAGACACCATTCACGACAAACCCAAATCACATTCATTAATTATCGGGTTAAAGAACAAGTGTTATTTAAAACACTGTTCACGATAAACCCAAAAATCAATATCCATTCAATTCCAATTAAATATTATTTAATTGGTACACTTCATTAAATCTAAATAAAAAGATTTAATCTTTTCTCAACTGGGTTCAAGAACAGTGTTAGTGAAGACACCATTCACGACAAACCCAAATCACATTCGATTATTCAATACAAGGCTCTGAATAGAAAATATATCGGCTTATATTCAATATCGAATTCTACGACTAACAAATGTCGTATTGGAAATAACGATATGAATATATATCTTTCAAATTTCCATAACAACACCTGTATAATCACGAATTCCAACATCGAAATATTCCGAAGACAATTTCGATTCAAATCCACTCCAATGCATTCATTGGAAATTTTGGTTATTTTCAAACCCATTTCGAATTCAATTTATTTATTTAAAAATAAATAGAATTATAATTCTAGTTCAAAACTAGTTCATTTCGATAAAAATCTATTTTTATCTTTTCAAATATGGAGTTTTTCATCCCAATTCTTTCTAAATCATTTCTTATGATTTTACACAAATTATTACTATTTTTAATAATTTTATCAAGGCCCGTTCAGTCGATTTCCAACAATGGCCATCGAACTGCACTTACAGCGACCTTTTTCGAATTTGATTTGGACATAATTCCAAATCCAACCGTTAGATTTCTAATTTCTAATATTCTTTAGAAAGCTCTTTTCGATACGAACCCAACGGTTCCGGTTTTAGGAGAATCCGACGGTCGGATCTCCCGTAATGTCCGTTTGAAACAAATGGTCGAAATTCGCGAACTGCCGCAGCGCGGCGCGTTCTATTCAGGCCATTATATTATATATATAATATATATAATATATATTTCGTCGATTTCTATTTAAAACGAATTATATAAATAGTTTTAAATTCGTTTCAAATTCTATTTCAACTTCTATTTCAATTCAAAGCCTAAAATTGAATTCTTCTTTATAAATTCGTTTTAAAATTCATTTCTATTCAATTCGAATTTCAATTCAATTTGAATTCATTTCAATTCACTTTCAATTCAATTCGAATTCGTTTTCAATTATTTCGAAATCGTTTTCAATTCATTTCGAAATCGTTTTCAATTCAATTCATTTCGAAATCGTTTTCAATTCAATTCATTTCGAAATCGTTTTCAATTCAATTCATTTCGAAGTCGTTTTCAATTCAATTCATTTCGAAATTGTTTTCAATTCAATTCATTTCGAAATCGCTTTCAATTCAATTCATTTCGAAATCACTTTCAATTCAATTCACTTTGAATTCGTTTTCAATTCAATTCATTTCGAAATCGTTTTCAATTCAATTCATTTCAAATTCGTTTTCAATTCACTTTGAATTCGTTTTCAATTCAATTCATTTCGAAATCGTTTTCAATCGATATAAATATCGTTCACGTCAAAATGGCGTCAATCTAATCAACACGGCTTCATATATTCCTTTATTTTCAAATATTCTATTTCAAATATTTCTTTTTCAAATATTTCTTTTTTTCAAATATTTCTTTTTCAAAACTGGAATGAGGCCCAATCCATTACCATATAAAGTTAATTATATGGATTTTCATACAACACATGTATATAATAGCATGGAAAAATAATCAACCATCAACCAAAGTGCACTACACTGTATAAGCATCAAATATAGATATCCAACGCTTAAAACAGCCTGTCAATCAACCGATCGACATGTTCAATCAATCGGGATGAGTGAACTTCAAATTTCATCCCAACACCCGTGTGGGGTTTCAAACAATCAAACACATATTTTATTTGTGCTGTTGGGCGATGTGTAAAATTTATCGACCCAATTAACGTCATTCAAATAGGTGTACATAAGCAAACCGTCTGGTTTGTAAATGAATATTTATTTATTCACATTCACGTTAAAAATTATATTTTTAACGATAACACATTTTATTTTAACATATGAATTTCTATTCAGTTCATTCTTTAAATAAAATGCTATTTTTATTTTTCTAACTAATTTTAGAAAATTTCGGCGGCATAACGGCACGATACTAGAAACGGGACAAGGCCTAGCCTTATCCCCGGTCTAGTGAAGGCCCACGCCATTCACTCATCAATCAAATCAATTTCATTATGCAAACCACAAAATTTGGAGTAAGGGTCTAACCTAGCCTTACTCCTTCGCCTTATAACGGCGCACGTCTAATCCTAACCAATTTATCGATTCGATTTTTCACACCACAAACCACATTCAAACCAATATCGCAATCAATCACCAAACAGTCAAACAAACAAGTCCATGGTCTGTGGACGATTGTGTCGGGTGCTACTAAACACCGTCTGCATCCTAGTATATATATATAACTAGAAAAGTAAATTGAAAGGTGAGAAATTCTCACATATAGCTATCCTAGCTCCACGGCACTCCTTTGCAGAAGTCTTCGTCGTTTCGCCTTTTTGTCACCTTCGTTGCTGCTTTCACTACATACGTAAAAATCACATTTTTACTTCGCTATTCAATATATAAAAATCGAATTTTTAGTTCGCTATTCAATATATAAAAATCGAATTTTTAGTTCGCTATTCAATATATAAAAATCGAATTTTTAGTTCGCTATTCAATATATAAAAATCGAATTTTCAGTTCGAAGTTCTATATATAAAAATCATATTTTTTATTTCGAAGTTCCATATATAAGAATCATATTTTTACTTCAAAGTTCAATATATAAAAATCGAATTTTTATTTCAAAGTTCAATATATAAAAATCGAATTTTTATTTCAAAGTTCAATATGTAAAAATCGCGCCTTTTCCATTTCAATTCCATTTTTGACTCGAAGTTCAATATATAAAAATCCCATTTTTAACTCGCTTTATATATATATATATATATATATATATAAAATCAGATTTCTTTTATTTTTCTAAAATCTATTTTTCTAAGCATCCTACTTTTATTTTTAGAGTCTATTCTATTTTATCTTTCAAAAACAAAGCAAATTTCTTTTCCATAACAAAGCTATTTTATTTGTAGACAAAGCGAAATTTTATTTTTAAACACAATGCTTTTTTCTTTATATTTATTTTCTAAACAAAGTATATTTTTCTATTTCAAACCATTTACATTTTAAAGTTCAAACCGTTTTCAATTTAAAGTTAAAACCTTTTTCAATTTAAAGTTAAAACCTTTTTCAATTTAAAGTTAAAACCTTTTTGAAATCAGTTTTAAAAACTTAAATAAAAATCAGTTTTAACTCCTAAAACCAAAATCAGTTTTTTTTTATTTTCTTTTAAACATTTTCTGTTTTAAATTCTGCTTTATAAAAATAAAAAAAATAAAAAAAAATAAATTAAAAGTAACTTACAGGGGGAAACTGCCGTCGGGGTTGGTGAAGGCCAGAGGAGTCGGAGGCGGGTGGAGGCCGCTGGTGGCCGGCGCTGAGGTCTTGGGCTTCGCGATGTGGGGGTTCGGCGGCTTCATCGAGGGAGGGGGGTTCGGCGGCTTCGTCGAGGGAGGGGGGTTCGGCGGCTTCGTCGAGGGAGGGGGGGGGGGGGAGGTCAACGCCAGAGGCGGCGGAAGGCGCAGTCGACGGCAAAGGGGGGCGACAATCCCGATTCGGGTTTTAGGTTTCTTTTTTTTTTTTTTTTTTATTTCTGTAATAGTTTTGAACGGGGGGGGGGGGCAGAGGGTAATAGGGGGAGAAATTTCTTTTTTTTTTTTTTTAATTATTTTATTTCGCAAAGAGTTGACTTTTACATACGATCCCTGAACGAGGCCCACCGCCTGTCGTCCATAGCGTATTACCCCCATTCCGAACACAATGGGATATGTATCGTAAGCTGGTTTGATCGTTTCAATCAGTTTCCTTTTGAATTTACATTTAAATCTCTATATTGAATTTTAAACGTACATTTCAAATTACCGGGGTCACATACTAACTAGAAAAATTCCAGAAAAATATTTTCTAGCTTCGTATTGACGATACGGTCCTAACAAAACTAGTTTCGTCGAATTCTGAGACCGTTGGAAAAATGGCCAATTTCCAGTCGATTAAAATCAACTGAAACTGGTCAAACGCGTTTTCTTTTGCCACGCTCACATATTGACTCGAAAAATTATGAAATTTGAAATCTAGCAATAACTCGACATCACGGACCCAACAAAAGTGGTTTCGTCGAAATCCGAGGACGTTTGCAAAATTGCTATTTTTAAGGGCCTTATATATATAAAAATATATATAAATTCCACAGCGACTATTTCTAATTTTCAACTGGACATATCTTATCATTTCTAAAATGAAATTTCAGTTTGTTAACTTCGTTCCAAAGATATAGTTATACAGATTCAAATATTTCTTGTTTCGTTCAATTCTGACTTATATTGAATTCTGTATATTCATTTGAAATTAGAAATCGAATTTTCGAACTACCGCGCCATTTTCAATTCCTTTTATAATTATATATAATTATTTATATTCTAACGACGACGTATATAAATATATACATCGAATTATATTCAAAATAAATTTCTCGTCGATATTATTTAAAATAATTCATTTTAAATAATCAAAACTCGCTATAATTGCCAAAATAAAAATTTTAAACTGGCCCAGATTTTACGGGTTGTTACAATCTCCCCCACTTAAAACTTTTCGTCCCCGAAAAGGAACAAAGTCGAAAGTGGTTTGATTATTTAACTCTACGTTCGATCTGGCTTCCATTCTCCAACTTTTCAGTTTCTGAGAATTTTCAAAATTTCAAAAATTTGGCTAACACCCTAAATTTTCGAAAAATTTCGCCATAACCTCCCCTGCACCGGGAGCATCGGGGAATTTCAAATAGCTTCCCCGGTCCTTCAGATCTCAAAAAGAAAAAGAAAAAGCCAAGCGGCTAGCCAATAGGCTCACAAAATCATCATCACCCAAACAAAACAGGAAATTATGTAGTAAACATGTACCTATTTGTCGGGCAAACAAATTTTATTCTCTGCTCTAGCCTCCTTGCTATGACCTGTTCAAAGATATATATGTATATGCAAGCAGATGCGACCAATTTTCAATACAATTCAATATTTGATTCAAATTAGACATAATGGCTAAAAATTATCAAACAAATAAACATACAACACAAACATCAATCAATTAGTGAATTAGAGTTTCAAATTCCTAATTTTGATATATATACTGAAAATCATGTTTTGATGCCAATTCACAACAATGTATTCTAGCTATATATAAGTTTTGGTTCTCACACCAGTCTAATGGAAATATATAGAAAATCACACCTTCGAGACTCGAATACCAATTCTGATGATGTCTAGACTATCATCAGAATCGTCTCCGGGCGACTAGAGTGTGACTCTATAACTATCCAGTATATTAAAACTTCAACTACACGTGGATCAGACGTATACGCAAAGTCTATATATACTGGACTGTCCAAATCAATATAAATAAATAATCAACTACGAATAATTGATTTAAATTTTCAAAACAAAAATTTGTTTTCATTTTCAAAAATATACTCTTCACACTCGTTCTAGGATACTACTGATCCTATCTCTAACGAGTCATCCCATTGGATATTGCTAATCCAATATCTGATGAATTCTTTCGTATGGTTCTAATGTGCCTTGTTCTCTGAGCTTTGTAAACCAAAGCTCTGATACCAACTGTGAAGACCCGTAACTTCCCCGTAAAGGAAAGCGACGGATAGTTCGAGAACAAACCACAACAGAACGCATACAGAAGAACGTTTCATTGTATATTACAACAATGCATCAGATTACAAGAATATACAGAGTATAATTGAATATTACACAGAAATATCAGAGATTTAAATTACATTTAAATACATAGCAGCGGAAAATAATACAATACACAACTAGAAGTAGATATACGGATACAAAGCTTTCCGGATATCGTTCCAGCTGTAAACCAGGATCCTGTGAATATAAATCTGCAAAACCAAAACTACTAGCTGCCCGTGTCAAAATAAGGGCACCCAGAGTTTAGGTTAAAACAATAAACTCCAGGTCAGTCATGTGACTGGTGTGAGAACTAAAACAGTTTTTAATCTTTATTTTCAAAGGTAAATCAAGGGACCACGCCGTATAACACGGAACGGGTTTCCTCCCAAGAATACCAGTGCATAAAACAAACAGCGCAATGCTAAATAAAGAAAGATGAAGCTGTTATAAGACCCAGGTCCTATCACACAATGCAACGCAAGCCGGGGAATAGGGTTTTCCCTTATAACAGCCAAAGAATGCTTGATACGTTTAAAACAAATCATTTGATACTATTATAAGTGCATAGTGCATAAAACAACTTCAAATCATAAGTATCAATCATAGGCGGCATGGGTACCATATATCATGTCGCCATATATAGGTTTACAAATAAAACCGCAAAGTCACGTATTTGGAAATTGGATTTCCTTCTATGAACCGAGGCAAAAGATAGTCCTCAACCGATTCGAGACTGTCTAGCCCGAGCCTCAGGCAAGTACTCTGTCAAGCCTTTGGATCGTCAGGGCCGGTCCACCGATGTGGATTAAAATGCCTGAACACTGCGTTTCCCCGCCCTTTGGGGCGTAAACGAGCCAACGAATGGCTCCATCGGTTCGAGAACGACCGATCAATCCGAGGCGCCTCGCAACAACAACAACCACATAAGTCAAACTCGTCAGGGCGTGTAAAACCACTGACGCCACTTCTAACTAGAAAGAAACGCATGCCCTCCCTGAGGTCCGTCTCCCGTTTTTGGTTCATACCTGGTGTGAAACACGCGAGGTAAACGTTACACAAAGCTACGCCACAAAGGCCGTGCTTTGATCATCACCACAAGACTTTGCTTTTCAACAGAAGCCTTGATCATTTGCATCTTAGCATGCCACACAGGCAAACCATCCTATGTCAGACACACAGTCCATTTACAAGTCCGTCCTGGGTCTGAACGAAACCGGAGGCACCTAGTACCCCGCATATCCATCGATCTCCAAGTACGTCTGGACGATCACTAACTGTTTCCATCTTCTTGGGTGTACAGCCCAATCAAGATCATCAGTTATCACCCAAACGACGTGAAGACCTCCGGTCTTCGACCATCGTCTTCATCTTCGACTTATCGTCGTATCAGTTATTCAGAATGGGATAAACCCGGTCTTTCCGAATAACTCGCGTATATATTATAAAAGTGTTACACAAACACAACATACGCCTCATTCCAATTCATTAGTCACTAACCGTAAATTAATCAAGAGAATAATTTCCCAAATATTAACCCCGAAGGCCGAAACCAACATCAGATCAATATCCAGAAAACCATTCTATTTAGTTAACCGACAGTTAGTTTCTAAATTTCACGTTCAAATCTAATTAAAGATTTAACTATCGCCTGGAGCAAAACTGGTGATACTCCATTCTCGATCTTTTCAATCTAATTAAAGATTCATTAAAACTCCACTTAGTTTTAATCTTTGACTGGGTTAAAGAATCAGTGTCATTTAAAACACGGTTCACGATAAACCCAAAATCACATTCCATTAATTATCGGGTTAAAGAACAAGTGTTATTTAAAACACTGTTCACGATAAACCCAAAAATCAATATCCATTCAATTCCAATTAAATATTATTTAATTGGTACACTTCATTAAATCTAAATAAAAAGATTTAATCTTTTCTCAACTGGGTTCAAGAACAGTGTTAGTGAAGACACCATTCACGACAAACCCAAATCACATTCATTAATTATCGGGTTAAAGAACAAGTGTTATTTAAAACACTGTTCACGATAAACCCAAAAATCAATATCCATTCAATTCCAATTAAATATTATTTAATTGGTACACTTCATTAAATCTAAATAAAAAGATTTAATCTTTTCTCAACTGGGTTCAAGAACAGTGTTAGTGAAGACACCATTCACGACAAACCCAAATCACATTCGATTATTCAATACAAGGCTCTGAATAGAAAATATATCGGCTTATATTCAATATCGAATTCTACGACTAACAAATGTCGTATTGGAAATAACGATATGAATATATATCTTTCAAATTTCCATAACAACACCTGTATAATCACGAATTCCAACATCGAAATATTCCGAAGACAATTTCGATTCAAATCCACTCCAATGCATTCATTGGAAATTTTGGTTATTTTCAAACCCATTTCGAATTCAATTTATTTATTTAAAAATAAATAGAATTATAATTCTAGTTCAAAACTAGTTCATTTCGATAAAAATCTATTTTTATCTTTTCAAATATGGAGTTTTTCATCCCAATTCTTTCTAAATCATTTCTTATGATTTTACACAAATTATTACTATTTTTAATAATTTTATCAAGGCCCGTTCAGTCGATTTCCAACAATGGCCATCGAACTGCACTTACAGCGACCTTTTTCGAATTTGATTTGGACATAATTCCAAATCCAACCGTTAGATTTCTAATTTCTAATATTCTTTAGAAAGCTCTTTTCGATACGAACCCAACGGTTCCGGTTTTAGGAGAATCCGACGGTCGGATCTCCCGTAATGTCCGTTTGAAACAAATGGTCGAAATTCGCGAACTGCCGCAGCGCGGCGCGTTCTATTCAGGCCATTATATTATATATATAATATATATAATATATATTTCGTCGATTTCTATTTAAAACGAATTATATAAATAGTTTTAAATTCGTTTCAAATTCTATTTCAACTTCTATTTCAATTCAAAGCCTAAAATTGAATTCTTCTTTATAAATTCGTTTTAAAATTCATTTCTATTCAATTCGAATTTCAATTCAATTTGAATTCATTTCAATTCACTTTCAATTCAATTCGAATTCGTTTTCAATTATTTCGAAATCGTTTTCAATTCATTTCGAAATCGTTTTCAATTCAATTCATTTCGAAATCGTTTTCAATTCAATTCATTTCGAAATCGTTTTCAATTCAATTCATTTCGAAGTCGTTTTCAATTCAATTCATTTCGAAATTGTTTTCAATTCAATTCATTTCGAAATCGCTTTCAATTCAATTCATTTCGAAATCACTTTCAATTCAATTCACTTTGAATTCGTTTTCAATTCAATTCATTTCGAAATCGTTTTCAATTCAATTCATTTCAAATTCGTTTTCAATTCACTTTGAATTCGTTTTCAATTCAATTCATTTCGAAATCGTTTTCAATCGATATAAATATCGTTCACGTCAAAATGGCGTCAATCTAATCAACACGGCTTCATATATTCCTTTATTTTCAAATATTCTATTTCAAATATTTCTTTTTCAAATATTTCTTTTTTTCAAATATTTCTTTTTCAAAACTGGAATGAGGCCCAATCCATTACCATATAAAGTTAATTATATGGATTTTCATACAACACATGTATATAATAGCATGGAAAAATAATCAACCATCAACCAAAGTGCACTACACTGTATAAGCATCAAATATAGATATCCAACGCTTAAAACAGCCTGTCAATCAACCGATCGACATGTTCAATCAATCGGGATGAGTGAACTTCAAATTTCATCCCAACACCCGTGTGGGGTTTCAAACAATCAAACACATATTTTATTTGTGCTGTTGGGCGATGTGTAAAATTTATCGACCCAATTAACGTCATTCAAATAGGTGTACATAAGCAAACCGTCTGGTTTGTAAATGAATATTTATTTATTCACATTCACGTTAAAAATTATATTTTTAACGATAACACATTTTATTTTAACATATGAATTTCTATTCAGTTCATTCTTTAAATAAAATGCTATTTTTATTTTTCTAACTAATTTTAGAAAATTTCGGCGGCATAACGGCACGATACTAGAAACGGGACAAGGCCTAGCCTTATCCCCGGTCTAGTGAAGGCCCACGCCATTCACTCATCAATCAAATCAATTTCATTATGCAAACCACAAAATTTGGAGTAAGGGTCTAACCTAGCCTTACTCCTTCGCCTTATAACGGCGCACGTCTAATCCTAACCAATTTATCGATTCGATTTTTCACACCACAAACCACATTCAAACCAATATCGCAATCAATCACCAAACAGTCAAACAAACAAGTCCATGGTCTGTGGACGATTGTGTCGGGTGCTACTAAACACCGTCTGCATCCTAGTATATATATATAACTAGAAAAGTAAATTGAAAGGTGAGAAATTCTCACATATAGCTATCCTAGCTCCACGGCACTCCTTTGCAGAAGTCTTCGTCGTTTCGCCTTTTTGTCACCTTCGTTGCTGCTTTCACTACATACGTAAAAATCACATTTTTACTTCGCTATTCAATATATAAAAATCGAATTTTTAGTTCGCTATTCAATATATAAAAATCGAATTTTTAGTTCGCTATTCAATATATAAAAATCGAATTTTTAGTTCGCTATTCAATATATAAAAATCGAATTTTCAGTTCGAAGTTCTATATATAAAAATCATATTTTTTATTTCGAAGTTCCATATATAAGAATCATATTTTTACTTCAAAGTTCAATATATAAAAATCGAATTTTTATTTCAAAGTTCAATATATAAAAATCGAATTTTTATTTCAAAGTTCAATATGTAAAAATCGCGCCTTTTCCATTTCAATTCCATTTTTGACTCGAAGTTCAATATATAAAAATCCCATTTTTAACTCGCTTTATATATATATATATATATATATATATATATATATATATATATAAAATCAGATTTCTTTTATTTTTCTAAAATCTATTTTTCTAAGCATCCTACTTTTATTTTTAGAGTCTATTCTATTTTATCTTTCAAAAACAAAGCAAATTTCTTTTCCATAACAAAGCTATTTTATTTGTAGACAAAGCGAAATTTTATTTTTAAACACAATGCTTTTTTCTTTATATTTATTTTCTAAACAAAGTATATTTTTCTATTTCAAACCATTTACATTTTAAAGTTCAAACCGTTTTCAATTTAAAGTTAAAACCTTTTTCAATTTAAAGTTAAAACCTTTTTCAATTTAAAGTTAAAACCTTTTTGAAATCAGTTTTAAAAACTTAAATAAAAATCAGTTTTAACTCCTAAAACCAAAATCAGTTTTTTTTTATTTTCTTTTAAACATTTTCTGTTTTAAATTCTGCTTTATAAAAATAAAAAAAATAAAAAAAAATAAATTAAAAGTAACTTACAGGGGGAAACTGCCGTCGGGGTTGGTGAAGGCCAGAGGAGTCGGAGGCGGGTGGAGGCCGCTGGTGGCCGGCGCTGAGGTCTTGGGCTTCGCGATGTGGGGGTTCGGCGGCTTCATCGAGGGAGGGGGGTTCGGCGGCTTCGTCGAGGGAGGGGGGTTCGGCGGCTTCGTCGAGGGAGGGGGGGGGGGGAGGTCAACGCCAGAGGCGGCGGAAGGCGCAGTCGACGGCAAAGGGGGGCGACAATCCCGATTCGGGTTTTAGGTTTCTTTTTTTTTTTTTTTTTTATTTCTGTAATAGTTTTGAACGGGGGGGGGGGGGGCAGAGGGTAATAGGGGGAGAAATTTCTTTTTTTTTTTTTTTTAATTATTTTATTTCGCAAAGAGTTGACTTTTACATACGATCCCTGAACGAGGCCCACCGCCTGTCGTCCATAGCGTATTACCCCCATTCCGAACACAATGGGATATGTATCGTAAGCTGGTTTGATCGTTTCAATCAGTTTCCTTTTGAATTTACATTTAAATCTCTATATTGAATTTTAAACGTACATTTCAAATTACCGGGGTCACATACTAACTAGAAAAATTCCAGAAAAATATTTTCTAGCTTCGTATTGACGATACGGTCCTAACAAAACTAGTTTCGTCGAATTCTGAGACCGTTGGAAAAATGGCCAATTTCCAGTCGATTAAAATCAACTGAAACTGGTCAAACGCGTTTTCTTTTGCCACGCTCACATATTGACTCGAAAAATTATGAAATTTGAAATCTAGCAATAACTCGACATCACGGACCCAACAAAAGTGGTTTCGTCGAAATCCGAGGACGTTTGCAAAATTGCTATTTTTAAGGGCCTTATATATATAAAAATATATATAAATTCCACAGCGACTATTTCTAATTTTCAACTGGACATATCTTATCATTTCTAAAATGAAATTTCAGTTTGTTAACTTCGTTCCAAAGATATAGTTATACAGATTCAAATATTTCTTGTTTCGTTCAATTCTGACTTATATTGAATTCTGTATATTCATTTGAAATTAGAAATCGAATTTTCGAACTACCGCGCCATTTTCAATTCCTTTTATAATTATATATAATTATTTATATTCTAACGACGACGTATATAAATATATACGTCGAATTATATTCAAAATAAATTTCTCGTCGATATTATTTAAAATAATTCATTTTAAATAATCAAAACTCGCTATAATTGCCAAAATAAAAATTTTAAACTGGCCCAGATTTTACGGGTTGTTACAGGTACCGTTTGCAAGCGCAACTGGCCAGGTAAAGTTTGCGTCTGCGTCCAAAGCGTTGGACGCGTCTTTGAGTGAGGCTCACACTTTTGTCCCTTCAGATTGAAATATTGGAAAATAGCCGTTTGCGTTTGGGCTTTTCTCCAACGTTCGTTTCCCTTTCAAATCCTATATATACTTTACCATATATCACTATTTTCTTCACCCAAACCAACCTCAATAAGAGATTTCTTCAATTTTTTCGCGATTCCATGTCAACATTTTAAGGTAAACGTTGTTATTTTCGTGTTTTTCATCTTAATAGCTATCACATATGTTTTTTTTGGACTTTTTTAAATTTTTTTCCAAACAGGTAGCCAATCATCTTCCACTCGCACTATCGTCGACTGGAATGACGAACGAACCAACACTTTTATTGACGTTTGCATGGAGATCTTGCCGCAGCGTAAATGATCTATAGCACAGTGGTACGAGGACGTTGTCGTGCTTTTCAACTAGCGCACTAACCTCAACTACAATGCAAGCCAAATGAAGAATAAGTTTGACAATCTCAAAAGGGATTGGTTTTCGTGGAATTGGCTACTACAGATTTTTGAGGTGTTAGAACAAGGATAAGGACACAGCTGGCGTAACCGACGAGTGGTGAGATACGTTATTGGCATAGTGCCGTAAGTACAAGCATGCATCTCCTGCCAGATTCAGAGAGACGGAAGCTCTTTTTGGAGGTTGCATGAATACAACCGAGTGTCTGTTTATAATGCCACGAGCCCTCAGTTAATATGTAGTTCGCAGCCCAGCTCTACGTCGATTTCATCAGGGGCGATATTGCTTAGATCTCTAGTCGTCCCACTCATCGACATGTTAGGCAGAGTGTCGGTTTGTCTTATGCTGCTCCTTCTACCATGTCATATAACGATATTATCCCTACTTGCATGGTTGTTGCTCGCGATACGGACGACTATAAGGATTGGGAGGTGGCGGCGTGCGTGACGGAGCATCAACGCAGATGACATAACCCTTTTCTTTCCCTGCTGGACAAGCCGGAGCAACTCAAGAAATGTGTCCGTTGTTCTATTGATAAGCTTAGGAGGAATGCTCTGTAGAGTTTTTTTTTTGTAATTTCTACTTTTTAATTTTGCATTTTAATTTCTACACTTTATGTTCTGCACGGTTTTGTATTCTAAAATTTGAATTATGCAATTATATCTCACAATTTGTATTCTGAAATTTGTATTTTGCATTCTAGTACTTTACTAAACACAAACAAATAAATAATAAAATAATAACAATACTTATTTCAATTTGTTCTTTTCGTAAAAAAAAAAAAAAACATTCCGTAATCATGAAAATACCCCAACCCCAACCCTTTCAAATGCCCCTTCCAAATGCCTTTTTCGGTTCGTTTGTAAATGCGCCGTTGTACGATTCATCAACGTCTAAATGAAAAGTGTAAGTTATGTTACGAAATTGTGCTGGTGATGTTGGCTTTACAAAAGCTTACCTGATTCAGGACGATCATGTTGGCGCTAATCAAGGGTACTCTACAATTAACCAACTGGGAGTAAATGAATAAATGATTGATTACACAGTTAAGGTCTCACAGTTACTTCATAATCTCATTAACCAGCCAGACTGAGGACGAACAGTTACATTTCAATACTGCGCAGTTGACTAGTTTAACAATATAAACAATTAAATTTGCTAGTTATACTTACAGACCATCAGTTATGCACAAATCTACTTCGTTTGTTCTAGTAAAAATGTCCCCTTCAAATATTAATGGAAATAACATCAAGTTACTCTTCTGACCTATTTATCGAATTGAGCAACCTTGTCTTGCTTTGAGATAATATGACCTGTTTCATTTCTTTGTATGTTTTCAGTTCCTACGGTGCATCAGATGTCTTTCTGGACAAGAAATAGCTGGAATTGGCCGCTTCACTATTTACCTCAGACCTTGAATTTTGAGATGAGAATGACTGATCTTGGCACAGAGGAGGAGCCGTTCTTAACATATGTACAAGAGCTCCGACTGCTGCTTCCTGTGACTTGTGTGATGTACTATTTGACTGAAAAGAATCCACTGCTTCCTTTCCATATGCTTTCCTGCTAAAAGAAACCATACATCGTTACAGGATATATAGGGGTGCTGCACTGTTTAAGGTGCTATTGAACGCTATATAACTCAGTAATTGGATTTAACAACGTATAATGATATCATTGACAAACCTTTGAAAACCATTTATGGTTACAAATTGGATGACGAAAACATTCGAGTTTTATAGAAAAGAATCAGACTTTTTTGTGTAAAATGCCAAGAAATAAGCTGCTAAAATTGAACATCCCACCATACAGGTGCCTGTAACTTGAGGCAGGTAGAAAATGAATGAAGAGATGACACTCTAGCAAGAAAGCACACAATATTCCATAGGACTCTCACTATACACAGCTGGAGATGCAGCAAGATCAGATTTCAACATAACCTAAAACATTTTTCGAAGTTAACACCACAAAATTTGTTTATAACAAGGAATGTGAGTGTTCTGCATGTAAGCTAAACATCGATTGCTACCTATGTCAGCATAATGTAAGTAGCAGCGGCTTAAACAAAATATATCGGAGGAAATATAAGTTACCTGGACTGGGTATAGGATGCTTCTGGCATTTCAAAATCATCTACTGCAAAAGGAAATTCAATGTCATCGTCAGATCGTCCTGGACTGACATCCTGCTTGAGCTTCTAAAGAATCCCAGTCTAGGAGACCCAGTACTAGAATATGCACCAGAAAACCTTCCTGAATCATCCCTACCATCCTTGAGTCCCTGATAATCTAATATTCACAGATTCAAAGTACATCATCGGTAGGAAAGCGCAATCAGAAAATAAAATATGAATTTCCTGGACTCTTACCACAAAAGAAACAGTCGAATGAAAGGAGAAATGCATTCGGTTATAGATATCTTACACAATAATGTACTTTCATATTTTAAGTTTTAAGGTTTTGGCATGCTTACAATATATATGTTCGAAGGATGAACATGACCCAGAACAACCTTTTTTTCAGGCAAAACCATATTTAACAGTGTAATTGTGTGCAACTGATATGTGGATAATTATTGATGTGGACACACGCACACTCTTTCACTGCCGTGGAAAACTTAAATGGGACAAGTCTAAATCTCTTAGAACAAAATTTCATTTAGGAAAGTTAAATGCAGACATATGCCTATGTTATAACTAATAAGGTATGCATGTCTATCAACTATTGAATATGGAATCAAGTATACCAGTCAACAATTAACTTTTTTTATTAAAAAGAAAAACACGAGTTATATTAGGGATGTCAACGGATGCTTTCGGATGCGAATAGTGTCATATCCGCATCCAAAATCATTTTCAGATATCAGTATCCACGGATACGGACGGATATCGGATAGTTATCCGGTCCGCCAACGATCGATAAATCATGGTACATAAATGAAAAAATTTAGTTTAACATAAAGTTTTTTTCAATCCAATTGACTACTCAAGTGCTTAAAAAAAACAAATATGATGATAATAAATAATTTTAAGAATTTAACATGCAACGTAGCGTGTATAATATAGATATTCAACTTAATAAAATCATAAATTAGCATATTTCATTATGCTAAAATACGTAAAATTTATACTATGATCATAAAAAAAGCGGACGGATAATTTTCAAACACGGATATGGCGTTATGTGCATCCGCTTTTCAAAAAAGTATGCGGACAGATTTTAGATTTTTGGGATATCCATTGACAACCCTAAGTTATATTTAATTTTAAAACAGAGCACTCATTCAGATATCTCGTGCGATTAAACTCAAAATCTGTAGAACCATATCTAAAGTTCACATTACTTGAGCTAATGGTAATTGGCTATAAAAAGAACAGTATTCATTCAACTGAGAATAACAACAAAGAAATCAACATAAATATGTCCCATATCAAAAACAGTTTCGATTCGAATCGCGGTACGCAAGTCTCGAACCTATGACCTCGCACACCAACGTCGAATAGAACCATTGGAGTTATATTGACATGTAGTATACATTGTACTGCCTAAGAATTGAAGTACTAATATGTACTTCCATTATATAATTTCAAGGGAAAAAAGATGTTACGGCATTGAAGTTTGATCCCATGTGTTACGCTTATAACTAGAAATTCCATTTGACTAACACCACTTAAGTAACGATTGCTTGTTAATACAAGCAGCCGTCACTGTTGTAAATGATCTACCGCGCTGAAGTTCGATAGGATAAGTTACCATATCATTAAAAAGTTCTATTTGACCTTAGGGCCATAAACAAGTGAAAGTTGATACATGAGAAAAGCAGGTCATAACAGAAATGAAGTGGATGTACCAGTACTAATGGTCATGGGAAAAGCAACTCTCTTACCTTTTCTATGGAGAGCTGAATCTAACCTAAGATTTGTGTCAATTTGGAAGACCGAACCTAATTCATTTTCTCTATACCAACCGATCATGGATTCAGGTACCGCAATAATTAACTACGGATTCAGGTACACTTCCGGTACTTATTATTTATGTTCTCAATTAAATCAATATGAGATACTGAATTAGATCTAGGTTTCATGATTGTTTGTTGTTAACTAAAGTTGAAATCCTAACACCTTCGACTCAGACCATGGTTACTACCATAAACATCATAGGGCTGCGATCTTGCATCCGACCAACTATGCGGGCGATCATAACTACTTGTAACATGTATTGTCTTTCCCCTAGTTGGAAATGAAATTGGTCCGGAACCAGAAGGAGATGTCCCATACCTAAAATAATCACCTTTATTACTGTTACTGCGTTCAAAACGAGCGGGAAAAGCCCGCATTGGATCAGCAGCAGGACTGCCTACATAATCCGTTATAATATTGGCTGGTTTAATAACAGATGAAAACAAATCAAACTCGAAATTAGTAAGACTAGTCCGACAAGTAACAGACAATGACAAACAACCAAACTACGCCTCGACATGTGCAAAAGTGTAAGAATCAAATCCACTTTCTTCTTCTTTGGAGGATGGAGCAGCAAAGGAAGATATCCTATAATCGATACCGTAATCATATGAACTAATTGAGGAATTCAACAGTTTCAATATCTTAAAACAAGGCAACAGACGCAAAAGAGAGTACAAAGACTGAATCAACAGACGCAAAAGCGAAGTATTCCCTCCCTGTGAACCTGGGGGGAAGGAAAGAAAAGAGGGGAAACAAAAAGGGTTAGACATAAAGTCTGGCGAGTCCAGTGACTTTAACAATACAATTAGTAAAGTAACAGGATAAGAGTATAAACTGGATATAAGAAATGACTATAACATAAGCAGGTATGATAAGGTAAACAAGATGAACAAGATATAACGTTGACTGCGCTTCCAACCACTATAAGATAGTTTCTACATTGCATCATTACTAAGTTACACCGCCATTACTAGTTCCATACTAAAAGTTGATCCCTCTTACTAAACATAACAATAATAATAATGATAATGGTAGTTTCGTATACTCCTAGCTACTATCGTAGGTGCCGCCTGCACCTACCTCCACTAGTGTACCCACTACCCTCCCCATTCGATCGACTCCCTAACTCGTAGATACTCGTGCTGGTTCTCTAGTAGGGTGTATCACTCTCTAAAGTGGCAACCTGATACTACTAAAGACACGGCTTATACCTACACGATGCAACGACGTCTTACCTACCAGCCCGGACCCACGCACACACATGACTTCGTTGGACTTGCGTTGCCACTGGTATTCAATTTTGACCTCTTACAATCAAACCTAGTAAGTGTGTCCCGCCCTCGACCTAGTATCGAGCTCACTTAGATACTCCAAATGGAGAACTGGTTGAAAAGGGTCCACCCACTTGATACAAGCTTTCCACCTACGCTTGGTCCCCACTAGGATTTACCACTTAACCCCTTCTTATATTTTCATGTCTACTTACATGTCTCAATTTGGTTAAGGGTTTACTAATTATGTTTCACATGTCACCAATGTCACCCACCTAACCCCTTTACTATTCCCATGTCACCCACATGTCTTACCATGGTTAAGTGTTCTTAATTAATTCAATAGACCTGTAATCATGTAAGACCTCTCACATTAGACTGTCATTTGCGGTTGCTGGATATGCCGGGCGGTTCTGGGCAGACTTCTACCGCAAACAAAGTCTAACCTCGTGTCTTACCCTTATTACGGCTTTAATTTTATGTCTTTGACCTCTCACATTAGACTGCCGTTTGCGGTTGCTGGATATGCCCGGCGGTTCCGGGCAGACTTATACCGCAAACCCGTCTAACCTCGTGTCTTAGACGTTTATTATCCTTCTTTTACCCAAACCCAAATTCTAGTCTTGAATTATAACGTATATTCCAAATTCATACTCATAATTATAATTCACTTTTATGCCTATTCTCAATTTATAACCGATTACACCAATTTCATATTTACATATCGATTTATGCCAAGTTACATATTATCCAATATTCAATTATGTCCAATTACATATATTCAACATTAAATTATGCCAATTACATATTATTCAACGTTCAATATTTTCCCCAAACTTTTCCCACAACGATCCAACATCATTCGTACTTATAATTTGACATAGGCTCGAAGTTAGCCTAGTTCCAAAAATAAAAAGGAATAGAGGTAGGGAAGAGAATCAAAACATTAAAATTGACATAAAAATAGGCATATGAAACATGAACTGACATAGAACAATAAAATAGATCCAATAAGCATATGGAACATGAACTGACATATTAAAATAGATCCAATATGCATATGACAACACAAGTTTGAATAGGAATCAGAAAGATACGAGTCAAAACTTGATGAGATTCAACTTAATTACAAGCATGTTCATTAAATCCAATTTGCAATCCTTTTCCAATTACTTTTAATCAAATTGTATGTGAAAATAACGTAGAATCACCTTGACTGGATTTTAAAAAAAAGAGAATTAATTGTTCATTGTAGCAAATCTGAAGTTGATTACTCCAATTTGATTGTTGAAGAACAAGAGTTGTCTCTTAATTTTCTACTTTGATTTATGTTGGAGAAGGAGGCTAGACTAGTTTAGAATTTTGCAGCATGGAGGCGCATAAATAATGTAATGGAATTAGGGTTAGGTCTAGGCATGTATCTATAGGTGTATTAGGTCTTTTAGGGCCTCTAGATTAGCCTAGGAGCCATCAGAACCGCCCAAAACAGAAAAACACATCATAGGAAGCCCACCAGCCAACTTCTGTTCGGATCAGACAGGGGTTGACCCCCTAGGGGTGTCGCCACCAGGGTCGACACCCCCAGGGGTGTCGACGCCCATGTCGACCCCTGGGGGTGGGATTTTTCCTGCTCTCCCGCTCCAGCTGAATTTCGAATTTCGAACTCATTTTTAATTTTTAATTATTATTTTGATTTAAATTCTTCTTATCTTTAAAATCTCCCGAGGCTCATAACTTTCTCATACGGTATCCGATTTACGCAAACTCGGACTCTATCCAAAGCAAAATTCCGAGACGAACACAATGGTGCAACCTATTTCACTTAATTCTTCATCTACAAATTAAGTGTTCTTAAATTTGTTAATTTTAGTATTTTAAAATTACGGGGTGTTACACTCCATCACTCCGAGAAGAAGAATAAGTTATTTCTCAGACACTTGGACTACCTTGGGCTGCATAATCGTTTCAGGAAGAAGGCGCTAACGCGGCCCAAACCCACGATTCCTCGGAAGTAAGGACAGTTTATTGAATACAACACATTATTCACATCAGCAAAACACAGAACATAGCATAATACAAAATATCAAAGAATAATTTACATCATTTTACATCAGCAAAAATAAATATCAGAGTTAAATCAAAATTAAAGGATCACACTTAGTTTAAATGCAATTTTAACTTAAAGATAATAATAAGTTTGCAACGGAATCAAATATAATTATACATAAGTGTTTGCACCAAATATGGCACAAACATTAAAAGGTACTCGAGTGAGCACGCTGTTTTAACCAAAAATGGTCAAACACCAAAGATGCTAGTGCAGCACGTCACCAAATGTATGGTATGAAATTATGGAGCCATGAACACAAAGTAAAAACTAAAAAAGTGCAAGTAAAAGAACAAGAGGATTTTTATAGTGGTTCGATCTAGTATAGATCTACGTCCATTTTGAATGTCATTCTCATTATCACTTTGAATGTTACAAAGTACATGAATTTGTTCATATAGCTCCTTCACTCTTTTATAAATATTTCCCTTGCTTCAATAACTTGATTCTCTCTTTGCCGTTGCGAAAATGACTAGATCTCTGTGAATGCGACGATAGCGAGAGCTTGGTCTCTAAGATTTGAGCACTTAGAAGATCGTCGATGAATCCGCGGTAGTTGAGATGTGAACCAAAGCGTGTAGGAAGATTAGTCGCGATTGTAGAGAAGTAGAATGGAGCTTGAAGATGATGGAAATGGTGGATCTCACTTCGGAAGTGATGGTTCTCGCCTTCGATCTCGCATTAGAGATGAATGGAGAAAGCTTTAGTCGATTCTAATGGAGGTTGGAGAAGATGAAGTTAGTTTTGGCAGCCATTAATGGAGTTTAGAGAAGCTTTGGAATGGTGGAAAACCGAAATGTCAGCCCTTTGGGGTGGCTTAGATCGGTCCCCTTTGTTGTGATGAAATGGTGTATTTATAGATCGATGTTTGGTGTGGAGCTAATGGAGTGGCGTAGCCATAA
Source organism: Allium sativum (assembly GCA_030737875.1). Lineage (NCBI taxonomy): Eukaryota > Viridiplantae > Streptophyta > Magnoliopsida > Asparagales > Amaryllidaceae > Allium > Allium sativum. Next base: position 16,917,275 of record CM060922.1, on the reverse strand, counting down.
ATATGGGTGCAAAGCCATGTGGGTGCATATGTCAATGCCTCCTTTACAGCTGGCCTAGCTATCTCAAAAGTATGAATGTGCATAAATTGGTACGACCGACCAGGAAGTGGAGCGACCAGCATGAGTGAGCAGGAATCCAACATGCGAGCGACTGGAAAAGAACGAGCGACCAGAAAGAAGAGCGACCGGCTTTGGTTTTGTGCCATCCCTTTTTTATATGCTACATGTGCTATTTTGTCTCATTCTGATTCCTTTTACAAATATAAGCCATACATGCTTTTTGGGTACAATTATTACAAGAATGCCATTGCATTCTTCCCTTCAGCATTCTAATTCAATGAACGTGCTCGACCAGGCTTAAAGGGATAACCGACTGACCTTCAGTTGAAGAAGCGACCGACCAGAAGGTGCTCCTCTCGTGACCGACCAGGTGAAGGATGCTTGATCTTGTCAGCTTACTCGACCCGACCAGGTAGGAGCTGCTCAACCTCGCTGACTTGCTTTTCCCGACCGTGGATGCTTGAGTATGGCCCGCTCGCCCAGTCCATCTCATGTTGGTGCCTGACCGTGCCTCCAAGCGGTGAGCGACCTGAGGTTGATGCCTGTCCCTTTGACGTGGGTGAGGACTGTTATTATGTTGTGCTGATATACGCACTTGTGTTGTTTGACAGAATGCCCTTGTATGGGTTTTCTTGCTTTTACTTAGCCATGTTGTCATAACAGGGTTAACACATGCTAAAAGGAAATTAGTGAGGCCATGATCATAAAAAGCATCATAAAAGCATAAAACAAAAAAAATAAAGAAGTTTTATAGTGGTTCGATCGATGTATGATCTACGTCCACTTTGGAACACACCTTTACTAGTACCTCAATGTTTACAATCTCCTTGATTCATCATCTACAATGGAAAACAATCTCCTTCTTACATGTAGGCGTGGGCTACTTTTGAATGCATGGAGACCATCAGAGATTGACGTAGGAGTGAGTTGAAATTCTCTACGGATCTAGGTTAGGAAGGTGAATCTTCACCCTCTAGATCTTTATGGAAAGGAATGGATCTTCAATCTCTCAAGCACTAAGGCGATTCTCATGGTGGCCATGGCGGAGGAGAAGGAAGATCTTCAAGGATTGGCTTAAGAATGCTTTGGACAGCACTTCGTAGCTCTAGGATTCGATCCCCCCAAATGAAGAAATGGGAGATCTATTTATAGTAGTGGAGAATGGAGGAAAAGGTTACCTAGGACCACCGATCGGTACATCCAGGTATTTACAGATATGCCACTGGCCAGTTGTCTCCAGTTGTCACATGGTCCCCTACCCGATTGGTGCTTTTGTTCATACCGATCGATATAGCGAATCATTGACCATCCGGGTATCTGGGTTTTTACTGTCATAACATGTGTTCCTTATGCCAATCAGTGTGCCCCACTTTCCCTCAACAAACTATGAACTTTTCCAGATACCAATCCGTGTACTTTGATCCTACCGATCGGGTATGAACTATTTTGTCTCTTCTTGAATCAACTAAATATATTCACAATATATTTTGTGGATAACATTTGCCCCTCGAGGTTTTCAATATTTATTCTCATAAAATTGTGAACCTTGAAATCAACACATTATTACGAAACCATGGATCATGATTGTTGCTCTTTTCTTCAGACCATCGCGGTACACAAGAACGATCAGGTCGACCGTTATACAAGTAGATATAGAGAGCAGGTTGGAGTAAAGAACCTTGGTGGACTGATCGGCCCATCTATCTAAACATGAACGAGACAGACATCGGTGTGCTTCCTTGAGCTTAGCCGATCGGTGCATCACAATTGGGCCTGGCCAGCCTGACTTAGCCTTTGACCGATGCGACCCCTTTTCTCTCTCCTGACGGTTAAGCTTCCTGAGGCACTTTTATATGATGTGGCCCTTTGAGAGGTCATTTCCGCATTGTTTTACTTTCTTTTTCAAGCAAAATTAATGGCGGACAAACCCTAATCAAAGGAAACCAAAAATGGAGCTTGCACTTTCTTTCAAAGTTCTTACTAATCCATCCCCTTCCTTTGAGCTTCGAGTCGAATTCTCAGCTGCCAGGTTTTCTTTTTTAGTTTCATTTTAGTCTTCTTCGACCTAAATTGAGATGCTTTTACTGTTCGAAGTTTGCAACGCCTGATTAGATGATTAAACGGACGACAGTTAGTGTAGAATCAGGTCGTGGGGAAACGATTTGGTCATTTTGCTAGCTAGGCCGAAAATCTTCTTTGATTTACTTTTGTATTTAGCCGATTTTGCATGCTTGATCCTTGGTTTCGTCCCAATGCTTTGTTAAAGACCTGATTTTGCACATTTAATTATCTTCAATTTCAGTTCATCTCATTTGTATATTTCATTCATATACAATTTTTTTATTTTGTTTAATATAGCCATTCCATTTTTTTATAATAACAACCAACACATCCATATACTATATTAATTTGAGAAAATTATTCCTTTTATATCAAAATAGAATTTTGGGTAAAATTATTTAATTTACCCATTTTAAACAATATCGTGTCAAATTTCCCTTCTCAAGTGTTTAGAAACTCCTATCGATATCGTGGCGTCCCACGATTCGACTAGAATTCATAAGCCACAACAGACAAGCCAACACAATATAAAACAATTTTTATATCAACTAACAAATACACACTCTCATATATATACACTCATACTCATTCTAGGGTACTATTCACCGAATCTCTAATGAGTAAACCCCCACTAAAGCCTAGATATTCGCTCAACCTAAGCTCTGATACCAACTGTAACGGCCCGACATTTTCCCAATCGTGATTATTGATACAAATACCATATCGACTAACCAAACACCAGGAAATACCGGATTATTAATAGAAAGAAGTTAGAGGGTGAGAAATAGAAAGAAAGAAATATTATAATAGAAGAAGAAGAAGAAGAACATAAACAACATAGAATCTCACATCGCAGCGGAATAAAATATAATATATATTACATAACTTTTGAAATACGAATCAGTATCTGTATACATTATCATTATCATTATCAGAGTACAACACTTACAACACAGCGGAAATAACAATAGCTATATAACTAACGCTGAAGCCTCCTACTCCAAGCTCCTCCAAGGGTATCTGTAAATACCCGAAATACTTGACTGCCCGTACAAATTTGGTCATCCAAGAGTTTAGGGTAAAACAAAACAAAATAAACTCTGGGTCAGTCATGGGACTGGTGTGAGTAAACTCCAACCACTTAGTTTAACTTTTAAAAAATCTTTCGAAAGAAAGGATAATCGTAAGACCAAATTCACAAATAAATACGGACAGTTTTTCCATACGATAACCCAAATCAGTTTTGAAATCAATATTTTTTGATATTATAATAGTGATGTAATACAAGTACATAACAATCTAGCAGAACGCTTGCATCTCACGCTCTACATACATAGTATACAATAAAAACCGCGGGAACTTATTGGAGAATGGATTTTTCTGGAAAGGTACGGGACCACCTACCGACGATGTACCTCCGGAGATGAATACATTAGGGATTCAACAAGAACATCTTACAACCCCGGTTAAACATGACCGACCCCTCACTTCGCTTGAGAGTACAGAATATATCATTACCACGGTTGGGGGCCAGCCAACCGAACCGATAGCATACAAAAATAAAGGGACAACCGAAGGCATTTGATTTCTCCAGATCATGTAATGATATACAATTTTGGTGGGCACGACCCACATAGTTCAGCGACCTACCCGATTTTATACCTCCCAGTTGATGAGGCTAGAGGCCACACTTATCTTCACATCTTCATTCACTTTGAATGTCACATCGTCAAATCCTCCAATCACTAATTGATTTGCACAAGTATTCTCCAAATATTATGCTACGAGAATAAATTCTCTGGCACCATATGTACGTTTGTACATACCAACATATGCGATCATTACAAGTACTCTGTCAGACATTCGTCCATAAAAGTTCATTCTGGGACTGAACGAAACCGAAGGCTCAATTTCCATTAATACATCTTAGGCAATATCTACCTAGGATCAACAGAAAAAGCCCTTGCATTTTACTCCATCTTTGATTGTCTTCATATAATCTGATTCGCAACGCTACCGCCAATACGGAGTGGTTTTCGGATAATAATCCAACCGGTCTCTCCATATTGACAACGATATTGGCAAGTACTTCGATAGTTGGTTATTTAACCATCGAAGAAAAACAAACATTCATCTGAAGCATCAAACAGTCACTAGGCCGTTTAATTAATATTTCAATAATTAAATCACTTCTCCATTTTCTTATCAATATCTGTTTACCCAATATTTTCAATAATCGTCTTGGCCGCTTACTCTATTTTGAAAACATTTTCATCTATCATCTTCTTTTATTTTTTGTACTTAGAAAATATCTTCTATATATAATTGAAATTCCAATTACTTCTCTTATTCATGACCATTCGTTTCTATACTTAGGAAATAATTGTTATATTTCCAAAATTTCACTTATTTGGGTCAAAACGAATTTTGTGTAAAACATCGTTACAATAACCTAAATTATTACATTCAACTAAATCATATTCAAACATTGATCTTCGAGACCGAATCTTGTTATTCGTCAGTTAATAATAAAATCAATCAAGTTGTGTTATAATTACCTCTCAGACCTTGACTGAAAACATCTTTAACTTTAAAATAGATAAGATCACTTACCTCGAATAATTAACACCATAAAATCCAATTATTCATTTTTAAACGTAAATATGTTTCTCTTTCTATTCTTACCAGATTTCAATTTATAGATTTCTTTTTGTTTATAATATTCTATTTTAAGTTCGTTTTCTTATTGAATTATGTATATATCGATATATTGATTTCTAGTTATCAAATTTTCTTAAAAATATTCTAACTCCTTAAATTTTCGGAAAATTTAGCCAGCACCTCCTCTGTACCGATCAATACGTCAAACCACAACTCGCCTCTCTAGTCCCTTTCCATTCAAAAAGAATATTAAAAAGCCAAGCGGCTTGCCGATACGGCGCATAAAAACCCATATTCAATTGAAATACATACCTTTTTGTCGAGCATTCAAATTATAATCTTCATACACTTCATTCCAAACCTGTTTAACGTATATCTAACAATTTCCAATTTATTCTAACTCAATCCAGTCATTTTAACCCAATTCGCTAATTTATTTTTTAATTTGCCCTTTTGCATATTCTACTTTTTAATTGAACATATCACATTCATATACAAATTTTAATTCGCTTATAAACTAATCAAATCCCATTTTCAACTCATGTTTCATATTCTATTTCGAATATGAATTCATAAACCCCATTCTCTTATCCAAAGTCAAATTCGATCCAAAAACCCATTAACTAATTATTCTACTAATTAGTTAATTTTATTCAATAACTAAAAATGTGATTTTTGTTTCAAAAATCGTTCCATATACTTCACTTGAGTTCATATTTATTTTATAACTGAAGTATGGATTTTTATAATGGAAATCTAAGTTTTATTTGCTTAAAACCATTTGATTTTATTAAATGAACCATTATGGTTTTTAAACAATTATGGCGTTGTTTTTCAAGAAATTTGATTTTGACATAACTTAAAACCTATAAGACGAAATATAGATTTTTCTCTTCCATTTGAAAACTATTATTCAAACAATCATGACGATTCTTGTTTCAAAGAATTTCGACTTGAATTGGGCATTATATACTCAATTAATGTCCGAAACGTCAATTTACGAACTAGCGCCTTGCAGCGAGTTCGTTTTAACTATTATATTTAATTATAAACATTAGGCTTTGTTTGTAAATAAATTTCAACTTCATTCTTACATATTTTAATATAAATTCAGCCCATTTACCAAATCCAACTTAATATTTTCGATTATCTCTAATCGTCGATTTTTCATTACTCGGTTATAATTTATTTATAAACCCATCTTTTATACTATATTCCAATTTCTTTATAAATACATTATTTATAAAGTTCGATAAAATCGAATTCTAATTATAAATCCTTAGATTTATCTCAATTCACTTTATATTCCGAATTCCGGAATATAATATGTCATTCATTTTTCAAACGTTTTGCCATTTCACTTTTAAATTCAGACTTGAATTTAAACTTCTAAATTATCTAATGATAATTTATTTCAGTAGATTTATAAACATTATTTATAAATTCTGCTTTCTTATTTTATGTATTACAAACAAGTTTCATTTCAAAGATCTATTTAAAACCCAAAATCTTATTTGAAATATTTTATTTATTCTAACTTGTGTGTGTGTATATGTAGGATCTATTTATATTTATCTATTTAGTTATCTTAGTACCTATTTTGTAAAATTCCTATATTCTCTTTAGGAATGATTTATTTTTATAAAACTCGACATTGTCGAATTACATTCATAAATCCATACGGATTTATCCAATTAAATTTTATATTCCTAATATCAGATTAAATCTCATCGTTTCATTTTCGAAATGATTCCAAATATCTTTTATTTAAATTCATACTTGAATTTAAGTATTAAATTATCCAATGATAATTTATTTCATTTTATTTACAAACACCGTTTATAAATTCATTCCAAATCCCCACATTATCCGATGAAAATTATTCCATTTTATTTATAAACACTGTTTATAAATTCATTACTTGTTCTTATTATTTAAAACAAGTAGTTCATTCAAAATTCAAATTCTATTTTAGAAAAATAGAATTTTCCTTTTAAATCTCAAAATTTCCTTTTTCACGATATTTTTATATATTCATATTTAAGCCCAGTGATATTAAACATCCAAAACACTCAATCATCAATCGCAGGTTTTCTAACACATCATATATGATAATATATGTGAAAACAAACAATAATAAATTTTGAGGAATCCAGTTGGATCCCTCCAACCTTTTTTTCTTGCATCCACAGACGTTAGTCAACATAAATAATACCCATCCTACTTCGAGGCAGGATATCGCAGTATAAAAGGTCATCCACCATCATAGCGTGGGGCATATAGGGTCATCCGCTAATGATACTGCGGGCATCCGCTAATGGTACTGCGGGAAATATCCAACCACCAATATATATATATATATATATATATATATATATATATATATATATATATATATATGTGTGTGTATGTATGTATGTATATAATAGCCAAGCCTAAATAAGTAATATATATAATAGCCACAAAATGCATCCAAACAAGCAACAAACAACATATAAAAATTATTAAATAAAATCCAGAAGTGAGTTTACTTACCGTGATTTTTATTTGATGATTTATCATTGGTTTACCTAATTTTAAACAACAGTTTAAAATTAGGCAAAATCCCCGAAAGCTTCAAAGCTCTCCAAATTAATTCCATATCGTAGTCTATGCCCATACGGATCCAACCAAATTGATATCGTTTGATTCTGTTTATGTATGAAATATACATTATCTTGACAAGCTTGGATATAAATTAAACTAGTTTAACTTAATTAGAAGACATTAACTAAACTAATTATATTTAAAATTTTAATACAAGGTTATACCTTTCTTCTTTAACTGGTTAAATAGTTCAAACTCCTGCTTAACTCAGTTCCTTCGTGCACGTGGATATCGTCAAGACGAACTTAGCAAAATCAATGGCATTTAATTTAGATTTAGAAAGCGAAAATTATATATTGTATGAGTTAATGATAAATACAATATTCATTTATAATTAATTATTTAATTTACTTGCTCACCTTTCATTTACAGTTCTTCCCAAATGAAGGAAGAGAAAAAAAATCACCTGTATAACCTCACGTCGACCCGAGCCTTGACCGTCCATGCCACCATCTTGGTCATCAATGGATTCCCCACCAATACCAATCATCTGCACTTTGTGAGATTCAACTGACTGTCACCAATTTCCCCAAACCCGACACTCCCCTGAACATCATCAATTAAAACCTCATCTTCTTCAAACTGGAATCCTCTACTGGAAAAACAATCGAACCTGACCCAATTGCAACTTCCATTTTGGCCCCCCAAATATCCATCGCGGCTCCATATTTCAAAGGCCTAACTCGCGATCGAAACTGTCGAGCTCCAAAGATTATCGCGCACACTTAAATGACGATCTGAGTCCCCTTTGCTATTCGATTTTGATTACTGAAGGACGGAAATTAAAATTAGAGGGGTGCATTGATATTTATTGTGGTTTCAATATATAGGGGAGGATCGAATGATAAAGAGAATGAGGGAGGGACAATTTCGATTAAACAAAAAGCTCGGCCATTGTTTATCTTTCGTTTCAAAGCTTTCGAAAATTCGATTTGAGGATCAAGAAAGGAAGGCCTGGCCTTAATTTGTTTTGCGAAAAGAAAAGGGGAATATCACCGTGTTGAATTGAAATGAGATGGGGAAAATCCATCGAAGGTTTAAGGAATGGAACGGCCATTCGATTTGGTTTAGTATTGAAAATGAGTTCGGTTATTTTTATTTTACTTGAAGCTTTGCGCGATTTTAGTTTCTAAAGAGAAAAGAGAAAAAAGGAGGGAGACGCATATAAATGAAGATGAACGCTTCTGTATTAAGGAATAGGTCTTCAAAAGGGTACATTATAGGTATAGGTTAAGTACAATAATTTTAATGTGATTGGATTTAATGCTTATCTATCAAATTTCAAAATCAATATATCTCGCGGTTCCGAACTCCTATTTGAGCGCAACAATCGGCGTTTCTAGCGTTATACCACTACTCTGGACACATTGGGACGAGTTTCGAAACCTCAATTGATCACCTGGAGAAGATATTATTTTTAGTTGATATAAATTAAATCCAAAATAGTTAATTCCTCGATAATAAATTATTATTATCGTTTGTATTCAGTTAGAATTTATATTGATTATCTAAATTATTTTCGGTACAGTTTAAATCTTCGAATTCAATTATATTTCGAATTACGATAATTTGATATATTTTAAATTATATTATATTCGATTTTTAAATCGATAACTTAATATAAAAATTCATTTATATTGTCAATTCAATATTTAAAACCATATTAAATATTTAAAATTAACCGACCAAAAATCCGGGTCATTATATTATTACAACTTTGGCAATAATTTCAAATTCCATTTAAAGTTGTAAACACTAAGAGGCATCTAGTAATACATCTTTGTTACCAAGTTATAATAAAATCAACGATTCGATACAAACTTTTTCTACGACCAATGTTCCATTGTAATTTAATCCTTTTAACTACTATATCCAAGATTAAACTCAAGGCATGGAACGTATCATCCTCTTTGTAATTTAATCCTTTTATCTTGATGTATGAGTAGACTATATAAAACAAATCATTATTTGAGCACGACCATGCAGTTCATAGTCTCACTTAATCAAGAGGCTCATTGATATCACTACTCATATTATAGGGTTAAATTCCACCAAGATCATTCATACTTTTCAATCGATTTAAGATGTGTCCAATAATTAGCTTTATCGTTTGCTCTGTTAAGAGTAACCTTTGATGATATCAACACACAAATATCCTTGAATAAAATATATAATTATTTCAAGTCCGAGGACCATTACATCATTGTCACCATGAGAATTACTTATGACACTATTAATCATGCTCGATGAAGTTTTCTCACGTTGCGCCTGCTTAGTACACTGTTCTCTAAAACATTTTTATGTATTGACATTAATATCTCATATATTAATGATCAATGAGATATGATCATCAGTCAATCAGCATACTAGTTGCAATGTTTCATTGTTGTCCTGTTTACAACAAAACTTGACTAGGTATTTTTAAGAATCAATGCTTACCATATCATATAATCTCATGTTCATGTCACGTATTTGAAACTATATAATTCTGTATTATAACTCTAAGGACTTCTATTATGTTAATATTCATATCACACAGTAAAATATTACATAATAAAATCTTTTATTCAAAATAACATTAACATTGATATAATTCACATCTAATGGATTGCCTCTATGGCACAAACTCTAACAATCACCCACTTGACTAGAGTCAATCACTCATGTATCGTATATACATGAAACTAGTGTGACTATCATTCTTTTGCTACGACAAAATTTTAGTCACTGGGTCTGCAATATTATTATCTGTTAGTACTTTGCAGATATGCATATCTCCTCCGTCAACAATTTCACAGATGAGATGATATCGCCTAAGTATGTGCTTGAATTGATGACGAGATCTAGGATTCTTGGCCTGATCAATAGCTCCATTGTTATCACAATATAAAATCGTTGGATCAACAATGGATGAAACAATAACATGTTTAGTAATGAACTTTTAATCCATACAGCCTCCTTAGCAGCTTTAGAAGCAGCAATGTATTCGTCCTCCATTATGGAATCAACAAATGTTTCTTTCTTTAAACTAACATCATTCCCAATAATTAATATGTTATCAAAATATAATACTAGGAATATAATGTTACTTCCACTAATTTTCTTGTACACACAAGGTTCATCTATATTTTTAATGAATCCATACTCTTTAATTGTTTCATCAAAATGAAGATTTCATCTGTGAGATGCTTGCCTTAATTCATAAATGGACCGTTGCAGCTTACTTACTTACTTTTCTAGCATGTTTTGGTTTGACAAAATCCTTCAGGTTGTGTCATGTACACATCCTTAATAAGACTCCCGTTAAGGAAGGTAGTTTTGACATCCAATTGCCAGATTTTGTAATCATGAAAAGCTGTAATTGAAAGTATAATCCTAACGGATTTAACGATTTCCATAGGAGAGAAGGTTTTATCATTATTAACTCCTTGAACTTGTTTGAAACTTTTTTTTCACCAATCGGCCTTTATAGGTTTGTATTCTAGCATCCATGTCAGCTTTCTTCGTGAAGACCCACTTGCACCCGATTGGTTTTACTTTGATAGGTGGATCAACCAAAGTCTATACTTGGTTGGTGTACATGGAATTCATTTTAGATTCCATGGATTCAAGCCATTTCTCATATTCTGGTCCATTCATAGCTTCTTGATAAGAAGTAGGCTCATCTTTGTCTATGAGCATCACATCTCCATTATGAGTCATAATATATCTGATATATCTATTAGACCCACAACGTATTCTACAAGATCTACGAATATTTTGTGTAATTTGAACAGGTTTTGTTTCATAACTTTTTGTGGTTCTTGTTCAATTTCTAGTTTAGGTTCAATGGTACCTCGTGGTTCTAGAATGTCTTTGAGTTCTACTTTCTTTCCATCTGTACTTTTAGAGACTAGCTCTCTTTCTAGAAAAAAATACTAGTTCAAGCAATAAACACTTTATTCTTAGAAGAATTATAGAATTAGTATTCCTTTTGTTTCTTTTGGATTTCCCACAAAATAGCAATTATTTGATTTGGGTCCAAGCTTTTCAGAAGTAAGACATTTAATAAACATCTCACATCCCCAAATCATCATAAAAGACACACTAGGACATTTCCCATTCCATATCTCATATGGCACCTTTAGGCTCGTTTAGTAGGAACACGATTTAAGTATGAATGTAGCCTTTTAAAGGGCATAACCCCATAAGCTTATTGGAAGATCTATATGACTTATCAATGATTGTACCATATCTAGTAAGGTGCGATCTCCTTTTTAGACACACCATTCCATTGTGGTGTTCCACAAGGAATGAGCTGTGATATAATTCCACACACTTTTTATAGTCATTGAATTTTTGGCTTAAATATTCTCCTCCTCAATCTGTTTGAAGAGTCTTCATATTCTTTCAAAGTTGGTTTTGAACTTTAGTTTTAAATTCTTTGAACTTTTTCAAAATATTTTGATTTGTGTTTCATAAAATATAAATAACCATATCTACTGAAATTATCAGTAAATGTAATTAAATAATAAAACCTATCTCTAGTAAGTGTATTCATTGGTCCGCACACCTTACTATGTACAAAGCCTTATGCATTACTAGCCTGTTCACTATGTCCAGTGAAAGGTACTTCAATCATTTTTCTCAATAAACAAGATTCGCATTCTTCACATGATTCAAAGTCAAATGAATTCAAAATTCTGTTATTTTGGAGTTTAGAATGCATCTCATGTTTATATGGCCTAAACGACAATGCCAAAAGTATGTTGGATTTAAATAATTAGATTTAGTCCACTTAGCATTTGTGTTATAAACAGACACATCAAAGTTTAAAATATATAAAGATCATTAACTAATTGTGCATTTCCATAAAATATTGTATTTAAATAAAATGAACAACAACTGTCTTTATTACAAATGAAAATTCAAGCTTGTCCAAACAAGATACGGGAATAACATTTTATTTAATGGAAGATACATAATAACAATCTTTTGATCCTTAGACTAAGGCTAGTAGGTAGGATAAGCGACAGCTTCTTATGGTCAATAACGTTTGCTCCATTCTCACTCGTAAACCCACTTCTCCTTTTGCCAAAATTTCTACTCTTTTGCAATTCCTGCAACATATATGTGATCCACATCCAGTATCTAATACCCATGATGTAGAAGTAGATGAATTGACACTTATAACATTTATACCTGATTCGGTTGAAGTCATACTTCCTTTTTTCTTTTCAGATCTTCTAAATATGCAAAGAAATTATTGGTGTTGTTAGTTATTTAATATCCATAGGAGATAAAAAAATAAATAATGAATGACATTGCTACATATATGCACAAACTGTGAAATAACTGGTGGCATTTTACACAATAATTATACATACAATCATACACAACTTGTATATTCAATCAAAGTGCATAAAATAATTATTCTTATATATATATATATATATATATATATATATAAGCATAACAATGCATGCATATTTATAACATTGTAAAATTATACGTAACAGTGCATGCTCTCATTCAAAATAATATCCATATATAAACCATATGCATGAGTAATATAATAAACAAGCATCGAAAAGCTTCAAAAAGAGGTGAGATTGTAAACGACGATAGGATGATTTTTTCTTACTTTCCTCTTTCTTTTTCATGCTCCTCTTTAAATCTCCTATACCACACATATCTTCTCGATTCCCTCTGGTCCTACTTTCATTGTGCATGGGTCTTGACGTTTTACTATTCCTATAATTCCAGAAAAAATCCTAAAAATATAAGACCTTGACGTTTTACTAGACCTCTACCTAACGGATCTAATGCAACTTGTTTCGTTGAATTTGGAGTTTGTTTGGCCAGTCGTCTATTAGTTAAAAGTTGCCCTTGTTTAAATAGCACAAATCATTAAATAGATACAAAGGCGTTTTTGGCCACCGAAGTCACATACAATATCGGTTTGACACGAAACTTGATTTTCTTACAATGGTTTAACCGGTTCTAATGCGACTAGTTTCATCGAAAATTGAGACTGTTTGCAAAAAGGCTATTTTCAACGCGTATATAATATTAATATAAATTCTGAATTAATCCGATAAAATAATATTAAATTATTTTCATCAAATGTATCCCAATAGAGTATATATACAACTTCATATATATATTATATATCTCGATATCGTCCATTTTGAGTCAACTATTGTTCAGATTATATAAAAACGATTATAACGCTTTTAATAAATGTTATCGTTTATTAACGATTTCCATACCGTATTATTTCTAAAAATTGATTTGGACATAACTAACAATCTATAAAACAAAATCATAATTTTTCTCTTTCATATGAAAATTATTATCAATAAGATCCATATGTTTCTTGTTTCACGGAAATCCGAATTAAGACAGATTCTGTATATCCAGTTAAAGTTCAAATCAAAAATTACGAACTACCGCGCCATTTACGAGCTCGATTTATATTATATATAAACTTAACATTCCGTCGTCGTTTTAATAACGAATTCAATATTAAAGTCCTTAAATATTCCAATTCCAATATTTAATATAATAGAATATATTAAATATATGATCACCGAAAATACGGGTAATTACATTCTTCCCCCCTTAAAATAATTTCGTTCTCGAAATTGCTAAGCTATGAAAATGTTACGAACTCTACTAACTAGATTAAAAAAATCTATTGGTTTACTTCTTATCTTCAGTTTCAATTGAACCAATTAATTTCAATTAATTTTATTAATTCATTTCTATTAACCAAAATTTTCCTAAATCCTGAAAATTATCTAACACCCGGAATTTTCGAAAAATTTCGCCCGCGTCTCCTTTGTACTGGTCAATACGTCAAACCATAACTCACCTCTCTAGGCCTTCTCCAACCCAAAAGAAAATCAAACAGCCAAGCGGCTTGCCCATTCGGCGCATAAATCATCAACTCATATGAAATATAAACTTGTACCTTTTTGTCGGGCATATCTTTATATCCTTTCCATATGTTACCAGTTCAACATATACTATGTCATCCCAATACAACTCCAATCAGTTTTTATCCTCAAACTCAATCATTCGCTTATACCCAAGTCGAATTCCATTTCAAATTCCAAACTCTTAACATATCAACTTAACTCTATTTCAGATTATTCCCTAATCCAATTCGACTTTGTTTAACTTTGTTTAAGTTAAACTTTAACTTATTTATTCACTTTTACCATCTCACTATATTTAACTTCATAAGTTAAATTTAAATTCCAGAATTTAAATTCCTCGGCTTATTTCAATTCAATTTGAAGTCATAACACCAATTCAGAACCTTTGAATTTCTAAACAACTTGTTTTCTCAAAACAATTTAAAAACAAAATCTTTGGTAGTAATCCGTCACTTGCAAACTCGAAAATGAACACCGATGATGTCATGATCATCATCAGAATCTATTTTCCAGCTATCAAAGTGAGTTCAATGCTATATCACTTTCAAAACCATTTCTAAATCACTTCCATTTTGAAATCACTTCAAAATACCATCCACAATGCTTGCAAACCATTTAAAATCTCCCAGGATTTTTAAAATTTCCTTACTCTTAATTCCAATTCTGATTTAAATTTCAGTTTTAATTCATCTTATTTTACATACCTTACTGATATGAAGTCTGATTAGTTATTTATAACCATTCACCTTTTTATAATCTCATTCGATTATAATAACAACCAACACAACCAATATACTATATTGTTCCCAACATAGATACCAAACTATAACTTGGCTAAAATTATTCCATTTACCCTCTTTTCAAAACATACCGTGCCGGTTCATCGTATTCGAGTGTTTAGAAATCCCTATCGATATTGTGGTGCCCCACCATCGACCAGAATTCATAAACCACTCGACCAATAAATCTCCATAATATAAAACCATTTTATATTTAATAACAAATACTCTCTCCTGTATATATACACTCAACTCAATCTAGGATATTACTAATCCCATCTCTACTGAGTTACGCCACAGAGCCAAGGTAATAACTAAACCAATGCTCTGATACTAACTGTAGTGTCCCAAAAATCCAGTAGAATTTGAGCTGGCTAAAAACACAAGTCCAACCCCAAATTGAACTGGAAATCAGAAAAATAATAGAAAGAAAATAGAGGGTGAGAATAGATAAGATAGAAACCTAGAATAGAAGAAGAAGAAGAACTTACAACATCAGAGTAAACACGAATCTCACAGCGGGACAAATAAAATATAACATAACTTTGAAATAAAAACAGTTATGTGTAAAATAGCACTTATCAGGGTACAACACTTATAACACAGCGGAAAAACAATAGCTATAAAATCTTGAAGCCTCCTGTTCCAAGCTCTCCAAGTATATCTGTAAATCCCGACTACTTGACTGCACGTACAAATTTAGGCACCCAAGAGTTTAGGGAAAAAAAACAAAATAAACTTTTTTTGCATACTATATCACCTATTACTCTTCTATTGCGCAAGATTACTCTTCTATTGCTACATATATGCACATATATGCGCAAACTGTTATTTATATGTTATAAAAACAGTTATAAATATTTATATGTTATGTGTATAATTATTTATATGTTATAAATAATGAATGACATTGCTACATATATGCACAAACTGTGAAATAACTGGTGGCATTTTACACAATAATTATACATACAATCATACACAACTTGTATATTCAATCAAAGTGCATAAAATAATTATTCTCATATATATATATATATATATATATATATATATATTTAAACATAACAATGCATGCATATTCATAACATTGTAAAATTATACGTAACAGTGCATGCTCTCATTCAAAATAATATCCATATATAAACCATATGCATGAGTAATATAATAAACAAGCATCGAAAAGCTTCAAAAAGAGGTGAGATTGTAAACGACGATAGAATGATTTTTTCTTACTTTCCTCTTTCTTTTTCATGCTCCTCTTTAAATCTCCTATACCACACCTATCTTCTCGATTCCCTCAGGTCCTGCTTTCATTGTGCATGGGTCTTCATCGCTTTTCTTGTTTCGTCTTTCTAGATCAAGCTTGTCTATAAATAGATCTAAGTTCTGTTTTTACCCCTACTTTCTCTGCCTCGTTGCTTCAAAACGAAACACCATAATTCCTCTTCTATTAAAGTTCCCCACCACTACGCTGTAGCTATTTCAGGACCCTATCTGCCTTGCGGTAGATTATTCAACTGATAGCTATCATTTTGATGGGGAGATTGGCACTGAGATGGAGTTATCTTGGTGAGCAGAAACTCCCAATTCACTGATTTGTTTCGCGTCTCGACCGAGTGTTTGTGACGGTATGATTCGCTTCTTGGGTATTCAATGTTTTCTATGATATCATCTAGCCGGTAGTTCATGCTTAACAATCTTATGAATTGGTGGTTTTTCATTTTCGTTGTGGTGTTTGGTTCATTTTCTTTGGTAAACAGCCTCAGATCTGATTCTGGAACTCTGTTCCATAGTATTTCTACGGATCGATACTAGTTACCTGTCTTTTTTAGATCTTGTCTTTCGCTTAAATAATGGCAAAACATGGGATGCATTATGCACTGATCATTGCCCTTTTGTTTGAGTGGATGATATGTTATCCAATACCAGTTTGTGGCGACTATTGATCTCGTATGTTTTATGTCATTGCACATATGTGAATTGCAGTGGAGAGTTGTTGTTGTCTCTTTGGGGTGCTCTAGTATGATTCATAGCTATCTGGCAACATGTTAAGCTCTGCTCAACTTGCTGTTTATCTCGCTTTCCTCCCTTGTTTCAAGACGGCCCATCCTCGCATGTGATGGTCGTGGGCCACTTGCTGGTTTTCTGGGATGGGATTGCCTTCTTGGCAGCTGCTTAAGTCAATATTCGGTTTAGTCTTTTGCTGCCTTACATGTCACTTCGTCGAGTACACAAGCTTGCTTTTGCTTTCGGTTGTACCTGGTACAGTCTAGTGCAGTGTTTTGTATGGTGTTTGTAAAGTGTCCATTTTGTATTCGAAATGTAATTGAACTTCCTAGTGAAGTATGAAATGTAATATGTCATAGCTCCCTGCGTGGAGGTATATATAGTATTCTAGTGTCTAGCTAGCTCCTGCGCTTTAATCTAGATTAGACTAGTGGATGACCCACTATAAATGCGATATACGGTGGATGGGCCACCTTAAATACCATATTAGTTGATTGTCAACTACAATCACCTGTACTATACTATATTTCTTATTATTGGTTATAATAAAAAGGTGTTTGTGGTCACCTTGAAAATCGGACGGCCAAAACACACACACACACACACACACACACACACACACATATATATATATATATATATATCTGTGTGTGTATATATATTCTAGTGAGCCAAGCTCCATAATAGACTATGACTTGAGTTAGCTTTGGCGAATCCGCATAACTTATCCTTTAGGTAAATATTTCATGTTAATTGTATCATTTATACAATTCTTGGATAGCATGATGAACAAATTTTTGTTCATTTACAATTTTGGATATTTCATTCTCTATGACTCTAAGCCCATAATCTTATTATGGCAGCCTAGTTAAGTCAGATCCAATTATACATTTTGAGTATCACATTCACTCTATCGCATTTAACCAAAATAAATAGTGCATTTATGCTTTGGCATTACCTATATCTATTTATTCTGGCATCGATGAGTGTATTTATTGGAAGACGTCGCTTTGACTTAATATAAACGTGCATTTTTGAGGGATTTTTATCCTTGGGTGTGCAACTATGCGATTCTATTTCTTGAACCAAAAACATGTTGACAATGTCATAAAATATATATAATCTAATGTAAAACTACTTATATACTTAAATGGAAATACTTACACGAAACACATTGAAAATCGGTGTGACTTAAGCAGAATCTTTATATGGATGTGTAGAAATATATATATGATAGATTAACTTGTATACTACAATAGTTGTATGAATCAATATGAGCTAGTATGATATATCACAAGTAAATAAAAGCAACAAGTAAAGATGACACCAGGAATTTTATACTGGTTCGGACTTCCCGTCCTACGTCCAGTCCCGAAGCTCCTCTTCCGAATTTCACTAACACGCCCTCTCTTCACCCAAAGGAATAGATCACCAATCACACCCAAGCAAAAACAAGGATGTCCCCGATTGAGCAACAATACAGGTATTTCCAATTACAAAGAATTTTGACTTCTGAGTATGTTCTTCTTTCAACACTGATTACTCAACAATTGAGTACACCCTTCTTATAATGTAGTGTACCGAAAATCCAGTAGAACTTGAGCTGACTAAAAACACAAGTCCAACCCCAAATTGAACTGGAATTCAGAAAACTAATAGAAAGAAAATAGAGGGTGAGAATAGATAAGATAGAAAGTTAGAATAGAAGAAGAAGAAGAAGAACTTACATCATCAGAGTAAACACGAATCTCACAGCGGAACGAATAAAATATAACATACCTTTGAAATAAAAACAGTTATGTGTACAATAGCACTTATCAGAGTACAACACTTACAACATAGCGGAAAAACAATAGCAATAAAATCTTGAAGCCTCTTGTTCCAAGCTCTCCAAGGATATCTGTAAATCCCGACTACTTGACTGCCCGTACAAATTTAGGCACCGAAGAGTTTAGGGAAAACAAAACAAAATAAACTCCGGGTCAGTCATGGGATTGGTGTGAATAAAACTCCAAACACTTGGTTAAATAAGGATATCTCATAAGACCACGCCGTGGAAATTGGACGGGTTTTTCCCTTATGAGAATCCCAACATCTTTGAACAGCAATATCATTCTGATATTATAATAATGTCTAAATACAAATAGATATCAATTTAGCAGAACGCTTTCATCTTACGTTCCACATACATAGTATACAATTAAAACCGCGGGAGCTTGTTGGATAATGGATTTCCAACTATGACACGGTATGGAACCACCTGCCGCTGGTGTATCTCTAGAGGACAATACACCGAGTTCAACAAGAACATCTTGAAACTCAGCCACACATGACCGACCACTCATTTCGCTTGAGTGTATCAAATGTATATCACCAACAGTTGGGATCAGCAACCGTTTCCCGATAAGGGACATCATTGATAGATTAAAGAAGCAAATGGATATTCTCTAGATAGGTGATTATACACCCTAATAGGTGCGACCTGCATAGCCATGCTGTCTGTCCAATTTTTGTCATTTCCGGATGTTGAGGCCTGACGCTACGATTACTTACCTTCCATCGATAACACAATTACTTTAAATGTCACGTTATCATATCCTCAATCACTAATTGGGTTTGCACAAATATTCTGGATGTTATGCTAAGGGAATAAATCCGTTGCCACCATATATCTTGTACAGTTCAACATATGCGATTATTGGAAATGCTCTGTCAGACATTCGTCAATATATGTTCGTTCTGGGATTAAACGAAACCGAAGGCACTATTCCGTACATCCATCCTAGGCAATCTTTACATATGATTTATACAATGGCCCTTGCACTTTACTCCGTCTTCAATTATATTCGGCATACTTGATTCGCAACGCTTATGCCAATACGGAGTGGTTCTTTGGATAATAATCCAACCGGTCCCTCCATATTAACAACGTAAAATGGTCAAAACTTTGATAGTCGATGATTTAACTATCAAATGAAAACATGTTCGTGTACACACAACGATCTTATTTCCAAATGGAATTATCGATCCAATCATATATATATATATATATATATATATATATATATATATATATATATATATAGACACATACATACATTCATATTTCCTTGTTTTCTATGTTTAGGAAATACCTTTGATTATAACATTAACGGTATGACCCTACTTCTGAAATATCTAACTTAACTGTCTAACTTTTATTCTTACTTTGCATAATTATCCTAACAACTAATTTATTTATAATTAAATAAATCTTGATTCACAAATTGGAAAGTAAATAATACTTTCCTGAATTCGATATTATAGAATTCGACATATATCTCCTTTTCGAGTAATCTCTATTCGATTAACTCTCTCCCGAATAAACTATGTTCAATTACCTTCTTCAAATGACTATATTTGATAACTCCTTCTCTCGAATAACTAATATTCGATTAACTCTAATTGATTAACCCTTATAGTTAACTCTATTTGATTAACTCTTATACGAATAACTAATATTTGATTAACTCTTATTTTGACTAACTCTAATTCGATTTAACTCCATTTTCTTAACTCTAGATCACAGCGATCACAATGGTTACGCCTGATTCCCTCAGGAAACATCCGACCACCGTAGGCTATCTGCAGCCCTGCGAATTACGCTAGTAGTCATGCTAAATGGAAACTCCCTGAATAACTATGTCTGTTTTAACTCTATCTCGAATAACTAATATTTGATTTACTCGACTCGACGAACTTAACTCGACTAACTCGACTTGATTAACTCGACTTGACTGACTCACCTCGACTAACTCGACTAACTTGGTTCGACCAACTCGATTTGATTAACTAGACTCGACTAACTTGGTTCGACCCACTTGATGCGACTAACTTGGTTCGACTGACCATATTTGACTGACTTAGTTCGAATAACTATACCTAACTAACTCTATTCGAATAACTCTATTCGATTAACTCCTTTCGATTAACTAAAATCGATTAACTCCTTTCGATTAACTAAAATTGATTAACTCCTTTCGATTAATTAAAATCGAGTAACTCCTTTCGATTAATTATAATCGATTAACTCGACTCGACTAACCATGTTCGTTTAACTCGACTCGACTGACCATGTCCGTTTAACTCGAGTAACCCGACTCGACTAGCCATATTCGTTTAACTCGACTAACTTAACTCGATTTACCATAATAGATTAACTCGACTAACTTAATTCGATTTACGATAATCGATTAACTCAACTAACATAACTCGATTTACCATAATCGATTAACTCGACAAACTTAATGAAGCGACCCGAAACTTCCCCGGTCTCCGAAGAGATGAGAAAGAACGAATTACTGTGAGGACAAGACAAATCAGAACGCAGACGGAAGAACATTTCATTGCTATTACAACAATTCCATCAGATACAAGAATATACAGAGTATAATTGAATAAATTACATTTGATAAATATCAGAGATTACAATAAATTACATAGCAGCGGAAAATAATACAAAGCACAACTGAAGGTGATATACGGATACAGAGCTTTCCGGATATCATTCCAGCAGTAAACCAGGATCCTGTAAATATAAATCTGCAAAACCAAAACTACTAGCTGCCCGTGCGGAAAATAGGGGCACCCAGAGTTTAGGTTAAAACAATAAACTCCAGGTCAGTCATGTGACTGGTGTGAGAACTAAAACAGTTATTAAAACTTTATTTTTAAAAGAGAGTAATTCAAGGGACCACGCCGTATAACACGGAACAGGTTTCCTCCCAAGAATACTAGTGCATAGAATAAACAACGCAATGCTTTTTCCAAAAAATGAAGCTATTATAAGACCCAGGTCCCATCACACAATGCAACGCAAGCCGGAGGATAGGGTTTTCCCTTATAATAGCCAAACATGCTTGGTACGTTTAAAACAAATCATTTGATACTATAATATGTGTATAGTGTCAAAACAATTTCAATCATAAATATAAATCATAGACGGCATAGCTACCATCTACTATGTCGCCATACTAGTTCTACAATTAAAACCGCAATACACGTATTGGATATTGGATTTCCATCAAGGTGGCTCCTGATTCAAAAGATCGATCGCGTAATGCAATTCACCACGGCTAACGTCCCCACAAGAGAAAACACCGTCTGCACATCCGCACATTTGGGACCAGAGTACCACCGCGGCTTACGTCCCAGCGAGAGAAAACACCGCTTACTCTATATATCCCTGAGCACTAGGCTCATCTCGGTCGACCGAATCCACGACACCACTAAAGTGCCCATCCACGAAAAAGCATACTGATCAAACCATCAGTTTACCACCATAACGGGGTGTGAGGCTCGCGGATCAACGCTATACACAAAGCCATGCTATATCAGCTGCGCTTTGATCATCAACCACCAAACTTTGCTTTTCAACAAAAGTCTGGATCACTGCATCTCAGCATGCCACACTATCAATCCATATCGTACCACTGATTTCTGCCAATATATAACCTCTGAGCTCGTATGTCTCAGAGAAGGGCGTTAAGCAAGAGAATAAATTCTCCGCCGCCAAACAGATATATATTTAGCAGAGATCAACAAATACAATATAAAGGAATACAATGTCAGACACACCATCCTTTTACAAGTCCGTTCTAGGTCTGAACGAAACCGGAGGCACTTTCCTCGCATATCCATCCATCTCCAAGTACGTCTGGACGACCACCAACTATTTCCATCCTCTTGGGTGTACAACCCAATCAGGATCGTCAGTAATTATCCCAACGATGTGAAGACTTCCGGTCTTCAACCACCGTCTTCATCTTCGACATATCGTCGAATTGATTATTCAGAATGGGTATAAACCCGGCCTTTTCGAACAACCCGCGTATATTAAAATGAATGTTACACAAACACAACATACGCCTCATTCCAATTCATATTCTCACGGAAAAGTTCCCATTAATTTTATCCAAGATAAATTCTTTAAAATTTATCCTTTAATCTTCCTTTGGATGTCATTTCAAACCAAATTATGGTTTTCAAAAGTAGTCGAGATTAGCGAACCACAACGAAGTAATTATTTATTTTATTTCCCAATCCCAACCTATTCATCCCATGAAGCAAAACTGGTAATACTCCATATCTAATACTATGGTGTTATCGGTAAAATTAATTATCATTTCACGTTCAAATCTAATTAAAGATTTAACTATCGCTTTGGAGCAAAACTGGCGATACTCCATCCTCGCTCATTTCTAAATTTGATAATTTAGATTATAGATTCACATTTCAACCTAATTGCAGATTCGTTAAAACTCCTTTTACTGGGTTAAAGAACTAGGTGTTATTTAAAACACAGTTCACGACAAACCCAAATCACATTCTTTTTGTTGTCGGGTTAAAGAACTAGTGTTATTTAAAACACCGTTCACGATAAACCCATTTCAAATCCAATCAAATATATTAAAAATTCCGATTATTTAAAACCCCTTTTTAAATCTAATTTATTTATTTAAAAATAATTGGGTTTTAAATTTAGTTCAAAACTAGTTCATTTCGATAAAAATCCATTTTTATCTTTTCAAATATGGAGTTTTTCATCCCAATTTTTCCCAAATCATTTCTTATGATTTTACACAAATTATTGATATTTTTAATAATTTTATCAAGGCCCGTACAGTCGATTTCCAACAACGGCCATCGAACTGCACTTATATCGACCTTTTCCCAATTTGATTTGGACGTATCTCCAAATCCAACCGTTAGATTTCAAATTTCCAATATTCGTTAGAAAGCTCTTTTCGATACGAACCCAATGGTTCGGGTTTTAGGAGAATCCGACGGTCGGATCTCCCGTAATGTCCGTTTGAAATAAATGGTCGAAATTCACAAACTGCCGCGGCGCGGCGCGTTCTATTCAGGCCATTATATTATATATATATATAATATATATTTCGTCGATTCTATTTTTAAACGAATTTTATAAATAGTTTTGAATTCGTTTCAAAAACATTTCAACTTCCATTTCAATTCAAATCAAAATTGAATTCTTCTTTATAAATTCGTTTTGAAATTCATTTCTATTCAATTCAAATTTCAATTCAATTTGAATTCATTTCTATTCAATTTGATTCAAATTCGTTATATATTCAATTCGAATTTGTTTCCTATTCAATTTGATTCAAATTCGTTATATATTCAATTCTAATTCATTTCCTATTCAATTTGATTCAAATTCGTTATATATTCAATTCGATTTCGTTTCCTATTCAATTTGATTCAAATTCGTTATATATTCAATTCATTTCGAAATCACTTTATATTCAATTCATTTCGAAATCACTTTATATTCAATTCATTTCGAAATCACTTTCTTTCCTATTCAAATTCGATTTATTTTCTATTCTATTCAAATTCAAATTTCATTTCAAAATATTTGATTTCGAAATCACTTTTCAATATTCCTTTTAAAATGAATAAAATCGATATAAATATCGTTCTCGTCAAAATGGCGTCAATCTAATCAACACGGCTTCATATATTTCTATTTTCAAATATTCTATTTCAAATATTTCGTTCAACACATGACTACTCTCAACGGATGAGTACGGTCAACACATGAACCTTTATATTATACTGATAAAGATATAAATTTTATATAAAAATATTTCGTTCAACACATGACTAATCTCAACGGAGGAGTACAGTCAACACATGAACCTTTATTTTATATTGATAAAGATGTAAATTTTATATAAAAATATTTCGTTCAACACATGACTAATCTCAACGGATGAGTACAGTCAACACATGAACCTTTATTTTATATTGATAAAGATGTAAATTTTATATAAAAATATTTCGTTCAACACATGACTAATCTCAACGGATGAGTACAGTCAACACATGAACCTTTATTTTATATTGATAAAGACGTAAATTTTATATAAAAATATTTCGTTCAACACATGACTAATTTCAACGGACGAGTACAGTCAACACATGAACCTTTATTTTATATATTCTTTATTTTCTAAATTGGAATGAGGCCCAATCAATCACCATACAATGTTAATTATATGGATTTTCATACATCACACGTATATAATAGCATTGAAAAATAATCAACCATCAACCAAAGTGCACTACACTGTATAAGCATCAAATATAGATATTTAACGCTTATAACAGCATGTCAATCAATTGATCGACATATTTAATCAATCAGGATGAGTGAACTTCAAATTTCATCCCAACACCCGTGTGGGGTTTCAAACAATCAAACACAGATTTTATTTGTGCAGTTGGGCGATGTGTAAAATTTATCGACCCAATCAATATCAGTCAAATCAGTGTATGTAAACAAATCGGTCGTTTTGTTTATAAATATTTATTTATTCACATTCACGCTAAAAATTATATTTTTAACGCTAAAATATTTTATTTTAACACATGAATTTTTATTCAGTTCATTTTTTAAATAAAATGATATTTTTATTTTTCTAACATATTTTAGAAAATTTCGGCGGCATAACGGCACAATACTAGAAACGGGACGAGGCCTAGCCTTATCCCCGGTCTAGTGAAGGCCCACGCCATTCACACATCAATCAAATCCATTCATTTCACCAAACAATTCAATTTCAATCAAATAATCTAACTAATTTTTGCAATCAAACAAACAAGTCCATGGTCTGTGGACGATTATGTCGGGTGCTACTAAGCACCGTCTGCATCCTAGTATATATATATATATATATATATAATTAGAAAAAGAAATTGAAAGGTGAGAAATTCTCACCGATAGCTATCCAACTCCACGACACTTCATAGATAGAAATCTTCATCGTTATCGCATCTTCGTCATCTTCGTTGCCCGTATTCTCTACATATGTAAAAATCGAATTTTTACTATGTTATTCAATATATAAAAATCGAAATTTTACTATGTTATTCAATATATAAAAATCGAATTTTTACTATGTTATTCAATATATAAAAATCGAATTTTTACTTCGCTATTCAATATATAAAAATCGAATTTTTACTTCGCTATTCAATATTTAAAAATCGAATTTTTACTATGCTATTCAATATATAAAAATCGAATTTTTACTATGCTATTCAATATATAAAAATCGCGTCTTTAACCAATTAAAAATCACATTTTTAACCATTTGAAAATTATAACTTCATATATATATATATATATATATATAGATCTAACTTCCTCTACATTAAATAATTAAATTTAGATCTAAACTTTAGGCGAATAAAAATATTAACTTTCCTTTTATATAAAAATCATTTAATAAAACTGAAAAACGAATTAAATGTAAATAAAAAAAATAAACTTACTTTCTTTCACAAATCTGGCCCTAGTCGAAAAAGGGGGGGGGGGGTTGAGGTCCTAAATCGGAGAAGGTGGAGGCGGGGTTAGCGGCGCCGGGGTCCAGCCGTGGTCGGAGGCGTCGGGATAAGTGGCAGGGGCGGCGTGGGTTTTCCTGGGCTTGGGGTGTCGCGTTTTAGCTGCTGGAAAGAGGAGGAGAATCGATCGAAGGTCGGGAGGCTTGGCTGGTTGCGCGACGATGAGGGCGCTCAGTCGATGGAAAGGGCGGCGGCTTCCTCGACTTTCTTCTTTCTTTTTTTTTTTAAAAAAAAAAATCAATTTCTGAGCTGGAAGTGAGAGAGAAAGGAGGGGGTGAGGCCTTATTATATAATATATATATTTTAATTATTTATTTATTTCAAAAAGTAACTTTTACATTTGAACTAGAAATCAAACTCACCGCCTGTCGTCCATAGCCAATTACCCCCATTCCGAACACAATGGGATATGTATCGTAAGCTAGTTCGATCGTTTCGATTAGTTATCGTCAAAATTAACATATAACTCTATATATTGAATTTGAACGCGTATTTCAATTTACCGGGGTCACATACTAACTTGAAAAATTCCAGAAAAATATTTTCTAGTTTCGTATTGACGATACGGTCCTAACAAAACTAGTTTCGTCGAATTCTGAGACCGTTAGAAAAATGGCCATTTTCCAGTCGATTAAAATCAACTGAAACTGGTCAAACGCGTTTTTCTTCGCCACGCTCACATATTGATTCGAAAAATTATGAAATTTGAAATCTAGCAATAATTTGACATCACGGACCCAACAAAACTGGTTTCGTCGAAATCCGAGATCGTTTGCAAAATTCTCATATTTAAGGGCCTGAATTCCATAGCGACTATTCAGAATTTTCAACTGGACATATCTTTTTATCCCCGCTATGAAATCTCGATTTTTCGGATTCGTTGGAAAGATATTATCAATTAGATCCTAATGTTTTTGGTTTCACTATAATCCGGATTGTTTTGCACCCGGCACATTCAATTGAAGTTTGAAATCGAATTATCGAACTACTGCGCCATTTTCAATTTTATTTAAAATTATATATTATTATTTATATTCTAACGACGACGCATATTAATATATACATTCTAATTATATTCAAAATAAAATTCTGGTCGTTTTTATTTAAAATAATCTATTTTAAATGTTTAAAATTCGCTAAAATTGCCAAAATAAAATTTTTTAAACTGGTTCAGAATTTGCGGGTTATTACAATCTCCCCCACTTAAAACTTTTCGTCCCCGAAAAGGAACAAAGTCGAAAGTGATTTGATTAATCAACTCTACGTTCGGTCTGGTATCCATTCTCCAACTTTTCAGTTTCCGATAATTTTCAAATTCTTCAAAAATTTGGCTAACACCCTAAATTTTCGAAAAATTTCGCCATAACCTCCTCTGCACCGGGAGCCACGGGAAAATCCCGAAATTGCCATATAGGCCTTCTGATCTCAAAAAGAAAAAGAAAAAGCCAAGCGGCTAGCCAATAGGCTCATAAAATCATCATCACCCAAACAAAACAGTAAATTATATAGTAAACATGTACCTATTTGTCGGGAAACAAATTTTATTCTTCGGCTCTAGCCTCCTTGCTATGACCTGTTCAATGTAAGTACTTATATATGCAAGCAAATGCGACTAATTTTCAATACAATTCAATATTTGATTCAATTAGGCATAATGGTTCAAAATTAGCAAACAAATAAACAAACAACACAAACATCAATCAATTAGTGAATTTAACATTTCAAATTCATAATTTTGATATATATACAAAAATCATGTTTTTGATGCCAATTCACAACAAAGTGTTCTAGCTATATTAGATTCGGTTCTCACACCAGTCTAATGGAAACATATAGAAAATCACACCTTCGAAACTCGAACACACACTACTGATGCTATATAGTCATCAGTAGGATCATCTCCGGCCGACTAGAGTGTGACTCTATATCTATCTAATATATTAAAACTTCGAATATACGTTCATGACGCGTATATGCAAAACCTTTATATACTAGATTGTCCAAATTCAAAATAAATAAATATTCAAATATGTATAAAATGGTTTCAATTTTCAAAACAAAATTTGTTTTCATTTGAAAAATATACTCTTCACACTCGTTCTAGGATACTATTGATCCTATCTCTAACAAGTCATTCTAATTGGATATTACTAATCCAATATCTGATGAATTCTTTCGTATGGTTCTAATGTGTCTTGTTCTCGAGCTCTGTAAACCAAAGCTCTGATACCAAATGAAGCGACCCGAAACTTCCCCGGTCTCCGAAGAGATGAGAAAGAATGAATTACTGTGAGGACAAGACAAATCAGAACGCAGACGGAAGAACATTTCATTGCTATTACAACAATTCCATCAGATACAAGAATATACAGAGTATAATTGAATAAATTACATTTGATAAATATCAGAGATTACAATAAATTACATAGCAGCGGAAAATAATACAAAGCACAACTGAAGGTGATATATGGATACAGAGCTTTCCGGATATCATTCCAGCAGTAAACCAGGATCCTGTAAATATAAATCTGCAAAACCAAAACTACTAGCTGCCCGTGCGGAAAATAGGGGCATCTAGAGTTTAGGTTAAAACAATAAACTCCAGGTCAGTCATGTGACTGGTGTGAGAACTAAAACAGTTATTAAAACTTTATTTTTAAAAGAGAGTAATTCAAGGGACCACGCCGTATAACACGGAACGGGTTTCCTCCCAAGAATACTAGTGCATAGAATAAACAACGCAATGCTTTTTCCGAAAAATGAAGCTATTATAAGACCCAGGTCCCATCACACAATGCAACGCAAGCCGGAGGATAGGGTTTTCCCTTATAATAGCCAAACATGCTCGGTACGTTTAAAACAAATCATTTGATACTATAATATGTGTATGGTGTCAAAACAATTTCAATCATAAATATAAATCATAGACGGCATAGCTACCATCTACTATGTCGCCATACTAGTTCTACAATTAAAACCGCAATACACATATTGGAAATTGGATTTCCATCATAGTGGCTCCTGATTCGAAAGATCGATCGCGTAATGCAATTCACCACGGCTCACGTCCCCACAAGAGAAAACACCGTCTGCACATCCGCACATTTGGGACCAGAGTACCACCGCGGCTTACGTCCCAGCGAGAGAAAACACCGCTTACTCTATATATCCCTGAGCACTAGGCTCATCTCGGTCGACCGAATCCACGACACCACTAAGGTGCCCATCCACGAAAAAGCATACTGATCAAACCATCAGTTTACCACCATAACGGGGTGTGAGGCTCGCGGATCAACGCTATACACAAAGTCATGCTATATCAGCTGCGCTTTGATCATCAACCACCAAACTTTGCTTTTCAAAAAAGTCTGGATCACTGCATCTCAGCATGCCACACTATCAATCCATATCGTACCACTGATTTCTGCCAATATATAACCTCTGAGCTCGTATGTCTCAGAGAAGGGCGTTAAGCAAGAGAATAAATTCTCCGCCGCCAAACAGATATATATTTAGCAGAGATCAACAAATACAATATAAAGGAATACAATGTCAGACACACCATCCTTTTACAAGTCCGTTCTAGGTCTGAACGAAACCGGAGGCACTTTCCTTGCATATCCATCCATCTCCAAGTACGTCTGGACGACCACCAACTATTTCCATCCTCTTGGGTGTACAGCCCAATCAGGATCGTCAGTAATTATCCCAACGATGTGAAGACTTCCGGTGTTCAACCACCGTCTTCATCTTCGACATATCGTCGAATTGATTATTCAAAATGGGTATAAACCCGGCCTTTCCGAACAACCCGCGTATATTAAAACGAATGTTACACAAGCACAACATATGCCTCATTCCAATTCATATTCTCACGGAAAAGTTCCCATTAATTTTATCCAAGATAAATTCTTTAAAATTTATCCTTTAATCTTCCTTTGGATGTCATTTCAAACCAAATTATGGTTTTCAAAAGTAGTCGAGATTAGCGAACCACAACGAAGTAATTATTTATTTTATTTCCCAATCCCAACCTATTCATCCCATGAAGCAAAACTGGTAATACTCCATATCTAATACTATGGTGTTATCGGTAAAATTAATTACCATTTCACGTTCAAATCTAATTAAAGATTTAACTATCGCTTTGGAGCAAAACTGGCGATACTCCATCCTCGCTCATTTCTAAATTTGATAATTTAGATTATAGATTCACATTTCAACCTAATTGCAGATTCGTTAAAACTCCTTTTACTGGGTTAAAGAACTAGGTGTTATTTAAAACACAGTTCACGACAAACCCAAATCACATTGTATTTGTTGTCGGGTTAAAGAACTAGTGTTATTTAAAACACCGTTCACGATAAACCCATTTCAAATC
Organism: Allium sativum; assembly: GCA_030737875.1. Lineage (NCBI taxonomy): Eukaryota > Viridiplantae > Streptophyta > Magnoliopsida > Asparagales > Amaryllidaceae > Allium > Allium sativum. The sequence continues at coordinate 16,886,343 of CM060922.1, read as the reverse complement.
CAATCAAATATATTAGAAATTCCGATTATTTAAAACCCCTTTTTAAATCTAATTTATTTATTTAAAAATAATTGGGTTTTAAATTTAGTTCAAAACTAGTTCATTTCGATAAAAATCCATTTTTATCTTTTCAAATATGGAGTTTTTCATCCCAATTTTTCCCAAATCATTTCTTATGATTTTACACAAATTATTGATATTTTTAATAATTTTATCAAGGCCCGTACAGTCGATTTCCAACAACGGCCATCGAACTGCACTTATAGCGACCTTTTTCCAATTTGATTTGGACGTATCTTCAAATCCAACCGTTAGATTTCAAACTTCCAATATTCGTTAGAAAGCTCTTTTCGATACAAACCCAACTGTTCCAGTTTTAGGAGAATCCGACGGTCGGATCTCCCGTAATGTCCGTTTGAAATAAATGGTCGAAATTCACAAACTGCCGCGGCGCGGCGCGTTCTATTCAGGCCATTATATTATATATATATATAATATATATTTCGTCGATTCTATTTTTAAACGAATTTTATAAATAGTTTTGAATTCGTTTCAAAAACATTTCAACTTCCATTTCAATTCAAATCAAAATTGAATTCTTCTTTATAAATTCGTTTTGAAATTCATTTCTATTCAATTCAAATTTCAATTCAATTTGAATTCATTTTTATTCAATTTGATTCAAATTCGTTATATATTCAATTCGAATTCGTTTCCTATTCAATTTGATTCAAATTCGTTATATATTCAATTCTAATTCGTTTCCTATTCAATTTGATTCAAATTCGTTATATATTCAATTCGATTTCGTTTCCTATTCAATTTGATTCAAATTCGTTATATATTCAATTCATTTCGAAATCACTTTATATTCAATTCATTTCGAAATCACTTTATATTCAATTCATTTCGAAATCACTTTCTTTCCTATTCAAATTCGATTTATTTTCTATTCTATTCAAATTCAAATTTCATTTCAAAATATTTGATTTCGAAATCACTTTTCAATATTCCTTTTAAAATGAATAAAATCGATATAAATATCGTTCTCGTCAAAATGGCGTCAATCTAATCAACACGGCTTCATATATTTCTATTTTCAAATATTCTATTTCAAATATTTCGTTCAACACATGACTACTCTCAACGGATGAGTACGGTCAACACATGAACCTTTATATTATACTGATAAAGATATAAATTTTATATAAAAATATTTCGTTCAACACATGACTAATCTCAACGGAGGAGTACAGTCAACACATGAACCTTTATTTTATATTGATAAAGATGTAAATTTTATATAAAAATATTTCGTTCAACACATGACTAATCTCAACGGATGAGTACAGTCAACACATGAACCTTTATTTTATATTGATAAAGATGTAAATTTTATATAAAAATATTTCGTTCAACACATGACTAATCTCAACGGATGAGTACAGTCAACACATGAACCTTTATTTTATATTGATAAAGACGTAAATTTTATATAAAAATATTTCGTTCAACACATGACTAATTTCAACGGACGAGTACAGTCAACACATGAACCTTTATTTTATATATTCTTTATTTTCTAAATTGGAATGAGGCCCAATCAATCACCATACAATGTTAATTATATGGATTTTCATACATCACACGTATATAATAGCATTGAAAAATAATCAACCATCAACCAAAGTGCACTACACTGTATAAGCATCAAATATAGATATTTAACGCTTATAACAGCATGTCAATCAATTGATCGACATATTTAATCAATCAGGATGAGTGAACTTCAAATTTCATCCCAACACCCGTGTGGGGTTTCAAACAATCAAACACAGATTTTATTTGTGCAGTTGGGCGATGTGTAAAATTTATCGACCCAATCAATATCAGTCAAATCAGTGTATGTAAACAAATCGGTCGTTTTGTTTATAAATATTTATTTATTCACATTCACGCTAAAAATTATATTTTTAACGCTAAAATATTTTATTTTAACACATGAATTTTTATTCAGTTCATTTTTTAAATAAAATGATATTTTTATTTTTCTAACATATTTTAGAAAATTTCGGCGGCATAACGGCACAATACTAGAAACGGGACGAGGCCTAGCCTTATCCCCGGTCTAGTGAAGGCCCACGCCATTCACACATCAATCAAATCCATTCATTTCACCAAACAATTCAATTTCAATCAAATAATCTAACTAATTTTTGCAATCAAACAAACAAGTCCATGGTCTGTGGACGATTATGTCGGGTGCTACTAAGCACCGTCTGCATCCTAGTATATATATATATATATATAATTAGAAAAAGAAATTGAAAGGTGAGAAATTCTCACCGATAGCTATCCAACTCCACGACACTTCATAGATAGAAATCTTCATCGTTATCGCATCTTCGTCATCTTCGTTGCCCGTATTCTCTACATATGTAAAAATCGAATTTTTACTATGTTATTCAATATATAAAAATCGAAATTTTACTATGTTATTCAATATATAAAAATCGAATTTTTACTATGTTATTCAATATATAAAAATCGAATTTTTACTTCGCTATTCAATATATAAAAATCGAATTTTTACTTCGCTATTCAATATTTAAAAATCGAATTTTTACTATGCTATTCAATATATAAAAATCGAATTTTTACTATGCTATTCAATATATAAAAATCGCGTCTTTAACCAATTAAAAATCACATTTTTAACCATTTGAAAATTATAACTTCATATATATATATATATATATATATATATATATATATATATAGATCTAACTTCCTCTACATTAAATAATTAAATTTAGATCTAAACTTTAGGCGAATAAAAATATTAACTTTCCTTTTATATAAAAATCATTTAATAAAACTGAAAAACGAATTAAATGTAAATAAAAAAAATAAACTTACTTTCTTTCACAAATCTGGCCCTAGTCGAAAAAGGGGGGGGGGGGGGTTGAGGTCCTAAATCGGAGAAGGTGGAGGCGGGGTTAGCGGCGCCGGGGTCCAGCCGTGGTCGGAGGCGTCGGGATAAGTGGCAGGGGCGGCGTGGGTTTTCCTGGGCTTGGGGTGTCGCGTTTTAGCTGCTGGAAAGAGGAGGAGAATCGATCGAAGGTCGGGAGGCTTGGCTGGTTGCGCGACGATGAGGGCGCTCAGTCGATGGAAAGGGCGGCGGCTTCCTCGACTTTCTTCTTTCTTTTTTTTTTTTAAAAAAAAAATCAATTTCTGAGCTGGAAGTGAGAGAGAAAGGAGGGGGTGAGGCCTTATTATATAATATATATATTTTAATTATTTATTTATTTCAAAAAGTAACTTTTACATTTGAACTAGAAATCAAACTCACCGCCTGTCGTCCATAGCCAATTACCCCCATTCCGAACACAATGGGATATGTATCGTAAGCTAGTTCGATCGTTTCGATTAGTTATCGTCAAAATTAACATATAACTCTATATATTGAATTTGAACGCGTATTTCAATTTACCGGGGTCACATACTAACTTGAAAAATTCCAGAAAAATATTTTCTAGTTTCGTATTGACGATACGGTCCTAACAAAACTAGTTTCGTCGAATTCTGAGACCGTTAGAAAAATGGCCATTTTCCAGTCGATTAAAATCAACTGAAACTGGTCAAACGCGTTTTTCTTCGCCACGCTCACATATTGATTCGAAAAATTATGAAATTTGAAATCTAGCAATAATTTGACATCACGGACCCAACAAAACTGGTTTCGTCGAAATCCGAGATCGTTTGCAAAATTCTCATATTTAAGGGCCTGAATTCCATAGCGACTATTCAGAATTTTCAACTGGACATATCTTTTTATCCCCGCTATGAAATCTCGATTTTTCGGATTCGTTGGAAAGATATTATCAATTAGATCCTAATGTTTTTGGTTTCACTATAATCCGGATTGTTTTGCACCCGGCACATTCAATTGAAGTTTGAAATCGAATTATCGAACTACTGCGCCATTTTCAATTTTATTTAAAATTATATATTATTATTTATATTCTAACGACGACGCATATTAATATATACATTCTAATTATATTCAAAATAAAATTCTGGTCGTTTTTATTTAAAATAATCTATTTTAAATGTTTAAAATTCGCTAAAATTGCCAAAATAAAAATTTTTAAACTGGTTCAGAATTTGCGGGTTATTACAATCTCCCCCACTTAAAACTTTTCGTCCCCGAAAAGGAACAAAGTCGAAAGTGATTTGATTAATCAACTCTACGTTCGGTCTGGTATCCATTCTCCAACTTTTCAGTTTCCGATAATTTTCAAATTCTTCAAAAATTTGGCTAACACCCTAAATTTTCGAAAAATTTCGCCATAACCTCCTCTGCACCGGGAGCCACGGGAAAATCCCGAAATTGCCATATAGGCCTTCTGATCTCAAAAAGAAAAAGAAAAAGCCAAGCGGCTAGCCAATAGGCTCATAAAATCATCATCACCCAAACAAAACAGTAAATTATATAGTAAACATGTACCTATTTGTCGGGAAACAAATTTTATTCTTCGGCTCTAGCCTCCTTGCTATGACCTGTTCAATGTAAGTACTTATATATGCAAGCAAATGCGACTAATTTTCAATACAATTCAATATTTGATTCAATTAGGCATAATGGTTCAAAATTAGCAAACAAATAAACAAACAACACAAACATCAATCAATTAGTGAATTTAACATTTCAAATTCATAATTTTGATATATATACAAAAATCATGTTTTTGATGCCAATTCACAACAAAGTGTTCTAGCTATATTAGATTCGGTTCTCACACCAGTCTAATGGAAACATATAGAAAATCACACCTTCGAAACTCGAACACACACTACTGATGCTATATAGTCATCAGTAGGATCATCTCCGGCCGACTAGAGTGTGACTCTATATCTATCTAATATATTAAAACTTCGAATATACGTTCATGACGCGTATATGCAAAACCTTTATATACTAGATTGTCCAAATTCAAAATAAATAAATATTCAAATATGTATAAAATGGTTTCAATTTTCAAAACAAAATTTGTTTTCATTTGAAAAATATACTCTTCACACTCGTTCTAGGATACTATTGATCCTATCTCTAACAAGTCATTCTAATTGGATATTACTAATCCAATATCTGATGAATTCTTTCGTATGGTTCTAATGTGTCTTGTTCTCGAGCTCTGTAAACCAAAGCTCTGATACCAAATGAAGCGACCCGAAACTTCCCCGGTCTCCGAAGAGATGAGAAAGAATGAATTACTGTGAGGACAAGACAAATCAGAACGCAGACGGAAGAACATTTCATTGCTATTACAACAATTCCATCAGATACAAGAATATACAGAGTATAATTGAATAAATTACATTTGATAAATATCAGAGATTACAATAAATTACATAGCAGCGGAAAATAATACAAAGCACAACTGAAGGTGATATATGGATACAGAGCTTTCCGGATATCATTCCAGCAGTAAACCAGGATCCTGTAAATATAAATCTGCAAAACCAAAACTACTAGCTGCCCGTGCGGAAAATAGGGGCATCTAGAGTTTAGGTTAAAACAATAAACTCCAGGTCAGTCATGTGACTGGTGTGAGAACTAAAACAGTTATTAAAACTTTATTTTTAAAAGAGAGTAATTCAAGGGACCACGCCGTATAACACGGAACGGGTTTCCTCCCAAGAATACTAGTGCATAGAATAAACAACGCAATGCTTTTTCCGAAAAATGAAGCTATTATAAGACCCAGGTCCCATCACACAATGCAACGCAAGCCGGAGGATAGGGTTTTCCCTTATAATAGCCAAACATGCTCGGTACGTTTAAAACAAATCATTTGATACTATAATATGTGTATGGTGTCAAAACAATTTCAATCATAAATATAAATCATAGACGGCATAGCTACCATCTACTATGTCGCCATACTAGTTCTACAATTAAAACCGCAATACACATATTGGAAATTGGATTTCCATCATAGTGGCTCCTGATTCGAAAGATCGATCGCGTAATGCAATTCACCACGGCTCACGTCCCCACAAGAGAAAACACCGTCTGCACATCCGCACATTTGGGACCAGAGTACCACCGCGGCTTACGTCCCAGCGAGAGAAAACACCGCTTACTCTATATATCCCTGAGCACTAGGCTCATCTCGGTCGACCGAATCCACGACACCACTAAGGTGCCCATCCACGAAAAAGCATACTGATCAAACCATCAGTTTACCACCATAACGGGGTGTGAGGCTCGCGGATCAACGCTATACACAAAGTCATGCTATATCAGCTGCGCTTTGATCATCAACCACCAAACTTTGCTTTTCAAAAAAGTCTGGATCACTGCATCTCAGCATGCCACACTATCAATCCATATCGTACCACTGATTTCTGCCAATATATAACCTCTGAGCTCGTATGTCTCAGAGAAGGGCGTTAAGCAAGAGAATAAATTCTCCGCCGCCAAACAGATATATATTTAGCAGAGATCAACAAATACAATATAAAGGAATACAATGTCAGACACACCATCCTTTTACAAGTCCGTTCTAGGTCTGAACGAAACCGGAGGCACTTTCCTTGCATATCCATCCATCTCCAAGTACGTCTGGACGACCACCAACTATTTCCATCCTCTTGGGTGTACAGCCCAATCAGGATCGTCAGTAATTATCCCAACGATGTGAAGACTTCCGGTGTTCAACCACCGTCTTCATCTTCGACATATCGTCGAATTGATTATTCAAAATGGGTATAAACCCGGCCTTTCCGAACAACCCGCGTATATTAAAACGAATGTTACACAAGCACAACATATGCCTCATTCCAATTCATATTCTCACGGAAAAGTTCCCATTAATTTTATCCAAGATAAATTCTTTAAAATTTATCCTTTAATCTTCCTTTGGATGTCATTTCAAACCAAATTATGGTTTTCAAAAGTAGTCGAGATTAGCGAACCACAACGAAGTAATTATTTATTTTATTTCCCAATCCCAACCTATTCATCCCATGAAGCAAAACTGGTAATACTCCATATCTAATACTATGGTGTTATCGGTAAAATTAATTACCATTTCACGTTCAAATCTAATTAAAGATTTAACTATCGCTTTGGAGCAAAACTGGCGATACTCCATCCTCGCTCATTTCTAAATTTGATAATTTAGATTATAGATTCACATTTCAACCTAATTGCAGATTCGTTAAAACTCCTTTTACTGGGTTAAAGAACTAGGTGTTATTTAAAACACAGTTCACGACAAACCCAAATCACATTGTATTTGTTGTCGGGTTAAAGAACTAGTGTTATTTAAAACACCGTTCACGATAAACCCATTTCAAATCCAATCAAATATATTAGAAATTCCGATTATTTAAAACCCCTTTTTAAATCTAATTTATTTATTTAAAAATAATTGGGTTTTAAATTTAGTTCAAAACTAGTTCATTTCGATAAAAATCCATTTTTATCTTTTCAAATATGGAGTTTTTCATCCCAATTTTTCCCAAATCATTTCTTATGATTTTACACAAATTATTGATATTTTTAATAATTTTATCAAGGCCCGTACAGTCGATTTCCAACAACGGCCATCGAACTGCACTTATAGCGACCTTTTTCCAATTTGATTTGGACGTATCTTCAAATCCAACCGTTAGATTTCAAACTTCTAATATTCGTTAGAAAGCTCTTTTCGATACAAACCCAACTGTTCCAGTTTTAGGAGAATCCGACGGTCGGATCTCCCGTAATGTCCGTTTGAAATAAATGGTCGAAATTCACAAACTGCCGCGGCGCGGCGCGTTCTATTCAGGCCATTATATTATATATATATATAATATATATTTCGTCGATTCTATTTTTAAACGAATTTTATAAATAGTTTTGAATTCGTTTCAAAAACATTTCAACTTCCATTTCAATTCAAATCAAAATTGAATTCTTCTTTATAAATTCGTTTTGAAATTCATTTCTATTCAATTCAAATTTCAATTCAATTTGAATTCATTTTTATTCAATTTGATTCAAATTCGTTATATATTCAATTCGAATTCGTTTCCTATTCAATTTGATTCAAATTCGTTATATATTCAATTCTAATTCGTTTCCTATTCAATTTGATTCAAATTCGTTATATATTCAATTCGAATTCGTTTCCTATTCAATTTGATTCAAATTCGTTATATATTCAATTCATTTCGAAATCACTTTATATTCAATTCATTTCGAAATCACTTTATATTCAATTCATTTCGAAATCACTTTATATTCAATTCATTTCGAAATCACTTTCTTTCCTATTCAAATTCGATTGATTTTCTATTCTATTCTATTCAAATTCAAATTTCATTTCAAAATATTCGATTTCGAAATCACTTTTCAATATTCCTTTTAAAATGAATAAAATCGATATAAATATCCTTCTCGTCAAAATGGCGTCAATCTAATCAACACGGCTTCATATATTTCTATTTCCAATTATTCTATTTCAAATATTTCGTTCAACACATGACTAATCTCAACGGATGAGTACGGTCAACACATGAACCTTTATATTATATTGATAAAGATATAAATTTTATATAAAAATATTTCGTTCAACACTTGACTAATCTCAACGGATGGGTACAGTGAACACATGAACCTTTATTTTATATTGATAAAGATGTAAATTTTATATAAAAATATTTCGTTCAACACATGACTAATCTCAACGGATGAGTACAGTCAACACATGAACCTTTATTTTATATTGATAAAGATGTAAATTTTAAATAAAAATATTTCGTTCAATACATGACTAATCTCAACGGATGAGTACAGTCAACACATGAACCTTTATTTTATATTGATAAAGATGTAAATTTTATACAAAAATATTTCGTTCAACACATGACTAATCTCAACGGATGAGTACAGTCAACACATGAACCTTTATTTTATATATTCTTTATTTTCTAAATTGGAATGAGGCCCAATCAATCACCATACAATGTTAATTATATGGATTTTCATACATCACACGTATATAATAGCATTGAAAAATAATCAACCATCAACCAAAGTGCACTACACTGTATAAGCATCAAATATAGATATTTAACGCTTATAACAGCATGTCAATCAATTGATCGACATATTTAATCAATCAGGATGAGTGAACTTCAAATTTCATCCCAACACCCGTGTGGGGTTTCAAACAATCAAACACAGATTTTAGTTGTGCAGTTGGGCGATGTGTAAAATTTATCGACCCAATCAATATCAGTCAAATCAGTGTATATAAACAAATCGGTCGTTTTGTTTATAAATATTTATTTATTCACATTCACGCTAAAAAATATATTTTTAACGCTAAAATATTTTATTTTAACACATGAATTTTTATTCAGTTCATTTTTTAAATAAAATGATATTTTTATTTTTCTAACATAATTTAGAAAATTTCGGCGGCATAACGGCACAATACTAGAAACGGGACGAGGCCTAGCCTTATCCCCGGTCTAGTGAAAGCCCACGCCATTCACACATCAATCAAATCCATTCATTTCACCAAACAATTCAATTTCAATCAAATAATCTAACTAATTTTTGCAATCAAACAAACAAGTCCATGGTCTGTGGACGATTGTGTCGGGTGCTACTAAGCACCGTCTGCATCCTAGTATATATATATATATATAATTAGAAAAAGAAATTGAAAGGTGAGAAATTCTCACCGATAGCTATCCAACTCCACGACACTTCATAGATAGAAATCTTCATCGTTATCGCATCTTCGTCATCTTCGTTGCCCGTATTCTCTACTTATGTAAAAATCGAATTTTTACTATGTTATTAAATATATAAAAATCGAATTTTTACTATGTTATTCAATATATAAAAATCGAATTTTTACTATGTTATTCAATATACAAAAATCGAATTTTTACTATGTTATTCAATATATAAAAATCGAATTTTTACTATGTTATTCAATATATAAAAAACGAATTTTTACTTCGCTATTCAATATATAAAAATCGAATTTTTACTTCGCTATTCAATATTTAAAAATCGAATTTTTACTATGCTATTCAATATATAAAAATCGAATTTCTACTATGCTATTCAATATATAAAAATCGCGTCTTTAACCAATTAAAAATCACATTTTTAACAATTTGAAAATTATAACTTCGTGTATATATATATATATATATATATATATATATATATATATATATATATATATATAGATCTAACTTCCTCTACATTAAATAATTAAATTTAGATCTAAACTTTAGGCGAATAAAAATATAAACTTTCCTTTTATATAAAAATCATTTAATAAAACTGAAAAACGAATTAAATTTAAATAAAAAAACTTACTTTCTTTCACAAATCTGGCCCTAGTCGAAAAAGGGGGGGTTTGAGGTCCTGAATCGGAGAAGGTGGAGGCGGGGTTAGCGGCGCCGGGGTCCAGCCGTGGTCGGAGGCGTCGGGATAAGTGGCAGGGGCGGCGTGGGTTTTCCTGGGCTTGGGGTGTCGCGTTTTAGCTGCTGGAAAGAGGAGGAGAATCGATCGAAGGTCGGGAGGCTTGGCTGGTTGCGCGACGAGAAGGGGGGGGGTCTCTGGCGGTTGCGTGGGCGGCGGTGACCCCCTATGGTGGCGCGGTGGAGGGCGCTCAGTCGATGGAAAGGGCGGTGGCTTCCTCGACTTTCTTCTTTCTTTTTTTTCTTTTTTTTAAAAAAAAAATCAATTTCTGAGCTGGAAGTGAGAGAGAAAGGAGGGGGTGAGGCCTTATTATATAATATATATATTTTAATTATTTATTTATTTCAAAAAGTAACTTTTACATTTGAACTCGAAATCAAACCCACCGCCTGTCGTCCATAGCCAACTACCCCCATTCCGAACACAATGGGATATGTATCGTAAGCTGGTTCGATCGTTTCGATCAGTTTTCGTAAAAATCAACATATAACTATATATATTGAATTTGAACGCGTATTTCAATTTATCGGGGTCACATACTAACTTGAAAAATTCCAGAAAAATATTTTCTAGCTTCGTATTGACGATACGGTCCTAACAAAACTAGTTTCGTCGAATTCTGAGACCGTTAGAAAAATGGCCATTTTCCAGTCGATTAAAATCAACTGAAACTGGTCAAACGCGTTTTTCTTCGCCACGCTCACATATTGATTCAAAAAATTATGAAATTTGAAATCTAGCAATAATTTGACATCTCGGACCCAACAAAACTGGTTTCGTCGAAATCCGAGATCGTTTGCAAAATTCTCATTTTTAAGGGCCTGAATTCCATAACGACTATTCAGAATTTTCAACTGGACATATCTTTTTATCCCCGCTATGAAATCTCGATTTTTCGGATTCGTTGGAAAGATATTATCAATTATATCCTAATGTTTTTGGTTTCATTAAAATCCGATTGTTTTTCACCCGGTACATTCAATTGAAGTTTGAAATCGAATTATCGAACTACCGCGCCATTTTCAATTTTATTTAAAATTATATATTATTATTTATATTCTAACGACAACGCATATTAATATATACGTTCTAATTATATTCAAAATAAATTTATGGTCGTTTTTATTTAAAATAATCTATTTTAAATGTTCAAAATTCGCTAAAATTGCCAAAATAATTTTTTTTAAACTGGTTCAGAATTTGCGGGTTATTACACTTAACTCGATTTACCATAATTGATTAACTCGACTAACTTAACTCGATTAACCCGACTCGATTAACTCGACTCGATTATCCGTATTCGATTAACTCCTTTCGAATACCATATTCAATTAACTTATATTTGATTAACTTTCTTCGAATAACTAAATTCGACTAACTCCTTTCGATTACCATATTTGACTAACTCCTTTTTAATGACTAAATTCGATTAACTCTATTTTGATTAACTCTTTTACGTCTCCTTAATTCCCTTTTATAATCCTATTTATCTTCCGAATAAATATTCCTTTATTCTATTTATTTTCAAAATAAATATACCTTTATTTTATTTATTTTCTAAGTAAAATTCCCTTTATAAAATCCTATCGATTTTATAAGTAAGTAAATTCGTTTTCAATATACCCTTTTTAAAATCCCCTTTTCATTCCAATATTTCGTATGGTATTTAAAATACCCAATCTCAATGATCAATATCATTCAAACACATACAATAAATAACATATTACATATCACATCATATATCACAATATATGAAAAACAGTAAAATAAATGTTGAGGAATCCAGTCGGATTCCTCCAACCTGTTTCCCCGCATCCACAGATGTTAAACAAATAATATTATCCAACTGCCTTTAACTGATAATTTCTATTAACAGTAAATGACAACTATTTAATATCAACCAGATTATTTAACACTAACAATGATTTCATACAATAATATGTAAACATTCAGCACACAACAGACAATTAATATTTATAACACACAAAACAAAAACCCAACTTATGTAAAATATAAGTGGGTAAATTGAGTGAGTTAAACTCACATTGATTCCAATATTTCTGAAACGGTCCGGTTACCGTCAAATTAAACAGTGTTTAATTTAACAGCAAATTCCCAGCTGTTCCCATCTCTGTCCAAGACAGTTTCATACAGTTCTTGTTTGCCAGTATGATTCCTTTACAACTTGTTTGCTCGATTATATTAACATGGTCATACATTATAAACATTCTAAATATATGATTGTATTCATTAATTAACTACTTCTGATTAGATAATTAGTTTTAAATAATTTACTTGTTATCGGTTTAGACGGCTGCTCTTTGTTTAGATCAGCCCTTCATTCCAAAAATTTCGAATACTGCATCACGTTTCCATGAAATCGTTCTTCATTCACAAATGAACCCCATTCACTTTTGTGTCCATCTCTTTACTGTTGCCTCCATGACTTCCTCATGTACAAACACATGGCCCTGTTCTTCCTCCTACTAGCATTCAATGTTTTCTTCTTCCTGTTTAAGCAAATACTACCCAAGCGAGACTTGCTGCTTCAACAATACAACATGCCACCCTCATTCTTTCATTTGAATGCTAGATTGTGTCATGTTCAAACTGATTTCACGGACCAAAAGAAAACATACAGCAGGCAAGATTTTAGTCTTCCCAATACAATACTTTTTCCCTGCTTCGAATGCCTGACTTCAAAATACCTCACCGTAAAACCTTTCTCCCCAAACAGCCCGTAGGTCAGCTGCTCCCAATTGTAAACCGTGACCAAATCATCAACCAAAATCCAACCAGACATACCGAACTCCATTTCCCCGACTTCATCCTCCACTTCATTTCATTACCTCTCCCCCATCACTTAAGACTCGCAAGTTCCAAACAAAACCGACGCCAACCCCTCAACAGCAAAACCCGAAGTCATTTCACCATCACCTAAGCACAGACCACCGTACACTTCCTCCACCCGCATTGGAACCCACCAACACCATCACCAACCCGTGGCAACCCCTGCTACCATCCAAAATCCGCCCAGCTTCTCGAGAGAATACGCTGTAAAATACCAGCGAAGAACGACAAGACCGAACCCAACAAAATTAGCGTCGATTCCACGGTCTTGGTCTCAGGAATCTAAACTAACTCATCGCCGGATTTTTATTGATTTTATTTGAATTTTATAGGAATTTTTGAGGATCAGAAAAATTTGTTTTCTGTGAAATGATTTTGTGGCGGCTGCAATGTAATTTGACCATGGATGGATATCATTTAGGGTTACACTGTTGTTGTGCAATTTATAGGGGATGAGAGTTGTTAGATTTAATTACTATATTCTAACGAATCTTAACTGTGAAGTACTACTTTAAAACCAATTCATGCGATTCCTGTTTTTGACAGACTAAGTCAATCCTAGCATATAAAGATATTCCAGATCCAATGGGACAGTTTTCATCGAATTCCGACACCGTTTGCGAAAATCCCTTAGAAAATATCAATGAAAAATCGCATGTTTTAAATTCCTATAATTCCAGAAAAAATCATAAAAATATAAGACCTTGACGTTTTACTAGACCTCTACCTAACGGATCTAATGCAACTTGTTTCGTTGAATTTGGAGATTGTTTGGCCAGTCGTCTATTAGTTAAAAGTTGCCCCTGTTTAAATAGCACAAATCATTAAATAGATACAAAGGCGTTTTTGGCCACCGAAGTCACATACAATATCGGTTTGACACGAAACTTGATTTTCTTACAATGGTTTAACTGGTTCTAATGCGACTAGTTTCATCGGAAATAGAGACTGTTTGCAAAAAGGTTATTTTCAACGCGTATATTATATTAATAAAATATAAATTCTGAATTAATCCGATAAAATAATATTAAATTATTTTCATCAAATGTATTCCAACAGAGTATATATACAACTTCATATATATATTATATATCTCGATATCGTCCATTTTGAGTCAACTATTGTTCAGATTATATAAAAACGATTATAACGCTTTTAATAAACGTTATCGTTTATTAACGATTTCCATACTGTATTATTTCTAAAAATTGATTTGGACATAACTAACAATCTATAAAACGAAATCTGAATTTTTCTCTTTCATATGAAAATTATTATCAATAAGATCCATATGTTTCTTGTTTCACGGAAATCCGAATTAAGACGGATTCTGTATATCCAGTTAAAGTTCAAATCGAAAATTACGAACTACCGCGCCATTTACGAGCTCGATTTATATTATATATAAACTTAACATTCCGTCGTCGTTTTAATAACGTATTCAATATTAAAGTCCTTAAATATTCCAATTCCAATATTTAATATAATAGAATATATTAAATATATGATCACCGAAAATACGGGTCATTACATTCTTCCCCCCTCAAAATAATTTCGTTCTCGAAATTGCTAAGCTATGAAAATGTTACGAACTCTACTAACTAGATTAAAAAAAATCTATCGATTTACTTCTTATCTTCAGTTTCAATTGAACCAATTAATTTCAATTAATTTTATTAATTCATTTCTATTAACCAAAATTTTCCTAAATCCTGAAAATTATCTAACACCCGGAATTTTTGAAAAATTTCGCCAGCGTCTCCTTTGTACTGGTCAATACGTCAAACCATAACTCACCTCTCTAGGCCTTCTCCAACCCAAAAGAAAATCAAACAGCCAAGCGGCTTGCCCATTCGGCGCATAAATCATCAACTCATATGAAATATAAACTTGTACCTTTTTGTCGGGCATATCTTTATATCCTTTCCATATGTTACCAGTTCAACATATACTATGTCATCCCAATACAACTCCAATCAGTTTTTATCCTCAAACTCAATCATTCGCTTATACCCAAGTCGAATTCCATTTCAAATTCCAAACTCTTAACATATCAACTTAACTCTATTTCAGATTATTCCCTGATCCAATTCGACTTTATTTAACTTTCTTTAAGTTAAACTTTAACTTATTTATTCACTTTTACCATCTCACTATATTTAACTTCATAAGTTAAATTTAAATTCCAGAATTTAAATTCCTGGGCTTATTTCAAATCAATTTGAAGTCATAACACCAATTCAAAACCTTTGAATTTCTAAACAACTTGTTTTCTCAAAACAATTTAAAAACAAAATCTTTGGTAGTAATCCGTCACTTGCAAACTCGAAAATGAACACCGATGATGTCATGATCATCATCAGAATCTATTTTCCAGCTATCAAAGTGAGTTCAATGCTATATCACTTTCAAAACCATTTCTAAATCACTTCCATTTTGAAATCACTTCAAAATACCATCCACAATGCTTGCAAACCATTTAAAATCTCCCAGGATTTTTAAAATTTCCTTACTCTTAATTCCAATTCTGATTTAAATTTCAGTTTTAATTCATCTTATTTCACATACCTTACTGATATGAAGTCTGATTAGTTAATTATAACCATTCACCTTTTTATAATCTCATTCGATTATAATAACAACCAACACAACCAATATACTATATTATTCCCAACATAGATACCAAAATATAAATTGGGTAAAATTATTTCATTTACCCTCTTTTCAAAACATACCGTGCCGGTTCATCGTATTCGAGTGTTTAGAAATCCCTATCGATATTGTGGTGCCCCACCATCGACCAGAATTCATAAACCACTCGACCGATAAATCTCCACAATATAAAACCATTTTATATTTAATAACAAATACGCTCTCCTATATATATACACTCAACTCAATCTAGGATATTACTAATCCCATCTCTACTGAGTTACGCCACAGAGCCAAGGTAATAACTAAACCAATGCTCTGATACTAACTGTAGTGTCCCGAAAATCCAGTAGAATTTGAGCTGACTAAAAACACAAGTCCAACCCCAAATTGAACTGGAAATCAGAAAAATAATAGAAAGAAAATAGAGGGTGAGAATAGATAAGATAGAAACTTAGAATAGAAGAAGAAGAAGAACTTACAACATCAAAGTAAACACGAATCTCACAGCGGGACAAATAAAATATAACATAACTTTGAAATAAAAACAGTTATGTGTACAATAGCACTTATCAGGGTACAACACTTACAACACAGCGGAAAAACAATAGCTATAAAATCTTGAAGCCTCCTGTTCCAAGCTCTCCAAGTATATCTGTAAATCCCGACTACTTGACTGAACGTACAAATTTAGGCACCCAAGAGTTTAGGGAAAACAAAACAAAATAAACTTTTTTTGCATACTATATCACCTATTACTCTTCTATTGCGCAAGATTACTCTTCTATTGCTACATATATGCACATATATGCACAAACTGTTATTTATATGTTATAAAAACAGTTATAAATATTTATATGTTATGTGTATAATTATTTATATGTTATAAATAATGAATGACATTGCTACATATATGCACATACTGTGAAATAACTGATGGCATTTTACACAATAATTATACATACAATCATACACAACTTGTATATTCAATCAAAGTGCATAAAATAATTATTCTCATATATATATATATAAACATAACAATGCATGCATATTTATAACATTGTAAAATTATACGTAACAGTGCATGCTCTCATTCAAAATAATATCCATATATAAACCATATGCATGAGTAATATAATAAACAAGCATCGAAAAGCTTCAAAAAGAGGTGAGATTGTAAACGACGATAGGATGATTTTTTCATACTTTCCTCTTTCTTTTTCATGCTCCTCTTTAAATCTCCTATACCACACCTATCTTCTCGATTCCCTCTGGTCCTGCTTTCATTGTGCATGGGTCTTCATCGCTTTTCTTGTTTCGTCTTTCTAGATCAAGCTTGTCTATAAATATATCTAAGTTCTGTTTTTACCAATACTTTCTCTGCCTCGTTGCTTCAATACGAAACACCATAATTCCTCTTCTATTAAAGTTCCCCACCACTACGCTGTAGCTATTTCAGGACCCTATCTGCCTTCCGGTAGATTATTCAACTGATAGCTATCATTTTGATGGGGAGATTGGCACTGAGATGGAGTTATCTTGGTGAGCAGAAACTCCCAATTCACTGATTTGTTTCGCATCTCGACCGAGTGTTTATGACGGTATGATTCGCTTCTTGGGTATTCAATGTTTTCTATGATATCATCTAGCTGGTAGTTCATGCTTAACAATCTTATGAATTGGTGGTTTTTCATTTTCGTTGTGGTGTTTGGCTCATTTTCTTTGGTAAACAGCCTTAGATCTGATTATGGAACTCTGTTCCATAGTATTTCTACGGATCGATACTAATTACCTGTCTTTTTTGGATCTTATCTTTCGCTTAAATAATGGCAAAACATGGGATGCATTATGCACTGATCATTGCCTTTTTGTTTGAGTGGATGATATGTTATCCAATACCAGTTTGTGGCGACTGTTGATCTCGTATGTTTTATGTCATTGCACATATGTGAATTGCAGTGGAGAGTTGTTGTTGTCTCTTTGGGGTGCTCTAGTATGATTCATAGCTATCTGGCAACATGTTAAGCTCTGCTCAACTTGCTGTTTATCTCGCTTTCCCCCCTCGTTTCAAGACGGCCCATCCTCGCATGTGATGGTCGTGGGCCACTTGCTGGTTTTCTAGGATGTGATTGCCTTCTTGGCAGCTGCTTAAGTCAATATTCGGTTTAGTCTTTTGCTGCCTTACATGTCACTTCGTCGAGTACACAAGCTTGCTTTTGCTTTCGGTTGTACCTGGTACAGTCTAGTGCAGTGTTTTGTATGGTGTTTGTAAAGTGTCCATTTTGTATTCGAAATGTAATTGAACTTCCTAGTGAAGTATGAAATGTAATATGTCATAGCTCCCTACGTGGAGGTATATATAGTATTCTAGTGTCTAGCTAGCTCCTGCGCTTTAATCTAGATTAGACTAGTGGATGACCCACTATAAATGCGATATACGGTGGATGGCCACCTTAAATACCATATTAGTTGATTGTCAACTACAATCACCTGTACTATACTATATTTCTTATTATTGGTTATAATAAAAAGGTGTTTATGGTCACCTTGAAAATCAGACGGCCAAAACACACACACACACACATATATATATATATATCTGTTTGTGTATATATATTCTAGTGAGCCAAGCTCCATAATAGACTATGCCTTGAGTTAGCTTTGGCGAATCCTCATAACTTATCCTTTAGGTAAATATTTCATGTTAATTGTATCATTTATACAATTCTTGGATAGCATGATGAACAAATTTTTGTTCATTTACAATTTTGGATATTTTATTCTCTATGACTCTAAGCCCATAATCTTATTATGGCAGCCTAGTTAAGTCAGATCCAATTATACATTTTGAGTATCACATTCACTCTATCGCATTTAACCAAAATAAATAGTGCATTTATGCTTTGGCATTACCTATATCTATTTATTCTGGCATCGATGAGTGTATCTGTTGGAAGACGTCACTTTGACTTAATATAAACGTGCATTTTTGAGGGATTTTTATCACTGGGTGTGCAACTATGCGATTCTATTTCTTGAAGAAAAAACATGTTGACAATGTCATAAAATATATATAATCTAATGTAAAACTACTTATATACTTAAATGGCAATGCTTACACGAAACACATTGAAAACCGGTGTGACTTAAGCAGAATCTTTATATGGATATGTAGAAATATATATATGATAGATTAACTTGTATACTACAATAGTTGTATGAATCAATATGAGCTAGTATGATATATCACAAGTAAATAAAAGCAACAAGTAAAGATGACACCAGGAATTTTATACTGGTTCGGACTTCCCGTCCTACGTCCAGTCCCGAAGCTCCTCTTCCGAATTTCACTAACACGCCCCCTCTTCACCCAAAGGAATAGATCACCAATCACACCCAAGCAAAAATAAGGATGTCCCCGATTGAGCAACAATACAGGTATTTCCAATTACAAAGAATTTTGACTTCTGAGTATGTTCTTCTTTCAACACTGATTAGTCAACAATTGAGTACACCCTTCTTATAATGTAGTGTACCGAAAATCCAGTAGAACTTGAGCTGGTTAAAAACACAAGTCCAACCCCAAATTGAACTGGAATTCAGAAAACTAATAGAAAGAAAATAGAGGGTGAGAATAGATAAGATAGAAAGTTAGAATAGAAGAAGAAGAAGAACTTACATCATCAGAGTAAACACGAATCTCATAGCGGAACGAATAAAATATAACATACCTTTGAAATAAAAACAGTTATGTGTACAATAGCACTTATCAGAGTACAACACTTACAACATAGCGGAAAAACAATAGCAATAAAATCTTGAAGCCTCCTGTTCCAAGCTCTCCAAGGATATCTGTAAATCCAGACTACTTGACTGCCCGTAGAAATTTAGGCACCGAAGAGTTTAGGGAAAACAAAACAAAATAAACTCTAGGTCAGTCATGGGATTGGTGTGAATAAAACTCCAAACACTTGGTTAAATAAGGATATCTCATAAGACCACGCCGTGAAAATGGGACGGGTTTTTCCCTTATGAGAATCCCAACATCTTTGAACAGCAATATCATTCTGATATTATAATAATGTCTAAATACAAATAGATATCAATTTAGCAGAACGCTTTCATCTTACGTTCCACATACATAGTATACAATTAAAACCGCGGGAGCTTGTTGGATAATGGATTTCCAACTATGACACGGTATGGAACCACCTGCCGCTGGTGTATCTCTAGAGGAGAATACACCGAGTTCAACAAGAACATCTTGAAACTCAGCCACACATGACCGACCACTCATTTCGCTTGAGTGTATCGAATGTATATCACCAACGGTTGGGATCAGCAACCGTTTCCCGATAAGGGACATCATTGATAGATTAAAGAAGCAAATGGATATTCACTAGATAGGTGATTATACACCCTAATAGGTGCGACCTGCATAGCCATGCTGTCGGCCCAATTTTTGTCATTTCCCGTATGTTGAGGCCTGACGCTACGATTACTTACCTTCCATCGATAACACAATTAATTTAAATGTCACGTTATCATATCCGTCAATCACTAATTGGGTTTGCACAAATATTCTGGATGTTATGCTAAGGGAATAAATCCGTTGCCACCATATATCTTGTACAGTTCAAGATATGCGATTATTGGAAATGCTCTCTCAGACATTCGTCCATATATATTCGTTCTGGGATTGAACGAAACCGAAGGCACTATTCCGTACATCCATCCTAGGCAATCTTTACCTATGATTTATACAATGGCCCTTGCACTTTACTCCGTCTTCAATTATATTCGGCATACTTGATTCGCAACGCTTATGCCAATACGGAGTGGTTCTTCGGATAATAATCCAACCGGTCCCTCCATATTAACAACGTAAAATGGTCAAAACTTTGATAGTCGGTGATTTAACTATCAAATGAAAACATGTTCGTGTACACACAACGATCTTATTTCCAAATGGAATTGTCGATCCAATCATATATATATATATATATATATATATATATAGACACACACACATACATTCATATTTCCTTATTTTCTATGTTTAGAAAATACCTTTGATTATATTTGGAAAACGTTTCCACAACTCATTTATATGGATTTCAACTGACGTTGTAAAAACATCGTTATGACCCCTTAATCCATTTCTCGCTTATTACCTAACTGTATCTTTAACTAACCTTCGTTATCGAACTTTAACTACTTCTTAGCCAATCTCGACGTCTATTAAGTTGGGGTATAATTACCTCTCAAACCTTAACTGAACAACGTTCTTAACCTTGAAATAGATAAAGCTCATTGCTCCAATTTCTACAATCATTTACTTACGCAAATTCTCGGATTCAGATTACGAATCCACTTCTTTATGAAAATCATTCATTATAACATTAACGGTATGACCCTACTTCTGAAATATCTAACTTAACTATCTAACTTTTATTCTTACTTTGCACAATTATCCTAACAACTAATTTATTTATAATTAAATAAATCTTGATTCACAAATTGGAAAGTAAATAATACTTTCCTGAATTCGATATTATCGAATTCGACATATATCTCCTTTTCGAGTAATCTCTATTCGATTAACTCTCTCCCGAATAAACTATGTTCAATTACCTTCTTCAAATGACTATATTTGATAACTCCTTCTCTCGAATAACTAATATTCGATTAACTCTAATTGATTAACCCTTATAGTTAACTCTATTTGATTAACTCTTATACGAATAACTAATATTTGATTAACTCTTATTTTGACTAACTCTAATTCGATTTAACTCCATTTTCTTAACTCTAGATCACAACGATCACAATGGTTACGCCTGATTCCCTCAGGAAACATCCGACCACCGTAGGCTATCTGCAGCCCTGCGAATTACGCTAGTAGTCATGCTAAATGGAAACTCCCTGAATAACTATGTCTGTTTTAACTCTATCTCGAATAACTAATATTCGATTTACTCGACTCGAGGAACTTAACTCGACTAACTCGACTTGATTAACTCGACTTGAATGACTCACCTCGACTAACTCGACTAACTTGGTTCGACCAACTCGATTCGATTAACTAGACTCGACTAACTTGGTTCGACCCACTTGATGCGACTAACTTGGTTCGACTGACCATATTTGACTGACTTAGTTCGAATAACTATACCTAACTAACTCTATTCGAATAACTATATTCGATTAACTCCTTTCGATTAACTAAAATCGATTAACTCCTTTCGATTAACTAAAATTGATTAACTCCTTTCGATTAATTAAAATCGAATAACTCCTTTCGATTAATTATAATCGATTAACTCGACTCGACTAACCATGTTCGTTTAACTCGACTCGACTGACCATGTTTGTTTAACTCGAGTAACTCGACTCGACTAGCCATATTCGTTTAACTCGACTAACTTAACTCGATTTACCATAATAGATTAACTCGACTAACTTAACTCGATTTACGATAATCGATTAACTCAACTAACATAACTCGATTTACCATAATCGATTAACTCGACAAACTTAACTCGATTTACCATAATCGATTAACTCGACTAACTTAACTCGATTAACCCGACTTGATTAACTCGACTTGATTATCCGTATTCGATTAACTCCTTTCGAATACCATATTCGATTAACTTATATTTGATTAACTTTCTTCGAGTAACTAAATTCGACTAACTCCTTTCGATTACCATATTTGACTAACTCCTTTTTAATGACTAAATTCGATTAACTCTATTTTGATTAACTCTTTTACATTTCCTTAATTCCCTTTTATAATCCTATTTATCTTCCGAATAAATATTCCTTTATTCTATTTATTTTCTAAATAAATATACCTTTATTTTATTTATTTTCTAAATAAATATTCCCTTTATAAAATCCTATCGATTTTATAAGTAAGTAAATTCGTTTTCAATATACCCTTTTTAAAATCCCCTTTTCATTCCAATATTTCGTATGGTATTTAAAATACCCAATCTCAATGATCAATATCATTCAAACACATACAATAAATAACATATTACATATCACATCATATATCACAATATATGAAAAACAGTAAAATAAATGTTGAGGAATCCAGTCGGATTCCTCCAACTTGTTTCCCCGCATCCACAGATGTTAAACAAATAATATTATCCAACTGCCTTTAACTGATAATTTCTATTAACAGTAAATGACAACTATTTAATATCAACCAGATTATTTAACACTAACAATGATTTCATACAATAATATGTAAACATTCAGCACACAACAGACAATTAATATTTATAGCACACAAAATAAAAACCCAACTTATGTAAAATATAAGTGGGTAAATTGAGTGAGTTAAACTCACATTGATTCCAATATTTCTGAAACGGTCCGGTTACCGTCAAATTAAACAGTGTTTAATTTAACAGCAAATTCCCAGCTGTTCCCATCTCTGTCCAAGACAGTTTCATACAGTTCTTGTTTGCCAGTATGATTCCTTTACAACTTGTTGGCTCGATTATATTAACATGGTCATACATTATAAACATTCTAAATATATGATTGTATTCATTAATTAACTACTTCTGATTAGATAATTAGTTTTAAATAATTTACTTGTTATCGGTTTAGACGGCTGGTCTTTATTTAGATCAGCCCTTCATTCCAAAAATTTCGAATACTGCATCACGTTTCCATGAAACCGTTCTTCGTTCACAAATGAACCCAATTCACTTTTGTGTCCATCTCTTTACTGTTGCCTCCATGACTTCCTCATGTACAAACACATGGCCCTGTTCTTCCTCCTACTAGCATTCAATGTTTTCTTCTTCCTGTTTAAGCAAATACTACCCAAGCGAGACTTGCTGCTTCAACAATACAACATGCCACCCTCATTCTTTCATTTGAATGCTAGATTGTGTCATGTTCAAACTGATTTCACGGACCAAAAGAAAACATACAGCAGGCAAGATTTTAATCTTCCCAATACAATACTTTTTCCTTGCTTCGAATGCCTGACTTCACAAATACCTCACCGTAAAACCTTTCTCCCCAAACAGTCCGTAGGTCAGCTGCTCCTAATTGTAAACCGTGACCAAATTATCAACCAAAATCCAACCAGACATACCGAACTCCATTTCCCCGACTTCATCCTCCACCTCATTTCATTATCTCTCCCCATCACTTAAGACTCGCAAGTTCCAAACAAAACCGACGCCAACCCCTCAACAGCAAAACCCGAAGTCATTTCACCATCACCTAAGCACAGACCACCGTACACTTCCTCCACCCGCATCGGAACCCACCAACACCATCACCAACCCGTGGCAACCCTGCTACCATCCAAAATCCACCTAGCTTCTCGAGAGAATACGCTGTAAAATACCAGCGAAGAACGACAAGACCGAACCCAACAAAATTAGCGTCGATTCCATGGTCTTGGTCTCAGGAATCTAAACTAACTCATCGCCGGATTTTTATGGATTTTATTTGAATTTTATAGGAATTTTTGAGGATCAGAAAAAATTGTTTTCTGTGAAACGATTTTGTGGCGGCTGCAATGTAATTTGACCATGGATGGATATCATTCAGGGTTAGACTGTTGTTGTGCAATTTATAGGGGATGAGAGTTGTTAGATTTAATTATTATATTCTAACGAATCTTAACTGTGAAGTACTACTTTAAAACCAGTTCATGCGATTCCTGTTTTTGACAGACTAAGTCAATCCTAGCATATAAAGATATTCTGGATCCAATGGGACAGTTTTCATCGAATTCCGACACCGTTTGCGAAAATCCCTTAGAAAATATCAATGAAAAATCGCATGTTTTAAATTCCTATAATTCCAGAAAAAATCCTAAAAATATAAGACCTTGACGTTTTACAAGACCTCTACCTAACGGATCTAATGCAACTTGTTTCATTGAATTTGGAGTTTGTTTGGCCAGTCGTCTATTAGTTAAAAGTTGCCCCTGTTTAAATAGCACAAATCATTAAATAGATACAAAGGCGTTTTTGGCCACCGAAGTTACATACAATATCGGTTTGACACGAAACTTGATTTTCTTACAATGGTTTAACCGGTTCTAATGCGACTAGTTTCATCGAAAATTGAGACTGTTTGCAAAAAGGCTATTTTCAACGCGTATATTATATTAATAAAATATTAATATAAATTCTGAATTAATCCGATAAAATAATATTAAATTATTTTCATCAAATGTATCCCAACAGAGTATATATACAACTTCATATATATATTATATATCTCGATATCGTCCATTTTGAGTCAACTATTGTTCAGATTATATAAAAACGATTATAACACTTTTAATAAACGTTATCGTTTATTAACGATTTCCATACCGTATTATTTCTAAAAATTGATTTGGACATAACTAACAATCTATAAAACGAAATCTGAATTTTTCTCTTTCATATGAAAATTATTATCAATAAGATCCATATGTTTCTTGTTTCACGGAAATTCGAATTAAGATGGATTCTGTATATCCAGTTAAAGTTCAAATCGAAAATTACGAACTACCGCGCCATTTACGAGCTCGATTTATATTATATATAAACTTAACATTCCGTCGTCGTTTTAATAACGAATTCAATATTAAAGTCCTTAAATATTCCAATTCCAATATTTAATATAATAGAATATATTAAATATATGATCATCGAAAATACGGGTCATTACATTCTTCCCCCCTTAAAATAATTTCGTTCTTGAAATTGCTAAGCTATAAAAATGTTACGAACTCTACTAACTAGATTAAAAAAATCTATCGGTTTATTTCTTATCTTCAGTTTCAATTGAACCAATTAATTTCAATTAATTTTATTAATTCATTTCTATTAACCAAAATTTTCCTAAATCCTGAAAATTATCTAGCACCCGGAATTTTCGAAAAATTTCGCCAGCGTCTCCTTTGTACTGGTCAATACGACAAACCATAACTCACCTCTCTAGGCCTTCTCCAGCCCAAAAGAAAATCAAACAGCCAAGCGGCTTGCCCATTCGGCGCATAAATCAT
Organism: Allium sativum; assembly: GCA_030737875.1. NCBI lineage: Eukaryota > Viridiplantae > Streptophyta > Magnoliopsida > Asparagales > Amaryllidaceae > Allium > Allium sativum. The sequence goes on along the minus strand of CM060922.1, from coordinate 16,860,292 downwards.
CAACTCATATGAAATATAAACTTGTACCTTTTTGTCGGGCATATCTTTATATCCTTTCCATATGTTACCAGTTCAACATATACTATGTCATCCCAATACAACTCCAATCAGTTTTTATCCTCAAACTCAATCATTCGCTTATACCCAAGTCGAATTCCATTTCAAATTCCAAACTCTTAACATATCAACTTAACTCTATTTCAGATTATTCCCTAATCCAATTCGACTTTATTTAACTTTGTTTAAGTTAAACTTTAACTTATTTATTCACTTTTACCATCTCACTATATTTAACTTCATAAGTTAAATTTAAATTCCAGAATTTAAATTCCTGGGCTTATTTCAAATCAATTGGAAGTCATAACACCAATTCAAAACCTTTGAATTTCTAAACAACTTGTTTTCTCAAAACAATTTATAAACAAAATCTTTGGTAGTAATCCATCACTTGCAAACTCGAAAATGAACACCGATGATGTCATGATGAGTTCAATGCTATATCACTTTCAAAACCATTTCTAAATCACTTCCATTTTGAAATCACTTCAAAATAACATCCACAATGCTTGCAAACCATTAAAAATCTCCCAGGATTTTTAAAATTTCCTTACTCTTAATTCCAATTCTGATTTAAATTTCAGTTTTAATTCATCTTATTTCACATACCTTACTGATATGAAGTCTGATTAGTTATTTATAGCCATTCACCTTTTTATAATCTCATTCGATTATAATAACAACCAACACAACCAATATACTATATTATTCCCAACATAGATACCAAAATATAACTTGGGTAAAATTATTCCATTTACCCTCTTTTCAAAACATACCTTGCCGGTTCATCCTATTCGAGTGTTTAGAAATCCCTATCGATATTGTGGTGCCCCACCATCGACCAGAATTCATAAACCACTCGACCAATAAATCTCCACAATATAAAACCATTTTATATTTAATAACAAATACGCTCTCCTATATATATACACTCAACTCAATCTAGGATATTACTAATCCCATCTCTACTTAGTTACGCCACAGAGCCAAGGTAATAACTAAAACAATGCTCTGATACTAACTATAGTGTCCCGAAAATCCAGTAGAATTTGAGCTGACTAAAAACACAAGTCCAGCCTCAATTTGAACTGGAAATCAGAAAAATAATAGAAAGAAAATAGAGGGTGAGAATAGATAAGATAGAAACCTAGAATAGAAGAAGAAGAAGAACTTACAACATCAGAGTAAACACGAATCTCACAGCGGGACAAATAAAATATAACATAACTTTGAAATAAAAACAGTTATGTGTACAATAGCACTTATCAGGGTACAACACTTACAACACAGCGGAAAAACAATAGCTATAAAATCTTGAAGCCTCCTGTTCCAAGCTCTCCAAGTATATCTGTAAATCCCGACTACTTGACTGCACGTACAAATTTAGACACCCAAGAGTTTAGGGAAAACAAAACAAAATAAACTTTGGGTCAGTCATGGGACTGGTGTGAATAAAATTCCAAACACTTGGTTAAATAAGGATATCTCATAAGACCACGCCGTGAAAACGGAACGAGTTTTTCCCTTATGAGAATCCCAACATCTTGGAACAGCAATATCATTCTGATATTATAATAATGTCTAAATACAAATAGATATCACTTTAGCAGAACGCTTTCATCTCACGTTCCAAATACATAGTATACAATCAACACCGCGGGCGCTTATTGGATAATGGATTTCCAACTATGACAAGGTATGGAACCACCTACCGCTGGTGTATCTCTAGAGGAGAATACACCAAGTTCAACAAGAACATCTTGCAACTCAGCCACACATGACCGACTGCTCATTTCGCTTGAGTGTATCGAATGTATATCACCAACGGTTGGGATCAGCATCCGTTTCCCGATAAGGGATAGCACTGATAGATTAAAGAAGCAAATGGATATTCTCCAGATAGGTGATTATACACCCTAATAGGTGCGACCTACATAGCCATGCTGCCTGCCCGATTTTTGTCATTTCCCGGATGTTGATGCTTGAGGCTACGATTACTTACCTTCCATCGATAACACAATTACTTTAAATGTCACATTATCATATCCGTCAATCACTAATTGGGTTTGCACAAATATTCTGGATGTTATGCTAAGGGAATAAATCCGTTGCCACCATATATCTTGTACAGTCCAACATATGCGATTATTGGAAATACTCTATCAGACATTCATCCATATATGTTCGTTCTGGGATTGAACGAAACCGAAGGCACTATTCCGTACATCCATCCTAGGCAATCTTTACCTAAGATTTATACAATAGCCCTTGCACTTTACTCCGTCTTCAATTATATTCGGCATACTTGATTCGCAACGCTCATGCCAATACGAAGTGGTTCTTCGGATAATAATCCAACCGGTCTCTCCATATTAACAATGTAAAATGGTCAAAACTTTGATAGTCGGTGATTTAACTATCAAATGAAAACATGTCCGTGTACACACAACGATCTTATTTCCAAATGGAATTATCGATCCAATCATCATATGTATATATATATATATTTACATACATACATACATACATACATACATATTTCCTTATTTTCTATGTTTAGGAAATACCTTTGATTATATTTGGAAAACGTTTCCACAACTCATTTATATGGATTTCAACTAACGTTTTAAAAACATCGTTATGACCCCTTAATCCATTTATCGCTTATTACCTAACTGTATCTTTAACTAACCTTCGTTATCGAACTTTAACTACTTCTTAGTCAATCTCGACGTCAATTAAGTTGGGGTATAATTACCTCTCAAACCTTAACTGAACAACGTTCTTATCCTTCAAATAGATAAAGCTCATTGCTCCAATTTCTACAATCATTTGCCTACGCAAATTCTCGGATTCAGATTACGAATCCACTTCTTTATGAAAAACATTCATTATAACATTTACGTTATGATCCTACTTCTGAAATATCTAACTTAACTATCTAACTTTTATTCTTACTTTGCATAATTATCCTAATAACTAATTTATTTATAATTAAATAAATCTTGATTCACAAACCGGAAAGTAAATAATACTTTCCCGAATTCGATATTATCGAATTCGACATATATCTCCTTTTCGAGTAATCTCCATTCGATTAGCTCTCTCTCGAATAAACTATATTCGATTAACTTCTTCAATTAACTATATTTGATAACTCTTTCTCTCGAATAACTAATATTCAATTAACTTTAATTGATTAACTCTTATAGTTAACTCTATTTGATTAACTCTTATTTGAATAACTAATATTCGATCAACTCTTATTTTGACTAACTCTAATTTGATTTAACACCATTTGCTTAACTCTAGATCGCAGCAATCACAACAGTTACGCCTGATTCCCTTAGGAAACATCCGACCGCCGTAGGCTACCTATAGCCCTGCGAATTGCGCAAGTAGTCATGCTAAATGGAAACTCCCCTGAATAACTATGTCTATTTTAACTCTATCTCGAATAACTAACATTCGATTTACTCAACTCGACGAACTTAACTCGACTACTCGACTTGATTAACTCGACTCGACCAACTCGCCTCGACTAACTCGACTAACTTGGTTCAACCAACTCGATTAAGTAGACTCGATTAACTTGGTTCGACCCACTTGATTTGACTAACTTGGTTCGACTGACCATATTCGACTGACTTTGTTTGAATAACTATACTTAACTAACTCGATTCGAATAACTATATTCGATTAACTCCTTTCGATTAACTAAAATCGATTAACTCCTTTCGATTAACTAAAATCGATTAACTCCTTTCGATTAATTAACATCGACTAACTCCTTTCGATTAATTATAATCGATTAACTCGACTCGACTAACCATATCCGCTTAACTCGACCAGCTCGACTATCAATATTCGTTCAACTCGACCAACTTAACTCGATTCATAACCGATTAACTCGACTAACTTAACTCGATTTACCATAATCGATTAACTCGACTAACTTAACTTGATTTACCATAATCGATTAACTTGACTAACTTAACTCAATTTACCATAATCGATTAACTCGACTAACTTAACTCGATTTACAATAATCGATTAACTCGACTAACTTACTTCGATTAACCCGAATCGATTAACTCGACTCGATTATCCATATTCGATTAACTCTTTTCGAATACCATATTAGATTAACTTATACTTGATTAAATTTCTTCGAATAACTAAATTCGACTAACTCCTTTCGATTACAATATTCTACTGACTCCTTTTTAATGACTAAATTCGATTAACTTTATTTTGATTAACTCTTTTATATCTTCTTAATTCCCTTTTACAATCCTATTTATCTTCCGAATAAAAATTCCTTTATTCTATTTATTTTCTAAGTAAATATTCCTTTATTTTATTTATTTTCTAAAAAATATTCCCTTTTATAAAATCCTATTGATTTAATAATATGTAAATTTATTTTCAATATACCCTTTTTAAAATTCCCCTTTTCATTTCAATATTTCGTACGGTATTTAAAATACCCAATCTCAATGATCAATATCATTCAAACACATACAATCAATAATAGATTATATATCACATCATATATCACAATATATGAAAAATAGTAAAATAAATTTTGAGGAATCCAGTCGGATTCCTCCAACCTGTTTCCCTGCATCCACAGATGCTAAACAAATAATATTATCCAACTGACTTCAACTGATAATTTCTATTAACAGCAAATGAAAACTATTTAAAATCAACCAGATTATTTAACACTAACAACGATTTCATACAATAATATGCAAACATTCAGCACACAACAGACAATTAATATTTATAGCACACAAAATAAAAACCCAACTTATATAAAATATAAGTGGGTAAATTGAGTGAGTTAAACTCACATTGATTCCAATATTTCTGAAATGGTCCAGTTACCGTTAAATTAAACAGCGTTTAATTTAACAGCAAATTCCCAGCTGTTCCCATCTCTGTCCAAGACAGTTTCATACAGTTCTTGTTCGCCAGTACGATTCCTTTGTAACTTGTTGGCTCAATTCTATTAACATGGTCATACATTATAAACATTCTAAATATATGATTGTATTCATTAATTAACTACTTCTGATTAGATAATTAGTTTTAAATAATTTACTTGTTATCGGTTTAGATGCCTACTCTTTGTTTAGATCAGCCCTTCATTCCAAAAATTTCGAATACTGCATCACGTTTCCATGAAACCGTTCTTCATTCACAAATGAACCCCATTCACTTTTGTGCCCATCTCTTTACTGTTGCCTCCATGACTTCCTCACGTACAAACACATGGCCCTGTTCTTCCTCTACTAGCATTCAACGTTTTATTCTTCCTGTTTCAGCAAATACTACCCAAGCGAGACTTGCTGCTTAAACAATACAACATGCCACCCTCATTCTTTCATTTGAATGCCAGATTGTGTCATGTTCAAACTGATTTCACGGACCAAAAGAAAACATACAGCAGGCAAGATTTTAATCTTCCCAATACAATACTTTTTCTCTGCTTCGAATGCCTGACTTCACAAATACCTCATCATAAAACCTTTCTCCCTAAACAGTCCGTAGGTCAGCTGCTCGAAATTGTAAACCGTGACCAAATAATCGACCAAAATCCAACCAGACATACCGAACTCCATTTCCCCGACTTCATCCTCCACCTCGTTTCATTACCTCTCCCCCATCACTTAAGACTCGCAGGTTCCAAACAAAACCGACGCCAACCCCTCAATAGCAAAACCCGAAGTCATTTCACCATCACCTAAGCACAGACCACCGTACACTTCCTCCACCCGCATCAGAACCCACCAACACCATCACCAACCCGTGACGACCCCTGCTACCACCCAAAATCCACCTAGCTTCTCGAGAGGATACGCTGTAAAATACCAGCAAAGAACGCAAGACCGAACCCAACAAAATTAGCGTCGATTCCGTGGTCTTGGTCTCAGGGATCTAAGCAAACTCTTCGCCAGATTTTTATGGATTTTATTTGAATTTTATAGGAATTTTTCAAGATCGGAAATTTTTTTTTTCTGTGAAACGATTTCGTGGAGGCTGCAATGTAATTTGACCATGGGCGGATATAATTTAGGGTTTGACTGTTGTTGTGCTATTTATAGGGGATGGGAGTGGTTAGATTTAATTATATTCTAACGAATCTTAACTGTGAAGTACTACTTTAAAACCAGTTCATACGATTCCTGTTTTTGACAAACTAAGTCAATCCTAGCATAGAAAAATATTCCGGATCCAATGGGACAGGTTTCGTCGAATTCCGACACCGTTTGCGAAAATCCCTTAGAAAATATTGATGAAAAATCGCACGTTTTAAATTCCTATAATTCCAGAAAAAATCCTAAAAATATAAGACCTTGACGTTTTACTAGACCTCTACCTAACGGATCTAATGCAACATGTTTCGTTGAATTTGGAGTTTGTTTGGCCAGTCGTCTATTCGTTAAAAGTTACCCCTGTTTAAATAAAACAAATCATTAAATAGATACAAAGGCGTTTTTGGCCACTGAAGTCACATACAATATCGGTTTGATGCAAACTTGATTTTCTTACTATGGTTTAACGATACGGTTCTAACTCGACTAGTTTCATTGAAAACTGAGACTATTTGCAAAAAGGCTATTTTCGACGCGTATATTATATTAATAAAATATTAATATAAATTCTGAATTAATCTGATAAAATAATATTAAATTATTTTCATCATATATACCCCAACAGAGTATATATATCTTCATATATATATTATATAACTCGATATCGTCCATTTCGAGTCAACTGTTGTTCAGATTATATAAAAATGATTATAACGCTTTTAATAAACGTTATCGCTTATTAACGATTTCCATAACGTATTTTTTCTAAAAATTGATTTGGACATAACTAACAATCTATAAAATAAAATCTGAATTTTTCTCTTCCATATGAAAATTGTTATCAATAAGATCCATATGTTTCTTGTTTCACGGAAATCCTATTTAAAACGGATTATGTATATCCAGTTGAAGTTCAAGTCGAAAATTACGAACCACCGCGCCATTTATGAGCTCGATTTATATTATATATAAACTTAACTTTCTGTCATCGTTTTAATAACGAATTCAATATTAAAGTCCTTGAATATTCCAATTCTTAATATAATAGAATATATTAAATATATAATCATCGAAAATACGGGTCATTACATATAATCTTATCCTCAAGTATTTCATGTGTATGTGAAGATATAAGGAAGTATATTACTTATTGAATCGAGAGATATGAAATCAATTCAATGATTCAATAATTAATTTATATATTTGAGAGCTTTTTGAGAGCACTTAGAATGCAGAAAATAAGATTAAGAATGTAGAGAGATTAGAAGAGAATTAGGTGATTTGAAACCATGATTTGAAATGAATTTATAAGTGTATAAGTGTAGTATTCTTTCATGGAAAGTTTCTACAAAAAGTTGCATCCATTTCCATTGAGATTTGAAGAGCATTCTCTTCATGAAAGGAAGTGACTCTTCATAAAAACACCGTAATTTCTAATCAGTTGACTGGTCAAAATTCCATAAGTTGACTGGTAAAAATACTATAATATATAAATTTAAATTTTGTTTTAAAAACTAGCTGTTCTATGCAGAAATACATTTACCAGTCGACTGGTCGATTATGTACCATCAACTGGTATAGTATTTTCCTAGTATTTTTAAACTTACATATATATATATATATATTAAATATATATATATATATATATATATATATATATATATAAATTTCTGTGCATTCGTGTTATACTTTGGGGATAGATTTTAACATGAATATAACACAACTTCATGCCTATATATATATATAATCCTAGCTCTAAGTCATGGTTTCCATTGATCTTCATTTTATTGTAATTGATCGAAATTCTCGTGATCCAACATTCTCCCCCTTTTTGATCGATGACAACACTTTGCATTCTCATGATATAATATTTTTATGCCGCCCTGAATGTATGCTTATATCTATTTCTTGCTCCCCTTAAATTCCTGCAACATTTTACTAGTATATAAAAATAAACTTACCATTTGATTTCCTACAACAAAAATGTTAGCATATGATAATATGATTATAAGTATACATAAGCATACATAATTAAGCATACATGATATAATAGTATTTTCTCCTCCTTCGTTATCGATCAAATAATATTAGGTAGCATACTAACTAATAACAAAGAATTTATAAGTGTTTGTAGGATATTATTCCAAGCTCTCTTCTAAGCTTAATAAAAGCATTTTCCAATAATAGTTTGGTAAATATATCTGCAATCTGATTTTCTAAATTTACAAATTCCAAATTTATAATTTGTTTTTCAATATTGTCTGAAATAACCCAAAATCACCCTTGCGGGAAATCACGGGTTGAGTTGAGAACATGACAAATCAGAACATAAACATAAGAACATTTCATTGTTATTACAACAATTCACATCAGAGTACAAGAATAAGAGTAAAAATGAATATTATACATCTGAAAATAACAGAGATTTAAAATACATAGCAGTGAAAAATAACAAATAACACAAATGGAATAAATACACGGGTACAAAACTTCTCGAATATTGCTTCATCTGTAGGTCATCATCCTGTGAAGATAAAGAACCTGCAAATCAAAACTACTAGCTGCCCATGTGGAAAATAAGAGCACCCAGAGTTTAGATTAAAATAATAAACTACAAGTTAGTCATGTGACTGGTGTGAAAACCAAAACAGTTATTTACTTTTATTTTAAAGTTAAGTAACTCAAGGGACCACGCCGTATAACAAGGTATAGGTTTCCTCCCAAGAATACTAATGCATAAAACAAACAACGTAATGCTAAATGGAGAAGATGAAGCTATTATAAGACTCAGGTCCCATCACACAATGCAACGCAAGCCAGAGGATAGAGTTTTTACCTTATAATAGCCAAATATGCTTAGTACGCGAAATTCATCTTTTATTATTACTATAAGTGAAGAAATCAACTTCAAATATAAATGTATCAATCTTAGCCGGCATAAGTACCCCATCCTACTATGTCGCCATACTCGGCTATATAACTAAAACCGTAAGGGTATCGTATTAGAAATTGGATTCCATCATGAGCCAAGGCAAGGGATGGCTCCCTCCAATTCGAGACACTATAGCAAATGCCTCAGGATCCCCCGCAGTGAACCCTTGGATCTTCAGGGCCAGTCCTCTCTTACGTTTGAGGATTAGTGTAATAACCCGGAAATTCTGAACCAGTTTAAAATTTTTATTTTTGGCAATTTTAGCGAATTTTGAAGATTTAAAATAGATTATATTTTAAATAATATTGACCAAAAATTTATTTTGAATATAATTCGAACGTATATAGTATATACGTCGTCGTTAGAATATAAATATTTATATATAATTATAAATAGAATTGAAAATGGCGCGGTAGTTCGATAATTAGATTTCAAACTTCAATTGAATGTACCAGGTGCAAAACAATCCGGATTTTAGTGAAACCAAAAACATTAGGATCTAATTGATGATATCTTTCCAACGAATCCGAAAAATCGAAATTTCATAGCGGGAATCAAAAGATATGCCCAGTTGAAAATTCTGAACAGTCGCTATGGAATTCGGGCCCTTAAAAATTGAAATTTTGCAAACGACCTCGGATTTCGACGAAACCACTTTTGTTGGGTCCGTAGTGTCAAATTATTGCTAGGTTTCAAATTTCATAATTTTTCGAATCAATATGTGAGCGTGGCATAGGAAAACGCGTTTGACCAGTTTTAGTTGATTTTAATCGACTGGAAAGTGGCCATTTTTCCAACGGTCTCAGAATTCGACGAAACTAGTTTTGTTAGAACCGTATCGTCAATACGAAGCTAGAAAATATTTTTCTAGAATTTTTAAAGTTCGTATGCGACCCCGGTAATTTGAAATGTACGTTTAAAATTCAATATAGTAATTTAAATGTAAATTCAACGGAAACTAATCGAAACGATCAAATCAACTTGCGATACATATCCCATTGTGTTCGGAATGGGGGTAGGACGCTATGGACGACAGGCGGTGGGCCTCGTTTAGAGGTCGTATGTACAAGTCAATATTTTGGTAATTAAAATAATAAAAGAAAAATTTTCTCTTTCCTCCCCCCCTTAACTTCTCTCTGGCCCCCCCATTTCATTCGTTCATAACAGGAAAAAAAAACACAAATCGGAATCGAGCCGCCAGCCCCCCCCCCCCAGCGGCGCCAACCTCGCGACGCCCCCCTCCACCTGCGGTAGTGGCGACCCCCCCTCCTCGCCAGAGGCGGCGCGAAGGACCCCCCCCCCCCCCCAATCGAAGAACCAACGCAGCTGCCCCCCTAGCCTCGCGATACCCCTCCGACAGCTCCACCATCCTCCTCCGCCTCCAACAACCCTAGCCGCACCTCCTCCTATGCCTACCGCCGCATCAGCCCCCTCTGTAAGTTAACTGATTTTTATTTATTTTAAAAACTGATTTTATTAGGAATAAAAACTGATTTTCCTGTTTTTATACATAGGATTATGAAATAAAAGTTCAATTTTTATGAAGAACATTGGTTTGAAATTTTTATAAAGAATGTTGTTTTTGAAATATATAAATCTTAGATTTTAAATGCGAAAAAAAATATAATTTTCATATTATATAGATAATAAAAATATAATCTTTTATATTGTAGAAGGATAAAAATATGATTTTTTTTATGTAGAGAATTAAAAATATAATTTTTACATGATAGGAATATGAAAAAATGGAATCTTTATTTTTGAAAAGGTGAAACATTTATTTTTAAAAAGGCGAAATCTTTATTTCTATAAAGGTGAAATCTTTTTATATAGAAGCGATGTAAAAATGGAATTTTATCCATATAGCGAAGTAAAAATTCGATTTTTATATATTGAATAGCATAATAAAAATTCGATTTTTATATATTGAATAGTAAAAATTCGATTTTTATATATTGAATAGCGAAGTAAAAATTCGATTTTTATATATTGAATAGCATAGTAAAAATTCGATTTTTACATATGTAGAGAATACGGGCAACGAAGGTGATAAAAAGGCAAGAACGATGAAGATTTCTATCAAAGAAGAGTCAAGATGATTGGATAGCTATCGGTGAGAATTTCTCACCTTTCAATTTCTTTTCTAGTTATATATATATATATACTAGGATGCAAACGGTGCTTAGTAGCACCCGACACAATCGTCCACAGACCATGGACTTGTTTGTTTGGTTGCATAAATTAGTTAGATGATTTGGTTTGGATTTGAATTGTTTGGTGAAATGAATGGATATGATTGATGTGTGAATGGCGTGGGCCTTCACTAGACCGGGGATAAGGCTAGGCCTCGTCCCGTTTCTAGTATCGTGTCGTTATGCCGCCGAAATTTTCTAAAATAAGTTAGAAAAATAAAAATATCATTTTATTGAAAGAATGAACTGAATAGAAATTCATATGTTGGAATAAAAATGTTTTATCGTTAAAAATATAATTTTTAACGTGAAGTGAATAAAGATAAATATTCATTTACAAACCGGACGGTTTGTTTATGTACACCTATTTGAAGGACATTGATTGGGTCGATATATTTTACACATCGCCCAACTGCACAACTAAAATCTGTGTTTGATTGTTTGAAACCCCACACGGGTGTTGGGATGAAATTTGAAGTTCACTCATCGTGATTGATTAAATATGTCGATCGATTGATTGATAGGCTGTTATAAGCGTTAGATATCTATATTTGATGCTTATACAGTGTAGTGCATTTTGGTTGATGGTTGATTATTTTTCAAGCTATTATATAAGTGTGATGTATGAAAATCCATATAATTAAGATTATATGGTAATTGATTGGGCCTCATTCCAATTTAGAAAATAAAGAATATTATAAAATAAAGGTTCATGTGTTGACTGTACTCATCCGTTGAGATTAGTCATGTGCTGAACGAAATATTTTAATAATAAAATTTACATCTTTATCAATATAAAATAAAGGTTCATGTGTTGACTGTACTCATCCGTTGAGATTAGTCATGTGTTGAACGAAATATTTTAATAATAAAATTTACATCTTTATCAATATAAAATAAAGGTTCATGTGTTGACTGTACTCATCCATTGAGATTAGTCATGTGTTGAACGAAATATTTTAATAATAAAATTTACATCTTTATCAATATAAAATAAAGGTTCATGTGTTGACTGTGCTCATCCGTTGAGATTATTTATGTGTTGAACGAAATATTTTGATAATAGGAAATATTTGAAATAGAATATTTGAAAATAGAAATACATTAAGCCGTGTTGATTAGATTGACGCCATTTTGACGTGAACGATATTTATATCGATTTTATTCATTTCAAAATGAATTGAATTGAAAACGATTTCGAAATGAATGAATTGAAAACGATTTCGAAATGAATTGAATAGAAAACGAATTTGATTTGATTTGAATATATAACGAATTTGATTTCAATGGAATATATAACCAATTTTAATTGAATCGAATAGAAAACCAATTTGAATTGAATCGAATAGAAAACCAATTTGAATTGAATCGAATAGAAAACGACTTTGGAATTGAATTGAATTGAAAACGAATTCAAATTGAATTGAAAGCGAATTGAAATGAATTCAAGTTGAATTGAAATTTGAATTGAATAGAAATGAATTTTAAACCGAATTTATAAAGAAGAATTCAATTTTTCTTTGGATTGAAATGGAAGTTGAAATTGTTTTTGAAACGAAATTAAAACGATTTATAAAATTCGTTTTAAATAGAAATCGACGAAATATATATTATATATATTATATATATAATATAATGGCCTGAATAGAAAGCGCCGCGCCGCGGCAGTTCATGAATTTCGACCATTTATTTCAAACGGACATTACGGGAGATCCGACCGTCGGATTCTCCTAAAACCGGAACCGTTGGGTTCGTATCGAAAAGAGCTTTCTAACGAATATTATAAATTCAAAATCTAACGGTTCGATTTGGAGATACGTCCAAATCAAATTTGAAAAAGGTCGTTGTAAGTGCAGTTCGATGACCGTTGATGGAAATCGACTGTACGGGCCTTGATAAAATTATTAAAAATAGTAATAATTCGTGTAAAATCGTAACAGATGATTTAAGAAAAATTGGGATGAAAAACTCCATATTTGAAAAGATAAAAATAGATTTTTATCGAAATGAACTAGTTTTGAACTAAAATTTAAAACCCGGGTTTTTATTTTTAAATAAATAAATTAGATTTAAAAAGGGGTTTTAAATAATCAGAATTTCTAACATATAATGATTGGATTTGAAATGGGTTTATCGTGAACTGTGTTTTAAATAACACTAGTTCTTTAACCCGATAATAAATAGAATGTGATTTGGGTTTGTCGTGAACTGTGTTTTAAATAACACCTAGTTCTTTAACCCAGTAAAAGGAGTTTTAACGAATCTGAAATTAGATTGAAATGTAAATCTATAATCTAAATTATCAAATTTAGAAATGAGCGAGAATGGAGTATCGCCAGTTTTGCTCCAAAGCGATTGTTAAATCTTTAATTAGATTTGAACGTGAAATGGTAATTAATTTTACCAACAACACTGTGGTGTTAGATATGGAGTATTATCAGTTTTGCTTCATGGGATGAATAGGTTGGGATTGGGAAATAAAATTAATAATTACTTCGTTACGGTCCGCTAATCTCGACTAGTCTAGAAAACCATAATTTGGTTTGAAAGGACATCCAAAGGAAGACTAAAGGATAAATTTTAAAGAATTTATCTTGGATAAAATTAATGGGAACCTTTCCCTAAAAATGTGATTTTGTGAATAAAAGAATATTCTGAATTGGAATGAGGCGTATGTTGTGTTTATGTAACATTTGTATAAATATACGCGGGTTGTTCGGAAAGGCCGGGTTTATACCCATTCTGAATAACCGATTCGACGATATGTCGAAGATGAAGACGTTGGTCGAAGACCGGAAGTCTTCACATCATTTGGATAATTACTGACGATCTTGATTGGGCTGTACACCCAAGAGGATGGAAATAGTTGGTGGTCGTCCAGACGTACTTGGAGATGGATGGATATGCGAGGAAAGTGCCTCCGGTTTCGTTCAGACCCAGAATGGACTTGTAAATGGATTGTGTGTCTGACATTGGATTTTATTCTATGTTGATTGATTTCTGTTAAATATATATCTGTTTGGCGGCGGAGATTTTATTCTCTTGCTTAACGCCCTTCTCTGAGACGTACGAGCTTAGAGGTTATATATCGATAGATATCAATCGCATAGCATGAATTGCCTGTGTGGCATACTGAGTTGCAATGATCAAGGCTTCTGTTGAAAAGCAAAGTCTTGTGGTTGATGATCAAAGCACGGCCTCTGTGGTGTAGCTTTGTGTATAACGTGAATTCGCGAGCCTCACACCTCGGTATGAGTTAAAAACGGGATACGGGCCGTTGGGAGAGCACAACGTTTCTTTCTAGCTTTGGTGGTGTCAGTGACTTACCAGCCCTGACATTTATATACTTTTCACCTTTGTGGTTGTTGGAATGAGGCACCTCGATTATAGGTCTGTAAGGACCGAGAAACGTGTGTTCAGGAATAAATAATCCTCTAACGTAAGTGAGGACCGGCCCAACCGATCCAAGGATTGCCCAGAGTGTGTAGTCCTGAGGCATTTGCTAGAGTGTCTCGAGCGCGGAGAGGAGCTTGCCCCTTGCCTCGACTCATGACGGAAATCCAATTTCCAATACGTGTATTGCGGCTTTATTTGTAGAGCCTAGTATGGCGACATAGTAGCATGGGATGCTATGCCGTTTATGATTTATATTTATGATTGAAATTGATTTGACACTATACACTTATTATAGTATCAAATGATTTGTTTTAAACGTACCAAGCATGTTTGGCTGTTATAAGGTAAAACCCTATCCTCCGGCTTGCGTTGCATTGTGTGATGGGACCTGGGTCTTATAATAGCTTCATTTTTCGAAAAAGCATTGCGTTGTTCATTCTATGCACTGGTATTCTTGGGAGGAAACCCGTTCCGTGTTATATGGCGTGGTCCCTTGAATTACTCTCTTTTAAAGTAAAGTTTTAAATAACTGTTTTAGTTCTCACACCAGTCACATGACTGACCTGGAGTTTATTGTTTTAACCTAAACTCTGGGTGCCCTCATTTTCTGCACGGGCAGCTAGTAGTTTTGGTTTTGCAGATTTATATTCACAGGATCCTGGTTTACAGCTGGAATGATACCCGGAAAGCTCTGTATCCGTATATCACCTTCAGTTGTGCTTTGTATTATTTTCCGTTGCTATGTAATTTATTGTAATATCTGATATTTATCGAATGTAATTTATTCATTATACTCTGTATATTCTTGTATCTGATGGAATTGTTGTAATAGCAATGAAATGTTCTTCCGTCTGCGTTCTGTTGTGTCCTGTTCTCAACGATCAGGGGTTTCGAACGGTCTAGATCGGTTTAATGACTGATTCAGATTAAGCGAAATTCATGGCCGTCACATTTGGTATCAGAGCTTTGGTTTACAGAGCTCAAGAACAAGACACATTAGAACCCTACGAAAGAATTCATCGGATAATGGATTAATAATATCCAATTAGAATGACTCGTTAGAGATAGGATCAGTAGTATCCTAGAACGAGTGTGAAGAGTATATTTTTCAAATGAAAACAATATTGTTTTGAAAATTTAAATCGTTTTATACGTATTTGAATATTTATTTATTTTGAATATGGACAATCTAGTATATAAAGGTTTTGCATATACGCGTCATGAACGTATATTCGAAGTTTTAATATATTAGATAGATATAGAGTCACACTCTAGTCGCCCGGAGATGATTCTACTGATGACTATATAGCATCAGTAGTGTGTGTTCGAGTTTCGAAGGTGTGGTTTTCTATATATTTCCATTAGACTGGTGTGAGAACCAAAACTTATATAGATAGATTTACTTGTTGTGAATTGGCATCAAAACATGATTTTTTGTATATGTATCAAAATTTATGGATTTGAAACTCTAATCCACTAATTGATTGATGTTTGTGTTGCTTGTTTATTTGTTTGATAATTTTTAACCATTATGCCTAATTGCATCAAATATTGAATTATATTGAAAATTAGTCGTATTTGCTTGCATATACATGTATATTATTGAACAAGTCATAGCAAGGAGGCTAGAGCCAAAGAATAAAATTTGTTTGCCCGAAGAATAAAATTTGTTTGCCCGACAAATAGGTACATGTTTACTATAATTTCCTGTTTTTGTTTGGGTGATGATGATTTTATGAGCCTATTGGCTAGCCGCTTGGCTTTTTCTTTTTCTTTTTGAGATTAGAAGGACCGGGGAAGCTATTTGAAATTCCCCGATGCTCCCGGTGTAGGGGAGGTTATGGCGAAATTTTTCGAAAATTTAGGGTGTTAGCCAAATTTTTGAAAGTTTGAAAATTCTCAGAAACTGAAAAGTTGGAGAATGCAAGCCAGATCGAACGTAGAGCTGATTAATCAAACCACTTTCGACTTTGTTCCTTTTCGGGGACGAAAAGTTTTAAGTGGCGGAGATTGTAATTACCCGGAAATTCTGAACCTATTTAAAATTTTTGTTTTTGGCAATTTTAGCGAATTTTGAAGATTTAAAATAGATTATTTTAAATAATATTGACCAGAAATTTATTTTGAATATAATTCGAACGTATATATTATATACGTCGTCGTTAGAATATAAATATTTATATATAATTATAAATAGAATTGAAAATGGCGCGGTAGTTCGATAATTCGATTTCAAACTTCAATTGAATGTACCGGGTGCAAAACAATCCGGATTTTAGTGAAACCAAAAACATTAGGATCTAATTGATGATATCTTTCCAACGAATCCGAAAAATCGAAATTTCATAGCGGTAATCAAAAGATATGCCCAGTTGAAAATTCTGAATAGTCGCTATGGAATTCGGGCCCTTAAAAATTGAAATTTTGCAAACGACCTCGGATTTCGACGAAACTACTTTTGATGGGTCCGCAGTGTCAAATTATTGCTAGGTTTCAAATTTCATAATTTTTCGAATCAATATGTGAGCGTGGCATAGGAAAACGCGTTTGACCAGTTTCAATTGATTTTAATCGACTGGGAAATGGCCATTTTTCCAACGGTCTCAGAATTCGACGAAACTAGTTTTGTTAGAACCGTATCGTCAATACGAAGCTAGAAAATATTTTTCTAGAATTTTTAAAGTTCGTATGCGACCCCGGTAATTTGAAATGTATGTTTAAAATTCAATATAGTAATTTAAATGTAAATTCAACGGAAACTAATCGAAACGATCAAATCAGCTTGTGATACATATCCCATTGTGTTCGGAATGGGGGTAGGACACTATGGACGACAGGCGGTGGGCCTCGTTTAGAGGTCGTATGTAAAAGTCAATATTTTGGTAATTAAAATAATTAAAATAATAAAAGAAAAATTTTCTCTTTCCTCCCCCCCTTAACTTCTCTTTGCCCCCCCCCATTTCATTCGTTCATAACAGGAAAAAAAAACACAAATCGGAATCGAGCCGCCAGCCCCCCCTCCCAGCGGCGCCGACCTCGCGACGCCCCCCTCCACCTGCGGTAGTCGCGACCCCCCTCCCTCCTCGCCAGAGGCGGCGCGAAGGACCCCCCCCCAAATCGAAGAACCGACGTAGCTGCCCCCCTAGCCTCGCGATACCCCTCCGACCGCTCCACCATCCTCCTCCGCCTCCAACAACCCTAGCCGCACCTCCTCCTCTGCCTACCGCTGCATCAGCCCCCTCTGTAAGTTAACTGATTTTTATTTATTTTAAAAACTGATTTTATTAGGAATAAAAACTGATTTTCCTGTTTTTATACATAGGATTATGAAATAAAAGTTCAATTTTTATGAAGAACATTGGTTTGAAATTTTTATAAAGAATGTTGTTTTTGAAATATATAAAGCTTAGATTTTAAATGCGAAAAAAAAATATAATTTTCATATTATATAGATAATAAAAATATAATCTTTTATATTGTAGAAGGATAAAAATATGATTTTTTTTATGTAGAGAATTAAAAATATAATTTTTACATGATAGGAATATGAAAAACTGGAATCTTTATTTTTGAAAAGGCGAAACATTTATTTTTAAAAAGGCGAAATCTTTATTTCTATAAAGGCGAAATCTTTTTATATAGCAGCTATGTAAAAATGGAATTTTATCCATATAGCGAAGTAAAAATTCGATTTTTATATATTGAATAGCATAATAAAAATTCGATTTTTATATATTGAATAGTAAAAATTCAATTTTTATATATTGAATAGCGAAGTAAAAATTCGATTTTTATATATTGAATAGCATAGTAAAAATTCGATTTTTACATATGTAGAGAATACGGGCAACGAAGGTGATAAAAAGGCAAGAACGATGAAGATTTCTATCAAAGAAGAGTCAAGATGATTGGATAGCTATCGGTGAGAATTTCTCACCTTTCAATTTCTTTTCTAGTTATATATATATACTAGGATGCAGACGGTGCTTAGTAGCACCCGACACAATCGTCCACAGACCATGGACTTGTTTGTTTGGTTGCATAAATTAGTTAGATGATTTGGTTTGGATTTGAATTTTTTGGTGAAATGAATGGATATGATTGATGTGTGAATGGCGTGGGCCTTCACTAGACCGGGGATAAGGCTAGGCCTCGTCCCATTTCTAGTATCGTGCCTTTATGCCATCGAAATTTTCTAAAATAAGTTAGAAAAATAAAAATATCATTTTATTGAAAGAATGAACTGAATAGAAATTCATATGTTGGAATAAAAATGTTTTATCGTTAAAAATATAATTTTTAACGTGAAGTGAATAAAGATAAATATTCATTTACAAACCGGACGGTTTGTTTATGTACACCTATTTGAAGGACATTGATTGGGTCGATATATTTTACACATCGCCCAACTGCACAACTAAAATCTGTGTTTGATTGTTTGAAACCCCACACGGGTGTTGGGATGAAATTTGAAGTTCACTCATCCTGATTGATTAAATATGTCGATCGATTGATTGACAGGCTGTTATAAGCGTTAGATATCTATATTTGATGCTTATACAGTGTAGTGCACTTTGGTTGTTGGTTGATTATTTTTCAATGCTATTATATAAGTGTGATGTATGAAAATCCATATAATTAAGATTATATGGTAATTGATTGGGCCTCATTCCAATTTAGAAAATAAAGAATATTATAAAATAAAGGTTCATGTGTTGACTGTACTCATCCGTTGAGATTAGTCATGTGTTGAACGAAATATTTTAATAATAAAATTTACATCTTTATCAATATAAAATAAAGGTTCATGTGTTGACTGTACTCATCCGTTGAGATTAGTCATGTGTTGAACGAAATATTTTAATAATAAAATTTACATCTTTATCAATATAAAATAAAGGTTCATGTGTTGACTGTACTCATCCGTTGAGATTAGTCATGTGTTGAACGAAATATTTTAATAATAAAATTTACATCTTTATCAATATAAAATAAAGGTTCATGTGTTGACTGTACTCATCCGTTGAGATTAGTCATGTGTTGAACGAAATATTTTGATAATAACAAATATTTTGATAATAGGAAATATTTGAAATAGAATATTTGAAAATAGAAATACATTAAGCCGTGTTGATTAGATTGACGCCATTTTGACGTGAACGATATTTATATCGATTTTATTCATTTCAAAATGAATTGAATTGAAAACGATTTCGAAATGAATTGAATTGAAAACGATTTCAAAATGAATTGAATAGAAAACGAATTTGATTTGATTTGAATATATAACGAATTTGATTTCAATGGAATATATAACCAATTTGAATTGAATCGAATAGAAAACCAATTTGAATTGAATCGAATAGAAAACCAATTTGAATTGAATCGAATAGAAAATGACTTTGGAATTGAATTGAATTGAAAACGAATTCAAATTGAATTGAAAGCGAATTGAAATGAATTCAAATTGAATTGAAATTTGAATTGAATAGAAATGAATTTTAAACCGAATTTATAAAGAAGAATTCAATTTTGCTTTGGATTGAAATGGAAGTTGAAATTGTTTTTGAAACGAAATTAAAACGATTTATAAAATTCGTTTTAAATAGAAATCGACGAAATATATATTATATATATTATATATATAATATAATGGCCTGAATAGAACGCACCGCGTTGCGGCAGTTCGTGAATTTCGACCATTTATTTCAAACGGACATTACGGGAGATCCGACCGTCGGATTCTCCTAAAACCGGAACCGTTGGGTTCGTATCGAAAAGAGATTTCTAACGAATATTAGAAATTCAAAATCTAACGGTTGGATTTGGAGATACGTCCAAATCAAATTTGAAAAAGGTCGCTGTAAGTGCAGTTCGATGACCGTTGATGGAAATCGACTGTACGGGCCTTGATAAAATTATTAAAAATAGTAATAATTCGTGTAAAATCATAACTGATGATTTAAGAAAAATTGGGATGAAAAATTCCATATTTGAAAAGATAAAAATAGATTTTTATCGAAATGAACTAGTTTTGAACTAAAATTTAAAACCCAGGTTTTTATTTTTAAATAAATAAATTAGATTTAAAAAGGGGTTTTAAATAATCGGAATTTCTAACATATAACGATTGGATTTGAAATGGGTTTATCGTGAACTGTGTTTTAAATAACACTAGTTCTTTAACCCGATAATAAATAGAATGTGATTTGGGTTTGTCGTGAACTGTGTTTTAAATAACACCTAGTTCTTTAACCCAGTAAAAGGAGTTTTAGCGAACCTGCAATTAGATTGAAATGTAAATCTATAATCTAAATTATCAAATTTAGAAATGAGCGAGAATGGAGTATCGCCAGTTTTGCTCCAAAGCGATAGTTAAATCTTTAATTAGATTTGAACGTGAAATGGTAATTAATTTTACCAACAACACTGTGGTGTTAGATATGGAGTATTACCAGTTTTGCTTCATGGGATGAATAGGTTGGGATTGGGAAATAAAATTAATAGTTACTTCGTTACGGTCCGCTAATCTCGACTAGTCTAGAAAACCATAATTTGGTTTGAAAGGACATCCAAAGGAAGACTAAAGGATAAATTTTAAAGAATTTATCTTGGATAAAATTAATGGGAACCTTTCCCTAAAAATGTGATTTTGTGAATAAAAGAATATTCTGAATTGGAATGAGGCGTATGTTGTGTTTATGTAACATTTGTTTTAATATACGCGGGTTGTTCGGAAAGGCCGGGTTTATACCCATTCTGAATAACCGATTCGACGATATGTCGAAGATGAAGACGTTGGTCGAAGACCGGAAGTCTTCACATCATTTGGATAATTACTGACGATCTTGATTGGGCTGTACACCCAAGAGGATGGAAATAGTTGGTGGTCGTCCAGACGTACTTGGAGATGGATGGATATGCGAGGAAAGTGCCTCCGGTTTCGTTCAGACCCAGAATGGACTTGTAAATGGATTGTGTGTCTGACATTGGATTTTATTCTGTGTTGATTGATTTCTGTTAAATATATATCTGTTTGGCGGCGGAGATTTTATTCTCTTGCTTAACGCCCTTCTCTGAGACGTACGAGCTTAGAGGTTATATATCGATAGATATCAATCGCATAGCATGAATTGCCTGTGTGGCATACTGAGTTGCAATGATCAAGGCTTCTGTTGAAAAGCAAAGTCTTGTGGTTGATGATCAAAGCACGGCCTCTGTGGTGTAGCTTTGTGTATAACGTGAATTCGTGAGCCTCACACCTCGGTATGAGTTAAAAACGGGATACGGGCCATTGGGAGAGCACGACGTTTCTTTCTAGCTTTGGTGGTGTCAGTGACTTACCAGCCCTGACATTTATATACTTTTCACCTTTGTGGTTGTTGGAATGAGGCGCCTCGATTATAGGTCTGTAAGGACCGGGAAACGTGTGTTCAGGAATAAATAATCCTCTAACGTAAGTGAGGACCGGCCCAACCGATCCAAGGATTGCCCAGAGTGTGTAGTCCTGAGGCATTTGCTAGAGTGTCTCGAGCGCGGAGAGGAGCTTGCCCCTTGCCTCGACTCATGACGGAAATCCAATTTCCAATACGTGTATTGCGGCTTTATTTGTAGAGCCTAGTATGGCGACATAGTAGCATGGGATGCTATGCCGTTTATGATTTATATTTATGATTGAAATTGATTTGACACTATACACTTATTATAGTATCAAATGATTTGTTTTAAACGTACCAAGCATGTTTGGCTGTTATAAGGTAAAACCCTATCCTCCGGCTTGCGTTGCATTGTGTGATGGGACCTGGGTCTTATAATAGCTTCATTTTTCGAAAAAGCATTGCGTTGTTTATTCTATGCACTGGTATTCTTGGGAGGAAACCCGTTCCGTGTTATACGGCGTGGTCCCTTGAATTACTCTCTTTTAAAGTAAAGTTTTAAATAACCGTTTTAGTTCTCACACCAGTCACATGACTGACCTGGAGTTTATTGTTTTAACCTAAACTCTGGGTGCCCTCATTTTCCGCACGGGCAGCTAGTAGTTTTGGTTTTGCAGATTTATATTCACAGGATCCTGGTTTACACTTGGAATGATATCCGGAAAGCTCTGTATCCGTATATCACCTTTAGTTGTGCTTTGTATTATTTTCCGCTGCTATGTAATTTATTGTAATCTCTGATATTTATCGAATGTAATTTATTCATTATACTCTGTATATTCTTGTATCTGATGGAATTGTTGTAATAGCAATGAAATGTTCTTCCGTCTGCGTTCTGTTGTGTCCTGTTCTCAACGATCAGGGGTTTCGAACGGTCTAGATCGGTTTAACGACCGATTCGGATCGAGCGAAATTCATGGCCGTCACAATTAGTTATTCCTGAACACACGTTTCCCGGTCCTATCGAACCTATCCATCAGCGCCGTAGTGACCGATATATCTGAGGCGCCTCACTCCATCATTCACATAAGTAAAAATGTCTGGGCTCCATACCATGACACCACCCATAGCTTGAGAGAAACGTCGTGCACTCTCTGCAGTCATGATCCCCTTTTTTGACTCATACCGAGGTGTGAATCTCGCGAATTAACGTTAAACACAAAGCTATTGTAGCGACCCGGAGGATTTCACGATCCTGGGCATGGACATAAACTCAATGTCGACTACTCAAGACTCGGAAATACCGTACAGTTAATGAAAGAAGTTAAAGGGTGAGAATAGATAAGATAGAAAATTAGAATAGAAGAAGAACATACTTCATCAGAGTAAACATGAATCTCACAGTGAAACGAATAAAATATAACATAACTTGAAAGAAAAATTTGTACTTGTATACACATACCATTTCAGATTACAACACATAACATCACAACGGAAATAACAATAGCTATATAATCCTGAAGCCTCCTTCTCTAAGCTCTCCAAGTATATCTGTAAAATCCCGACTACTTGACTGCCCGTACAAAATTGGGCACCCAAGAGTTTAGGGAAAACAAAACAAAATAAACTCTGGGTCAGTCATGAGACTTGTGTAAATAAACTCCAACACTTGGTTTAATAAAGGATATCTCATAAGACCACGCCATAAAAACGGAACGGGTTTTTCCCTTGTGAGAATCCCAAGTTCTCGGTTTAACTTTCAAAACTCTTTTGAAAGAAAAGATAATCGTAAGACCAATCCACACATAAATACGGATGGTTTTTGCCTTACGATAACCCAAAGCATTCTTTGAAAACAATATCATTCTGATATTATAATAGTGATGTAATACAAGTATATAGAAATCTAGCAGAACTCTTGCATCTCACGCTCTACATACATAGTATACAATCAAAACCGTGGGCACTTATTGGATAATGGATTTTTCCTGGCAAGGTATGGAACCACATTCCGATAGTGTATCTCTAGAGGAGAATACACTGAGTTCAACAAGAACATCTTGCAACTCAGCCACACATGACCGACCACTCATTTCGCTTGAGTGTATCCAATGTATAAAACCAACGGTTGAGATCAGCAACCATTTCCCGATAAGGAACAGCATCGATAGATTAAAGAAGGAAATGAATATTCTCTAGATAGGTGATTATACACCCTAATGGGAGCTACCAACATAGCCATGCTGCCTGCCCGATTTTATGCCATTTCTGGTTGTGAGGCTAGAGGCCATACTTTACCTTTTTATACATATCATATCTTCATACTTTGAATGCTACGTCGTCATACCCGCCAAATCACAAATTGATTTCGCCAAAAATACCACGGGAATACGGCTAAGAGAAACGAGTTCCTCCGCCATCAAACGTGAATACGTTTGAAAAGATCAACTTACGCGATCTATTAGATATCCTCTGTCAGATATTCATCCATACATGTTGTCCTGGGACTGGACAAACCGAAGTCACTATTTCATAAATCCATCTTAGGCAGTTTCTACCTAGCATTAACAAAGCTTGCATAAACTCCATCTTCAATTATCTTCAAATAATATGATCCACAACGCTACTGTCAATACGGAGTGGTTCTCTGATAATATTCCAACCAGTCTCTCCATATTAATAACGGAAAAATGGTCAAAACTTGATAGTCGGTTATTTAACTATCAATGAAAAATGTCCATGTACAAACAATGATCTTAGTTCCAAATGGAATTTTTATTTATCAATCATCAATCCACATTTAACTCTTAAATTAATTTATCGGAAATTTATTCTTTTCTTATATCCCGTTTTCATATATCCTTATTTTCTAAATTTAGAAAATATACTTTATTAACATTGGAAAACATTTCCATCTCTTATTCACGCATCACTATCGTTCCACGTCCATCAGTCTCTAATTTTGCTTAACTCTATTTCTTATTTTCTTATCATGAAAACATTTCGTTTTCTATGCTTTGAACAAATCTCTGATTATATTTGGAAAACGTTTCCAGGACTCATTTATATGGATTTCAAACTAACGTTGTATAAAACATCGTTACGACCACTCAATCCATCAATCACTTATTTCTTAATTGTATCTCTAACCAATCTTCACCATCGAACCTCAACTATTTCTTGGTCAATTTCGAAGTCAATCAAGTTAGGGTATAATTACCTCTTAGACCTTAACTGAACAACGTTCTTAACCTTGTAATAGATAAAGCTCATCACTAAAATTTTACAATCACTTGCTTACGCAAATTCTCGGATTCAGATTACGAATCCACTTCTTTTATGAAAATCATTTATTATAACGTTAACGTTATAAACCCTATTTTTGATATATCTAACCTAAAAATCTAACTTTTATTTCTTATGTTAAATTAAATAAACAGACAACTAATTTATTTATAAATAAATAAATCTTGATTAAAAACCGGAAAGTAAATAGTACTTTCCCGAATTCGATATAATCTAATTTGATGTATAACTCTCTTTCGAGTAATCTCTATTCGATTAACTCTCCCTCGAGTAATCTATATTCGATTAACTCCTCTTCGGATAACTAATCTTTCAATTAACTCCTTTTCGAATAACTAATATTCAATTAACTCATTTTAGAATAACTAACATTCGATTAACTCCTTTCCGAATAACTAATATTTGATTAACTCTATCGATTAACTCCTATTCGAATAACTCCTATTTGATTAACTCTATTTCGAATAACTTATATTCAATTTACTTCTATTCAAATAACTCTATTCGATTTACTCCTATTTGATTAACTCCTATTCGAATAACTCCTATTCGATTAACTCTATTCGATTAACTCCTATTCGAATAACTCTTATTTGATTAACTCTATTCGATTAACTCCTGTTCGAATAACTTATATTCGATTTACTTCTATTCAAATAACTCTATTTGATTAACTCCTATCCGAATAACTCCTATTTTATCTCATTCAAATTCCCCTTTTAATCCTTATTCCAAATCCGATCTTCTTTGTAAATGTTTTTATTTTCAAAACATTTATTTAATCCATTATTCATATAAAATATGAATAACATTTCTTTATATGATTAAAACATTTTGGTTTCGTATTTAAAATAATATCTTATTTTAAATATTCTATTTATACTTCTATTTATAAACATTCATATAAAATCTTATTTTATATTCAACACTTAATAATTCCATTAATAAGTCTCGTTAACTCCACGTTCATATACAGTTTCAAATATCGATGTTAAAATCGATTCTTACTTCTCTATATAAGTTCTGACTTATATATTATATTTATCCAATGATAAATATTTTTACTTAATTTATAAAATATTATTTATAAATTATCCTTCTCGATTTATTAGTTAAATCAGATGTCTAATTATTATGCTTTAAATAAATCTTTCCCTTTATATGTTAAAAACAGATTTCTACTCGATATTTATTTTCCACTTATTTTTTTTATAAAATTCTATTCATTTTATAAAATACTTCCTTTTACAATATCCTATTTATTTCCTAAATAAATATCCCCTTCCATAATATCCTATTTGTTTAACAAATATTTCCTTTTCAATTCTATTTGTTTTCTAAATAAATACTCCTTTTATAATTCTATTTATTTTATAAATAAATATTCCCTTTATAAAATCCTTTGATTTTATAAATAATTTATTTTCAATATACACTTTGAAAATTCCATTTTACATTCCAGTATTCTTACGGTATCTAAAACACCAAATAACAGGATTAATAACATCCAACACACATAATCAATAAAAGATTATATATCACATCATATCTCACAATATATGAAAACAGTAAAATAAATGTTGAGAAATCCAGTCGGATCCCTCCAACCTGTTTCCCTGCATCCACAGATGTTAATCAACATAAATAACATCCAACTACATTTAATATGAAATATCCTGATAAACCGAATTAGTACTTACTTAACAATTTATATATACATAACTAGATCTATAATTTCAATCAATCAATTTGCAGTTCATCAAACAATCAATGCACATCAATCAATCATTTTTATCAATACTAAATATGTTTATAAATATATAACTGGACAGAATTAGTGAGTTTTACTCACATTTGTCGGTTACCGTTAAATAACGATAATCGATCGATTGATTCTGACGGACGTTTATTTTTCCGTAAAATGAGACGAGCTCCGAATCATTCCAAACTAGTTCCAGTGTGTTGCTCCTGTCCATACGATCCTAACGGATCCTGTTTTGTTCAATTTCGTTAATGTACAAGCAAGATACGGTAATTCTAAGTTAATACACTTATTATACACACAACTATAATTATTTAAAATCAAATCCGGCCTCACCCTTTCCATTTGGCCCAAACCTGCGCTTCCTCCCTCAAACCAAATACCCGGCCCATTTTATCTCCTTCAGCCCATCATCCCTCAAAAGCCCAAACCGAAATTCTTCTTCCCCTTATTTTCTTTCTTTTATTCTTTAAAACTTGGCCACCCAAAAACATCCTGGCCCAATACCCTTCTGGCATGCATAAAACTACCCTCGTACAATTTTATTGAACCCAATATTTCCTAGTTCCCATTCACGAATTCTTTAGCTCCTCTTCATAACAGCTGAACTCACTCCACCATACTCCTCACGATCCCCTTCTTCCCTACCACTTCGAAGCCTGCTCCAACACCATAGCCGCTGTCTTTCTTCTTCAACCCCACCCGCTCCAGAACTTCGTAACAAATTCCATTCATGTACTTCGAAACATATTTCCAGATAAAAGCCGATTCTTTAGGCCATCATCCTTCCTGCGCCATAAAACAACACCTGCCATATCCAAGCTCATACTCACCATCGTTCATCTCATTACAGACTCCACCACCATTTCCTTCGAACAGCTCAGATCCACGAAGTTCTGAGAACACCGAGCACTATTCTCATCGAATACTCCAAGACTTTTGCCAACAACCGCCTTTTGATCTCATGAGCCCCATACAACCCACCAAAACTCGAATGCAACCATTAAATCATAAATCGATGCACCAATAACCAAATCGACCCACCCTGGATCAACGCTGTAATAAAACCAGCGACCCAAAAATGTTTGATCCCATACATAAGCATACCAAGCTGAAGAGGATCGAATCAGTGTCTCAAAAATGTTTGATTTAGAATTTATAGATTTTATTTCGAATTCTTTTTGATTTTTGAAGAAGTCGGTTTTCTCAAGATCTAGAAAAAAAATCATGGCGGCTACAGTTTGTTCAGAGAAAATGGAATTAGGTTATAAGGTGTTAAGTAGGATATTTATATAGAGGTAGGTAGCTTATAAAATAAGCCACATATTTTATTTTGTCAATTTATAATACCACCGTAATTCTATTTGTCTTCAAAAAAAATCCTATTGTCACGCATGATACCCGAAAATCATGAAAATGGACATACAACTAGAGTTTGTCATCATGGACCCATCGGGACCTGCTTCCTGAATTCCGACACACAGCATATTTTTAAAGATCAAATTATCGACTGTTTTTCACATTAAAAATCCGTACGACCACATACTGACTCTAAAAATTACGGAAATTGAAATCTAATAATAATTGATCATTACGGATTTTATAAAATTGGTTTCGCCAAATTCGGAGGTCGTTTGCAAAATGGCTATTTTCTGAAGCTCTAAATAGACCAATAAATATATTAATATATACTTAAAAATAATTAAATTAAGTAATAATTTAATATTATCGTATACACTCACATAGAATATTATACGACTCCAAAATATACTTATCTCGATTTATAACTCGATATTCAAATCCAGGTTAAATTGTTATTCCATTTATATTAAACATCCCTTTTATAAATAAAACGTTATAAATTATAAACGAATTCCATAGTGTTTTTCTGGAAATTTGATTTTGTCATAACTCATAATCTACAAGATGAAATCTCGATTTTTCTCTTCCCTTAGAAAAATATCATTCAACAGATCCGTACGTTTCTTGTTTCACGGAAATCCGACTTAAAACGGATTCTGCATATCCAGTTGAAAGTTCAAAACTCAATATTACGAGCTACCGCGACGTTACTCGATCGTTTTAAGTATAATCATAAATTATACATTCTAACGTCGTCGATTAAATATATTCATTATTCTAATCAAATTCTAAACTGAATTAAATATCATAAATGATTCGATTCACATAGTATGGTGAATTCTGCTATTTCTGAATATTTCGGAATTATAATTTATTTTTATATTATAAATATTAATTAAATATTCAATTTAATTTAATTCAGGTCATCGATATCGCCAAATCAATCTTTAATAATTAAATAAATTAAATATTATATCGCTAAAAATATGGGATGTTACATTCTTCCCCACTTAAAATAATTTCGTCCTCGAAATTGCAAAGCTAGACAAATGCTATCAACTCTACTTCTTAACTTCATTTTCAACTGAATAGATTAATTTCAATAAAAATATTATTTCATTCCAACCAGCTAAAATTTCCAAAAATTTTGAAAATTTTCTAACGCTTTAAATTTTTCGGAAAATTTCGCCAGCACCTTCTTTGTACTGGTCAATATGTCAAACCACAACTCGCCTCTCTAGGCCTTCTCCAACGCAAAAGAAACTCAAACAGCCAAGCGACTTTCCAAACAGGTACATAAAAATCTCGTATCCAACATAAAATATAAAATTGTATCTTTTTGTCGGGCATATGCCAATGTTATCCTAGTCAAACTCCAATCATCCGTTCTCACATCAAATCATGATATTCCCAAACCCAATTCCATTCTCAATCTCAAGTACCATTCTTGATTTTCAAATTCTTAACTCAACAATCCAATCTACTTAAACAAGTTAAGTTCCATCCATATATTTCAATTAAATTTTCAATTTGCTTTCCTAAATTTTTATTAATTTGCTTTAATTCAAATAATCTCTTCCTAGGAATTTTAAACAGCTTACCCTTTTCAAAAACCAAATATTAATTTTCAAAATCAAAACAACATGTTTTCTCAAAACAATTAAAAACAAAATCTTCGGTAGTAATACGTCCCTTCGAAACTCGAAAATGAACTCAAATGATGCTATGGTTCATCATCAGGGTTATTTTCCAGCGACTGAAGTGAGTTCAATACTATATCACATTCAAAACCATTTTAAACTCATCCATTTTGAAATCAATTCAAAATATTCTTCACATAGCCTGAAAAAATTTCAAAATTTCCATATATTTAACCTGAATCCATTTACAAACTCTTTTCCAACTTTTAGAAATTTTAAATTTCAAATATGATTCAAATTCAGATTTAATTCATCTTATAACACTTATATGAATTCTAATTGGTTATTTATAACCATTTCACTTTTTATAATCTTATTCGATTATAAGATCAACCAACACAACCAATATACTATAAAATTTCCAATATAGATATTTTTCTTATATCAAAATATAATTTTTGGTAAAATTATTTCATTTACCCTCTTTCTAAACATACTGTGTCGGTTCATCGTATTCGAGTGTTTAGAAACCCCTACCGATGCAGTGGATCAAACTGATCGACTAGAATTCATAAACAACTCAACCAATAAATCTCCACAATATAAAAATTCATTTTTATATTAAATAACAAATACGCTCTCTCATATATATACACTCAACTCAATCTAGGGTATTACTAACCCCATCTCTACTGAGTTACGCCACAGAGCCAAGGTAATAACTTAACCTGGCTCTGATACCACCGTAACGACCCGGGGGATTTCGCGATCCTGGGCATCGACATAAACTCAATGTCGACTACTTAAGACTCGGAAATACTGGATAGTTAATGAAAGAAGTTAGAGGGTGAGAATAGATAAGATAGAAAATTAGAATAGAAGAAGAAGAAGAAGAACAAACATCATCAGAGTAAACACGAATCTCACAACGAAATGAATAAAATATAACATAACTTGAAATAAAAATCTGTACTTGTATACACATACCATTTCAGAGCACAACACATAACATCACAGCGGAAATAATAATAGCTATATAATCCTGAAGCCTCCAGCTACGAGCTCTCCAAGTATATCTTTAAAATCCCGACTACTTGACTGCCCGTACAAATTTGGGCACCTAAGAACTTAGGGAAAACAAAACAAAATAAACCCTGGGTCAGTCATGGGACTGGTGTAAATAAACTCCAACACTTGGTTTAATAAAGGATATCTCATAAGACCACGCCGTAAAAACTGAATGGGTATTTCCCTTGTGAGAATCCCAAGTTCTCGGTTTAACTTTCAAAAATCTTTTCGAAAGAAAAGGTAATTGTAACACCAATCCATATATAAATACAGATGGTTTTTACCTTACGATAACCCAAAGCATTCTTTGAACACAATATCATTCTGATATTATAATAGTGATGTAATACAAGTATATAGAAATCTAGCAGAACGCTTGCATCTCACACTCTACATACATAGTATACAATCAAAATCGCGGGCGCTTATTGGATAATGGATTTTTCCTAGCAAGGTATGGAACCAACTTCTGATAGCGTATCTCTAGAGGAGAATACACTGAGTTCAACAAGAACATCTTACAACTCAGCCACACATGACCGACCACTCATTTCGCTTGAGAGTATCGAATGTAGATCACCAATGGTTGGGATCAGCAACCGTTTCCCGATAAGGGACAGCATCGATAGATTAAAGAAGGAAATGAATATTCTCTAGATAGGTGATTATATACCCTAATGGGAGCTACCCACATAGCCATGCTGCTTGCCCGATTTTGTGCCATTTCTGGTTGTGAGGCTAGAGGCCATACTTTACCTTTTTATACATATCATATCTTCATACTTTGAATGCCACGTCGTCATACCCACCAAATCACAATTTGATTTCGCCAAAAATACCACGGGTATACAACTAAGAGAAACGAATTCCTCCATCACCAAACGTTAATACGTTTGAAAAGATCAAGTTACGCGATCTATTAGATATCCTCTGTCAGACATTCATCCATACAAGTTGTCCTTGGACTGGACAAACCGAAGGCACTATTTCATAAATCCATCTTAGGCAATTTCTACCTAGGATTAACAAAACAGCCCTTGCATAAACTCCGTCTTCAATTATCTTCAAATAATATGATCCGCAATGCAACTATCAATACGAAGTGGTTCTCGGATAATAATCCAACCGGTCTCTCCATATTAACAACGGAAAAATGGTCAAAATAAAATAGTCGGTTATTTAACTATTAAAGAAAAATGTCCGCGTACAAATAACGATTTTAGTTCCAAATGGAATTTTTATCGATCAATCATCAATCCACATTTAACTCTTAAATTAATCTATCACAAATTTATTCTTTTCCTATATCCCATTTCCATATATCCTTATTTTCCAAATTTAGAAAATATACTTTATTAACATTGGAAAACATTTCCATCTCTTATACACACATCACTATCATTCCACGTCCATCAGTCTCTAATTTTGCTTAACTCTATTTCTTATTTCCTTATCATGAAAACATTTCATTTTCTATGCTTAGAACAAATCTCTGATTATATTTGGAAAACGTTTCCAGAACTCATTTATCTGGATTTCAAACTAACGTTATATAAAACATTGTTACGACCGCTCAATCCATTAATCGCTTATTTCTTAACTGTATCTCTAACCAATCTTCACCATCGAACCTCAACTATTTCTTAGTCAATTTCGAAGTCAATCAAGTTGGGGTATAATTACCTTTAGACCTTAACTGAACAACGTTCTTAACCTTGCAATAGATAAAGCTCATCGCTCAAATTTTACAATCATTTGCTTATGAAAATTCTCGGATTTAGATTACGAATCCACTTCTTTTATGAAAAACATTTATTATAACGTTAACGTTATAAACACTATTTCTGATATATCTAACCTAAAAATCTAACTTTTATTTCTTATGTTAAATAAATAAACAAACAACTAATTTATTTATAAATAAATAAATCTTGATTAAAAACCGGAAAGTAAATATTACTTTCCCGAATTCGATATAATCGAATTCGACGTATAGCTCTCTTTCGAGAAATCTCTATTCGATTAACTCTCCCTCGAATAATCTATATTCGATTAACTCCTCTTCAGATAACTAATATTCGATTAACTCCTTTTCGAATAACTAATATTCGATTAACTCATTTTTGAATAACTAATATTCGATTAACTCCTTTCTGAATAACTAATATTCGATTTACTCTATTTGATTAACTCCTATTCGAATAACTCCTATTTGATTAACTCTATTTCGAATAACTTATATTTGATTTACTTCTATTCGAATAACTCTATTCGATTTACTCCTATTCGAATAACTCCTATTTGATTAACTCTATTTGATTAACTCCTATTCGAATTACTCCTATTTGATTAACTCTATTCGATTAACTCCTATTCGAATAAATCCTATTTGATTAACTCTATTCGATTAACTCCTATTTGAATAACTTATATTCGATTTACTTCTATTCGAATAACTCTATTCGAATAACTCCTATTTGATGTCATTCGAATTCCCCTTTGAATTCCTATTCCAAATCCGATCTTCATTATAAATGTTTTTATTTTCAAAACATTTATTTAATCCATTATTCATATAAAATATGAATAACATTTCTTTTTATAATTAAAACAGTTTAGTTTCGTATTTAAAATAATATCTTATTTTAAATATTCTATTTATACTTCTATTTATAAACAATTCATATAAAATCTTATTTTATATTCAACACTTAATAATTCCACTAATAAGTCTCGTTAACTCTACGTTTATATATTGTTTCAAATATCGATGTTAAAATCGATTCTTACTTCTCTATATAAGTTCTGACTTATATATTATATTTATCCAATGATAAATATTTTTACTTAATTTATAAAATATTATTTATAAATTTTCCTTCTCGGTTTATTGGTTAAATCAGATTTCTATTTATTATGCTTTAAATAAATCTTTCCCTTTATCTGTTAAAAACAGATTTCTGCTTGATATTTATTTTCCAGTTATTTGTTTTTATAAAATTCTATTCATTTTATAAAATACTTCCTTTTGTAATATCCTATTTATTTCCTAAATAAATATCCACTTCCATAAAATCCTATTTGTTTAACAAATATTTCCTTTTCAATTCTATTTGTTTTCTAAATAAATACTCCTTTTATAATTCTATATTTTCTAAATAAATATTCCCTTTATAAAATCCTTTGATTTTATAAATAATTTATTTTCAATATACACTTTGAAAATTTCCTTTTACATTCCAGTATTCTTACGGTATCTAAACACCAAATAACAGGATCAATAAGATCCAACACACATAATCAATAATAGATTATATATCATATCATATATCACAATATATGAAAACAGTAAAATAAATGTTGAGGAATCCAGTTGGATCCCTCCAACCTGTTTCCCTGCATCCACAAATATTAATCAACATAAATAACATACAATTTCATTTAATATGAAATATCCTGATAAACAGAATCAATACTTGCTTAACGATATATATATATATATATATATATATATATAACTAGATCTATAATTTCAATCAATCAATTTTCAGTTCATCAAACAATCAACACACAATAATCAATCATTTTTATCAATAATAAATATGTATATAAAAATATAATTGGATAGAGTTAGTGAGTTTTACTCACATTTGTCGGTTACCGTTAAATAACGATAATCGATCGGTGGATTCTGACGGACGTTTATTTTTCAGCAAAATGAGACGAGCTCTGAATCATTCAAAACTAGTTCCAGTGTGTTTCTTCTATCCATACGATCCAAACGGATCCAGTTTTGTTCAATTTCATTAATGTACGAGCAAGATACGGTAATTCTAAGTTAATACACTTTTTATACACACATCTATAATTATTTAAAATCAAATCGGGCCTCACCCTTTCCATTTGGCCCAAACCTGCGCTTCCTCCCTCAAACCAAATACCCGGCCCATTTTATCTCCTTCAGCCCATCATCCCTCAAAAGCCCAAACCGAAATTCTTCTTCCCCTTATTTTCTTTCTTTTATTCTTTAAAACTAGGCCACCCAAAAACATCCTGGCCGAATACCCTTCTGGCCTACATAAAACTACCTTCCTACAATTTGATCGAACCTAATATTTCATGCTTCCCGTTCACGAATTCTTCAGCTCCTCTTCATAACAGCTGAACTCACTCCACCATACTCCTTACGATCCCCTTCTTCCCTACCACTTCGAAGCCTGCTCCAACACTATAGCCGCTGTCTTTCTTCTTCAACCCCACCCGCTCTAGAACTTCGTAACAAATTCCATTCATGTACTTCGAAACATATTTCCAGATAAAAGCCGATTCTTTAGGTCATCATCCTTCCTGCGCCATAAAACAACACCGGCCATATCCAAGCTCATACTCACCATCGTTCATCTCATTGCAGACTCCACCACCATTTCCGTCGAACAGCTCAGATCCACGAAGTACTGAGAACACCGAACCCTATTCATATTGAATACTCCAAGACTTTTGCCAACAGCTGCGTTTTGATCTCCTAAGCCCCAAACAACCCACCAAAACTCGAATGCAACCATTAAATCATAAATCGATGCACCAATAACCAATTCGACCCACCCTAGATTAACGCTATAATAAAAACGGCGACCCAAAAGATGTTCGATCCTATACAGAAGCATACCAACCTGAAGAGGATCGAATCAGGGTCTCAAAAATGTTTGATTTAGAATTTATAGATTTGATTTCGAGTTCTTTTTTATTTTTGAAGAAGTCGGTTTTCTCAAGATCTGGAAAAAAATCGTGGCGTCTACAGTTTGTTTAAAGAAAATGGAATTAGGTTATAAGGTGTTAAGTAGGGTATTTATATAGAGGTAGGTAGCTTATAATATAAGCCACATATTTTATTTTATCAATTTATAATACCACCGTAATTCTATTTGTCTTCAAAAAAAATCCTATGTTCACTCATGATACCTGAAAATCATGAAAATGGACATACAACTAGAGTTTGTCATCACGGACCTAACGAGACTTGTTTCGTTGAATTCCGACTCCGTTTGCTCACACAGCGTATTTTTAAAGGTCAAATTATTGACTCTTTTTCACATTAAAAATTCGTACGACCACATACTAACTCCAAAAATCACGAAAATTGAAATCTAACAATAATTGATCATTACGGATTTTATAAAATTGGTTTCGTCGAATTCAGAGGTCATTTGCAAAATGGCTATTTTCTGAAGCTCTAAATAGACCAATAAATATATTAATATATATTTAAAAATAATTAAATTAAATAATAATTTAATATTATCGTATACACTCATATAGAATATCATACGACTCCAAAATATACTTATCTGGATTTATAACTCGATATTCAAATCCAGGTTAAATCGATATTCCATTTATATTAAAAATCCCTTTTATAACGTAAATAAAACGTTATAAATTATAAATGAATTCCATAGCGTTTTTCTGAAAATTTGTTTTTTTCATAACTCACAATCTACAAGATGAAATCTCGATTTTTCTCTTCCCTTAGAAAAATATCATTTAACAGATCTGTACGTTTCTTGTTTCACGGAAATCCGACTTAAAACGGATTCTGTATATCCAGTTGAAGTTCAAAACTCAATATTACTAACTACCACAAAGTTACGCGCTCGTTTTAAATATAAATATAAATTATACGTTCTAACATCTTCGATTAAATATATTCGTTATTCTAATCAAATTCTAAACTAAATTAAATATCATAAATGATCTGATTCACACAGTATAGTGAATTCAGCTATTTCTGAATATTTCGGAATTATAATATATTTTTATATTATAAATATTAATTAAATATTCAACTTAATTTAATTCAGGTCATCGATATCGCCAAATCAATCTTTAATATTTAAATTAATTAATTATTATATCGCTAAAAATACGGGACGTTACCGCTATGCTATTTAAAGCCGTGCTTTGATCATTAATCACAAGCCCCTTCTTTTCAACAAAATCCTTGATCCATGCAACTCAGCATGCCACAATGTCAATCCATACCATATCATCGATCATCTACCAATATATAACCTCTAAGCTCGTACACCTCAGAGAAGAGTGAAGTAAGAAAATAAATTCTCCTTCACCAGACAGATATATATTTAGCAGAGATCAATGAATACAGAATAACGGAATACAATGTCAGACATATTATCCATTTGCAAGTCCGTTCCGGGTCTGAACGAAACCAGAGGCACCTTATTCCTCATCCAGTATGTCCAATACAGGAGAGAGGTCCTCGCATATCCAGTCGATCTCCAAGTACGTTCGGACGACCACCACTATAACCTCGTTCTAGGTGTACAACCCAATCAAGGCATCTGTCATCATCCATACGATGTGAAGAACTCCGGTATTTAACTGCCGTCTTCATCGTCAACTTTTAGTTGTCGCCATATCAGTTATTCAGAATGGATTAAACTCGGTCTTTCCGAATAATTTGTGTATCTTATAATCAAGTGCTATAAAAACACAACATACGCCTGATTCCAATTCAGAATATTCTTGGGAGATGTTTTCATTAATTTTATCAAAGATAAGTTCATTTAAACTTATTCTTTATTCTTCCTCGGAATCATTTCAAAAGATTTATTATATCTTGTCTTAATCTAAACCAAATTAAGGTTTATCAAACTAGTTGGGATTAACGCCTTATCGAAGTAATCATTTATTTTATTAATCCAATCCCAACCTATTCATCCCTTGGAGCAAAACTGGTGGTACTCCATATCTAACACCCAAATGTGTTATCGGTAATTTAATACCTTTCAACGCTTCAAATCTAATTAAAGATTCAACTATCGCATGGAGTAAAACTGGTGGAACTCCATTCTCGATCTTTTCATGAATTTGGTAAGTTTAATTACCTTATTCTCTTTTCAATCTAATTAAAGATTCATTAAAACTCTCAGTTTTAATATTCAAAATCATTACTTAATGATTATTCATTTTTAGGAAATCGATCCTGTCTTTAATTGGGTTAAAGAACAAATGTCATTTAAAATACCATTCACGATAAACCCAAAATCATATTCCATTTCATATGGAATCTTCATAGAAATCTGATCAATCGTAATCAACATGAATATCCATGTCGTACGAATAATTTAAATGGAAAAACGGCGAAGCCTTTTAAATTCCATATATATTATCGGTCTTCCTTCATAGAATCTCATCTCGATTTTTATTGAATCGAATTCTACTCAATTCCAATTTAATGTATTAAACTGGAAAACTCTACTTTGGAAAATTCCATTAAATCTTACTTAGAAGATTTATAAATTCCAAATCATATTTATCTGTTAATCGAGATAAGTACGAATGTCATTTAAAACACAGTTCACGATAAACTCAAAATCAACTTCCATTCATTCCAATTATGTTTGTTAATTGGAAACTGTTAATCCCTAAAAAATCCATATGCACATTGAACAAGGAGCACGACACGAACATCACCAGGGTTGGTCGTGCAAAAGGTTACCGAGGCACTTAAAGAGTTCACAATGGATGGGAACGACCATAAGAGCAAGATCTGGATATCAAACCTAGAACGAATCAGATCAACCAGCGCGACCCAAGGGAAATGGCATGACACGATTTGGGGAGTGTGATCCTAGAGTCAGGTACGGATCACGATTCAGACATGGAAGTGGAGATCGGTCGCTCATAATGGAACTAAGCCGTTCAAACATCAAATCAAAATAGGTCGTCCATTTAACTAAGCAGAAACGACCTCATAGCATAACCACGAAGACAGTTAGAGCCATATGAAAGCAGCAAAAGCACGAGCGCCCTCAAACCAAGACATTCGATCGTGCAAGGAACAAAGAAGCATCAGTTCCAATCCTGCGTTCATCTCTTACAAAGATCCCTAAGGCCTTTATCCTAACAAGAACACCCGCTCAGCTACTTAAGGTGCTCACTCAATAAAGTTATGCGCGCATGACAGCCTGATACAGCTCAAGACAACTGGCTACAGCTAGCCGATGGCACGATCGTAATTAACAGAGTGAACGATCCGCAGCATGCATAAATGGTTTTAAATCATTCCCAGGGACTCTCGCCTATAAATACAGCATGGCCACCAACGAAAAGGGGATCGAAATTTTAAGAACTACGAAGTGCTGCCAAATTATGTCCTGGACCTCAGATCTGGCCATGGCGTCAAGCTCAATCTCATGATTCAACGAAAGTGAAGAAATCCTCATTCTCAATCATCCATTCATCCTCCTCCTCCTCAAATTCAACCATCTTCTTGTATAATTTCCTAGATTGAAGTATATAAGCAAAGTTATATTGAGTGAGAATAGAGATGTGTGGAAAGATAGAATTGATGTACTTTGTAATCCATATAATGAGATTAGAAATCACCTTCATAGTGGATGTAGGCCTCATTAACGGCTGAATGACTCTAAATCTTGTCTCTACTTTATTTTTTCTGCATTTTCAATTTCGAATTACTGATTGAATACAGCTCCATTTATTTTTTACCAAATTGGTGAAGTACCGTTCAGTACCTGGGATGTTTAGACCATTTCTGGTGTAAACAGAAACTCTCCTTAAATCTTAATTAAAAGATTTATTCCTTTCTCAACTGGGTTTAAGAACGATATTATTTAAGATACCATTCACGACAAACTCAAAATCCAATTTCATATTAAATATAAGATCCTGAATTGAAATTATATCGACTTATATTTAACATCAAATTTTGAAACCAACAGATATCATTTCGGGAAGAACGATATCGATATCTTCCAAGCTCCCATAACAATATCTGTATAATCACGGAATCCAATACTGAAATATCCGAAGCTAATTTCCATTCCAATATATTCATTGGAAATAATTCTGGTTATATTAAAGCCATCTCAAGTACTTTATTTCTTTATAAAGGTAAATAAATCACTTATTCTGATATAAATATCTTTCATCTTCATAAACCTGGAATATTTCATCCAAAACCCTTTTAAATCATTTATTATGATTTTATTTATTTAAAAATAGGCCTTTTCTATTAAACGACGTTTCAGGTCGTTTAACGGCACTGGCGCTGTTTTTATTCAAATTTTAATTGAACATTTCTCAAAATCTAACTGTTTGATTTCAAATCTCATATTATCTTTCGAAATCTCTTTTCGATACGAACCCATAGGTTCCGGTTTCAGAAGAATCCAACGGTCGGATCTTCCGTAACGCCAAGTTGAAGTCAATGGTCGAAATTCACGAACGGTCGCTGCGCGAAACGTTCTATTCGAACCATATTATATATATATTATATATATCATCGTTTTCCGTTCAAAACGTATTTTATAAACGTTTATAAATTTGTTTTAAAAATGATTCTAACTTCTATTTCAATTTTAAATCAAAATTGAATATTCCATATCATTATTACATTAAAATGATAATCTTTTCAAAATATTTTATTTTGAAATCCATTTAATTTTCATATTCATTATAAAATGAATAAAATCGATATAAGAATACGTTCAAGTTAAAATGGCGCAAATCTACTTAACTCGGCTTCATTCACTTTAATATTTCGTGTCCATCCGAAATCGGACATCAAAACCAAATTTTGAATATATTCTATGTCCATTCAAAATCGGACATAAAATTAATTCTTTCCAAACTAGAATGAGACTCAATCAATTACCATATAGTTTTAGTTATATGGATTTCATACATCGCATGTATTCAACAATAATGATGAATAATCATCAAACATCCAAATAACAACCAGAGTGCACTCTACAACTGTATTAGAATTAAATAAATAAATAATGCTTATAACCGTATGTTAGTCAATCGATTGACAAACAACTAATCATAGGGGAGACGTGTGATCAAAATATCATCCCTAGACCCGTGTTGTAACATCCCGCATTTTGAAGAATGAATTCAAGGGAAATTCGAAACAAAATTCAAGGGAAATTCGAAACAAAATCGTAAAATCCTAAAAAGGGGAAAGCGCACCTTCTAAATTCAAGGGAAATTCGAAACAAAATCGTAAAATCCTAAAGCCAAGTCATCGCTTCTCTCCTGGCTTGGCGTGAAGCTTATACAAGTTTGAATGGATTCGGAGCTGCTATTGTTGGCTGTGGAAATTCCAGCTTTTATTAGGCTGGACTGTTTGAGGGTTTTAATCATCATTTCAAAGAATAGGAGATCCGAAAGAAAACAGAAGTGAGGATTTTGTTTGGGGCTGAAGTTGCGGTAGGTATATATTGGAGTAGTATGGATTTTGAAGGAGATAAGTGGTTGAATGCGTGCGTTGATGGAAGAACTAGGTTAGCCGTGAGTCATACTGGTGGTCGGAAGGCTGGACTCTGGTGACCTGGATGTGAGGTGTTGTTTCGAACGAGTGAAGGGATGGTGAGGGAGCTAGGTAAGTAAGGGGGTGCGTTACTGTGGGTTCAGGGGGAGTGTTTGATGATGCTCGTTTGGGGGAAGAAAGGAGAATGGGCAAACAAATGGGTTGGGCTGGTTTGAAGAAATGAGTGTAAGAAAAAAAAATCAAATTCGATAAGATCGTATCGTTGACGGCTATCAAATGGAATTGGTTTAGGATGATTATGAGCTCGTCTCAAATTACGGTGGGATTAAACGACTAAACTGAATCTACAATTGTTATTCGTTATTTAACGATCAACGACAATGTGAGTAAAACTCACTAACTCTGCTCAGTTTATATTTTTATAAATTGTACTTTATTTTTGATTGTTGTGTATTGATTGTTTGGACTGTTAAATAGATTTGATTGAAAACGTAGATCTAGTTGTAAATAAAAATCGACAATCAATATTTGATTCTGTATCAGTATATTTCATGTTGGAATGAAATTGATGTATATTATATTGTGTAACATCTGTGGATGCAGGGAAACAGGTTGGAGGAATCCGACGGGATTCCTCAACATTTAATTTACCGTTTTCATATATTGTGATATATGTTGTGTTATAAAATCTATTGTTGATTTTGTATGTTTGAATGATATTGATCATTGTGATACGACACGTTAAGCCCCATAAGTGATACTCGAATATAGAAAGGAATTTTTCAAGGTTTAATTGAAAA
Organism: Allium sativum; assembly: GCA_030737875.1. Classification (NCBI taxonomy): domain Eukaryota; kingdom Viridiplantae; phylum Streptophyta; class Magnoliopsida; order Asparagales; family Amaryllidaceae; genus Allium; species Allium sativum. Next base: position 16,817,979 of record CM060922.1, on the reverse strand, counting down.
TGAATTTACTTATTTATAATATTGATAGGATTTTATAAAGGAATATTTATTTAGAAAATAAATAGAATAAAGGAATATTTATTTAGAAAATAAATAGAATAAAGGAATATTTATTTAGAAAATAAATAGAATAAAGGAATATTTATTTAGAAAGTAAATAGAATAAAGGAATATTTATTTAGAAAATAAATAGAGTTAATCGAATTTAGTCATTCAAAAGGAGTTAGTCGAATATGGTATTCGAAAGGAGTTAGTCGAATATGGTATTCGAAAGGAGTTAGTCGAATATGGTATTTGAAAGGAGTTAGTCAAGTCGATTTAGTCAAGTATGGTTAGTCAAACCAAGTTTGTTGAATCGAGTTGATCGAACCTAGTAAATCAAATATGCTTAATCGAGTCGGGCTAGTCGAGTATGGTCAGTCGAACCAAGCTAGTCGAGCTAGACGAGTATGGTCAGTTGAACCAAGCTAGTCGACCTAGTCGAGTATGGTCAGTCGAACCAAGTTAGTCGGGCTAGTTGAGTATGGTCAGTCGAACCAAACTAGTAGTCGAGTATAGTCAATCGAACCAAGTTAGTCGAGCTAGTCGAGTATGGTCAGTCAAACCAAGTTAGTCGAGTATGGTCAATCGAGTTGAGTTGGTCGAGTTAAACGAACATGGTTAATCGAGTCGAGTTAGTCGATTATAATTAATCGAAAGGAGTTAGTCGATTTTAATTAATTGAAAGGAGTTAATCAATTTTAGTTAATCGAAAGGAGTTAATCGATTTTAGTTAATCGAAAGGAGTTAATCGATTTTAGTTAATCGAAAGGAGTTAATCGATTTTGGTTAATTCGAAAGGAGTTAGTCGATTTTAATTAATCAATAGGAGTTAATCAATTTTAGTTAATCGAAAGGAATTAATCGATTTTAGTTAATCGAAAGGAGTTAATCGATTTTAGTTAATCGAAAGGAGTTAATCGATTTTAGTTAATCGAAAGGAGTTAATAGATTTTAGTTAATCGAAAGGAGTTAACCAAATAAAATTATTCGAACCAAGTTAGTTGAGTATAGTTAGTCAAACCAAGTTAGTCGAGTCGAGTTAATTAGGTCGAGTTAGTCGAGTTAAGTTTGTCAAGTCGAGTTAATCGAATACGGTTCGTCAAGTCGAGTAAATCGAATATAGTTATTCGAGATAGAGTTAAACCAACATAGTTATTCAAGATGAGTTGCCATTTAGCACGACTGCTAGCGTAATTCGCAGGGCTGCAGACAGCCTACGGCGGTCGGATGTTTCCTGAGGGAATCGGGCGTAACCATTGTGATCGCTGCGATCTAGAGTTAAGCGAATGGATAAATCGAATTAGTGTTAATCAAATAGAGTCAACCATAAGAGTTAATCAATTAGAGTTAGTCGAATATTAGAGTTATTCGAACAGAGTAAATCAACTAGAGTTAATCGACTAGAGTTAAAACATAAGAGATAGTTGAATATAATCTATTCGAAAAGAGAAAATCAAATATAATCTATTCGAAAAGAGATAATCAAATATAACCTATTCGAAGAGAGATAATCGAATATAATCTATTCGAAATGAGTTAATCGAATATCGTTTATTCGAAGGAGAGTTAATCGAATAGAGATTACTGAAAATGGAGTTGTATGTCGAATTCGATTATATCGAATTCGGGAAAGTATTCTTTACTTTTCGGTTTTTAAATCATGACTTATTTACTTGTAAATAAATTAGTGATAGGTTAATTATTCAAAGAAGAAATAAAGGTTAGGATTATAAGTTAGATATTTCAGGAGTAGGGTTTATAACGATAACGTTATAATGAATGTTTTCATAAAAGAATTGGATTCATAATCCGAATCCGAGAATTTGCATAAGCAAATGATTGTAGAATTGGAGTAGTGAACTCTATCTATTGAAAATTTAAGGACATTGTTCAATTAAGGTCTGAGAGGTAATGATACGAATCAATTTAAACTTCTCTTGGAACTTCTACCCATCCATCTCTTCCAAGAATTGGCTAATTCAACCCATCCATCTCTTCCAAGAATTGGCTAATTCTAGTGACTAATTTAAATAAATTTGTACCATAAATAATCCTGGTGACTAATTTTTTTATATATAACTCCTCTTTAATCTATAATTTTCCTATAACTCTCCCTAAATTTATGGCTATACTATTGTAAAACTGCTAAGTAAACTATGCAAGAGTATAATCATCAATAATTATATGTATACCTAACTAGAATATACTACTCCCCTAAAACTAAGGCATAGTTCTAAGACTAATAAGGTTCTAATACATAATATTTAGTCTAAGAAATATTTCTATGCATTAAGTAAAATAAAACAATATTCAGACAAATAATCCAGACAAGGTCAAACCAATCCAATACAAATTTTCTATAGTCATCCAATCAATTCAAGAAAATTTAAATCTAAGTTAATAAATTCAAAGTTAATTTTTTTAATTAGTCAAACCACACAATTTGTTAATTATGTTACTTACTATGTTTTAGATTATTCATATTCAAACAACAATCTCAAACAAATAAACCAAATCAAACAATATATGTTAAAACATTTCTTGATATTTTAACTAATCCTAGAGACTATAAAGCTCCTATCAACCACAAATGCATGAGAATTTTCCTAAAAAACATTTCAACCATTAATGAAATTTAACCATGTCAACCATGGTATTCAAGTCAAACAAGTCAATTAAAACAATTCAAACAAGTCAATCAAGCCAATCCATTCAAAGTAAATATGTTATGTATTTAATAATCCTATGTATTTCTAGTTAGACAAAAACTTCTTATATAGTAATTTTTATATGTAGAGTTAAAAGTTAACATGTAATGCAGTGTGTGCGGTATGTTAGTTATAATCCAATATGAAGTGTATGTCATATACAAAGAAACATGAGATGATATATTGATGAAATGCACCTTGTGATATGAATGTTTTTAAATTGAGTTAAACAGTAATTTATAATAATGACGTATGATATGAAATCAGATGTGTAATGATAATATGCAGAATAATTTGGTGATGTATATATATTTTGGTAAAATATATTCAAAGTACTATCTAACTATTTTATTATAAGTTATTTCAATCAAACAAAGGTAATATATATTAATCTCCAAACTTAGGTTAATGATACTAATATAAGAGAGTGAAAGAATGTAATGATAAGAGTTTAATTTGATTAAAAATATATTTATGATAGGTAGTAAAATATTCAAAATAATTCTATGAGAAATATAGAGTTAAATAATCTCAGTAGGATGCTTCTTTAATAATACAGTAAATATTAAAGATCCTTTTTAAAGAAAATATAAATTTTTATCCTATGAAGTAAACTAATTTGATATAAACATATATTCATAATTATATATAAACCTAATTTTTTAAAAAAGGACTTAAAATTTAACTTATTATGTGATATCTATTAATCTTTTGATACAATCAATTTTAAATTTAAACTTTCAAAAATCAGAACATGTTAATTTGCTAAAGAACCATTTATATGTTTTAAAAAAAATCTATAGTTATAGCAAAATTGTTTTTAATGAAATCTGGCTATATAAAGTAAACTATAAAACTATAACTTCCTATATTTAAACTGCATAAAAATAATATATATACTTTTTATAACAAAATATTAAGTTAAATATATAGGTTTTATAACTCTTAATAAGATAAGAAATCAAAATTAGTATTAAGTTACAAACACTATTTGTGATAATGTAACCTATAGTTGTTATGAAATCATATGAAAAATATATAAGTTAAACTATGTATGTTTAAACTACATATAAAAGATTTATATTTTATAACAATATCAAAAATTTGAAAATTTTATATTATTTCAAGCATATTAACATTTTTATATACTATAATTTTATTGATTTATATATTTTCAATTTATATTTTAGAAACAGAATATATGAAACATAAGTAGATGAACAAAATTGATAACTAGAGTTTGAACTGACATTTTCATATTGAAAAGATGTAGGAAAGTTTGAAAGTTTAAACTTTTGAAATTCAAAATTTGAATTTCATTTACTGGTCTATATGTCGACATGTTGATTTGGTTATGTCGACGTATATAGATGATTTCAAAAGACATTTGGCTTTTTGACTTTGTTTTATTATATTGTTTTATATTTTCTACGCTAATTATTCTCTGGAATGATATTGATTTTCAAAACAATTTGAATATATTATTATATTATTATTTTAAATTTAAAAATTTGAATTTCAAATTTGAATTTAAGAATTTAGGATTGAATTTTAAAAATTAAAATTAATATTCAAACAAAGCAAGCAAACAAAGCATAACCAAAAAATCAAAAATTAATTAAGGCGTTCCTGGTTTTTAGATCCATTTCTTTGATATTTTGTGAATTCTAAATCACTGTGAAGCATATGTTTGAATTTCCTTTTTCCGGTTCTTCAATTCTTGACGATGAATCTGAATCATCTAAAGTTGTAGTGTATGCCCTTTTTCTCTTCCTTGATGAATCACAATCGTTTTGTTGTTTTGATTTTTCTGGATATGGACACTTCAATTATCCAAAAGTCATACCCCTTTACAAACATTTCTCTTTTTCTCCTTGATTGATGAACTTTTAGCCAACAGTCATCAGAGGGGATGCGGAATGAGGATCTTAAGGAAAAACTAACACTAGAGGGAGGATAGTGTTTATAAGAAATTTATGAAAATCTTAAACTTATTTGAATTACTATATGAATCACACATATATTATCAAACCATAAATGATCAAAGACATAAAGACAATCACACACACAGAAATAGATAAATATAAAATGCAAAAAAGGAAAGAATGCACTGGATTTTATACTTGTTTGGATTACTCCTACGTCCAGTCCCATGCAATGTTGGATTACGCAGAGTTTTATTAATATCATAATCCAATTACAGTCCCCTTGATTTCACGGCTACAAGGTTAACACCATTTCTACACCTTCGATTTCACGGCTACAAGGTTAACACCGATTCTACCACCCTTGATTTCACGGCCGTAAGGTTACTCCATTTCCTTGATTTCAGGGCTACAAGGAACACACCCTTTCCAAACAATTCCCAAATGATTACAACAGCCCTCGAACTCTTCAATAGCACTTCAATTCAGAGAGTAGATGATTGAGAATGAGAAGAGAAGAAGTTTGATATAATTTGAGTAGAAATCGGCAGAGTATAAGTGTATAAATCAAGAAAATAACGTATATTAATGGTGGTATGAAAATGGGTGAAGATGGAGAAGAAGAATGATATAAAATTCAAAATCAGCCCCTATTTATAGCATTTCAAAGGATGCTACATTTCAGAAATGTCACAAATAGTGAAAAAACACTTCCTTTGAAAATTGAAAAAATAACGGTTGTATGTCGACATAGGCATAAATGTATGTCGACATATGCCTTGCATTTTAGTTTTAAAAACTATTTTTCAAGAGTTTAAACATATATATTAATCTGGGAATTCTTGAATCTAAACTTAAAATGTAAATGAATATTCTAAAGTGTAAAATCATATGAAATCATAATAATATAATATATAATCATATTTATAAAGTTATAAGGTTTAAAACTACAAAACTATAAAATTATATAACTATATATTATATATTAAAACTTTATATATGTTTGAAATCGTAAGTAAGATATTAGTTTGAGGTCATTTAGAAATTAATTTGAAATCAAGATAATAAGACATAATTTTGAAATTTGAAAATCAGAATTTGAACCTGGAGTGCTATTCAGAGTCTTAATATAAACTAGACTCCATTACTATATTTTTCTTAAACTCTTGAAATCTTGACATCTTGATAACTTGATTACTCATGAGTTTTGAATCTTTTTTGAATCCCCAATCTCTTGAAACTCTAAAACTGTACTATCTTCAGTATTTAAGTCCTATATATAAAACCTACATATATATGTATATATTCTAGATAGAAATGTTAGTATATATTTTGTAATCAATTAATAATGATAATTGAAGTAAGGTTGCTGTCATCAAAACTCCATTCTCCAACATCAAATTCTTACAAATCTACAATCATTCTGAACAGAGGATATTTCAAATCCGTAGATTTGCAAGAAAATAGGAAGATAGGTGAGAATTTGATGAAGAAGAACCTAGGTGCCAATCCATATCGTTTTCCACTTGAATTTGATTATCCATTTCAATTTGTGTTGTCGTTTGTGTTTTATTTAGTTGTATATGAAGATATTTTTGATTTAGAAATTTATTTGAAGAGAAAGGGAAATGACATAGCTCTGCTGCTATCTTTAGAAATAGGTGGAAAAGAATGAGGCCTTACCCCTTCATTTATAGGAGTGGAAATGGCCATGGACCATTAGATTTTTTAGATGATCATCCGTCCATTTATATTATATATTATAACGAAAATAACCCTCAAAACCTAGCCGTCACTGGGCATTTTGATGCCCAGTAGGTCAACCGCTAGGGTCGACCGCTAGGGTCGTTAGTGGCCTAGTCAGGCTAGTTAAATAGGGTGTAATATATATTAATATTCTGGTTTATTTAATATCCGTCCGTTATCGTATTTCGTTTGTAACTTTTTCGTACAGACACCATTCACGAAACTCCAAACATGAAAGTTGACCAAAATTCAGAGATGAACGCAACGGTTAAAGTTTCATGGTCAAATTCCACTGTTTATAGAAATTCCTATTTTTGATATTCTAATTATATAAATAATATATTCGTTGTCAAAATTTCGGGTTGTTACATTCTTCCCCCCTTAAAAGAAATTTCATCCCGATATTCTAACAACTACTTATCCTTCACAAAAAATTTGTGTACATCCACTTTGCAACTACGTGCGCATGTGCACAGTGTACATAATGCATTTCAAACATAAAATATGTATGCATAATGATTCTAAATCAGATCCTCCTATATGTATGCGTTAAATTTTGAAAACATTTCTGAAAACATGATGCAAAACATCCTAAATATACTGCCAGTTGAATGCAAAATTTATTAAAATCCTTTTTCATTCATAACCCCCACATGACAATGAATAGAAGTATGAAGCAACCAATTTTTGCATCCAAATCCTGCCATCCAAAATGCCACGCATCTAATCGCTTCCTATTTAATTTCTCCTAAACTGGAAAAAGGAAAGCAAAGCGAAGAATTTTAATGTTTCCTCTGCTTATAAATATTCCATTTCCCACCCAACAGTTGAATTTTCACCTGGTTTCCCAAATTACTCCAAAAATTTCCATCTGTAGACTGTAAAGGAGGCTTATAACAAGTTCTAAAACATAAAACAAGGTAATTAATATCTCGCACGCATCGTTGACACGGTATGGAAATAATGTTTCCAAGGCTAAAACAGCCTTTTCCTTGTCGTCGTTTCGTATCGTCAGTCCTATTGCACCACTAAAATGTGCACACAAAACATCCAACATCTTTCTTACGCTATCCATGTGACCAAGAATCGAATTTTTTCATAAAAATAATTTCCACTTTAACAATTATTGTATTTATTTTGAAAATTTCTTTTCAATACCGTTTCGCTTTCCGTATAGAATTCGCATGAAAACTAAAAATTTAAATAAAAAAATTTTCCTTTTTTTTTCGAATAACATTTTCCAAAGGTTCCCAAAAATATATTTTGCGGAAATTTAAACAATTCAAGTAACATGTCGACGAAAAAGGAAGTCAGTTACGCAAAATGTGAAAACTGAAATCACACACAAAAGACAAAATAAAATTTAGCTTGTCAAGGAATGGTGATTTATTTATTTATTTATTTATATACCCATGACGAAGAATAACGCAAAACCAGTTCTTTGCTAAAATTTTTTCAGCACAGAATTCTATTCTTTCCAGCTCAAAGACGAGTGCTAGTTTTAGATAAGAAATGAAATTTCATTCAAATTGACCTGCATGAACGATACAAACGTTTTCAAAAATAAAATCCAATTAGTCTAAGTCATGTGGTTTATACAACACTAGCACTTACATACACTACAACAACAAAAATAAAGAAAATGCTGGAAAAAGAAACACACGATAGAAGATACAACATGCATAAGACATATACTAACAATGACTAACCGCTGTGGGCTGCTCGAGCTCCATGGCCGGAATTCGATCCATTACCACGTCCGTGCCAGGAACGTAGTACGACCGAGATGCAATCAACCTCTCGGAGCTGGGCTTGGATGTTGAGGAGGGCGACGAGCTCTAGGCTTCCCTGGCCAGGCTGTTAGGGCTGCTGAGTTGGAGCGGCAGGTGCGGGAACAGGAGCATCGTGCAGCTGAATGCCCATCTTCCTGAGAGTAGCACGGCCAATAGTGGTCGGTGCGTTCTTCACCGCTGTCTCTCCTGAAAGACTCACCTGGAAGTGTCAGAAGACACAGATGAGTAGATGACTGTATGGGAAGTGGCTCTGTGGATGCTGAAGATGGGCTCATTAAGATGGACTATAAGTACACACGCCCAGTTGACAGCTGTACCGCCAAGAATGGCATATGTGGTGCGGCGAACAGAAGGATAAATGTAACACCCCGTAATTTTAAAAAGATGTTAAATGATGAATCAAAGAATACTTAATTTAAATATAAAGAATTAAGTAAAATGGACTGCGCTATTGCGTTCGTCTCGAAATTCTTCTTAAGATAGATACCAAGTTTGCGTAAAACGGACACCATATGAAGTTATTAAAGTTAGAAGTTTGTATATGCATAAAAAGAATATATATGAATATAATTAAACTAGAATTCAAAATAATTCAAAATCAAGCGCTATAGGAATGGGAGGGAAATCATACAATTAGGGGTCGACCCCTACCCGTGGGTGTCGACACCTATGTCAGCCCCACCATAGGGGTGTCGACCCCTATGTCGACACCCCCTTATTTCTGGACAACATGTATGTCTTGATTCTTGCGTTGACGGCTATATAAAGGACCTTAATCCTATTGTTTTTCTCACCTACAAAAATGGTGACATCGAGACGCTGCTTCAACTCAGGTTAAACTAGCCTATTCTTCTTCACCAACTTAAGTTAGACATATTCAAGGATTTGTGCGACAGTAACAATGATTTCTTCTCTGTTCTTAGATCCAGTCACTGTGAGTTCATGTTATTTTTAGACTTAAATAATTAATAAGTAATCCTGACATGTTTATAAATTGGATCTAAGCCTATGCCTGCTGTAACTTGAATCATATCACATCTATTGTCACTTGTATATCAGATTCATAATTCTCATATGCCCAATTTTGTTGTTTTATGCCTACCTTGTGATTATGATCAGTTTTATCAACATATGCCTATTTTGTTATTGTTCCTATTCTTGTTCTCTTCCCTTCCTTCTTCCCTTTTTATTTTTATAGCCAGGCTACCTTCGAGCCTAGGCCTATTGCTCAAATATGCAAACGCGCTAAATTAGGAATGATGGGAAACGTTAAAATTGGGGCATTACCTATGTTGGGATTCGGTACATAACTTGTAGTGGGATTTTTGGGGCATAACATATATTATGATTTAAGACCTTAATTTGGGGGCATAATCTGATATGAACATAAATGATTGAATGGAGATGAATATGCCTAAAACTGAATGGCGCCTAGGCACGAGGTTAGATTGCACTTATGGTAGAAGTCTACCCGGAACCGCCCGGCAAATCTAGCATCCACATGTGGTAAATCTAATGTGAGAGTCCTAGTGCGTATATACGAAACGGTACTAAGACACAAGGTTAGATTTGTGGTAGAAGTCTGCTCGGAACCGCTTGGCATATCCAGCATCCACAAGTGGTGAATCTAATGTGGGAGGTCTTGTGCGATAATCGGAAATGATAATAATTTAATAACTTGGAATATTTAACCTAATTAAATCTATAAAGGTTACACGAACCTGTTGAATTGAGTAGGGGTTAAGTAAACTTGTTTGAATAAGTTGGAAGGGTTAAGTTAATCTTAATAAACCAAAGTTGGTGGGTTATAGAACCAGCAGAACTTAACTTATTTGTTGAAATCCTAGTAGTGGGGATGCAAGCCTAGGAGGATAGCTTGTATCAGTTACGGGGAACCTTATCAAACAGTAACCCAATTTTGGTATCAATAAGGTACCCAAACTAGGTGGGGACAAGGCACGCTTACTGAGTTGGTTGCAAGAGGTCAAACAAGCGAGGGCGTTGACAACGCAGGTTCCGACGGGGTCATGTGCGTGCATCATTCCGGATTTCTTGAGGAAGAATAAGACACTGTAGCATCAGTAGATATGGTTGTGCATCTTGTCGTAAATGGGTTGCTACCGCAGGAAGTGATACATCCTACTATGGAGCCAGCACAGGGTATCTACGAAGTAGGGAGCCGATCGATTGGGGTAGTGCATAGGGTACATCTAGGTTTATGGAACTACCAATTCTTGTTAACACATGTTGGGGGTGGGGCTGGATTATTCTTATTGGTCACTAGAAGTGCACCTAAATCTACCATCTGTTTAAGGAGGGATCATCTTGTTCTGTTATACTAGTTGTGGTGCAGAGTATTGAGAAGCGATATATATCTTGTCATGTTAACTTTATCTTGTTCATGCCTATCTCATGATATTGTTATCTCTTTCTCCAGTTTATATGCCTGTCATGATGCTTTTACTTATTTATATGCTAAAAGTCACTGGACTCGTCTGACTTTATGTCTAACCCATTTTATTTCGCCTCTTTTCTTTCCTTTTTCCACCACCTGGTTCTCAGGGCGGGAATACTCAAGGTTGACTTGTATTTCTCTTCCTTTTTGCTTGAAGTTGCTTGATGTACTTCTTCACATCTTTTCTCTTATGGCTATGTTTTTGGGATTATGCTATTTTATATTACTGTACTCTGATGACTATTATGTAGAGGACAAAAGTTTTGTGTTGATGTAATAAGTTTTCGATGTTTTAGACTTGCTATGTAACTGTTTTTGGATCACTATGCTTTTCTATTAATTAAATTTTTTACTTCCGCCGCTATTTTATATATCTGTCTTGTGTTATTTCTGCTTCTGTTTACCTATAACGCTTCATGAAACTTAATTAGTGAGTGACATTAACGGACGTGGGGTGTCACACTTGGTATCAGAGCTGAAGTTACCAGATCGGATAAAAGATTTTGAAAATTATTTTCAAAAAGATGTTTAAAGGAAGCATTTTTCAAAAGAAAAAGACTGTTTTGAAAAACATATTCCCCAAGAGCCATATTGAACTATCTTTCGATTCTCTATTTGAATCTCTTTTTCTTTCTTTTCATCATGTCAGGGGAACCTAATCTTCCAGAGGGCGTACAGATACCAGCCTAGTTTCGTAAGTCTAGAGGCTATGGGACCTATCGCAGGCCATGCCGACGCTCCTCTCCCAGCTGCAGCCATTGTTCCACCTCCTCCTCCGCATGTAGATGCTTTCTCTAAGATATGCAAGATTTTCCATGCTTTGGGCGGAAAACCATTTCATGGAACTGAGACTTTTGTAGAAGCTAGGAATTGGCTTAAAGAAACGGAGGATTTTTTTGAGATCTTTGAGGTTGATGGTCGTAGGAAGATTCAGTTAGCCGTTTGGCAGCTAAAGGATGAAGCCTCGTTTCGGTGAGAAGTGACAAATGCAGGACATACAGTGGAGACTTGTTTTGATTTTCGATAGAAATTCGAATTGAAATTTCTTTCTTAAGAGAAGAGAGTATGCATATGGAAAGCTTTTAGCGCTTAAGCAAGGAAATATGTCTATCAAGGAGTATGTCAATAAGTTTAACCAGTTGGCTAGGTTTGGTTTGGAACTAGTGAATACCCCACACAAGAAACCCTTGAGGTTTGCTAAAGGATTGAATGAACCGCTTCATTGGTTAGCTATTTCTCGTATTCCTATGGGGGAAACTTTTGAGAAACTCGTTGATATGGCGTAGATTTACGAAGAGGATAAGGGAGAAAAGAAAGAGGCTAAGGTGGGTGAGGCACAAAACAAGTATTGGAACCTAAGAAGGAGCAACAACAAAGCAAGAAGGGAGAAAAGAATGACAATCCCCAACAAAAGAGGAAATGCCACAATTGTGGAATTGTTGGTCATTTAAGGAAAGATTGTAAAGAGAGGAAGAAGAACGCTTGTTTCCAGTGTGTAGAAGTTGGATACCTTATCAAGGATTACCCGAAGAGGCAAGGGCAGGGTCAAAGGGCAGGATCATCCGGAGGGCAAGTGCATGCTCTCGCGGCTAATGTACCGGAAAGAGGTAGGAAAGTTTCCGTCGAAGATTTAATTTCTCTTTTCGATTATTCTATTAGAACTCTTTTTGATTCTGGCGCTTTGCATTTATTTATATCCGATTCTGTAGTTGAGTCTCTACACCTTAGTCCTAGTATGGTTTTGGAACCCGTTGTTGTCTCAAACCCCATTGGGGGAACGACTCATATGTCTATGGTTTGTCAGGTTTTGAGAATATCTATATTGGGCGTTGAGTTTGAGTGCAATGCCTACGTTCTTGGTTTCACGGGTTATGGTTTGATTCTAGGGATGGATTGCCTAGCCAGGTATAGTGCCATCCTAGATTGTGAAAGGAGGGTAGTTAGACTCTTGACTTGCTTTGGTAGGACCCTCGAGATTTTTTTGACCCTAAGGGTTCTGTTATGCTTTGCTATCTAGAATCGTTTGACACATCTATTGATGATTTACGATCTGTACCCATAGTTTGTGAGTACCCAGATGTTTTTGAGGAAGTTCAAGGCTTACCTCTGAGGCACGAGACTGATTTCCAAATATACCTAGTGGAAAATGCAATGCTAGTTGCATTGCCTATGCGCCACATGGCTCCAAGAGAGAGAAGGGAGCTCAGTAAACAATTAGGGGAGCTACTTGAGAAAGGGTTTATTAGGCGAAGTATTTCTGAATGGGGTGCTCAAGTAATATTCGCAACTAAGGCGGATGGTTCACTTCGCTTATGTGTGGATTACAAAAAGTTGAATAAACTCACTAAGAAGAATAGAAACCCAGTTCCGAGGATAGATGATTTGTTTAACCAGCTTTTGGGAGCATCTGTTTTCTCATAGTTAGATTTGGCCACGGGGTTTCATCAATTAAGAGTGGCCGAGGACATTATTGACAAAACCGCTTTCAGAACTTCAAATGGTTTCTTTGAGTGGTTCTATATGCCTTTTGCATTTGACGAATACACCCACCTATTTTGTACATCTGATGAGTAGAGTATTTCAGGAGTTTCTAAATAAGTTTGTTGTAGTCTTTGTTGATTATATCTTAATATTGTCGAAAAGGGAGGAAGAGCATGCCCTACATATAAAGGAGGTTTTGAAGACCCTTCGAGCGCATCAGCTTAAGAAAAAATTCTCCAAATGCCATTTTTGGATAAGTGAATTCAATTTTTTAGGACGTGTGGTCTCTAAAGAAGGGATAACAGTAGATCCCGCAAAAGTAGTTGCAACCCAAGATTGGCAAGTTCCAAAGAATGCGACAGAAGTAAGAAGTTTTCTTGGTTTAGCAGGCTATTTTAGGAAGTTCATTAAGGACTTCGCAAAAATATCAGCTCCAATCACCAGGCTAACGAAGAAAAATCTGACTTTTTCTTGGGATGTTCATTATGACGATGCTTTTCAGCAATTAAAGAGGGCTCTGACAACAACCCTTGTTTTGACTTTGCCTGATGGGAATAAGATGTTTACAGTATACACCGATGTGTATGGCACAGGCTTGGCGCTATTTTGATGCAAGAAGGGAAGGTAGTATGTTACAGTGGAACGCAATTGAGAGTTCATGAGAAGAACTACCCTACCCATGACTTAAAGTTAGCTGCCATAGTATTTGCACTGAAGTCTTGGCATCATTATTTTCTTGGAGAAAAGTTTGAGTTGTATACTGACCAAAAGTCTCTAAAGTACTTGTTTTCACAAAAGGATCTTAATTCGAGGCAGCAAAGATGGATGGAGTTCCTAGCGTCATACAACTTTGAAATTTCTTACACTCCTGGCAAGGTAATGTGGTAATTGACGCGTTGACTAGAAAAAGGATAACCTTGAGTCCTCTATTTGTAGAGAGGCCGAGTTTGGAGTACATACCGACCTTCTATTTTAGACCCCCTACTGAGTTTGTACATGGTTTGTTGGCATCGTTAGAGGTGCGACCTACGCTCTTGGATTAGATAAGAGATTCACAGTGAGAAGATCTACAGGTAGTGAACACATTGGATAAGCTGAGTAGAGGAGAGACTTCCAGTCACCTCAGTAGAAATTCCATAGACGATAGAGGTTGGTTGTGACGAGATGGGAGGCTTTGTGTTCCACGAGTCAGAAGCTTGTTAAAGATAGTCCTAGAGGAAGCACACCATTCTAAGATGACTACTCATCCAGGTGGTGAAAAAATGTATAGAGATATGAAGAGAATTTTCTTTTAGGCTGGAATGAAGAAAGATGTAGCAGAGTTTGTTTGTCAATGTTTGGTTTGCCAGCAAGTCAAAGTTGAGATAAAGAATCTCGGTGGTTTGCTTCATCCTTTGGGGATTCCGCAATGGAAGTGGGAAAGCGTTTCCATGGATGTCATTGACGGTTTTCCAAGATCAAGGAAAGGCAATACTAGTATTTGGTTAGCGGTTGACAGGCTTACTAAGAGCGCACATTTCATTCCCATTAAGAGTTAGAAGACAATAGCATGGTTGGCATCAGTTTATCTTCGTGAGATAGTCTGTCTGCATGGAATACCTGTGACGACCGCCCATAGCACCCTCACTTAACAAGATATAAGATACATTAAAAGGTGTGCTAGGCTGCCATGGACGATCATCAGAGTATGGTAAAAACATCGAAACCTATCGTACAACTCACCATGCATGGATAAAAGAAATATCCATACACTCGGATTACAACAATAGTGTTTATACAACATTGCCCTAATTACAACTTTCAAAAGTAAACAGCGGAAACAAATACTAGATAGTAATAAAACTGGTACGTAAGCCTCCTGCTCGTCATCGATCAGCATCGTCGTCTCACCAAGCTATCACCTATCACCTGTTACTTAGTCTGCCCATCCACAACAGGATGAACAGCCCAAGGTAATAAGAGGAATCATAAAACCTTGAGTCAGACAACAGTCTTAGTGAGCGATAAAACAACTATCTAACATCATCGTAAAAGTATATGAGAAATGGTAGATACTCAAACCCATCTACCAAAACTCCAGAGAAGAACCCACAACCGCCTTCCCCACACCTGACAGTGATAGCCTTTACAATCCATACAATCAAAGGAAATCAATTCATCCATGACAATTCAGAACAACCGTTCATCCATGTCACACAACTCAACCATCATCCAACTGCAACCAGATTATATATATATACATATATATCCTATGTAAATCATCCTAGTCGAATTCAACATCCCTCGAGTACAAGCCCCAGAGGCTTAAACCAATATCAGACAAGCATCTAAGGAACATCTACTCCGATGTTGGACAACCTACATAAGATGGTACAAACAAAACATCCAGCATACATGACAAACTCTGGCTATCACTACCATCCTTGCTTCGAAACCATCGCTAATCGAATGATGGCCCACCTTGCCATACATCAAGGGCTAATGGCAACCCCAGTTCTAGCACAAACTCCATATGCCTTATAACGATACGTATGTAAGTCCAACCTTGACAAACTAGGCCTTTCAACGATACCCAAGGTATTCTTATTATACCCCTGCTTCGAGCCTGCTAGAACTCACGACCACAATAATTTCTCGGCCTTTGCAACATTAGTCGCTACCATCCACGACTATTGACCATTGTCCTTCAATTCAAAACATCCTTGAGTTGTCATTCCATTCGTTGCTTAACACCGATCAACGAACTCATTCAAACACCTCGAACTTTCCTTCTTGAGCCACTTCGAAGTTATACCCTTACCGAGCCATAACACACCACTGCGCTGCGGCACGGGTTCAGACAGCGTTGTCTGAAAAAATAAATTAAAAACTCCTTTTTATGAAAATCAAAACCATACCCAAAAAACGTACTTTTTAAGGAAATAACTCCATTGAAAATTAATCATAGCACTTAAGTCAACAACCACAACGTTTTAGAAGCGTTGTTGAACATGACCAACCAGCCCTCTTTTTGACCGACCCGACCCAAACTAGGCCGACCCGACCAACCCTTCATCTTCTCAACTTCTGGACCGACCCGCTCTATCTCGAATGGACCGACCCGACCATACTTATCCCAACACGTTTCTAACTTGTTCTCCACGACAGAGACGACCGACCAGGCTTCATCAAACCGACCGACCAGCTTCACCAACCGACCGACCAGCTACTGACCGACCCAACCAGCATGGGACCGACCCAAACCCTATCTTGCTCCCCAAGCCACGACTTGACCGACCGACCCGCTCCATACCGACCGATCCAAACTCATGGCCGACCAGAAACCTACACAGCCCCATTCCAACTCAGATTTCGACCAAAACTTCCTCAAATGACGAATCCGACGAAATCAACTCATCTGATTCATCTAAACACGATCACAAACATGTTATGAAACCTATAATATCATGAATATAACAATTTTCATTAGAATCATACAAATTCACCAGAAATGCGATAAATGATCATATGAACATGAATATGGATCTATCTTGCATAAACTTAGGAAAAAATCATGAAATTAACCATTTAAATTATCTAGATCAGATCCTAGGGTGATTCATGTGTAAAATGAACTTAGCATGGTGTAGATCTGAGGAAAATAACATGAAAACGATGAAATTAACATCATAAAACTCATATACTCACATGAATCCAAATGAGAGATGTAAATCACTCACCAAATCCTTTGAACAACCCAAAAACGTGTAGATCTAAATCCTGACAGCAAGGAACTTGATCCAAACTCCTTGACTCGATGAACTCTCGCTTGAAACGGTGTAGATCTAGCTCAAATGGTGTAGATCTTCGATTTCCTTTTACGTAGATGTAGATTTTAATGGTGGAGAAGTGGAAAGAATGGAGAAAATGGAGGATTCAAAATGAAGAAATGGGAGAAGCCAACCTTTTCCCACCTCTCCTATCCCCTGTTTATAGCCTTCCATCAGCCCACTAATGGGCCTCTCCAAATCAGCCCATTAAAGCTTACCAAACCCGAACAACCAACTATAAAAACTTAAAACAGTGATATCTCCCAAACTGCTGAACCAAAACTTTAATGTGACTACTCTACGAAAATAGAAACATCAATTTCTTTCCAATGGCATAGGTTTCACCATCTGATTCGGCACGAGTCAAAAGTTATGCCCTGTACAAGACTGATAAGGGCAAAATGGTCACAAAGAAAATTGGTAAAATTTGTGGACATGTCTCACATCCCCATAAACAACATACCAAAAGATGAGAATGATCCAACCTCAGGGAACAAAATAAAAATATTTTACGATCCTCCGATACGTAAAATGCGAGCTGTTATAATACCTTTCAGTATCGTGAGTGATCGTGACCCCATATTCACCAGTAACTTTTAGAAAAGCTTGCAAGAGGCAGTAGGTACACAGTTGTGTTTGAGAACCGCTTTTCACCCTCAGACCGATGGGCAGACAAAAAGGGTGAATAGAGTTCTTGAGGATATTTTTAAGACTATGTGTCCTAGACTTCGGAGGAACATGGGAAGAACACCTTCCATTAGTAGAGTTTGCTTACAAAAACAATTATCGAGCTAGTATCGGCATGGTACCTTTCAAAGCTTTGTACGGACGACCATGTAGGTCACCTACTTGTCGGTGGGAATCTATAGAAAGGCTTCTACTTGGACATGAGATGATTGGGGAGACCTCAGAAAAGATAGAACTTATTCGAAGACACCTGAAGACGGCTCAGGATAGGTAGAAGTCATACGCAGATAGAAGAAGGACCGATATCGAGTTTAAGATAGGAGACATGGTTTTCATTAAGGTTTCACCCTTCAGGAATGTGGTTCGCTTTGGATCAGTAGGAAAATTGGCACCAAGATTTGTAGGACCATTTCCCATAGCAGAAAGGATTGGTCAAATGGCTTACAAAGTGAAGTTACCAGAAACACTGCATCGCTGGATAAGAAGGTTCAACCTAGATCCTTCAAGCTTGGCGACCATGTACTGAAGCGCGTCTTCCTAGCTCTAGTCCACATGGGAAAAAATGGGAAGGACCTTACATCATTTGATGGAAGCTTGATAATCGAACTTTCAAGCTAACGATTATCGATGGCGATGATCTCGTATATGACATGTGACAAGGCACACGAGGCAATGCCAGGGTGGATACACCGTTTCCAGAGCCGGACTGGTGGTAACGCATAGCAGCTCCTACCGCCCACCTCGAAACACACTCCCATAATCAAAAGAGCCCAAGTCAAATCACAACAATAATAGAATAGTATCGAAGAAGTGTGCTCGATAGGAGGCATGACCTCACTTGGTCCGTGCATAGCTCATGTTTTAGTCACATCAAGCTGACTCAAGGTAGTTAGGGTCTCGTAATTAATATGAAATAAAATAAATAGAGTCGTTCGCCATCCATCCTACTTCATTCTGGAACTCCACCGCATACACAGTTCTTAAAGTGGTTTTTGGTATTGGTAGAGAGTATGACAACATCCGATCCCGGTCTCCTTAACAACCAATCTTTTACAATTTTTCACACCGTGCTCATTATTTTGTAAATCACTTTACAAAATAGTTTATATGAAATCTCATATTCGATTTTTTTTGAAATCAAATCTAAATATATAACTTCGATTATATTTAAATTTGAAAACAACTCAAATAGCTTAAATCAAATGGATTTAGAACCATATCGTAAAAATCTCAAATACAATATAAACTAATACCATAACATTTATCATGAAAATAAATATATAAATATATATAAGTTTATAAAAATTCTAAAATAATTTAGAAATAGATTACAAGCATATATAAGTTTAAAAAATATAAAAATAAATTAAAATAATATTTATTATAATATAAAATAAACTATGTGATTTAAAATAAATAAAATTATAAGTAAAATATTAAATAAGTATTTAAGTCCATATTTACTCATAAAAACCGTTTTAAAACATATAAATTTAAAATTTTACAAAATATAAGTTTAAAATCTTAAAAATAAAAATATAAAATCTAAATTACTATTTTAAATTCAAATATCCAAATCAGTATACTTCAAAAACATGACCATCGGTGCTCGTACATAGTTATCTACCCTATGGTCAAGTGATACGGATATTTGTCATTTCAATCCGCAATTTATAAAATTTCTACAGGTCTATCATTTCAACCCGCGATCCCAAATTCAATAAAAAGTCGTTCAGGTCTATCATTTCAACCCTTAGAGATTTTTCCCTATTCTAATATCCGTTCGGGTATGTATCATTTCAACCCTTAGTGATTTTCTAACTAAGGAAATCAACAAATATCAATCAACAATCATATAACATCAATCATATCATAAGTCATATATCATCAGTGCACCTACGTGTCATATAAATATATCGTGTAACATATGAATGTGCATACATATCAAAACAATTTCTACTAGTAGTCCTATACATTTCACAACAGTTCATTGTGTTAATATATGGTTGTCACTAGCAGTACACGAAAAGCTATCATTATTTTATTTAGCTAAGAAGGGATTATCTGGTTGTTTGAAACTAGTATTGGTGCAGAGTAATATTTTGTAAGATGTTAGAAGTGTTACAGAGATTCTATCTTGCCTATCCTATTTATCTTATTTATCTTGTTACACCTGCCTTATGATATAGTCATCTTATATCCAGTTTATATGCTTGTCATGTGCTTTTACTTATTTTATGTTAAAGTCACTGGACTCGCCTGACTTTTTGTCTGACCCTTTTTTGTTTTGCCTCTTTTCTTTCCTTCCCCCCTCCCTCCAGGTTCTCAGGGTATGAATACTCAATCTTGATCCAGATTTCTCTTTGCTTGAAGTGCTCGAAGCATTGCTTGGCTTTGTTTTTCTTTAATTATGGAAATTTATTTTGGGGATATTGGTTTTAGATTTATGTACTCTGATGGCTTTTGTACAAGATTGATATTTTATGTACTTGGTTTTAGTATTTTGGTTTGAAGATGTAACCAAACTTATTCCCATGATGTTTCTGCTGCAATGAAGTTTTAAATTTTCACTTACCATTTTATGTATATGTCCTGTGAAATTCTGTTTAGTTTACTCATAACGCTCCACGAAACATAATGCATTCCCTTAGTGAGTGACATTAACAGACGTGGGGTGTCACACGTGGTATCAGAGCAGAAGGTTACCAGATCGGGTAGTAAATTTTGAATTTTTTTTTCAAAAAGGTTTTAGAAAGGAAGTATTTTTCAAAAGAAAAGCTTATTTTGAAAAACATGTTCCCCAAAGCCATATGAACTATCTTTCAATTTTCCATTTTGAGTCTCTTTTCTTTTCAGTATGTATGGGGAACCTAATCTTCTTGAGGGCTTACGGATACCAGTTTAGTTCTATAGGTATCTGGAGGCTACGACTCCTGCCGTAGGCCCAGCAGACGCTCCTCCCCCAGCTGCAGCCATTGTTCCACCTTTTCCTCCGCGCATAGATGCTTTTTCTAAGATATGCAAGGATTTCCGTGTGATAGGCGAAAATCCATTTCATTGAACCGATACTTTTGTGGAAGCTAGGAATTGGCTTAAAGAAACGGAGGATTTGTTTGATATCTTTGATGTTGATGTTTGCGAACAAATTAAACAATTGTAAACAAGTTTAAAATCCGTTCGGTTTTCCTAAAAAACAAGGATCGTTGTAGAGGGTGTCGAACTCTGGGACCAAATTATTTTATTAATAAATCCAATCAAGTTATCCCTAACTTTTGATTGGTTGAAAACAAAGAAAATAGCAGAAATTAAATAAAAGAGAGTTTTAACAATAAGTGAAAGCAATTAGGGGATAATGACATAGATCAGATTCATAATCATCAATAGCCAAAAGATTAACCAGATCTAATACATGTTTCTGTCACAAACATGAATCAACGATAATAGGTTTTTAGAAACAAATATGTAAATAACGACAAGCATAGCCTATGCAGGAGCTCAGCTCTACAACCATAGACTATCAGGACAAATTCACTAATTAATTTCTAAAACCCTAAAATTAGATCTAAATCTGATAATTGTTAGACCGAACACGAATATATCCTATGAAGGAGCATAGCTCTTAAACGACACAGGATATTAAGGTTCAGATCTAACCATTGGTTTAGATCTAGATCTATATACATGAATTCCTCATCCTTTGGCTATGTGATTCATATCGAATCATATCTATTAGCGTCATCACCCCCTAATCAAAGGGGTTTAGCTAGACATAGCTAAAAGAAAAGAAAATAAAAAGAAAATGAACGACATAAATAAAATGCAATAAAAACTAAATAGAAGAGAGAAAGAAGAGTTTTATTCCAAGAAAAGGATTGCAGAATAAAACTGAATGTGTTTTACAATGAATGAGATACAAGGTATTTATAGCTGATATGACAAAGACAACTAGGCTAGTTACACAATGTGGGACTAAAGATTTAGCCCAAATAACACATAAGCCAGTGTGAACGGGGTTGTAGAGTAAGAGGCCTTGTAAGTGAGCCAGTGTGAACGCGTGCAGTTCATGAATGAGAAGCCTTGCAAAGGAGCTAATGTGAACGCTACATGAGTGAAATGGCCTGCAATTGAGCCAATGTGAACACAATATGAGTCTTTAGTGAGCCAAATCTACCCAACTAAACTCTATTTGCAACCTTTCTTCAAGCTTTAAACTCTTCAAGCTTTAGTAATTTTAACTTCACACTTTTTCAGCAAAATCTTCATGCTTTATTCATCAAATGCTCTAAACCATGATTCTTGTCAACAATCTGAAAACACAGCTATAAATACACAATATCAATTATTTAAAAGATAAAATAAGATAAATATGCGGATAAAATATACGCATTTACGTGTATATTAGTTGACGATCAAAGGAAGATTCAGTTAGCCATTTAGCAGCTGAAGGATGAAGCTTTGTTTTGGTGGGAAGTGACGAATGTTGGACGTCCGATGGAGACTTGGTTTGACTTTCGATAGAGATTCGAATCAAAGTTTCCTTCTCAAGAAGAGGAGAGTATGCATATGGAATGGTTTATGGCATTAAATGTAATAACCCGCATTTTTTGCTATCGAATAATTAATTAATTTAATTATTAATTATCGATTTTGGCGATATCGATGACCTGAATTAAATAATATTGAATATTTAAATAATATTAAATAATAGAATAAATATATTTAATTCCGAAATAATCAGAATTTGCAGAATTCACAATATTGGGTGAATTGTATAGTGTAAGAGATTTGGTGACGTTTAAACTTGAATTATAATAACAAATATATTCAATCGACGACGTCAGAACGTATAGTTTATAATATAATTGTAAACGAGCGTGTAACGACGCCGCAGTTCGTAATTCGGCGATTCAAACTTCAACTGAATATACAGAATTCGTTTTAACTTGGATTTCTGTGAGACAAGAAACATATGGATCTTGTGAACTACATTTTTTTAATGAAAGAGAAAAATCGAGATTTCGCCTGTTAAATTGTAAGTTATGTCCAAATCAAATTTCCAGAACTGCACTATGGAATTCGTATATAATTCGTAACGCTTTATATACGTTATAAAAGGGAATTTCAATATAAATTGAAATTCGATTCAACCTGGACTTGGAATGTCGAGTATATAAATATTCTGGAGCGATATGATATTCTATTGAGAATATATATACGATAATATTTATTTATTAATTTTTAATTAAATTTTTATTAAATATTAATATTTAAATGGTTAATTTAGAACTTAGAAAATAGTCATTTTTACAAACGACCTCCAAATTTGACGATACCAATTTTAATGGATCCGGAATATTAAATTATTATTAGATTTCAAGTTGCGTGATTTTTGGAGTCAGTATGTGGACGAACGATTTTTTAATGTGAAAAACAGTCGATAATTCAACCTTTAAAAATACGTCGTGTGAGCATACGGAATCGGAATTCGACGAAACAAGTTTCGTTGGGTCCGTAATGTAAAACTGTAGCTACAGGTCAATTTCCATGATTTTTGTATAGTTTATGTGATCATGGAAATTTTTAGAAGTCGGATACGATGAAAAATGGACAAAATAAAATATTAAAATATTAATAAAAAAATATCTAGATATTTTTTTATCCTATAAATAAGCCCTCCACCATTTTAAACCAAATTCCACCTTTCTGTTTGGTCAAACACCAATGCCGCCGTTCTTTTTTTCATCTTTCAATAAGAATCGAACACAAGAAAAAATCCAAACAATTCCTACAGAATTCCATAAATCGTGATACTGATATATTTGAGTTCCTGGTGATACTCTCTTCGATCTGGTAGTATCATGGTCGGGTGCGATGTATATTGGCGAGGCTCCAAAATGGAGCAGTGATTTAGGGTTCGACATTTTGGGTTTGTGGAGCATGTATCCTTGAATTTGAGTTTACATTTGGGCTTGCGGATGGATTCCGATCTGGTGTAAATGATTTGGGGGGATTCCGGTGATTGGTGTGTCGCAGCTGCTGATACGGTCGAGACATCGACATTCGAACGGGGCTCTCGAGTTTGACAAAAGGGGTAGCGGTAGATGGAGATTTTAATGGGTAAGAGGATGGTATTGGATTCAGGAGATTGTGTTGATCGATGAAGGAGCTGGGAGGATCGGGAATTAGCAAAATGGATTGAGAACTGGAATGGGAAATCTGATACCAGGGAAGATGGAATTCGGGTACGGTTTTCTTGGGTTTTAGTTGGGCCAGCAGATATATGTGAGGCCCGTTTGTTTTTTTAGATTAATTATTGTTTAATTAATGTAGTAACTTAGAAATCTTATAAGCATGCGTACCAAATCCAAATACAGCGAAAACAAGATCCGTCAGGATCGTACGGATAAGTGCATCAACATGGAAATGGTTCGTAGTAAGCCGGGGCTAGTTGGAATTTATTGCAAAATAAATATGTCAAGATCTGAATCAACGATCGTAATCAAAAATCAACGATTATTGGACAAATGTGAGTAAAACTCACTAACTCTGCTCAGTTTATATTTTTTATAAACTGTAATTTATTTTTTGATAAATATTGATTGATTGCTGTGTATGGACTGTTTAGAACTGTTAAATAATTGATTGAAAACACAGCTTTGGTTATATATATATATATATATATGCATATACATATATATATATATATATGTTGTTATTAAATATAAATTCTGTTGATCAAAATATTTCGTATTGAAATGCACGTGATGTTATCTATATTGTTTAACATCTGTGGATGCAGGGACACAGGTTGGAGGAATCCGACTGGATTCCTCAACATTTATTTTTACTGTTCTTCGTATATTTGATATATGATGTGATATACAATCTGTTATGGATTATGTGTGTTAGAATGATATTGATCATTGTTATTCGATATTTTAAATATCATAAGAAACCTTGGGATGTTAGAAGAAATATTTCAACATATATTGAAATAAAGGAATTTTATAAAATCGACAGATTTTTTGAATGGAAACGTTTTAAAATAAAGTATTTATAAAATCATAGGATTTTATAAAGGAATATTTATTTAGAAAATAAATAGAATAAAGGAATGTTTATTTAGAAAATAAATAGAATAAAGGGGTATTTATTTAGGAAATAAATAGAGTTATAAAGGAATTATTTATTTGGAAAATAAATAGAATTATAAAGGGAAATTGACAAGATTTAAAAGATTTAATCAATAAAGGAGTTAATCGAATGTAGTAATCGAAGAAATAAATTGAATTTAGTTATTAGAATTAGTTAATCGAATATGGTATTAGAAAGTTAGTAAATCGAGCATGGTATTCGAAAGTTAGTCGAGTCAGGCTAATCGAGTCAAGTTAATCAAGTTAGTCGAGTCGGGCTAATCGAGTCAAGTTAATCGAGTTAGTCGAGTCGGGCTAATCGAGTCAAGTTAATCAAGTTAGTCGAGTCTGGCTAATCGAGTCAAGTTAGTCGAGCTAGTCGAGTCAGGCTAGTCGAGTCAAGTTAATCGAGTTAGTTGAGTCGGGCTAATCGAGTCAGGTTAGTCAAGTTAGTCGAATCGAGTTAGTCGAACCAAGTTAGTCAGGTATGGTTACTCAAACGTTTAGATGAACATTAGTTAATCAAAAGTAAGAAATCAAATATGGTATTCGAAAGTAAACAAATTGAATATGGTAATCGAAAGGAATTGATCGATTTTAGTTAAATCGAAAGGAGTTGATCGATTTTAGTTAATCGAAAGGAGTTGATCGATTTTAGTTAATCAAAAGGAGTTGATCGATTTTAGTTAAATCGAAAGGAGTTGATCGATTCTAGTTAATCGAAAGGAGTTGATCGATTTTAGTTAATCAGAAGGGGTTAATCGATTTTAATTAATCGAAGGGAGTTAATCGAATATAGTTATTCGAATCGAGTTAGTCAAGTATAGCTATTCGAATCGAGTTAATCGAATATGGTCAGTCGAACCAAGTTAGTCGAGCCTAGTTAGTCGAATCGAGTTAGTCGAACCAAGTTAGTCGAGCATGGTTAGTCAAACCAAGTTAGTCGAATCGAGTGGGTCGAAACAAGTTAGTCGAGCCTAGTTTATCGAATCGAGTTGATCAAACCAAGTTCGTCAAGTTAATCGTGTCAAGTTAATCGGGTCAAGTTAATCGAGTCGAGTTAGTTGAGTCGAGTTAATCGAGTCGAGTTAGTCGAGTTAAGTTCGTCGAGTCGAGTAAATCGAATATAGTTATTTGAGATAGAATTAAAACAGACATAGTTATTCAAGATGAGTTTCCATTTAGCACGACTGCTAGCATAATTCACAGGGCTGTAGATAGCCTACGGCGGTTAGATGTTTCCTGAGGGAATCAGGCGTAACCATTGTGATCGTTGAGATCTAGAGTTAAGAAAGTGGAGTTAAATCGAATAAGAGTTAATCAAATTGAGTTAACCATAAGAGTTAATCAAATAGGAGTTAATCGAATATAGTTTATTCGAAAGAGTTAATCGAATATAGTTTATTCGAAGGTGTTATTGAATATAGTTATTAGAAGAAGTTAATCGAATATAGTTTATTCGAAAGGGAGTTATACGTCGAATTCGATTATATCGAATTCGGGAAAGTACTAATTACTTTCCGGTTTGTAAATCAAGATTTATTTAATTATAAATAAATTAGTTGTTAGGTTAATTATTCAAAGTAATAATAAAAGTTAGATAGTTAAGTTATATATTTCAGAAGTAGGGTTATAACGTTAATGTTATAATAAAGGTTTTCATAAAGAAGTGGATTCGTATTCTGAAACCGAGAATTTGCATAAGCAAAGGATTGTAGAAATTTGAGTAGTGAGCTTTATCTATTGCAAGGTTAAGAACGTTGTTCAGTTAAGGTTTGAGAGGTAATTATATCCCAACTTGATTTACGTCGAGATTGACTAAGAAATAGTTAAAGTTCGGTAACGAAGGTTAGTAAAGATACAGTTAAGTAATAAGCGATAAACGGATTGAGGGGTCATAATGATGTTTTATACAATGTTAGTCTTAGCTGTATGCCTATTAGCTGTATACCCATGTTATTTTTGGATATGTCAGTTTGTGATTTAAAGGGTATGACGATGTGACATTCTAAGTGAATGAAGATGTGACATGTGAAAAGATAAGCGTAGCTTCTATCCTCATATTCGGAAATGACAAAAATCGGGCAAGCAGCATGGCTATGTAGGTCGCACCTATTAGGGTGTATAATCACCTGTCTAGAGAATATTCATTTGTTTCTTAAATCTATCAATGCTAACCCTTATCAGGAAACGATTGCTGATCCCAACCGTTGGTGATATACATTCGATACACTCAAGCGAAATGAGTGATCGGTCATGTGTGGCTGAGTTGCAAGATGTTCCTGTTGAACTCGGTGTATTCTTCTCTAGAGATACACCAGCGGCAGGTGGTTCCATACCTTGTCATAGTTGGAAATCCATTATTCAATACATACCCGCGGTTTTGATTGTATACTATGTATGTGGAACGTGAGATGAAAGTGTTCTACTAGAATGATATCTATTTGTATTAGACATTATTATAATATCACAATGATATTGCTGTTCAAAGATGTTGGGATTCTTATAAGGGAAAAACCCGTTCCGTTTTCACGGTGTGGTCTTATGAGATATCCGTTATTTAACCAAGTGTTTGGAGTTTTATTCACACCAGTCCCATGACTGACCCAGAGTTCATTTTGTTTTGTTTCCCTAAACTCTTGGGTGCCTAAATTTGTACGGGCAGTCAAGTAGTTGGGATTTACAGGTATACTTGGAGAGCTTGGAGCAGGAGGCTTCAAGAATTTATAGCTATTGGTTTTCCGCTGTTTTGTTGTACTCTGATAAAGTGCTATTATACATAACTGTTTTATTTCAAAGTTATGTTATATTTTATTCGTTCCGCTGTGAGATTCGTGTTTAATCTGATGATGTATGTTCTTCTACTTCTTCTATTATAAGTTTCTATCTTATCTATTCTCACCCTCTACCTTCTTTATATGAGTTTTCCTGGTTTCCAGTTTAATTTGGGGTTGGACTTGTGTTTTTGGTCAGCTCAAATTTTCCTGGAAATTCGGGACACTACATTAAAGCAAGGAAATATGTCTATTAAGGAGTATGTTAATAAGTTTAACCAATTGGCAAGGTTTGGTTTGGAGCTAGTGAATACCCCGTATAAGAAGGCTTTGAGGTTTGCTAAAGGATTGAATGAACCACTCCATATGTTGGCTATATCTCACATTCCTATAGGGGCGACCTTTGAGAAACTTGTTGATATGGCGTTAATTCATGGAGAAGAAAAGGGGGCTAATGTTCTTGGGGCACAAAATAAGAAAGCGGATCCTAAGTGTAACACCCTACCTCCATTAAGACCACTCACAAAGGGAATGCCTTAACTTTGATGGAGCATTTTAGTAAACAGAACATAGTATTACAAGACAGATAAACAGTACTTGAAAAATATTAGCTTTATTACAACGGAAGACATAAATCAGTATGGTTACATCTTTATCAAAAACTCAAGTACATAAATATCAGCCTTGTTCAAAACTATCAGAGTACAAAACTTTAAAAGCATAATCCCCACAGAACAGAAGCTATCCTGAGCCAAGCCATACTTTAAACACTTCAAGCAGACGGAATCCGGATCAAGCTAGGGTACTCCCTCCTAAGGAAACCTGGAGGGGGGGGGGGGGGAACGGAAGAAAAAGGGGCGAAAGCAAACAAGGTCAGACATAAAGTCTAGCAAGTCCAGTGATTTTCAGTTATGAACAGATAATAGTAATAATGACATGAACATAAAGCTGGACAAGAGATAACGTCACCGGGTTTACAGATATACAGAAGAAACAGAATGATATAAGCTATTACTTTACACTTCTCTGCACTAATACTAGTATAATAGGATTAGGTGTTACCCTAATGTCAAAACAGAAACAGAACAGATTAACCTTTTCAGAAAAGAGTTCTAATAATGGGCTTTTACTACCCCAACAGACGAGAACAGAATACTAATAGTGGGCCTTTACCACCCAAACAAACAGAAACAAGATACTAATGGAAACAGAATACTAATAATGGGCCTTTACCACCCGATCAGACGGAAACAGAATAATCCATATGGAAACAGAATGTCGGAATTTGGTGTACACTAGTAATGGGCCTTTACCTCCCGAACAGACGGTACCACGCAGAAACAGACAGGTGTTGCCACCTAACAGAAACAGACGGTACCCACAGAAACAGACAGAGTTTAGTGTACCCTAAATCCTACCCCAAGCGATCGGCTCCCTAATACATAAATACCCTATGTCGGCCCCACAGTAGGGTGTATCACTCCCTAAAGTGACAACCAATTGGCACAAACCTATTTACAGATGTCACGGCATCTTTCATCCTCAGAGGCAGACCGGGATCCATGCACGCACACGACCCGGTTGGAACGCACCATCAACACTCCTCGCCATTATCAGAATGAACCACTTATAATTAGTTCAGTAAGCGTGCACGGACCCTACCAAGTGTGGGGTCAAAGTTTTGATACAAGAACGGGTTACTGACTAATACGGGCCCCAAACAACAGATGACACAAGTATTTCCCCTCCTAACCTTGTGTCCCCAGACTAACAGATTTCAGATTAACTTGTTTACAAGTTCAGACATACAGAGTTCAGATTTACTAGTTCACAGATTAAATTAACAAGTTTTCAGACTAACAGAACAGATGTACAGATTTTCAGGTTTGTCTAACTTTGTATTGGGCCTACAGATTCATGAACGGGTTTACTACACATATTAGTCCAGTTGGTTTAACCCTATTCCCCCAACACGTTTTAGACGTCATTCTTGTCTCAGATTTGCATTAATTAATTATTAATGCCCAGACCTCTCACATTAGGTCGCTAGCTTGGGGCTGCTGGATGGGTCGGGCAGTTCCGAGTAGACTTCTGCCACAAGCCAGACCTAACCTCGTGTCTTAAGCAGGTTATGACTAACTTCTCACATTAGAACCTATTGTTTGCGGCCACTGGATGTGCCGGGCGGTTCCGGGCAGAATTACGCCGCAAACTCATTCTAACCTCGAGTTAGTCATGTTCATCTTTGCGGCCAATTAATTATTAATTTACCGTTTATGCGCACGCCCAATATATATGCCAATTCAGATTATATCAATAACAGAATGATTATATCAACTTAAGTGATATAGCAGATAACAGATTTTAGCAGATAACAGATTTTCCAGATTATGTGACTTAACGGATTTAACAGATTAAGCAACTTAGCAGATTTTGGCATATAACAGATTAGGCATCTCAACAGACAGATTTAACAGATTAGGCATTCCCATCTAATTAGCAGTTTAGGCAATATAACAGAACTAGCAGATTAGGCAGCTTAACGGATTTAGCAGATTAGCAGATAACAGATTAGGCAGTTTCAACATATTAAACGGATAACAGATCTAGCCTACAGATACCATACCTATATTACACTTATTCAACTTTCAACAGATTAAACATTTCTCAAAGTTTCATTGACATATCTCGCCGAATTATAAATTAGGCCTAAATTCATATGCCTAAATCATGGTTATGGTTCATAGTATAACATATGCCCAAATTTTATTTAATTTGCATGGCACAGAATATTTCCAAAACCCCAATCTTGGTCCACATATAAATTATGCCAAATATGGCCATTAATTACAATGCATATCCAAAAATCCCCCTTTTAGGTGTATTCACACTTAATAGTCATCAAATCTTAATACAGATTTTTACACCTAAGTTATATGCAAATTAGTGTTCCTACTTCCAATTTACAAACTATCAGATTTAATATGCCCATATCTAGATCTTAAATTACAACTTATGATTTGTCCATAGATTTAGTCACAAATCTAAATCTTAAATTACAACATGTACTATATATCCAAATCAATTACATGTTTACAGTTAAATCTTACGCCCAAAAATCTAGATCTTTTAAACTATATCACCTTAAAATCAGATCTTAATTTTAAATATGTGTTATATCCAAAGTCTCAAGTCATATGTTAACATACAATGGTTCCTCTTCTTCCAAATCACAGAATATGCATAGATCTAAGTCCAGTTTTCAACCTATGTCCTTTTTCACAGATCAGTCATGTCCAATTATGCCATCATTCATTATTTGTCCCAAATTTCTAGCGTTCGCGTATTAATCTCTTATGAAATTTGGCACAGGCTCGTGGTAGCCTGGCTATAGAACAGAAAGAACAAAGAGATACAGAATAAGATAGATCAGAACAGAACATACACAACCTCAAATTCAGATTTACATTCATGTCACAATTAAAATTAAAGTTTATATCGGTAAATAACTATGCTTGCCTTGATTGGATTCTAAAAGAAAGATAGTTGTGGCGACGTTAGTTGATTCTCTTTAACTGTTGTTGAAGCTTTAATCTTGAATTTAGGTTGATGTTGATTGTCTTCTAGTTTTGATTCCAGCAGAGTAGCGACGCCATTTTATTTTTAATTTAGAACAGAGGCAGAGTAGAAGCAGAATAGAATTGTGTGCAGAGAAGGCTGGGTTTGGGGCTGTTTAAATAGGTGTAGGCATATGTTTTCAGCCCTTAGATTAATCCTAGAATAGATCTGAGCCATCAAAATTCGTCACCAGCCTCCAAAACCGAGCCAAACAGCAATGAAGGTGCACCAGGTTGCTTGGGGTTTGACCAGGCAGGTCGACCCCCAGGTTGACTCTAGTGTCGACCTGGTCCCCACCAGGTTGACCCCCAGGTCGACCTGGTTCGGGCGGGAATTTTCCCTCCTGCCCTGTTTTCTGCATTTTTGAATTCTTTTTTCGGATTTGAATTTTCGTGAAACTTCATTGGGCCTTAACTGGGTCATACGGACTCCGATTTACAAAATTTCGGACTCTATTTCGCGTATTTTTCTGAGACGAACGCAATGGCACAACCTATTTTCCCTGATTTAGATTTTATAATTAAATTATACTCAGATTTGTAATTCTTAAGTTCACAAAAAATGCGGGGTGTTACATTCTCCCCTCCTTAAAGGATTTCGTCCCTGAAATCTTCAAGTTAAGAAGAATGTGTCCTACCATCCAATCACCTATCTACTAAATCATCATCCACAAGCATCCATTGTCCTTATAGACTTCTAATGCTTTCATGTTCAAATGCACAGTGTGTGTTCATGTCCGTATCTAATGCAAAATCAGGTGGTCTACTGATTCAGTCGACCTCCTTAATGCAAATCATGTCAGTGCCATGAATCCAACATGTATGCAATTTTCCTATTTGATACATATCATTCTTATATGAGTGCACAACCGTTCATTCATATGCAATATCCATATGCTGATTCAACCATTTTGCACCCATAAAAAAAATAAAAGTGCTCACACATCCATATGCAGTATGAGAGTGCTTTCGAGCCGATCTAGTGCCTATTGTGTGTATATGCATCCACGAGCAACCACTAGCAACCACTTGCATCCACTTGCAACCATCAAACATAACATGTCTCAAACACATGTTTACATCCATAGGATTCCTATCTATAGGTTGAATACTCGATCGATAGGATACAGTCGAGTAATGGAAGCGAGTACAGATAAAACAAAAACTTGATTCCTATTAGACATTGGTTGAGAAAGTAATTCCCCTAAGTATCAACCCCGAAGACCGAAATCAACATCAGATTGACACCCAGAGGGTTACCCTCTTTAGACAATGTCAAAACGGGAAATCTTATCAGAAATATTCAGACATTTACAGATTATCGATACAGATCAGATTCCCTAATGATTCTTAGGAAGCTAAGCATGATAAAATCATATCCCACAAAAACTCAGAATGTATGCGTCGTAGTTGACGCCTAACACAGGTATCCCTCAAACCTTAATTTAAAACAGATGAGTCATACCCCTTATGGGTCTGAGTCTACAGCAGAATCAGAAACAATACTAGTATTCAAGTGCAGAGTATCAAGTACAGAATCAAAATACCAGAATCAGAAAGAGTCTTAACTCCATAAACAGATAAGAAAATTAAACCTTTTACAGAAATTTTCCCTATTTCTATCCTATCCACTAGCCTCGAGAGTGTTGGTCTGCCCTCCAGAAGTTGGTCCTGCCCTCTGCCCTTGTCCACGTTTCTTCGGGCAGTCTCTAGCAAAGTGTCCCATCTCACCACAATTGAAGCAGGCCCCCTTCCTCTTTCGGTTGTCCTAATTCAGATGAGTTGAACTTCCGTAGGTAAAACACTTTTTCTCCTTCTTATCTTCAGACTCCTTATCTTTCCTTTGGTTTTCCTTTTTGGGCTAGGTTTTCTTGTTTTGTGGTTCTCCCTTCTTTGCCTCTTTCTTCTCGGATGCCTTATCCTCGTGCATGAGTGCCATTTCTACTAGCTTTTCAAAGGTGGCCCCCATAGGGATGTGGGTCATATCCAACCCCTGCAATGGCTCATTCAAGCCTTTAACAAACCTCAGAGCCTTCTTCTCCGGTGTGTTCAGTAATTCCAAGCCAAACCTTGCTAACCGATTAAATTTGTTGACATATTCTTTCACTGATGAGCTTCCTTGCTTTAATGTCAAGAACTTTTCCATATGTAGATTCTCCTCTGCTCGTGAGAGAAACTTTGCCTCAAACCTACATCAGAAATCCAACCAAGAGTCAACAGGACGCTCCCCGTTAGTGACCTCCCACCAAAACGAGGCCTCTCCCTTCATCTACCAAGCTGCTAAACGGACCTTCCTTTCGTCTTCTACTTCAAAGATTCCAAGTAATTCCTCCATCTCCTTAAGCCAGTCTCTGGCTTCCACAAACGTCTCTGACCCTTGAAAAGTCTTTCCACCCATAGCCTTAAACTTCTTGCATGTCTTTGCAAAAGTATAATCGCGAGGAGGAGGAGGAACGGGTGCAACTGGGGGTGGAGGAACATTGGTTGGGCCTGCGGTGGTGGCCCTAGCCTCCAAATACCTCCTAAACCATCCTGGTATCGTTACACCCTCCGGAAGGTTCAAATCTTCAGCCATGCTGAAACGAAAAAAAAGGAAGATTCAAAACGGAGAATCAAAAGAAAGATATATGGCTTTTGGGTATTATGTTTTTCAAAATAAGTTTTTCCTTTTGAGAATACTTCCTTTTCAAAACCTTTTTGAAAAAAAAAATCAAAAACTTTTATCAAATCTGGTAACCTTTAGCTCTGATACCAAGTGTAACACCCCACCTCCATTAAGGTCACTCACAAAGGGAATGCCTTAACTTTGATGTAGCATTTTAGTAAACAGAACAGAGTATTACAAGACAGATAAACAGTACTTGAAAAATATTAGCTTTATTACAACGGAAGACAGAAATCAGTATGGTTACATCTTTATCAAAAACTCAAGTACATAAATATCAGCCTTGTTCAAAACTATCAGAGTACAAAACTTTAAAAGCATAATCCCCACAGAACAGGAGCTATCCTGAGCCAAGCCATACTTTAAACACTTCAAGCAGACGGAATCCGGATCAAGCTAGGGTACTCCCTCCTAAGGAAACCTGGAGGGGGGGGGGAACGGAAGAAAAAGGGGTGAAAGCAAACAAGGTCAGACATAAAGTCTGGCAAGTCCAGTGATTTTCAGTTATGAACAGATAATAGTAATAATGACATGAACATAAAGCTGGACAAGAGATAACGTCACCGAGTTTACAGATATACAGAAGAAACAGAATGATATAAGCTATTACTTTACACTTCGCTGTACTAATACTAGTATAATAGGATTAGGTGTTACCCTAATGTCAAAACAGAAATAGAACAGATTAACCTTTTCAGAAAAGAGTTCTAATAATGGGCTTTTACTACCCTAACAGACGAGAACAGAATACTAATGGTGGGCCTTTACCACCCAAACAGACAGAAACAGGATACTAATGGAAACAGAATACTAATAATGGGCCTTTACCACCCGATCAGACGGAAACAGAATAATCCATATGGAAACAGAATGTCGGAATTTGGTGTACACTAGTAATGGGCCTTTACCCCCCGAACAGACAGTAACACGCAGAAACAGACAGGTGTTGCCACCTAACAGAAATAGACGGTACCCACAGAAACAGACAGAGTTTAGTGTACCCTAAATCCTACCCCAAGCGATCGGCTCCCTAATACATAAATACCCTATGTCGGCCCCACAGTAGGGTGTATCACTCCCTAAATTGACAACTAATTGGCACAGACCTATTTACAGATGTCACGGCGTCTTTCATCCTCAGAGGCAGACCGGGATCCATGCACGCACACGACCCGGTTGGAACGCACCATTAACACCCCTCGCCATTATCAGAATGAACCACTTATAATTAGTTCAGTAAGCGTGCCCGGACCCTACCTAGTGTGGGCTCAAAGTTTTGATACCAGAACGGGTTACTGACTAATACGGGCCCCAAACAACAGATGACACAAGTATTTTCCCTCCTAAGCTTGTGTCCCCAGACTAACAGATTTCAGATTAACTTGTTTACAAGTTCAGACATACAGAGTTCAGATTTACTAGTTCACAATAAATTAACAAGTTTTCAGACTAACAGAACAGATGTACAGATTTTCAGATTTGTCTAACTTTGTATTGGGCCTACAGATTCATGAACGGGTTTACTACACATATTAGTCCAGTTGGTTTAACCCTATTCCCCCAACACGTTTTAGACGTCATTTTTGTCTCAGATTTGCATTAACTAATTATTAATGCCCAGAACTATCACATTAGGTCGCTAGTTTGCGGCCGCTGGATGGGCCGGGCGGTTCCGGGCAGACTTCTGGCATAAGCCAGACCTAACCTCGTGTCTTAAGAAGGTTATGACTAACTTCTCACATTAGAACCTATTGTTTGCGACCACTGGATGTGCCGGGCGGTTCCGGGCAGAATTACGCCGCAAACTCATTCTAACCTCGAGTTAGTCATGCTCATCTTTGCGGCCAATTAATTATTAATTTACCATTTATGCGCACGCCAATTATATATGCCAATTCAGATTATATCAATAACAAAATGATTATATCAACTTAACTGATATAGCAGATAACAGATTTTAGCAAATAACAGATTTTCCAGATTATGTGACTTAACGGATTTAACAGATTAAGCAACTTAGCAGATTTTGGCATATAACAAATTAGGCATCTCAACAGACAGATTTAACAGATTAGGCATTCCCATCTAATTAGCAGTTTAGGCAATATAACAGAACTAGCAGATTAGGCAGCTTAACGGATTTAGCAGATTAGCAGATAACAGATTAGGCAGTTTCAACATATTAAACGGATAACAGATCTAGCCTACAGATATCATACCTATATTACACTTATTCAACTTTCAACAGATTAAACATTTCTCAAAGTTTCATTGACATATCTCGCCTAATTATAAATTAGGCCTAAATTCATATGCCTAAATCATGGTTATGGTTCATAGTATAACATATGCCCAAATTTTAATTGATTTGCATGGCACAGAATATTTCCAAAACCCCAATCTTGGTCCACATATAAATTATGCCAAATATGGCCATTAATTACAATGCATGTCACATATCCAAAAATCCCCCTTTTAGGTGTGTTCACACTTAATAGTCATCAAACCTTAATACATATTTTTACACGTAAGTCATATGCAAATTAGTGTTCCTACTTCCAATTTACAAACTATCAGATTTAATATGCCCAGATCTAGATCTTAAATTACAACTTATGATTTGTCCATAGATTTAGTCACAAATCTAAATCTTAAATTACAACATGTACAATGTATCCAAATCAATTACATGTTTACAGTTAAATCTTATGCCCTAAAATCTAGATCTTTTAAACTATATCATCTTAAAATCAGATCTTAATTTTAAATATGTGTTATATCCAAAGTCTAAAGTCATATGTTAACATACAATGGTTCCTCTTCTTCTAAATCACAGAATATGCATAGATCTAAGTCCAGTTTTCAACCTATGTCCTTTTTCACAGATCGGTCATGTCCAATTATGCCATCATTCATTATTTGTCCCAAATTTCTAGCTTTCGCGTATTAATCTCTTATGAGATTTGGCACAGGCTCGTGGTAGCCTGGCTATAGAACAGAAAGAACAAAGAGACACAGAATAAGATAGATCAGAACAGAACATACACAACCTCAAATTCAGATTTACATTCATGTCACAATTAAAATTAAAGTTTATATCGGAAAATAACTATACTTGCCTTGATTGGATTCTAAAAGAAAGATAGTTGTAGTGACGTTAGTTGATTCTCTTTAACTGTTGTTGAAGCTTTAATCTTGAATTTATGTTGATGTTGATTATCTTCTAGTTTTGATTCCAGCAGAGTAGCGATGCCATTTTTATTTTTAATTTAGAACAGAGGCAGAGTTGAAGCAGAATAGAATTGTGTGCAGAGAAGGCTGGGTTTGGGGCTGTTTAAATAGGTGTAGGCATATGTTTTCAGCCCTTAGATTAACCCTAGAATAGATCTGAGCCATCAAAATTCGTCACCAGCCTCCAAAACCGAGCCAAACAGCAAAGCAGGTGCACCAGGTTGCCTGGGGTTCGACCAAGCAGGTCGACCCCCAGGTCGACTCTAGTGTCGACCTGGTCCCCACTAGGTCGACCCCCAGGTCGACCTGGTTCGGGCGGGAATTTTCCCGCCTGCCCTGTTTTCTGCATTTTTGAATTCTGTTTTCGGATTTGAATTTTCGTGAAACTTCGTTGGGCCTTAACTGGGTCATACTGACTCCGATTTATGAAATTTCAGACTCTATTTCGCGTATTTTTCCGAGACGAACGCAATGGCATAGCCCGTTTTCCCTGTTTCAAATTTTATAATTAAATTATACTCAGATTTGTAATTCTTAAGTTCACAGAAAATGCGGGGTGTTACACTAAGAAAGGACTGCAACAACAAAAAATGGCGGGAAGAATGACAAAGGCCAAGAGAAAAAGAGATGTCATAATTGTGGAATCATTGGTCACTTAAGGATGGATCGTAGGAAGAAGAAGAAGACTGGTTGTTTCCAATGTGGGGAGGCAGGACATCTTATCAAGGATTGCCTAAAGAGGCAAGGGCAAGGTCAAAGGATATGATCATCTTCTAGAGGGCAGGTGCATGCTCTTGTGGCTGGTGTGCAATAGAGAGGTAGGAAAATTTCCGTTGAAAGTTTGATTTTCCTTTTCGATCATCCTATTAGAACTCTTTTTGATTCTGGTGCTTCGCATTCATTTATATCTACTTTTGTAGTTGAGACTCTGCACCTTAATACTAGTATAGTTTTGGATCCCGTTGTTGTCTCAAATCCTATTAGGGGTTCCGCATAATTCTCTATGATTTGTCGAAATTTGAGAATGTCTATATTGGGCGTAGAGTTCGAATGCAACGCCTATGTACTTGGTTTCATGGGCTATGGTTTGATTCTAGGGATGGATTGGCTAGCCAGGTATGGTGTCATCCTAGTCTGTGGAAGGGGGTAGTTAGACTCTTGACTTGCCACGCGAAGACCCTCGAGATTTCTTGTAATCCTAAGGGTTCGGCTATGCTTAGCTACCTAGAATCGCTTGACACATCTATCAATGATTTACGATCAGTTCGAGTAGTCCTTGAGTATTCTAATGTTTTTGAGGAGGTTCGGCGTTTACTCCCAAGGCGCGAGATTGATTTCCGTATATACCTGAAAGACAATGCAAAGCCATTCGCATTGCTCGTGTGCCACATGGTTCCGAGAGAGATGAGGGAGCTTAGTAAACAAGTAGGGGAGCTACTTGAGAAAGGGTTCATTAGGCGAAGCATTTCAGAATGGGGTGCTCCAGTTGTTTTTACAAAAAAGGCTGATGGTTCGCTTCACTTATGTGTGGATTACCGAGAGTTGAATAAGATCACAAAGAAGAATAGGCACCCGCTTCCGAGGATAGACGATTTGTTTGATTAGCTTGTTGGTGTGTCTGTTTTCACTCAGTTGGACTTAGCTACGGGGTTCCATCAGTTGAAGATAGCTAAGGATAGTGTAGACAAGACTGCCTTTAGAACTCCAAACGATTTCTTTGAGTGGCTCGTCATGCCTTTTGGTTTGACGAATGCACCCGCCTATTTTGTAGACTTGATGAGTAGGGTGTTTCAGGAGTTTCTAAATAAGTTTGTAGTGGTCTTTGTTGATCACATCATGATTTTCTCGAAGAGCGAGGAAGAGCATGCCTTTCATCTAAAGGAAATTTTGGGGACCCTCCGAGTACATCGGTTTAAGGCGAAATTCTCTGAATGTCATTTTTAGAGGAAAGAAGTAAGGTTTTTAGAGCATGTGGTCTCTAAAGAAGTTATAGTAGTGGATCCCGCAAAGGTGGTTGAAATCCAAGATTGGAAGATATTGAAGAATGCAACGGAAGTAAGAAGTTTTCTTGGTTTGGCGGGCTATTATAGAAAGTTCATTAGGGACTTTGCGATGATACCAGCCCCACTTACTCGGTTAACGAAGAAGAATTTGACCTTTTCTTGGGATGTTGACTGTGACGATGCTTTCAAGCGATTGAAAAGGGCTTTGACGACAGCCCCTATCTTGACTTTGCCGGATGGAAGAAAAATGTTCACAGTACATACGGATGCTTGCAGGATAGGGCTTGGTGCGGTTTTGACGCAAGAGGGAAGGGTGATATGTTATGTTCGAAGGCGGTTGAAGGCCCATGAGAAGAATTATCCTACCTATGACTTAGAATTAGCTGCCATATTGTTTGCGCTTAAGTCTTGGCATCATTATTTGCTTGGAGAGAGGTTTGAGTTGTATACAGACTATAAATCTTTAAAGTATTTGTTCTCTCAGAAGGATCTCAACTTAAGGCAACAAAGGTGGATGGAATTCTTAGCATCCTATGACTTTGAGATTGCTTATACCCTTGGCAAGGGTAATGTGGTAGTAGACGCCTTGAGTAGAAAAAGGTTGACCTTAAGTCCTCTATTCGTAGAGCGATGAAGTTTGGAGTATATTTTGACTTTTGATTTTAGACCCTCTACCGAGATTGTACCCGGTTTGTTGGCATTGTTGAAGGTGCAACCTACACTATTGGGTCAGATAGGAGCTTCATAGCGAGAGGACCCACAAATAGTGGATATAGTAGATAAGCTCATGAGTGGGTAGTCTTCGAGTCATCCCAGTAGATATTCTATAGATGATAGAGGTTGGTTGCATCGTGATAGGAGGCTTTGTGTACTACGAGTTGGAAGTTTGAGAAAGATGATCCTTGAAGAAGCACATCGTTCTAGAATGACTATACATCCCGGTGGTGACAAGATGTACAAAAGATATGAGAGGGTTTTCTTTTGGGCTGGAATGAAGAAGGATGTAGCGGAGTTTGTTTCTCAATGTCTGGATTGCCAGCAAGTCAAAGCTGAGTAAAAGAAGCCCGGTGGGTTGCTTCACCCTTTAGAAGTTCCGTAGCGGAAGTGGGAGAGTGTTTCCATGGATTTCATTGACGGGTTACCTAGATTAAGGAAAGGCAATACTAGTATTTGGGTAGTATTTGATAGGCATACCAAGAGCGCTCATGTAATTCCTGTTAAGAGTAAGAGGACAATGGCGTGGTTAGCATCCATTTATCTCCGTGAGATAGTTCGTCTACAAGGCATACCTTCCAGTATCGTGAGCGATCGTGATCCCATATTCACTAGTGAGTTTTAGAAAAGCTTACAAGAGGTGGTAGGTACACAGTTATGTTTGAGCACCGCGTATCACCCTCATACGGATGGACAGACAGAAAAAGTGAATAGAGTTCTTGAAGATCTTTTGAGGCTACGGATCCTAGACTTTGGAGGAACATGGGAAGAACACCTTCCATTGGTGGAGTTCACCTACAACATCAGTTATCAAGCTAGTATCGGTATGGCTCCTTTCGAGGCTTTATATCATGCCTATCACCGACTTATTGGTGGGAATCTACAAATAAACTTTTTCTTGGACCCGAGATGATTGGGGAAACCTCAGAAAAGATAGACCTGATTAGAAGACGCATGAAGATGGCACAGGATCGACGGAAATCATACATAGATAAAAGAAGGACTGATCTTGAGTTTGAGGTTGGAGACATGGTTTTTGTTAAGGTTTCACCATTGAGGAACGTAGTTCGCTGTGGATCTGTAGGGAAATTGATACCGAGATTTGTAGGGCCATTTCCCATAACAGAAAGGATTGGACAGATGGCTTACAGAGTAAGGTTGCCGGAGAGACTGACTGGTGTTCATGATTTCTTTCCACGTCTCTCATTTGCAGAAGAGTTTGGATGATACCACAGAAGTAGTAGAGCCGAGCGTGCATAGGGAAGTAGAAGTGGAGCGAGAGGCAATGGTTAGACGGGTTCCTAGACGCATTCTTGGATCGGGGATCAGGAAGCTACGCAACCGAGAGGTCAAGTTGGTTAAAGTTCAATGGGGAGATGATCAAGGAGATGCGATTTGGGATGCTGAAGACAAGATACGTGCGTCGTACCCTTTCCTTTTTTGAGGGTATATTCTTAAATTATCCTTTTTCCAAAAGTTTTATTCACACTTGTTTCTGTCATTTAGTATATCCTCTTGATCATATCTTCGACCTTTAGGTAGAAATCCAATGGATGTAAACATGTGTTTCAGACATGTTATGTTGGTGGATGCAAGTGGATGCAAGTGTTTGTTAGTGGTTGCTCGCATATTACTCTTGGATGCATATACACACACATTAGGCACTAGATCGGCTCAATAACTTCCATATTGCATACGAATGCGTGTGCACTTTTTTATGAATGGAGTTGGATGTATCATCATATGGATGTTGCATTTTTGTGGATGGTTGTGCATGCATATAGAAATGATAAATATCATTAGGACTCTTTTGCATACATAATGGATACATGACACTAACATGATTTTCATTGAGGAGGTCAACTGAATCAGTGGACCGCCTGATTTTGCATAAGCTTAAGGACATGTACACACACCTTTGCATATGTTCATAAAAGCATTAGAAATCTTTTAAGGACAATGGATGCCTATGGTTGGTGGATGAGTAGATGGATGATGGATGGAAAGATATACATACTACTTAGCTTGGATATTTCGGAGACGAAATCCTTTTAAGTAGAGGAGATTGTAACACCCCGTAATTTTAGAAAAACACTAAAATGACAAATTAAAGAATATTTAATTTTTTGTAAGGGGAATTAAGTAAAACGTGCTCGCCATTGCGTTCGTCTCGGAATTTTGCTTGAGACAGAGTACGAGTTTGCGTAAAACAGACATCGTATGAAGAAGTTATGGAGATTAGAAGATTGCAAGTTTAAGCAGAATTATTAAATAAATTAAATAAACAATTCAATTCAAATTTCCAAATCCAGAGAGCGGGAAAAGTAGGTGGCCGGTGCCGACACCGGTGTCGACCCCTATGTAGGGGTGTCGACATAGGTACCGACCCCCCTTAAGGGATGTCGATATAGGTGTCGACCCCCATCCAGATCTGGGCAGATTTTCTGTTTCGTATGTAAACATGCTTTTTGTAACAACCCTGAATTTTGGGGAAAATTTAAAATCTTATTTTAAGTAATTTTAATAGGTTTTGGCTATTTACAATAATTTATTTTAAATAATAACGATTAAAAATTTATTTTATTTGAAGTAAGACTTTAAAATTTATATAAATTCCATTCCAAGCCCGAAAGGGTGCGGTAATTTCAATTTTTAGTTTTGAACTTTGAGAAATTGTATAAAATTGGTTTTAAATTGAAATTGGATAAAACAAGAAATGCTAGGTTCATATTGTCAATAACTATGTAATGAATTTAAGAAATTTAAATTTCAGATTATAATTTATAAGTTATGTCAAAATTAAAATTTTGAAAGGTCATTGTAGAATTTATATAATATATATATGACCCAAAAGGCTACTTTTCACATACGAAGGAATTTGGACTCGAAACCACTTCCATTGAGTCCGGAATGATGTTTCCGCATTTAAAAAGTATAAACACTTATATATTTGGAGTTTCGAAAACCATTTGTTTAAAAATGTATTTTTAATATTAAATATATAGCCCTTAAAAATAGGCATTTTTCAAAAAGTGTCCGTTTTCGACG
Organism: Allium sativum; assembly: GCA_030737875.1. Taxonomy (NCBI): domain Eukaryota; kingdom Viridiplantae; phylum Streptophyta; class Magnoliopsida; order Asparagales; family Amaryllidaceae; genus Allium; species Allium sativum. Next base: position 16,775,148 of record CM060922.1, on the reverse strand, counting down.
AAACCACTTTTGTTGGAACCGGAATGTCAAATTATTGCTAGATTTCAATTTTTAGAATTTTTTGAGCTAATATGTGAGCGTGGCAAAAGAAACATTGTTTGGTCAATTTCGGTCAAAATTAGTCGACTGAAAAATAGCCATTTTGCAAACAGTCTCAGAATTCAGCAAAATAAATTTTGTTAGGACCGTATTGATATAATGAAGCCAAAAATAATTTTTCGGGATTTTTCGAAGTTAGTATGTAGTCCCGGTAAAATTATTTGTACGGAAAAATTAGAAATAAGGACTTCAATTTTATAACTGAAAAACGGAGGCCAAGATGACAGTTTCGGCTAACGGCACAGGTCCAGATGAGTCCGGAATGGGGGCTAAATGGTATGAACGACAGTCATTGGGCCTGAATTGGAGTTCGGACCAAAACGGGCTAAGCGGGCCAATTAAATAATAATTAATTTACACTAATTTAATAATATTATATATAAATGTCGGGTTTCTCTTCTTCTTCTTCATCCGCATATTGCAGCCGCCGAAACCCATAACTCCTCCATTCTTTGACCTCCGATTTCTCTCCCGTTTCTCAAAGAAATTTAGCGTATGAGTACTCATTTCGAAGCTCTTCGCGAGCTCTTCGATTCTAGATAGGAAGCATCCGTCCCCGTACGTGCCTCGACGAAGCCGCCACACCCCCGTAAACCCGCCACCGTCGCACCCCCCCAGGGCCCCACAGCCGCCGCTGCACCCCCCTCCTCTGGCCGATCATAGGTCTCTCCAAGGCGGACCACCTCCAACAAACGGTTCGTCGTTCCATCAACTGTAGCTCCCGCAATCTGAAAACAAAGATTTGAACATTTTCCTAAGGTAAAAGCTTCAGATTTCGTCACGCTTATAAGCGTTGCAGAGTCAGTTGTTAAAGGCTGATTTTTAATTTTTCATATGAACTTGAATGCTAAATATTTCAGATCCGCAATCGTCTTGAATTCGAACATCAAATCTGACCAACTCGATTCATCTCAGATCCAACAGCGGTGAGAATTTATTTTTAATTAAATTTAATTTATTTAATTCTTTATTAATTCTTTGTTATTAAAGAATATTGACTGATCTGCTATGTAATGATATTTGAAATACAGATCTAGGTTGTTTATGACCATATGATGTTAGATCTACGAATCTAAATATTTGATCTAAAATTATTGGCTAATTAAAAGGATTATTTGTTAATTCATTTAAATCATCCCTCGTTGATTTGTCATATGCCATCAAAAATATCACCTTGTGTAGAATTTGGATGTGAAGTGTTAGATCTAAACTGGTTGGGTTATTTGTCTTTTTTTTTTTTGTGATTGCGATGACTTATATTTTACTATGTAAAACAAAAATGTAGAATTTGCGATGATATACATTTGAGTATGTAAATTAAAAGTTAGAAATTGGCGGTGACATGAATTTACATTTTATTTTGTAAATTCAATATTAAAATTTGGCGATGACATGAATTTACATTTTATTTTGTAAATTCAATATTAAAATTTGGCGATGACATGAATTTACATTTTATTTTGTAAATTCAATATTAAAATTTGGCGATGACATACCCGACACTCCTAGCTCAGTTGGTTAGAGGTGGGCGAATTGGGATGAGACATAGGTCTCAGGTTCGAGGGCCACCTCTGCCAATTTCTAGGGGTGACTACCTAGGTAGTGTGAAGGCGTTGAAAAATCGGGGTATGTCACTACCCGTGGGGTTTACTAAGACTGACAAGCAATGGCTTGAGTGAAGTCTTAGGTTCCACACGTAAATCAAAAAAAAAAAATTTGGCGATGACATGAATTTACATTTTATTTTGTAAATTCAACATTAAAATTTGGCTATGACATGAATTTACATTTTATTTTGTAAATTCAATATTAAAATTTGGCGATGACATGAATTTACATTTTATTTTGTAATTTCAATATTAAAATTTGGCGATGACATGAATTTACATTTTACTTTGTAAATTCAATATTAAAATTTGGCGATGACATGAATTTACATTTTATTTTGTAAATTCAATATTAAAATTTGGCGATGACATGAATTTACATTTTATTTTGTAAATTCAATATTAAAATTTGGCGATGACATGAATTTACATTTTATTTTGTAAATTCAATATTAAAATTTTGCGTTGACATAAAATTTACATTTTATTATGTAAATTAAAGTTAGAATTTTGCGTTGACATAAAATTTACATTTTATTATGTAAATTAAAGTTAGAATTTTGCGTTGATATAAAATTTACATTTTATTATGTAAATCAATGTTAGTATTTGGCGTTGTCATGAAGATGTACATTTTATTATGTAATTTAAAATTAGAATTTCTGATGACATAAAAATTTACATTTTTCCTAATGTAAATATGTATGAATTTCACCGTGTGTACATTTTACATTATTTTCAATGTAAATTAAATAGTAAACTTAACCGTAGGATGCCATTAACATTTTTAATGTTAATATAACACTATGGGTTGTCATTAACATTTTTAATGTTAATATTTAAAAGGAATTTAACCGTAGGAAGATTTACATTATTTTAATGAAATAAAAAGAATGGACTTTACATTATAATTAAAAAGTCAATTTTACATTGTAAAGAAGAATGAATTTTATATTGTAACTTGAGAATAGAAGTTTACATTTTGTTGAATGCAATTTCAAGAAAATGTGACAAGAATGAGAATTTACATTTTTCTTAATGTAAATATATAGAAATTTCATCGTATGTGAAATTTACATTTTTCTTAATGTAAATATACATGAATTTCACCGTATGTCCATTTTACATTATTTTTAATGTAAATTATATAGTAAATACAACGTAGGATAATTTTGCATTATTTTATAATGTAAATAAAAAGGGGATTTACAATGTAGGAAATTAACATTATTTATAATGTTAAGATAAAAGAATGACATCATAGGATAAATTGGCATTATTTATAATGTTAAGATAAAAGAATGACATCATAGGATAAATCGACATTATTTATAATGTTAAGATAAAAGAATGACATCATAGGATAAATCGACATTATTTATAATGTTAAGATAAAAGAATGATATCATAGGATAAATTGACATTATTTATAATGTTAAGATAAAAGAATGACATCATAGGATAAATTGACATTATTTATAATGTTAATATAAAAGAATGACATCGTATGATAAATTGACATTATTTATAATGTTAAGATAAAAGAATGACATCGTAGAATAAATTGACATTATTTATGATGTTAATAAAAAGAAAATTGACCGTAGGATAAGTTACATTATTTTATAATGTAATCTAAAGGAATTTTCACCGCATGAAATAAAATACATTTTTATATGTATTTCATGAATGAATTAGCATCGCATGAAATAAGATACATTTTTATGTGTATTTTATTAATGAATTAGCATCGCATGAAATAAAATACATTTTTATATGTATTTTATAAATGAACTAACACCGCATGAAATAAAAATACATTTTTATATGTATTTTATGAACGAATTAACATCGCATGAAATAAAATACATTTTTATATGAATTTTATGAATGAATTAACATCGCATGAAATAAAATACATTTTTATATGAATTTTATGAATGAATTTAGACCGCATGGAATAAATTACATTTCTATATGTAATTTATGAATGAATTAAAACCGCATGAAATAAAAATACATTTTTATATGTATTTTATGAATGAATTAACATCGCATGAAATAAAATACATTTTTATATGTAATTTATGAATGAATTTAGGCCGCATGAAATAAACTACATTTTTATAATGTAAACAAGAAGTAGGATTTACATTGTAAATAAAAATTAATATTTTTATATGTAATTAAAAACGATGAATTATAAATTACATTTTACATGTAAGGGTGAGATTAAAAGAAGGAATTGGATGGTGAAATATAATTTACATTTCATTGTAGATCATAGGAATTAAAGAAATAAAAAGGAGGAATTTATTATTCGATTATGATTTACATTTTCTTGTAAATAAAGAGATGAAAAGATAAAGAAGGAAAATATTCATAAGAATAAAGAGTTAAACGGGTTACGTTTATATATTTATATATAAATATAATTAAAATTAAACGAATCGAGCGCGGTAGTTCGCGTTTTAAAATTATATCTTTAAATGACTATACAAGAAGATCCGACCGTCGGATTTTCTTGAAACTGAAACCGCTAGGACCGTCTTGGAAAGGTCTTTCCAACGATATATACTACGTCAAAATCCAACGGTTAGATTTTGAGATATGTGAAAATCAAAATTGGTTGAAAACAGCGCCAGAATCGCCATTGACATGAATCGTCGTTGATTAAGGATTTAATTATTTTTAATTAAATAAAACAGGAAATAATCGTTAGAAATTAGAAATAACGATAGGGAAGAGTTTTCAATATATATATATATATACGAAGATTATTTGGAAAGACCGAGTTAATCTCATTCTAAATAATCAAACGACGATGAGAATTGAAGTAGAAGACGATTAATGAAGACCGTCAATCTTCCCCTCAGGAAGACAGCGATTGAGGTTTTGAATTGATTTGCTCCCAATTCGAGGTCATGATCGTCGTCCGAACGAACATGTCGATTGAACGGATTTGGCTTTCGCTCAGACCCAGAGCATAAGCGTATAAATGGATTGCATGTCTGACGTGGTACTCCTTTATACTGTATCTATTGATCTCTGCTAAACATATATCTGTTTGGTGTTTTACACCCTTCTCTGAGAAGTACGAGCTCAGAGGTTATATGTTGGCAGAAATCAATGATATGGTATGGATTGACGATGTGGCATGCCAAGATGCATGTGATCAAGGCTTTGTTGAAAAGCAGGCCTTGTGGGATGATCAAAGCATAGCTTGTTTAGGCATAGCTTTGTGTATGACGTGACTTCACGAGCCTCACACACCGGCGGAGTCTAAAACGGGAGAAGGGAACGCAGGGAGAGCAGCATGTTTCTTTCTAGCTAGAAGTGGTGTCATGGTATGGAGCCCAGACATTTTACTTATGTGGATGATGGAATGAGGCGCCTCAGATGATAGGTCCCATAGGACCGGGAAACATGTGTTCAGGAATAACTAATCCACAAAGCTGTATGTGTGGACCGGCCCTACAGGATCCAAGGGTTCTCTGCGGGGAATCCTGAGACACTGGCTAGAGTGTCTCGAATCGGTAAGGAGCTCCTCCCTAGCCTTTACTCAGATGGAAACCCAAACTCCAAATACGACCATGCGGTTTTGATTGTATTACTAGTACGGAGGCATAGCATATGGTACCTATGCTTCCTAGGATTGATACATTTATTTTGAAATGTTTTATTATACACTAATAATAATATTAAACTCGTATTTGCCGTACTTAGCATGTTTAATCACCATAAGGAAAAACTCTATCCTCTGTTGTGCGTTGCATTGTGTGATGGGACTTGAGTCTTATGGTGATTTCATTTTTCTAAAAAGCATTGCGATGTTGTACGATTCATTTATCTGCTTGTTCTGACACTTTAAATTATGCACGACAATCCATTGAGTAAACCCGTTCCGCATTAGCGGCGTGGTCTTTGGATTTGTCATATTATTATTAATAAACTAGTTAAGAATTCTCATACCAGTCCCACGACTGACCCGTAGTTTGTTTCACCTTTTTGCAAACTCGGGTGCCCTCTTTTCACACGGGCAGCCAAGTAAACAGGTTCATTCTTCGCCTGGAGTCTTGTCTTGGAGTTGCTTATTACCTTTACTTGGATTTTCTTTTGTGGAAAGGTGATGACTTGGAGCTTTGAAGACATCTATCATTTCTCTTTTTTGCATTTTTTTTCTCTTTAATGTCAGACATTAAACTTGTTTCATTTCGTATTGCTTATTTCGGGAGTTGGAACTTATTTCAGTTTCTGCAAACTTGATGTAATAATTTGGAATTCTGTGACTGTTGGGATTCTGTGATTGATGACATTATATTTCCGCTGCTATAATGTTATTATTCTATGGTTTTTCCTCTGCTATGTTGTATCAGTGATATGTATTGTTATATTTATGTTGTATTCCATATGTTTATTCCTTACTTTCACCTAGTGGAGGTTTGGGGTTATCACAGTTGGTATCGGAGCTTTGGTTACACTTAGCTTTGGAATATAACATATTTATGACAAATTCGTTTACATAGAATCACAATATTCTATGGCGAACATTTCATGAGATACATAATAGCCAGTCACTTTCGTCATCTTTTCATTCATCCTTCGATCTTTTCTATCTCTTAGAATCACCATTACAGTTGTTCTGACTCTTCCCTTGATCGTACAGAACTAACTAAAAATAGGTACTCGTGCCGCTAGAACTAGTAGAGATAGAGCAAGGAGGCAAGATGCTACTGGAACTGAGGAGCTTTATTTCCAGCAACACGGTTAAGAAATTAGAAACTAAAACATTTTACGTTCTCTAGGTTAGTTTCTACTCTTCTATTTCTCCTTTTCCTTTTGGAGGACGAAAAGTTCTTAAGTGGGGGAGATTGTAACAACCCTGAATTTTGGGGAAAATTTAAAATCTTATTTTAAATAATTTTAATAGGTTTTGGCTATTTACAATAATTTATTTTAAATAATAATGATTAAAAATTTATTTTATTTGAAGTAAGACTTTAAAATTTATATAAATTCCATTCCAAGTCCGAAAGGGTGCGGTAATTTCAATTTTTAGTTTTGAACTTTGAGAAATTGTATAAATTTGGTTTTAAATCGAAATTGGATAAAACAAAAAATGCTAGGTTCGTATTGTCAATAACTATGTAATGAATTTAAGAAATTTAAATTTTAGATTATAATTTATAAGTTATGCCAAAATTAAAATTTTGAAAGGTCATTGTAGAATTTATATAATATATATATGGCCCAAAAGGCTACTTTTCACATACGAAGGAATTTGGACTCGAAACCACTTCCATTGAGTCCGGAATGATGTTTCTGCATTTAAAAAGTATAAACACTTATATATTTTGAGTTTCGAAAATCATTTGTTTAAAAATGTATTTTTAATATTAAATATATAGCCCTTAAAAATAGGCATTTTTCAAAAAAAGTTTCCGTTTTCGACGAAACCACTTTTGTTGGAACCAGAATGTCGAATTATTGCTATGTTTAAATTTTTAGAATTTTTTGAGCTAATATGTGAGCGTGGCAAAAGAAACTGTGTTTGGTCAATTTCGGTCAAAATTAGTCGACTGAAAAATAGCCATTTTGCAAACAGTCTCAGAATTCGGCGAAATAAATTTTGTTAGGACCGTATTGACATAATGAAGCCAAAAATAATTTTTCGGGATTTTTCGGAGTTAGTATGTAGTCCCGGTAAAATTATTTGTACGGAAAAATTAGAAATAAGGACTTAAATTTTAAAACTGAAAAACGGAGGCTAAGATGACAGTTTGGGCTAACGGAACAGGTCCAGATGTGTAACATCCGCGATTTTTGACCATTCAAATCGACAATGATCCTCAATGTCGACATAAACAAGTCAAAAATATGGATAGTTATTGGGATTTATAAAAGAAAAAGAAGGGAAGAAGAAAAACAAACACAGAATATCATAGCGGAAGGACAAAATATAATAATTAAATAATAGTTCATGAAGCTATTAAAACATACATTTGATTTTAATTTACGACAATTATCTGAGTTAACTAAAATAAACATACCAACATTTTCAGCGGAATAAATAATAATACATCTAGCAAGCTCCATCTTCATCTTCTTAAAGTCATCTTCAATGACTGAAAACTCAAGCTGACCCGAGCGTATTACATAAAAAGAAACACAACAAACACTCGGATCAAAACTAAATCATTCTCATATTAGTTAAATCAAATTTCATGCAATAATATGAGTGCAATAACTTAAGAGATGTTACGGGAATTTTCCATCTCTTAAGGATCCGTCAAACTAATACTATATAATAGAATACGCTATTATAATAATGTCTATGGTTAAGTATAACATAATAAAATAATGTAAGCGGGATTACCATTATTAGCCTTACACCGTTTATACCGTTGCCGTACAGTTTGCATATAACACACCAGTACGTCGGCGGATAGGGATGCGCCATGATACGACAACGTTAAATCAAAATCGTAGGGGGCTCGATCAGGATAAATATGACAAGGCATCGAGGCAATACCCATCAGTAGTGATTCTACCGGATTGCAGACCCAGGCCGGTGGTAACGCATAGCCGCAACTACCGCCCACCCCAGACATACCCCCAAAATCAATCAAAGGTGCCAATCAATCATAAAGTATATATATAGTATCGAAGAAGTATGCCTGCTCAGAGTAGCTAACTCAATTAACCTGGGTATGACTCCTGTTTTAGTCATTTTAATTATGACCCGAAGGTCAAGGCTATCCATCATCGTTCTCTTTCTTCAAATCTAGTAATCGCCTCCAAATCCATCCAACACCATTTCTGGAACTTCACCGCGTACACAGTTGTTAAAGTTGTTTTCGGTATTGGCAGAGATTATGACAATATCCGATCCCGGTCTCTTTAACAACCAATCGTTTACATTTTTCACACCGGTCAGTTCTTTTACATTTCCAAGAGGTTCATACTTCATATCAAAATATTAGATTTTCAAAATCATTCAATATTCAAGATAGAATATTATTTATACTAAAATCTCCATTTAAACCAGTTAAAATCTTGAAACAATTCCAACTTTAATAATTTGGATATTAAAATAGTTAACAGTATATTTAAAATAGTTTAGATATATAATTGAAATAGTTTGAAAATAAATAGTTTGTAATTAAAATAGAATTTATCAAATTTATCAAATATATAGTTAAACCATTAAGTAATTTATAAAATAAATAGTAAATTTTAAAATGATTTATTTAAAATAATTTATAAAATAAAATAGCAATAAAGTAAAATAGTTTATAAAGAAAAATAATAATTATTAAAATAGTTTATAAAATTATTTGAGATACTATAGTTGGAATTAGAATCGTTTCTCTAACATTTTCAATTAAACTTGAAGTCAAATTTCAACTTCAATTCAACCAACTCAATTTTCAATAATTCCATCGATCAAACTTCCAATTTACGTTCATTTCAATTCGATCAAATTAATTCAACTAGTTACATTCCAAATCAGATTCTCATTTTCAATAATTTCATTTTATGTCAAATATCGAGTTCATAATTCATATATAATTCAAATCAATGTTGATTCATAATAAAATTCAAATGTGGGTGAAACCATTCAATTTCAATAAATTCGATTTATATTATATTTCACTACTTATTTAGCTTCAGTTACAATACAAATTTATTTCCTTTTTTTTATATATTTCAAAATTCAAGGTTCAAGTTCAAAGGGAATAAATTATAAAACATCGCTTATATTGTCTTTAAAACAATATTTCAAAATTCATGGTTAAAACAAATTTTATTTAACCAACCGGTGTCCGTATATAATTTTCTATCCTGTGGCCAAGTAATACTTAAATTTTAATTTTAGTATTTTGGGAAGGATATATATCATTTCAATCCAAATCAGGGTCATAGGTATTTATCATTTCAGCCTACGTTCTTAATTCATTTTAATGATTAAACCCCGGGTTTATTCGATGCCCGTAACATCTAGGGTAATGGTTGGGATTAATAAAAAAAATCAATAAACGTATATAAACAATGTCGATAACAAGATGAATTACATATCAATACATTAAATATATAATTTCAAGGCATCCATCAAAATCAACACATCTAGACAGTTCAATATAAAACAAGAAATTAATTTACAACCGTACAGCTTATATCAACAGTTAAACTAAATTATACAGTCTATGCAGATTTAACATAATAATAAATTTAAACAGTCAAACAGCAACCAAAGCAATCATATCATAACATGAATTTAATTTAACTAACAATCGAATATTTTAGTTAGGTGTGAGTTGAACTCACCTTCAGTGGCACAGAAATAGAGACGATAACAGAGAGGCGCAGAAATGAACGGCACAGAAACTTCAACGAACTGGACAAACAAATTACGGTTAAAACATGTACAAACCGAGTAGCATTTTATTTCAAAAAAAATAAAAAAAATGATTTTATATATATATGTACACATAACGCAACAGATGAAAGGAAAACATTGGATTGGTCTCATGAAAGTCACGCATTAAAACACCTAACACTTCCAATGCTCATTTTCTTTATATCTTACATTCCCATTCACTTCACATGCACTACCAGCATTTGCATTTTTTTTCAAGTTCGGGTTCCTCTTCCTTTTTTTTTCTTTTTTTTTCCTTATTACACGCAACTACCAGAAAGAAATTTGGTTTACATTCATCCCAAAGATTTATAACGCATGGTGTAAATACAGAGTAGACAACTATTGTTTTTCATTCCCTGCAACATATATTATAATATGTGCATGTATCTCATAAAGGTGTATATTACAAAGGTGTACTGCATCTTAAGTTTCAAAACAAAATTTGGTGACAAACCAAAAGTAAACAACTCAAACCCAACATAAATTCTTTTCCAAATAGCCTCCACGGTTAGAACATCAAAAATTAGAATTGGTTTTTATCCCTTCCTACAGTATGTATTTTTAACTCAAATGGCTTCATAAATTAAAGTTTAAACAAAATATACATATATATTAAAGTATGGTTTCTCAACTAATTTAGCAGGTCAAAACTGAATCTCGGTTTCTATAACAAAAAAAAACAAAGAAAATAAAATAAAAAAAATAAAGATAAAAGAGAAAGTCAGTAAATTTACCTTGTGAAGGAGATTGGAGTTTGGAAGAAGAAATGTTTGAGGGAGAGAGCAAACGGGTTTCTCAGCAAAAGGAATGATAATACATAAGGGTGAATAAGTTTCTCAGAAAAGGAATAAATAATGTATATAATGGAACCATCGCGTAATCAATATTTCAAGGCCTTTCAAATTTTTCTAACGTCAGTTGATTTCTGAATTAATGGCTGAGTTGTCAAAAGCTTTCCTAATAAGCTAAGTTTTAAAGGAATGAGATAAATACATTTTAAATGTAATTAATGTTCCTGTTTACTGTCAATCAAATTTTTAATGCGAACGTTAACGTATTTAAATGAAATAAAATGTACATAAATTTATACTTTAAATTTGTGCTAGGAAAATGTAAAGTTTCCTGAAATCCAACATTCATTTTTAGTTATCAAAAATTCTATATTCAACAAATGACAACCGTACTTTGCATATAACAAATTTCAAAAATATTACCATAACATATGACCTTTTAATAGTTCAAATTTAGTAATAATTTTTTTTTATATTTCATCTTCTATTAAATAAAATAAATTGTGTGAAATTATGGGATGTTACAATCTCCCCAACTCAAAACTTTTCGTCCTCGAAAAGGCATGTAGTAGGAAATTTTTCATTTAATATTTTTAACCATAATTCATATATATATATATATATATATATTCTCGCATTCGATTCATTTCAAAGGTATTAACTTACTTGCTTATTTAATCAAAATAAATTTACAAATAAAGTCAAAGATACAAATAAAAGCCTCCAAACAATCATATTTACATTTGTTATATTTCATTTTTTTCCATTCATCTCCAATGTTAATGCTTGGTTTATTATATATTTCCTTCTATCATTATTTAATTTATTTACATTCACACCTTGGCATCCATTTTATCAATAATTATATAGATTTACATCCAGTTCATTTTACTTTTGAGTTGATTCACTTCAGTTTTATTGCATTTATGCCTATTCATTTACAATTATTTTAACGAATTCAGTTGAGTCAATTTTTTTTACCACATTTACCTTTTCAACCTTTTTCTTTCCCATTTAAATCGAATGTATTATATTCGAACATTAATTTTCATTTACGCACTCCATTAATTTTGTCACTTAGGCTTAATTTACTTATAGTTCAAATTCCTATAAATTTCCAATTTACCATCAAATTTAGTGTACATTTCTTAAGTAAATGTCAAATTCATCATTTTCTCTTATTTATTTCCTTTAAGTGATATTATCATTTATTTTTCCGCTATACTCTAATTCAATTTATATTGAAGTCCAATCCTTATCACTTAAGTTCCATTTGTTTGTATAACATTCTATTGCCTATTTATTTAGCATTCGAAACTTCACAAACATATTGGTAAATTATTACTATGCAATATAATGTAATATAGTATCATTTAATATGTCTATTTCAATTAGTATTACATATTCAACCATTTAGGTGCATTTCCATGTTATATTCATTCTTTATTTCAATTTTTTTTTCATTCCATTATATTTCTTTAACAAGTTCATTTTTTTCTTATACACTTCCATGTCATTTCCATTTATTCATATAACTAGTTTTCTATTTGGGCATCGTTATTCATTAGTGAAATAAATTTACTTAAGTTCCTTACCTACATTCATATTCATTTTCATTATTCACCATTTGCAAATTTCTAAGAGATAACTTTATTTTATTCCACTTAGATTCATTTTATTTATCTCAAGATTCAAAGGTCTAAAATTTCAAGTTTAGTTCATTACTTCAACCATTCAAGAACTTAAGAATTCAACTTTGGGTTCATTTCCATATCACTTTCAAAAAGTTTCATATATTGTATCTTTTATATCAAACCAAAATATAAAAGATTTAAATGAAATTTAGTTTTCTCAAGCAAAGTATAAAATTTTTAAGTGGTCTCCCCCACTTAGTCTCTTGAAAATAATGTCGATGATGCGTGCACTCATCACCGAGATTATTTTCCCAAGGCAAAAGGGGAAGTATACACTTATTTCAAAATTCATTTGAAAACTATTTCTATATGAAATAACTTTTTAAAATATAAAGATATTATTTCAAAACATTTGCAAAACAATATTACAAAGCCACCCGAAATTTAAATTCCCAAATTCATACTTAACTTCTTATTTCACTACCAATTAATTTTCAATATTTCATTATCAGTTTATTTAATATTTCTTTCTTAAACCATTCGATAACCAATAGTTTTAAATTATTGATTAATCGAGTAATGAATGATGAAAATTCAATATTATCATCAACAAAATCAAAATTCATATATTTCAAATAATTCTATATATAATTAAAATATAATTCAAAACAATATTATGTCAGTAAGCCCTATTCGAGTGTTTAGAAATCCCTATCGATACATTGGTGTCCCAAGTACCGACTAGAATTCATAAATACTCAACAGAACAAATAAACACAATACAAAACCATTTTATATAAAATTACAAGTATGCTCTCTCATATACACTCAAACTCATTCTAGGGTATAACTACCCTATCTCTAATGAGTTAATCCCAAATATAGCCAAGGTTTTCACTAAACCAAAGCTCTGATACCAAATGTAACATCCGCGATTTTTGACCGTTCAAATCGATAATGATCCTCAATGTCGACATAAACAAGTCAAAAATATGGATAGTTATTGGGATTTATAAAAGAAAAAGAAGGGAAGAAGAAAAACAAACACAGAATATCATAGCGGAAGGACAAAATATAACAATTAAATAGTAGTTCGTGAAGCTGTTAAAACATACATTTGATTTTAACTTACGACAATTATCAGAGTTAACTAAAATAAACATACCAACATTTGCAGCGGAATAAATAATAATACATCTAGAAAGCTCCATCTTCATCTTCTTAAAGTCATCTTCAATGACTGAAAACTCAAGCTGACCCAAGCGTATTACATAAAAAGAAACACAACAAACACTCGGATCAGAACTAAATCATTCACATATTAGTTAAATCAAATTTCATGCAATAATATGAGTGCAATAACTTAAGAGATGTTACGGGAATTTTCCATCTCTTAAGGATCCGTCAAACTAATACTATATAATAGAATACGCTATTATAATAATGTCTATGGTTAAGTATAACATAATAAAATAATGTAAGCGGGATTACCATTATTACCCTTACACCGTTTATACCGTTGCCGTACAGTTTGCATATATCACACTAGTACGTCGGCAGAAAGGGATGCGCCGTGATACGACAACGTTAAATCAAAATCGTAGGGGGCTCGATCAGGATAAATATGACAAGGCATCGAGGCAATACCCATCAGTAGTGATTCTACCGGATTGCGGACCCAGGCCGGTGGTAACGCATAGCCGCAACTACCGCCCACCCCAGACATACCCCCAAAATCAATCAAAGGCGCCAATCAATCACAAAGTATATATATAGTATCGAAGAAGTATGCCTGCTCAGAGTAGCTAACTCAATTAACCTGGGTATGACTCCTGTTTTAGTCGTTTTAATTATGACCCGAAGGTCAAGGCTATCCATCATCGTTCTCTTTCTTCAAATCCAGTAATCGCCTCCAAATCCATCCAACACCATTTCTGGAACTTCACCGCGTACACAGTTGTTAAAGTGGTTTTCCGTATTGGCAGAGAGTATGACAATATCCGATCCCGGTCTCTTTAACAACCAATCGTTTACATTTTTAACACTGGTCAGTTCTTTTACATTTCAAAGAGGTTCATACTTCATATCTAAATATTAGATTTTCAAAATCATTCAATATTCAAGATAGAATATTATTTATACTAAAATCTCCATTTAAACCAGTTAAAATCTTGAAACAATTCCAACTTTAATAATTTGGATATTAAAATAGTTAACAATATATTTAAAATAGTTTAGATATATAATTGAAATAGTTTGAAAATAATTAGTTTGTAATTAAAATAGAATTTATCAAATTTATTAAATATATAGTTAAAACATTAAGTAATTTATAAAATAAATAGTAAATTTTAAAATGATTTATTTAAAATAATTTATAAAATAAAATAGCAATAAAGTAAAATAGTTTATAAAGAAAAATAATTATTATTAAAATAGTTTATAAAATGATTTGAGATACTATAGTTGGAATTAGAATCGTTTCTCTAACATTTTCAATTAAACTTGAAGTCAAATTTCAACTTCAATTCAACCAACTCAATTTTCAATAATTCCATCGATTAAACTTCCAATTTACGTTCATTTCAATTCGATCAAATTAATTCAACTAGTTACATTCAAATCAGATTCTCATTTTCAATAATTTCAATTTATGTCAAATATCGAGTTCATAATTCATATATAATTCAAATCAATGTTGATTCATAATAAAATTCAAAGGTGGGTGAAACCATTCAATTTCAATAAATTCGATTTATATTATATTTCACTACTTATTTAGCTTCAGTTACAATACAAATTTATTTCCCTTTTTTTATATATTTCAAAATTCAAGGTTCAAGTTCAAAGGGAATAAATTATAAAACATCGCTTATATTGTCTTTAAAACTATATTTCAAAATTCATGGTTAAAACAAATTTTATTTAACCAACCGGTGTCCGTATATAATTTTCTATCCTGTGGCCAAGTAATACTTAAATTTTAATTTTAGTATTTTGGGAAGGATATATATCATTTCAATCCAAATCAGGGTCATATGTATTTATCATTTCAACCTACGTTCTTAATTCATTTTAATGATTAAACCCCGAGTTTATTCGATGCCCGTAACATCTAGGGTAATGGTTGGGATTAATCAAAAAAAATCAATAAACGTATATAAACAATGTCGATAACAAGATGAATTACATATCAATACATTAAATATATAATTTCAAGGAATCCATCAAAATCAACACATCTAGACAGTTCAATATAAAACAAGAAATTAATTTACAACCGTATAGCTTATATCAACAGTTAAACTAAATTATACAGTCTATACAGATTTAACATAATAATAAATTTAAACAGTCAAACAGCAACCAAAGCAATCATATCATAACATGAATTTAATTTAACTAACAATCGAATATTTTAGTTAGGTGTGAGTTGAACTCACCTTTAGTGGCACAGAAATAGAGACGATAAAAGAGAGGCGTAGAAATGAACGGCACAGAAACTTCAACGAACTGGACAAAAAAATTACGGTTAAAACATGTACAAACCGAGTAGCATTTTATTTCAAAAAATATAAAAAAAAAATGATTTTTTATATATATATATACACATAACGCAACAGATGAAAGGAAAACATTGGATTGGTCTCATGAAAGTCACGCATTAAAACACCTAACACTTCCAATGCTCATTTTCTTTATATCTTACATTCCCATTCACTTCACATGCACTGCCAGCGTTTGCATTTTTTTCAAGTTCGGGTTCCTTTTCCTTTTTTTTTCTTATTACACGCAACTACCTGAAAGAAATTTGGTTTACATTCATCCCAAAGATTTATAACGCATGGTGTAAATACACAGTAGACAACTATTGTTTTTCATTCCCTGCAACATATATTATAATATGTGCATGTATCTCATAAAGGTGTATATTACAAAGGTGTACTGCATCTTAAGTTTCAAAACAAAATTTGGTGACAAACCAAAAGTAAACAACTCAAACCCAACATAAATTCTTTTCCAAATAGCCTCCACGGTCAGAACATCAAAAATTAGAATTGGTTTTTATCCCTTCCTACAGTATGTATTTTTAACTCAAATGGCTTCATAAATTAAAGTTTAAACAAAATATACATATATATTAAAGTATGGTTTCTCAACTAATTTAGCAGGTCAAAACTGAATCTCGGTTTCAATAACAAAACAAAACAAAGTAAAGAAAATAAAAAAATAAAGATAAAAGAGAAAGTCAGTAAATTTACCTTGTGAAGGAGATTGGAGTTTGGAAGAAGAAATGTTTGTGGGAGAGAGCAAACGGGTTTCTCAGCAAAAGGAATGATAATACATAAGGGTGAATAAGTTTCTCAGAAAAGGAATAAATAATGTATATAATGGAACCATCGCGTAATCAATATTTCAAGGCCTTTCAAATTTTTCTAACGTCAGTTGATTTCTGAATTAATGGCTGAGTTGTCAAAAGCTTTCCTAATAAGCTAAGTTTTAAAGGAATGAGATAAATACATTTTAAATGTTATTAATGTTCCTGTTTACTGTTAATCAAATTTTTAATGCGAACGTTAACGTATTTAAATGAAATAAAATGTACATAAATTTATACTTTAAATTTGTGCTAGGAAAATGTAAAGTTTCCTGAAATCCAACATTCATTTTTAGTTATCAAAAATTCTATATTCAACAAATGACAACCGTACTTTGCATATAACAAATTTCAAAAATATTACCATAACATTTGACCTTTTAATATTTCAAATTTAGTAATATTTTTTTTATATATTTCATCTTCTATTAAATAAAATAAATTGTGTGAAATTATGGGATGTTACAAGATGAGTCCGGAATGGGGGCTAAATGGTATAAACGACAGTCGTTGGGCCTGAATTGGAGTTCGGACCAAAAGGGGCTAAGTGGGCCAATTAAATAATAATTAATTTACCCTAATATAATAATATTATATATAAACGTCGGGTTTCTCTTCTTCTTCTTCATCCGCATATTGCAGCCGCCGAAACTCATAACTCCTCCATTCTTTGACCTCCGATTTCTCTCCCGTTTCTCAAAGAAATTTAGCGTATGAGTACTCATTTCGAAGCTCTTCGCGAGCTCTTCGATTCTAGATAGGAAGCATCCATCCCCGTGCCTCGACGAAGCCGCCACATCCCCGCAAACCCGCCGCTGTCGCACCCCCCGGGCTCCACTGCCGCCACCGCACCCCCCTCCTCTGGCCGATCATAGGTCTCTCCAAGGCGGACCACCTCCAACAAACGGTTCGTCGTTTCATCAACTGTAGCTCCCGCAATCTGAAAACAAAGATTTGAACATTTTCCTAAGGTAAAAGCTTCAGATTTCGTCACGCTTATAAGCGTTGCAGAGTCAGTTGTTAAAGGCTGATTTTTTATTTTTCATATGAACTTGAATGCTAAATGTTTCAGATCCGCAATCGTCTTGAATTCGAACATCAAATCTGACCAAACTCGATTCATCTCAGATCCAACAACGGTGAGAATTTATTTTTAATTAAATTTAATTTATTTAATTATTTATTAATTCTTTGTTATTAAAGAATATTGACTGATCTGCTATGTAATGATATTTGAAATACAGATCTAGGTTGTTTATGACCATATGATGTTAGATCTACGAATCTAAATATTTGATCTGAAATTATTGGCTAATTAAAAGGATTATTTGTTAATTCATTTAAATCATCCCTCGTTGATTTGTCATATGCCATTAAAAATATCACCTTGTGTAGAATTTGGATGTGAAGTGTTAGATCTAAACCGGTTGGGTTATTTGTCTTTTTTTTTTGTGATTGCGATGATTTATATTTTAGTATGTAAAACAAAAATGTAGAATTTGCGATGATATACATTTGAGTATGTAAATTAAAAGTTAGAAATTGGCAATGACATGAATTTACATTTTATTTTGTAAATTCAATATTAAAATTTGGCGATGACAAGAATTTACATTTTATTTTGTAAATTCAATATTAAAATTTGGCGATGACATGAATTTACATTTTATTTTGTAAATTCAATATTAAAATTTGGCGATGACATGAATTTACATTTTACTTTGTAAATTCAATATTAAAATTTGGCGATGACATGAATTTACATTTTATTTTGTAAATTCAATATTAAAATTTGGAGATGACATGAATTTACATTTTACTTTGTAAATTCAATATTAAAATTTGGCGATGACATGAATTTACATTTTACTTTGTAAATTCAATATTAAAATTTGGCGATGACATGAATTTACATTTTATTTTGTAAATTCAATATTAAAATTTGGCGATGACATGAATTTACATTTTATTTTGTAAATTCAATATTAAAATTTTGCGTTGACATAAAATTTACATTTTATTATGTAAATTAAAGTTAGAATTTTGCGTTGACATAAAATTTACATTTTATTATGTAAATTAAAGTTAGAATTTTGCGTTGATATAAAATTTACATTTTATTATGTAAATCAATGTTAGTATTTGGCGTTGTCATGAAGATGTACATTTTATTATGTAATTTAAAATTAGAATTTGTGATGACATAAAAATTTACATTTTTCCTAATGTAAATATGTATGAATTTCTCCGTGTGTACATTTTACATTATTTTCAATGTAAATTAAATAGTAAACTTAACCGTAGGATGCCATTAACATTTTTAATGTTAATATAACACTATGGGTTGTCATTAACATTTTTAATGTTAATATTTAAAAGGAATTTAACCGTAGGAAGATTTACATTATTTTAATGAAATAAAAAGAATGGACTTTACGTTGTAATTAAAAAGTCAATTTTACATTGTAAAGAAGAATGGATTTTATATTGTAACTTGAGAATAGAAGTTTACATTTTGTTGAATGCAAATTGAAGAATATGTGACAAGAATGAAAATTTACCTTTTTCTTAATGTAAATATATAGAAATTGCACCGTATGTGAAATTTACATTTTTCTTAATGTAAATATACATGAATTTCACCGTATGTCCATTTTACATTATTTTTAATGTAAATTATATAGTAATTACAACGTAGGATAATTTTGCATTATTTTATAATGTAAATAAAAAGGGGATTTACACTGTAGGAAATTAACATTATTTATAATGTTAAGATAAAAGAATGACATCATAGGATAAATTAACATTATTTATAATGTTAAGATAAAAGAATGACATCATAGGATAAATTGACATTATTTATAATATTAAGATAAAAGAATGACATCATAGGATAAATCGACATTATTTATAATGTTAAGATAAAAGAATGACATCATAGGATAAATTGACATTATTTATAATGTTAAGATAAAAGAATGACATCATAGGATAAATTGACATTATTTATAATGTTAAGATAAAAGAATGACATCATAGGATAAATTGACATTATTTATAATGTTAATATAAAAGAATGACATGGTATGATAAATTGACATTATTTATAATATTAAGATAAAAGAATGACATCGTAGAATAAATTGACATTATTTATGATGTTAATAAAAAGAAAATTGACCGTAGGATAAGTTACATTATTTTATAATGTAATCTAAAGGAATTTTCACCGCACGAAATAAAATACATTTTTAAATGTATTTCATGAATGAATTAGCATCGCATGAAATAAGATACATTTTTATGTGTATTTTATTACTGAATTAGCATCGCATGAAATAAAATACATTTTTATGTGTATTTTATAAATGAACTAACACCGCATGAAATAAAAATACATTTTTATATGTATTTTATGAATGAATTAACATCGCATGAAATAAAATACATTTTTATATGAATTTTATGAATGAATTAACATCGCATGAAATAAAATACATTTTTATATGAATTTTATGAATGAATTTAGACCGCATGGAATAAATTACATTTCTATATGTAATTTATGAATGAATTAACACCGCATGAAATAAAAATACATTTTTATATGTATTTTATGAATGAATTAACGTCCCATGAAATAAAATACATTTTTATATGTAATTTATGAATGAATTTAGGCCGCATAAAATAAACTACATTTTTATAATGTAAACAAGAAGTAGGATTTACATTGTAAATAAAAATTAATATTTTTATATGTAATTAAAAACGATGAATTATAAATTACATTTTACACGTAAGGGTGAGATTAAAAGAAGGAATTGGATGGTGAAATATAATTTACATTTCATTGTAGATCATAGGAATTAAAGAAATAAAAAGGAGGAATTTATTATTCGATTATGATTTACATTTTCTTGTAAATAAAGAGATGAAAAGATAAAGAAGGAAAATATTCATAAGAATAAAGAGTTAAATGGGTTACGTTTATATATTTATATATAAATATAATTAAAATTAAACGAATCGAGCGCGGTAGTTCGCGTTTTAAAATTATATCTTTAAATGACTATACAAGAAGATCCGACCGTCGGATTTTCTTAAAACTGAAACCGCTAGGACCGTCTTGGAAAGTTCTTTCCAACGATATATACTACGTCAAAATCCAACGGTTAGATTTTGAGATATGTGAAAATCAAAATTGGTTGAAAACAGCGCCAGAATCGCCATTGACATGAATCGTCGTTGATTGAGGATTTAATTATTTTTAATTAAATAAAACAGGAAATAATCGTTAGAAATTAGAAATAATGATAAGGAAGAGTTTTCAATATATATATAAATATATACGAAGATTATTTGGAAAGGCCGAGTTAATCTCATTCCAAATAATCAAACGACGATGAGAATTGAAGTAGAAGACGATTAATGAAGACCGTCAATCTTCCCCTCAGGAAGACAGCGATTGAGGCTTTGAATTGATTTGCTCCCAGTTCGAGGTCATGATCGTCGTCCGACCGAACATGTTGATTGAACGGATTTGGCTTTCGCTCAGACCTAGAGCATAAGCGTATAAATGGATTGCATGTCTGACGTGGTACTCCTTTATACTGTATCTATTGATCTCTGCTAAACATATATCTGTTTGGTGTTTTACACCCTTCTCTGAGACGTACGAGCTCAGAGGTTATATGTTGGTAGAAATCAATGATATGGTATGGATTGACGATGTGGCATGCCAAGATGCATGTGATCAAGGCTTTGTTGAAAAGCAGGCCTTATGGGATGATCAAAGCATAGCCTGTTTAGGCATAGCTTTGTGTATGACGTGACTTCACGAGCCTCACACACCGGCGGAGTCTAAAACGGGAGAAGGGAACGCAGGGAGAGCAGCATGTTTCTTTCTAGCTAGAAGTGGTGTCATGGTATGGAGCCCAGACATTTTACTTATGTGGATGATGGAATGAGGCACCTCGGATGATAGGTCCCATAGGACCGGGAAACATGTGTTCAGGAATAACTAATCCACAAAGTTGTATGTGTGGACCGGCCCTGCAGGATCCAAGGGTTCTCTGCGGGGAATCCTGAGACACTGGCTAGAGTGTCTCGAATCGGTAAGGAGCTTCTCCCTAGCCTTGACTCAGATGGAAACCCAAACTCCAAATACGACCATGCGGTTTTGATTGTATTACTAGTACGGAGGCATAGCATATGGTACCTATGCTTCCTAGGATTGATACATTTATTTTGAAATGTTTTATTATACACTAATAATAATATTAAACTCGTATTTGCCGTACTTAGCATGTTTAATCACCATAAGGGAAAACTCTATCCTCTGGTGTGTGTTGCATTGTGTGATGGGACTTGAGTCGTATGGTGATTCCATTTTTCTAAAAAGCATTGCGATGTTGTACGATTCATTTATCTGCTTGTTCTGACACTTCAAATTATGCACGACAATCCATTGAGCAAACCCGTTCCGCATTAGTGGCATGGTCTTTGAATTTGTCATATTATTATTAATAAACTAGTTAAGAATTCTCATACCAGTCCCACGACTGACCCGTAGTTTGTTTCACCTTTTTGCAAACTCGGGTGCCCTCTTTTCACACGGGCAGCCAAGTAAACAGGTTCATTCTTTGCTTGGAGTCTTGTCTTGGAGTTTCTTATTACCTTTACTTGGATTTGCTTTTGTGGAAAGGTGATGACTTGGAGCTTTGAAGACATCTGTCATTTCTCTTTTTTGCATTTTTTTTTCTCTTTTTGATGTCAAACATTAAACTTGTTTCATTTCGTATTGCTTATTTCGGGAGTTGGAACTTATTTCAGTTTCTGCAAACTTGATGTAATAATTTGGAATTCTATGACTGCTGGGATTATGTGATTGATGACATTATATTTCCGCTGCTATAATGTTATTATTCTATGGTTTTTCCTCTGCTATGTTGTATCAGTGATATGTATTGTTATATTTATGTTGTATTCCATATGATTATTCCTTACTTTCACCTAGTGGAGGTTTGGGGTTATCACACTTTTTGACCCGATATGTTGACCCAAGGCTATAAATAAGACCCCATTTTCACTCTTTTTCTCACCTTCAACAATGGCAACGCCATGATGCTGCTCCGACTTAGATTGATTTAGTTTTTCTTCTTCGACAACCAAAGAATAGATTGTTTAAGAGTCAGATCTACATCAACAACGCCTAATTCTCTATTCTTAGATCCAATCCCTATGAGTTCATGTTATTTTCACATGTAATTAGCTAATAAGCAATCCAGATATGGTTATAAATTGGATCTAAGTCTATGCCTGTTATTAAGTTGAATCATATCAGATTTGTTACTTGTTGTTCATTAGATTCATACCCAAATGCTATCGTCATATGCATATCTTGTTAATATTATCTATTTTATCATCACATATATGTTTCATTGTTTATGCCTATTCTGATTCTCTTCCCTTCCTATTTCCCTTTTTATTTTTATAAGTCTAGGCTACCTTTGAGCCTAGGACAATCTCGTTGAGATATACGTGCGAATAACGTTGGGATGATTGGGAAAAGGTTTGGGAATAATTAATGAAAAGTAATTGGTCATGATCTTTGTTAGTGAAATTGGCCATAACTTATGTGTGGGATTATAGGCATAACTTGAATTGGGATTTATGAGCAATTGGCATACACCATAATTTAGGACTTGAATTTGGGTATAAACTATGTTGAACACGAACAAGAGCCCAAGAACATATATGCCTAAGACACGAGGTTAGATTCGGATTGCAGTAGAAGTCTTCCCAGAACCGCCCGGCATATCCAGCAACCGCAAACGGTAATCTTATGTGAGAGGTCGAAGGCAGAAATCGGACACGTAATGGTGCTAAGACACGAGGTTAGGTCTAGCTTGTGGTAGAAGTCTGCCTGGAACCACCCGTCATATCCAGCAACCACAAGTTGTCGGCCTAATGTGGGAGTTCTTGCACGTTTACGGATATAAGTAATGACATAAATTGACTAGAACACTTAACTAAGATAGCACATGTATTGTTACATGGATTTAATAAGAAAAGGAGTTAAGTGGATAAGTAATAACGTGAATGAACCAGACCACTTAACCAAGATGGACCATGTGTGAAGACATGGATATAATAATAAAGGGGTTAAGTGGGAAATCCTAGTAGTGGAGACGCAAGCCTAGGAGGGTAGCTTGTGTCATGTGTGTGGGACCATTTTCAATCAGTAACCCATTTTGGTACTTAGGAAGCACTCGAACTAGGTAGAGGAAGGGGCACGCTTACTAAATTGATTGTAAGAGGTCAAAAGAGCAAGGACGATGGCAGCGCAGGTCCGACGGAGTCATGTGCGTGCATGGTTCCCGCATGGGAGATTAAGACGATGTGGCATCGATAGATATAAGCTGTACAGTTCAGTTGTATCGGGTTGCTACTTTAGGGAGTGATACACCCTACTGTTGGGCCAGCACAGGTATCTATAAGTTAGGAAGTCGATCGAATGGGGAGGGTAGTAGGTTCCATCTATTTTGGTTAGGAGCACATTGGTAACCTATGGTTGTCACTAGAAGTACACGAAAAAAAACCATTATTTTATTTAGCTAAGAAGGGATCATCTGGTTGTCTGAAACTAGTATTGGTGCAGAGGAATATCTTGTAAGATGTTAGAAGTGCTATAGAGATTCTGTCTTGAATATCCAGTTTATCTTGTTACACCTGCCTTATGATACAGTCATCTCTTATATCCAGTTTACATGCTTGTCATGATGCTTTTACTTATTTTATGTTAAAGTCACTGGACTCGCCAGACTTTATGTCAGACCCTTTTTATTTCGCCTCTTTTCTTTTCTTTCCCCTCCAGGTTCTCAGGGTGGGAATACTCAAGCTTGATCCAGATTTCTCTCTGCTTGAAGTGCTCGAAGTATTGCTTGGCTTTGTTTCTCCTTTATTATGACAATTTATTTTAGGGATATTGGTTTTAGATTTATGTACTATGATGGCTTTTGTACAAGACTGATATTATTTGCACTTGGTTTTAGTATTTCGGTTTGAAGATGTAACCAAACTTATTACCACGATGTTTCTGATGCAATGGAGTTTTAAAATTTCAGTTACCATTTTATGTAACTGTCTTGCGAAATTCTGTTCTGTTTACTTATAACGCTCCATGAAACTTAATGCATTCCCTTTGTGAGTGACATTAATGAACGTGGGATGTCACACCGAGCATCCACAAACTATCCTACCCGAGCAAACAGAACTATCCGACCTGAGCATCCACAAACTGTCTTACCCAAGCAAACGGAACTGTCCGACCCGAGCATCCACAAACTATCCTATATGAGCAAACAGAACTATCCAACCCGGGCATCCACAAACTGTCTTACCCGAGCAAACAGAATTGTCCGACCCGAGCATCCAAAGCACCAAATCTTTAACAAACTTCACGATGAAACACGATACTTGAAACGGATCGAACTTTTAAAATTTCAACGATAGTAATTCACCTAAAACAACAATCAATCATCAATTGGACCGTCGATTCAAACAAAAATCGATAATCATTCAAAACAAAACGAACAAACACTTAAACAGATCTAAACATAGAACAAACACATGAAATTAACTTTCAAAAGTTACTAAGTTTAGACCCAATGATGATTAAACATTATAAATCACACTTACATCGATTAGATCTATAAGAAAATGACTCGAAATGATGAATAAAACAATCAAACCATTCATAAACTCGATTGAATCTTCGTGAGAGATGCTTATCACTCACCACTTCTTCGATTTAACTCGAAAACGATGTTGAACGAAACTAGACAGCGAAGAACTTTCTCTTAATCTCTTGATTTGATGAAATCTATCTTTTCTTGATGTTGATCTTGCTTGATTTGGTGTAGATCTTCAATATCCCTTCGTAGATCTCGATTTTAATAGTGGAACGACAGAGGAGATGAAGAAATGGAGGAACCAAATGAGAAATGGAGAAAGTAAACAATTCTCCATGGCTTCCCCTATTTATAACCAACAACCTAACCCTTAGCGGGCCCTACAAATTAGCCCATTTTTTAATAATAAAACCTGAACCAAAATTGTGAAACCTTAAAACAGTGATTTCTCCCAAACCGTTGGGCCAAATCTTTAATGTGACCACTCTACGGAATGGGAAACATCATTTCCTTTCCAATGAAACAAAATTCAACACCTAATTTGATCCGAATCAAAAGTTATTCCTGTACAATTCTGATAGGGGTAAAACAGTCACAAACAAAACTGGCAAAAATCATGGACATGTCTCACATCCCCATGAACAACATATCAAAAGATAAGAATGATCCAATCCTCAAGGAAAAAAATAAAAATATTTTATGATGCTTCGATACATAAAATGCAGGTCGTTACATTCTCTTCCCCTTAGGAATTTCGCCCCCGAAATTCCAAATAAACTCAAGCAAAACAACAATTCTGCATGCCTATCGTCCATATATAATTTTATTGTCTAAACTAGCAGCCATCATCCATGCGTCCATAGCCTGATCCTAGCACGTGGAATTCTAT
The DNA here is from genome assembly GCA_030737875.1 of Allium sativum. Classification (NCBI taxonomy): domain Eukaryota; kingdom Viridiplantae; phylum Streptophyta; class Magnoliopsida; order Asparagales; family Amaryllidaceae; genus Allium; species Allium sativum. Next base: position 16,748,629 of record CM060922.1, on the reverse strand, counting down.
CAACAACTTGACCATCAACCTCTTAAGCTGTTTCGTGTTATTCCCCAAAAACATGAAGCGGCTTACGAGCTCTCGTGACTACAGACTCTACTTCTAGGTTTTCGTACTGATCAAGAGATACCGCCACATTCGAACCATGCATGAACTTCGTAGAAAAGACACGTGAAACACATTGTGCGCACTCGACATCTTCTTTGGTAGATCCAGTCTACATGTGAGCTTTCCAATTTGCTCGATTATCAGAAACGGTCGAACGAACCTTGGAGCTAACTTTCCTTTACTTCCAAAACGAACCACATTCTTTAGAGGAAAAATCCTCATAGAAACCATGTCACCAATGTCGAATTTTGAATCCTTATGATATTTATTGGCGTTACTCTTCTGACGATCTTGGGCTGCCTTCATCTGTTATCGAACACTCTCAATACAATTCGAAGTTCCTCTTATCATCTTTCGCCCAAGAGCCAACTTATCTCCAGTTTCCAACCAACATGCTAGAGAATTACTCACTTGGTAACTGTTGTCATAGGCAAACTCAATCAAAACTCATTTGTGAACAATGGATCTTGATCACTTATCAACACTCTTCCGGATACCATGGAATCTAACTATCCATCGATATTTACTCCTACTTTCACGTAGGAACTTCCAATGGATGAAGCTATCCACTCGGCTTCTTTGGTTCAGCCATCACCAATTGACAATTCGTACATTGGGAAACGAACTTCTCAACATCCCATGTAAATACTTGGTTCTTCTTCTTCAATCATGTCGATGGTGCGACTACTTTGGAGAAATCGTTGATAAACTATCCTGCCAACCCAAGGAACTTCTCACGCCCATCGCATTCTTAGGTCTACCCTAGTCCTGGATTGCTGCCACCTTAACAGGATCAACTGCTACTCCAATTCCAGAAACAACATGGCCTTAGAACCTCATTCATCCTTCCAGAAGTGTCACTTTGAAAACTTAGCCTTCAGCCGGTGCTTTTGCAAGATTTCCAAAACAATCCCCAAGTGCATCTGGTGCTCTTCCTCGTTTTGGGAGTAAACCAGAATATCATCCACGAACACAAGAACAAACTTGTTTAACTGATCTCTGAAAACCCAATTCATAAGATCCACGAAATACGCTGGCGCATTAGTCAATCCAAATGGCATCACCAACCATTCAAAGAAACCGGATGGCGCCCTAAAAGCAGTCTTCGGTACACTATCCCTTGCTTCCCTTAACTAGTGAAACCCCATTGCCAAATACATCTGAGAAAACATAGCCTCGTGAAGTTGGTCGAACAAGTCATCTATCCTTGGTAACGGATACTTGTTCTTCTTGGTCACCTTATTCACCTAACGATAATCAACGCACTACCTCAAAGACCTGTCAGCCTTAGTTGCAAACACCACAGATGCACCTCATTTGGACATACTCCTCCAAATGAATCCATTTCCCAAAAGGTCACGAACCTGCACCTCTAACTCTCGTTGTCCCTTACGTGCCATCTGCCAAAGAGGTAAAATGATAGGTCTAGCCCCTTCGACCAAATCGATCCTAAACTCAATCTCACGATGTAGCGGCAATGCTTTGACCTCGTTGAAGACATCCTCAAACTCCTTTGCGATCGGCATAGATGACAAGTCTTCTTGTAGAGTCATAAGCGAATATAGATAGCTTACAAAGACACCATCTTCGGGCTTACATATAATCAACACCTTTCGCTCTTCCACATCCCCGACTCTTACCTCCAGCTTCTCGCAATACACTCTTGCCGCATACCTCCTGAACCAACCCTTGCCCAAGAGGACCCCAAACCCAGCGAAGTTAGGAACAAAACAATCATACACAAAAGAGGAACCATGACTCGATAACACTAGCCCATACCAAAGCATGCACAAACTGGACGAACTCCCAACTGGATTGGTCACGATCAGTGAACTCTCACAAATCTTGGGTTCTAAACCCAAGTGACACACAAGCTCATAACAAACAAATGAATGTGATGCTCCGGTATCGAACAACACTCGAACTGAAACACCTTTAATGGAAAGAGTACCTTGCACAACGACACCCTTCCCTTTCTCCTCAGTAGAAGGACCCCTCGAAGAAGATGGCACATCCACCAAAGTATATGCCTTCACAATCTAATTTCCCTTAGCAGCCTCTGGACAATCCTTCTTCTCATGACCCAGGTTTTCCACACTTGTATCACGTCTTCTCGGCCTTGAGATTCTTGCACTCATTAGCAAAATGACCTTTATGTTGGCAGTTAAAGCAAACCACCTCACTCTTTGGCTTCATCTTGCTATCCTTACCTTCCTGTTGTTGCTGCTCCCTCTTCTTGTTGTTATTGTTACTACCCTGCTGTGATGTCGGGGCTTCCTTAGTTGCAGCAACAACAGCCTCTCCTTGTTCTGAAAACAAGCCCTCATGTCGAACATCATTCTATACTATTTTCTCGTATGGATCATCTAAGTGATCCACTGTAACGTCCATGATTTTTCGTTGATTTATAACGAACATTTAAATTTATTTTAAATGTTGAATTGGAATTATAAATAAAAATTTAATTTTGGATTTGTCGATTTAATAATCGATATACGAACTAATATCGAATATATCGGTTATCGTAATACGAAACGATAATAATTGAATTTAGAATTTAAAACTGAACAGAAACAATTTAGTCAATTAATATAAATTCTATATTTAATTAGAACAACAAAAATCAATTATTTTCGATAAATTTAATTGTTTTGAAATCGATCGTTAATTTAAATTGTTATTTCCTCTATACAGTCGAATTAAATTGCAGAATCAATTCAGTGAATTTTAGATTAACGCCGTAATCTGAGAACGTTGGTCGTTACGTATAAATAGCGGTTCGGGTTTCTAAATTAAAGGACCACAAGATATTTTATTTATTTAAAATCAAATCAAATTTCTTATCATTGTTTTCCTCAACCGACCTACATTTCTAACGCAAATCAATCTACGTCTTTTTCTTCTTTAATTCATGTACAATCTGTTCCCGGTCTTGGATATCAAACAGACAAGGAATTAATGGCATAGTACATATGTCTTTTGTTCTCTCTATATAAATTTATCGCCTTGTATTCCATTTCTCAAACCACAGAAACAATTCAAGTTCCCCTTTCCCCTCTTTCTAGCAACTCGAAAACAAAATCCACTATATAAAAAAAACCATCGAAACTGAAATCGTGAGTTTCCCTTAGGCTCGACATCCATTAGAAATGCTCACGATTGAATTAAGAAATCCCTGTAACTCGAAGCCAATAATGGAGCTCTCGCGAATGGGAAAAAGGGAGGTGTGACTGTGACTGATTCGAGTAGTATTCGATGATGGATTCTTCGATGATTGCTGAGGGGTTTTCAGCTTTGATGGAGGCATGCAATGTGAATGTGGAAGTGCGATTTCAGGGGATGCTATGTTGTTGTCGATCTTGATTTTCTAGAGTTCGATAGCTCAAATTATGGCAACGAGCATGATGAAACTGGAAGCTTAGGCGAAGGGAGTAATTGATGATTTTTCCGAGGTAGGTTTGTTCGATTTGGTAAGGAGGAAGTCGCGTTCTTCTCTACTTGAGGCATCGACGATAGCTTATAGGTACGGTTTTAGAATGGCAAGGAGGAAGTCGCGTTCTTCTCTACTGAAGTTGCATTCTTCTCTTCTTGTTTGTTGAGTGTACTAGTGGAGGTAAATGATCTGAATAGGGCTGACTGGTTTAAGCATTACTATGACATTACAACAGAGACGTTGTTACGTTGGAGATGCTGCTAGGAGTAGGTCAGTGACTGGTCATGCATTACAATATTGTGAGGCTATTCTAGGGTGGGTAGCAGCAGCAAGGAAGTGGCTACAAGTATTTAATAAGGATGGAGAAGTTGTTTATGAGTTGTTTAGAGAAACGCCGGAGTGGATGGATAGTATTTTGGGACTGATTGCTATGTATTCAAGATTGTTCGAAGAATTGCTTCATGGATTTGATCAAGTATTCGAAGGCAATGAGGTATATGCTTTAGTATGAATTTAAAAATGCATAGAAAATTTACCCATTTATTTTAGTTATTAATTTAAATTAATATAGTGTTTAATCAATAATTAAAATTTACATAATCGTAGGTGAAAAACTAATTTACTCAAGTCGATTCGTAGCCGTGAAGATACAACATTTAACGGGATATTCAGCGCAAATAAAATCAAGGTGAGTAAATCTTGCTCAAAGTTTATTTTAAAATAAATTGTTGATTGTTTGGATGCATGAATGGATTATTTTATTATTGGGATTATATATGTTAGTTATATTTAGGCTTGGTGGTTAAATATATATAGTATTGTTGATTGAGATTTCCCACAGTACCATTAGCGGATGCCCGCAGTTCAATTAGTGGATGATTCCCTATGCGCCCCCACAATATATATATAGTGGATGACCTTCATACCGCGATATCCTGCCTCCAAGCAGGATTGGTATATTTATTACTGTTGACTAACATTTGTAGATGCAGGGAAAACCGGTTGGAAGAATCCAACTGGATTCCTCAAATTTATTTATTGTTGTTTGCCTATTCATATATGTGTGATGTATGGAATTGGATTAATTGTTTGCGCATTTGGATGCTTGAATATCACTGGCCCTTAGATATTGATAATTAATAATATCATGAAAAAGGGATTTTTAGATTTAAGAAGGAAAATTTATTTTCGAAGTAGAAATTGAATTTCGAATGGGTTTTGAAATAGAAACTTATTTTAATATATAAAACAAGTAATTGAAGTTATAAACGATATTATAAAAGGGAAATGAAAATTTATCATTGGATATCTAAATTCAAGTATGAATTTAAAAGAGAATTTGGAATCATGTCAAAAAGGAAATTATGGAATTTATTCCGGCATTCAGAATATAAATTGAATTAGATTAATCTGTATGGATTTATAATTAGAATTTGACTATGTCGAATTATTAAAAATAAATATATATCCAGAAAGAATGTTATAATTACATTTAGTAGAAATTATAATTTAGAAACTATAAGTCCTAAGAAGCTAATACTTAAATATTTAGATATGTCAATAGATTCGATGTTTATTTACATAAGCGATAATAATAAAATAAAATGGAAATCAAGTTTCAAATGGAGTTGAAAATGGAAGTTTGTTTTTAATAAGGAAGTAAATTTATAAACAATGTTTATAAACGTGATGAAGTAATTTTCATCGAGTAATTTGGAAATAGATTTCCAAAGTAAGAAATGGAATAAAAGTTTAGATTTAAATAGATTTTTTGTATTACAAGCTTTTATCAATCTCAAGATAAGAACGTTGTCAGTCAAGGTCTGAAAGGTAATTAAAATACCCCAACTTGAACGACCTCACTGTTATCAAGAGAAGATATTAGTTTGTAATGGTAAATGATGTTGAATTAATTGATTATTTGCGGAAAAAGGAATTTATAATTGGAAATCGATTATATCTAATTTTATAAATAATCTAATTCCATAAGAATTGGAATTGAATATAGAACTTGAGCTTTGCATAAATAACCGATTATGAATGTGGAATAAAATAATCGATGAGTTTAATAAATCTGAATTTGTTAAGTTAGATTTGGATAATGACTTAATTTATTTTAATGGAGTTGGAATTTGTTTACTAAACGAAGTTTTTAATGTTTATAATTTAATTTAATGAAAAACGAACTCGCCGTGGCGTGGTAGTCCGTATATTGACGGTTCGACCTTCAATTGAGTATATAAAACTGAATATAAGTTGGAATTTGATGAAACAAGAAACGCCCGAACATATTGAATAGTAGTTTTCTAGTGAAAGAGAAAAATATGAATTTCGTCTTTAGAGATTTTGAGTTATGTTAAAATCAAATTTTCAGAAAAACAGCTCCTTAATCGTTTTAAAACCATTATGGATTTTTTAATTAAATAAAAGGATTTTTAGAGAATAAAAATGTAACACCCCACATCCATTAATGTCACTCACAAAGGGAATGCATTAACTTCCATGGAGCGTTATAAGAGTATAGAACAGATAAATTACAAGAAAGATAAATAAAACAGCGGAAACATAGAATTATTTCATAAAACCACATAGTTCAAAAACAAACTTTTACAACAATTGTCTCATCATTCTCAAACCCATTACATGAGGATCACTCTCTCTTTTTAAAAGCTCCAAAATGCATAAAGAAGCATAAACATAAATAAGTAGCATAAATGCATAAATCCCCAATAGAGCATAAGCAAAGCCATAGCGGTAGAAAAGAGAGTCCAAAGCAATACATCTACTCTCTTCAAGCTTTAAGAAAGAAATCTGCACTAAGCTGTAGTATTCCCTCCCTGTGAACCTGGGGGAGGGGGGAAAGGAAAGAAGAGAGGCGAAAACAAAAAGGGTCAAACATAAAGTCTGGCGAGTCCAGTGACTTTAACAATACAATAAGTAGAGTAATAGGATAAGAACATAAACTAGAATTACGAAATGACTGTAACATAGTCAGATAAGATAAGGTAAATAAGATGGACAAGATATAACGATGATTGCGCTCTTACTAACCATAAGATAATTCCTACACTGCACCAATTCAGTTTACTAAGCTACACCTCATTATTACATGTCCCATACTAAAAGTTGATCCCTCTTACTAATCGTAACCATAATAATAATAACGGTAGTTTCGTGTACTCCTAGCTACCTTCGTAGGTGCCGCCCTGCTCCTACCACCACTAGGGTACCCACTACCCTACCCATTCGATCGACTCCCTAAACCCCGTAGATACTCGTGCTGGCCCCAAAGTAGGGTGTATCACTCCCTAAGGTGGTAATCCCGATACCAACTAAAATGCACGGCTTATACCTACACGATGCAACAACGTCTTACCTACCAGCCCGAACCCATGCACGCATATGACCCCGTTGGACTTCCATTTCCACCTCTACTCACTTTTGACCTCTTACAATCAAGCCCAGTAAGCGTGCCCCAACCTCAACCTAGTATCGAGCCCACTTAGATACTCAAAACGGGAACTGGTTGAAAAGGATCACCACTTGACACAAGCTTCCCTCCTATGCTTGGTCCCCACTAGAATTTCGCACTTAACCCACTTATTATTATTCCCATCTCTTGCACATGTCTTACTACAGTTAAGTGCTCGTTAATTATGTTTCGCATGTCAACCCATGTCACCCACTTAACCCTTTACCATTCCCATGTCACCCAAATGTTTAATCTTGGTTAAGTGCTCTTTAATTAATTCATTAGACCCGTAATCGCGTAAGACCTCTCACATTAGACTGATATTTGCGGTTGCTGGATATGCTGGTCAGTTCCGGGCAGACTTCTATTGCAAACCAAGTCTAACCTCGTGTCTTACCCTTATTACGTCTTTTAATTTTATGCCTTTGACCTCTCACATTAGACGACACTTTGTGGTTGCTGGATATGCCGGGCGGTTCCAGGCAGACTTATACCACAAACCCGTCTAACCTCGTGTCTTAAGCGTTCATTAACTTTCATCTTTTACCCAAACCCCAAATTAAACATATATTCCAAATCCACTTTTATGCCAATTATCATATTATGACCAATTTTACCAATTCCATAATTACATGATAATTCTATGTAAAGTTACATATTTTCCAACATCCAATTATGCCAAATTTCATGTTATTAACATCCAATTATGCCAAATTACACATATTCCAATATTCAATGTTTTTCCCCAAATTTTCCCCAACATTCCCACATTATTCATATGCATAATTCAACATGGGCTTGAAGTTAGCCTAGTTTCAAAAATAAAAAGGAATAGGGGTAGAGAAGAGAATCAAATCACCAAAATTGGAATAAAAAGAGGCATAATAAATATGAACAATAAATCTCATAAGCATATGAACATGAACTAGCATAGTGAAATAAAAATAGATCCAATATGAAATGACATCAAAGAATAGATTCCAATAGGCATGAATTGACATAGAAAATATTTCCAATAGGCATATGACTACAGAATTTGGATATGAATAGAAAAGGTAAGAACTTGATTTGATTCAATTACAAGCATATTCATCATCCAATTTACAACCTTTTTCCCAATTTCATTCTATCAAATTGTCTTGTGAAAGTAACATGAACTCACCTTGACAGGTTTAAGAAAAGATAAACGAACTGTTGTTGATGTAGAAACACTGATTTGATGTTGATTAATCTTCTTAGTTGATTGTTGATGAAGAACTTCTCTACTTTGAATTAGGTTTGACTACATGGAGGCGTCATGAAGAATTATAATGAATTAGGGTTAGGTCTAGGCACTTATTTACAAGTGTTTTAGGACCTTTAGATCAACCTAGGAGCCATCAGATCCGTATAGTACATCAAAACACGTCACAGAAAATGTGTCAGCCAATCACTGTTCAGTCCCGAAAAGGGGTCGACACCTCCCTTGGGGGGTCGACACCCCTGTCGACACCCCTATAGGGGGGTCGACACCTGTGTCGATGCCCCCTATAGGGGGGTCGACACCCATAGGCGGGATAAATCCCACCCAGCCCGCTCCTGATTTCAAATTTCGAATTTTGTTTTATTATTAATTATTTAATTCTGCTTTATTCTCAAATCTTCCGAGGCCCATAACTTCCTCATAGCGTGTCTGATTTACGCAAAATCGGACTCTTTCCCAAGCGGAATTCCGAGACGAAAACAATGCCATAAACCATTTCACTTAATTCATCTTCTAAAAATTAAGTGTTCTTAAGTTTGTAAATTTTAATATTTTAAAATTACGGGGTTTTACAATCTCCCCTACTTAAAGGATTTCGTCCCTGAAATCTCTAAGTCAAGAAGAATGTATATCCTACCATTCAATCATCTATCTACTCAACCATCAATCACGGGCATCCATTGTCCTTAAATTATTTCTAATGCTTTTCATGAGCATATGCATAGTGTGTGTATATAATCTTACACTAATGCAAAATCAGGCAGTCCACTGATTCAGTTGACCCCCTTAATGAAAATAATTATAGATCCATGTATCCATCATGTATGCAAAAGAACCCTATACATATTATTTCTATATGTGTGCACAACCATTCATCTAAATGCAACGTCCATATGCTAAACACATTCAATATACATCCCTCAACTAAGTATGCATACTCACAAATATGCAATTATGAAGGTGATTGAGCCGATCTAGTGCCTGCGGTGTGTGTAAATGCATCCACGAGCAACCACTAGCAAACACTTGCATCCACTTGCATCCACCAAACATAACATGTCTTAAACACATGTTTACAACCATAGGACTACCCTACCTAAAGATCAAAGATGTAATTCGAGAAGACATACTAAACGATAGAATAAGTACAAACAAAGCGATAGGAAAAAGGAGAAATTAAAGGACATACCCTCAAAAAGGAAAGGGTACAACGTACGCATCTTCTCTTCTGTCTCCCAAGTAGCGTCTCCTTGATCACCTCCCCACTACACTTTAACTAGCTTGACCTCTCGGTTACGTAACTTCTTGACCTCCGATCTAAGAATACATGTAGGTGCTCGTCTAATCGTGGCATCTCGCTCCACTTCCACCTCCCTAAGCATGCTCGGCTCCACCACTTCCGTGGTATCATGTAAGCACTTCCTCAAATGTGACACGTGAAATACGTCATGTACACCACTAAGTCTCTCAGGTAACTCCACTATATACGCCATCTGCCCAATCCTCTCCGTAGTAGGGAATGGCCCTACGAACCTTGGTGCTAACTACCGAACAGACCCAAAGAGAACAACATTCCCTAACGGTGATACCTTGACAAAGACCATGTCTCCAACGCTGAACTCAAGATCGGTCCTTATCCTATCAGCCTATGACTTTTACCTATCTTGTGCCATCTTCATCCGTCTTCGAATCAAGTCAATCTTCTCCGAAGTTTCTCTAATCATATCGGGCCCAAGCAAAATCTTATTTGTAGATTCCCACCAACAAGTTGGTGAACGGCAAGGTCATCCATATAGAGCCCCAAAAGGTGCCATGCCAATGCTAGACTGAAAGCTATTATTATACGCGAACTCAACTAATGGAGTTGATCCTCCTATGTCCCTCCAAAGTCCAAGATACATAGCCTCAAAAGATCTTCTAAAATCCGATTCATCCTCTCGACTTGGCCGTCCGTCTGAGGATGATAAGCGGTGCTCAAACACAACTGAGTCCCTACCGCATCTTGCAAGCTCTTCCAAAACTCACTAGTGAAAATGGGATCTCAATCGCTCACTATGCTAGAAGGAATGCCATGCAAACGAACTATCTCTCGAACATAAAAAAAAGCTAACCATGGTGCAGTCCTCTTAATCTTGCAAGATGCTCCTCCAACTAATGGAAGATGCTCCTCTTACTTGGCCACATCCTTCTTCATTCCAGCCCAAAAGAAAACTCGCTTCATGTCCTTATACATCTTCTCGCCGCCGGGATGTATGGTCATCCTAGAATGATGCGCATCATTAAGAATCGTCTTCATCAAGTTCTCGTCTCGTGGTATGCATAGTCTACCATCCCTACGCAACCAACCCTTGTCATCTAGGGTATACCTACTAAGATGGCAAGAAGACTCCCCTCTTATGAGCTTTTCTACTAGCTCAACTAACTATGGGTCATCTCGCTGTGCCTCTCTAGCCCTTCCCAAAAGCGTAGGTCTCACCTCTAAGGATGCTAAAAAACAGGGTACAAAATCGATAGAGGGTCTAAAGTCAAAGTAGAAATGAACTCCAAATTATTTCGCTCTACAAACAAAGGACTCAAAGTAAACCTCTTCCTACTCAAGGCGTCCGCCACAACGTTACCCTTGCCAGGGGTATATGCTATCTCAAAATCTAGGAAGCTAAAAACTCCATCCACCTTTGCTCCCTTAAGTTTAAGTCTTTTTGAGAAAACAAATATTTTTGTGACTTATGGTCCATGTACAACTCGAACTTCTCGCCAAGGAGATAATGGCGCCAAAACTTAAGCGCAAAAACTATAGTGGCTAACTCTAGATCGTGTGTAGGGTAATTCTTCTCATGGACTCTCAACTATCTTCCGCCATAGCATATTACCCTCCCCTCTTGCATTAAAACTGGGCCAAGCCCTGTCCCACAAGCATCAGTATACATTGTGAATGGCTTACCCCCATCCAGCAAAACTAAGATTGGGGCTGTCGTCAAAGCCCTCTTCGAACGTTGGAAAGCGTCATCGCAGTCAACATCCCAAGAAAAGGTAGGTTCTTCTTCGTCAAGCGTGTAAGTGGGGCTGATATCTTCGCGAAGTCCTTAATGAACTTCCTATAATAGCCTGCCAATCCTAAGAAACTTCTCACTTCGGTTGAATTTTTAGGGACCTTCCAATCTTGGATGGCCACCACCTTCGCGAGATCCACAACTATCCCTTCCTTAGAGACCACCTGCCCTAAAAATCTCACTTCCTGCCTCCAAAAATGGCATTTGGAAAGCTTAGCTTTAAGTTGATGTGCTCGAAGGGTCTCTAAGACTTCCCTAAGATGTAGGGCATGCTCTTCTTCGCTTTTAGAGAAAATCAGATTGTCATCCACAAAGACCACCACAAACTTGTTGAGAAACTCCCTAAACACCCTACTTATCAAGTTAACGAAATATGCAGGTGCATTCGTCAAACCAAAAGTCATGACAAGCCACTCGAAGAAACCGTCAGGAGTCCTAAAGGCAGTATTGTCTATACTATCCTCAGCCACTCTCAACTGATGAAAACCAGTGGCTAAGTCTAACTATGTGAAAATTGAAGCTTCAACCAACTGATCAAACAAATCATCTATCCTAGGCAATGGGTGCCTATTCTTCTTCGTGGGTTTATTTAGCTCCCTATAGTCCACACACAATCTAAGTGAACCATCTGCCTTCGTAGCAAAAACTACCCGAGCACCCCATTCCGAAATGCTTCTTCTTATGAACCCCTTCTCAAGTAACTCCCCTACTTGCTTATTGAGTTCCCTCCTCTCTTTAGGAGCCATATGGCGCACTGTAAAGATACTGGCTTCACATTATCCACCAAGTATATAAGAAAGTCTATCTCGCGTTTTGAGGGTAAACCCTTAACCTCATTAAAGACATCAACATACTCACGGACTACATGAACAGAATGCAAATCATCGATGGATGTGTCAAGTGATTCTAGATAGCTAAACATCACCGAACCTCTAGGGTCATAAGAAATGTCAATGGTCTTCCCACAACGAGTCAACAGTCTAACTACCCTCCGTTCGCAGTCTAAGATGGCACCATATCTGGCTAGTTAATCCATCCCTAGAATCAACCCATAGCCCATGAAACCAAGAACAAAGGCATTGCATTCAAACCCAACGCCCAAGATAGACACCCTCAAATCCCGACAAACCATAGATAAATGAGCCAAACACCAATAGGATTTGAGACTACAATGGGATCCACAACTAGACTAGTATTTAGGTGCAGTGTTTCAACTAACGATGCAGAAATAAACGAATGTGAAGCGCCAAAATCAAACAAAGTACACACATGATGATCAAATAGAAAAACCAGACTTTCGACGGAAATGTTTCTACCTCCTTCTTGTCCCAGAGCCATGAGAGCATGAACCTGCCCTCCAGAAGTAGATCCTGTCCTCTTCCCTTGCCCTTGTTTCCTTGGGCAATCCATATGCCCCGCATCACCGCAATGATAACTGCCAAATTTCTTCTTCTTCCTACAGTCTTTCCTTAAATGGCTTGGTATCCCACAATTATGACACTTCCTTTTCTCTTTGCCATCTTTGCCTCCTTTCATTTGTTGTTGCTGAGCTTTCTTTGGATCCACCTTCTTATCTTGTGGCTTAAATGTATTTGCACCTTTCTCTTCTTGATGCATAAACACCATGTCAACAATTTTTTCATACGAAGCCCCCATAGGAATGTGGGACATAGATAAACCGTGAAGCGGTTCATTCAAGCCCTTTGCAAACCTCAAGGCCTTCTTATGAGGCATGTTCACCAACTCTAGCCCAAATCTCGCCAATTGATTAAATTTGTTTACATACTCCTTCATTGTCATGTTTCCTTACTTCAAAGCTAAGAACCTCTCCATGTACATACTCTCCTCTACTTGAGAGAGAAATTTCATCTCAAACATCTACTTGAAATCCATCCACGTCTTCACAGCACGCTCTCCATTAGTAACCTCCCACCAAAACGAGGCTTCATCTTTCATCAACCAAGAGGCTTGTTGCACCTTCCTACAGTCATCCACCTCGAAAATACCAAACAAATCCTCCACTTCTTTCAACCAATTCCTAGCCTCAACAAATGTCTTAGTCCCATTAAAAGGTTTTACATCCATTGTACGGAAGTCTTTACATATCATAGAGAAAGCATCTACACACGAAGGAATGACTGCAGCTGGCAGAGGAGGAGGAGGAGGAACGTTGGCTGGGCCTGCAGCAGTAGCCCTAGCCTCTACAGATTGTCTGAACCAAGCGGGTATCTGTATCCCCTCGGGTATATCGGGTTCCCTAGACATGCTGAAAAGAAAAAGGAAGAGATTCAAAACAGGGAATCGAAAGAAAGATTATGGCTTTTTGGGGATTATGCCTTTCATAATAAACTTTCTCTTGAAAAATAGCTTCTTTAAAACCAAGTTTTTTAAAATGCTTTTAAGAAAATAATGCTTTCGAAAACCTTTTTATCTATTTTGGTAACCTTAGCTCTGATACCATGTGTAACACCCCACGTCCATTAATGTCACTCACAAAGGGAATGCATTAACTTCCATGGAGCATTATAAGAGTATAGAACAGATAAATTACAAGAAAGATAAATAAAACAGCGGAAACAAAGAATTATTTCATAAAACCACATAGTTCAAAAACAAACTTTTACAACCATTGTCTCATCATTCTCAAACCCATTATGTAACATCCCGTATTTTAGCCAGAGAATAATTAATTAATTTAATTATTAAAATTTTGATTTGGCGATATCGATAATGTGAATTAAATAATATCAAATATTTATAATATAATAATATATTATAATTCTGAGATAATTAGAACAAAGTTGAATTTACAATATTGGGTGAATTGGATAGGTATAAGAGATTTGCTTGAGTTTCGATTCGCATTATAATAATGAATATATTCGATCGACGACGTTAGAACGTATAGTTTATAATATAATTATAAACGAGCGCAGAATGACGCGGTAGTTTGTAATTTGGCGATTCGAACTTCAATTGGATATACAGAATCCGTTTTAAGTCGGATTTCTATGAAACAAGAAACGTATGGATCTGTTGAACTATATTTTTCTAATGAAAGAGGAAAATCGAGATTTCGTTCGTTAGATTTTGAGTTATGTCCAAATCAAATTTCCAGAACTGCACTATGGAATTCGTATATAATTCGTAACGCTTTATATACGTTATAAAAGGGAATTTCAATATAAATTGAAAATCGATTCAACCTGGACTTGAAATATCAAGTATATAATTATTCTGGAGCTGTATGATATTCCGTGTGAATATATACAATAATATTAATTTATTAATATTTAATTTAATTATATTTAAATGTATTAATATTTAAATAGTTTATTTGGGCCTTTGAAAATATTATTTTTTCAAACGACCTCAGAATTCGACGGAACCAATTTTAATGAATCCAGAATTTTAAATTATTGCTAGATTTCAATTGGCGGGATTTTTATAGTTAGTATTTGCGGAATTTAAATGTAAAACTATCGATATTTGACCTTTAAAAATACGCTGTGTGAGCAAACAGAGTCGGAATTCAACGAAACTAGTTTCGTTGGGTCCGTAATGTCAAACTCTAGTCGTATGTCCATTTTCATGATTTTTGGATGTTGTATGTGAGCCTAGGGATTTTTAGAAGGCAAATGAAACAACGTAGCAATAAAAACCAATATAAAATTATCTAAACCAATACTATAAATACAACCCATAACTCTCCTAAGCCCTAACTTATTTCTGCTGTGGTCAACATTTCCCCACCCGCCATTTTTCCTCTGCTTCAACAAGAAACCGTGAACAAATAAAATCGCAAGAGAAAAAAAATCAAAAGAAAATAGAAATAAAATTCTTTAAATTTTGAAACCACTTTATTTGGATTCGTGACCACTTCCCCTTCGATTCTATATGCCTTAAGAAGTGTGCGGTTTTGCTTTCACGATCTCGAAATTTCTAGCGAGGTACTAGGGTTCGTCGATTTTGGTTTTCAATTGTTTAATTGGGTTTATGGAGCTTTGTTTGTGGATTTAAAAGCTGGATTTCGATTTGTATTCAAATTCCTATAAGAGTTGAGCGTGGTGTTTTTGAAGAAGAGTAGGGGTTGTTTTAGTTTTCGAAGATGGTGAAGAAATGTCGAACTGTTGGGGGATTAGCTGGAGTGCGGGTTTGAGTTGTCGGGGAAGAAGCGTGGACGTTGAGGGGTTGTCAGCTGGTATCTGGAACTTTAAAATGGATCAGGGAAGACCAACGCTATGGCCATGAGTGCTGCGGGTTTTGGTCTTGAACCTGGGAAGATAGAGATTTGGAGTTTTTTTTTTGGGTTAACGGAGTTTGTCTGGAAGAAGACGAGGATGAGTAGCAGGAAGGAGTTTTCGGTTTGGGGCAAGAAAGAAGTGGCAGTAACTGTTATGGGAAGGAGAAAGAAATGGACAGGGACGTGTTGAAGGGAGTGAAGTGTCCGAGAGCATTAGTTGGAGACGGTGAAGTGTGTGCACGAGTGAAGCAGGAAAGGGGGCTTTAAGGAACGAACAGAAGAAAGGGAAGGACCCTTATTTTTCTTGGATCGACGAAAGTGACGTTCTTCTTTCAGTTCGAAGGCAAATACTCAGGCGTGGTGATGCAATTCAAAAACGGTGACGGGCTGGAAATTTCAAAGTGAAATATGATGATGGGCCTGGGGTTTTGTTGATGGGCCGGGAAAGGAATAAAAAGGTTGAGCCCAATTAATTAGAATATAAGTTTTTAAATTAATTTAAAATACATGTACAACTTGTATAGATCATAACTATCTCGTATGTTATCAAAATTGCATGAAACAAGATCCGACAGGATCGTACAGATGAATGCTACCCCATGGAACTGAAGTGGAATGATTTGGAGCTCGTCTCCATTTACGATGAAATAATACGTCAGTCCGAATCAATGACCGTAAATTGTTAGTTGTCGATTACGGACAATGTGAGTAAAACTCACTATCTCTGATCAGTTTATATTTTTATAAATTGTACTTTATTTTTGATAACTGTTGATTGATTGCGGTGTATTGACTGTTTAGACTGTTAAATAGATTTGATTGAAAACATAGATATAAGTTATATATATAAAAATCGACAATCAATATTTGACTCTGTTATCAATATATTCCATGTTGGAATGAAATTGATGTATATTATATTGTGTTACGTCTGTGGATGCAGGGAAATGGGTTGGAGGAATCCGATTGGATTCCTTAACATTTATTTTACTGTTTTTCATATATTGTGATATATGATGTGTTATATAATCTGTTGTTGATTATGTATGTTGAATGATATTGATCGTTGTTATACGACATTTTAAATACCATTGGAAATATGGAAATGAAACAAGGGAAATTTTCCAAGTTATATTGAAAATGAATTAATTATAAAATCAAAGGATTTTAATAAAGGAATATTTATTTAGAAAATAAATAGAATAAAGGAATATATATTTAGAAAATAAATAGAATAAAGGAGCATTTATTGGGAAAATAAATAGAGTAAACAAAAAGGAGTTAATTGAATTTGGTATTCGAAAGGAGTTAGTCGAATCGAGTTAGTCGAGACTAATTAATCGAATCAAGTTAATCGAATTAGGCTAATCGAGTCAAGTTACTCGAGTTAGTCGAGTCAGGCTAATCAAGTCAAGTTTGTCGAGTTTGTCGAGTCGGGCTAACCGAGTCAAGTTAGTCGAGTTAGTCGAGTCGGGCTAATCGAGTCAAGTTAGTCGAGTCGGGCTAATCTAGTCATGTTAGTCGAGTTACTCGAGTGGAGCTAATCAAGTCAAGTCAATCGAGTTAGTCGAGTCGGGCTAATCGAGTCAAGTTAGTCGAGTCGGGCTAATCGAGTCAAGTTAGTCGAGTTGGGCTAATCGAGTCAAGTTAGTCGAATTAGTTGAGTTAAACGAACATGGTTAGTCGAGTCAAGTTAGTCGAGTCAAGTTAGTCGAGTCGGGTTAATCGAGTCGGGTTAATCGAGTTAAGTTCGTCGAGTCGAGTTAAGTTTGGCAAGTCGAGTTAATCGAATATAGTTAGTCGAGTCGAGTTGATCGAACATGGTTCGTCGAGTCGAGTAAATCAAATATAGTTATTTAGATAGAGTTAAAACAGACATAATTATTCAAGATGAGTTGCCATTTAGCACGATTGCTAGCGAAACTCGCACGGCTGCAGATAGCGTACGGCGGTCGCATGTTTCCTAAAGGAATCAGGCGTAACCATTGTGATTGCTGCGATCTAGAGTTAAGCGAATGGAGTTAAATCAAATTAGAGTTAATCAAAATAAGAGTTAATCGAATATTAGTTAATCGAGAGAAAGAGTTATCAAATATAGTTTATTTGAAGAAGTTAACCGAATATAGTTTATTCGAAAGAGTTAATCGAATATAGTTTATTCGAGAGAGAGTTAATCAAAAAGAGATTACTCGAAAAGGGGATATACGTCGAATTCGATTATATCGAATTCGGGAAAGTATTATTTACTTTCCGGTTTGTAAATCAAGGTTTATTTATTTATAAATAAATTGGGGTAGGTTAGTTATTCAAAGTAAGAAATAAAGGTTAGATTTATAAGTTAGATATTTCAGAAGTAGGGTTTATAACGTTAGGGTCATAATAAATGTTTTCATGAAAGGAGTGGATTCGAAATCTGAATCTGAGAATTTGCGTAAGCAAATGATTGTAGAATTGGAGTAGTGAGCTTTATCTATTGCAAGGATAAGAACGTTGTTCAGCTAAGGTCTGATAGGTAATTATACCCCAAATTGATTGACGTCGAGATTGACTAAGACATAGTTAAAGTTCGATAACGAAGGTTAGTTAAAGATACAGTTAAGTAATAAGCGATAAATGGATTGAGGGGTCATAACGATGTTTTGTACAACATTAGATTGAAATACGTATAAACGAGTTTTGGAAACGTTTTCCAAATAAAATTAAAGGTATTTTCTAAACATAGAAAATAAGGAAATGTGAATATATATATATGTTTGATGATTGGGTCAATAATTCCATTTGGAAATAAGATCGTTGTATGTACACGGACATTTTTCATTTGATAGTTAAATCACCGACTATCAAAGTTTTGACCATTTTAACGCTGTTAATATGGAGTGACCGGTTGGATTATTATCCGAAGAACCACTCCATATTGGCATAAGCGTTGCGAATCAAGTATGCTGAACATATTGAAGATGGATTAAAGTGCAAGGGCTGTTGTATAAATCTTAGATAACGATTGCCTAAGATGGATGTACTGAATAGTGCCTTCGGTTTGTCCAGTCCCAAGACAACGTGTATGGACGAAGGTCTGACAGAGTATATATGATAGATTGCGTAAGTTGATCTCTTCAAATGTATTCACGTTTTGGTGGCGGAGGAATTCGTTTCTCTCAGTTGTATACCGGTGTTATTTTTGGATAAATCAACTTGTGATTTAAAGGGTATGGCGATGTGACATTCTAAGTGGATGAAGATGTTACATGTAAAAAGATAAGCGTAGCTTCTAGCCTCACATCCGGGAAATAACAAAAATCGGGCAGGCAGCATGGCTATGTAGGTCGTACCTATTAGGGTGTATAATCACTTAACTATAGAATATTCATTTGCTTCTTTAATCTATCAATGATGTCCCTTATCGGGAAACGGTTGCTGATTGCAACCATTGGTGATATACATTCGATACACTCAAGCGAAATGAGTGGTCGGTCATGTATGGCTGAGTTACAAGATGTTCTTGTGAACTCGGTGTATTCTCCTTTAGAGATACACCAGCGGCAGGTGGTTCCATACCTTTTCATAGTTGGAAATCCATTATCCAATAAGCGCCCGCGGTTTTGATTGTATACTATGTATATGGAACGTGAGATGAAAGCATTCTGCTAGATTGATATCTATTTATATTTAGACATTATTATAATATCAGAATATCATATACCTATTCAAAGCTGTTGGGTTCTCATAAGGGGAAAAACCCGTTCCGTTTTCAAGGCATGGTCTTATGAGATATCCTTTATTAAACCAAGTGTTTGGAGTTTACTCACACTAGTCCCATGACTGACCCAGAGTTTGTTTGTTTTGTTTTCCCTAAACTCTTGGGTGCCTAAATTTGTACGGGCAGTCAAGTAGTCGGGATTTACAGATATACTTGGAGGGCTTGGAGAAGGAGGCTTCAACATTTTATAGCTATTGTTTTTCCGTTGTGTTGTAAGTGTTGTACTCCGATAAGTGTTATGGTATGCATATTGTTTGGATTTCAAAAGTTATGTTATATTTTATTCGTTCCGCTGTGAGATTCGTGTTTACTCTGATGATGTATGTTCTTCTTCTTCTATTCTAAAGTTTCTATCTTATTTATTCTCACCCTCTATTTTCTTTCATTGACCATCCAGTTATTTTCGACTCTTGATGTTCGATATGTGTTGTATATCGGATAATTAAGGTCGCCTTTTCCCGAGTCGTTACACATTACATAAGGATCACTCTCTCTTTTCAAAAACTCCAAAATACTTAAAGAAGCATAAACATAAATAAGTAGCATAAATGCATAAATCCCCAATAGAGCATAAGCAAAGCCATAGCGGTAGATAAGAGAGTCCAAAGCAATACATCTACTCTCTTCAAGCTTTAAGAAAGAAATTTGCACTAAGCTGTAGTATTCCCTCCCTGAGAACCTAGGAGGGGAAGGAAAGAAGAGAGGCGAAAACAAAAAGGTTCAGACATAAAGTTTGGCGAGTCCAGCGACTTTAACAATACAATAAGTAGAGTAATAGGATAAGAACATAAACTAGAATTAGGAAATGACTGTAACATAGTCAGATAAGATAAGGTAAATAAGATGGACAAGATATAATGATGATTGAGCCCCTACTAACCATAAGATAATTCCTACACTGCACCAATTCAATTTACTAAGTTACACCTCATTATTATTAGTCCCATACTAAAAGTTGATCCCTCTTACTAATCGTAACCATAATAATAATAATAATGGTAGTTTCGTGTACTCCTAGCTGCCTTCGTAGGTGCCGCCCTTCTCCTACCACCACAAGGGTACCCACTACCCTACCCATTCGATCGACTCCCTAAACCCCGTAAATACTGGTGCTGGCCCCACATTGGGGTGTATCGCTCCCTAAAGTGGCAACTCCAATACCAACTAAAATGCACGGCTTATACCTACACGATGCAACAACGTCTTACCTACCAGCCCGGACCCATGCACACACATGACCCCGTTGGACTTGCGTTGCCACCGCTACTCACTTTTGACCTCTTACAATCAAGCCCAATAAGCGTGCCCCAGCCTCAACATAGTATCGAGCCCACTTAGATAATCAAAACGGGTTACTAGTTGAAAAGGGTCCTTACTTGACACAAGCTTCCCTCCTATGCTTGGTCCCCACTAGGATTTCCCACTTAACCCACTTATTATTATTCCCATGTCTTACACATGTCTTACTACAGTTAAGTGCTCATTAATTATGTTTCACATGTCAACCCATGTCACCTACTTAACCCTTTACCATTCCCATGTCACCCACATGTTTAATCTTGGTTAAGTGCTCTTTAATTAATTCATTAGACCCGTAATCGCGTAAGACCTCCCACATTAGACTTATATTTGCGATTGCTGGATATGTCGGGCGGTTCCGGGCAGACTTCTATCGCAAACCAAGTCTAACCTCGTGTCTTTCCCTTATTACGTCTAGTAATTTTATGCCTTTGACCTCTCACATTAGACGAAACTTTGTAGTTGCTGGATATGCCGGGCGGTTCCGGGCAGACTTATATCACAAACCCGTCTAACTCGTGTCTTAGGCCTTCATTAAATTTCATCTTTTACCCAAAGCCCAAATTAAACATATATTCCCAATCCACTTTTATGCCTATTATCATGTTATGACCAATTTTACCAATTCCATAATTACATGATAATTCTATGCGAAGTTACATATTTTACAACATCCAATTATGCCAAATTTCATGTTATTAACATCCAATTATGCCAAATTACACATATTCCAATATTCAGTGTTTCCCCCAACATTCCCACGTTATTCGTACGCATAATTCAACATAGGCTCAAAGTTAGCCTAGTTTCAAATCACAAAATAAAAAGGAATAGGGGTAGAGAAGATAATCAAATCACAAAAATTGGAATAAAAAGAGGCATAATAAATATTAACAATAAAACTCATAAGCATATGAACATGAACTAGCATAGTGAAATAAAAATAGATCCAATATGAACTGACATCAAAGAATATATTCCAATAGGCATGAATTGACATAGAAAATATTTCCAATAGGCATATGACAACAGAATTTGGATTTAAGGAGTCAGAATATTTTTAAGAAATTTTGATGACTAGAAATCAATATATCGGTATATATAGAATTCGATAAGAAAACGAACATATAAATGAAATATTAGAAAGGGCCAGTGATTGTTTGACGTTAGAAATTTGGATGGATGTTTTGTTTTCTTTGATAGTTAAATCACCAGCTATCAAAGATTTTTGACCATCGTCGTTAATACGGTGCGAATCAAATCATGCTAAAGATTTTTGAAGACGGAGTAAAATGGAAGGGCTATTCTGTTTACAGAATAGTGCCTTCGGTTTCGTTCAGTCCCAGAACGAACATATATGGACGAATGTCTGATAGAATATTTCCAACGATCACACCTCTTTGGTTTTAACGAATATACCAAGTTGGTGGGGGAGAAGACGACTTCTCTTTATTTAACACCCCGTATGTATTTGTATAATCAATAAGTGATTTACGGATTCGACGATGTGGCATTCAAAGTGAATGGTAGCCAGATGTTCTGGAAGGTAAACGTAGCCTCAAGCCTCACAACCGGGAAATGGCAGAAATTGGATACGTCGCATGGCTAATAGGGTCATACCCAACCAGGGTATATCATTATCTGATCTTGAGAAATAAAATGCCTTGGTTGTCCCTAATTTTTGTATGCTTTCGGTTCGGTTGGCTGGCCCCCAACCGGGGTAATGATATATTCGGTCCACTCGAGTTAAATGAGTGACCGGTCATGTTTAGCCTGGGTTACAAGATGTTCTTGTTGAACCCCCAGTGTATTCATCTCTGGAGGTACACTTATCGGAAGGTGGTCCCATACCTTGCCATAGTTGGAATCCATTCTCCAATAAGCGCCCCTTGGTATTTTGATTTTATACTATATATGTAGAGCGTGAGATACAATCATTCTTCTACTTGGCTATTTACTTGATTTACATCACTATTATAATATCAGAATAATATTGATTTCAAACAAATGTTTTGGTTATAATGAGGCAAAAATCGTCTGTAGATAAGTTTTACTATTACCTTTTCTTTCAAAAGGGTTTTTCAAAGTTAAACAATATGGTTGGAGTTTACTCACACCAGTCCCATGACTGAACCAGAGTTTATTTTGTTTGTTTTAACCTAAACCCTTGGGTGCCCAAAATTTGTATGGGCAGTCAAGTGCTTCAGGCATTTACAGATACACTTGGAGGAGCTAAAGCAGGAGGCTTCACCGTTAGATATTTTAGAGTTATTTTCCGCTGTATCACATGCTATATTGTACTCTGATGATGGTATTTATATCTAGTAAAAATCTTTTGTATTTCAAAGATTATATGATATATGATATTATATTTTATTCGTTCCGCTGTGAGATTTTGTGTTGTTATTTCTGTTCTTCGTTTTCTTCTATTCTAACTTTCTTTCTTTCTGTTTCCCACCCTCTAACTTCTTTCTATTAATGACTCGTATTTCTGTGCAATTTGGGTTGGACTTGTGTTATTTTTAGTCAACCCATATGGTACGGATTTTCGGGTCGTTACAGTTGGTATCAGAGTTGAAGGTTAAGTGATTACCTTGGATCTGTAGCGTGACTCAATAGAGACGGGGTTAGTAATATCCTAGATTAAGTCTGAGTGTATATATATGAGCGCGTATTTGTAAATGAATATAAAAACTATTTTATATTGTGTTGATTGGTTTGTCGAGTGGTTTATGAATTCTAGTCGATATGGTAGCGCAACCATATCGATAGGTGTTTCTAAACTCTTGAACAGAGTACTTCGACACAATATTGTTTTAAAAGCTGGTTAAATAAATAATTTTGCCCAAAATTATATTTTTATATGAAAATGATAATTTTCCAAAATTATTATAATAAATGGATGTGTTGGTTGAGATTATAATCAAATTAGATTATAAAATTGAAATGGTTATATATAATCAAATAGGATTTGTAAATGAATAATATATACAAATGAGATGTATTAAAATTGGATTTGAAGCAGAGTTTGGAATTTAAATCTCGGATGTTTGAATAATATTTTCTAAAATAATATGGCTTTATTTTATAAAAATCATTTTGAATATATTTTGAAAATGATAAAGCATTGAGCTCGCTTCAGTCATTGGAAAATAATTCTGATGATGACTGCAACATCATCAGTGTTCATTTTCGAGTTTGTAAGTGATGGATTGCTACTTTAGAAAAGTTTGTGATGGAAATTTGTTTGAAAGAAACCAAGTTATTTTGGAAAGTTCAAATGTCTTGAATTTGAGATGGAAGTAAATATGTATATGATTTCAAAAGGGTTTGAATTAAGGACCGGGTATTTGAATTTTGGTAAGTTAAATGAAGGTTTTGAATGGGAAATAGGAAATTAAATATTTCCGTGAAAACTTAAAGTTGTATGGAACTAGGATTATATAATGTGAAATACTCAGTTATAACAAAATGGGCTTTTGAAAATTAACAGGTCGATAACATTTTTTCTGCCTTAGTAATTTAGGAGACGAAATTCTTTTAAGGGGGAAGGAATGTAACATCCCAGATTTTTCGTCGATTTATAACGAACATTTAAATTTATTTTAAATGTTGAATTGGAATTATAAATAAAAATTTATTATTGGATTTGTCAATTTAATAATCGATATACGAATTAATATCGAATATATCGATTATCGTAATACGAAACGATAATAATTGAATTCTGAATTTAAAACTGAATAGAAACAATTTAGTCAATTAATATAAATTCTATATTTAATTAGAAAAACAAAAATCAATTATTTTTGATAAATTAAATTGTTTTGAAATTGATTATTAATTTAAAGTGTTATTTCCTCTATACAGTTGAATTAAATTGTAGAATCAATTCAGTGAATTTTAGAATAGCACCTTAATCTGAGAACGTTGGTCGTTACGTAAAAATAGCGGTTTGGGGTTCTAAATTAAAGGACCGTAAGATATTTTATTTATTTAAAATCAAATCAAATTTCTTATCAATGTTATCCTCATCCGACCCACATTTCTAACGCAAATCAATCTACGTTTTTTCTTCTTTAATTCATGTACAATCTGTTCTCGATCTTGGATATTAAACAGGCAAAGAATTAATGGCGTAGTACATATGTCTTCTGTTCTCTGTATATAAATCTATTGCCTTGTATTCTATTTCTCAAACCACAGATACAATTCGAGTTCCACTTTCCCCTCTTTCCAGCAACTCAAAATAAAATCCACTGTATAAAAAAAACCATCGAAACCGAAATCGCGAGTTTCCCTTAGGCTCGACATCCATTAGAAATGCTCGCGATTGAATTGAGGAATCCCTGTAACTTAACGTCAATAATGGAGCTCTCGCGAATGGGAAAAAGGGCGGTGTGACTGTGATTGATTCGAGTAGTATTCGATGATGGATTCTTCGAAGATTGCTGAGGGGTTTTCAACTTTTATGGAGGCGTGCGATGTGAATGTGGAAGTTCAATTTCAGGGGATGCTATGTTGTTGTCGATCTTGATTTTCTGGAGTTCAATAGCTCAAACTAGGGCAGCGAGCATGATGATACTGGAAGCTTAGACGAAGGGAGTAATAGATGATTTTTCCGAGGTAGGTTTGTTCGAGTAAGGAGGAAGTCGCTTTCTTCTCTACTTGAGACATCGGCGATAGCTTGCAGGTACGGTTTCAGAATGGCAAGGATCAAGTCGCGTTCTTCTCTGCTTGGTTGTTGACTGTACTATGGAGTTTAAATGATCTTAATAGGGCTAATTGGTTTAAGGCATTACTATGACATTACAACATAGATGTTGTTACGTTGGAGATGCTGCTAGGAGGAGGTCAGTGACTAGTCAGGCATTACAGTGTTGTGAGGTTATTCTAAGGTGGGTAGCAGCAAGGAAGTGGCTACAAGTATTTAAAAAAGATGGAGGAGTTGTTTATGAGTTGTTTGGAGAAATGCCGGAGTGGATGGATAGTATTTTGGGACTGATTGTTATGTATTCAAGGCTGTTCGAAGAATTGCTTCATGGATTTGATCAAGTATTCGAAGGCAATGAGGTATATGCTTTAGTATGAATTTAAAAATGCATAGAAAATTTACTCATTTATTTTTGTTATTAATTTAAATTAATATAGTGTCTAATCGATACTTAAAATATACATAATTGTAGGTGTAAAACAAATTTACTCAAGTCGATTCATAGCCGCGAAGATACAACATTTAACGGGATATTCAACGCAATTAAAATCAAGGTGAGTAAATCTCGCTCAGAGTTTATTTTAAAATAAATTGTTGATTGTTTGGATGCATGAATGGATTATTTTATTATTGGGATTATATATGTTAGTTATATTTAGGCCTGGTGGTTGAATATATATAGTATTGGTGGTTGAGATTTCTTGCAGTACCATTAGCGGATGCCCGCAGTACCATTAGCGGATGATTCCCTATGCGCCCCACAATATATATAGTGGATGACCTTCATACCGCGATATCCTGCCTCGATGCAAGATTGGCATTATAATTACTATTGACTAACATTTGTAGATGCGGGGAAAACAGGTTGGAGGAATCCAGCTGGATTCCTCAAATTTATTTATTGTTGTTTGCATATTCATATATGTGTGATGTGTTGAATTGGATTACTTGTTTGCGCATTTGGATGTTTGAATATCACTGGCCCTTCGATTTTGATAATTAATAATATCATGAAAAAGGGATTTTTATATTTAAGATGGAAAATTTATTTTCGAAGTAGAAATTGAATTTCAAATGGGTTTTGAAATAGAAACTTGTTTTAATATATAAAACAAGTAATTGAAGTTATAAACGACATTATAAAAGGGAAATGAAAATTTATCATTAGATATCTAAATTCAAATATGAATTTAAAAGAGAATTTGAAATCGTGTCAAAAAGCAAATTATGGAATTTATTCCGACGTTCGGAATATAAATTGAATTGGATTAATCGGTATGGATTTATAATTAGAATTCGACTATGTCGAATTAATAAATATATATATATATATCCAGAAAGAATAATATAATTATATTTTGTAGAAATTATAATTTAGAAACTATAAATCCTAAGAAGATAATACTTAAATATTTAGATATGACAATAAATTCGATGTTTATATACATAAACGATAGTAATAAAATAAAATGGAAATCATGTTTCAAATGGAGTTGAAAATGGAAGTTGGTTTTAATAAGGAAGTAAATTTATAAACAACGTTTATAAATGTGATGAAGCGATTTTCATCGAGTAATTTGGAAATATATTTCCAAATGTAAGAAATGGAATAAAAGTTGAGATTTAAATCGAGTTTTTGTATTACAAGCTTTTATCAATCTCAAGATAAGAACGTTGTTGGTCAAGGTCTGAAAGGTAATTAAAATACCCCAACTTGAACGACTTCACTATTATCAAGAGAAGATAAGTTTATAGTGGTAAATGATGTTGAATTAATTGATTATTTGCGTAAAAAAGAATTTATAATTGGAAATCGATTATATCGAATTTTATAAATAATCTAATTCCAGAAGAATTGGAATTGAATATAGAACTTGAGTTTTGCATAAATAACCGATTATGAACGTGGAATAAAATAATCGACGAGTTGAATAAATCTGAATTTGTTAAGTTAGATTTGGATAATGACTTAATTTATTTTAATGGAATTGGAATTTGTTTACTAAACGAAGTTTTTGACGTTTATAGTTTAATTTAATTAAAAACGAACTCGCCGTGGCGCGGTAGTTAGTATATTGACGATTCGAATTTCATTTGAGTATATAAAACTCAATATAAGTTGGAATTTGATGAAACAAGAAACGCCCAAACATATTGAATAGTACTTTTCTAGTGAAAGAGAAAAATCTGAATTTCGTCTTAGAGATTTTGAGTTATGTTAAAATCAAATTTTCAGAAGAACAGTGCCATAATCGTTTTAAAACCAAAACGGTTTGTTTAATTAAATAAAAGGATTTTTAGCGAATAAAAACCCAAATTTCTACTAGTAAAATCCGGACTTGAGTTATAAATTAAATATGAACTCAAGTCGAGTAAATGGATTGATTTTTTTATCAAAAATCAAAATTTTAATTTTCAAATAATGTTAACTAATTTCTATGGAAATTAGTTAATAAAGTTCTTAGATTGAACTTAATTCATTTAAGTGAACTGAATTTGTTAAATAAAATGGAAGATTCTAATATAAAACTTGGGTTAGAATTTGGAAGCGAACAAGGAGTGTGAGTTTTATTTGTGCATAAATATTTGAACATAATATGTTCAAATTAAAGGTAAACTACGCAAAGAAGCTAATTAATTAACTAGCGAATCGGAACCGATTAAAGTAAAACAGTGTTGAATGGTTTGATATGAATTGGAAATGGGTGTATGTATGTTAATCAGGTATGGAATGAAGAGAAGGAAGATTACATATTAAGTGCCCAACAAAAAGGTACATGTTTCAATTTCCATATGAGGTTTTATGAGCCTATTGGGAAAGCCGCTTGGCTTTTTAATTTTCTTTTTGAATGGAAAGGGCTTAGAGAGGCGAGTTGTGGTTTGACGTATTCACCCGTAAAAGGAGGTGCTGGTGAAATTTTCCGAAAATTTAAGGAGTTAGAATATTTTTAAGAAATTTTGATAACTAGAAATAAATATATCAATATATACAGAATTCTATAAGAAAACGAACGTATAAATGAATTATTAGAAAAGGGCCCTTTATTGTTTGATATTAGAAATTCGGATGGATGTTTTGTTTTCCTTTGATAGTTAAATCACCGACTATCAAAGATTTTTTACCATCGTCGTCAATACGGAGGGACCGGTTGGATTTAATATCCTAAAACCACTCCATATTGGCATAAGCATTGAGAATCAAATCAAGTTAAAGATTTTGGAAGATGGAGTAAAATGGAAGGGCTGTTCTATTTACATAATGGTGCCCTCGGTTTCGTTCAGTCCCAGAACGAACATATATGGACGAATGTTTGATAGAGTATTTCCAATGATCACACCTCTTTGGTTTTTACGAATATACCAAGTTGGTGGGGAGAAGACAACTTCTCTTTATTTAACACCAGTATGTATTTGTATAATCAATAAGTGATTTACGGATTCGACGATGTGGCACTCAAAGTTAATGGTGGCCTGATTTCTGGAAGGTAAACATGGCCTCAAGCCTCACAACCGAGAAATGGCAGAAATCTGGTAGGTCGCATGGCTAGTTGGGTCATACCCAAGCAGGGTATATCATTACCTGATCTAGCGAAATACAATGCCTCGGTTGTCCCTTATTTTTTATGCTTTCGGTTCAGTTGGCTAGCCCCCAACCGGGTAATGATATATTCGGTCCACTCAAGTTAAATGAGTGACTGGTCATGTTTAGCTTGGGTTGCAAGATGTTATTGTTGAACCCCAGTGTATTTATCTCCGGAGGTACACTGATCGGAAGGTGGTCCCATACCTTGCCATAGTTGGAATCCATTCTCCAATAAGCGCCCCGTGGTATTTTGATTTTATACTATATATATAGAGTGTGAGATGCAATCGTTCTGCTACTTGGTTATTTACTTGATTTACATCACTATTATAATATCAGAATAATATTGATTTCAAAAAAATGTTTTGGTTATAGTAAGGTAAAAACTGTCCGTATTTATGTGTGGATTGGTCTTACTATTACCTTTTCTTTCAAAAGGGTTTCTCAAAGTTAAACAACATGGTTGGAGTTTACTCACACTAGTCCCATGACTGACCCATAGTTTATTTTGTTTGTTTTAACTTAAACTCTTGGGTGCCTAAAATTTGTACGGGCAGTCAAGTATTTCAGGCATTTACAAATACACTTGGAGGAGCTGAAGCAGGAGGCTTCACCATTAGATATTTTAGAGTTATTTTCCGATGTATCACATGTTGTATTGTACTCTAATGTTGGTATGTATATCTAATACAAATCTTTTGTATTTCAAAGATTATATGATATATGATATTATATTTTATTCATTCCGTTGTGAGATTTTGTGTTGTTATTTCTGTTCTTCTTTTTCTTCTATTCTAAATTTCTTTCTTTTTATTTCTCACCCTCTAACTTCTTTCTATTAATGACACATATTTCTATGCAATTTGGGTTGGATTTGTTTTGTTTTTAGTCAACCCAGATGGTACGGATTTGTGGGCCATTACATCCACCAACGGTCTCCTAATACCCTTGTCCAATCCCATTACAAACTTCTCGTTCTTCTGGTATGGAGTCTCAATGTACAAGCAAACATACTCGAATAAAGCTTCAAAGTCTGAGATATACTCCAGCACTTTTCGACCATTCTACTTGAGTTCCGCAAACTTTTTTAACCGAACTGACTTCTGAGCGGTAGAGATGAACTTTATCTCGAACTCAACTTGGAACTGTTGCCATGTGATCTCTTCTTCGGGGGTCTCTAGCGTAACCAAGCTCCACCAATCCATAGCTCTTCCTTCTAGCTGCCTTGCTTTGAGCTACCCCTTTGTCGCATCGTCTGTGCCTAAGTCTCCAAAGATCCTAACACACATATCCATACACCTTTGTACTTCTTTCGTTGGCTCTGTCCCTTTGAAAGATTTTCCTCCAAGAGAAGCGAAGTCTTTGCACAACTTCGCGAAGTTCACCGCCCTTGGAACTTGCACTTGGACTCCTACATCTATCGTGAATGCTTCTGGAGCGAGTACCCTTCTCATGATTGCCTCCATCATGGCTTCAAACATGACTAGGTAGTCTGGTATACCGCCATTGCCCCCTCCAGAACTAGCCTCAATCCTACCAGTGTGCCTTGATGTCATACGACTCATCCTAAATCTACAATATAGAATGATTAGCCCATATCCAAGATATAATGCTAAGGAACCAAATGGTATTATACTATATACAACTATATAGTACTCATCCATCAAAATCTACAAATACGTCCCCCATACGTGATTACATCCTTAAACTTTAGTTAAAATCGATGACCAAAGCTCTGATACCAAATGCGACGACTGCCCATAACCTCTGCACTTAACCAGAGGAATATTACACTAAAACGTGTGCCAGGCAGCTATGAACGATCATCCAAGTAGTTAAACATTCGCAAAACCTGTCATAGAACTCACAGCACAAGGATAAAATATAATAGAAAATATACAACAGGTAGAGATAGCAAAGTCTCATATAGCAGAAATCTAAAAACTTTCATATCAACTTGAGAGAAATCCATACAACTTGGAACAATTGTAGAATTCTGTACATGAAAACCTTACTATATAACACCCAGAGTACAAACAAACAACAGCGGAACATCCATTTAGGTATAATATGCAAAATAACAAGTCCGCCTCCTGCACGTCTTCACTAAGACCTACCATCTACAATCTGTAACTCAGTCTGCCCATCCACAATATCGTAGATGAACAGCCCAAGGTAATAAGAGGAAACCTAAAACCTTGAGTCAGACAACAGTTTTAGTGAGCGATAAAACATCTATCTAGCATCAACAATAGAGTATATGAAAGTAGGCAGAAAGTAACACCCAATCTACCAACATTAACAGAGAAGAATCCCCAAACACGTCTTCTCCACATCTGACAGTGATAGCCTTTACAACAAACAGGAGAATACAAGCAGTAGCAATTATAGCAATCAGTTCAAGTCCCATGTAAATAGCCTAATCAAAATAAACGTCCCTTAAGTACAAACCCTGAAGGCCGAAACCAACACTGGACAAGCACCCAAGAGATATCTCCTTTGACGTCGAACAACCTACGTAGGTAGGTACAAGCAAAACAAACAACAATCCATGACTCTGGCTATCACTGCCAAATCCTGCTTTGAAACCATCGTTATCATATGACTGGCTATACAACTTGCCATCAACTGTCAAGGGCTAATGGTAACCCCGATTCTAAAAACTCCATACGCCATACAACGAAACATGTCTAAGCCATACACGACGCCAAGGCTACTCGACCATACTCTTCGGTCTTTTAGACGTCTTTATTGTACCCCTGCTTTGAGTTCGCTACAACCTACGACAACGATAATTCCTCAGCCTCCAACATTTCTAGTCGTCAACACTTGCAACTATTCTCAAGCTCAGAACATCCATTAGCCTCCAATTCAAAACACCCTTGAGTTGTCTTCACATTCGTTGCTTTCATCGATCAACGAACACTTCACGATGCTTCATACAATTCCTACTTGAATTAGTGTCAAAGCTACAACCATCATCGACTCAAAACAGGCTCTGTTTGGTCGAAACTGTATTTTGTAGCATTTCCTTCTTTATTGCTGTGAAAAACTGGATTTTACATCACAATAGCCTTTTACAGCGCTTCTGTAATGCTATCATATCATCTCGTTCGATTCTGGATCAATCTGGTGTGAAAATCTTAGTAAAACATCAAAACAGCCTTTCACAAACTGTCCCTAGCATCCACGAATTGTCCTACCCGAGCATCCACAAAGTGTCATAACCGAGCATCCACAGACAGTCCTACCTAAGCATCCGCAAACAGTCCTACCCGAGCATCCACAAACTGTTGTACCCGAGCATCTGCAAACTGTCCTACCCGAGCATCCACAAATTGTCGTACCCGAGCAAACAGAACTGTTCGACCCGAGCATCCACAAACTGTCCTACCCAAGCAAACAGAACTGTCCGACCCGAGGATCCATAAATTGTCCTACCCGAGCAAACAAAACTGTCCAAACAAGCATCCACAAACTGTCCTACCTGAGCAAACAGAACTATCCGACAGGAGCATCCACAAACTGTCCTACCCGAGCAAACAGAACTGTCTGACCCGAGCATCCAAATCACCAAATCTTCAACAAACTTGAGGATTGGACATGATACTCATAACAAATCAAACCTTCAACTTTTCAATGATAATAATTCAACTAAAACAACAATCAATCATCAATTTAACCGTAATTTCAAACAAAAATAGATAATCATTCAGAACAAAATGAACAAACACTTAAACGGATCTAAACATAGAACAAACACATGAAATTACCTTTCAAAAGTTACTAGATTTAGACCCAATGATGATTAAACATTAAAATCACACTTACATCGATTAAATCTATAGGAAAAAGACTCGAAATGGTGAACACAACGATCACACCATCCATATACTCAATTGAATCTTCATGAGAGATGTTTATCACTCACCACTTCTTCGATTTAACTCAAAAACGATGTTGAACAAATCCGGACAGTAAATATCCTTCTCTAAATCTCTTGATTTGATGAAATATCTCTTCTCTTGATGTAGGTCTTGCTTGATTTGGTGTAGATCTACAATCCCTCTTCGTAGATCTCGATTTTAATGGTGGAATGATGTAGGAGATGAAGAAATGGAGGACCTAAATGAGGAATGGAGAAAGTAAACTATTCTCCATGGCTCCCTCCCCCTATTTATAGCCAACAACCCAACCCTTTGCAGGCCCCACAAATCAGCCCATATTTTAATAATAAAACCTGAACCGAAATTGTGAAATCTTAAAACAACGATTTCTCCCAAACCGATAGGCCAAATCTTTAATGTGACCACTCTATGGAATGGGAACATCATTTCCTTTCCAACGAGACTAAATTCAACACCGGATTCGATCCGAGTCAAATGTTATACCCTGTACAATACTGACAGGGGTCAAACGGTCACAAACAAAATTGGCAAAAATCATGGACATGTCTCACATCTCCAGGAACAACATATCAAAAGATGAGACTGATCCAACCCTCAGGGAATAAAATAAAAATATTTTGGGATCCTTCGATACGTAAAATGCGGGTCGTTACACCACAATTGTGGAATTGTTGGTCATTTAAGAAAAGATTCTAAAAAGAGGAAGAAGAACGCTTGTTTCCAGTGCGGAGAAGTTGGACACCTTATCAAGGATTGTCCGAAGAGGCAATGAAAAAGTTATAGGGCTGGATCTTCTGTAGGGCAAGTACATGCTCTCACGGCTTATGTACCGGAAAGAGGTAGGAAAGTTTCTATTGAAGGTTTAATTTCTCTTTTCGATCACTCTATTAGAACTCTTTTTGATTTTGGTGCTTCGCATTCATTTATATCTGATTCCGTAGTTGAGTCTATGAACCTTAGTACTAGTATGGTTTTGGGTTCCGTTGTTGTCTCAAACCCCATTGGGAGAACCACCCATCTGTCTATGGTTGGTCGGGGTTTGAGGATATCTATATTGGGCATTGAGTTTGAGTGCAATGCCTACGTTCTTAGTTTCATGGGTTATGGTTTGATTATAGGGATGGATTGGATAGCCAGGTACAGTGCCATCCTAGACCGTGAAAGGAGGGTAGTTAGACTCTTGACTTGGTTTGGCAGGACCCTCGAGATTTATTGTAACCCTAAGGGTTCTATTATGCTTAGCTACCTAGAATCGCTTGACACATCTATCAATGATTTACGATCTGTACTCGTAGTATGTGAGTTCCCAGATGTTTTTGAGGACGTTCGAGGCTTACCTCCAAGGCATGAGATTGATTTCCGTATATACCTTGTGGATAATGCAAAGCAAGTTGCATTGCCCGTGTGTCACATGGCTCCGAGAGAGAGAAGGAAGCCCAGTAAACAAGCAGGGGAGCTACTTGAGAAAGGATTTATTAGGCAAAGTATTTCCGAATGGGGTGCTCGAGTAGTATTCGCGACTAAGGCGTATGGTTCACTTCGCTTATGTGTGGATTACAGAGAGTTGAATAAAATCACTAATCAGAATGAACACCCACTTTCGAGGATAGATGATTTGTTTCATCAGCTAGTGTCAGAATCAATTTTCTCACAATTAGATTTGGCCACGAGGTTTCATTAGTTAAGAGTGGCTGAGAATAGTATTGACAAAACTGCTTCCAGGACTCCAGATGGTTTCTTTGAGTGGCTCGTCATGCTTTTTGGTTTGACGAATGCACCCGCCTATTTTGTAGATCTGATGAGTAGAGCATTTCAAGAGTTCCTGAATAAGTTTATGGTAGTCTATGTTGATGATATCTTGATTTTCTCGAAGAGCGAGGAAGAGCATGCCCTATATATAAAGGAGGTTTTAAAGACCTCCGAGCGCATAAGCTTAAAGCAAATTCTCCAAACTCCATTTTTGGAGAAGTAAAGTGAGATTTTTAGGACATGTGGTCTCTAAAGAAGGGATAGCAATAGATCCCGCAAAAGTAGTTGCAATCCAAGATTGGCAAGTTCCAAAGAATGCGACGGAAGTAAGAAGTTTTCTAGGTTTAGCAAGCTATTATAGGAAGTGCATTAAGGACTTTTCGATGATATCAGCTCCACTCACCAGGATAGCAAAGAAGAATTTGACTTTTTATTGGGAAGTTGATTGTGATGATGCCTTTCAGCGGTTAAAGAGGGACCTGGCAATAACCCCAGATTTGACTTTGCCTAATGGGAACAAGATGTTTACAGTATACATAAATACGTGTGGTATAGGACTTGGCACTGTTTTGATGCAAGAGGTTAAGGTAGTATGTTACGGTGGAAGGCAATTTAGGGTTCTTGAGGAAACCTACCCTACCCATGACTTAGAGTTAGTTGCCATTGTATTTGCGCTTAAGTCTTGGCGTCATTATTTGCTTGGAGAAAAGTCTGAGTTGTATACTGACCATAAGCCTCTAAAGTACTTGTTTTCACAACCGGATCTTAATTTGATGCAGCAAAGATGGATAGAGTTCCTAGCGTCATATGACTTTGAGATTGCTTACACCCTTGGCAAGGGTAATATGGTAGCCGACGCATTGCGTAGAAAGAGGATAACCCTAAGTCCTCTATTTGTGGAGAGGCAGAGTTTAGAGTACATATCGACCTTAGACCCTCTACCGAATTTTTACCTAGTTTGTTGGCACCAGTAGAGGTGCAACCTAAGCTCTTGGATCAGATAGGGGATTCACAACGAGAGGATCCACAGATAGTGGACATATTGGATAAGTTGAGTAAAGGAGAGACTTCCAGTCACCTCAGCAAATATTCCATAGATGATAGAGGTTGGTCGTGACAAGATGGGAGGCTTTGTGTTCAACGAGTTGGAAGCTTGTTAAAGACAATCCTTGAGGAAGAGCACCATACTAAGATGACTATTCATTAAGACGGTGACAAAATGTATAGAGATATGAAGAGAGTGTTCTTTTGGGTTGGGATGAAGAAAGATGTAGAAGAGTTTTTTTCTCGATGTTTGGTTTGCTAGCAAGTCAAAGCTGAGCAAAAGAAGCCCGATGGTTTGCTTCATTCTTTAGAGATTCTGTAGTGGAAGTGGGAGAGCGTTTCTATGGATTTCGTTGACAGTTTGCCTAGATCAAGGAAAAACAATACTAGTATTTGGGTAGTAGGCGATAGACTTACTAAGAGCGCTCTTTTCATTCCTGTAAAGAGTAAAAGGATGGCAGCATGGTTAGCATCAATTTGTCTTCGTGAGATAGTCCGTTTAAACGGAATACCTTCCGGTATCGTAAGTTATCGTGACCCCATATTCACTAGTGAATTTTGGAAAACCTCGCAAGAGGCAGTAGGTACACAGTTTTATTTGAGTACTGCTTATCACCCTTAGACTGATGGACATACAAAAGTGTGAATAGAGTTCTTGATGATCTTTTAAGGCTGTGTGTCTTAGAATTTGGAGGGACATGGGAAGAACACCTTCCATTAGTAGAGTTCGCCTACAACAACAGTTATCAAGCTAGTATCGTAATGACACCTTTTGAAGCTTTGTATCAACGTCCCTGTAGTTCACCAACTTGTTGGTGGGAATATACAGAACGGTTTCTACTTAGACCTGAGATGATTAGGGAGACCTCAAAAAAGATAGACCTTATTCGAAGATGCATGAAGACGGCTCAGGACAAACAAAAGTCATAAGCAGATAAGAGAAGGACCGATATTGAGTTTGAGATAGGAGACATGGTTTTCATTAGTGTTTCACCCTTGAGGAATGTGGTTTGCTTTGGATATGTAGCGAAAATTGGCACCAGGATTTGTAGGACCATTTCCTATAATCGAAAGGATCGATTAGATGGCTTATAGAGTGAAGTGACTGGAGCAATTGGCCAATGTTCATGATGTTTTGCATGTTTCTCATTTACGAAAGTGCTTACATGATACTGCTGAGCTAGTTGAGCCAAGCATGCTTAAGGAAGTAGAAGTAGAACGAGAAGCAACAGTTAGGCGAGTTCCAACCCACATTCTAGGGTCAGAGGTGAAGAAGTTACGAAACCGTGAAGTAAAGTTTGTAAAAGTCCAATGGGGAGATGACCATGAAGATGCGACTTGGGAGACTAAAGACAAGATTCACGCGTCTTACCCTTTTCTTTTCGAGGGTATGTTCTTAACTTCTTTTTCCTAAAGCTTTATTTCATGCTTTCTTCTATTATTAATTATATCCTATCGATCAAATCTTCGACCTTTAGGTAGAAAACCCAATGGATGAAAACATGAGTTTGAGACATGTTATGTTTGATGGATGCAAGTGGTTGCTCGTGGATGCATATACACACGCATTAAGCACTAGATCGGCTCAATCACTCTCATATTGCATATGGTTGTGTGTGCATATTTTGTTTTTATGGATAGAATTGGATGTATCATATTATGGATGTTGCATTTTGATGAATGAGTGTGCACGCATATAGAATTAATATGTATCATTAGGGTTCTTTTGCATACATAATGGATACATGCCACTAACATGATTTGCATTAAGGAGATCAACTGAATCGGTGGACTTCCTAATCTTTCGCATTAGCATAGGGACATATACACACACCTTTGCATATGTTCATATAAGCATTAGACATCTTTAAGGATAATGGATGCCTGTGATTGGTGGATAAGTAGATGGATGATGGATGTTAGGATAAGCATTCCTCTTAACTTAGTGATTTCGGGGACAAATCCTTTAAGTAAGGGAGAATGTAACACCCTGTAATTTTAAAAAACATTAAATGGTAAATCAAAGTATACTTAATTTAAATATTAAGAATTAAGTAAAACAGACATGGCCTTGCGTTCGTCTCAGAAATCTGGTTAAGATAGACAACAAGTTTGCGTAAAACGGACACTGTATAAAGAAGTTATTAAAATTAGAAGTTTGTATACGCATAAAAGATAATATATATATATATATATAAATATAATCAAATCAAAATTCAAAATCAAGCGCTGCAGAATGAGAGGGAAATCGGCCTGTTAGGGGTTGACCCCTACCCATGGGTGTCAACACCTATGTTGACCCCACCATAGGGGTGTCGACCCCTATGTCGACACCCCCTTTGATTCTGGACAACATGTATATCTTGATTCGTGTGCTGACGGCTATATAAAGGACCTTAATCCTATTGTTTTTCTCACCTACAACAATGGGCACGTTGAGATGCTGCTTCAACTCAAATTAAAATAGCCTATTTTCTTCAACAACTTAAGTTAGACATATTCAAGGATTTGTGCGACAACAACAATTTCTTCTCTATTCCTAGATCCATTCTTTGTGAGATTATTTTATTATTAGATTAAAATAACTAGTAAGTAATCCTAACATGTTTATAAATTGGATTTAAGCCTATGCCAGTTGTAACTTGAATCATATCAGATCTATTGTCATTTGTATATCAGATTCATAATTCTCATATGCCTAATTCTGCCGATATATGCATGTCTTGTGATTATGAACCGTTTTATCATCATATGCCTGTTTTGTTATTATGCTTATTCTTGTTCTCTTCCCTTTCTCCTTCCCTTTTTATTTTTATAGCGAGGCTACCTTTGAGCCTAGGCCTATTGCTGAAATATGCAAACGCGCGAAGGTGGGAACGATGGGAAACGTTAATTTGGGGCATAATCTATGTTGGGATTTGGGGCATAACCTGTATTGGAATTTTTGGGGCATAACACATACTACGATTTAAGATCTTAATTTGGGGGCATAATTAGATATGAACATAAATGATTGAATGAAGATGAATACGCCTAAAACTGAACAACACCTAGGCACGAGGTTAGATTACACTTGTGGTAGAAGTCTGCCCTGCTCCCGGCATATCCAGCATCCACAAGTGGTAAATCTAATGTGAGAGGTCTAGTGCGTATATACGAAATGGTACTAAGACACGAGGTTAAATTACACTTGTGGTAGAAGTCTGCTCGATACCGCCCAGCATATCCGGCAACCACAAGTGGTTAATCTAATGTGAGAGGTCTTGTGCATTAACCGGAAGCGATGATAATTTGAGTACTTGGAATACTTAACCTAAATTAAATTTGTAAGGGTTACATGAACCTGTTGAATTGAGTAGAGGTTAAGTAAACTTTTTTAAATAGGTAGGAGGGGTTAAGTTAATTTTTATAAACCAATGGGGGTGGGTTATAGACCCGACAGAACTTAACCTATTTGTTGAAATCCTAGTAGTGGGGATGCAAGCCTAGTATGGTAGCTTGTATCAGTTACGGGGACCCTTATCAATCAGTAACCCATTTTTGGTATCAACAAGGCACCCAGACTAGGATGGGACAGAGCACGCTTACTGA
This sequence comes from Allium sativum, assembly GCA_030737875.1. Lineage (NCBI taxonomy): Eukaryota > Viridiplantae > Streptophyta > Magnoliopsida > Asparagales > Amaryllidaceae > Allium > Allium sativum. The sequence continues at coordinate 16,709,444 of CM060922.1, read as the reverse complement.
GTTGGTTGTAAGAGGTCAAATGAGCGAGGGGGTTGACAGTGCAGGTTTCGACGGAGTCATGTGCATGCATGGTTCCGGATTACGTAAGGAAGAATAAGACGCTTTAGCATCAGTAGATATGGTTATGCATTCTTTCCATGAACGGGTTGCCACTGTAGGAAGTGATACATCCTACCGTGGGGCCAGCACAGGGTATCTACGAGGTAAGGAGTCGATCGATCGGGGTAGTGGATAGGGTATCTCTAGGTTTATGTAACAACCATTATTCTTGTTAACACTTTTTGGTGGGGGCTAGATTATTCTTATTGGGGAGGCAAGACCTGTCACTAGAAATATACCTAAATCTACCATTTGTATAAGGAGGGATCATCTTGTTCAGTTACACTAGTAGTGGTGCAGAGTATTGAGAAGCGATATATCTTATCATGCTAGCTTTATCTTGTTCGTACCTATCTCATGATATTGTTATCTCTTTCATCCAGTTTATATGCCTATCATGATGCTTTTAATTATTTATATGCTAAAAGTCACTGGACTCGTCAGACTTTATATCAGACCCTTTTTGTTTTGCCTCTTTTCTTCCTCCCCCCTAGATTCTTACGGTGGGAATACTCAAGCTTAATCGAGATTTCTCTTTCTTTCTGCTTAGAGCTGGTTGATGTACTGCTTCACATCTCTTCTGTTATGGCTATGTTTTTTTTGGGGATTATGTTATTTTATTTTACTGTACTCTGATGACTATTAAGTATAAGGCATAAGTTTTATGTTGATGTAATAATTTTTTTTGATACTTCAGACTTGCTATGTAACTGTGTTTGGACCATTATGCTTTTCTATTAATTAAAGCTTTTACTTCTGCTGGTATTTTGTATATTTGTCTTGTTTATTTCTGTTTCTGTTTACCTATAATGCTTCATGAAACTTAATGCATTCCCTTAGTGAGTGATATAAACGGACGTGGGGTGTCACACAAGCAAAAGTTAGAGGAAGCAAATTCGAACATGGAATGATGGAAGATTTCCAGCACTTTACTCCGAAATGGTCAAGAGAAATTGTATCTCAACTTCAAGACACAAATAAGGTTGCAAAGCAAGATGATAATAGGACAAAGCTCCAACACTATAAGGAAGTGTTTTAGTCGAGGCTTCCGCAAGGATGCAATCTTATGACATCCATCGAGAACATCAACTTCTTAACTAAACATGAGCTCAACTATTGGCCATCATCCAAGAAGAAACCTAAATATGAAGGGAAATTGGGAGGCCTCTGCTGCCACTACCACATGATGAAGGGACATGAAACCAACCATTGCAGAGTTTTAGAAGGAATGGTTATCACCTTCTACAATCAAGGCCAATTAAGGAAATTTGTAAGAAAGACAAGTGGAAACTAATGGCAAAGTTTCGGAAATAAGAATATCTACATGGTTGGGGGTGATCTCCCTAAATATTTGGAACCACCAGATACGAGTGAAGCTATCTACGATGATAGAAAACCCTTGTCGTCGCCAAGTTAGCCGGGGCAAGGCACCCCTTGGATGGGGGGGGGGTGATATGGAAGCCTTTCTCAGCGGCTAAATAAGAAAGACCCAGGTTAAAGCATCAAAAGTGTAAGCCTCTGACCCACACCATAAATGGTCATAACGGATCATCTAATTAGCACACCCTACCTATACTCGTAGAAGAGTATGCCCTTCCTCTGCTACGAACTACGCACGTCCTACCTCTTCTCATAGAAGAGCATGTCCTACCTCTGGTTATGTTCTGCGTTACCCGCAGAAGGGAACGCAAACCCTTATCATCGCCTATGATGGCCGGGATGAGGCACCCCTTGGAGGGGGTGGAGTGTAATCCTCTGTCATCGCCTACGATGGCTGGGGTAGAGCATCAAAAGAGTAAGCCTTGGTTTCGTGTCTACCATGGCCCGGTCTAAGCATCTAAGACCTTATCATTGCCTATGATGGCCGAGGTAAGGCGCCTCCTGGAGGGAGGTCGGGTAAGTTCTTGGGCCCTGCTTGAGAATAAGCTAGCCAAGTGCACTGGACGCACATGCAAAGAGAGTGGACAACAAAGCACATACATCCTCTGCTTTGACAGCCAAAAAGCCTAGAGAGTGGCTCAGAAGCACGTACATTCTCTGCTTCACAAACCAAACCCAATAGGAGTAACAAACTAATTGCTAGAAGTGGATTTTGGTCTTCAATCAAATACCTGAATCTTGGTGGCTCAGGACTTCTATTAATTCCCGGAAGTGGATTTCTAGTCTTCAATCAAATAACCGAATCTGGGTGGCTCAGGACTTCTATTAAATGCCAGAAGTGGATTTATGGTCTTCAACCAAGTACCCGAATCTTGGTGGTTCGGTACTTCTATAAATTTCCAGAAAATGGATTTCTAATCTTCAATCAAATACCCGAATCTGGGTGGGTTAGGACTTCTATTAATTGGCAGATGTGGATTTTTGTCTTCAATCAAATAACCAAATCTTGATGGTTCCGGACTTCTACTAATTGCTAGAAGTGGGTTTCTGCTCTTCAATCAAAAACTCAAATCTGGATGGTTTAGGACTTCTGTTAAATAACAGAAAGGTTTCTAGGCTTGCATCAAATACCTGAATCTAGGATTGGTTCGTGACTCCACTATAGCCAGAGATATGTTTTTGATCTTCGCCAAATATCGAAATTGGGGTTGGCATGGAACCTCTATTATTGCCACAAAGGGACTTCTGGAATTCTAACCTTTATACCCTAGTATGGGTCATAAGATCCTAAATCTTATCCTTAGTGCAATGACCCGTATTTTAGCGATATAATAATTTATTTATTTAATTATGTAAATAGTGAATTATTGATTTAAATGGTTTAAATTAAATAATAATGAATATTTAATTAATATTAAATAATAGAATAATGTATTATAATGTCGAAATAGCCAAAATAGCTGAATTCACAATACAGTGTGAGTTGGATTATATATATGGTATAACTCAGTTTAGTATTGAATTAGAATGGCGAATATATTATATGAATGTCATTTGAACGTATAATTTATATTATAATTATAATCGAGCTCGAAATGGAGTGGCAGTTCGCTATTTGGCAATTTGAACTTTAAACGAATATACAGAAGCCGTTTAAAGTCGGATTTCTGTGAAATAATAAATGTACGGAGCTGGTGAAGTATATTTTTCTAATGGAAGAGGAAAACTCGAGATTTCATCGTGTAGATTTTGATTTATGTCCAAGTCAAATTTTAGAAAAGTCGCTATGGAATTCCTTTATAATTTGCAAGGCTTTATTTACGTTATAAAAGGGTTTTTTCAATATAATTAAATATCGGATTCGAATTTGGACAAATCCTTTTAAACGTAGGTATAATTTAATTTTTAGAATTTTTCTGTAATTTTTAATGAATTAAATAAACAACTTTTTATTTGAAGTATTTTGCACCCTTAATCAGCGATTTTGGGGTTTCACAATATGAGTTGAACTACTGATATTTTTATATTTTTGAGACCGTGGGACATTACTCATCTCATTGGTATTTTTATTTCTGTCATTGGCCGTCCAGATGAGAACAGAACTTCTTATAGAAGGGTCATCAAAATCAAATAAAATATCCTAAGTATTTTCTACAGCTTAGAAAAGGCCACGAATCCATTTCTTCTCAACCGGCCGTTCTCCATAGTCTCAAAACAAAGACGTGGCATTCAATAATCCACAAGAGAAGATCAATATAAAATGTTCTAAACCTAAAGCCTTAAGACCTAAAAATACGTTCCTCTCAGCAAACAAAAAAGAGGCCGCCACCCAAGTTAATCCTTCTACAAATTAAATATCCTCCTTTACTCAATGAAACCGTGTGTTCTTGGATCCGTTGGAACCACTCAAGTGAGAGCTTCAACCGCGTATACTCAGTCTTGGGTGCGACAGTGTTAGAGGGAGGGTCGAAGTTCACCAGCATGACCTAGGGTCAAAGTTTGGTGGGGTGTCGAGCATAAATATGTCGCTACCTATAACAGGTTAGCGAAGAGGGGGCAGCATGTCGCATTCTCCAAGGTGAGGCCAGAGTACACTGTGAGGGACTGGTCGTGTAGGGTTTGCGAAGAGAAAGGGAATGGTACTGGTCTCGCTCGGAGTTGGTGGCCGAGTCAGCGGAGAGAGATGGTCAAAATAGCGGTCAACGTGGGTTTTAGTTGGAGTAGGAGACGGGATTCAAGTTGGGGAAGACGGTGGATTTTTGATGCAGGTCTGGGCTGAACAAATGGTGGGTGGGCCTTATTTTAAAAATGAGCCCAAAATAGAAATAGAAATTTAGTTTTAATTCAATTTAAAAATACCTGTATAACTTCGAAATTTGATAACTTTATCATACGATATCGGTTTTTAGCGAAACAAGATCCGTTGGGATCGTATGGATGGTGGCTCCACAATGGAACTAACTAGGAATGGATTGGAGCTCAATACAATATATAGAGAAATAAATTGTCCGTCTGAATCAAGCGACGGTTCTCGTTATCAACGACGATCGTCCAATGTGAGTTAAACTCACCAACTTTGAGCAGTTATAATTTTATAACGTATTCTTAGAACTGATAATTATCTGTTAATTGCTGTGTGTTAACTGTTTGATTGAATTGCTTATGTATTGGTGGAAATTATAGATAACAATATATATAAATCGTTAATCGAATATTGATTCTGTTTATCAGAATATTTTATACTCGGGTTGTTTAACATCAATGATGTAGGAAAACAAGTTGGAGGGATCCAACAGGATTCCTCAAATATTTAAAATACTGTTTTATTTCACATATTGAAATATATTATGTGATATATAATCTGTTGTCGATTATATGTGTTTGGACGATATTGATCATCGTGATTTGATTTGTTGAATACCATAACATACCGGAATGTTGATAAGGGAATTTTCAAAGTGATATTGAAAATATAATATTTATAAATGGAATATTTATAAATAAGAGATATTTATAAATTGGAATATTTATAAATAAGAAATATTTATAAATTGTAATATTTATAAATAGGAGATATTTAGAAAGGAAATAATTATAAAATCAAAGGATAAATTTGAAAAGGAAATATTTGCAAACCATTTGCAAATAGAATAAATAGAAAAAAGGAAATATTTGCAAATCAATTGCAAATAGAATAAATAGAAAAGGAAATATTTGTAAACCATTTACAAATAGAATTGAAAAGGAAATATTTAGAAAATAAATAGAGTTAAAAATGGAAATTTATTTATAACGGAATAGGACGTTATAAAAAGGGAAAACATTATAAAACGGGAAGACGTTATAAAAAGGAAACCGTTATAAAAAGGAAAACGTTATTAAAAGGAAATCATTTTTAAAGTGAAGAACCGTTATTAAAAGAAAATCTTTTTAAATGAATATACGTTATAAAAAGGGAAATCTTTATAAAGCAAAAGAGTTAACCAGTTAGAGTTAACCAGTTAGAGTTAATCAGTTAGAGTTAACTAGTTAGAGTTAATCAGTTAGAGTTAATCAATTAGAGTTAATCAATCAGGCGTAACCATTGTGATCGCTGCGATCTAGAGTCAAGCGAATGGAGTTAAATCGAATATAGTTATTCGAAACAAAGTTAAAACATATATTAATTATTCGAATTAGAGTTAATCAAATAGAGTTAATCGTATAGAGTTGAAGAAATAGAGTTAAGCAAAATTAGAAACTAACTAGAGATTAGTAAGTTGAATGGTTTTCTGAGTATCGATCTGATGTTGGTTTCGGCCTTCGGGATTTATACTTAGAGAATTGTTCTCTTACTAGTTTATAGTTAGGGACTGATAGTTATGGAAGGATAGTGATACATAAATAAGCTATGGAAATGTTTTCCAATGTTAATAACGTATATTTTCTAATTATAGAAAATAAGGAAATATGAATACATATATATATATATATATGGTTGACGATTGGATCGATAATTCCATTTGGAAATAAGATCGCTGTGTGTACACGGACATGTTTTCATTTGATAGTTAAATCACCAACTATCAAAGTTTTGGCCATTTTACGTTGTTAATATGGAGAGACCGGTTGGATTATTATCCGAAGAACCACTCTGTGTTGGCAGTAGCGTTGCAAATCAGATTATATAAAGATAATCGAAGACGGAGTAAAGTGCAAGGGCTTTTTTCCATTTATGGAAATTGTGCCTTCGGTTTCGTTCAGTCCCAGAATGAACGTATATGGATGAATGCCTGACAGAGTATTTCCAATGATCGCATATGTTGGGCTGTACAAATATATATGGTGGCAACGGATTTATTCCTTTTGCATAATATCCAGAATATTTGTGCAAACCAAATTAATGATTAACGGATCTGATAATGTGGCATTTAAGGTAATTGTGCTATTGATGGAAGGTAAGTAATCATAGCCTCAGGCCTCAACAACCGGGAAATGACAAAAATCGGGAAGGCAGCATGGCTAAGTCGGTCGCTCTGAAGCAGGGTGTATAATCATCTATCTAGAGAATATTCATTTGCTTCTTTAATCTATCAATGCTGTCCCATATATATATGGGAAATGGTTGCTGATCCCAACCGTTGGTGATATACATTCGATACACTCAAGCGAAATGAGTGGTCGATCATGTGTGGCTGAGTTGCAAGATGTTCTTGTTGAACTCCAGTGTATCGTTCCTAGAGTACACTGATCGGAAGGTGGTTCCATATCTTGTCATAGTTGGAAATCCATTATCCACTTAAGCTCTTGCGGTTTATGATTTTATATTATGTATGTGGAACGTGAGATGCAAGCGTTCCGTTAGATTGTTATTTATTTGATCTAGTCATTATTATAATATCAGACAAGTATTGATTTTAAAGTTGTTTGGACTCTCATAAGGGAAAAACCCGTTCCGTTTTCACGGCGTGGTCTTATGAGATGTCCTTTATTTAACCAAGTGTTTGGAGTTTTATTCACACCAGTCCCATAATTGACCCGGAGTTTATATATTTGTTTCCCTAAACTCTTGGGTGCCCAAATTTGTATAGGCAGTCAAGTAGTCAGGATTTTACAGATGCACTTGGAGAGCTTGGAGCAAGATGATTCAGAATTATATAGCTATTGTTTATTTCCGCCGTTGTTGTAACTGTTGTACTCTGCAATGTTATTGTATACATATACTGTTTGTATTTCAAAAGTTATGTTATATTTTATTTGTTCCGCTGTGAGATTCATGTTTACTCTAATGATGATGTTCTTCTTCTTCTATTCTATAAGTTTCTATCTTATCTATTCTCACCCTCTAACTTCTTTCATTAACTATTCGGTTATTTTCAATCCTTGGATGTTCGATATGTATTGTATATTGGATAACCAAGGTCGTCAAAATCCGGGTCGTAACAGTTGGTATCAGAGCTTAAGGTTAAGTAACACCTTGGCTCTGTGGCGTGACTCAGTTGAGATAAGGTTAGTAATACCCTAGATTGAGTTTGAGTGTATATATACGAGTGAATGTATTTGTTATTTGATATAAAAGTAATTTTATATTGTGGAGTTTTATTGGTTGAGTAGTTGTGAATTTTAGTCGAGCAGTTTGATCCACTGTATCGATAGGGGTTACCAAACACTCGAATACGATAGACCGACACAGTATGTTTTGAAAGGAGGGTAAATGAAATAATTTTACCCAAAGTATATGTATTGGAGATAGAATTGTATATTGGATGTGTTGGTTGTTATTATAATCGAATAAGATTATAAAACGTGAAATGGTTATAAATAACCATGTATAATTCATATAGGTATAATTTTAAAATCCAGAGAGATTTTAAATTGTTTACAAACATTGGAAGGATATTTTGAAATGTGTTTCAAAAATGGCAAATGTTTAAAGATTGAGTTTTGTAATTGTTATAATATTGAACTCACTTTGATAAGCTGGAAAATAAGCCTGATGATGATGGCCATATCATCAGTGTCATTTTCGAGTTGCTAAGTGACGGATTACTACCAAATATTTTGTTTTTGAATTGTTTGAGGAAACGAATGTTTAGAAATTCAAAGGTTTTGAATTGGCATTATGATTTCAAATTGATTTGAAATAAACCCGAGAATTTAAAATTCTGGAATTTAAATTTAACTAATGAAGTTAAATCGATTAAGAAGGTAAAAGTGAATAAATAAATTTGAATTTAACTTAGACAAAGTTAAATATAATCTAGAACGGAATTGAATTGATAAGTTCAGGATTTGAAATCAAGAATTGATTGGAGTTTGATTGAGATGACAATGGTGTATACTAAGTGTTCACAAACGAAAGGGATACAGTGATATGCCCGACAAAAAGGTACAAGTTTATATTTTATATGAGTTTGGAATTTATGAGCCAATTGGGCAAGCCGCTTAGCTGTTTGATTTTCTTTTGGGTTGGAGAAGGCCTAGAGAGGCGAGTTGTGGTTTGACGTATTGGCCGGTACAAAGGAGGTGCTGGCGAAATTTTACGAAAAGTTAAGGTGTTAGGAAATTTTCAGAATTTTTGAAAATTTCTGTTAATAGGAATGAATTATAATTTAATTGAAATTAAATTGGTTCAGTTGAAACTGAAATTTAAGGAATGAACAAAAAAGTTCTAACCAGTTAATAGGGTTTGTTTTCTACCTTAGCAATTTCGAGGACGAAATTATTTTATGGGGGGAAGAATGTAATGACCCGTATTTTAGCGATATAATAATTAATTTATTCAATTATGTAAATAGTGATTTATTGATTTAAATGGTTTAAATTAAATAATAATGAATATTTAATTAATATTAAATAATAGAATAATATGTTATAATGTCAAAATAGTCAAAAATACCTTAATTCACAATACAATGTGAGTTGGATTATATATATGGTATAATTCAGTTTAATATTGAATTAGAATGGCGAATATATTATATGAACGCCATTTGAACGTATAATTTATATTATAATTATAATCGAGCTCGAAATGGAGCGGCAATTCGCTATTTGGCAATTTGAACTTTAAACGAATATACAGAAGCCGTTTAAAGTTGGATTTCTGTGAAACAAGAAACATATGGAGCTGGTGAAGTATATTTTTCTAGTGGAAGAGAAAAATCGGGATTTCGTCGTGTAGATTTTGATTTATGTCCAAATCAAATTTTAGAAAAGTCGCTATGGAATTCCTTTATAATTTGCGACGCTTTATTTACGTTATAAAATGGTTTTTTCAATATAATTAAATATCGGATTCGAATTTGGACAAATCCTTCTAGACGTAGGTATAATTTAATTTTTAAATTTTTTCTGTAATTTTTAATTAATTAAATAAGCAACTTTTTATTTGGAGTATTTTGCACCCTTAATCAGCGATTTTGGGGTTTCACAATATGAGTTGAACTACTGACATTTTTATATTTTTGAGACCGTGGGACATTACTCGTCTCACTGGTACTTTTATTTCTGTCATTGGCCATCCGGATGAGAACAGAACTTCTTATAGAAGGGTCACCAAAATCGAACAAAATATCGTAAGTATTTTCTACAGCTTAGAAAAGTCCACGATTCCATTTCTTCTCAACCGGCCGTTCTCCATGGCCTCAAAACAAAGATGTGGCATTCAATAATCCACAAGAGAAGATCAATATAAAATGTTCTAAACCTAAAGCCTTAAGACCTAAAAATACGTTCTTCTCAGCAAACTAAAAAGAGGCCTCCACCCAAGTTAATCCTTCTGCAAATTAAATCTCTTCCTTTACTCAATGGAATCGAGTGTTCTTGGATCCATTGGATCCACTCAAGCGAGAGCTTCAACCGCGTATACGCAGTCTTGGGTGCGACAGTGTTAGAGGAGGGGGGGTCGAAGTTCACCAACATGACCTAGGATTCGATGCTGGCGTTGGCACATGCATTGGTGGGTTGAATGGGTGCTGGCGTGGAGTTTAGGATGGAAGGGCGCACACATTGGCGAAGTTTGGTAGAGTGTCAAGCATAAATATGTCGCTACCCGTAGCAGGTTAGCGAAGAGTGGGCAGCACGTCGCATTCTCCAAGGTGGGGCCGGAGTACACCGTGAGGGATTGGTCGGGTAGGGTTTGCGAAGAGAAAGGGAATGGTAGTGGTCTCGCTCGGAGTTGGTGGCCGAGTCAGCGGAGGGAGATGGTGAAAATAGCGGTCAACATGGGTTTTATTTGGAGCAGGAGACGGGATTCAAATTGGGGAAGATGGTGGATTTTTGGTGCAGGTCTAGGCTGAACAAATGGTGGGTGGGACTTATTTTAAAAGTGAGCCCAAAATAGAATTAGAAATTTAGTTTTAATTCAATTTAAAATACTCGTATAACTTCGAAATTTGATAACTTTATCATACGATATCGGTTTTTAGCGAAACAAGATCCGTTGGGATCGTATCGACAGTGGCTCCACAATGGAACTGACTAGGAGTGGATTGGAGCTGGTTACAATTTATAGCGAAATAAATTGTCCGTCCGAATCAAGCGAGGGTTATCGTTATCAACGATAATCGTCCAATGTGAGTTAAACTCACCAATTCTAAACAGTTATATTTTTATAACGTATTCTTAGAATTGATAATTATCTGTTAACTGCTATTTATTAACTGTTTGGTTGAATTGCTTATGTATTGGCTGAAATTATAGATAACAATATATATAAATCGTTAATCGAATATTGATTCTGTTTATCAGAATATTTTATACTCGTGTTGTTTAACATCTATGATGCAAGAAAACAGTTTGGAGGGATCCAACAGGATTCCTCAAATATTTAAAATACTGTTTTGTTTCATATATTGAAATATATGATGTGATATATAATCTATTGTCGATTATACGTGTTTGGACGATATTGATCATCGTGATTTGATATGTTTAATACCATAACGTACGGGAATGTTGATAAGGGAATTTTCAAAGTGATATTGAAAATATAATATTTATAAATGGAATATTTATAAATAAGAGATATTTGTAAATTGGAATATTTATAAATAAGAAATATTTGTAAATTGGAATATTTACAGATAGGAGATATTTAGAAAGGAAATAATTATAAAATCAAAGAATAAATTTGAAAAGGAAATATTTGCAAACCATTTGCAAATAGAATAAATAGAAAAGAAAAAGGAAATATTTGCAAATCATTTGCAAATAGAATAAATAGAAAAGGAAATATTTGTAAACCATTTACAAATAGAATTGAAAATGAAATATTTAGAAAATAAATAAAGTTAAAAAGGGAAATTTATTTATAACGGAGTAGGACGTTATAAAAAGGGAAAACGTTATAAAAAGGGAAAACGTTATAAAAAGGAAACCGTTATAAAAAGGAAAACGTTATTAAAAGGAAATCATTACCGTTATTAAAAGTAAATATTTTTAAATGAATAAACGTTATAAAAAGGGAAATCTTTATAAAGTAAAAGAGTTAACCAGTTAGAGCTAACCAGTTAGAGTTAACCAGTTAGAGTTAATTAGTTAGAGTTAGTCAGTTAGAGTTAATCAATTAGAGTTAACCGAAGAGTTTCCATTTAGCGCGACTGCTAGCGTAATTCGCAGGGCTACAAATAGCCTACGGCGGTCGGATGTTTCCTGGGGGAATCAGGCATATCCATTGTGATCGCTGCGATCTAGAGTCAAGCGAATGGAGTTAAATCGAATATAGTTATTCGAAACAAAGTTAAAACAGATATTAATTATTCGAATTAGAGTTAATCATATAGAGTTGAAGAAATAGAGTAAAGCAAAATTAGAAACTGACTAGAGATTAGTAAGTTGAATGGTTTTCTGAGTATCGATCTGATGTTGGTTTCGGCCTTCGGGATTTATACTTAGAGAATTGTTCTCTTACTAGTTTATAGTTAGGGACTGATAGTTGTGGAAGGATAGTGATACGTAAATAAGCTATGGAAATGTTTTCCAATGTTAATAACATATATTTTCTAATTATAGAAAATAAGGAAATACGAATACATACATATATATATATATATATATATATATATATATATATATATGGTTGATGATTGGATCGATAATTCCATTTGGAAATAAGATCGTTGTGTGTACACGGACATGTTTTCATTTGATAGTTAAATCACCGACTATCAAATTTTTGGCCATTTTCCGTTGTTAATATGGAGAGACCGGTTGGATTATTATCCGAAGAACCACTCTGTATTGGCAGTAGCATTGCGAACAAGATTATACAAAGATAATCGAAGACGGAGTAAAGTGCAAGGGATTTTTACCATTTATGGAAATTGTGCCTTCGGTTTCGTTCAGTCCTAGAACGAACGTATATGGATGAATGCCTGACAGAGTATTTCCAATGATCGCATATGTTGGGCTGTACAAATATATATGGTGGCAACGGATTTATTCCATTAGCATAATATCCAGAATATTTGTGCAAACCAAATTAATGATTAACGGATCTGATAATGTGGCATTTAAATTAATTGTGCTATCGATGGAAGGTAAGTAATCGTTGCCTCAGGCCGCAACAATCAGGAAATGACAAAAATCAGGCAGGCAACATGGCTAAGTCGGTCGCTCCGAAGTAGGGTGTATAATCATCTATCTAGAGAATATTCATTTGCTTCTTTAATCTATCAATGCTGTCCCATATATATATATATATATATATATATATATATATATATATATATATATATATATATATATATGGGAAACAGTTGCTGATCCCAACCGTTGGTGATATACATTCGATACACTCAAGCGAAATGAGTGGTCGGTCATGTGTGGCTGAGTTGCAAGATGTTCTTGTTGAACTCCAGTGTATCGTTCCTAGAGTACACTGATCGGAAGGTGGTTCCACCTTGTCATAGTTGGAAATCCATTATACAATAAGCGCTTGCGGTTTATGATTTTATATTATGCACGTGGAACGTGAGATGCGAGCGTTTCGCTAGATTGTTATTTACTTGATCTAGACATTATTATAATATCAGACAAGTATTGATTTTAAAGTTGTTTGGATTCTCATAAGGAAAAAACCCATTCCGTTTTCACGGCGTGGTCTTATGAGATGTCCTTTATTTAACCAACTGTTTAGCGTTTTATTCACAGCAGTCCCATGACTGACCCAGAGTTTATTTGTTTGTTTCCCTAAACTCTTGGGTGCCCAAATTTGTATGGGCATCAAGTAGTCAGGATTTTACAGATGAGCTTGGAGAGCTTGGAGCAGGAGGCTTCAGGATTATATAGTTATTGTTTATTTCCGCCGTTGTTGTAAGTGTTGTACTTTGCAATGTTTATTGTATACATATATTGTTTGTATTTCAAGAGTTATGTTATATTTTATTCGTTCCGCTGTGAGATTCGTGTTTACTCTGATGATGATGTTCTTCATCTTCTATTATATAAGTTTCTATCTTATCTTTTCTCACCCTATAACTTCTTTCATTAACTATTTGGTTATTTTCGATCTTTGGATGTTCGATATGTGTTGTATATCGGATAACCAAGATCGTCAAAATCCGGGTCGTTACAGTTAGGGAAGGAATCTATTATCGACACTTAAGGCAACGACTCGAGCCTATTATATAAAAGTCTTCGAAAAAAGATTGTAATCTTCTCTTTTGCTCTGGGAGATTTTTCTGAACCTATTCTTGCATCAAGTCGTTGTTCCTTATGTCGAATGAATAGACAATACAAATAACCATAACAAAACGTAAGTTTAGGTAAATGCATTTAGTTCCTTTGAGATAACCTTGTGGCAAAGGTTGCATTTCTCTTATATATCCAGTAAAGGGAAATTTTTTGAGGAAAATCTATTACATGGTTATGCCCTTGCTCTTATAATATGAAAAAGCTAGCTATTCTACCTTGCATTTATTATCATAATCCTAACAATTTCAATAAGAAGCAGGAAAATTACTATGCGTGCTTTATGAAGCTCAGACACAAAACAACTTATTAAAGTCATGTAGAGCAGTACGATAAAATCCTGGGAAAATGGAGTCCATAGCAAGAGGAGTATCACACATCAGTCCGAGTTGGAGTGCTTCAGAACAAACTCCAAGGACGCATAATTTTCTTTCGTTTTCAACAGCTCAACTTCTAGTTCGTCAATTTGATGAAGCAATCTGCTTATTTATGCATCTGAACTAGTAGAAGGATTAACCTTTAATTGATTGCACAGCTCAAGGACAATTTTATCTTTCTCTTTGAGTTGGTTCTCCAAAAAGGATATCTACTTCGTGAGGTTCCTATTGGCAATTCTCTGAAGATAGTATGACCGTTCCCATCTAGAAAGGGAGACATCCTTAAAGATATCTTTTTGACGCATGGTTGTCAAGATTTCATTCTCAGATTGAGAGGAAATGGCCGGGAATTGGTTTCCCCACTCATAAACAAAGTGAAATATCATGCTACGTAACATCTGACTATCACATAATAACATTAACAGAATCATGCTTATTAAAAGAAAGCAATTGCATGAACTTTTATCGAGCAAATCCTGAATTATTTTACACACATCCACAAAGTCATGAGAGTACAAGTTTGCTAGTTAGTACAACACTATTCATGTTATACATTAATACAACACAACTAATTGTAAGCCTTATCAAAAACTGAATCACAAGCCACAACAGAATTAAAAGTATCTTATACAAACATAAATGGTCTTTCCTACTAAATGAATTTCTCAAGTTTATAGAACAAGGCTTGTTGGAGGTCCTTCTTTCAGCTTAAGAACAATGGATATAAAGTACGACTGGGAATTACACCTCTGAGGAAATAAGATTCCGTAGCAACATGAGGAAACTAATCATTGCCATAAATTCCAGGAGAAGAAAGACACTTTGAAATGAAAGCCATACCAGAGCAGCAAAAACATTGATTTGGACGGAAGGAACTTTCTTCTGCAGCTTAGAAGATCCATCCTTCTTAGTAGAAGTTTCAACTGAACTTCGAGCAGATGAGGCACTTAAGGAATCAATATTAATCACCTTAGGGCTGGTGCACCTACGGGAGCAGAAGAAAGATCTCCACCAATTTTGTTAGACTCATCCCGCTGACTATTGTCACCACCATCGTCATCTGTCTCTTTCTCATTGTCGACCATGTCTTCTTCCTCTTCGTCATCAAAATCTTTAGGAAGCTCCTCAATAAATAGAAGGGTCTCGGGTTTTATGCTGTCCTTCTGAGGTACCCTACCCTCCAGCTTGGCTAGTCTAATCCTTTCCAAAACCTTATTCAGGACAGAGGGATGAACAGAAGTAATTTCAATCCTAGGAAATTTCTTGTAATTGTCAGAAAAAGAAAGGAAAAGACCTTCTTTGTAATATTCCATGACAATATCATTAAGGCGATCTTTCAAGAATTCAAATATCCTACTGCTAGTCTCATAGATTATCCATCTTGCATGGGAAAGTTTGTTCTCCATTTTCTTCAACTTGTCCTCATGGGTGGCCACCATCTCCACCTGCTCATTCTTAAGATTCTTAACTTGCTTCGATAAATTATCCTTGTTCCTCTTCTCCTCCTCCAGTGATGCCCTCAACCTCCCTCATTCTCCATCAATTTCTACCTTCTCCCGCGACATGGCATCAGTCTTAGCTTTCAAAGCATTATTTTCTTCTCGAAAGGAGGCAATCTCAACAGAAGATGATGGGCGATTCCCTTAGACAAAAACCAGCCTTTCATTGCCTAGTAGGTATAAGAGAAACGGGTGAACCCTTGTATGGAGATATCTAAGGAAAGGATAATTTAAAAAAAAATACATACCAAAAGTTGATCCTCGATAGTTGGTGGTAGAAATCTTTTAAATCCAAAGGCATTGAAGGCTGTGAAATGTTAGCCACTTCAGCGGATGAAAGAGCATTATTCACAAGTCTATGAAAATCCAGAACCGATGGAGGTGGACTAGGAGAAATAACATGTGTAGGAGAGGAAGCCGTAAATGAGCTATGCTCTCTGGAATCAAGTTCGCTTGAAAAGTCGGATGCAAAGGAACCACTCACAACTTTGCCTTTGGGAGATATTTTGGGAGAAGAATCAATGTCAACAACTTTTGCAACATTAGGCACAACAGAACCAAGGGTTGTTTGAACCGCAGTTATAGTAGCAACATCTTCGGAGAAATGGATAGGCTTATCATGCTTCCACCTCTTACGCGAGGGATCTATAGCATAATCAACAAGTTTATTCAAGGCTTCAACATTAGATTGAGCTAAAACGTCTAGAGCAGAAGTGCTCATAGATGTCGAAGTCCCTGATTAGAAATAGTCGTATTAAAGAGATGAAAATAAGAAGACTCTTTTGTAAAAGCATGAACTATGTTTGCAGCATTAAACATGTTGGAATCCTGTTCTAGGGTTATGCAAAAATGCAATTTTGTTCAAAGTACCTCGGAATATAGGAGATGCAACATTAAACGTGCTAGAACTCAGAGATAAGATTTGTAACACCCCATAATTTTAAGAAAACACTAAAATGATAAATTAAAGAATACTTAATTTTTAGAAGAGAAATTAAGTAAACGGGCCATGCCATTGCGTTCGTCTTGGAATTCTACTTGGGATAGAGCCCGAGTTTGTGCAAAAAGGACATCGTTCGAAGAAGTTATGAAGCTTGGAAGATTACAACATTAAGCAAAATTAAATTAATTAAATAATAAACCAAATTCGAATTCAAACCTGAAGTGGGAGAGCGGGAAAGTTAGGTGGAGAGTGTAGACACCAGTGTCGACCACCATTAAGGGGTGTCGACATGGGTGTCGACTCTGCTATTTCTAGGCAGAATTGCTGTTTTGTATGTAGACGCCTGTTCTGCCCCTATACATTGACCTGAGGCTGTAAATTAGACCCCATTTTCACTCTTTTTCTCACATTTAACAATGGAGATGCCATGCTGCTGCTCTGACTCAAATTAATTTAAGTTTTCTTTTTCAACAATCCAAGATTAGATTCAGATCTACATCAGCAACGCCTTATTCTCTTCTTATAGATCCAATTTCTGTGAGTCTATGTTACTTTCACATGTAATCAATGAATAAGTAATTTTGGTTGGATTGTAAATTCGATCTAAGTATATGCCTGCGATTAAGATGAATCATATCAGATATGATATTTGTTGTTCATCAGATTCATGCTATCATCATATGCCTATTTGATCTATTTTATTGTTTTATGCCTTTTTATTTATTTATGCCATTTTTGATTCTTTTCCCTTCCTCTTTGCCTTTTTATTTTTATAAGACTAGGCTTCCTTCATGCCTAGGCCAATCTATTGAGATATACGTGCGAATAACATTGGGATGATTGGGGAAAAGTTTGGGAAATATTTAATAAAAAGTAATTGGGCATAAATTGCTGATAATTATGGAAAAGTGGTTGGGCATAATTGGGCGTAACTTATGTGTGGGATTATAGGTATAAATTGGATTGGGATTTATGGGTAGTTGACATTCACTATAATCCAAGACTTGAAATTGGGCATGAACTAATGAAAAGATGAATATGCGCCAAAGACATGAGGTTAGATTCGGATTGCGGTATAAGTCTGCCTGGACCGCTCGTCATATCCAGATATTGCAAAATGGTAATCTAATGTGAGAGGTCGAAGGTGGAATCGTACACGTATTGGTGCTAAGATACGAGGTTGTGACAACCCGCGTTCCGACGGATCGACTTTTTTCCAAAAACCCAATCCATCGAAACCCGGGCTGTTTTGCTCTAGTATCTTGCAAAAAAGACAGATACATAAAACATGTCAGAGTTCAGAAAACATCTAACAGAAGAAGTAATAAAATATAATATAATTAAAACATAGCTTTCCTTTAATAACAATACTGCTAAACCAGTATCCAATGCTATACAGTCTCTGTAATAAACCTATCCTACGAATGTTATAAGGAGGGGGTCAGAACATAAGTTCTGTGCGAATGAATATAAATTACAATTCTGGATAATCCTACATATACCGTTCAATTACATTTCTTATTTATTAGGTTATTTGTGTTATTAGCACTCAAGGCTTACACACGCATTGCACCCATCTACTCCCTAGTAGATTAACCCAATATAATGTATATATAGCTACCCCCTACACCCGGTGGTACCCCACTCGCACGGCCTCCTCCGTAACACCACATTAATATGTGCAGTCCCTTATCCTATGCCATAGTAATGTACATATCTCTATATATATAACAACGCTACATCCGCATAGAACTAATATCGCTGTACTACGTAAGCGTACTGACTGCTATCCTCGAACTATTTGATCGAATTAGGTTCCACCATCAAATAATTCCCTTAGTCTACGATACACCACCAAAAGAAGACATGGTTGTACCAAGACTTTCCCACGTACGTATCTTCAGTCATACTCGATGTTTCTACTGCACATAACCTCTATTATGCACCCGAGTTCCCTGGCAGGGCTACACCAAAAACACGGAACTCGGTCGGGAGATTTCTATATCTGTATGGGCCCGCCTCTAAGAGTGTCCAATGTACAGATATCCCTCGGGTTTGGCTTTTCTATGGTGGCTATGGCCCCACCTTAGCCCCTCTCTCAACTAGTAAAGACTACACGAGCTAGGCGACCAACCCTAACAAGAAAATAGTCTAAACATCCTTGTGGGGTCTCCCCGCATTTGTCCCTTGATAGCGAAGGTAAACGACCTCTAGGGGTTAGCTCTTGTCTTTTCGCATTCCGTAGGCTGCCGATGACAGGCGTCTGACGATCTAACTATCATTTGGTCTTGACCATCCACCTCTGCCTGAGGCAATCGCTGAACCACCCGTAATGCCACTGCGTACAGCATTCTGACTGCCCGCTACTTATGCAGTCAAGGCCCACCTACCTGGTAGTTCCGCGTAGACCCAACCTCTGTAATCCTAGCCTCAAACCAAACCACCACAGAGGACTACTAGGAGCACCTTTAACATCTTAGGAAGCCTCCTTCCTCCACTTTCATTCCATTGGAGCTGCCAGAATAATGAATGTGTGCTCCCCTCGTGACTTATGACACCGTGAGGATCTACCTCGTTGGGCTATTCATCCTATAATGTACGGACCACTTCAAGTGCCTTAGTTTTATATGTCATTAGACCCTGCGTCTAATCATTAATTACGCGCTTGTGCCACCTCGTCAGTTTTCTCACTTAACTTGGTTATTCTCATTCACATTGACTTCCTTTTCAAGTTTACCAAGTTACCCTCGCTTATTAGTTCAATTTATAACTTAATCCATTTAAGTTCATTAATAAGACTACAACATGTTGTTCTCATAATGGATTCATTATCCTATCTTACCATAACATGTCTTACTTAATTTATAATTAAATACGTCTTAATTCACATATACATTGGTAAGAGAATAACTCCCTAAGTATAGACCCCGACTGAAATCAACATCAGATTGATACTCGGAGAATTACTCAACTCAACCAATCTATATAAATTATGTTATCTTCATTCGTAGATTCATTCTTGCCCTTACAGATTACTTAATTTATAATTAAGTACAACTTACTTTATCTTAAAAGTTATTTCATCTTCCCCTATCGTTCCTTATAACTTACCTTATTCCATAAGTTACAATTCCCACTTGTCCCTAGGACAAGCCTACCTATTATCTGTCCTTTCCTTATTCAAGTTCATTCATAATAGGTTATTATCATTCCCCATTTTGGCATTAATTAAGATTAACTTAACCTTTCCCATTTCTTTAGCAAATTTACTTAACCTCTACTTAATTCAACTGGTTCGTAACACCATTACAGATTTAATTAGGTTAAGTATTCCAATTTAACAAGTTAACTATGCTACCCATGTTACCCACTTAACCCGTTTTTCATGTCCATGTCAACCTTACATGTGTCGTCTTGGTTAAGTGTTCATTATTATTTATTATGTCCGTAAACGCGTAAGACTTCTCAGATTAGACTACCGTTTGCGGTTGCTGGATATGCTGGGTGGTTCCGGGCAGACTTCTACCGCATCCGAATCTAACCTCGTGTCTTGACACCATTACGGGTCCAATTTCCGCCTAAGACCTCTCACATAAGATTACCGTTTGCGGTTGTTGGATATGTCGGGCGGTTCCAGGCAGACTTCTACCGCAAACCAAATCTTACCTTGTGTCTTAGGCATATAAGTTCTTATTATAACTTATACCCATAATTCAACTCTTTGATTATAATATAATAAACCCCTAATTCAGGTTTATGCTTATAATCCTATCAATAGATTATGCCTATAATCCCAATTTCATGTTTATAATTCCAATTTGATTTATATACATAAATCCTACCATAGTTATATTCATAATTCCAAGCATAGTTATGCCCATAACCCCGTTATAAGTTGTACCCCAAACCTTCTATCAGTTGTGCCTAAATTACCCAACCCTAAGTTGCGCTCTAATTACAGTCTCACTTATTCATATCTATTGATTTGCTAATTATTCATATCTAATAATATGCTAATTATCCGTGTCCATCATTGTTCCATGCACTTCCCAATTATCCCAATTTAGGCATGTTCATATTTAACAATTATCCCTATTTCATTATAGGTTTTCATACCCTTTTCCTAAGTCATTTATTATTATGCACAATATACCCCTTCTTCCCAGCCATAAATCATCATATATATAGTATGCCCAAATTAATCTTTCCCAAATGATTCCCAATTTCGCGCGTTCGCATATCTCAGCGTTAGACCTAGGATCGAAGGTAGCCTGGCTATAAAAATAAAAAGGGAAGGAGGGAGAAGAACAGAAAGATCATTTAAATAAGACTGCAATTATAACATGTTTATTATGTTCATTACTAGGGAGTGCCAAACGATATCTATACTACTATTCAAAATTGTAATATAAACCCACTCACATTGATTAGATCAGAAGAAGAGAATTAGGCTTTGTTGTTGTAAATCTATACTTTTCCTCAGTCCCTTGCTTTGATTAAATCTAAAAGGAGGTTGTATTTCTTGAATCACCGATCTTTGATTTCATCTAATCTTTTGTTTTAAGAAAATGTTTGGAGAGGAAGGTAAAGAATAGGCTAAGAGCCATTATTTATTTTTGCATAGAATTGCTTGAGGAAGAAGTAGGAGGAAAAGAGCAGAGTTCTGACGTCGCCTTAGAAAGTATGAGGGTTAGGGTTAGGTCTAGGGGCTTATTTATATGTGTATTGGGGAAACCAGGACCCTCAGATTGGATTAAAACACATCAGAACCATCCACCTCACTAAAAAAAAGATTCCTCCAATCAATTAGCTTATTTATTTCTCTTTTTAACTGTCTTTCTACCTAAGCCTTTTCACACTGCATTGCATTGATTGCTCATTCTTTCCCTTTCATATTATTATGACGTTTCCTTTTTTGCAATTAGATATATTGCATATCTTCCTTTCTTTAATTAATTCATCTCTGCAATTATTTAATTGTTTTCTCTCTATTCTAATTGCGCGCCCATATTTCTCATCCAATCAATTTTCCCTTTAATGAATTTATTTATTGCAACAACTTTATTGTTTAACTTTTTATCTTGTATTAATACCCTTTATTGTCACATACATATTCTTTCATACAACTAAATTTATTTAATGCATCATTCTTTATTCACATACAAACCTTTACTCTTCCTACATGCGGTTTCTTTTCTTTTTGTACAAGCAAAATCTTAAACGCTCCTTAATATATGAAAAGTACATTTTTTTTCCATTAATGGATTCTTCCCTGTGTCATTATTTTATATACAATATGAATTGTATTAATT
Source organism: Allium sativum (assembly GCA_030737875.1). Classification (NCBI taxonomy): domain Eukaryota; kingdom Viridiplantae; phylum Streptophyta; class Magnoliopsida; order Asparagales; family Amaryllidaceae; genus Allium; species Allium sativum. Next base: position 16,687,660 of record CM060922.1, on the reverse strand, counting down.
CTTTTGACATTAGCTTGCTTTAATTGAATCAATTTATGTTTATTTTCAAACTTCTTTCCATGCATTAAATTTTCCCATGTGACATTATTTCATTGCAAATAATACATTAATTTATTGTTCAACCTTTAATTGTCATGTGTGTGTATATATATATACACACCTTCCTTATTTTTATGCTATTAATTTTTATTTACTTATTCTTAATTATGCACATATCCCCATGCACAAAATTAATTACATGCATTAATTCACTTCTTTATTTTTGCTTGAATATTATTAATTTTTATATTAAACTGCGTTCACACTAAACTTTTCATCCAAATTTTCCCACACTCTTGTAGAATAAGAGCATATTTCATCCAATTGTTGCACCCAAAATCCTACCGATCATCATTAAATTTCGAAATTTAGAAAAATCTAATTTTCTAAACTCGGTTTCTTATGTTACAAAAAGGTATAAAATAGAAGAATTTACATTTTCCGTTTTTCTTTTATGTACCTTTTCTAATTATACTTGGATTTTATGTAACTACTTTATAAAAATTTCTTATTTTCCTATCCAAGCACAACCCACAAAAGAAAATTCTCTTTTCTTTTTTAGTTTATCTTGGAAAATTTTAATTTTTATCCATCTTCTCTTAAAATTTTCATTTTCCTTTCCCGTCATGTTTTGTTGCTTCACTTGATTTGTTGTTTTCTTCTTAGTTAGGCTATTTTCTTTCTTAGCATATTTTTCCATTAAGCATTTCCATCTGTCGACATCCTATACAACTACTAAAAGGGGCCAAGAATCATAAGACCATTCTACTAAAGAAAGTCCAACCACAAACTCTCAACACTTACTTGCCCTTCCACTATCTAGTATTCACTGCTAGTCCTTTCTGTGCATTACTAGCCTATACCTTTCTTTCAAGCAACAACTCTAATCCTCACAATGCTTATGAATTCTACACGAATTTTCTACTATTCCAAGATAGTCCTTGCTATTTACTTCCTAACCTCAAACTTTTTCTCCTTCTTCCTAGGCACTAATCCTTACCTACTCCATTTTTTTTCAAAACATGGTTTGGCCTCTTTTCCTTTTCATAAAATTTAAAAGTGTTAAAACTTTATTTTCTTCACCAAAACTGACTTTTGCCAAACCATAAGAAAACTTGTCACTATGTAAAAAAAATTCAGAACATTTTTTTTTTCAAATCACAGAAACTGGAGTAGACAAGGATAACTATCGGGTTACATTGTTTACACCTACAATGTTAATTTTTGGCTGCTTTGTACAAGGTACAAAAATCTACTCTATTCTTACTCTCTACAACTTATTTTGTCCACCCAACAAAATTTCTTCTTAAAACAATAATCAAAATTTTATTGTCAATCGAATAGAGATTTCAAAACTTTTTTTTACAAAATGCAACAGTTTGTATGCTTTACTTTTTAATCCTTTTATATATTACAATATGATAACTAGTGAGCTATACATGCTCTATAATGTACACTTTTTCATGAGGGAATTCTTTTTGAAACAAGATGTCATTATTTTACAAAAATACCCCACTTTACTTTAAAACCCAACATGCATTTTTTTTTCAAACATCAAGTATACTTTTAAGATTAAAACTTGAAAACACCACAAACTCTTTTGCCAACTCTTTTTATAATTTCAAGTTCTTAAAAGTTAATCATTTAGTTAGACTCAAAGTGGGTCTCCAACTCAACTAGGCTTTCCTAGACACTTCCCCAAAGTCAATTCTCTTAACTATATATATATATACACACACACACACACACACATATATATATATATATATATTCCTAGTCCATTTTCCACTTTTTTTAACCTTTTTCTAATTTATAAGGTTTCACTTCTAAACCCACTAACCTGAAATACTTAACATTTCAGTTACTATCATATAGGATTCGTCGTTCTCTAAAATATATTGTACACTTTCCACCCAAACCACCTAAGGGTCTCAAAAATTTCTATGTTCAGTCCTTTAGTGTGCAAAACCGATATCCCAACTCTTTCATATTTTATTCTTTCTACTTAGTGGGCTCCTTTATAGATCTAGGTTTATATATATATAATATATTTATATTTTTGAAAATACAAATATGCTCACTCATTATCTATATAGGAATCGTAAATCTATGCTCTGATATCAAATGTGACAACCAACGTTCCGACAGACCGATTTTTTTTTAAAACCCAATCCGTCGAAACCCGGGCTGTTTTGCTCTATTATCTTGTAGAAAAGATAGAGACATAAAACATGTCAGAGTTCAGAAAACATCTCACAGCAGAAGGAACAAAATATAATATAATTAAATCATAGCTTTACCTTAATAACAATACTGCTAAACCAGTATCCAAAGCTATACAGTCTCTGTCATAAACCTAACCTGCGAATGTTAAGAGGAGGGGGTCAGAACATAAGTTCTGTGTGAATGAATTTAAATTACACTTATGGATAATTCTACATATACCATTCAATTACATTTCTTATTTATTAGGTTATCTTTGTTATTAGCACTCAAGGCTTACACACACACATCGCACCCATCTACTCCTTAGTAGATTAACTTAATATAATGTATATGTAGCTACCCCCAAATTGAGGCACACCCCGTGGTACCCCACTCGCATGGCCTCCTCCGTAACACCACATTAATATGCGCAGTCCCTTATCCCATGCCATAGTAATGTATATATCTCTATATATATAACAATGCTACATCCGCATAGAACCACTATCGATGTACTATGTAAGCGTACTGACTGCTATCCTCGAACTATTCGATCGAATTAGGTTCCACCTTCGAAAAATGCCCTTAGTCTATGATACACCACCCAGAGCAGACATGGTTGTACCTAGACTTTCCCACGTACGTATCTTCAATCATATTCGATGTTTCTACTGCACATAACCTCTATTGTGCACCCGAGTTCCGTGCCAGGGCTACAACAGAAATAGGGAACTCAGTCGGGAGTTTTTCGATATCTATACGGGCCCGCCTCTAAGAGTGTCCAATGTACAGATGTCCCTCGGGTCTGGTTTTTCTATGGTGGCTATGGCCCCACCTTAGCCCCTCCCTCAACTAGTAAAGACCACATGAGCTAAGCGACCATCCCTAACTAGCAAACAAACTAAACATCCATGTGGGGTCTCCCTGCATCCGTCCCTTGATAGCGAAGGTAAACGACCTCTAGGGGCTAGCTCTTATCTTTTCGCACTCCATAGGCTGCCGATGACAGGAAACCGACAATGTAGCTATAGTTTGGTCTTGACCTTCCACCTCCGCCTGAGGCAATCGCCGAACCACCCTTAATGCCACCGCATACAGCATTCTGACTGCCCGCTACTTGTGCATTCAAGACCCACCTACCTGGTAGTTCCGCGCAGACCCAACCTCTGTAATCCTAGCCCGAAGCTAAACCACCACAGAGGACTACCAAGAGCTCCTTTAACGTCTTAGGAAGCCGCCTGCCTCCCCCTCCATTCCGTTGGAGCCACTAGAATAACGAACGTGCGATCCCCTCATGCCTTATGACACCGTGATGATCTACCTCGTTTGGCTATTCATCCTATAATGTACAGACTGCTTCAAGCGCCTTAGTTTTATATGTCATTAGACCCTACGTCCAATCATTAATTACGCTTTTGTGCCACCTCGTCAGTTTTCTCACTTAACTTGGTTATTCTCATTCACATTGACTTCCTTTTCAAGTTTACCAAGTTACCCTCGCTTATTAATTCAATTTATAACTTAATCCATTTAAGTTCATTAATAAGCCTATAACATGTTGTTCTCATGATGTATTCATTATCCCATCTTACCATAACATGTCCTGCTTAATTTATAATTAAGTACATCTTAATTCACATATACATTGGTAAGAGAATAACTCCCAAAGTATCAACCCCGAAGACCGAAATCAACATCAGATTGATACTCAGAGAATTACTCAACTCAACCAATCTATATAACTTATGTTATCTTCATACATAGATTCATTCTTGCCGTTATAGATTACTTAATTTATTATTAAGTACAACTTACTTTATCTCAAAATTTATTTCATCTTCCCCTATCGTTCCTTATAACTTATTCCATAAGTTATAATTTCCACTTTTCCCTAGGACAAGCTTACCTATTATCTTTCCTTTCCTTATTCAAGTTCATTCATAATAGGTTATTATCATCCCCCATTTTGGCATTAATTAAGATTAACTTAAACTTTTCCATTTCTTTAGCAAATTTACTTAACCCCTACTTATTCAACTGGTTCGTAACACCAGTACAGACTTAATTAGGTTAAGTATTCCAATTTAACAAGTTATCCATGCTACCCATGTTACCCACTTAACCCCTTTATCATTTCCATGTCAACCTTACATGTATCGTCTTGGTTAAGTGTTCATTATTATTTATTATGCCCGTAAATGCACAAGACCTCTCACATTAGACTGTCATTTGCGGTTGCTGGATATGTCGGGTAGTTCTGGGCAGACTTCTACTGCATTTGAATCTAACCTCGTGTCTTGACACCAATACGAGTCCAATTTCCACTTAAGACCCCTCACATTAGTTTACCGTTTGCGGTTATTGGATATGCCGGGCGGTTCCGAGCAGACTTCTACCGCATCCGAATCTAACCTCGTGTCTTAGGCATATAAGTTCTTATTATAACTTATACCCATAATTCAAATCTTGGATTATAATATATATCAATTACCCATAAACCCCCAATTCACATTTATGCATATAATCCTATCAATAGATTATGCCTATAATCCCAATTTCATGTTCATAATTCCAATTTGATTTATATACCTAAATCCTACCATAGTTATATTCATAATTCCAAGCATAGTTATGCGCATAAGCCCGTTATAAGTTGTACCCCAAACCTTCCATCGGTTATGCCCAAGTTACCCAACCCTAAGTTGCGCTCAAATTACAGTCTTACTTATTCATGTCTACAAATTTGCTAATTATTCATGTCCAATAATATGCTAATTATCCGTGTCCATCATTATTCCACACACTTCCCAATTATCCCAATTTAGGCATGCTCATATTTAACAATTATCCCTATTTCATTATAGATTTTCATATCCTTTTCCCAAGTCATTTATTATTATTCACAATATACCCCTTCTTCCAAGCCATAAATCATCATATATAGTATGCCCAAATTAATCTTTCCCAAATGATTCCCAATTTCGCGCGTTCGCATATTTCAACGTTAGACCTAGGCTCGAAGGTAGTCTGGCTATAAAAATAAAAGGGAAGGAGGGAGAAGAACAAAAAGATCATATAAATAAGAATGCAATTATAACATGTTTATTATGTTCATTACTAGGGAATGCCAAATGATATCTATACTATTATTCAAAATTGTAATATAAACCCACTCACATTGATTGGATCAGAATATGAAAATTAGGCTTTGTTGTTGTAGATCTATACTTTTCCTCAATCCCTTGCTTTGATTAAATCTAAAACGAGGTTCTATTTCTTGAATCATTGATCTTTGATTTCATCTAATCTTTTGTTTTAAGAAAAGGTTTGGAGAGGAAGGAGAAGAATAGGCTAAGAGCCATTGTTTATTTTTGCATAGAATTGCTTAAGGAAGAAGGAGGAAAAGAGCAGAGTTCTGACGCTGCCTTAGAAAGTATGAGGGTTAGGGTTAGGTCTAGGGGCTTATTTATGTGTATTGGAGAAACCATGACCCTCAGATTGGATTAAAACACATCAGAACCATCCACCTCACTAAAAAGAGATTCCTCTAATCAATTAGCTTATTTACTTCTCTTTTTAACCGTCTTTATACCTAACCCTTTTCACACTACATTGCATTGATTGCTCATTCTTTCCCTTCCATATTCTTATGATGTTTCCTTTTGTGCAATTAGATATATTGCATATCTTCCTTTCTTTAAGTAATTCATCTCTTCAATTATTTAATTGTTTTCTCTCTATTCTAATTGCACGCTCATATTTCTCATCCAATCAATTTTTCCTTTAATGCATTTATTTATTGCAGCAACTTTATTGTTTAACTTTTTATCTTGCATTAATACCCTTAATTGTCACATACATCTTCTTTCATACGACTAAATTTATTTAATGCATCATTCTTTATTCACATATAAAACTTTCCTCTTCCTACATGCGGTTTCTTTTCTTTTTGTACCAGCAAAATCTTAAACGCTCCTTAATATATGCAAAGTACATTTCTTTTCCATTAATGCATTCTTCCATATGTCATTATTTTATATACAATATGAATTGTATTAATTCTTTTGACATTAGCTTGCTTTAATTGAATCAATTTATGTTTATTTTCAAACTTCTTTCCATGCATTAAATTTTCCCATGTGACATTATTTCATTGCAAATAATACATTAATTCAACCTTTAATTGTCATGTGTATATATATTTTTATACGCACCCTCCTTATTTTTATGCAATTAATATTTATTTATTTATTCTTAATTATGCACATATCCACATGCACATAATTAATTACATGCATTAATTCACTTCTTTATTTTTACTTGCATATTATTAATTTTTGTATTAAACTATGTTCACACTGAGCCACTTTTTAGCCATTCCCCTGAAATAAAAATATTGCGCTGGCGGGGATCGAACTCTGTAAGTCTTGTATGCAAGTCACAAGCTCTAACCAACTGGGGTACTTAGTCTTTTTTTAACAAAACTTAGGACAAGGGTAACCAATATTCTTTTCTCATTCCTTTTTTACATGTTTTGCTGCAATATTTAATTTAAAGATATCTCTTTTACTTTCAATTGGTTTTCTGCAAATCATAGGTCTAAATTAACTAGAAAATCGCCACAAACGCAATGAAGCTAATTTCGTGACCAAATTCCAGAAGATCTTCAAATTTTCCTTTTTATTTCTATTTAAATATTCGCATGTATTTCTTCGCATTTCATGTATTGCATGTAATTTCTTTTATTACTCTTTTTCCTTCATTTCACTGCATGAACTTATTACATGCAATTTTATTGTCATTATTTATTTTTTCTCTTAGATATATTGATATATATATAATGTATATACATATTTCCACATTTTTAATTTCATTAAAAATGCGGGATGTTACAGAGGTTAGATTCGGATTGTGGTAGAAGTCTGACCAGAACCGTCCGATATATCCATCAACATCAAACGGTAATCTAATGTGAGAGGTCTTGCTCATTTATGGATATAATAAATAATAATGAACACTTAACCAAGATGACACATGTAAGGATGACATGGATATAATAAGAAAAAGGGTTAAGTGGGTAACATAGGTCGCATGGATAACATTAATTGGCTAGAACACTTAACCAAGACGACACATGTATGGTTGACATGGATAAAATAAGAAAAGGGGTTAAGTGCACTACTACAAAAGTGGGCATATTCGACACTATTTTTATGTGGCCGTAGATCAAAAAAGCATTGCCGTAGGCCATTTTTTCAAATAGGCAACACCAGGGGGGCGTGGCATCCGCGGCCGTTGCATTAGCCACCTAAGGCAACACTTTTGCCCATCTACGGCCACGGAAAGAAAGTGTTGCATTATAGCCATGATGCAACACTATTTGCACGTAATGCAACACTATTCAGCGTTGCCTTAAGCATTAGTTAGAGCCTGGCTTCCAGTGCCGCCACGTCAGCTTTCCACGTCAGCTATCTACGTGTCACACGACACGTCATCTCTCCATGTCAGCATTCCACGTGTCACATGCCACACCAGCTATCCACGTCAGCTGTGGGGTCCACGTGCGGCGGGTAAGCAATTATATTTAATGTAATGCAACACCACTACAATATGTAACGCAACACCATTACAATGAAATGCAATATCAATAAAAGCTAACGCAACAGTAGAAGAAGGAAAATGCAACACTAATTTGATAGAAATACAATGCTTTAATTAAATATTTTGCAATACAGGTTTTGTACAAGAAACTCATCCAAAGCAATCGTTTTAATTATCCAAATATCAAAACTCAAAAATCAGCTACACTGTTTTGTTCATTGTATACAGTAAGCTCGAACTACTTCAAGAATAGGTGCACGACATAAGGGACATGTGACGGCCCGCCCCGCACCAACCGACACTTCCTCCAAGTGTGCGCTGTACACATGTCCAAATGGCACGGAACGGTCGTCATAAGAAAAGAAAGAAGGTGAAGAACTAACACATAACATGTAGAATGTCTCACAGCGCATGGAATAAAATATAATAGCAAGATACTTGACATAAAACAGGCGAGACAGTGCATAAACTGAAACCAAAACTAAACAACTTTTAAAACTGTCTCTAAAGCAAAAGAAAGCAACAGTAGAAGATGCACTGCTAATGCCCAAGCGGTGATCTTCAACAACACAGGGAGAATATCTATATCATACGTGGAAGCCTCCTGCTCGTCTTCGGATCAGCTACTCGTGCATACCTCCTAACCCGTCTCTAGTCTGCTCGTATGAGCACCCAGAGTAATAAGAAGAGACATAAAACTCTGGGTCAGACAAAAAGTCTGGTATGAGCGATAAGCAGCTAAACAGAACAATAACAGGTATACTAAACCATACCTGAACCTGGACCTGCAACCAAAGAGTTAGCACTACATACTGTACAATACTCTAAGGTGCCATCAACATATGGTGTAAAGAAATACGGAGGTGGGGTGTGCATGTCATAGTGATAGCAAACAATCCAATCATGGCAACCATCCTCACATCTCTCACTCAGTGCATAAAGCATACGATGTATACCGCTTTCAACCACTAGACCCATCGAAGTAGTGACGGAGTTCGGCTTGTACAACTACTGCTACCACCAAGCTTACACCATGGAGTCATGACTAAACCTTTACAAATGACCCCACTTCATTGGTCTATAGCTCTTTTAGTCGTACCTAGACCACTGTGGCCCTGAATCCGTTCACGTACCCCCTATACATAGTGATCCAAAGTAACAGACATCGACAGCCCCTTAGCACACGTCCCGCAGCAAAGCCCAATCATAAAGTTAACTCGTTGGTTCCCATCTGGATCCTTGGTACAAACTTCCCATTTGGACTACCTTTGCATCTCGGGTTATGGTCTTCTTCGGTTCGGTTCGGGTCTCTTCCTCCTATTCGGTTCGGTTCGGGCATCCTCCTCCTATCCGGTTCAGTTCGGGTCTCCTCCTCTATCCGGTTCGGTTCGGATCTCCTCCTCCTATCCGGTTCGGTTCGGGTGTCCCCTCCTATCCGGTTCGGTTCGGATCTCCTCCTCCTATCCGATTCGGTTCGGGTGTCCCCTCCTATCCGGTTCGATTCAGATCTCCTACTTCTATCCGGTTCGGATCGGATCTCCTCCTCCTATCCGGTTCGGATCGGATGTTCTTCCTACTCGATTCGGTTCGGATCTCCTCCTTCTATCCGGTTCGGATCGGATCTCCTCCTCCTATCCGGTTCGGATCGGGTGTTCTTCCTAACCGGTTCTGAAAATCTGCAACTTTTTCCAGCAAGCTATTTTCGCCGAACGACGGCGTTTTCAACCATTCTAAACTTCCTATGACATTACAAAACATTCCAAACAGCAGTAACAACATATAGAATCAATCAAAAACATTAAAACATCATTTACATGAAATACTTTAGATCAAACATACCCAAAAACCCATGTTTTCCCCTTAATCCTTCTTAACCATGATTAAGCATACAATTAGCAAAACTTATCCAAATTAGTCCAAATTTTTATCAGAGCCATAAAACATTATTATAGAATTTTAGGAATTTTTCCAGAATTTATTAATGTATAAATTCGCTAATCTTCACTAATTACCCATAATTAACCGTAATTAGTGTAAAAGCAAGCTAATCACTCACCTTTGCCACAACTAAAACCCCAAAACTGAAATATTCTCTGATTTGGCACTGTTCCCAATCTTACACAGCAGCTCTACCTCGGTTCTCGTGCTAATACTCCTTGATTTGATGTTTGCTAAGCTTAATCTTCAATTAGAAAGTGATTAAGAGGTGTTTTGAAGAGATTTAGAGGGTGGAGGCCATGGCTAGGTTAAGAGGAATGAATAGTGACGGCTGAAAAATGAGAAAAAGGTATTCTCCAAACCCTAACAGCCCTTTTAAACTCCTAATCCCGAAATTCTCCTTTGGGCCTAGCTGTTAATCACCCGGTTAAGCCCAATTAAGCTGTTTTTCACCATCTGTAACTTGTTTCAGCCATATCTCCCAAACGGTGAGTCCGTTTGGCTAATATGACCACTCTACGGAATTGTAAACCATCATCCGGATCCAATGGAAGTGGTTTCATGTCAAAATTCCTTTCCAGTCAAAAGTTATGGTCAAAACAAGTTCAACTAGGGGCAAAACGGTCATTTAAAAATCGACAAAAATCAAGAACATGGGAAATGACCCTACTAGTCGTTTCCCAAAAGTACACGACCATACGACTTACTAAGAAAAAGAAATAAATATTCTACGATCTTCCGATGCGTAGAATGCGGGTCGTTACATTCTTTCCCCCTTAAGAAATTTCGCCCCCGAAATTCCTTAACAAAGAAACAAACAATGAATCCTGCATGCCTAACAATCATTAACAGCAATCAAACATGCAAAACAAGCAAAACAAATATAACTTAGCATGCGGAAAACTAAATCGCTAATAAAATCTTACCAGGCAAAGAGTTCTGGATACTTCTTCCTTATGTCCTCCTCTGTTTCCCAAGTACAGTCTTTCTCATCCTCACCCCCACTGGACTTTGACTAGTTTCACCGCCTTCCTTCGAAGTTGCTTCGTATCGTTCCCAACGATACGCATAGGCCTACGGTTCCCAACCGCCTCAGGTTCAACCTCGATATCGTCCAACTGATCAGGTGAAATAGCCACATTAGGGTCGTGCACAAACTTCCTTAACTGGGAAACATGAAATACATTGTGAACTCCCACCATCTTGTCCGGTAATTCAACTTTATATGCCAAACTTCCAACTAGTTCGAGAACTGGGAATGGGCCAACAAACCTTGGTGCCAACTTGCCTCTCCTGCCAAATCGTATTACGCTCTTCAACGGAGAAATCTTGACAAACACCAAGTCACCAACGGAGAATTTTAAGTCTCTTCTCCTCTTATCAGCATAACTCTTCTGCCTATCTTGGGCAGCTTTCATTCGTTGTTGAATGATCTTGATTTTATCTGAAGTTTCCCTCACCACATCTGGTCCAAGCATAAACTTCTCGCCAGTCTCTATCCAACATGATGGTGAGTTGCATGGTCTTCCGTACAAAGCTTCAAACGGAGCCATACCGATACTGGATTGGTAGCTATTATTATATGCAAACTCTACTAGATGCAAATGGTCATCCCATGATCCACCAAAATCCAATATACATGCTCTCAAGAGATCTTCCAAAATACGATTCACTCTCTCCGTCTGACCGTCGGTCTGAGGATGATATGCGGTACTGAGATGTAACTCTGACCCTAGAGCCTCTTGTAAGCTCTTCCAAAACCCACTAGTGAACAACGGGTCTCGGTCACTCACAATGCTTTTAGGTATTCCATGAAATCTCACTACCCACTTCATATACAATTCTGCTAACTTAGCTGTCGTTCTGGTCGATTTGACTGGTATAAATCTTGCACTTTTAGTCAGTCGATCCACAACTACCCAAATGCTATCATGTCCCGATCTAGTCCTTGGTAAACCATCAATGAAATCCATCGAGACTTGCTCCCACTTCCATTCGGGAATTTATAAGGGCTGTAACAACCCACTAGGCTTCTTTTGCTCGGCTTTAACTAGCTGACAATTCATGCACTTGGATATAAACTTCCCAACGTCTCTTTTCATCCCTTCCTAGTGGTAAGTCTGCTTCATATCTCGATACATCTTGTTACCACCGGGGTGTATAGTCAGCTTTGAGTGATGACATTCTCTAAGCACTTCATCTCTCAATCCATTGACATTGGGTACAACAAGCTTTCCATTCTTTCTAAGCCATCCATCTCGATCAAGCCCATACTTGTTCATTTCCTCATCGATATCCATCTTTAACTTGGAGATGATTTCCAATAGGTTAGGATCGTCCCTCTGACTAGAGCTGATCCGCTTAATTAAAGTGGGTCTGATCGTCAAACTTGCTAACATTTCTGGATCCAATTCGCACTTTGGTCTGAAATCAAACTCCGCAATATACTCCAGTTGCTTCCATTCAAGGAACATAGCCCCTAAGCTGGCATGTCTTCTACTCAATGCATCAGCCACTGCATTGCCCTTATCCGGTGTATATGCGATGTCAAAATCATAGGAAGCCAAGAACTCTAACCACCTTTGTTGCCGGAGATTTAGATCCTTCTGGGAGAAGAGATACTTCAACGACTTATGATCTGTAAATAGCTCAAATCTTTCTCCCAAGAGATAGTGTCTCCACATCTTTAACGCGAACACGATCGCTGCCAATTCCAAGTCATGGGTGGGGTATCTTCTCTCGTGTGGTTTCAATTGCCGACTTGCATAAGCTACAACCCTACCGCCTTGCATCAATACAGCACCCAGTCCGGTACCGCAGGCATCCGTGTAGACTGTCATCTCTTCATTCCCCTTAGGAATGACTAACACTGGTGCGCTTGCCAACTTGTCCTTCAGACTCTTAAATGCATTCTCGCACCTTCCATCCCAGACAAAATCTTGATTCTTCTTGGTCAACTAGGTCAATGGTGCTGCTATCTTGGAGAAACCTTGGATAAACTTACGATAATATCCAGCTAACCCCAAGAAACTTCTTACATCTGTTGCACTCTTGGGCGTAGGCCAATCCTGTACCGTAGCCACTTTCGCCGGGTCCACGGCAATACCATTCTCTGATACAACATGGCCCAAGAACCTCACTTCCCTCTTTCAGAAGTGACACTTAGAAAACTTTGCTTTCAATTGGTGTTTTCTCAACACCTCCATCACTACTCTTAAATGCTCCTTGTGTTCTTCCTCTGTTCTTGAAAAGACCAAAATATCATCAACGAACACAAGGACAAACTTATTCAACTGATCTCTGAATATCCTATTTATAAGATCCACAAAATATGCTGGAGCATTGGTCAGTCCGAATGGCATGACCAACCACTCATAAAATCCAGAAGGCGTTCGAAATGCCGTTTTAGCTAAACTCTCAGCTTCCACTCTAAGCTGATGAAAATCTGTCGCGATATCCAACTGAGAAAATACTCTCGCGCCACTCAACTGATCGAACAAATCATCTATCCGCGGTAGAGGATACTTGTTCTTCCTCGTCACTTTATTCAACTCGCGGTAGTCTACACACAAACGAAGGGAACCATCCGCCTTGGTAGCAAACACAACTGGTGCTCCCCATTCAGAAACACTCCTTCTGATAAATCCCTTCTTCAAAAGATCGTTGACTTGTACCTCGAGCTCTCGCTGCTCCCTTGGTGCCATACGACGAAGTGGCATCACTATAGGCCTGGCATCCTTTACCAAATCAATACGAAACTCAATCTCTCGGTGTGGTGGAAGTCCGGTCACTTCTTCGAAAACATCCGGATACTGGCCAACCACGGGCAAACCTGACAACTCACTATGCGGAATGTCGAGGGAGTTTAGAAAACTAGCCAATACCCCCTTACTGGGTAGACCACCAAACACTATCCTCCGCCCATCATCCGCTCTAGCTGTCACTAAAAAGCCCTCACAGTCTACCACCACCCCGTATCTTTGGAGCCAATCTATTCCCAAAATAATGCCAAACCCAATAAAGCCCAAAACAAAGCAATCACAAACAAACATGCATCTATGACTCGATAGGACCACATTACGACAAATCATGCTAAGGCTAGTCGAACCACCAATCGGGTTCGTCACAACTAAAGGTCTATCGACAATCTCGGGCTCCAATCCCAACCTATCTACCAGGTCACTAGATATGAAAGAACTGGAAGCTCCGGTATCAAATAAAACTCTAACAGGAACATCATAAACAGAAAGCATACCTTGAATGACGACATTCTTTCCCTTCTCCGCCGCAGTTGGGGCATTCGACGAAGAGGGAATAGCATTGAGAGCATATGCTTTCACCATTTGCTTTTCTTTAGGGGGCAGTGGACACTTGTCCTTGTAGTGTCCCATTTGGCCACAGCTGAAGCACTTCCTATCCGCTGGCTTGGCCCGACAATTACTAGGATAATGGCCCTTCTTACCACAGCTGAAGCACTCAACATCTTGCTTATTCTTTTTCTTCTGGCCATCCTTAGTTTGACTCTGCTTTCTTTTATTCTGGGAACCACCCTTGCCTCCACCACTTGCTTGTGGCTTTGGCTCATCTGCGGATGCAACCTCAGTCTTCGGCTTAGGGTAGAGACTTTCTGATCTTAATGCTTTCCCCACAATCGATTCAAACGTCTCATCGATGTGGTTAATAAGTCTTTCCCCTAAGTACTGATCCAAACCAGTTATGAATTTCTCATTCTTTTTCTCGGCAGTATCAATAAGAGATAACCCATATTTTGACTAAGTGTCAAATTCAGCAATGTACTCCGAGACAGCTCTGCCATTCTGCTTGAGCTCCAAGAATTTCTTAAACAACACTGACTTCTGAGCAGCTGGAATGAATTTCTCGCTAAAGCGAGCCTTAAACTGCTCCCAAGTAATCTGATCTTCGGGAGTAGCTGCCTTTATAGCATTCCACCAATTCATTGCCCGCCCTTGCAGCTGACGGGATGCTAGCTTTCTCTTCATCGCATCCTCGATACCCAAATCCTCGAAGATACGTTCGCAACCATCCAACCAATCTTGAACATCCGTGGCCGACTCCGTTCCGTGAAATGGCTTCCCACCAAGGCTAGTATAATCCTTATTCAGCTTGGCGAAGTCGACCCTCAGCGCCTGCACTATTGGACCACCACCATTGGGAGCTGCCCTCTGTACATCTCTAAGCATCTCTCTCATGAGGTCAGTAAACATCGTCCTCATGTCAGCAGCATTCCCATTATTGGCCCCTCTACCGGTACCTCTAACATATCGGCTCATCGTCAATCTAAAAAAGGAAACGATTAACGACCCCACAATGGTGCTAGTGCAGCACGACGTCATTCTTATACTACTAATAGTATATATATAGCCTTTGAAAACCAAAATAATCACAAATACGCTCTCTCGTATACGTATACTATCTCTCCCTTATAACGTCCCTAGGTTAACGACGCAACCTAAAGCTCTGATACCAAGTGTGACGGCCCGCCCCGCACCAACCGACACTTCCTCTAAGTGTGCGCTGTACACATGTCCAACTGGCACGGAACGGTCGTCATAAGAAAAGAAAGAAGGTGAAGAACTAACACATAACCTGTAGAATGTCTCACAGCGCATGGAATAAAATATAATAGCAAGATACTTGACATAAAACAGGCGAGACAGTGCATAAACTGAAACCAAAACTAAACAACTTTTAAAACTGTCTCTAAAGCAAAAGAAAGCAACAGTAGAAGATGCACTGCTAATGCCCAAGCGGTGATCTTCAACAACACAGGGAGAATATCTATATCATACGTGGAAGCCTCCTGCTCGTCTTCGGATCAGCTACTCGTGCATACCTCCTAACCCGTCTCTAGTCTGCTCGTATGAGCACCCAGAGTAATAAGAAGAGACATAAAACTCTGGGTCAGACAAAAAGTCTGGTATGAGCGATAAGCAGCTAAACAGAACAATAACAGGTATACTAAACCATACCTGAACCTGGACCTGCAACCAAAGAGTTAGCACTACATACTGTACAATACTCTAAGGTGCCATCAACATATGGTGTAAAGAAATACGGAGGTGGGGTGTGCATGTCATAGTGATAGCAAACAATCCAATCATGGCAACCATCCTCACATCTCTCACTCAGTGCATAAAGCATACGATGTATACCGCTTTCAACCACTAGACCCATCGAAGTAGTGACGGAGTTCGGCTTGTACAACTACTGCTACCACCAAGCTTACACCATGGAGTCATGACTAAACCTTTACAAATGACCCCACTTCATTGGTCTATAGCTCTTTTAGTCGTACCTAGACCACTGTGGCCCTGAATCCGTTCACGTACCCCCTATACATAGTGATCCAAAGTAACAGACATCGACAGCCCCTTAGCACACGTCCCGCAGCAAAGCCCAATCATAAAGTTAACTCGTTGGTTCCCATCTGGATCCTTGGTACAAACTTCCCATTTGGACTACCTTTGCATCTCGGGTTATGGTCTTCTTCGGTTCGGTTCGGGTCTCTTCCTCCTATTCGGTTCGGTTCGGGCATCCTCCTCCTATCCGGTTTAGTTCGGGTCTCCTCCTCTATCCGGTTCGGTTCGGATCTCCTCCTCCTATCCGGTTCGGTTCGGGTGTCCCCTCCTATCCAGTTCGGTTCGGATCTCCTCCTCCTATCCGATTCGGTTCGGGTGTCCCCTCCTATGCGGTTCGATTCAGATCTCCTACTTCTATCCGGTTCGGATCGGATATCCTCCTCCTATCCGGTTCGGATCGGATGTTCTTCCTACTCGATTCGGTTCGGATCTCCTCCTTCTATCCGGTTCGGATCGGATCTCCTCCTCCTATCCGGTTCGGATCGGGTGTTCTTCCTAACCGGTTCTGAAAATCTGCAACTTTTTCCAGCAAGCTATTTTCGCCGAACGATGGCGTTTTCAACCATTCTAAACTTCCTATGACATTACAAAACATTCCAAACAGCAGTAACAACATATAGAATCAATCAAAAACATTAAAACATCATTTACATGAAATACTTTAGATCAAACATACCCAAAAACCCATGTTTTCCCCTTAATCCTTCTTAACCATGATTAAGCATACAATTAGCAAAACTTATCCAAATTAGTCCAAATTTTTATCAGAGCCATAAAACATTATTATAGAATTTTAGGAATTTTTCCAGAATTTATTAATGTATAAATTCGCTAATCTTCACTAAATACCCATAATTAACCGTAATTAGTGTAAAAGCAAGCTAATCACTCACCTTTGCCACAACTAAAACCCCAAAACTGAAATATTCTCTGATTTGGCACTGTTCCCAATCTTACACAGCAGCTCTACCTCGGTTCTCGTGCTAATACTCCTTGATTTGATGTTTGCTAAGCTTAATCTTCAATTAGAAAGTGATTAAGAGGTGTTTTGAAGAGATTTAGAGGGTGGAGGCCATGGCTAGGTTAAGAGGAATGAATAGTGACGGCTGAAAAATGAGAAAAAGGTATTCTCCAAACCCTAACAGCCCTTTTAAACTCCTAATCCCGAAATTCTCCTTTGGGCCTAGCTGTTAATCACCCGGTTAAGCCCAATTAAGCTGTTTTTCACCATCTGAAACTTTTTTCAGCCATATCTCCCAAACGGTGAGTCCGTTTGGCTAATATGACCACTCTACGGAATTGTAAACCATCATCCGGATCCAATGGAAGTGGTTTCTTGTCAAAATTCCTTTCCAGTCAAAAGTTATGGTCAAAACAAGTTCAACTAGGGGCAAAACAGTCATTTAAAAATCGACAAAAATCAAGAACATGGGAAATGACCCTACTAGTCGTTTCCCAAAAGTACACGACCATACGACTTACTAAGAAAAAGAAATAAATATTCTACGATCTTCCGATGCGTAGAATGCGGGTCGTTACAGGACATTATCCTGATCCATTCCTGGTCAATTCTTTAGCGAATTCTGAACATGTACACATGTGTCCACACCTGCAAAATATATTACCCATTTATATATATGAATCATATATATGCAGCAATCCGATTGCAATAGGAAATATATATGTATGTTAGTATGTACCTATATATGAATCATATATATGCAGCAATTCATTTGCAATAGGAAATATATATGTATGTTAGTATGTACCTATACAAGAGGGTGGCATCGAATATACTGTATATATGTGTGTTACATCTGCAAAATGTATCCCTCTGCCTTCCAGAATTAAATATGCACCTGATCAAATGATAACAAGTTATTTGATAAGTGGTGGCATCGAATGGCCATTGGCCTTCTTAGTAAAATGTTATGAACACAATTATTACAATTGACTTACTGACCATTGGCGATTGGTCACTCATGCCAGCCAACAAATAAGCAATTTCATATGGCCATTCGTCTTCTGAGCTTCAAATATTACTGCCACGTATAGTGTGTCACTTCATATCCTGTCAAGCTTCAGAAGCATATCGTCATCTACATCTTCAACTCCTAAACAAAACTCCATCGTCAAAAGTAAAAAAAAAACAATGGAGGACTCCTCACTATGCATCACTGCCACTGTTCTTTCAGGACATTGGACTTACGAATTTGTGCATCTGACGCTTAGGCATACGCTGTAGCTTAATGAGGAGTGGACTATACGGGTTATACCCAAAAACACTTTTCTAGTAACATGCCCATCTTACAGTATGCGTGATCATGCGCTAATGTTGAAACTTTTTACAAAAATTGGAGGTGCTTTTTATGTGCAACAATGGTCTGCTAAAGAATTTGAGCCTGAACCAGCATTCGAGGCAGAATCATGGGCCAGAGTTGTTGGCTTTCCCGAGTTCCTGAAGACAAACGTTCCTACAATAAAATAATTAATGACGCCAATGGGAAATGTGTGTGAAATTGACGATTGTCATTGGTCTCGAATTGACCATAGATCATTATACCTGAAAATGGAATTTTATGAAGGCATTGGCTTGGAGAATGTTTTTGCTGCTCAATTCGACAACAAGAAATACATCATTAGGGTTGAGCGCACCACACATTCTCTTCCTTTGACGAGGCCTGAAATTCTGTTTGTGAGAAATAGGGAGGAACCGGTGGTACCATTTTTTTGTGATTATAGGTAAATTTTACTTCCATCCACAGTTTCTTATAGTGAGACACAACCACACATGCACACACTCACATGCATACATACAAGGTTATAATGCCCCACCCAAGATTCTGAAATAATAATACAAACTGGTGCTCTGTTAGTTGTACATAGATGTGGTTGTGTGGCTTGAATTTGAGACACTGTTATTGTATGGCTTGAATTTCCTTCAGATGTGGTTACATGTCAAATTGTTTGATAATTAATGTGTGTTACATGTCAAATTGTTTGATAATTAAGGCATATAAACTCGTAGGTGGATCACATTATTTGAGAATTGAATCATATAATAGATTAGGTGGATCACAAAATGTTTACAGAAATAGAAGTTTGATCATATAATATATTAGGTGGATCACAAAATGTTTACAGAAATAGAATTAACATACCTATTGAAGTTTGATCATCCAAAGATCACTTTGCCCTCCACAACAAGAAATTCTGGTTTGGTCGCTGACTATGCTCTATCCTTAACAGCCACTCTGACATAGACAATGACTCTGACATGGACAATGACTTTGACATGGATGCTGGTGCTGATGCTGGTGTGGATGCTGGTGATGATGCTGGTGATGACTGGTGATGTTTGTGGATGTTGGTTTTATTCTACTGGTAATGATTTTTGGCTTGAAATTTTATGAATATTTGTGAAACTTTTTGTGGTTGTGGAAGTTTGTGATGACTGGTGATGACTGATGATGGATGCTGGTGAATTTTTTGAATGTTTGTGAATGGTACGTTGTTTTGTTTGTGAATGCTGGTGATTTTTTGAAATCTCTGCGTACGTATCTGGTGTATACTTATGATACTTGTGCGTGTATACTTGTGCGTGCCTTCAGATGGCTGCCTTATGATATTTGTGCGTGCATGTATACTTGTGCGCACGTGTATACTTGTGCGTGTCTACTTGAGCGTGTGTACTTGTGCGTGTATACTTATGATACTTGAGCTTGTATACTTGTGATACTTGTGCGTGTATACTTGTGCGTGTATACTTATGATACTTGAGCGTGTGTACTTGTGCGTGTATACTTATGATACTTGAGCTTGTATACTTGTGATATTTGTGCGTGTATACTTATGATACTTGTGCGTGTATACTTGTGCGTGCGTGTATACTTGTGAGTGTATATATGCACTGCGTGTATGATGTGTATTGTAATAAAACGAAAATGCTTGAGTGCCCGCTTCAGATTTTGTCAAAATCTGCGGTAAGAGGCTTAAAATTCGGATGTCACTGCAGTGCAAATTAACCTCAAGCATACAAATTAACCGCAGTGTAAGGTATAAACCTCAAGCAGTGCAAATTAACCGCAGTCCCCATTCCTTAACTAGCTCGACCTCTATAATAAACCAATGTCTTTTTCATGCCAGTAGCCCGGTTCTCATGGTTTATTGCTGGGTATAATTTTCGAATAAACCTCAGCATAATCCTAAATCCAAAATCAATAATAAGCGCAACTAATTACTCATAAGCGAATGGGTTTTCCAAAATGTAACAAATGAACTAATTACTAATTACTCATAATCCAATCTATAATAAGCGCAACTAATTCACAGTGCAATACAAACTGAACCTGAGGGAAAAAACTGGCGATGTCAGCGCCATGAGCAATCAAAACTAGAAAGCATTTCAAAGCTTCATCCTTTTCGGAATAGAACTTGTTGTCGAGGAGAGGAGCGATACTGACGTGAATTTAGGTTTAAATTTTTGTCAATAGTAAAAAGGGGGAAAAATGATTAGATGATAGAGAAGAAAACGATTTCATGAAGGGAGAAGATCGCGCCAAAATTTCGTCAAAAGAATGAAATGACGTGGCTGTCAATGATTGGATGATGGCTAACATTAAGATCATCAGATCCATAGATGGTTTGAACCGTTGGATTAATCTTTCATCTACGGTTGGGGTTTTTATATGTTGATAACGCGGATAGCTGAGCTGGATTATATATACGTAATGCTACGCTTTTAACTGGTGTTGCACATCAGAACACTAAAATTCCCACCGCAACAGTGCATCCACGTATAATGCAACAACATATGAATGCTGTTGCAGAAGCTCGAAGAAATCATAGCTTTCGCCACACTTTTCATGCAACGCACACAAATTAGTGTCGAATATGCCCACTTTTGTAGTAGTGGTGGGTAACATGGGTAGCATGGACAAAATAAATTGGCTAAAACGCTTAACCACGATGGCACATGTGGGAGGACATGAATATAATTAAGGGACTAAGTGAAAAATCCTAGTAGTGGGGACCAAGCTTAGTAGGGTAGCTTATGTCATGTGTGTGGGGCCCTTTTTAATCAATAAACCCATGTTGGTATCTAGGAAGCACTCGAACTAGGTCGAGGAAGGGGAACACTTACTGAATTGATTGTAAGAGGTCAAAAGAGTAAGGACGATGATAGCGCAGGTCTAATGGAGACATGTGCGTGCATGGTTTCGGGATGGGAGGTAAGACGCTATGGCATCGGTAGATATAAGCTGTGCAATTCAGTTGCATCGGGGTTGCCACTTTAGGGAGTGATACACCCTACTGTTGGGCCAGCACAGGTATCTACGAGTTAGGGAGTCGATCGTATGGGGAGGGTAGTTGGGTACATCTAGTTGGGTTAGGAGCACGTTGGCTACTTATGGATGGCACTAGAAGTACACGGAAAACTACCATTAATCTGTTTAGTTAAGCCGGGATCATTATGTATCATTATGTAGTCTGAAACTTGTATGGCGTAGAGGAATATTTTGTAAGAGGTTAGAAGTGCAATCGATTTTCTATCATGCTTATTCTGTTTATCTTGTTATACCTGCCTTATGATACAGTCATCTCTTATATCATGTTTATATTCTTGTCATGTTGGTTTCACTTATTAAATGTTAAAGTTACTGGACTCACCCGACTTTATGTCTGACCCTTTTTGTTTCGCCTCTTTTCTTTCCTTTTCCCCTAGGTCCTCAGGGTGGGAATACTCGAGCTTGATCCGGATTTCTCTCTGCTTGAAGTGCTATAAGTGCTTGAAGCATTGCTTATTTATGGCATTTTCTGTTGGGGGTTATGGTTTTAAATTTATGTACTCTGATGGCTTTTGTACAAGACTGATATTTGTGTACTTGGGTTTTGGTATTATGGGTTTGAAGATGTAATCAAACTTATTTCTGTTTCTGTTGCAATGAAGTTTTAAATTTTAAAGTACTATTTTACATATATGTCTTATGAATTTCTGTTCTGCTTACTTATAATGCTCCACGAAACTTAATTCATTCCCTTACTGAGAGACATTAACGGACGTGAGGTGTCACACGTGGTATCAAAGTGGAAGGTTACTAGATCAGATAATAGATTTTGAAAATCACTTAAAAAAAGATTTTAGAAATGATGTATTTTTCAAAGAAAGCTTATTTTAAAGAAATATATTCCCCAAAGCCATATGTTCTATCTTTCGATTCTCTATTTTGAATCTCTTTTCTTTTCAGCATGTTTGGGGAACATAATCTTCCTGAGGGCGTACCGATACCTGCTTGGTTCTGTAGGTATCTGGAGGCTCCGCAGTCTCAACAGATGCCCCTCCCCAAGCTGCAGCCATTGTTCCACCTTTTCCTCTGCATGTAGATGCTTTTTCTAAGATATGCAATGATTTCCGTGCGATGAACGGGAAACCATTCAGTGGTACTGAAATGTTTGTAGAAGCTAGGGATTGGCTCAAAGAAACTGAGGATATGTTTGGTATCTTTAAAGTTGGCGATCGAAGGAAGGTTTAGTTAGTCGTTTGGCTACTGAAGGATGAAGCTGCGTACTGGTGGGAAGTAACGAATGCGGGACGTCCGGTGGGGACTTTGATTGATTTCTGATAGAGATTCGAATTGAAATTTCTTTCTCAAGCAGAGGAGAGTTTGCATATGGAAAGGTTTTTGGCGTTAAAGCAAGGAAACATGTCTGTTAAGGAGTACGTTAATAAGTTTAACTAATTGGCGAGGTTTGGTTTGGAGCTAGTTAATACCCCACATAAGAAGGCTTTGAGGTTTGCTAAGGGATTGAATGAACCGCTTCACGGGTTGGCTATGTCTCATATTTCTATGTGGGCAACCTTTTAGAAACTTGTTGATATGGCTTTCATTCATGAAGAAGAGAAGGGGCCAAAGTAGATGGACCACAGAATAAGAAAGTGGACCCTAAGAAAGGACAACAACAACAAAAGAAGCGCGGAAAGAATGATAAAGGCCAAGATAAAAAGAGATGTCATAATTATGGAATTAGTGGTCACTTAAGGAAGGACTATAGGAAGAAAAAAAGACTGGTTGTTTCCATTGTGGTGAGGTAAGACATCTTATCAAGGATTGCCCGAAGAGGCAAGGGCAAGGTCAAAGGACAGGATCTTCTTCTGGAGGGCATGTGCATGCTCTCATGGTTGATGTGCAAGAAAGAGGTAGGAAAATTTCTGTTGAAAGATTGATTTTCCTTTTCGATCATCCTGTTAGAATTCTTTTTTATTTCAGCGCTTCACATTCATTTGTATCTGCTTTGTTAGTTGAGACTTTGCACCTTAATACTAGTATAGTTTTGGATCTCGTTGTTGTCTCAATTCCTATTGGGGTTTGGCTCATTTATCTATGATTTGTCAGGATTTGAGAGTGTCTATCTTGGGCGATGATTTCGAATGCTACGCCTACATACTTGGTTTCATGGGCTATTGTTTGGTTCTAGGGATGGATTGGCTAGCCAGGTATGGTGACATTCTAGATTGTGAAAGGAGGGTAGCTAGACTCTTGACTTGCCGTGGGAAGACCTTCGAGATTTTGTGTGACCCTAAGGGTTCTATGATGCTTAGTTACCTAGAATCGCTTGATACATCTATCGATGATTTACGATCTGTTCGAGTAGTCTGTGAGTATGCTAATGTGTTTGAGGAGGTTCGGGGTTTACCCTCAAGGCGCGAGATTGATTCCCGTATATGCTTGGTAGACAATGCAAAGTTAGTTGCATTGCCCATGCGGCACATGGCTCCGAAAGAGAGGAGGGAGCTTAGTAAGCAAGTAGGTGAGCTACTTGACAAGGGGTTTGTTAGGCGAAGCATTTTCGAATGGGGTGCTCGCTTCGCTTATGTGTGGATTATAGGGAGCTGAATAAACTCACGAACAAGAATAGGCACCTACTTCCGAGGATAGATGACTTGTTTAATCAGTTGGTTGGTGCTTGTGTTTTCTCTCAGTTGGACTTAGCCACGGAGTTTCACCAGTTAAGGGTAGTTGAGGATAGTATATATAAGACTGCCTTTAGAACCCCATACAGTTTCTTTGAGTGGCTCGTCATGCCTTTTGGTTTGACGAATGCACCCGCCTATATTGTAGACTTGATGAGTATAGTGTTTCGGGAGTTTATAAATATGATAGTGGTGGTCTTTGTTGGTGATATCTTTATTTTCTCGAGGAGCGAGGAAGAGCATGCCTTACAACTAAGGGAAGTCTTGAAGACCCTTCGAGTACATCGGCTTAAGGCAAAGTTCTCCAAATGTCATTTTTGGAGGAAAGAAGTAAGGTTCTTAGGGCATGTGGTCTCTAAAGAAGGGATAGCAGTGGATCCCGCGAAAGTAGTGGCAATCCAAGATTGGAAGATATCGAAGAATGCAACGGAAGTAAGAAGCTTTCTTGGTTTGGTGGGCTATTATAGGAAGTTCATTAAGGACTTTGTGAATATATAAGACCCACTCACTCGGTTAACGAAAAAAGTTTGACCTTTTCTTGGGATGTTGACTGTGATGATGCCTTCCAATGTTTGAAGAGGGCCTTGACGACAGCCTCAGTCTTGAATTTGCTGGATAGGAGCAAACTGTTCACAGTATATACCGATGGTTGCAGGACAAGGCTTGCTGTGGTTTTGATGTAAGAAGGAAGGGTGATATGTTATGGTAGGAGATAGTTGAAGGCCCATGAGAAGAATTACCCTACCCACGATTTGGAATTAGCTTCCATAGTGTTTGCGCTTAAGTCATGGCGCCATTATTAGCTTGGAGAGAGGTTTGAGTTGTATACAGACCATAATTCTTTGATGTACTTGTTCTCTCAGAAGGATCTAAACATAAGGAAACAAATATGGATGAAGTTCTTAGCATCCTATGACTTCAAGATTGCTTATACCCCTCACAAGGGCAACGTTGTTGCAGACGCCTTGAGTAGGAAAAGGTTGACCTTGAGTCCTTTGTTCGTAGCGAAGGAGTTAGGAGTACATATCGATATTTGATTTTAGACCTTCTACCGAGATTGTACCCAGTTTGTTGGCATTGATAGAGGTGCGATCTGCGCCATTGGGTCAAATAGGAGCTGCACAGCGAGATGACCCATAGATAGTGGAGATTGTAGATAAGCTCATAAGAGGGGAGTCTTCGAGCCATCTTAATAGATACTTTATAGATGATAGAGGTTGGTTACGTCGTGATGGGAGACTTTGTGTACCACGAGATGAGAGTTTGGTAAAGACGATCCTTGAAGAAGCACATCGTTCTAGGATGACTATACATCCCGATGGTAACAAGATGTATAGAGACACGAAGTGAGTTTTCTTTTGGGCTATGATGAAGAAAGATGTAGCGGAGTTCGTTTCTAGATGCCTAGTTTTCCAGCAAGTTAAGGCTGACCAAAAAAGGCCCGGTGGTTTGCTTCACCCTTTAGAGGTTCCACAGTGGAAGTGGGAGAGCGTTTCCATGGATTTTGTCGATGGTTTGCCTAGGTCAACAAAAGGCAATACCAAGATTTGGGTAGTAGTAGATAGACTTACTAAGAGCGTCCATTTCATTCCTGTCAAGAGTAAGAGAACGACGGTGTGGTTAGCATCCATTTATCTCCGTGAGATAGTTCATCTACATGGCATACCTTCTGGTATCGTGAGCGATCATGATCCCATATTCACTAGTGAGTTTTGGAAGAGCTTGCAAGAGGCGGTAGGTACATAGTTATGTTTGAGCACCGTTTATCACCCTCAGACAGATGGGCAGACAAAAAGGGTGAATAGAGTTCTTGAAGATCTCTTGAGGCTATATATCCTAGATTTTGGAGGGACATGGGAAGAACACCTTCCATTGGTGGAGTTCACTTACAACAACAATTAACAAGCTAGTATTGGCATCGCACCTTTTGAGGCTTTATATGGACGGCCGTGCTGACCACCAACTTGTTGGTGGGAGTCTACAGATAAGATTTTGCTTGAATCCGAGATGATTAGGGAAACCTCGGAGAAGATAGACTTGATTCGAAGACGCATGAAGACGGCATAGGACTGACAGAAATCATACGCCGATAAGAGAAGGACCAATCTTGAGTTTGAGGTTGGAGACATGGTTTTCATTTCGGTTTCACCGTTGAGGAACGTAGTTCGCCTTGAATCTATAGGGAAATTGGCACCAAGATTTGTGGGGCCCTTTCCCATAATAGAAAGGATTGGACAGATAGCCTATAGAGTGAAGCTACCAGAGAGATTGACTAGTGTTCATGATGTTATCCACGTGTCTCATTTGCGGAAGTGTTTGCATGATGTCGCAGAAGTTGTAGAGCCGATCGTGCTTATGGAAGTAGAAGTGGAGTGAGAGGCAATGGTTAGACGTGTTCCTACACGCATTCTTGGATCGGAGATCAAGAAGCTACGCAACCGAGAGGCTAAGTTGGTTAAAGTCCAATAGGGGAGTTGATCAAGGAGATGCAACTTAGGGGACTGAAGACAAGATACGTGCGTCGTACCCTTTCCTTTTTTAGGGTTTGTTCTTAACTTCTCCTTTTTCCACGGGCTTTGTTCATACTTGTTTCTATCGTTTAGTATATCCTCTCGATTATATCTTCGATCTTTAGATAGAAGTACTATGGATGTAAACATGTGTTTGAGACATGTTATGTTTGGTGGATGCAAGTGCTTGCTTGTGTTTGCTCGTGGATGCATTTACACACACATAGGCACTAGATCGGCTCAATCACTTTCATATTTCATATGGATGCGTGTGCATATTTAATTTCATCAATGGAAATTGGATGTATCATCATAGGGATGCTGCATTTTGGTGAATGGTTGTGCACGCATATAGAAATGATATATATCATTAGGATTCTTTTGCATGCATAATGGACGCATAGCACTAAAATGATTTGCATTAAGGAGGTCAACTGAATTAGTGGACCGCCTGATTTTGCATTAACTTAAGGACATATACACACACTTTGCATATGTTCATAAAAGCATTAGAAATACTTTAAGGACAATGGATGCCTGTGATTGGTGGATGAGTAGATGGATAATGGATGGTAGGATATACATTCTTCCGAACATGGAGATTTTGGGGATGAAATCCTTTAAGTTGGGGAGAATGTAACACCCAGTAATTTTAAGAAAACAATAAAGTGATAAATTAAAAAATACTTAATTTTTAGATAAGGAATTAAGTAAAATGGGCTGTTCCATTGCATTCTTCTCGGAATTCTACTTGGGAAAGAGTCTGAGTTTGCATAAAACGGACATCGTATGAAGAAGTTATGAAGCTTGGAAGACTACAACATTAAGCAGAATTAAATTAATTAAATAATACACCAAATTCGAATTCAAACCAGAAGCGAGAGAGCGGGAAAGTTAGGTACAGGGTGTGATTGTCGACCCCCCTTAAGGGGTGTCGACATGGGTGTCGACCCCCCTATTTCTAAGCAGAATTGTTGTTTTGTATGTAGACGCCCGTTCTGACCATGAACGTTGACCTGAGGCTATAAAGTAGACCCCATTTTCACTCTTTTTTTCACGTTCAACAATGGCGACGCCATGCTGGTACTTCGACTCAAATTAATTTAAGTTTTCTTCTTCAACGATCCAAGACTAGATTCAGATCTACATCAGCAACGCCTTATTCTCTTCTTTTGGATCCAATCTCTGTGAGTCTATGTTACTGCCACATGTAATCAACTAATAAGTAATTTTAATAGGATTATAAATTGGATCTAAGTATATGCCTGTGATTAAGTTGAATCATATCATATCTGTTATTTGCTGTTTATCAGATTCATGTTATCATCGTATGTCTATTTGATCTATTTTATCGTTTTATGCTTGTTTGTTTATTTATGCCAATTTTGATTCTCATATTTAATAAAAAGAAATTGGGCATAAATTGTTGATAATTATGGAAAAGTGGTTGGGCATAATTGGGCATAACTTATGTGTGGGATTATAGGCATAAATTGGATTGGGATTTATGGGTAATTGACATTCACTATAATCCAAGACTTGAAATTGGGCATGAACTAATGAAAAGATGAATATACGCCTAAGACATGAGGTTAGATTCGGATTGCGGTACAAGTCTGCCCGGAACCGCTCGACATATCAAGCAACCAAAAAACAGTAATCTAATGTGAGAGATCGAATGTGGAAATTAGACAAGTAATGGTGCTAAGACACATGGTTAGATTCGGATTACGGTAGAAGTCTGCCCGGAACCGCCTGGCATATCCAGCAATCACAAACGGTAATGTATTGTGAGAGGTCTTGCTCGTTTACGGATATAATAAATAATAATGAACACTTAACCAAGATGACACATGTGAGGTTGACATGGATATAATAAGAAAAAGTGTTAAGTGCGTAACATGGGTAGCATGGATAACATAAATTGGCTAGAACACTTAACCAATACGACACATGTATGGTTGACATGGATAAAATAAGAAAAGGGGTTAAGTAGGTAACATGGATATCATGGATAACATAAATTAGCTAGAATGCTTAATCACGATGGCACATGTGGGAGGAAGTGGATATAATTAAGGGTTTAAGTGGAAAATCCTAGTAGTGGGGACCAAGCTTAGGAGGGTAGCTTGTGTCATGTGTGTGGGACCCTTTTCAATCAGCAAACCCATGTTGGTATCTAGGAAGCACTCGAACTAGGTCGAGGAAGGGGCACGCTTACTGAATTAATTGTAAGAGCTCAAAAGAGTAAGGACGATGACAACGCAGGTCTAATGGAGTAATGTCCGTGCATGGTTCCGGTATGGGAGGTAAGTCGTTGTGGCATCGGTAGATATAAGCTGTGCAATTCATTTGTATCGGGGTTGCCACTTTAGGGAGTGATACACCCTACTGTGGGGCCAGCACAGGTATCTAACAGTTAGGGAGCCCATCGTATGGGGAGGGTAGTCGGGTACGTCTTGTTGGATTAGGAGCATGCTGGCTACCTATGGATGACACTGGAAGTACACGAAAAACTACCATTAATCCGTTTAGTTAAGCGGGGATCATTATGTAGTCTGAAACTATTATGGTGCAGAGGAATATTTTGTAAGAGGCTAGAAGCGCAATCGATGTTCTATCATGCTTATCCTATTTATCTTGTTATACCAGCCTTATGATACAGTCATCTCTTATATCCATTTTATACTCTTTTCATGTTGCTTTTACTTATTATATGTTAAAGTCACTGGACTCGCCAGACTTTATGTCTGACCCTTTTTGGTTTGCCTCTTTTCTTTCGTTTTCCCCTTAGGTCCTTAGGGTGGGAATACTCGAGCTTGATCCGCATTTCTCTCTGTCTGAATTGCTAGAAGTGCTTGAAGTATTGCTTGGCTTTGTTTCTCCTTATTTATGGAATTTTCAGTTGGGGATTATGGTTTTAAATTTATGTACTCTGATGGCTTTTGTACAAGACTGATATTTTTGTACTTGGGTTTTGGTATTATGGGTTTGAAGATGTAACCAAACTTATTTCTGTTTCCGCTGCAATTAAGATTTAAATTTTCAAGTACTATTTCATGTATCTGTCTTGTGAATTTCTGTTCTGCTTACTTATAACGCCCCATGAAACTTAATGCATTCCCTTAGTGAGTGACATTAACGGACGTGGGGTGTCATAGGATTTTAGCACCAGGAAATTGAAAGGGTTGTTGTCCTAAGATCTTTTTCCCATAAGGAAGAAGAATGTATTGACGAAGCCTGTCCATGGTCAGCAAGGCCGACTGATGCCCAAATTCCTCGGAAGCTTTGAAAATAGTTTCCATGATCGGAGTTTCGTCAGTGACAAAACTTCATCTTTAGGGACATGATTTAGATAAAAAAAATTAAACAAAAAGCATGAGGACAATGTAATCATTCTAATAAGACAAGAAACTCACCAAGATCAATAAAATTTCATGATATACCGGGAGGGCACTTAACATAAAAGAATTGATCTTCCCAAGGCATAGTTTTGCTAATGCTATCACTTATCAGCCTCTTTATGCGATTGGCACGCCAAATTGGAGACTGCAATTCGGGAGAATTGTATCATGTGACGA
Organism: Allium sativum; assembly: GCA_030737875.1. NCBI lineage: Eukaryota > Viridiplantae > Streptophyta > Magnoliopsida > Asparagales > Amaryllidaceae > Allium > Allium sativum. The sequence continues at coordinate 16,657,434 of CM060922.1, read as the reverse complement.
ATAAGCTTAGGGTTGAGGGAAGCTTGATCTGATCCACGAGCCAAAAGCTCCAGGCATAGAAGTAGGGTGTAAGTATTGGGCGAAAGATGGATAGGAGCAATTCCAAATCACACAATAACCTAAGCATGAAGGGTGGAAAAGGAAGGAAGCTCCCATTTCAAATGTGGATCGCCGAGTATGCAAAGTACCCCTTCGGAGGGTTTTGGATGGTACCATGAGCATAAGCCGCGATAGCATCTATGTCCGATATCCTAAAGTTATCGGGAATGGTTTTCACCCTATCTTGAGAAGTAATGAGTGAAGACTTTAAAGTAAAATCCTTCTTGGCCCATGGAGCATCGGAACCTTTGGACTTTGGTTTAACAGGGCTCTTCTTACTGGACATGATGTTGGCAGGTGATATCATTTTATAATATACGTATTAACAATACATTCTTTTGCATAAACATGCATGCAACATCCATAAATAGGTAAAGACGACATGAAAATTCGCTAACAGTAGGGTTTTATTTCATGAAATATTAAGGTGATCATAAATATCTACCTTGGCAAGATTTATGCACAAGCAGTGTCCACTTAAAAGAACAGTTAAGCCTGTGATAATGATAAATCTAAACATCCCGACACCAAAAAAAACTGAAAGGGTGAAGACTAGGTATAGGAAAGATGGTTTTCTTAAAAGCATTTGGTAACGGCTTAACCGAAACCAAGTCATATTATTCCTAAAGGCCTAATTGATCTTTAAATTCGGTATGAAAAAAATCAAAGTTAGAATATGCTAACGGTAAGTTTTCAGATTTCATCAACACTGGTTACATTTTCGGACTAACCTGAAACCCTTGAGGTGAAATCTAAATAAGTACCAATATAGGTGTCGGCAAAATCGGAAACAAAATGGATTAGCGACAATGATGTTGAAATGACCCGTACTAGAAGTATAGTATTTTCCATCGTGACAATAATTTACCTTGTTACACGTTAACTTCGCATATTGAACCCCCAATAGGGTACATTAAGAAAATAGGTGACCTACTGTATTGGCCATTAATTGTCGATTCAAGCTATCATAACTATTTAACTCACATCAGGCACATGAAAGTCTTGACCGATTTCCTAATCAGTTTAGGTGCATACTTTAGATTCCTACTTATAATTGTATTAGACATACTCACAGAGGATCGAATTTGAAATTCTGAAAAAACTTGAATAATTCCTGAAGAACATTAATCTGGTTTAAGCAATTAATTTGCAGGTAAGAAGATGAAAGAGAAGAAGAGGAAGTATTTATACCACTTATCTTTAAATCTAGACTGTACAGACAAGATCAGATCAATGGGCCTGATTAAAGAATACCAAAACGCGGAGATTTGAAATAGCTAAAGAAAAGTCAATGTTTGACTTGAAAAGTCGAAATTATTCCTTCACAAGGGGGGATGTCACTACCAAAATTAACTCTGATATAGGCTATCGGTGAAGGCGAATCAGACCATTTTAATCATGAAGGGATGAAGCGAGAGCATTGATCCGTAGCCAAGCTAGAGCCGAAAGCATCAAGAAAACAGGTGGAACTCCAAGCAAATGGCACCCTCCTGGATGGGTTGGGCTTGAGGCAAATAAGAAAGACAGATACAACAGGGTAGTACTGGAGCTGAAGGAGATCAACGTGGACTCTATTCCGAAAGCCAACCATCCGAAGGGTTATCAGCATTAATTTTCTTAATGTCGATATAGAAGGAGGTGAAAGCTTCAAAGACAAAAGGATCCAAGACACGAGAAGGAACTTCCATAGGCCAGCCATTAGAACCGAATGTTGATAATTGCTGAAAGACATCTTCAGAAATCAACAAGAGTTACTGGAAGCCACCTTCCAAAAGGCCGAAACCCGTTTCAGAGATCTACTGAGGGCATACATCATTAAGATGTGAAGACAAGGCGGAAGCCCCTTCCAGAAGCCGAAGGCCTTTTCCTGAACATATCCATACCAATAGGCTTGGTGTCGATACAAAAGCAAGAAACTAAATCAAAGAGAAGATCTCAAGACCGAAACCATCCCTCCAAGAGCTACATCCGATATCATAAAAGCAACATTACATCTATCAATGAGACCCAAAGTGCGGCTGAAACCAAAGAAACTGGAACCAAAAAGGCAAAAGCGGCCGACACAGTGCTTTTGCACCCAAAAGAGGCTTCTGCCAGCTCAATATCCAAAGGGGTCCCAATTTATCTATAATTAAGACCCTACGTCTCTCATTTTTGGGGCCGATTTCTCATTTTCTCAATCTTGTACTCTTTTCTTCTAGAGTAAACCCTAATTTCTAAATCAAATTGGGGATTTCTATTGTAAACACTTATGTATATCAAATCAATGATCAATAAAGAGAGGATCAACACTTAGCATATTTTCTATGAATTTCTTGGCTATTTTCTATTCGAAGTACCTTATGATTTCTATATGGAAAAGGTTTCCTACATGAGCTTAATCCCTTCTGTAAGATTATCGCAAAACCTCTTTCTACAAGCCATTAGCTTTTTATCTTGTGTTGTCCTTAGGGAACCTTGTCTCAAGGTAATTTGTTGGTCCTTGAGTCTTGTAAGCGTTATACTCACGCCTTGAGGGAAGGGCAACTAATCTTCGAGCTCAAGACTAAGTCTCGAAAGCATGATACTCACCACCTGAGGGAAGAGTAACTAATCTTTGGGCCTATTGACCTTGATAGCTAGGAAACAATGAAATAACTCAAGCTTATAGGAACTAAATAATCTTATTTTTCCCTTAGGCCACTTCCATAGACCTATCTTCGGTGTCGACGAAAAATATCGTTAACACTCTCGTTGGTGATGTTTACTGCCTCGATCAAGGTTGCAACCTTTGTCTTTCTCGGCCCAGGTTCTGAAAAGGTTTTGTAATGAAGAAATTAAAAACCTTAATTAGAAAATCGCCCTACCCCACAAATCATCGCCTTAGACTCTTAGTCACCTCTGTGAGTGAGTTCGAATTCTAACTACTTTGCTTTGTAAGTTTAGTTTAGTTTATATTGGCTAGGACTGCATGCTTTAGGTCTATCAGTGCTGCTTTGCGATTTTTGTTTTTATTAGATCAATGGATTGATTTTCTAAGCTCTTTGCAACTTTCCACTCACGATTAGATTTTGATTCAAGTTTATTTATTCAGTTGAGTTACTAGAACAAAATAGTTTTGTTGGATGTGGCCTGTGTGTTAAAATTGTTGTTGCTTTTGATTTTTCCCTGTTACATGTTTAGGTTAGATCGTGTTGCCATGATATTTTGACTGCGTATTTGTATCTAGGAAACTTCTTATGAGAATTCGATTATATACATATGTATGTGTATATATGTACAACTTAATCTCAATATCACTTGAAATTTACAATAGTCAGTCCCTTGACCTTGTCTATTTTTATCGATATGACAGCCTAAAATGCCCATTTGCACTTCTTAACCTGTGCATCATCATTTGGTTCACCCTTGTCTTAGTTGGGATGTGCACACTTAGATTTTTGAGTTGCACCTGCCTTTGCTTACACGTATTATAAAGGTTGGTTTGATCTGTTGGGATGAACTTGACAACCAAGTAGGCCTAATTTTCCTTATAGTCATCTCTGTTGGTCATTGAGTTTGATGCTAAGTATTTGTGATGTTGGAATATGCCATGTGTATTTCATCATTTGTTTGACCCCGAGCCCACCTAGATTTTCTAAGCTCTTTACATTTTAGTTTAATTGGGTTATGCATTTATAAAGTGCATGTGTGGAGTATTCCTAGATGAACGAATGTGTTTTTTTAATGTTTCTTATCATTTAGTATTGCTTAGGCACCATTTGTTGAGTTTTCATTAATGTGAACGTTCGTTGAATTTTTCCATGCATAGGTTTCTTCACTAGAGTTGTCCAGATTCATGGCTATGAGTTACATCTACATCCGTAATAATAAGTACATACACCTTTGTTTTCTCATATTAGGCAACATAATATTGTGTGCATGTATTATTATGTGCATTTGTATGAGCTTGGGAAATACTTAATATTTTAAAGAGATAAAGATGATTTTTATGTCAAAGTTTGGGCAGTGCGCTGGTATGACGAAAGTTTGACCATAACATTCAAACTGTTATTCTGATTTTGTTGTATCCTTTTTCCAGATTTACATGCGTCGAAAGGATGCATCTCACTTAACTGAAATGCATTCCAGAATTTTTAAGTTGTGATAAATCACTATCCATCTTCTTTTCCGATAATTCACTTTTTAAATCAACTGCTTTTGATGGAAGTGTTATCATTGGAAGGTTTCAATATCAGTCTGAAAGACTTTAATGTGAGAAAACATGTTTTGAAGGATCTTAAAAGGAGGATCCAAAACATTTCTATTTTGCTACTACAGGCACAAATAACATATAATGAACCATTAGAAAGGTATATTGACAAGGATTTAACACAACTAAAAGTGCCACTTATTGAATTTAATTTACAATCTTGTCTTAGCTTATTGATTGATTAAAAAATTGAATCGACTATTAATAAAGTGGCTCAATAGGTCAACTTTTTAGGTCTTGAACTTGTTGAAAGAGGAAATCAATCAGTTAGGTGCTCAGCATGCCAAAAGGCTAACAAGAAATTCCCTGGACAATGACATATGACAATCAAAAATCAATATGAATTAAAGGAATGCATCTTAACTATCCGAAATGCATTTTTAGGAATGCAATCGGATAACTTTTATGCATTGGAGTAATGTATCTCTTTGAACCTGAATGCTTTCAGATGAATGCATATCACTTAACGGAAATGCATTCCAAGGAATACAGGGACTTATGTATTCCAAGTAATGCATCCCACTTAACCGAAATACATTACAACGAATGCACAGTCTGATTTCTTGATTTGAAAAATAGAAGACATGCACCGATGATCAGATGTAGTCACTTTCTTGTTCATGGTTAGGCAGTAATGTAGCTGTGTACAAGAATGTTGGTGAGTCACCGATAATTGTGAAGGTCTTCTTCTTCTCCTATGATGATATTACACTGAAGTGAATAACACATGACTCATAACTGATTTAAATCTGTAAAGTTGGGACAGAGATGAAGATCTAAATGTTGTTAAGAACTCGGTGGTGGTCGGATATATCCGTTAATAAAGTGGATCAACAGATCCCCTTTTTAGGACTTGTACTTGTTGAAAGAGGAAATCAATCAATTAAGTGTTTAGCATGCCAAAAGGCTTATAAGAAATTCCTCATACAATGAAAAAAACCTTCACAGATCATTATGAATTGAAGGAATGCATCTTACATAACCGAACTGCACTTTTAGAAATGCAATGGAATAACTTACATGCGTTGGAGTATTGCATCTCTCTGAACCTAAATTTATTCAAATGAACGCATATCACTTAACCGAAATGCATTCCAAGGAATGGAGTGATGTATGCATCCCAAGGAATGCATCTCACTTAACAGAAATGCATTACAAAAAATGCATGTTCTGATTTCCTTAAGAATTTTTTGATTTTTAAATGATTTCTTGATTCAAAAAACAAGAGGCATGCACTGATAATAAGATGCAGTCACTTTCTTATGCATGACGAGGCAACAATGTAGTTGTGCACATGAATTGTGGCGAGTCACTAATAATTGTCAATTTTTTTCTTCTCCTATGATGATATTACTCTAAGGAAAATAACATAAAACTTAAAATAGATTTAAATCTGCAAAGTTGCGACAAAGAAGCAGATGTGAATGTTATTAAGAACTCGTTGGTGGTCGGATATATCCATTAATAAAGTGTCTCAATAAGTCACCTTTTTATGTATTGGACTTGTTAAAAGAGGAAATCAATCAATTAAGTGCTTAGCATGCTAAAAGGCTTACAAGAAATTCCCCGGACAATGACATAAGACAATCAAAGATCCATATGAATAGAAGGAATGCATCTTGCCTAACCAAAACGCATTTGAGCAATGCAATCGGACAACTTATATGCATTAAAATAATGCATCACTTTGAACCTAAATGCATTCAAATGAATGCATATTACTCAACCGAAATGCATTCCAAGGAATGCAAGGATGCATGCGTTCCAAGGAATGCATCTCACTTAAGTGAAATGCATCACAAGGAATGCACAGTCTGACATCTTGAAGAATTCTTGATTTCTTGAATGATATCTTGGTTCAAAAAAATAGGATACATACATTGATGATCAAATGAAGTTACTTTCTTGTCTAAGGCAAGGCAGCAATGCAGCTATGTACAAGAATGATGGCGAGGCACTAATAACTGTAAAATGTTTCCTTCTTCTCCCATAATGATATTACTCTGAGGAGAATAACATACAACTTATAACAGATTTAAATATGAAAAGTTGTAATAGATAAGCAGATCTAAATGTTATTAAGAACTCGGTGGTGGTCAGATAAATTCATTAATAAATTGGCTTAATAAGTCACTAACTTGTTGAAAGAGGAAATCAATGCATATCACTTAATCGAAATGCATTCCAAGAAATATTTAGTAATACTATTTTTTGCAGGAAACTATGCTAGAAAATACAACATCTTCACATTCATCATGTTCAGAAATGAAGAAAGTTGATCAAAATTTACTTGGTATTCTGGTCTCAGATAACTCTGCAAAAATTGCTACTATGCTAGATACACTAGTAAGATCATGTGCCGATATCATATATAAGTTGGGATAAAGTACCTGGAATATACAAGGAAAACATATGGAATGAATTAGTGGTAAGTATATATTTTTGTTTGGAACCAGTTTTAACCATAAATTTAGTATAAATTATAAAATAGCCATTTTTATTTAAACTAATGCAGTTAATTGTTTTACATTTGCAGTATAACTACAACTACAGTCCAACTCTCTCGCATCTGCAACAATTTCAATTTATGTAAGCTTATCTTGCATTTACTACAATTGTAGTCTGATTGTTCACTTAATTTTTGCAAAAAAATTATGCGCTCTATCCGCTATTAAGGGAAACGTTTTTAAAGAGAACGGCCAAGGCTTTTAGGAGACACAAGAATCACTTGAGAGCAATTTTTTATGACACTTTCAACAATGACGAAATACGGAAGAAAAATTATCCATCTACAATTGCTCAAGATGATTGGGACAAGTTCATAAAAATGAAGCAACACCTGAAGTGAGCAGAAGACGATTGTCCGGTAAAAGAACAGACCACTGCTCAGTTAAGATCACCATGTTGGACATAAAAGTCAGGCTAAAATAGAACAAGAAATGGTAATTTGTATTCGTTTTCTTTCAAAAATGGAAAAAATCACAACTAACATATTTTATATATTGCAGATCGTTGCTAGTCCATCAACATATAGTAGTTTTCGTCAAGTATGGGAGAAGACACACAAGAAAAATGGTAGCATATCAGATGATACTTCTCCGTACTTCATAAGTTCAATTATTAAATATAAAATTTGGAGGAAATATAAAATGTTGTCAAGCAAATTACATTATAATTTAACCGAAAACGTATAATTATGTGCATGGAATAAAGATGAAAATGTCACATGAGCTTGAAAACACACCTTTGTTCCACTATCTTGTTTCTTGACCTTGAGTCATTTCCTTCTTAAAAATACTAACTTGCATATTCTTTAAAAAATTCTTATTTATATATGTATAATCATATTGCAGAATCAAATAGCGAAAGCGAAGGAAAAGATCACAGATAGCGATGAAGAAAATTTGATAGTAGATGAAGACATCTTATCACAAGTGCTCGATAAGGATGCAAGGGGTAGGAGCTTCAGTGTTGGGACCGTTGCATCAAAGACTAAAGTTAAGGCTCGGGCTATTGCATAGAAACGACTTAGGTATGCTCACAGAGACAATGATGAGTTTAAAATGAAGGTAGATGTTTAGAAGGTATAATGGAAAATTTGTCCAGTAAAATGGAGCTTTTAATCAATATGGTGGGAAACATCGAACGGGGAATTTTCACACCGGTCAATTCTACTAATGGAGGACGCGTCACACAATTCAATGCTCCTGACATTGTTTCTCCTCACTTCTAGAATTCGACCAATGTAGGTAATAATCAAAAACATGAAATCCTCAACCCTGATCTAAACATAATAGCAACTGGTATTTATTACAAGCTTTCTATTTTTAGCTGCTTTCGAATAGTTATTTTCTTATTTTACTCTACTCCAAATTCAAAGCATCCAATTTTTTTTCTTTTAGGTTACTTTGTAGAGTCTAGCTTCTGACATTGCATAACATATTGGACTAGGAGTATCAAGAATAGCTTGAAAATATCCACTTAAGTTGAAATCGAAGAAAAGAAATAAGTAACCAATTTTTAGTAAAAATTTTCTATTAAGAAAAGTCAAAATATTACATATTCCTTTAGGGTTGGTCCTATGAAATAACAAATAGCATCAACCAAACACCACAACAGTTTGGCTTGTAATTATCCATAGAGTTTGAATTTTAGTTTTTTGATATAAACACTTTTAAAAAATTAAATATAAATAATTTTGTGTCAAGATTCTACATCATCTAGAATCCATTGAAATATGTACCATCCACACATGAAAAAGTGGTGTTAGACAATTACTACTACCAGATGAGGGGACCTGCAAAACAAATCATAAATTTGCAGAGACCTTTGCTGTTGTTGGAGTGGGTGGGTATGTGTGTCATCCAAAGTGTATTATTCGATATCTTTAGACAATGAAGCAGGTATATTTTTTTTGTGTACATATTTTTCTTCACGCAAGAGACGTTAAAGCCACATAACAACTATTTACTGCTTAGCCATTTACTATCATGTAACTATCATATTGACATTATTAATTGGTCATTTACTAGTAACTATCATGTTGCCATTACTGGCTGATCATTTATTAATCCTTTTATATTGACCTATAATTTTTGACAAAATCTGTAACAGCTTGCGTTTCGACTTCTTCAAGCCAATAATTAAACCAACTTAAACTGCTCGAAATGACAGATTGTTATTTAGCTTATGGGTTTAAACGGAATCAAACACAGGAATCACATAATAAATAAAGTATAATATCGCACAACGAAAGCATTTACACAGAATATCAGAGTTGTATTATAAATTTTACACAGCGGAAGCTTTTACATAAAATAAAATTTTATAGCAATTTGTCAAATCTGCATGTGTGCATCTTCATGAGTCTCTAACTTCAATAGCTAAAATCTTTAGATCTGCAACACTCGGGTCTGACTCGAGCATTTCATGCAAAACACAAAACACTCGAGTTAGGATTAACTTTATTCAAGTAAGTCAACTTCAATAAAACACCAAAATATAACAGTTAATCCTAACTTGTATAAGCAGTTTCTAAACATCCAAATATGTGCCCAAACAATCAAGAAATCATGGTAGTCATAAACTTCATCTAAAAATCAAAGCAACACAACAAGGGATGACATGTTTTTAAAAAAGCAAAGCAAGCATGCATACTAACATATTTCGAGTTTACACAACAACTCAGGGTGAGCATATCAATATGTGTACTTTAATTCACATAATAGGATATGAAAAATACATCAAGAAAAAATGACGAACATCAGCATTAACATTGTTTACATAATAGGGTATGAGAAATGCATCAAGAAAACATGATGAACATCTGCATTAACATGGTTTACATAATGGAGTATGAGAAATACATCAAGACAACATGATCAACATCAACATTAACATGGTGATAAAGGCATGATGACACCAGTATATTGATCGCAAAGACCCAACAAAAAAAGACAACAAAAAAGCACGACGTAAACAACAAACAAAGCATCAACTATTATATTAAATTTTCATTACTGTTGAAAAACTTGTATAAAGTGAATCGTGAGTAAACTCACCATGTATGGATATGATGAAGGTAAGAAGCAAGAGACCAATCTTAAGCAGCGAGTTTGAAATTGAAACTTCTTTTTCCCTTTTGAGAAGGACGATGGACAAAATTGAAGAAGAAGAGGATACCTCGAATTTTGAGGGAAGAGGAGGCTGATAAAGGTAGAAAGGAATTCAGGTTCACATTTCTTTTTATGTGGAGAGGAGGAAGAAGTTCTAACATTTATATAGATAATTATGGAGAGGAGAAAAGAATAAGAAAGGAAATTGAGAAAGGTACGTTATTTATTTCCCTAATGTGTCCCTTCATATTTGGTATATTGCAAAGTAAATAAATTGGCTGACAAAGCATGAGGTGTCAGACTTATTTACATTTATTTATTATTCAAAATTTAAAAGAAAATTACATAGGGAAAAATGATAACAAAAGGAAATGAATGCAAGATTTATTGTCCGATGCTGACTGACTATAAGAAAGTTGTGTGACTTTTCAAATTTCAAAACATAGAATATTAAAATTTCATAATTTAAGGAATCTATTCAATGGACAGGCAAGAATAAATTGAATAGAAATATACATATGTAAGAGAAATAATGTAGGGAAAATGGGAAAAGGAGAAATAAGAAGATGTAAATTTATGGAATGAGAATATGAAATAAGATGCATGAAAATAGAACAAAGGAAAAAAATTAATAGGATTAAGGGAAAGAAATTAATAGAACAAGGGAAAGAAATAAATGCGTACTTAAAGGAGAAATATAGTGGAGAGAAAGGAGGTAGTGAATTTGAGGAAAGCAGAAAAAAGAAGAGGAAAGAAATTGAGAAAATGAAGGAAAGAAATGAATGTTGCATTAAGGAAACAACGAAGAAGGACGGGGATTGAAAACAACTGCACGTATTCACATTTCAAAATTCATTAATGAATGAACGTTTCACTTTGAATAGATATGGAAAGAAATAAAGACAATAGCCAAAGATATATACATGTATGTTTCCAAAATTTATTTTATCTTTAATATACACATTATTTTCAATCAACCTTTCAACAGAAATTAATAAATTTCATGTTAAGATCATAATTTATTCAAAAACAATTTTAAATTAAACAATTTAACTAAATTCAACACCTTAAATGGTCAAATTTTACGGGATGTTACAATCTCCCCCACTCATAACTTTTCGTCCTCGAAAAGGAGATGTTGTTAAAATATGCTTTTGTATACAACAAAATACATACTAATACAAAATTTGGTTTAAACAAAATAAAAATAGTCTTTTAAATTTCAAATTCCCATTAAACTTAATTCATCAAAATTATTTAATAATAAAACTTAAAGGATAAAATAATTTCTTCGGCTTAAAATCCCGTTTCCATTTCAGAATCATTGAAATACTATATATTTCTTTTATATCGAATCATACTTCACTTCGGGATTTCGAAACAAAATCAATTTCGAAAAAGTCTCAAATATTTCACAAGTATATCAAAATATATGTCACGAGATCGAGTGGTTCCCCCTCCCCCCCCCAATGACAAGGCCACTAGGCACGGCCTACGAATGTATGTATTAATATCAATAAATAATGTCTCCCCTTCAAGGAGACCATCACCAAGGGCTTACACCCACATCATACATGTCTTTAGTCATGGGTTACTCGCGTCATGGTAACATATCAAATCAGTTCATATCCCAAAGTTATAAATCGTTTCGCATAATAATTACAAATACTTTCAAATTATAGTATCTTTATTTTTTCTAAACATTTCAAAATATCGGGATTTTCAAGTCGTTGAACAATTTATGTTTATAAAACACATTATAAACTATTTTTCATATTCCAAATAATTGGAAAATCAATTTCATTTGATAATTGGAAATCAGAGTTTAATCACTTTGCAAAATAATTTTACTTCGATCAATTATTATACACTTTGCAAATATCCAAATCATAGGTTTTATAAACCATTTCAATTTATAAACCAAATCAAGTTTTCATGAAAATAATTTCTAATTATTTCGAAGTTTCCTTGAAATAAGAATTCAAGGATTACACATAAGATAATATTTTCAAAGAGATTCATAAAATCGTATAACTTTCCTTTTCAAATCTCATTTCAAAGTCGATTCCACAGATAATATAGGATATTATTCTTTTCAGTTTCAAATATTTAAATCTCTTTTGTGAAGATCACATTATTCAAATAATCGAAAATCGCTGGAAACAATTTTATTTGAAAATATTTTCACGCTTCGCTGTGCTACTCTGATCAAGTATATACATTTTTCAAACTAATTTTTGTTTTGAATTATTACTTCTAAAACATTAGAAATCGCTTTTAAAAATATTGGGAACCAAAATCTTAGATAAGTATTTCTTTTCCCATAACATTCAAAGTAAGAGGTAACTCAAAACACTTGTTTTCAAATCCAAAACGATGTTATTAATCCACTTGTCCATGAATTGGTCGAAGCAAGGCAAAGGAAGCATTCAGGAACAAGATTGGACAATTTCAAAATTTGAGCACGACTATATTGAATATATAAGTGAAAAATGACAGCGTTTCAAGGAACAACGAATAACAAGCGAAGGGATAATATTATATTTTCAAAACATTCGTTGGTATTCAAATTTTATTCAAATGATTCCTTATTACATCTTAATTTATTTACAATTTCGATTTATACTTTGCAAACAATGATGATATCACTTATATTTCGCTTATCAGTTCTAATTATATTAGTTTATCAAAACGTTTTACTACATTTTATTCAAACAATTTCAAACATTTATCTAACAGTTTCGAGTACTTCTCGATGTTTAAATCGGAACCATACAGTCATCCCACTTTCGAAACTTGAAAATAAATACTAATGATGTCCGGATCATCAACAAAATTATCCTCCAGTGACTAGAATGTGATCCTATATCTATCTAGTATACATTGGACTTCGTATATACATTAGCTAGGCGTATATTCAAAATTTGTACATACTTGACAGGCCAAACTTGATGTCAATAAATACTTGAAAACTCTTACCATACAATATATTTCAAAATAATTACGTTCTCAAAAGGATTTGTTTAATTTCGAAATAATTTATATTTTAAAAATACATTCTCTCTACAAAAATTCTTCTGTCAATTCCACTCATTCTAGAGTATTGCTACTCTATCTCTATTGAGCTTTTAAACCCAATAAGCCAAGCTTTGTATGACCAAAGCTATGATACCAACTGTAACAACCTGCCTTTTCGACCGCTTCAAGTCAATGCTTAAACCAACTTTAACCGCTCAAATTGACAGATTATTATTTAGCTTATCGCTCGAAATGACAGATTGTTATTTAGCTTATGGTTTTAAATAGAATCAAACACAGGAATCACAGAATAAATAAAGTATAATATCGCGCAACGGAAGCATTTTACAAAGAATATCGGAGTTGTATTATAAATTTTACACAGCGGAAGCTTTTACATAAGGTAAAATTTTATAGCAGTTTGTCAAATCTGCATGCGTGCGTCTTCACGAGTCTCTAACTTCAATAGCTAAAATCTTTAGATCCAACACTCGGGGCTGACCCGAGCATTTCATGCAAAACACAAAACACTCGAGTTAGGATTTACTTTATTCAAGTAAGTCAACTTCGATAAAACACTAAAATATAACAGTTAATCCTAACTTGTATAAGCAGTTTCTAAGCATCCAAATATGTGTCCAAACAGTCAAGAAATCATGGTAATCATAAACTTCATCTAGAAATCAAAGCAACACAGCAAGGTATGATATGTTTTTTTTAAAAAAAGCAATCATGCATACTAACATATTTCAAGTTAATACAACAATGCAGGGTAAGTATATCAATATGTGTACTTCAATTCACATAATAGGATATGAAAAATACATCAAGAAAAAATGATGAACATGAGCATTAACATTGTTTACATAATAGGGTAAGAGAAATACATCAAGAAACCATGATGAACAACAACATTAACATGGTTTACGTAATAGAGTATGAGAAATACATCAGGACAACATGATGAACATCAGCATTAACATGGTGATAAAGGCACAATGATAACAGTATATTGATAGCAAAGAGCTTATGACAAAAGACAACCAAAAAGCATGGCATAAACAACAAACAAAGCATCAACCATTATATTAAATTTTCATTAATGTTGAAAAACTTGCATAAAGTGAATCGTGAGTAAACTCATTATGTATGGATATGATGAAGGTAAGAAGCAAGTGACCAATCTTAAGCAGCGAATTTGAAATTGAAAATTCTTTTCCCCTTTTGAGAAGGAGGATGGAAAAAATTGAAGAAGAAGAAGAGGATAGCCAAAATTTTCAGGGAAGAGGAGGCTGATAAAGGTAGAAAGGAATTTAGGTTCAATTTTCTTTTTATGTGGAGAGGAGGAAGAAGTTCTAACATTATATAGATAATTATGGAGAGGAGAAAATAATAAGAAAGGAAATTGAGAAAGGTACGTTATTTATTTCCCTAATGTGCCCCTTCATATTTGGTAGATTGCGAAGTAAATAAATTGGCTGACAAAGCATGAGGTGTCAGACTTATTTACATTTATTTCTTATTCAAAATTTAAAAGAAAATTACATAGGGAAAGAGGATAACAAAAGGAAATGAATGCAAGATTTATTGTCCGATGCTGACTGACTATAAGAAAGTTGTGTGACTTTTCAAATTTCAAAACATTGAATATTAAAATTTCATAATTTATGGAATCTATTCAATGGACAAGCAAGAATAAATAGAATAGAAATATACATATGTAAGAGAAATAATGTAGGGAAAATGGGAAAAGGAGAAATAAAAAGATGTAAATTTATGGAATGAGAATATGAAATAAGATGCCTAAAAATAGAATAAAGGAAAAGAAATTAATAGGATTAAGGGAAAGAAATTATTAGAATAAAGGAAAGAAATAAATGCGTACTTAAAGGAGAAATATAGTGGACAGAAAGGAGGTAGTGAATTTGAGGAAATTAGAAAATAGAAAAGGAAAGAAATTGATAAAATGAAGGAAAGAAATGAATGTTGCATTAAGGAAACAACGAAGAGGGAAGGGAATTGAAAACTACTGCATCTATTCACATTTCAAAATTCATTAATGAATGAAAGTTTCACTTTGAATAGATAGGGAAAGAAATAAAGACAATACCCAAAGATATATGCATGTATGTAGCCAAAATTTATTTTATCTAGAATATACACATTATTTTCAATCAACTTTCAACATAAATTAATAAATTTTATGTTAACATCATAATTTATTCAAAAACCATTTTAAATTAAATAATTTAACTAAATTCAACACCTTAAATGGTCAAATTTTCGGGATGTTATAAAATCTATTACTACCAAGTGCAAGTCCGTGACTTGGTTATTATCTGTTTGGGAGCTAAAGGCAGTAGATGAATGGTGATGTATTTTGTGACAGTAGTTAAGTGGTTACTGGTTGTACTACGGTATAGGTTGAAGGGTTTGTAAACTTCAAGGAAGAATTAAGATCTTTGGTTTTGGAATTTGTAATGAGATGTTTTGTAAAGTGATGAAATGTTGTTGTAGATGAATTTGTGCTTTCAAGTTGTTAATATGAGGTGATTGGTGGCTCGGTTTAGGTGTTGCAAAAGATGGTGGTGTTATGACTGGATGAAGTTTGGCAGATTTGAGGTAATGTGGTTGGTGATCAGTTCGGTGTTTGTTGATAAAGAATGTATTTCTATTGGAGGTGATTGTTGTGCAGTTGTAAAATAGAGGGTGGTGGAGATCAGTTGTACATGAAGAAAATGGTGCTAGCATATAGGTGTCGAAGGGAGGTTCTGGTGATAAAAACTACAATAATCAATCACTTGTTAGAACATAACAAATTCGCTTTTAGATTCTAAAGTGGATACATGTGTGTTAATATATAAACCAAGTAAAAGTTATTTTGATTAATAAACGGTTTCAATTTGTTTCAGGTTGAAGAAAGAATTTCAAGGAAAATTGGTATGGACTACGCAAAGACCTGACTTTTATTTTTATTTTTGTCTCTGCTTCTTTGTTGTATACCTATATTGGATGTATATATGATTGGATATATATGTATAAGCAATGACCTGTTTTCAGAATTGTTTTAAAATAAAGCAGGTCAAAATACATATGTTGGATGTATATGTAAGTTGTTGTTGTATGTGATATTGGATATGTGATGTTTAAAATAAAGCAAGCCAACTTTCGATATGTGTATGTTATTTGTTGTGGTATTGGATATATATATATATGTATATATGGTGCTTATCGTTTGTATTTCTATGATTATATAATTTGATTGTATATGTGTAATTGCAGTATCTAATTAACCAACTAGGTCCAGGTTGATTCATTCATTAGGTACGACTAAGAGCCATATCTAACTTAGCCGTATCTAATGGATCTAATACAAGTGCCTTATTTGTTAATTAGTTATGGCTTTGAACTGTATCTAACCGATAATTTAAATACGTTCTTGAGTTGTAACTAATTACATTAGGTATGTATAATTGTCGTATTTAGTGCTTTGAGCCGTATCCAATTGATTATGTAGATACAACCATAAGTCATATCTAATGACATAACATAAGGTTAATAGCCATATCTAATGGACCAAATAGCAGCACCTTATTCATTAATTAGTTACAGCTTTAAGCCGTATCTAACTTATCATTTAGATACGATCATGAGTCGTATCTAATGACTCTGTTTGATACAACCCTGGTTCATATCTAACTGGATCGGTCAGATAGGGCTAGGAGTCGTGTCCAATTGTTAACGATGCCATTATTTAGCTACGGCTGGAAGCCATATTTAATGGCCTTAGATATGAGTTTTAGCCGTAACCAAATACCAATTATGGTGTAGTGATGCATGTAAGCGCATGCACGGCTCCAAATCGGCAAAGATACACTTGGGTGTAAGAAGGAGCCAACAACTAATTTCTTGATTTGATAAAGATTAGATGTTCACTTGAAAATTCTAATCAAATCCAGTCCAGATGGTTAAATTCTAACAAACAAGATACACTCTTGACAAAGCTGGGATCATTTAATTATTCCATTGGAGTTCGACCAAGCTCCACAGCTACGGACATACTTCTTGGTACACACTACTCAAATGAAGGGTCATGACCATTCACTGAGAGAAACATGGAGTCCATTCCTATTACCAAGACTTGTTTTGATTCAAAGCATGCTATATTCACACAAGATGTACATTGAAGGGCAAGTATTACCCAACCTTTTGGAAGAGCTATCAAAAGTTATTTAGATTGAGATGACTCGACGATCACCCAGGCTAACGATCGAGAAGCATCATCTGAAAGCCCAAAGATCAAGTCCAAATAATTCCATATGACGACCGTCACTTTAGCTCATCAAAACAATAGTGAGCACTCTCCAAATGGGGGACCAATATAATTAATATAAGGGATCCACACAATTGCGATATGAACTTGTTGGATCTAGATTAACCCTAGAGGGGGGTAAATAGGGTTTATTACAATTATTCGCTGAGTTCATATTTTATAGGATATTAAAATATTCACGGATCACTAAATGTAGCAGAAATAGAAATGTAGAAAGTAAATGACACAAGGCATACCCTGCTTCGGCAAAATCCTTCCTACTGCTACATTCCTAAGGTTTCTACTAGGTAAAAGAACAGATCCCGCATACAAGACCATGTACACTGGCGAACCCCTCGCTCCTATTTTAGTCCTACGCTCAAAACCCTAGATTGACTGATATCCCCTCAACCAGATTTTCCCGGATCACAAACCTGTATCCCTAGATTTTACAGACTCTAGTAAACTTCCAACTAAACCCTAACTGGATTTCCTAATATTTTACAGACACTAGAAACAATTCGGATGGTTTACAAAAGAATTTAAAAAAATACAGAAATTAAAACCAAAAACCCTAGATCTAAAAGTAAAAACAATCTCCCTCTTTTAATACACTTGAACTAAGTCAAGCCCATATCATAATCTTGGCTGGCCCATCTATATTTTCTTTGTCCCGATGCCTTTTGTCTTCTAAAAAAAATGGCGGCCTCCAAAGAGAAAATTTCTAGGGTTTTCTCTTTTCTTTCCCCAAATCGATCGATTGCATGATGAATTGGATTTCTCTTTGATGCTCGAAACTGCGTGCTCTATGATGCTTTGATTTTGGGGTTGCTCTTCCTCTCGATTGAAACCTATGTGAGAATTTCTGAGTTTGATTTGTGCTCTTTGAAATTGTGAGTTTGGTTTTCGATAGATTATGTCGATGATGTAATGGTGAATTATATAGGATTATAGAATCCTCAATTTCTCTGATTTCACTTATGTGGCTTGAGATGATTGTGTGTTTCCACTTTAGCTTTTGCATGAATTCTCCTTTTGATTGCCTCTATTGAATGGCTTGCATGTATTTCTGATTTGTTCCCTTATATGAATTCCTTCCTTCGGTTTTGAAAAAAATTGACTTGCCATAAATTTGCTGATTTCTTGCCCAGAATAAAAACCGAGGTTTCTAGAAAAATCAAAAGCTGGAAACACACATAATTTGCTTCGACCAATTTAGTCTTTTCTGATTATTTATTGTTGAGCATTCCTTCTTTTCCGAAAACTAATTGAAAAATCTGGAAATGTCTTTTAAAGAGAAAACTTGCCAAAAACTAATTTTTCCGAAACAAAAATAAATTGTTTCATGCCAAATACATTTGCTTTGATTACATGAATGTTGAATGCCCTGTGATTTTGTGTTCGGCTCATTTTTGCTTAACTATTTCTTTGCCAAATCTTTTACTACACGCCTAATCACTTTCTACATGTATTTGAATTTTAACATGCCTTCACAAGTGCATATACACACCCATATATCTGCAATAGTCAGTCCATGTTAGTTGAAACAATTTCATGTGAATGTTCATGATAATTTCTCATTGCATTTCTTTGTTACTGAGTTTGGCAGATTTGAATTTTTTGAGCCCATCTTAATATTCACTGACCAGTTGTATTCATGCAACATACCGCAGGATGGTGTCACTAGAAACGAGAATTTGAAATATGACACGAGTGACAAACAATGATATCCAGACAATGATATTCAATCATTAAACACAGTAGACAAGATTAACCGATTAGGCCCATTTATCAGAGCAGCAAACAGTATATACCAAAGCAAGCAGTCATCAAAGAATATTCGAAATCAATATCAGAGCAGCACAAAAAAAATATCAAGTCAGACTTGTCGAGATGATGGTCACAAAAGATGATTCATGATCCAATAATACGATTTATTTGAAATCACATGAGGGAATATGAAAATCTCAAGATTAAATGAATCGATCACATCAGTTTGTATAATTCAGATTCAGGAAGTGTGTGAGATCCAAGAAATCAATAATTTTAAATGCTTTCAAACAAATATTCAAACCAATTGATCATGAAATAATAGTGAGTTACAAAACAAGATTTTCGAAGACTTTTTCACAAAAAATCTCTGACAAGCATAAGTGAAATATTCAGATTATTTACATCAAGTTTGAGAAATATTCATAATCCAAAAATTAAGAAATAATTTATCTGAAAATTACTTAAATAGATGTAAATCTAGAGATACAATGAATCAATCACACATGATTAATAACTTCAAATCTAAGATGTGTGTGAGATTCAAAATATCAGATATTTTAAATGATTTCAAACAAACAAATGTCTGACCAAGATGATCATGAACAAAAGTGAATTTCAGGATGTAAACAATGATCCTAGCCAATTCGAAAAATCAATGAAATTATCACAACTGACAAATAACAGTGTGTTGTAATGAGTATAAATTTTCACGTCTTTCCAAAATGAGTTAGAAGAAACTCAGAATAGCAGAGATGTGTGAAATTTTATTAATATTCCAGATCTTCAAAAATTTAGAATTCAGATTAACAGTGTTTAGGACATAACATGATTGCTTCAGCACTGTTAAGAATTCAGAAAGCAAAAAATAAACTTCAAAACAATTGCAGATATTTACAGATCTAAATTCATGATCTGGAAATGATTAAAACATGAGGGTTTTATTCAAATGAAATGAATTTCCAGAAAATCAAGAATACTGCAATTTGAAGTTAATGAAGCTCAAAAAAAGGAAAAATAATATGGCAATTTTAAATTAAAAAAATAAAATAGAGGGAGTATAGAAGGAATAAGACAAGAAAACAGAAAATATTTACAAAGATGAGTTTAGAGATCATACCTGAAATCGATGTGAACCAGAATCTCTAACTCAGCAGACTTAGCTAAGGAACTGTGGATATTCAATGGTATGAAGCAGTTTGAGTTCAGATTCTCTTTCGCAAAGCAGTTCCTCAGCTATCTCCGGTACCTAAAAATTTAGGGGATCGAGTGGCCTAACGAAATTAGTAAAACCACTCACAGTTTTATGTCGAACTTTTGGTACCCGAACTTGTCTGTATAACAATCCATCCGAATTTATCTTTGTATCCTTTGGAACCCAAACTTGTTTGAATTTAGATGAATTTACTTTATTTCCTTTTGGGATCCAAAATGAATTGAATGGTTTGTTATAAAACAAATTCACATCTCGACTATAATTTAGAAATCCTTTGGAATGATTAGATTTCCCTTTTTCAAATCAATTCTTTTCAAAACAGTTTAGAGGATTTTTAAAACCACATAAGTTCAAATTTTCAAAATCGTTTCTTTTCCTGAAACCAAGACCATTCTTATTTCCATGAGAAAACTGATTTTTCAAAAGCATATTCAAAGATTTTTCACTTGTTGAAAAGAATTTCAAACTCAACTCAAGATTGTTGATTTTAGTTTTTAGAAAATTATTCTCGTTTGGAAGTTTCTCAGCTTTGGCTCTACTCTTAGAAATCTCAAAATCAAACTGTTTTTGTTTTTCAACCTCAAAGATCTTGAAATTCTTAATTTCATTTTCAAGTTCATTCATAATGGATTCAATTTTCAGCAAATTTTGTTTATCAGCAAAATTATGTTTGGAAATTTCAGTCGTCTTAAAATTTTCAAATTCCTTCTGCAAAGAATTGTTCGAACTAAATAACTCTGTCTCGTTCTCCTTTAAGATCCGAATTTCATTCTCAAGCTTTTGAATATTTAAATTGAGATGAATGAGATCAATTTCTAATATTAAACAATTTTTGATCTGAATTTGAAGAATTTTGAAAATATTCAAGTAAATCATTAATTTTGCTGGTCAACTCAAGATTTCTAGATTTCAGTGTTTTGTTTTTATGTTGGAGCTTATCAACAGATTTAGTTAAATCAACACACATATAAACCAAATCTTCATAAGATAAATTTTCTGTTTCACCATTTGTTGATTCTCCATCGTTTGATCTTTCTGTTCCTCCTTTCAAGCATAGATCTAAATCTAAGTTGACATTCCAGGATTTTGAGCAGCTATTGTCAATTTGTCCATACTTCGAATTGAGAGCTGTCCGGATTTCCTGTGCAGTTAAACAATGGGAGATCAGACTGTATTGATCATCATCAAGATGAATACAGAACATGTGTAGCACGAGAATTGTAACACCCCACACCCGCTACGGTCACTCACTATGGGAATGCCATAACATCGGTGGAGTATTTTAAGTGAATATAGAACAGAAAAATTACAACAAGACAGATATAAGTAATACTTGAGAATTTAAAACATCATTTCATTGCAGCGGAAAGTAAAACATGTTTGGTTACACCAAAACCATAAACAAGAGTCAAGTACATAATATCCATCCTGATAAAACAAAAGTACATAATCCCAATACATAACTTAATAGCCATAATAGAAAAGATAAACTGAGCTTTACATCCACGGTCCAAGCTCCAAAAGATAGATAAAGCAGTCTGATCAAATCCCACTAGTGCTAGGCCCACTCTGAAAACCTGAGGGTTGGGAAAAAGATAAAAAAAACAACGGGGTCAGACATAAGTCTGAGCGAGTCCTATAACCTTAACAATACAATCATTAAAGTAATTAGGGTATGATATAAACAAGGTACGGTACCTCTGGGGATAATGACTACACTAAGTAGCCAACTAAACACAGGATGTACTAAGATAACCGAAAAGACGCATTTACCCACCCAAGGATAATTACTACACTGCACCACCCCAGATCTACCCACCCAAGGGTAATTCCTACACTGCACCACACCAGTTCTACCCACCCAAGGGTAATTCCTACTTAAGGTTGATCCCACTAAGTGTACTTAGTAATTATTAATAGTAGTTTCGTGTACCCCTAGCTGACTACATAGGTGCCGTCTGCCCCTATCTCCACTAGGTGTACCCACTACTCCCCAAGCGATCGGCTCCCTAACGTAGATACCCGTGCTGGCCCCACAGTGGGGTGTATCATTCCCCAAAGTGGCAACCTGATAATATCAATGGTGCACGGCTTATACCTACACGATGCAACAACGTCTTACTTACCAGCCCGGGTCCACACACGCATATGAAACCCGTTGGACTTGCGTTGCCACCGCTAACCCGTTTTGGCCTCTTACAGTAAAGCCCAATATGCGTGTCCCGTCCTCGACTTGGGTCGAGCCCACTAAGATACGTTTGGGATATTGGTTGAAATGGGCCCCCACAAGCTACCCACCTAAGCTTGTCATTTCTAGTGAATCCCACTTAACCCTTTAACCATGTCCACTTACATGTTATAAATTTTGGTTAAGTCTTTTAATCATATTTTAATTGCCACTCAAGGCACCCACTAGATTTCCACGTGCCACCCAAGGCACTTACTTGATTCCCACATGCCACCCAAGGCACTTACTTAACCCTTTAATCATGTTTAATTACATGTTCCACTTTGGTTAAGTATTCTAATCGTATTTTCTATTGCCACCCAAGGCAACCCACTAGTTTCCTCATGCCACCCAATGCACCCCCACTAGTTACTACATGCCACCCAAGGCACCCACTTAACCCCTCATGCCCCACTACATGCTAATTTGGTTAAGTGTTTCTTAATTAATTAAGATCGTAACCTTTGTAAAGACCTCTCACATTAGACTGTCTTTTATGGCAGTTGGATATGCCGGTTGGTTCCGGGCAGCCTTACACCATAACAGAGTCTAACCTCGTGTCTTTACACTTGTCACGTATTTAGTTTATGACTAAGACCTCTCACATTGGGCCAATCATTTGTAGCCGCTAGATTTGCCGGTTGGTTCCGGGCAGTCTTATGCTACAAAAGGGTCCAACCTCGTGTCTTAGTCGATTAATTACACCTAATTAATCACCCCCATAATTTGTATTAATTATCCCTAATTAATTACCAATTTCAAGAATATGGGTAGACCTAACTCAATAGGTAAATTCCCAATTCCATAATATGGGTAGACCTAACTTAATAGGTAAATTCCAAATTCCATAATATGGGTAGACCTAACTTAATAGGTAAATTCCCAATTATGTCCATTCACTTTATGTTATACTTAAGCATACCCATTTCACACCTTTTTACTAACATGCATATTAACCCCATCGTTCCCCACGTAATTCGTTCTCATAACATGACATAATAAAGGGAAGATTCATCACAAATGCCATGGGTTTAACCAATCATAGCATATAACTTTATCATGGGTTTAAAAGGTGTCAACTTGCATATATGAGCATACATTATACCCAACTAGCATTTAACCCAAACTTGCATGAAGCACATATGTCACAAAGGGGGTAACTTGCATATGATTCTTATGTCATACAAAGGTGTGAACTTGCATAGCATGTCACATGTTAACTTGCATATAACCAAACACATAACTTGCATAACATGTTACATATGAACTTGCATATAATCATGCACATAACTTGCATATAACCAAACACATAACTTGCATAACATGTTACATATGAACTTGCATATAATCATGCACATAACTTGCATATAACCAAACACATAACTTGCATAACATGTTACATATGAACTTGCATATAATCATGCACATAACTTGCATATAACCAAACACATAACTTGCATAACATGTTACATATGAACTTGCATATAATCATGAACATAACTTGCATTACATGTTACATATGAACTTGCATATAATCTCACATATAGCTTGCATAACATGTTACATATGAATCAATGTTCAACATAGTGTTTTGCATAATGAGCATCATAAAACGTAGCATTAAACTTGCATAACATATAGCATAAAACTCGCAAAACACACAACATACACTATACTAAACTTGCATAAACACATTGATCCACAAACATAGCCATATCTTATCATATCCTATCATAATCAATTTAACAATTGATAATTAAGGCCATAGAAACTCACCGCTAAACTCCAATAAGCAAACCCTTGCCAAAAATCACCCAAAAACTATAGCCTTGAAAATAAAGCTTGCAACTTGATGATGAATGCAAGCTAATGATCACTCATACAACTTAAAAATGCTTGTATGAACATGAAAGCCTTCATAGAAATAGTTTAGAAAGAGGATGGAGGCTAGGGTTTTGAGTGGAGGCCATGATCATAGAAAATTTTGGCATAGTTTAGTTAGAGGATAGGATTATGATCATTTAGGGCTAGCTTAGGGTCTTATTTATAGGATTAGGATGTGTTTTAGACCATTAGATTAACCCTAGGTTAGATTAGGTCCGTCAGATTTCGTCCCAAGCCCTCCAACCCAGCCCAAAACTCAACCAGGTGCACCCAGGCCAGAATCAGCCTACAGGGCAAGTCGACAGCCCTGTCGACAGGCATGTCGACAGGCAAGTCGACAGCCCTGTCGACAGCCAAGTTGACTTGGCTGGGCGGGAGTTTTCCCGCCTGGCCCCCATTTCTGCATGTTTCGAAATTCAAATTTCCCGAAAACTTCTTTGGGCCTTAACCGGGTCATACGGACTCCGATTTACAAAATTTCGGACTCTATTTCGCGTATTTTTCCGAGACGAACACAATGACGTAACCCGTTTCCCCTGATTCTCACATCTGAGATTATTAATTCTGTAATTAGTGAATATCAGTGTTAACTGAAATTCGGGGTGTTACATTCTCCCCTCCTTAAAGGATTTCGTCCCCGAAATCTCCAAGTTAAGGAGAATGCATATCCTACCATCCAAACAACCATCTACTCAATCCATCAAACACGGGCATCCATTGTCCTTAAAATAATTTCTACTGATGTATGAGCATATGCAAAAAGTGTGTGTATATGTTCCCTATCTAATGTATGAACATATACAAACCGTGATAGTGCCATGCATCCAATATGTATGCGAAAGAACCCTATCGACACATACTATATCTACATGAGTGCACAATCATTCACCAAAATGCATCATCCATATGATAACACAACCATTATACATCCATAAATATAGCTACCTACACACAATTATATGCAATATGCAATATGAAGTGATTGAGTCGATCTAGTGTCTAGAGTGTGTGTATATGCATCCACGAGCAACCACTAGCAAACACTTGCATCCGCATGCATCCATTAATCATAACATGTCTCAAACACATGTTTCAACCATAGGTTTACCCTATCTAAAGGTCAAAGGCACTAACAAGAGGACATACTAAAGATAAGATAAGTACTAGACAAACGATAAAGGAGAAGTTAAAAGACATACCCTAAAAAAGGAATGGGTATAATGAACGCATTTTCGCTTCCGTCTCCCAAGTAGCGTTGCTCTCATCTTCTCCCCATTGCACTTTGACTAGTTGAACCTCCCTGTTTCTCAACCTCTTAATCTCTGACCCAAGGATGCGTGTAGGAGCTCATCGAATAGTCGCATCACGCTCTATCTCTACTTCTCTAAGCAAGCTCGGCTCTACCATCTTTGCGGTCTCATGTAGGCACTTCCTCAAATGTGACACATGGAATACATCATGTACACCACTAAGTCTGTCGGGCAACTCCACTCTATAGGCCATCTGTCCAACCCTTTCCTTAATAGGAAACGGTCCAACAAACCTTGGTGCTAACTTCCCAACAGATCCAAAGCGAACCACATTCCATAACGGAGATACTTTGACAAAGACCATGTCCCCAACATCAAACTCAAGCTCTGTTCTCCTCTTGTCCGCATAAGATTTCTGTCTGTCTTGCGCCGCTTTCATCCTTCTTCGAATCAAATCAATCTTTTCCGAAGTCTTCCTAACCATATCGGGCCCAAGCAAGATCTTATCCGTAGATTCCCACCAACATGTAGGTGATCGACAAGGCCTTCCCTAAAAAGCTTCGAAAGGAGCCATGCCAATACTAGACTGAAAGCTGTTATTATATGCGAACTCCACCAATGGAAGATGCTCTTCTCATGTACCTCCAAAATCTAAGATACATGGCCTCAAAAGGTCTTCTAAAATGCGATTCACACTCTTGGTCTGGCCGTCCGTCTGAGGATGATTTGCGGTGCTCAAAGACAGCTGAGTCCCTACCGCCTCTTTCAAACTCTTCCAAAACTCGCTAGTGAAGATAGGATCTCGATCACTCACTATGCTGGAAGGTACACCATGCAATCTAACAATCTCTCGAATGTAGATTGAAGCTAGCCATTGAGCAGTCCTCTTACTCTTCACGGGTATAAAATGGGCACTCTTAGTAAGTTTGTATACCCCAACCCAAATTCCCGTATTACCCTTCCTCGATCTTGGTAATCCATTGACGAAATCCATCGAGACACTATCCCACTTCCATAGCGGAACCTCCAATGATTGAAGCAACCCACCGGGTTTCTTTTGCTCCGCTTTTACTTGTTGGCACACCAAGCATCTAGTGACATACTCGGCCACGTCTTTCTTCATACCGGCCCAAATGAAAACTCGCTTCATGTCTTGGTACATCTTGTCCCTACCGGGATGAATGGTCATCTTCGAACGATGTGCATCATCAGGTATAGCCTTCCTCAAACCCTCGTCTTGCGGTACACAAAGTCTGCCGTCTCTAAGCAACTACCCCTTACCATCTAGGGTGTACCTACTCAAATGGCTGGACGACTCCCCCTCCTCATGAGCTTCTCTACTAACTCAACCAACCGTGGGTCGTCTCGCTGCGCTCCGCCAATCCGCCCCAAAAGAGTAGGCCTAACCTCCAAGGAGGCTAGCAAACCGGGTACAGAGTCAACGGAAGGTCTAAAGTCAAACATAGAAATAAACTCTAAGCTCCGTCGTTCAACGAACAATGAACTCAAGGACAACCTTTTTCTACTTAAGGCGTCCGCTACCACGTTACCCTTGCCATGGGTATACGCTATCTCAAACTCATAGGATGCTAAGAATCCCATCCACTTTTGCTGTCCTAAGACTATGCGCTCGAAGAGTCTCCAACACTTCCCTAAGATGTAGGGCATGCTCTTCTCCACCTTTAGAGAAAACCAGGATATTACCCCATCCAAAATCATCACAACTGTCCATCTCTCACGCAGACCACCCTAGTCGAACTCGACATCCCCCAAATGCAAGCCCCAAAGGCCTAAACCAATATCAGACAAACACCCAAGGGATACCTCCTTCGAATTCAGACGACCTACGTGAGATGATACTAGTAAAAACGGCTAAATAATTAAGCCCTTGTCCAACTCTGGATGTCCTCGCCAGTCTCGCTCCAAAACCACCGTTTATCCCATAACTGGCTTTGCTCAACCTATTGAGCACATACGAAAACTTATTTCGCTCCTAGAAAAGACCAAGATGTCATTTACAAAGACCATCACGAACTTATTTAGGTACTCCCTGAACACCCTTCTCATCAAATCAACAAAGTATGCGGGGGCGTTCGTCAAACCAAATGGCATCACCAGCCACTCATAAAAACCATCCGGAGTCCTAAAGGTAGTCTTCTCTATACTATCCTCAGCCACTCTCAACTGATGAAACCCCGTGGCTAAGTCCTACTACGAAAACACTGAGGCGCCAACCAACTGATCAAAGAGATCATCAATCCTCGGCAATGGGTGTCTATTCTTCTTTGTTATCTTGTTAAACTCCCTATAATCTACACAAAGTCTGAGGGACCCATCCGCCTTCATAGCAAAAAACTTCTGGAGCACCCCACTCCGATATACTTCGTCTTCTAAACCCCTTCTCAAGCAAATCGCCTACTTGCTTATGGAGTTCCCTCCTCTCACGAGGAGCCATGTGGCACACTGGCCAAGATACTGGTTTGGCATTGTCTACCGGATATATTCGGAAGTCAATCTCCCGCTCCGAAGGTAAGCCCTTCACCTCCTCAAACACATCCGAGTATTCCCGGACCACTCTAACAGATCGCAAACTCTAGACCGACGTGTCAAGCGATTCTAGATAACTTAGCATAACGGATTCCATGGGATTACAGGAGATCTCGAGAGTGTTACCCAAGCGGGTCGTAAGCCTAACAACTCTCCTTCCACAAACAAGAACGGCACCATTACTGGATAACCAGTCCATGCCCAAAACTAACCCATAGCCTGTGAAGCCCAAGAAGCATCACATCTAAACTCAACGCTAAGTATAGAAACTTTCAAACCCAAACACATCATGGAGCCCCCAATTGGGTTTGAAACAACTAAGGGATCATCTACTAAACTGGTGTCTAAGTGCAGTGACTCAACTAACAACGATGAGATAAACGAACTCGATGCGTCAGAATCAAATAAAGTTCGAAACGGATAATAAAGAAATCTAAATTCCAACCTAGACGGTCTTATCCCCATCTGGTACACTAGCCGTGAGGGAATACAACTACCCTCCAGAAGATTCCATACCTTGCCCTTGCCCCTTTGGACAACCCTAATAAGGTGTTCTATTCCTCCCAAAAGGATAACTACTCGCCTTCTTCTTCCCATTCTCCACTCGTAACCTCCCACCAATGAGGTTTCATCCTTCATTAACCAAACAACTATTTGAGCCTTCCTCCCATCGTCTATCCAATAGGTACCTACCAGTCCTCCTCCTTCTTGAACCAACTTCTAATTCGACTAACGTCTAAGTCCCTTGAAGTGGTTTTCCATTCTTATCTATCTTAGAAAGATCATCTATACATGGAGGGGAAACTCAAAACGAGAGAGGAAGAGATTCAAAACGGAGAATTCGAAAGATAAAGATATGTCTATCGGGGATTATGCTTTTCTTTCAAAAACTTTTCTCTTAAAAGACATGTTTTTGAAAATACTCCTTTCAAAAATATTCTTAGAAAATAGTTTTTCTAAAAAATTTATCTGTTCTGGTAACCTTAAGCTCTGATACCACGTGTAACACCCCACACCCGCTACGGTCACTCACTATGGGAATGCCATAACATCGGTGGAGTATTTTAAGTGAATATAGAACAGAAAAATTACAACAAGACAGATATAAGTAATACTTGAGAATTTAAAACATCATTTCATTGCAGCGGAAAGTAAAACATGTTTGGTTACACCAAAACCGTAAACAAGAGTCAAGTACATAATATCCATCCTGATAAAACAAAAGTACATAATCCCACTACATAACTTAATAGCCATAATAGAAAAGATAAACTGAGCTTTACATCCACGGTCCAAGCTCCAAAAGATAGATAAAGCAGTCTGATCAAAGCCCACTAGTGCTAGGCCCACTCTGAAAACCTGAGGGTTGGGAAAAAGATAAAAAAACAACGGGGTCAGACATACGTCTGAGCGAGTCCTATAACCTTAACAATACAATCATTAAAGTAATTAGGGTATGATATAAACAAGGTACGGTACCTCTGGGGATAATGACTACACTAAGTAGCCAACTAAACACAGGATGTACTAAGATAACCGAAAAGACGCATTTACCCACCCAAGGATAATTACTACACTGCACCACCCCAGATCTACCCACCCAAGGGTAATTCCTACACTGCACCACACCAGTTCTACCCACCCAAGGGTAATTCCTACTTAAGGATGATCCCACTAAGTGTACTTAGTAATTTTTAATAGTAGTTTCGTGTACCCCTAGCTGACTACATAGGTGTCGTCTGCCCCTATCTCAACTAGGTGTACCCACTATTCCCCAAGCGATCGGCTCCCTAACGTAGATACCCGTGCTGGCCCCACAGTGGGGTGTATCATTCCCCAAAGTGGCAACCTGATAATATCAATGGTGCACGGCTTATACCTACACGATGCAACAACGTCTTACTTACCAGCCCGGGTCCACACACGCATATGAAACCCGTTGGACTTGCGTTGCCACCGCTAACCCGTTTTGGCCTCTTACAGTAAAGCCCAATATGCGTGTCCCGTCCTCGACTTGGGTCGAGCCCACTAAGATACGTTTGGGATATTGGTTGAAATGGGCCCCCACAAGCTACCCACCTAAGCTTGTCATTTCTAGTGAATCCCACTTAACCCTTTAACCATGTCCACTTACATGTTATAAATTTTGGTTAAGTCTTTTAATCATATTTTAATTGCCACTCAAGGCACCCACTAGATTTCCACGTGCCATGTAACACCCCACCTCCACTAGGATCACTCCTTAGAATGTACTAGCTTTGGAGGGGCGTTATTGTGAAGGTAAACATGCACAGAGATATTGCAAGACAGAATAAATATAAGTAAATATAAGTAAAGCAGCGGTAGCAGATAAAAACCCATCATCATCATCTCAGAAAATCCCACATAGTCAAGTACATAATATCAAAATGTCATGATCCAAAATACAACATAAGTCTAGATACGTGATAACAAAATACATGGTAAAACATCAGTACTAATCCCCAGAAATAAAAGATAAGCCACAGCTAGCTCAGATCCATACATGAGCTATCCAACAAGCAAGCCAAAGATCCACTAAGAAGATGTAGCCCCTCCCTGAGAACCTGTGGGGGGGGGGGGGGGGAAACGGAAGAAAAGAAGCGAAAGAAAACAGGTCAGTCAAAAAGACTGGTAAGCCCTACTACGATCAATCTATAAACTAATAAAGTTAACAGTATGATGGAAACTGAGGTGAACATACTGGCAATAGATAAAGGTGACATCACATAGATGAGATTAAACTTTGCACCACAGTGTACTAGCAGACCCACAAAACAGATCTCGATCCCTTCACCCAAACTTTGGCCCAATAACATGAAGTGACCTTAGTATAAGGTCCAGCCCAACGGTCTAGTCGATCGGCTCCCTATAAACCTAACGCGTCAAGTGTTGGTGTCCATACGGCCCACATGGATGTAGTCAGACTGTGCTGGGTCCACCTTCGGGTGTATCAAGCCCTAAGGTGTCAACCCCAGACACCTAAGCAATAATGCACAGTCTAAGCCTACTGGTACCCGTGCCTCGAGTTTGTCCAACATCGGACTACGTGCACGTCCGTAGCCCGCCGGACCCGCACCGCTGTACCACTCAGCCGTCGCTTTGGTCGCTTACATCAGTCCAGTAATCGTGCCCCGCCCTAGCCTAGCCTCTAGGGTTGTGAATGATACCAAACTGGGATTACTGCTGGAACAGACCACGCTGCTAGGGTTTCTAAGAGGGTTAAGTGTGGTTTTAACCCCTCACTAATCCTGGATTAAATTAGTTAAGTGTAACCACTTAACCCCATCTAATCCTCGCATCCCCATTATTGGTTAAGTATTAGTGGGCCATGACTTAACCCTAATCATGAGGCATTAATTACTTAACGCACCCAACCTCTCACATTAGACATCCGTGGTTACCTGGGAAGATTTACACCACGTCTAGGTCTAACCTCGGGTCTTATGGTGCAACATGACCAACTACCCACATTAGACCCCACGTTGTGGTTACCTGGGAAGATTTACACCACAACTAGGTCTAACCTCGAGTTGGCCATATCATGTTATCTAATGTCATGTCCACTTTAGAACATATTTACAAGTTAACATATACTTGGGTAGACCTAACTTAATAGGTAAATTCCCAAGGGGTAGACCTAACTTAATAGGTAAATTCCCAATCTTTTAGTTTCATGTATTTTTAAGTTTACCCAAACCCTTCCAAAGTCATTATCTTGCTTACATATTCGTCATAACACATAAGGGTATAAAAGGTAACTTGGCATAACATACATGATGAACTTCACATATCATAATAAACATGCATACATGTTAAACTTGCAAATCATGTCATAGTGAACTCGCATAAACATGCATAGCTTATTAAATATGCATAACATAGTAAGGTGAACTTGCATAAGCATGCATAATCCATTAAACTTGCATAACATGGTTAGATGAACTTACATAAGCATGCATAATCCATTAAACTTGCATAACATGGTAAGGTGGACTTGCATAAACATGCATAACCCATGAAACATGTAGAACATGACATAATAAACTCGCATAAGCATGCATAACTTGTGAAACATGTAAAACATGGTATAGTGAGTTCGCATAAGCATGCATAACTTATGAAACATATAAAACATGACATAGTGAGTCCGCATAAGCATGCATAACTTATGAATCATATAAAACATGGCCTAGTGAGTTCGCATAAGCATGCATAATCAACTAAACTCACATAAATCTCAACTTTCACCACATATTAACTTTAGAGTTTGTAAAGTGAAGGTAAGAGGGCTTACAAGTATAAACAAGTCACAAATCCACCAAATAAGATGAAGAAGCCCTTTAAAAACCCAAAACAATGCTTCACATAAGAAAAACCCTTTTGCAAAATCCCAAAACACAAACTTTAGCAAATCAAACTTGCAACTTAATGAAGTATGCAAGTTATTAAGCATTCATACAACATAGAAAAGGTTGTATGATCATCATATCTTCATAGGATTTAACTTTGAGGAAGGTGGAGGCCATTTGAGGATTCAAATTGACATAGTTTAGTTGCTAGATTGATTAATGAGGCTTTAGGGTAGGATTAGGGGTATATTTATAGAAGATTAGAGTGTTTTTAGCCCTAGGATTAACCCTAGATTAGTTTAGGCCCGTCAGATCTCGGAACTCTCTAGAACCAAGCCACAAGACCCAACCCAAATCAGAAATGGTGCACCAGGCTAACTGCCCGGGCACCCCCTGTCGACAGGGCTGTCGACACCCTGGGAGCCCTGTCGACATGCCTGTCGACATGGGGCCCCTGGCGGGAATTTTCCCGCCTAACCCTGATTAGCCCTAATCCCTGCTTTTAATTCGAAATTTAAATCTGTTTTTAGCATAGAAATTTCTGAAAACTTAAATGGGCCTTAACTGGGTCATACGGACTCCGATTTTCGAAAACTCGGACTCTATTTCGCGTATTTTCCCGAGACGAACGCAATGGCATAGCCCGTTTCCCCTGATTCTGATTTTTGAATTAAATTCTGCCTCGATTTATGTTATAACAGTTTATTGAAAATACGGGTTGTTACATTCTCCCCTCCTTAAAGGATTTCGTCCCCGAAATCTTCAAGTTAGGAAGGACATATCCTACCATCCAACATCCATCTACTCAAAACATCATCCACGAGCAGCCATTGTCCTTAAAAGATTCTAAATGCTGTATGAACATATGCAAAAGTGTGTGTATATGTACTTATCTAATGCAATGACCAATGCAACATATGTTAGTGAAATGTATCCATATGTATGCAAATCCCTAACATAATGTATAATATCTATATGCGTGCTCAATCATACATCCATATGCAACATCCATGTGATTGCATACAAATTTCATCCAAGAATAAGCATAAACACCCATGCACATGCAATATGAGGAGTGTGTGAGCCGATCTAGTGCCTAATGTGTATCATGCATCCACGAGTAACCACTTGCAAACACTTGCAACCACTCGCAACCATCAAACATAACATGTCTCAAGCACATGCTTCATTCAAAAGGGTTTCTACCTAAGGTTCTCTTGACAAGCTTAGCACGATAACTAGATAAACATGGATAGCAAAGAGAAAGATGTACTAACAAAGGAAAGAGATTGAGAGTGTACCCTCAAAAAGGAATGGATAAAGCCCACGCATCTTCTCCTCGGTTTCCCAAGTTGCGTCTTCTTCGGCTTCACCCCATTGAACTTTCACCAATCTGACCTCACGATTCCTCAGCTTCTTGGTCTCTGTCCCCAAGATACGAATCGGAGCTTTCCTTAAAGTTGCTTCTTTCTCTACTTCCACGTCTTCAGGAATGCTAGGTTCAACCACCTCAGCGGAGTCATGCAAGCACTTTCGGAGATGCGAGACATGAAAGACATTATGCACTCCGGACAACTTCTCGGGCAATTGCACTTTATAAGCCATCTTCCCAATTCTCTCAATGATGGGGAAGGGTCCAACGAATCTCGGTGCTAACTTCCCAACAGCTCCAAACCGGACCACATTCCATAAAGGAGAAACCTTCACGAAAACCTTGTCCCCAACCTCAAACTCCAATTCGGACCTTCGCCTGTCAGCATAGGATTTCTGCCGGTCTTGGGCCGCTTTCATCCGTCTTCTAATCAACTCGACCTTCTCGGATGTATCCCTAATCATGTCGGGTCCAAGTATAAGTTTATCCGTGGACTCCCACCAACATGTAGGTGACTTGCACGGCCTCCCATATAAAGTCTCAAATGGCGCCATCCCTATGCTCGCCTGATAACTGTTGTTATATGCAAACTCAACAAGAGGAAGATGGTCTTCCCAAGCACCACCAAAATCCAGAATGCAAAGCCTCAACAGGTCCTCAAGTACCCTATTCACCCTTTCTGTTTGGCCGTCTGTTTGTGGGTGATAGGCCGTACTCAGGTTCAATTTCGTGCCCATAGCCTCCTGCAAACTGTTCCAGAACTGACTAGTAAAGATGGGGTCTCGGTCACTGACTATGCTGGAAGGGACACCATGTAGTCGTACTATCTCACGAAGATATACTGATGCTAGTCCAGATGCGGTCCTTTTGCTCTTCACTGGGATAAAATGAGCACTCTTCGTAAGTCTATCTACAATGACCCATATGCTCGTATTCCCCTTCCTGGACCTTGGAAGCCCATCAATAAAGTCCATAGAAATGCTCTCCCACTTCCATAGCGGGACCTCTAGCGGATGTAATAGCCCACCGGGCTTCTTTGACTCAGCTTTTACTCTCTGACAAATAACACATCTCGAGACAAACTCCGCCACATCCTTTTTCATTCCAGGCCAGAAGAAAACGCGCTTCATGTCCTTATACATCTTATCACCACCTGGATGTATGGTCATCTTGGAGCGATGTGCTTCCTCAAGAACTTTCCTCACCAAGTCTTCTACCCTCGGAACACAAAGCCTTCCGTCTCTCCTCAGCCAACCCTTATCGTCTATAGAATATCGAGCAAGGTGACTAGATGTCTCCCCTCGAACCAGCTTATCCATGATCTCAATTATCTGAGGGTCTTCCTTCTGCGAAGCCCCGACTTGATCCAGAAGGGTAGGCCTGAGCTCTAGAGATGCTAGAGAACCGATCATCGTCTCAACTGTCAAAGAAAAATCAAAGGTTGCCAAGAACTCTAAATTCTTCATCTCAACAAATAGAGGACTTAGTGTCAACCTTTTCCGACTCAACGCATCCGCTACAACATTCCCCTTGCCAGGGGTATAGGATATCTCAAAATCATAGGAAGCCAAGAATTCCATCCATCTCTGCTGCCTTAAGTTCAGATCTTTCTGCGAAAAGAGATACTTCAAAGACTTATGATCAGTATATAGCTCAAATCTCTCTCCCAGAAGGTAATGACGCCACGCCTTGAGTGCATATACAATCGCTGCCAGCTCTAGATCATGAGTGGGATAATTCCTCTCATGCACCTTAAGTTGCCTCCCACCAAAACATATAACTCTGCCCTCTTGCATCAGAACGGCACCCAATCCCGTGCCATAAGCATCAGTGTACACGGTAAATATCTTACCACCATCGGGTAAGGCTAGAACTGGTGCAGAGGTAAGGGATCTCTTGAGTCTCTGAAAGGCAAGCTCACAATCCATATCCCAAGCAAAGACTAAGTTCTTCTTCGTCAACTTAGTAAGAGGAGCGGATATCTTCGCGAAGTCCTTGATGAACTTCCGGTAAAAACCCGCAAGACCCAGAAAGCTTCTCACCTCGGTTGCACTCCTTGGAGTCTTCCAATCCTGAACTGCAACCACCTTAGCGGGATCCACCGCCAAGCCTTGCTTGGATACGATATGCCCAAGAAATCTGACTTCCCTTCTCCAAAAGTGGCACTTGGAGAACTTGGCTTTTAACTGGTGTGCTCTGAGTGTGTCCATCACCTCTGCTAGGTGCCTCGCATGCTCTTCCTCATCCTTGGAGAAGACCAGAATATCATCCACAAAGACCACGACAAACTTATTCAAGAACTCCCGAAACACCCTGCTAATCAAATCCACAAAATACGCGGGTGCATTCGTCAAACCGAATGGCATAACAAGCCATTCAAAGAATCCGTCTGGAGTTCTGAATGCAGTCTTGTCTATGCTGTCTTCAGCCACTCTGAGCTGATGAAAACCCGTAGCAAGATCAAGCTGAGAGAAAACAGAAGCACCAACAAGTTGATCAAAGAGATCGTCGATCCTCGGTAACGGGTGTCTGTTCTTCTTAGTCAGCTTATTCAATTCTCTGTAATCCACACAGAGTCGAAGAGAACCATCCGCCTTAGTTGCAAACACCACAGGCGCTCCCCATTCGGATATACTCCTTCTAATGAAGTTCTTTTCAAGCAATTCTTTCACTTGCTTGCTCAGCTCCCGTCTCTCACGCGGAGCCATATGCCGAACGGGCAAAGAAACAGGCTTAGCATTATCTACCAGATAGATGCGAAAATCAATCTCTCGTTTAGGGGGCAACCCCTTAACTTCTTCAAAAACATCCGGATAATCTCGGACCACCCTTACAGACTGAAGGGCCTCCTCTGATGAGTCGAGAGATTCTAGATAGCATAACATGACGGGATTCTTCGGATTGCATGAAATCTCTAAGGTGTTGCCCAGGCGAGTCACAAGCCTTACAACCCTATGCTCACAATCCAGAATGGCTCCATATCTAGACAGCCAATCCATGCCCAAGATCAATCCGTATCCCCTGAAACCAAGAACATACGCACTACACAAGAACTCTACGCTGAGTATAGAGATCCTCAGATCCACACATATCATAGATAGATGAGCAGAACCCCTAATGGGATTCGAAACACAAACGGGATCATCCACTAAGCTAGTACTAAGGTGCAAGCTATCAACAAGATCAGATGAAATAAAGCTATGTGATGCACCGGAATCAAACAAGGTACGCACTGGAAGATCAGAGATATGAACAAGGTTCTCAACAGAAACACTACCTCTCTCGGGAACTGAAGCGGCATTGAGAGCATGAACTTGCCCTCCTGAAGATCCAGCCTGTCCTTTCTTCTTTGGGCATTCTTTGCTGAAGTGCCCAGTGTAACACCCCACTCCCGCTATGGTCACTCACTAAGGGAATGCCATAGCATCGGTGGAGTATTTTAGTGAATATAGAACAGAAAAATTACAACAAGACAGATATAAACAGTACTTGAAATTCTAAAACATCATCTCATAACAGCGGAAGTAAAACATGTCTGGTTACATCATAAAACCAAAATAAAAGTCAAGTACAATATCCATCAAAATAAAGAAGTACATAATCCCACTCTCACACAATAGCCAAAACAAAAGAAAAGATAACTGGATAACTGGAGCTTTACATCTATCCAAGCTCCTAAAGACTGGAACAGCAATCCGATCAAGCTCCACTACTGCTAGGATCCACCGTAGGACCTGAGGGTTGGGAAAAAGGTAAAAACAACGGGGTCAGACATAAGTCTGAGTGAGTCCTATAACTTTAACAATACAATCGTTAAAGTAACCAGAGAAGACATAACTTGATATACGGTAACATATAGGGATGAACGGCTATACTAAGCAGTCAACTAAACTAAGATAAAAGATAAAGACGCATCTACCCTTCCTAAGGTAAATTACTAAACTGCACCACACCAGTCGTTCCTAACTTAAAGGTTGATCCCACCTAAGGACTTATAAAATTACTTTAATAGTACTTGCGTACCCCTAGGTGTCCAAGTAAGCGCCACGGGGCCCTACTATCCACCGGGTGTACACACTACTCCCCATTCGATCGGCTCCCTAACGTAGATACCCGTGCTGGCCCCACCATGGGGTGTACCATTCCCCAACGTGGCAACCCGATATAATTAACGGTGCACGGCTTATATCTACACGATGCAACAACGGCTTATCTACCAACCCGGGCCCACTCACGCATATGAAGCCCGTTGGACTTGCGTTGCCACTGCTAACCCGTTTTGGCCTCTTATAATCAAGCCCAATATGCGTGTCCCGTCACTCGACATGGGTCGAGCCCACAAAGATACGTTTGGGATATTGGTTGAAATGGGCCCCCACAAGCTACCCACTTAAGCTTGTCAAATATCTAGTGTATCCCACTTAACCCTTTAATCATGTTTAATTACATGTTTCTCTTGGTTAAGTATTCTAATCGTATTTTCTATTGCCACCCAAGGCAACCCACTTAAGATTCCACAGGCCACCCAAGGCACCCACTTAACCCCTCATGTCCCACTACATGCTATAGTGGTTAAGTGTTTCTTAATTAATTAAGGCCGTGATCTCCCGTAAAGACCTCCCACATTAGACTGACTGTTATGACCGCCTGGTTAAGCCGGTAGAATCCGGGCAGTCTTACGTCATAACAGAGTCTAACCTCGTGTCTTTACCTTAATCACGTATTTAATTTATGGCCAAGACCTCTCACATTGGGCTGACATTTGTAGCAACTGGTTAAGCCGGTCGGGTCCGGGCAGTTTTACACTACAAATGAGTCCAACCTCGTGTCTTAGTCGATTAATTACACCTAACTAATCACCCCCATATTAATTATCCCTAATTAATGTCAAGCTTTTCATAACATGGGTAGACCTAACTCAATAGGTAAATTCCCATGGGGTAGACCTAACTCAATAGGTAAATTCCCAACACATAGTATGGGTACACCTAACTTAATAGGCAAATTCCCATACTATGTTCCTTTATTTTATGTTATGCATAATTATATTAATTTCACACTATCTTATTAACTTATGCATTTAATTACCCCATCGTTCCCACGTAATTTCGTTCTCATGATATAGCACATATAAAAGGTGTCAACTTGCATATGAATGAACATGTTCCAAAGGTGCCATCTTGCATATTAACAAACACATAACTTGCACATGCACTTGCATAACATGTCACATAACTTGCATATAATATGTCACATAACTTACATATTCACTTGCATAACAAACTTGCATATTAACTCATAGACTTGCATAATGTGTCATCATGAACTTGCATATTAACAAACATATAACTTGCATATTTACAAACATGTAACTTGCATATTAACAAACATGTAACTTGCATATTAACAAACATGTAACTTGCATATTTACATACATGTAACTTGCATATTTACATACATGTAACTTGCATATTGACAAACATGTAACTTGCATATTTACATACATGTAACTTGCATATTAACAAACATGTAACTTGCATAGCATATCTTGCATATTAACATACATGTAACTTGCATAGCATATCACCATGAACTTGCATAACATGCATATGATTACATAGCCCACAACTTGCATATTTAGCATCATGTAAACATAACATACATCATATTAAACTTGCATAAACTTACATACTCAACATGCATAAACATAAGATTAATGCTAACATCATATCATATGATTCAAAGCTCATTAACCCACATACAAAACCATAAATCCCATCACATCTCATCTAATTAGTTTACCAAAAGATCATCAAAGTGATAGAAACTCACTACTAGCAATTTTGCACACCAAATGAAGAAGATTAAGATGCTAAGAAGAGATTAGAGGTTGATTAGAGAGTGATTAGCATGCAACCCTCTTCATAGATTTGTGGAGGCCATGATCAAGTTGCATTTTGCCATAGTTTAATTACTAGGTTTAATTATGAATGAATTAGGGTAGGGTTGGGGTCTTATTTATAGGATTAGAAAGTGTTTTAGGCCCTTAGATTAACCCTAGATTAGATTAGGACCCTTAGATTTCGGAACCCTCTAGAACATGGCCCTAGACTCAGCCAAGACCAAACCTGGTGCACCCAGACCAGCAGGGCCGACACCCTGTGTCGACACCCCTGTCGACAGGGCTGTCGACACCCCTGTCGACACCCCTGTCGACATGGCTGTCGACATGGGGCTAGGCGGGAATTTTTCCCCCCTTTCCTCTTTTGGCTCCAAACTTGTTTTTCAAATCTGCTTTTTAAATTTAAACTTCCTAAAACTTCTTTGGGCCATAACCGGGCCATACGGACTCCGATTCTCGAAAACTCGGACTCTATTTCGCGTATTTTTCCGAGACGAACGTAATGACGCAGCCCGTTTCCCCTGGTTCTTCCATCTGAGATTAATTATACTTTAATTTCTAACCATTAGTGTTAATTGAAATTCGGGGTGTTACATTCTCCCCTACTTAAAGGATTTCGCCCTCGAAATCTCTAAGTTAAGAAGAACGTATCCTACCAACCAAACAACCATCTACTAAACCATCAACCACAAGCAACCATTATCCTTAGAAACTTCTAATGATGTATGAACATATGCAGAAAGTGTGTGTATATGTCCGTATACTAATGCAAAATCAGGCGGTCTACTGATTCAGTCGACCTCCTTAATGCAAACCATGATAGTGCCATGCATCCAATATGTATGCGAAACCCTATTGACACATACAAATTTCTACATGCGTGCACAACCATACACAAAAATGCATCATCCATATGATAACACAGCCATGATACATCGATGAATTTTATCTACCACATCCATTTATGCAATATGCAACATGAAGTGTCTGAGCCGATCTAGTGCCTAATGTGTGTGTATATGCGTCCACGAGCAACCACTAGCAATCAATTGCATCCACATGCATCCATCAACCATAACATGTTTCAAACACATGTTTCAACCATAGGTTTTACCCTATCTAAAGGTCATAGGTACTAGCGAGAGGATATACTAAAGATAAGATAAGTACTAGACAAGCGATAAAGGAGAAGTTAAAAGACATACTCTCAAAAAGAAATGGATACAAAGAACGCATCTTCGCTTCCGTCTCCCAAGTAGCATTGCTTTCGTCATCTCCCCATTGCACTTTCACTAGCTGAACTTCTCTATTCCTCAACTTCCTAGTTTCTGACCCAAGGATGCGAGTAGGAGCTCGTCGAATCGTCGCATCACGCTCTACCTCTACATCTCTAAGCAAGCTCGGCTCTACCACCTCCGCGGTCTCATGTAAGCATTTCCTCAGATGTGATACATGGAATACATCATGAACACCTCTAAGTCTGTCGGGAAACTCCACCCTATATGCCATCCGTCCAATCCTTTCCTTAATAGGAAATGGTCCAACAAACCTCGGTGCTAACTTCCCAACGGACCCGAAGCGAACAACATTTCTCAACGGAGATACTTTGACAAAAACCATGTCCCCAACCTCAAACTCAAGATCCGTCCTTCTCCGATCCGCATAAGACTTCTGTCTATCTTGCGCTGCCTTCATCCTTCTACGAATTAAATCAATCTTCTCTGAAGTCTCTCTAACCATATCTGGCCCAAGCAAGATCTTATCTGTAGATTCCCACCAACATGTAGGAGATCGACAAGGCCTTCCATAAAGAGCTTCGAAAGGTGCCATGCCAATACTGGACTGAAAGCTGTTATTATATGCGAACTCTACCAAAGGAAGATGTTCTTCCCATGTACCTCCAAAATCCAAGATACAAAGCCTCAAGAGATCTTCTAAGATACGGTTCACCCTCTCGGTCTGGCCGTCCGTCTGAGGATGATATGCGGTGCTCAAACACAACTGAGTCCCTACCGCCTCTTGCAAACTTCTCCAAAACTCACTAGTGAAGATAGGATCTCGATCACTCACAATGCTGGATGGTACGCCATGCAATCTAACAATCTCTCTAACATAGACTGAAGCAAGCCATGGAGCGGTCCTCTTACTCTTTACGGGTATAAAATGGGCACTCTTGGTAAGTCTGTCTACCACCACCCAAATTCCCGTATTGCCCTTCCTCGATCTCGGTAACCCATCG
Organism: Allium sativum; assembly: GCA_030737875.1. NCBI lineage: Eukaryota > Viridiplantae > Streptophyta > Magnoliopsida > Asparagales > Amaryllidaceae > Allium > Allium sativum. The sequence goes on along the minus strand of CM060922.1, from coordinate 16,615,382 downwards.
ATGAAATCCATCGAGACACTATCCCACTTCCATTGCGGAACTTCCAATGGGTGTAGCAACCCACCGGGTTTCCTTTGCTCCGCTTTAACTTGTTGGCATACCAAGCATCTAGCCACATACTCGGCCACATCTTTCTTCATACCGGCCCAGAAGAAAACTCTCTTCATGTCTTGGTACATTTTGTCTCCACCGGGATGAATAGTCATTCTTGAACGATGTGCATCATCCAAAATAGCCTTCTTCAAACCCTCATCTTGCGGTACACAAAGTCTACCGTCTCTATGCAACCATCCCTTATCATCTATGGTGTATCTACCCAAATGGCTGGACGACTCCCCCCTTATAAGCTTCTCTACCAACTCAACCAACTGTGGGTCGTCTCGCTGAGCCTCGCCAATCCGTCCCAAAAGGGTAGGTCTAACTTCCAAGGATGCCAACAAACCAGGTACAAAATCAACAGAAGGTCTGAAGTCAAACAAAGAAAGAAACTCCAAGCTTCGCCGTTCCACGAACAATGGACTCAAAGATAGCCTTTTTCTACTCAAGGCGTCTGCCACAACGTTACCCTTGCCAGGGGTATACGCTATCTCAAAATCATAGGATGCTAAGAACTCCATCCACCTTTGCTGTCTTAAATTTAAATCCTTCTGAGAGAATAAGTACTTCAATGATTTATGGTCAGTGAACAACTCGAATCTCTCACCAAGAAGATAATGGCGCCAAATCTTAAGTGCGAAAACAATCGCGGCCAACTCTAGATCATGGGTAGGGTAATTCTTCTCATGCACTCTCAACTGCCTTCCACCATAGGCTATTACCCTTCCCTCTTGCATTAGGACTGCGCCCAGTCCTGTCCCACAGGCATCGGTATAGACAACAAATGGCTTGCTCCCATCTGGCAATACTAAAACTGGAGCCGTGGTTAAAGCTCTCTTTAACCGTCGGAACGCATCATCACAATCTACGTCCCATGTGAAAACAAGATTCTTCTTTGTTAAGCGGGTTAATGGGGCTGATATCTTCGCGAAGTCTTTGATGAACTTCCTGTAATATCCTGCCAACCCCAAGAAACTTCTTACTTCGGTAGCATTTCTAGGAACTTTCCAATCCTGGATAGATACTATCTTTGCGGGATCCACAGCTATCCCTTCCTTAGAGACCACATGCCCTAAGAATCGCACTTCTCTTCTCCAAAAATGACATTTAGAGAATTTAGCTTTAAGACTATGTGCTCGAAGAGTCTCCAACACTTCCTTGAGATGTAAGGCATGCTCTTCTTCACTCTTGGAAAAGACCAAGATGTCATCCACAAAAACTACTACAAACTTATTCAGATACTCTCTGAACACTCTACTCATGAGATCAACAAAGTATGCCGGGGCGTTTGTCAACCCAAATGGCATCACTAGCCACTCATAAAAACCATCCGGAGTCCGGAAAGCAGTCTTCTCTATACTGTCCTCCGCCACTCTCAACTGATGAAACCCTGTAGCTAAGTCCATCTGCGAAAATACTGAGGCGCCAACCAACTGATCAAAGAGATCATCTATCCTTGGTAATGGGTGTCTATTCTTCTTCGTGAGCTTATTAAGTTCTCTATAATCCACACAAAGTCTGAGGGACCCATCTGCCTTCGTGGCAAACACTACTGGAGCTCCCCACTCCGATATACTTCGCCTTATGAACCCCTTCTTAAGCAACTCCCCTACTTGCTTATGAAGTTCTCTTCTCTCACGAGGAGCCATGTGACGCACTGGCAAAGACACTGGTTTGGCATTATCCACCAAATAAATTCGGAAATCTATCTCCCGCTTCGGAGGCAAACCCTTCACTTCTTCAAACACATCCGGATATTCCCGGACCACTTTGATAGAACGCAAACTCTCGACCGAAGCATCGAGCGATTCAAGATAACTTAGCAAAACAGATTCCATGGGATTACAAGAGATCTCGAGAGTATTACCCAAGCGGGTCATAAGCCTGACAACTCTCCTTTCACAATCAAGAACGGCACCATTACTGGATAACCAGTCCATGCCCAAAATCAACCCATAGCCCGTGAAGCCCAATACAAAAGCATCACATCTAAACTTAACGCTAAGTATAGAAATCTTCAAACCCAAACATATCATGGACAGATATATAGAGCCCCCAATTGGGTTTGAAACAACCAAGGGATCATCAACTAGACTGGTGTCTAAGTGCAGTGACTCAACTAACGATGATGAGATAAAAGAATGCGATGCGCCAGAGTCAAACAAAGTACGTACTGGATGATCAAACAGAAAAACCAGACTTTCAACGGAAATAGTTCTACCTCTCTGCTGAATCGGTGGAACTGAGAGAGCCTGAACTTGCCCCCCTGACTGAGGTGGTGCTATAAGAGCTTGCACCTGACCTCCTGAGGTAGACCCCGTTTTCTGTCCCTTCTTTGGGCAGTTTTTCACAAGATGCCCTGTTTCACCACAATGAAAGCAACCAGTCTTCTTCTTTTTGCGACAATCCTTACTGAGGTGCCCTGGTGTCCCACAATTAAAGCACTTCTTCTTTGTCTTCTTCTTGTCACCATTGCCTTTTCCACCCTTGCCTTGTTGTTGTTGCGGTTTCTTCTGATCCCCCTTTTTTTCTGGTGCCTTAGAATTCTTATCATCCTCATGCATAAGTGCCATGTAGACAAGCTTCTCAAAGGTGGCCCCCATAGGAATGTGAGTCATAGCTATTCCTTGCAATGGTTCGTTCAAGCCTTTAACGAACCTCAAAGCCTTCTTCTCCGGTGTATTCACCAACTCTATGCCAAACCTTGCTAATTGATTGAATTTGTTGACATATTCTTTCACCGTGAGATTCCCTTGCTTCAAATTCAAGAACTTCTCCATAAACAGATTCTCTTCCGCCCTTGAGAGAAACTTAGCCCCAAACCTTTGCTTAAAATCTGCCCAAGAGTCAACAGGGCGTTCTCCGTTAGTGACCTCCCACCAGAATGAGGCCTCTCCCTTCATCAACCAAGCCGCCAACTTGACTTTCTTTCCCTCTTCCACTTCAAAGATATCTAGCAACTCTTCCACTTCCTTAAGCCAATCTCTAGCCTCTACGAAAGTCTCTGAACCTAGAAAAGGTTTTCCTCCTATAGCCTTGAACTCCTTGCAAACCTTAGCAAAATTATCCACTCTAGGCTGAGGAGGAGGAGCGGTTGTCTCTGGTGTAGTAGCATTGGCTGGACCCGCAGCCGTGGCCCTAGCCTCTTGCAACCTCCTATACCATAGTGGTATAACTAAACCCTCCGGGATGTTAAGATCTTCAGCCATGCTGAAACGAAAGAGGAAAGATTCAAAAAGGAGATTCCGAAAGATAAAGATATGGCTATTGGGGATTATGCTTTTCTTTTTCAAAAACTTTTTCTCTTAGAAGACATGCTTTTTGAAAATACTTTCTTCGAAAATACTCTTAGAAAATAGTTTTTCTAAAAAAAAAATTATCTGTTCTGGTAACCTTAAGCTCTGATACCACGTGTAACACCCCACTCCCGCTATGGTCACTCACTAAGGGAATGCCATAGCATCGGTGGAGTATTTTAGTGAATATAGAACAGAAAAATTACAACAAGACAGATATAAACAGTACTTGAAATTCTAAAACATCATCTCATAACAGCGGAAGTAAAACATGTCTGGTTACATCATAAAACCAAAATAAAAGTCAAGTACAATATCCATCAAAATAAAGAAGTACATAATCCCACTCTCACACAATAGCCAAAACAAAAGAAAAGATAACTGGATAACTGGAGCTTTACATCTATCCAAGCTCCTAAAGACTGGAACAGCAATCCGATCAAGCTCCACTACTGCTAGGATCCACCGTAGGACCTGAGGGTTGGGAAAAAGGTAAAAACAACGGGGTCAGACATAAGTCTGAGTGAGTCCTATAACTTTAACAATACAATCGTTAAAGTAACCAGAGAAGACATAACTTGATATACGGTAACATATAGGGATGAACGGCTATACTAAGCAGTCAACTAAACTAAGATAAAAGATAAAGACGCATCTACCCTTCCTAAGGTAAATTACTAAACTGCACCACACCAGTCGTTCCTAACTTAAAGGTTGATCCCACCTAAGGACTTATAAAATTACTTTAATAGTACTTGCGTACCCCTAGGTGTCCAAGTAAGCGCCACGGGGCCCTACTATCCACCGGGTGTACACACTACTCCCCATTCGATCGGCTCCCTAACGTAGATACCCGTGCTGGCCCCACCATGGGGTGTACCATTCCCCAACGTGGCAACCCGATATAATTAACGGTGCACGGCTTATATCTACACGATGCAACAACGGCTTATCTACCAACCCGGGCCCACTCACGCATATGAAGCCCGTTGGACTTGCGTTGCCACCGCTAACCCGTTTTGGCCTCTTATAATCAAGCCCAATATGCGTGTCCCGTCACTCGACATGGGTCGAGCCCACAAAGATACGTTTGGGATATTGGTTGAAATGGGCCCCCACAAGCTACCCACTTAAGCTTGTCAAATATCTAGTGTATCCCACTTAACCCTTTAATCATGTTTAATTACATGTTTCTCTTGGTTAAGTATTCTAATCGTATTTTCTATTGCCACCCAAGGCAACCCACTTAAGATTCCACAGGCCACCCAAGGCACCCACTTAACCCCTCATGTCCCACTACATGCTATAGTGGTTAAGTGTTTCTTAATTAATTAAGGCCGTGATCTCCCGTAAAGACCTCCCACATTAGACTGACTGTTATGACCGCCTGGTTAAGCCGGTAGAATCCGGGCAGTCTTACGTCATAACAGAGTCTAACCTCGTGTCTTTACCTTAATCACGTATTTAATTTATGGCCAAGACCTCTCACATTGGGCTGACATTTGTAGCAACTGGTTAAGCCGGTCGGGTCCGGGCAGTTTTACACTACAAATGAGTCCAACCTCGTGTCTTAGTCGATTAATTACACCTAACTAATCACCCCCATATTAATTATCCCTAATTAATGTCAAGCTTTTCATAACATGGGTAGACCTAACTCAATAGGTAAATTCCCATGGGGTAGACCTAACTCAATAGGTAAATTCCCAACACATAGTATGGGTACACCTAACTTAATAGGCAAATTCCCATACTATGTTCCTTTATTTTATGTTATGCATAATTATATTAATTTCACACTATCTTATTAACTTATGCATTTAATTACCCCATCGTTCCCACGTAATTTCGTTCTCATGATATAGCACATATAAAAGGTGTCAACTTGCATATGAATGAACATGTTCCAAAGGTGCCATCTTGCATATTAACAAACACATAACTTGCACATGCACTTGCATAACATGTCACATAACTTGCATATAATATGTCACATAACTTACATATTCACTTGCATAACAAACTTGCATATTAACTCATAGACTTGCATAATGTGTCATCATGAACTTGCATATTAACAAACATATAACTTGCATATTTACAAACATGTAACTTGCATATTAACAAACATGTAACTTGCATATTAACAAACATGTAACTTGCATATTTACATACATGTAACTTGCATATTTACATACATGTAACTTGCATATTGACAAACATGTAACTTGCATATTTACATACATGTAACTTGCATATTAACAAACATGTAACTTGCATAGCATATCTTGCATATTAACATACATGTAACTTGCATAGCATATCACCATGAACTTGCATAACATGCATATGATTACATAGCCCACAACTTGCATATTTAGCATCATGTAAACATAACATACATCATATTAAACTTGCATAAACTTACATACTCAACATGCATAAACATAAGATTAATGCTAACATCATATCATATGATTCAAAGCTCATTAACCCACATACAAAACCATAAATCCCATCACATCTCATCTAATTAGTTTACCAAAAGATCATCAAAGTGATAGAAACTCACTACTAGCAATTTTGCACACCAAATGAAGAAGATTAAGATGCTAAGAAGAGATTAGAGGTTGATTAGAGAGTGATTAGCATGCAACCCTCTTCATAGATTTGTGGAGGCCATGATCAAGTTGCATTTTGCCATAGTTTAATTACTAGGTTTAATTATGAATGAATTAGGGTAGGGTTGGGGTCTTATTTATAGGATTAGAAAGTGTTTTAGGCCCTTAGATTAACCCTAGATTAGATTAGGACCCTTAGATTTCGGAACCCTCTAGAACATGGCCCTAGACTCAGCCAAGACCAAACCTGGTGCACCCAGACCAGCAGGGCCGACACCCTGTGTCGACACCCCTGTCGACAGGGCTGTCGACACCCCTGTCGACACCCCTGTCGACATGGCTGTCGACATGGGGCTAGGCGGGAATTTTTCCCCCCTTTCCTCTTTTGGCTCCAAACTTGTTTTTCAAATCTGCTTTTTAAATTTAAACTTCCTAAAACTTCTTTGGGCCATAACCGGGCCATACGGACTCCGATTCTCGAAAACTCGGACTCTATTTCGCGTATTTTTCCGAGACGAACGTAATGACGCAGCCCGTTTCCCCTGGTTCTTCCATCTGAGATTAATTATACTTTAATTTCTAACCATTAGTGTTAATTGAAATTCGGGGTGTTACACCCAGTCTCCCCACAAGAAAAGCATCCACCACTAAGCTTCCTTTTCTTCTTCCTGCAATCCTTAGCAAAGTGCCCAGCTATGCCACAGTAATTGCACTTTCCCTTGCCTTTGTTGTTGTTGTTCCCCTTCTTGTTCTTGCCCTGATTCCCCTGGCTACCTTGACCACCTTGATTGCCTTTGCCTTGAGAATCAATCTTCTTTGCTTGGGTATCGCCCGACTTGACTTCCTTCTTTCCCTCTCCCTGAAGCAGAGCCATATTGACCAAACTCTCGAAAGTGGCTCCATGCGGAATATGTGACATCGCCAAGCCCTGTAGCGGCTCATTCAATCCTCTGGCAAATCGAAGAGCCTTCTTCTCCGGGGTGTTTACTATATCCAAACCAAAGCGGGCCAGCTGATTAAACTTGTTCACATACTCCTTGACAGACATATCCCCTTGCTTTAATGCAATGAACTTCTCCATTTGTAAATTCGCCTCAGCTGAAGATAGAAACTTGGTCACAAATCTAGCCCTCAAATCGGCCCAAGTCTCAACGGGCCTCGTCCCATTGGTGACCTCCCACCAATAGGCCGCCTCATCCTTCAAAAGCCATACTGTCAATAAGATCTTCCTCTCGTCATCAATCCCAAAGATGGCAAACAAGTCCTCCGTGTCCTTCAGCCAATTCCTAGCTTCAACGAAAGATTCCGTGCCTAGGAAATTCTTGCCTCCCATTGCCTTGAAGTCTTTGCAAACCTTTGTAAACTCAATCTGAGGATGCTGAGGGGGAGGAGGAAGAGGAGCCTCAGCAACGGGAGGAGGAGGAACATTAGCAACGGGAGGGGGAATATTAACTGCTGGAGGAGGGGGAGCAGGGACCACCGGAGGAGGGATATTAGGGATAGGATTCTCATCTACAGGAGGAGGAGTGGGAGTAGGGTTGGCGGGACCAGCTGCCGCCCTAGCTTCTAGAAGTCTCCTATACCAGAGTGGTACGTTCACTCCATCTGGGATGTCAAGATTCTTAGCCATACTGAAACGAAAGATAAGATAAGATTAGGTCAAGGGAACGAAGGATAACGCTGATGGCTTTTGGGGATTAGCCTTAAAATAATCTAGACTTTATTTTGGAAAATACTTAGTAGGTTTTTGAAAATAGTTTTTCAAAAGGGTTTTTTTTTTCAAAAGTTTTGTTCAATCTTGTTAACCTTGTGCTCTGATACCAAATGTAACACCCCACCTCCACTAGGATCACTCCTTAGAATGTACTAGCTTTGGAGGGGCGTTATTGTGAAGGTAAACATGCACAGAGATATTGCAAGACAGAATAAATATAAATAAATATAAGTAAAGCAGCGGTAGCAGATAAAAACCCATCATCATCATCTCAGAAAATCCCACATAGTCAAGTACATAATATCAAAATGTCATGATCCAAAATACAACATAAGTCTAGATACGTGATAACAAAATACATGGTAAAACATCAGTACTAATCCCCAGAAATAAAAGATAAGCCACAGCTAGCTCAGATCCATACATGAGCTATCCAACAAGCAAGCCAAAGATCCACTAAGCAGATGTAGCCCCTCCCTGAGAACCTGTGGGGGAGGGGGGGAAACGGAAGAAAAGAAGCGAAAGAAAACAGGTCAGTCAAAAAGACTGGTAAGCCCTACTACGATCAATCTATAAACTAATAAAGTTAACAGTATGATGGAAACTGAGGTGAACATACTGGCAATAGATAAAGGTGACATCACATAGATGAGATTAAACTTTGCACCACAGTGTACTAGCAGACCCACAAAACAGATCTCGATCCCTTCACCCAAACTTTGGCCCAATAACATGAAGTGACCTTAGTATAAGGTCCAGCCCAACGGTCTAGTCGATCGGCTCCCTATAAACCTAACGCGTCAAGTGTTGGTGTCCATACGGCCCACATGGATGTAGTCAGACTGTGCTGGGTCCACCTTCGGGTGTATCAAGCCCTAAGGTGTCAACCCCAGACACCTAAGCAATAATGCACAGTCTAAGCCTACCGGTACCCGTGCCTCGAGTTTGTCCAACATCGGACTACGTGCACGTCCGTAGCCCGCCGGACCCGCACCGCTGTACCACTCAGCCGTCGCTTTGGTCGCTTACATCAGTCCAGTAATCGTGCCCCGCCCTAGCCTAGCCTCTAGGGTTGTGAATGATACCAAACTGGGATTACTGTTGGAACAGACCACGCTGCTAGGGTTTCTAAGAGGGTTAAGTGTGGTTTTAACCCCTCACTAATCCTGGATTAAATTAGTTAAGTGTAACCACTTAACCCCATCTAATCCTCGCATCCCCATTATTGGTTAAGTATTAGTGGGCCATGACTTAACCCTAATCATGAGGCATTAATTACTTAACGCACCCAACCTCTCACATTATACATCCGTGGTTACCTGGGAAGATTTACACCACGTCTAGGTCTAACCTCGGGTCTTATGGTGCAACATGACCAACTACCCACATTAGACCCCACGTTGTGGTTACCTGGGAAGATTTACACCACAACTAGGTCTAACCTCGAGTTGGCCATATCATGTTATCTAATGTCATGTCCACTTTAGAACATATTTACAAGTTAACATATACTTGGGTAGACCTAACTTAATAGGTAAATTCCCAAGGGGTAGACCTAACTTAATAGGTAAATTCCCAATCTTTAAGTTTCATGTATTTTTAAGTTTACCCAAACCCTTCCAACGTCATTATCTTGCTTACATATTCGTCATAACGCATAAGGGTATAAAAGGTAACTTGGCATAACATACATGATGAACTTCACATATCATAATAAACATGCATACATGTTAAACTTGCAAATCATGTCATAGTGAACTCGCATAAACATGCATAGCTTATTAAATATGCATAACATAGTAAGGTGAACTTGCATAAGCATGCATAATCCATTAAACTTGCATAACATGGTTAGATGAACTTACATAAGCATGCATAATCCATTAAACTTGCATAACATGGTAAGGTGGACTTGCATAAACATGCATAACCCATGAAACATGTAGAACATGACATAATAAACTCGCATAAGCATGCATAACTTGTGAAACATGTAAAACATGGTATAGTGAGTTCGCATAAGCATGCATAACTTATGAAACATATAAAACATGACATAGTGAGTCCGCATAAGCATGCATAACTTATGAATCATATAAAACATGGCCTAGTGAGTTCGCATAAGCATGCATAATCAACTAAACTCACATAAATCTCAACTTTCACCACATATTAACTTTAGAGTTTGTAAAGTGAAGGTAAGAGGGCTTACAAGTATAAACAAGTCACAAATCCACCAAATAAGATGAAGAAGCCCTTTAAAAACCCAAAACAATGCTTCACATAAGAAAAACCCTTTTGCAAAATCCCAAAACACAAACTTTAGCAAATCAAACTTGCAACTTAATGAAGTATGCAAGTTATTAAGCATTCATACAACATAGAAAAGGTTGTATGATCATCATATCTTCATAGGATTTAACTTTGAGGAAGGTGGAGGCTAGGTTTTAGGTGGAGGCCATTTGAAGATTCAAATTGACATAGTTTAGTTGCTAGATTGATTAATGAGGCTTTAGGGTAGGATTAGGGGTATATTTATAGAAGATTAGAGTGTTTTTAGCCCTAGGATTAACCCTAGATTAGTTTAGGCCCGTCAGATCTCGGAACTCTCTAGAACCAAGCCACAAGACCCAACCCAAATCAGAAATGGTGCACCAGGCTAACTGCCCGGGCACCCCCTGTCGACAGGGCTGTCGACACCCTGGGAGCCCTGTCAACATGCCTGTCGACATGGGGCCCCTGGCGGGAATTTTCCCGCCTAACCCTGATTAGCCCTAATCCCTGCTTTTAATTCGAAATTTAAATCTGTTTTTAGCATAGAAATTTCTGAAAACTTAAATGGGCCTTAACTGGGTCATACGGACTCCGATTTTCGAAAACTCGGACTCTATTTCGCGTATTTTTCCGAGACGAACGCAATGGCATAGCCCGTTTCCCCTGATTCTGATTTTTGAATTAAATTCTGCCTCGATTTATGTTATAACAGTTTATTGAAAATACGGGTTGTTACATGCCACCCAAGGCACTTACTTGATTCCCACATGCCACCCAAGGCACTTACTTAACCCTTTAATCATGTTTAATTACATGTTCCACTTTGGTTAAGTATTCTAATCGTATTTTCTATTGCCACCCAAGGCAACCCACTAGTTTCCTCATGCCACCCAAGGCACCCCACTAGTTACTACATGCCACCCAAGGCACCCACTTAACCCCTCATGCCCCACTACATGCTAATTTGGTTAAGTGTTTCTTAATTAATTAAGATCGTAACTTTTGTAAAGACCTCTCACATTAGACTGTCTTTTATGGCAGCTGGATATGCCGGTTGGTTCCGGGCAGCCTTACACCATAACAGAGTCTAACCTCGTGTCTTTACACTTGTCATGTATTTAGTTTATGACTAAGACCTCTCACATTGGGCCAATCATTTGTAGCCGCTGGATTTGCCGGTTGGTTCCGGGCAGTCTTATGCTACAAAAGGGTCCAACCTCGTGTCTTAGTCGATTAATTACACCTAATTAATCACCCCCATAATTTATATTAATTATCCCTAATTAATTACCAATTTCAAGAATATGGGTAGACCTAACTCAATAGGTAAATTCCCAATTCCATAATATGGGTAGACCTAACTTAATAGGTAAATTCCCAATTCCATAATATGGGTAGACCTAACTTAATAGGTAAATTCCCAATTATGTCCATTCACTTTATGTTATGCTTAAGCATACCCATTTCACACCTTTTTATTAACATGCATATTAACCCCATCGTTCCCCACGTAATTCGTTCTCATAACATGACATAATAAAGGGAAGATTCATCACAAATGCCATGGGTTTAACCAATCATAGCATATAACTTTATCATGGGTTTAAAAGGTGTCAACTTGCATATATGAGCGTACATTAAACCCAACTAGCATTTAACCCAAACTTGCATGAAGCACATATGTCACAAAGGGGGTAACTTGCATATGATTCTTATGTCATACAAAGGTGTGAACTTGCATAGCATGTCACATGTTAACTTGCATATAACCAAACACATAACTTGCATAACATGTTACATATGAACTTGCATATAATCATGCACATAACTTGCATATAACCAAACACATAACTTGCATAACATGTTACATATGAACTTGCATATAATCATGCACATAACTTGCATATAACCAAACACATAACTTGCATAACATGTTACATATGAACTTGCATATAATCATGCACATAACTTGCATATAACCAAACACATAACTTGCATAACATGTTACATATGAACTTGCATATAATCATGCACATAACTTGCATATAACCAAACACATAACTTGCATAACATGTTACATATGAACTTGCATATAATCATGCACATAACTTGCATTACATGTTACATATGAACTTGCATATAATCTCACATATAGCTTGCATAACATGTTACATATGAATCAATGTTCAACATAGTGTTTTGCATAATGAGCATCATAAAACATAGCATTAAACTTGCATAACATATAGCATAAAACTCGCAAAACACACAACATACACTATACTAAACTTGCATAAACACATTGATCCACAAACATAGCCATATCTTATCATATCCTATCATAATCAATTTAACAATTGATTATTAAGGCCATAGAAACTCACCGCTAAACTCCAATAAGCAAACCCTTGCCAAAAATCACCCAAAAACTCTAGCCTTGAAAATAAAGCTTGCAACTTGATGATGAATGCAAGCTAATGATCACTCATACAACTTAAAAATGCTTGTATGAACATGAAAGCCTTCATAGAAATAGTTTAGAAAGAGGATGGAGGCTAGGGTTTTGAGTGGAGGCCATGATCATAGAAAATTTTGGCATAGTTTAGTTAGAGGATAGGATTATGATCATTTAGGGCTAGCTTAGGGTCTTATTTATAGGATTAGGATGTGTTTTAGACCCTTAGATTAACCTTAGGTTAGATTAGGTCCGTCAGATTTCGTCCCAAGCCCTCCAACCCAGCCCAAAACTCAACCAGGTGCACCCAGGCCAGAATCAGCCGACAGGGCAAGTCGACAGCCCTGTCGACTGCCAAGTCGACAGGCATGTCGACAGGCAAGTCGACAGCCCTGTCGACAGCCAAGTCGACTTGGCTGGGCGTGAGTTTTCCCGCCTGGCCCCCATTTCTGCATGTTTCGAAATTCAAATTTCCCGAAAACTTCTTTGGTCCTTAAACGGGTCATACGGACTCCGATTTACAAAATTTCGGACTCTATTTCGCGTATTTTTCCGAGACGAACACAATGACGTAACCCGTTTCCCCTGATTCTCACATCTGAGATTATTAATTCTGTAATTAGTGAATATCAGTGTTAACTGAAATCCGCGGTGTTACAAGAATTAAAAACTTTATCTACCATATCGTACCCATTGATAACAACATCCCAACATTTAATATTAACACAATTTAAATAAAATTCCACTTTGGATTTCCAGTTTAAAAAATATGTTCTAGTGAAAATAGTTGGAGAAGAACTAGACTGACTCTCTTTAGACTGACAACTAGGGCTACCTATGACCCTAAAGTTAAAGAAAATACCTGCTCTGATACCACTTGTTGGATCTAGATTAATCCTAGAGGGGGTGAATAGGGTTTATTACAAATTTTCGCCGAGTTCATATTTTACGGGATATTAAAATATTCATGGATCACAAAATATAGCAGAAATAGAAATGCAGAAAGTAAATGACACAAGACATACCCAGCTTCGGCAAAATCCTACCTACTAATGCATTCCTAAGGTTTCTACTAGGTAAAAGAACAGATCCTGCATACAAGGCCATGTACACTCACGAACCCCTCGATCCTATTATAGTCCTACGCTCAAAACCCTAGACTGACCGATATCCCCTCGACCAGATTTTCCTGGATTACAAACTCGTAACCCGTAACCTTAGATTTTACAGACTTTAGTAAACTACCAGCTAAACTCTAACTGGATTTCCTAGTATTTTACAGACACAAGAAACTGTTCGGATGGTTTACAATTTTTTTAAAAAAATACAGAAACTAAAACCAAAAACCCTATATCTAAAAGTAAAAACAATCTCCCTCTTTTAATACACTTGAACTAGGTCAAGCCCACATCATAATCTTGGCCGACCCATCTATATTTTCTTTGTCCCGATGTCTTTTGTCTTCTAAAAAAATTGTTGCCCCCAGAGAGAAAATTTCTAGGGTTTTCTCTTTGCTTTCCCCAAATCGATCGATTGCTTGATGAATTGGATTCTCTTTGATGCTCGAAACTGCGTGGCTCTATGATGCTTTGATTTTGAGGTTGCTCTTCCTCTCGATCAAAACCTATGTGAGTATTTCTGAGTTTGATTTGTGCTCTTTGAAATTGTGAGTTCGATTTTCGATAGATTATGTCGATGATGTAATGGTGAGTTATATAGGATCACTTATGTGGCTTGAGATGATTGCGTGTTTCCCCTTTTGCTTTTGCATGAATTCTCCTTTTGATTGCCTTGATATAAATTGAATGGCTCGATTGAATGGCTTGCGTGTATTTCAGATTTGTTCCCTTGTATGAATTCCTTCCTTCGGTTTTGAAAAAAAATGACTTGCCATAAATTTGCTGATTTCTTGCCCAGTACAAAAACTGAGATTTTTGGAAAAATCAAAAACTGGAAACACACATAATTTGCTTCGTCCAATTTAGTCTTTTCAGATTATTTATTATCGAGCATTCCTTCTTTTACGAACACTGATTGAAAAATCTGGAAATGCCTTTTAAAGAAAAAACTTGCCAAAAACTGATTTTTCCGAAATAAAAATAAATTGTTTCATGCCAAATACATTTCCTTTGATTACTTGAATGTTGAATGCCCTATGATTTTGTGTTCGACTCATTTTTGCTTAACCATTTCTTTGCCAAATCTTTTACTACATGCCTAATCACTTTCTGCATGTATTTGAATTTTCACATGCCTTCACAAGTACATATACACATCCATATATCTGCAATAGTTAGTCCATGCTTGTTGAAACAATTTCATATGCATGTTCATGGTAATTTATCATTGCATTTCTTTGTTGCTGAGTTTGGCAGACTTGAATTTTTTTGAGCCCATCTTGATATTCACTGACTAGTTGTATTCATGCAACATGAGTTTGCACTTAACTTGCTTATTTATATTTGCTCCACCATTTATACTTGGCTGTGCAAATGCTTATGCACATAGCACTGTTTGCTTCAGTAAAAATCACTACTGCACGCTAGCATTTGTGAACATGTATTTTTGTGTATGTCTGCCTTGAACATTCCTGTCTTATAAAAACTGATATAATAATGCTGCATGTGCACCATTCTTCTATGTTGAGTAACTTGACATGTATAATGCCTGCTTCGACATTCTTTTTGCACTTCTGATGTTTGCTTTAGCTTCATGCTGCCATGATGCTTGTTTTTGTTTTGTCCACTTTGTATTCACCATTATTGTTGCTGCAATGTTCACTGTCTAAAAAAGAAACTGCTGCATCATCTCCTTGAACTCATCCATGTAGTTGTTGCATTTTTTTTCTTCCTCTTGCTTACAGCATCTTAACTTATGTTGGTTGCACCAGCCCTTCAAGTTGACTCCACCATTCTTGTATATGATGCACACTGTATAAACTGCGACCACTTTGCTTCTGTTTACATTGAAATCTGCTTGAGCATATAAGAGCTTGTCTCGACACATTGTTGCACCATTCTTGACCATATGAATTTGTTACTGTGTATGTTGCTGAACCCACTTGCATTTGAGTTGTGTGCACCACTACACCATTCATGCTTGTTGTTTCATGTTCCATTTTGAACTTGTGCTCGACTGCATTTGTTTTAGCTTTGAACTTGCTATGTGGATTTAATACTGTCCATTCTGGTTTGACTTTAGCATATTACATTGGCTTGTTTGTTTGATATTTATGCACACTGAGTCGAGTTGTTCTATGTGTCTGCTCCTTAGTTGCACACTACATTCAGTTTGGCGAGGCAGTGCACACGCGTATATGTATGCATATGTGTACATGCAGCCATCTGAATGGATTTTCCTGTCCCTGCACAATAATATGTGTATATACATACACATGTGTGTGTATACATGTATCGTGCGCGTGCTATATTCTTATATCAGATCAAGTCATGAAAGATGATGAGAAACACACCGAAATTCTGAGGCAAACAAAATTTGAAAATAAATTTATATTTGCATGTGTTCAGTTTTTATTCCTGTTGCAGTGGACTTTGTGTTTCTGTTTCGTGTGACAGGTAAACATGACTGGACTGACGGACAACTGTGAAGACATAAGACAGAAGATAGAAGACAATATCAGTGTGTCAGTGTATGTAATGTAAAAATGTATGAAAATGAAATTGTACAGAGTGACTGAGTGATTTTTTTTAGTGAGGAGCAGAAATGTAAATGAAAATGAGAATTGTACTGATATTTATAATAAACAATTTTGATTGAAATAAAATACTATTTTTATCAAATAAAATACTATGTGAATATATTAAATTATGTACAGTCATATTCTATTTAAATATAAATATTATATTCTTGTCTGTGACATTATATAACAGTACAATAACAAAAACATTTAAAATAATATATATTTGGTTGTCATCATCAAACAAAAATCATATAATTGTGTATACAACTACGTTATATACAACAGAACTGACATGATAACTCTACTTCAACAATCAAATAGACAAATCTTCGACCCATGATCCAAACAGGGTGAAAATTAACAAGAGAAATTAAGAGACATGGAGGGACCGAAAAGAGAGACCGCATGACTTTAACTTTTAGTTTGAGGAGGCAGTAGTGATTCTTATAAATGGATAAGGATAGAACCCTCACTTTGATCAACTTGGGCTCAGTCCTCCTATACCCACTCTATAATGGTCCTCCAACTTTCCTACCTAAACTACATTTATAAATACCCGCTGCATAGATGAGAAGTGGATTTTTTAGCATTTGTTTTATTTTCCATATACTATTTTGGGTCTTACTAATGTGAGGTGTCGTAATCTTATAATTCAATAATAAAATAACAAATCTTCCAAGTGGACATTGGCACAATAACTCCGAGCCCTTATAAATCTATGTATCTCTTTCTATTGCATTTCCATTCCTTGTTTCATCATTTCGCATATATTTTAGTTTAGCTACTCGCTGAACTGGTTCGGTGTTTTTCCAAATTTTTGGTGTCAATAGTACGATACATTTTAAAAAGTATTAACGTGTGAAATAAGTATTACAATTTATATTCATTTCTAATCTTATTTTTTATGTATACAGTACTATTTATGTGAGAAAATGCAATCATTAAAGAAAGACCAAAAGCCAACGAAATTCTACCATGATTTGCAACATGGAATTTAAGAAACCTAAGATCAATTGTCATTAAAAATTTCTTAAATAATGTAAAGGAAGAGAAAGTATGTTATAATTTTAGTATATTACATAAACAGGAAAATATGTCAAGAACAAAGCTACGGGCTCTTTCAGCCTTAAGGATGACCTGTTGAAATTTATTCTAAAGGACTAAGCATCAGATTTTAGGTATTAGTTTTACGGTGTGCATGGCATTAGAATTTGACTATTAGTTTTGAAGTATCAGTTTTATAGTGTGTATGATATCTGAATAGCTATCAATTTTTAAATATCAGTTTAATGGTGTTATCAATTTACAGTGTGTATTGCCATTGGAAATTAATTTTTGATGGGTTGTCCTTGGACTTGAAAATTTATTAAGTTTGTCCTCCATTATAAAATCCCCTTACATAAATATACATAACCTTATAAACTATCGACAATTAGTTAAATTTTGAATTTGTTTCACTGTTTACTTTTCTGTAAGCATGGTGTCAATTTATAACAAACATAGTATCATTTTTCATAAATGTATCGCTTTTGCCTTTAAACAATACCACTTTTATTTTTTATCAAAATGTGATACCAACTTTAATACTTATATTATTGCTTATTTAACATGTTAAATTCTCAAAACTTATTATCAATATTTAGTAATTGTTGTGAATAGAGGTTATATATATTTAAATATGTATATATTGTTGTGTTTGGTGTAAATATGCTATCGGAATCAAGTTGGGAACAAGCAGCTTGGCACCAACACCGAACAATAAAGTCTGGTGTACAAGCCAATACTGGAGCCAAGAAGACGATACCAGAAGGTAATGAAGTCGATACCAAGAGGCGATTCCAAGAAGTGATAAAGACGATACTAGGAGGCGATACCAAGAAGTGATAAAGACAATACCAGGACACGATACTAAGAAGTGGTAGTTGCATAGATGTAATATTATTTTACATTTTATTTCTTGTAATATTCGTTAGCCAAAGCATATATAATAGTGTGCTACTGTTGTGTAAAAAAATGAGAAAGTTTTATCTCATCTTATCCATACAATTTCTTCCTCGTTTATAACATGGTATCAGAGCAACGATTCATAAATTAATTTCAGATTTCAGATCTATATCTCAATTTCATTCGTGAATCATGGGGGAGACTAAATCAGTGATGGAGGTCATGCCGATGATATCTAAGATAACTGAGCCTAATTTGAGTGAATCAAATTACTATGATTGGAGTAAAACAATTCGATTGTATTTATGGAGTATTGATAGAGATAATCATCTAATTGAAGATACCCTTAATGTCGATCCATCTGATAAGAAAGTAGTGATTTAGCTTTGAGATGATGCTCGTTTGTTTCTTCAGATCGAAATACAACTGAGTGATATTATAAGTTTGGTGATTCATTATGAATTTGTGAAAGAACTTATGAATTATCTGGAGTTTTTATATTCTGGATAACGAAAATTAAATTGCATGTATGAGATTTACAAGTCATTTTATCAAGTGAAAAAACAAGATCAGCCACCGATGAATTACTTTATGACATTCAAGAAGACTTATGAAAAATTTAATCTACTACTTCCTATCAGTGCTAATATTAAATGCAGCAGAAGCAGAGGGAGGAAATGGATATCATGATTTTATGGAAGGTCTTCGATCTGAGAATGAATCTGCTAAAGCTCATGTTATCCCTAGATCTGGTGTTACCTCATTACATGATGTGTTTAGAAGAATTCTTAGAACTGAAATTTAAAGTTTAATCCTGAGTAAGAACGATAAGCAAAATAGTGCTTTGTTAGGAATGAATAACAGATATGTGCCATGGAAGCAGAATAAAAATTTACAGAAGAAGCACACTGGTTATCTGGTCATAAGAATCAAGTGGGGAATGCTGAGTCATTTGCTTACTATAAAAAAACCAGGACATACAAAATTCGAGTGCTGAAAATTACAAAATAAGCAAAGGCAGTAGCAAATACGCAGGTAACTAATGTTGCAAAAGTACAAGATCAAGCTACTAATCAAAATATATTGGTTTCTACTGAAGAGTAGCAAATCTTTTTTATTATCAAAATAATATCAGCAAGTCAATATCAAGAGTGTCAACAACTGCAAATAATAGTAGCCTTACTAATCTAGGAAAGACTCAATGAGTCATTAATTCTGGTGATATAAATCATATGACAGGTAATGGTCTCCTCTTCTTGAATCTTCAATCAAAAAATTCTACATATAATGTCAGTCTAGCTGATGGTTCTACCTCTAATAATCACGGGTTTGGAACTATTGGGTCAACCCATTCACCTTTTTCATTGACATCTGCACCCAAATTAGCTTTCAATTTACTCTCAATTAGTAAATTAACTCAAAAGTTAAATTATTCTATCTTATTCTTTCCATCTTATTATATATTTCATGATCTTGTGACTCAGCAAATTATTGGTAAAGGACATGAGTCAAAGAGACTATATATACTTGATACTGTAGTTGTAAATCGAAAACAAATTGCTTATTCAAGTATTTCTCAAGCATTAAAGAGAACCTATCAATTAGGTCATCCATATCTACCTTTTTTTTAATGAAATCATGTCTACAGTTTAACTCATTACAATCATTAAATTGTGAATCATGCCAATATGAAAAACATCATAAAGTTAGTTTAAGCCCTAGAATAAATAAAAGAGCTAATTGTTCATTTGAGCTTGTTTATTCTGATATTCGAGGTCCATCATCTGTGATTTCTAAACCAGGGTTTAGATACTTTATTACCTTTCTAGATGATTATTCACATGTGACTTAGTTGTTTCTTATGGAAAGCTGATCTGAATCGTACTCAATATTATGTTCATTCTGTGCTGAAACAAAACCCATTTCAATGTTTCTGTTAAAAATCTAAGGAGTGATAATGTGAAAGAATGTACTTTGAGTTTATTTCACGCTTACATGAGTCAAATTGGAATGCTACATGAAACATCTTGTGTTGACATAGCACCTCAAAATGGAGTTGCTGAAAGAAAGAACATACATTTACTTAAAACAGCACGGTCATCGTTATTTTATATGAATGTGCCTAAAAGCTTCTGGGTCAATGTTGTTTCCACAACGTGTTTTTTAATAAATCATACGCCTTCAACTATTCTTAATGGTAATATACTATACTCAATTCTCTTTCCAAACAAACCACTATATCCTATTAAGTGAAAAATATTTAGGTGTACATGTTTTGTTCAGGATGTCAGACCACAAATTTCTAAACTTGATCCAAAATCTATCAAGTGTATATTCCTTGATTATTCTCGTATGCAAAAAGGATACAGGTGTTTCTGTCCCTCTTTAAATAAATATTTATATCTATTGATGTCACTTTCATCAAAGAAACACCATTCTTTCGGTCATCATCAAGCTACCTTATCAAAGTTAGAGGGAGAATGATGATTTTTGTAACACCCCAAAGTCCTACATCGTGGAAGCCTGTGTGAAGTGGATACTTATATAGTAGAGCCCATCTCTTACTAACGCCAAGGCCTTTTGAGGAACAAAACCCCACACATATAAGGTGGCTAAGTTGGGGGCAATATCTTGCGTGAACGAAGGTGCGGGCTGTTACAGTGCTATCAGAGCCAATACCCAGCCGGAATTGTGGCTCCTGTGTGGACCAAAGTGCTTGGGTGAGGTGTTTGTGAGCCAACGGGGACATTAGGCTCTATAGGAGGGGAGAATGTAACACCCCTAATTCCTACATCGTGGAAGCCTGTGTGAAGTGGATACTTATACAGTAGAGCCCATCTCTTACTAACGCTGAGGCCTTTTGAGGAACAAAACCCCACACCTATAAAGTGGCTAAGTTGAGGACAATATCTTGCGTGAACGGAGGTGCGGGCTGTTAGAATTTTCTTGTATATGAAATATCACATTATATACAAGAAGAGAACAATATTAATGATTTTGTTGAAATTAATTTGCCACCTTCTCATGATACATCCCCATCTACATATGTTGCAATCCCTCTAATTGAACATGAACATGTTTCTACATTTAATCCTAAAACTGTTCTTACTATTGCTCTACGAAAGGGAAAACGTCTGTGCACATATCCTATTTATTCATTTTTCTCGTATAAACATTTATCTTCATTAACTCATTCACTTATCACTTCTCTTGGATCTGTTTCTATACCTAAAACTGTTGAGAAAGCATTATCAAATCCTGGATGCAAGGTTGCTATGGTTGAGGAAATGAATGCTCTTGAATATAATGAAATGTGGAGTTTAGTTCAGTTACCTAAAAATAAGAAACGTATTGGGTGTAAATGGGTATTCACTGTAAAAGTAAACTATGACGGTTCAATTGCTAGATTGAAGGCATGCTTAGTTGCAAAAGGATATGCACAAATTTATGGAGTGGATTATTCTGAAACTTTTCACCATTAGCAAAGTCAACTTCTATTTGGCTATTCATTTCATTTGCAGCAACATATAACTGGACACTATGTTAGCTTGATATAAAGAATGCATTTCTTTATGGTGATTTAGAAGAAGAAGTTTACATGGTTCAGCCGCCTGGATTCATTGTTTAAGGGAAGAGAGGTCTGGTGTGCAAGTTAAAGAAGACACTGTATAGATTAAAACAGAGTCCTAAAGCTTGGTTTGGAAAGTTCAGTAATACAATGGAAATATTTGGAATGATGAATAATAGATGTGATCTATCAGTGTTCTATAGGAATACTAAATCTGGTATAATTTTGCTTGTGGTTTATGTTGATGAAATTGTGATAATTGGCAATGATGAATCATGTATACCATCTCTTAAAACCTGTATTTACAAACAGTTTCACACAAAAGATTTAGGAGACTTGAAGTATTTTCTAGGTGTGAAAATTAAAAGGGATAATGGTAGTATTGTTATGGTTCAATGAAAGTATGTTCTTGATTTGCCGGAAGACACTGGAAATCTAGGAGTTAAACCTAGAACTATTCCATTAAATTGTAAAATTGTAGAAAATGGTGAGTTGTTCAAATATAACAGTGTGTTGCTAATGTGTAAAAATAACATAAAGTTTTATCTCAACTTATCCATACTATTTCTTCCTCGTTTATAACATGGTATCATAGCTGCGATTCTTGAATTGATTTCCGATCTCAGATACTTGAATTGAATTGAATGTGTAAAAGTTTTATCTTGTTTATAACATGTTATTACTCTGAAACTACATATATTGGAGCGCTTATCAAAATTGATACTTGGAGAAATGATACGTTGTTGTAGTATAGAACAAAACGCTCTAACAAAAAATGACACCTAAATATTTTCAATAATGATACCCTTCTATCATATGGAACAGAATGCTCTAATAAAACTGATACATAAATATGTTGAAAATGTTATCTTATTATTGTATACCATAAAATTCTTTAACAAAATTGAAACTAGTGTGTTCAAAAATGAAATATTGTTATTATATAATATTACTTTCTTTAAAGTATAATATCTGTTTCAAGTACTGATATAACTTTTGCCTATACATGATATCATTTTAAAAGCTCGGTATCACAAATGCATTTAAATATTATCAATTTTGATTTTATATATCGACCTGCATAATTTCAGTTGAATGTTAGCACAAAGAAATTATACAAAGTACATGGGTGAGGGAAATAGCAAATATTCTCCTAGAATAAAAAAACTTCTTCGAACAATAGAAGCATAAAAAAACAATAAAAATGGTAAAGAAAATAATAACATGATGGAGATCAACAAAGCCTTGGATCGTTGTGCAAGACGTCTCCATCAAATTTTGCAATTCCACATAAAAGAACTAAAAGAAAATAATAAAAAATAAAAGAAGAATCGATGAAGGAAAGATGATGATAAAAGAGGCTCAAGAGGAAGTATTGAAATTAAGATATAAATAAAGAGAAAAATTTAGAATTTTGAGACAAGGAGGAACTAAACGTTTAAGATGAAATTAAATAATAAGATTTTAGAAAATGAGAAGCAGTGGATAATAAAGCACGTGAAGGCACTACAATTGAAAATCAAGAAAATAAAAATGTAAATGAAATAGGAGAAAAGGATGCAAAGCCGAATCTATAAGAAAAAGCTGAAGTAATGAAAAACAAAGTATAATTATAGATGCACACACAACAACTAAAAAGAATCATAAGAACTATTCGACAAATGACATTGATTTGGCTGAAAAAGAAAAGTTGTTGATTGAAATAGAAAAGGATAGAAACATCAACAGACAAATCAACCATATCAACACTTCAATACTTGACCTCAGTCCTTTAATTTTAATTTGTAACTCATAAGAGTTTGAGGTGAAAAGAATGCAACAGGAACAACAAAGGAAACCACTCAACAAAGAAGAAATTCTATAAAAACCAAAAGAAAAACACCTTCTTGTGTGAACAGAGTAAAGAAAGAACAAGAAAATAAAAAGGCGGTTTTTTAATATCAGAAAAAAATTCACAAAAATAGAAAAAGAAAAAGGCAAAAACTGAAATTGATCTAGATGATGTAGTAGAACTAAAAAGAGAACAACCAAGAGAATAACATGAACACTAAAAGAATAAAAAAAGAACTAATAGGATAACCAATAAAAGAACAAATTATACAACCTCTAGCGACCATAAAACCAATATCCACTGATTCGAAGTAGTCTAATATGCGCGGATTTGAAGTAGTCTCATTGTAAATGTCTAATATGATCGACTAAAAAAACAAAATACGATTAAAACTTTTTCACTTTGACACAATCATCAAAAGTAAGTTTGCAATTTTTTTACTAATAGTATTTGTTGAAAATTCAATGCAAATTTATTTTTTCTCAAAATAGTGAAGTTTCTTGGAGTGATAAAGATACAATTAGAGAATGATGCATAATAACAAAAGACATGTTTAAACATGTTTTGGTAGGCAACTTCACTAATGGTTAGGTATTATTTAAAAAAAAATTAATAGTTGTTTAATGTTAGCCTACTTTGTGAACTAGGCCACACAAAGCTGAAATATCAAGTATTAGAAAACAATCTGCCTAGAAACCGGATCAAGACAAAGTGTGGAAAGACAGAATTTAAACCGGACCAGATCGGATAGGAATGCTCCGACCCGAACCCCCCTTTTTACAAACCCGTCCGAGCCGAACTGAAGACATCCATTTGCTTCATGCCACGGTCTCCTTAATATTCAGAATGGTTACACCCACGTTCACCCCACGATAGCCACTAACTTGATGCGTTGGCAACGCCAGAATTCAACCGATCCCAAGAGTAGCGGAGAGTAGGCCACGTAGCTTCGATCCAAACCGAATCCGGAAGAATTTCCGCCTATAAACAGACCCCCAAGGGTCATTTGAAAGGATCTTTTTGGCACTTTGAGAGCTTGAGCATCTGAGAAAACCGAATTTCAGAGCCTCTTATCAATTCAAATCATCATCTAGAGTGAATAAAAAAGATTATTGAGTGGATGTACATGTAAAATGAGCGAGATTGAGTGAATATCTTGCTGTACTTTCACCTACATTATCAAACAAAGTAGTATAAAGTGGACGTAGGCCTTATAACGCCGAACCATTATAAATCTCGTGTCTTTTTCCTGTTTTTAATCTTATTTTATCAGAATTTTAGTCAATTTGGGTGTTAGAACCACTTTTTGGTCTAACATTTTGGTGCTTTCACTCAGAAACATTTGAATTCTCTGTTTTTCTGGATTATCGTTCTACTTTTTGGACTGTTGAGTTCAAAGAGGTTAATCCCCAATTTCCGGTGCTTTTAAGTACCTGTTCTTTGGTTGTTCAAGAATTATGGCCAAAGGAAAAGGCAAGGAAGCTCAAACCTGTCGAGGGAATGATGTTGGCAAAGATCAGCTAAACATGGTTGTGATGAGGTCTCGTAGGCAATGCTCTGGAGCAGATCGGACTGGCTCAGGAAATCCGAACCGGTCGCAGAGGGAGAGTTCCGATCCGAATCGAGCAGAAGATGTTGAAAAGGTGCATTCCCCTAATCCGAACCGATCCGGCCAAGTCACCTTGCTCCGATCCGATCTGACTCTAGGTGATGCTGGAATCTCTACTCGAGCCCCTCTAAATGCTCCGACTCCAGCCACCAGGACCCATGACCGGATCAATCCGTCCGCTCCTATCACACAAGGAGATTTTTCGCGCCTTCTCGACATGCTTGAGAGTACTAGGGATGCTATGAGAACCCACGGGCGCACCAACCTTATGATGCAAGAGAATATGAGAACCATGAGTAGGGAGATTGGTGAGCTTCGCAGGCGGAGGACACCTTCCCTAGTTCATCACACTGCAGTGGATCAATCATCTTCCTCAGAGGAAGAGCGACCTCGTGAAAGAAGGCAAATTGAACGACCTCAGAATTTGGAACAGATGACTTTCGGATCTCTAGGATCACACGAAGATGCTGCTTGTGTGTTAGGACCTGATGACCCGAGCTTCAGAGAGCCTATGCTGTTACCAATGCGAGGATCTCATGTTCTGCCAAGGGATCCTAACCTTACCAACCCCACTCAGGGATAGATGCTTCAGCCTCTTCCTCCCGAGATCGACCGGGAACGTAGGGAGCAAAGAAGAGTAGAAGCCGCTAGAAGAAGGAGAGTGTCCCCTGATCAGGAGCCCAGAGGAAACCCGAATATCAGGGCCAGAGAGCCTGAACGGGCCTTGACCAATGCTGATGTATGGGCTATGGTGCGTCAGATTATGTCTGAGAGTCGAAATTACACCAATGAAGATTATGGCATTGAGCGAAGCCATACTCCCTTTACTGATGACATTCTTGACTTTCAGTTCCCCCGACAATTTAATTTGCCGCAGATGGACAGATATAACGGGAGGACTGACCCTGGACAACACTTGATGCAGTATGCATGGTTTATGAATGCTGCTACTGCTCCCGATGCTGCAAAGTGTAAAGCTTTCCCGATTTATCTAGAAAATGTAGCACTATTATGGTTTAGCCGACTTCCTCCACGATCGGTATCGAGTTTCAAAGAATTAAGCGAGCGTTTCATGAATCAGTTTCGACTTCACGCTTGAAAGTCCAAGACTGTCATCGAGTTATCGAGAATTAAGCAGGCCCCGGGCGAGTCTTTGAAGTCATATCTGGACCGTTTCAATTTAGCTATAACATAAGTTAGTGACCCTCATGAGCCTACCATGTTGATGGCCTTAATAGAGGGAGTTGATCCCAATTCAGAGTTTGGAGATTATCTTTCTGGGAAACCGCCTCCCACAAGAGAGTTGTTTTATGAGAAAGCCAATATTCGGTTAAGACGAGGGGAAGCACATGCAAACAGAAAGAGGAAGTCCGAAGTGGCTTCAAAAGAAGCTATCCAGAGTAATGTCGTTGTAAAGCAGTCTGGAGAAAGTTCAGGGAAAGTCGAAGTGAATGTTGGAAACGAGGGCAACAGCAACCGTAATGGGAACGGTAATAGGAGAAACAGAAACCGAGGAAGTAATTCTAAAAAAAGGCCCCGGTTTCAGACTTTTGAAAATTATTCGCCGTTGAATGATACGTTAGAGAACATTTATTTGGACATATATAACGTTTTACAATACAAAAAACCACCACCACGAGATTCGATAGAGAAAGAAATTGCTACCAGAAAATTATGTTTGTTTCACGGAACCCACGGACATCCGACGAATGAATGTCGACACTTGAGAGATGTGGTCGAGAAGTTGTTGCGTGAAGGGAAGTTGGACAAGTATAAGGTTTCTCCAAGGGACAGGAGGCAAGGAGGACAGGCCCCAAACCAGAATCAGCCTTCTCCCAAGCCTACAGCACAGCAAAAAGGCAAAGGAATTGTTATTAACACCATAGTAGGTGGGCCCCATCTAGCCCTCCACAGTTTCAGAGCAATGGACCAGTACGTTAATGCGGTTAAGCACATAGATGTGGATGAGTGTAATGATTTGGAAGATATCACCCCTGTGAAACAACAGAAGACAATGTTCGATGATGTGGTGTTCCGTAGCAGAGACGACATTGGAATCCAATCACCTACCGAGGACCCGTTGGTTATAACCACTACTATTGGACCGGCATTGGTTCATAAGGTACTAGTAGACAATGGAAACTCTGTCAATATTCTATTTAATAAGTCCTTTAATCAGATGGGACTTGAGCTTGGAGATTTGAAGTCCTGTGAAGGATGGATCCGTGGCTTCAATGGGGCATCGACGGCTCCAATGGGATATATAGAGCTACCTGTGACATTGGGTCAAGGGGAC
The DNA here is from genome assembly GCA_030737875.1 of Allium sativum. Lineage (NCBI taxonomy): Eukaryota > Viridiplantae > Streptophyta > Magnoliopsida > Asparagales > Amaryllidaceae > Allium > Allium sativum. The sequence goes on along the minus strand of CM060922.1, from coordinate 16,587,978 downwards.
CGTCGAAGAGTAAGAATGCTTTAGTTCGTAGTACTAGATATCGAGTCGCCCTACAACGCTTTTTTGGGAAGGCCTGTCCTTGCATCGCACCATGGTGCTTATTGCAAAAATTCCGAACTGAAGCCAGAATAGGAGTAATGAGGGGAGCCCAAGTCTCCGGAAGAGCTTGTTATATTGCCGAATTAAAGATGCTGATGAAGGGACTCAACATTGATAGTAAAAGTGCTTCACCCCCTCCGAAGGAGGGTTCAACATAGCAATTAAATGGATCAGCCCCAAAGGAGTTGCCCAGAGGAATGCCTGAAGATCTAGATCCCAGAGAGGATGAGGAACTTGAAGATAGAAAGGCAACTCCAAACGAAACGATAGTGGATATATCCATTGACGAAGCTGATCCGGCAAAGGTTTTGAAGATTGGATCCCAGTTGGATCCGCACCGAGCCAAAGAATTGGCTGACTTTCTGAAGGCAAACCTGGATGTGTTTGCCTGGACCCACACTGACATGTGTGGGATATCTCCGTCTATCATGAGTCATTCGCTGAGTATAAACCCGAAACACCTGCCCGTAAAGCAAAAGAGACGTATGTTGGGTCCAAAGAGGTCGGCAACTCTGAAAGAAGAGGTGGAGAAGCTGAAAGAGAACGGATTTATCAGAGATTCAACATATCCCGACTGGATATCGAATCCTGTTTTAGTAAAGAAGTCAAACGGAAAGTGGAGGACGTGTATTGATTTTTCAGACTTGAGCAGAGCCTGCCCGAAAGATAGCTTCCCACTTCCCAGAATAGATCAGCTTGTGGATTCGATGGCGGGACATGAACTTCTTTCTTTTATGGATGCATATTACGGGTACAACCAGATTCCCATGCATGTGCCCGACCAAGAGCACACGAGCTTCATTACAAATTTGGGGTTGTACTGCTACATGGTCATGCCTTTCGGATTGAAAATTGCTGGAGCTACCTACCAATGCTAGGTGAACAGGAAGTTTTATAACCAAATAGGGAAGACTATGGAGTTTTATGTGGATGATATGCTTGTCAAATCGAGACAGTCCTCTGGCCATACGCAAGACTTGGCAGAGATGTTCGATATCCTACAAAAGTATCAAATGAAGTTAAATTCTTTGAAATGCTCGTTTGGGGTGGCATCTGGAAAGTTTCTAGGTTTCATCGTGAGCTCTCGAGGAATTGAAATTAATCCCAGCCAAATACCAGTGATAAGGAACATTGAGAAACCACGAAGAATTAAAGATGTCCAAAGTCTTACAGGGAAAGTGGTTGCGTTGAGTATATTTATGTTGCGTTGAGTATATTTATCTCCAAAGCAACATATAAATGCGTCCCTTTTTGACCTAATAAAAAGAGGAAAGAAAATTTTTTAATGGACTCCGGACTGTGTTGAGGCCTTTCAAAACTTATTGGACTTACTAGAGAGACCACCGATTTTGTTGAAGCCAGTGGACCATGAAGAGCTGTTTGTTTACCTAACAGTATCGGCCCATGCCGTTAGTACCGCCTTGGTCCGGGAAGAAGATAAGGTACAGAGACCGGTCTACTACGTAAGTAAGAAATTGGCAGCTGCAGAGCGTAACTACCCAAGGATTGAGAAACTCGCTTACAGCCTTCTGTTCGCATCCCGAAAACTTCACCATTATTTTCAAGCTCACCCAATAGTCATATACACTGACCAGCCTCTGAGACAGGTGTTGCAAACACCTGAAGCGTCAGGACGATTGATCAAGTGGAATATTGAATTAAGTTAGTTTGATTTGAACTTTCAACCGCGAAGATCGATCAGGGGGCAAGCTTTGGCTGACTTTATAGCAGAATTCACAATCCCTGAAGAGGGGATGATTGGTGATAGGATAGTCCAATCCGAAGAGGAATTAGAATTAAGCGCTTGGAAGCTATACACGGACGGGGCCAAGAACGACCGAAGGTTTGGGGCAGGAGTTGGCTTAGTTACTCCCGAAGGACGATCTTTATATTACGCTATGCGACCAAAGTTTCCAGCGACCAATAATGACTCTGAGTATGAAGCCCTGATTGCCGGGCTGAAACTTGCTAAGGAATTCGGAATAAAGGTATTAGATATATTATGCGACTCCAAAATAGTCGTCTGCCAGGTACGGAAGGAGTTTGTGACCCGGGGACCTCAACTTGCTACCTATCTTGGAAAGGTGGAGGAATTGTTGAGTAACCTGGAGCGATATAACATAACGCACATCCCAAGAGCCGAAAACCAGAAAGCAGACCGACTAGTTAAGTTGGCCAGTTCCGACAATCTGGAAGAAACTGAGATGGTTCCAATTGAGATATTGGAATCGCCTAGCTTTGAGTTGATGGAAATTGAGCTGACCTTGGAAGCAGAGCCAGAAAGGGAGTCATGGATGACCCCAATCAAGAATTTCCTTAGCAATGGAACACTTCCGTCAAAGAAAAGTGAGAGGCGGGCCGTAATCCGCAAAGCCGTCAGATACGACCTACAAGACAACACCCTTTATCGACAAGGATTTTCCATGCCCTTGTTGCAATGTATCGCACACGACGACATCAAGCGTGTACTAAGTGAAGTACACGAAGGTGAGTGTGCAGATCACACGGGGGGTCAGACTTTAGCAAAGAAGGTGTTGCGATATGGGTACTTCTGGCCCACTATTGATAAAGATGCAGCTTATTACTCACGACGCTGCGATAAATGCCAGAGGTTCGCCAAAATCCCCAGGGCACCATCAACCCAGCTCAAGTCGATGGTGAGTCCGTGGCCGTTCGCCATGTGGGAAATTGACATTATCGGAGTTCTACCGATTGCCGAAGGAGGAGCAAAGTATGCAATAGTCGCCGTGGACTATTTTACAAAGTGGGTGGAAGCTGAGCCTTTAACCAAAATCACAGCGAGAAAGGTGATAAGTTTCATGACCAGAAATATCATATGCCGGTTTGGGATTCCAAGGACCATTATAACTGATAATGGGACCCAGTTCGATGGCGCCGAATACAGAAATTTCTGCCAGAAATACAAGATTGACAAGAGGTACACCGCAATTGCCCATCCACAGTCGAATGGGCAGGTAGAAGCAGTAAACAAAGTCATAAAATCCATTCTCAAGAAGCGGTTAGAGCATGCAAAAGCAAAGTGGGTGGATGAATTACCCTCGGCTTTGTGGGCTTATCGAACGACGTTTAAGACAACAACCGGCCATACTTCTTTCTCTCTCTCATTTGGTTCAGAAGCAGTAATTCCAGTAGAGCTTGAAGTTCCCTCCCACAGGGTGACATATTATGACCCGATGACGAATCGGGCACTCCTCCTCGAGTCCCTTGATGAAATCGAAGAAAAAAGGGATGAAGCAGACCTGCGTGCGTCGAAGCACCGACGCCAGATGGCACGCTATTATGACAAGAAAGTTCACTTTAGAACGTTTGAGCCAGGAGATCTGGTGCTAAAGCGAGTTTTTCCATCCCTTCCTCATCTTGGTCCAAAGTAGGAAGGACCATACGTCATCCAACGGAAATGTGGAACAGAAGCCTTCAAGTTAACGACCGTGGATGGAGAACAAGTGCCTAGGGCCTGGAATGCCCATCATTTGATGCGATACTCGAATTAGGGATGTTGTATTTTCCTTTGTTGTTATGAACATTGTAAAAAGGCACGACTTGCCTAAAAAAGTTTGTTTATATAAAAAAAGAATTATAATGTGGATGCAGGCTACGACTTAGCAGAACGACTATAAAAATATCCTGTGTCATTTACTTTCCTGCATCGTTCTCTGTGACTCATCTATTTCAAATATGAAACGTTAAATTTTAAATCGAAAATTGAATTCACATGCAGAGGGCAAACGAGACGACCGTTTGCATAACAGGACATAAGGAATGGGAAGACGACATTCCTAACTCTAACTGTAACACCCCACGCCCGCTATAGTCACTCACTAAGGGAATGCCATAGCATCGGTGGAGTATTTTAGTGAATATAGAACAGAAAAATCACACCAAGACAGATATAAACAATATTTGAAATTTAAAACATCATCTCATAACAGCGGAAATAAACATGTCTGGTTACATCATAAACCATGATAAAAGTTAAGTACAATATCTGTCAAAATAAAGAAGTACATAATCCCACTCTCTCATACAATAGCCATAAGAAAAGAAAAAGATAACTGGATAACTGGAGCTTTACATCTACCCAAGCTCCTCAAGACTGGAAATAGAAATCCGATCAAGCTCTACTACCGCTAGGATCCACCGTAGGACCTGAGGGTTGGGAAAAAGATAAAACAACGGGGTCAGACATAAGTCTGAGTGAGTCCTATAACTTTAACAATACAATCATTAAAGTAACCAGAGAAGACATAAACTTGACCTACGGTAATATCTGGGGATGAGTGGCTACACTAAGCAGCTTGGTAGACTTAGGATAAACTAAGATAACCGTCAGGACGCATCTACCCACCCAAGGATAATTACTAACTGCACCACACCAGTCGTTCCTACTTAAAGGTTGATCCCTTCCAAGGACTTAGAAAATTTCCCCAGTAGTCTCGTGTACCCCTAGCCCACTACATAGGTGCCGTCTGCCCCTATCTCCCCTAGGTGTACCCAGTAATTCTTACCCAGTAGTTTCGTGTACCCCAACATAGGTGCCGTCTGCCCCTATCTTCATTAGGTGTACCCACTACTTCCCAAACGATCGGCTCCCTACCGTAGATACCCGTGCTGGTCCCACAGTGGGGTGTATCACTCCCCTAAAGTGGCTACCCAATACTAACGGTGCACGGCTTTATATCTACACGATGCAACAACGGCTTATCTACCAGCCCGGGCCCACACACGCATATGAAACCCGTTGGACTTGCGTTGCCACCGCTAACCCGTTTTGGCCTCTTATAATCAAGCCCAATATGCGTGTCCCGTCACTCGACTTGGGTCGAGCCCACAAAGATACGTTTGGGATATTGGTTGAAATGGGCCCCCACAAGCTACCCACTTAAGCTTGTCAAATATCTAGTGTATCCCACTTAACCCTTTAATCATGTTTAATTACATGTTTCCACTTGGTTAAGTATTCTAATCGTATTTTCTATTGCCACCCAAGGCAACCCACTAGATTCCACATGCCACCCAAGGCAACCACCAAATTTCCTCATGCCATCCAAGGCACCCACTTAACCCCTCATGTCCCACTACATGCTATTATGGTTAAGTGTTTCTTAATTAATTAAGACCGTGATCTCCCGTAAAGACCTCCCACATTAGACTGGCTGTTATGACCGCCTGGTTAAGCCGGTAAAATCCGGGCAGTCTTACGTCATAACAGAGTCTAACCTCGTGTCTTTACCTTAATCACGTATTTAATTTATGGCTAAGACCTCTCACATTGGGCTGACATTTGTAGCAACTGGTTAAGCCGGTCGGGTCCGGGCAGTTTTACACTACAAATGAGTCCAACCTCGTGTCTTAGTCGATTAATTACACCTAATTAATCACCCCCATATTAATTATCCCTAATTAATATCCAGTTTTCCATAACATGGGTAGACCTAACTCAATAGGTAAATTCCCATGGGGTAGACCTAACTCAATAGTTAAATTCCCACTTATGGTAATTTATTTTTTTATGGTATGCTTAATCATACCCAATCATTCATTTATTAACATATTTACCACCCCATCGTTCCCCACGTAAATCGTTCTCATTTCATGACATAATAAGGGGAAGATCATCACAAATATCATGGGTTTAACATACAACTTTGTCATGGGTTAAGAGGATGTCAACTTGCATATATGAGCATATATTAACCCAACTACCTACCACCCAAACTTGCATATTATCATACACATGATTTGCATAACATGTTGCATATGAGCTTGCATATTAACATACACCTATCTTGCATAACATGTTGAACTTGCATATAGGCATTCTCATACTTGCATAACATGTTAAACATGCATTTAAGCATACACATAACTTGCATAAGTATTCACATACTTGCATAAACATGCATAACTTGCATATCATGTCATTTGAGCATATACATATCTTGCATAAACATTCATATACTCGCATAAGCATGCATAACTTGCATATCACATAAATCTTGCATTTAAACATATACATGACTTGCATAAGTATCCATACACTTGCATAAGCATGCATAACTTGCATATCACTTTCAACTTGCATTTAAACATACACTTAACTTGCATATCACTTTCAACTTGCATTTAAACATACACTTAACTTGCATTTCACTTTCAACTTGCATTTAAACATACACTTAACTTGCATATCACTTTCAACTTGCATTTAAACATACACTTAACTTGCATAGCTCACTTTGCTAAACATGCATAATTCCACTTATTAAATATGCATAAATCCACTTATTAAACATGCATATATCAACTTGTTAAACATGCATAAATCAACTTATTAAGCATGCATAAACCAACTTATCAAATATGCATAAACATAGAACAACATAGAGTAACATATCATTATACATGATTCATACTCACTAATCCGCATTTAAGACCATAAGTCTCATTACACCCAATCTACTTACTTTTACAATTGATGTTAAAGTGATAGAAACTCACCAAACTCAAGATTAACCAACTTGTGAAGAGAGATTAGTTGCTAATTATGATGCTAATGATGATTAAGGATTGATTAGAGAGGAATTAGCTTGAAACTTTCTTCTTAGATTAGTGGAGGCTTCTCTTAGAATTTAATTTGGCGGCATGAGGCCATTGTTTCTATTTTTGGTGAGGATTAAGGTAGGTTTAGGGTGTATTTATAGATTAAGAGAGTGTTTTAGGCCCTTGGATTAACCCTAGATTAATTTAGGTCCATTAGATTTAGGAAACCTCTAGAACCAGACCCATCCCTAACCAGAAAACCAGATCTGGTGCACCCAAGCACCCTGGCTCGACACACCATGTCGACAGGCAAGTCGACAGGCATGTCGACACCTGCTGTCGACAGGCCTGTCGACAGCCCTGTCGACATGCTTAGGCGGGAATCCTCCCGCCTGGCCCCGCTGGTTCTAAATTTAAATTTAAATTTAAATTTAAATTCCTAAATCTGTTTTTATCTCTAATTTTTCTGCAAACTTCCTTGGGCCATAACCGGGCCATACGGACTCCGATTTTCGAAAACTCGGACTCTATTTCGCGTATTTTTCCGAGACGAACGCAATAACGCAGCCCGTTACCCCTAATTCCCACGTCTGAGATTATTTACCCTATAATTAGTGAATTTTAGTATTAACTAAATTTCGGGGTGTTACATTCTCCCCTCCTTAAAGGATTTCGTCCCCGAAATCTCTAGGCTAAGGAGAATGCATATCCTACCATCCAAACAACCATCTACTCAAATCATCAACCACTGGCATCCATTGTCCTTAAAACAATTTCTAATGATGTATGAGCATATGCAAAAAGTGTGTGTATATGTTCCCTATCTAATGTATGAACATATGCAAACCATGATAGTGCCATGCATCCATTATGTATGCGAGAAAACCCTATCGACACATACAATATCTACATGAGTGCACAATCATTCACCAAAATGCATCATCCATGTGATAACACAACCATTATACATCCATAAATATATCTTCCTACACACAATTTTATGCAATATGCAATATGAAGTAATTGAGCCGATCTAGTGCCTAGAGTGTGTGTATATGCATCCACGAGCAACCACTAGCAACCACTTGCATCCACTTGCATCCATCAACCATAACATGTCTCAAACACATGTTTCAACCATAGGTTTACCCTATCTAAAGGTCAAAGGTACTAACGAGAGGACATACCAAAGATAAGATAAGTACTAGACAAGTGATAAAGGAGAAAGTAAGGACATACCCTCGAAAAGAAATGGGTATAATGAACGCATCTTCGCTTCCGTTTCCCAAGTCGCGTTGCTCTCATCTTCTCCCCATTGCACTTTGACTAGCTGAACCTCTCGATTCCTCAATTTCCTAGTCTCTGACCCAAGGATGCGAGTAGGAGCTCGTCGAATCGTCGCATCACGCTCTACCTCCATATCCCTAAGCAAGCTCGGCTCTACCACCTCTGCGGTCTCATGTAAGCATTTTCTCAAATGGGACACATGGAATACATCATGGACACCACTAAGTCTGTCAGGCAATTCCACTCTATATGCCATCCGTCCAATCCTTTCCTTAATAGGAAACGACCCAACAAACCTTGGTGCTAACTTCCCAACGGATCCGAAGCGAACAACATTTCTCAACGGAGATACCTTAACAAAAACCATACCCCCAACCTCAAACTCAAGATCCGTCCTTCTCTTGTCCGCATAAGATTTTTGTCTATCCTGCGCTGCTTTCATCCTTCTTCAAATCAAGTCAATCTTCTCAGAAGTCTCCCTAATCATATCAGGCCCAAGCAAGATCTTATCCGTAGACTCCCACCAACATGTAGGTGATCGACAAGGCCTTCCATAGAGAGCTTCGAAAGGAGCCATACCAATACTGGACTGAAAGCTGTTATTATATGCGAACTCCACTAGTGGAAGATGCTCTTCCCATGTACCTCCAAAATCTAAGATACAAAGCCTCAAAAGGTCTTCTAGAACACGATTCACCCTCTCAGTCTGGCCATCTGTCTGAGGATGATATGCGGTGCTCAGACACAATTGAGTCCCCACTGCTTCTTGCAAACTTCTCCAGAACTCGCTAGTGAAGATAGGATCTCGATCACTAACTATGCTAGAGGGTACCCCATGCAATCGAACTATCTCTCAAAGATATACAGAAGCTAGCCATGGAGCGGTCCTCTTGCTCTTCACAGGTATGAAATGGGCGCTCTTAGTAAGTCTATCTACCACCACCCAAATTCCTGTATTACCCTTCCTCGACCTGGGTAACCCGTCAATAAAATCCATCGAGACGCTATCCCACTTCCATTGCGGAACCTCCAATGGGTGAAGCAACCCACCTGGCTTCCTTTGCTCCGCCTTCACTTGCTGACATACCAAGCATCGAGCTACATATTCGGCCACATCTTTCTTCATACCGGCCCAGAAGAAAACCCTCTTCATATCTTGGTACATCTTGTCCCCACCGGGATGAATGGTCATCCTAGAACGGTGTGCATCATCAAGAATAACCTTCCTCAACCCTTCGTCTTGCGGTACACAAAGTCTACCGTCTCTACGCAAGCACCCCCTATCGTCTAGGGTGTACCTACTCAAATGGCTGGACGATTCCCCCCTTATGAGCTTCTCTATCAACTCAACCAACTGTGGGTCGTCCCTCTGGGCTTCTCCAATCCGCCCCAAAAGAGTAGGTCTAACTTCCAATGAAGCTAGCAAACCTGGTACATAGTCAACGGAAGGTCTGAAATCAAACATCGAGATAAATTCCAAGCTTTGTCGTTCCACGAACAATGGACTCAAGGACAACCTCTTCCTGCTCAAGGCGTCCGCCACCACGTTACCCTTGCCAGGGGTATACGCTATCTCGAAATCATAGGATGCTAAAAACTCCATCCACCTTTGCTGTCTTAAGTTTAGATCTTTCTGAGAGAACAAGTACTTCAAGGATTTATGGTCAGTGAATAACTCGAATCTCTCACCAAGAAGATAATGGCGCCAAATCTTAAGCGCAAAAACAATAGCGGCCAGCTCTAGATCATGGGTAGGGTAATTTTTCTCATGTGCCCTCAACTGCCTTCCACCGTAGGCTATTACCCTTCCCTCTTGCATTAAGACTGCGCCAAGTCCTGTCCCACAGGCATCGGTATAGACAACAAATGGCTTGCTCCCATCCGGCAACTGGAGCGGTGGTTAAAGCTCTCTTTAACCGTCGGAACGCATCATCACAATCTACGTCCCATGTGAAAACAAGATTCTTCTTTGTTAAGCGGGTTAATGGGGCTGATATCTTCGCGAAGTCTTTGATGAACTTCCTATAATAACCCGCCAACCCCAAGAAACTTCTTACTTCGGTAGCATTCTTCGGAACCTTCCAATCCTGAATTGATACTACCTTCGCGGGGTCCACAGCTATCCCTTCCTTGGAGACCACATGCCCCAAGAACCGCACTTCCCTCCTCCAGAAGTGACATTTAGAGAATTTAGCCTTAAGGCTATGTGCTCGAAGAGTCTTCAATACTTCCCCAAGATGTAGGGCATGCTCTTCTTCACTCTTAGAAAATACTAAGATATCATCCACAAAGACCACCACGAATTTATTAAGGAACTCCCTGAACACCCTACTCATCAAATCAACAAAGTATGCAGGGGCGTTCGTCAACCCAAATGGCATCACCAGCCACTCATAGAAACCATCCGGAGTCCTAAAGGCAGTCTTGTCTATGCTATCCTCAGCCACCCTCAACTGATGAAACCCCGTGGCCAAGTCCAACTGAGAAAATACTGAAGCGCCAACCAACTGATCGAAAAGATCATCAATCCTCGGCAATGGGCGTCTATTCTTCTTTGTGAGCTTGTTGAGTTCTCTATAGTCTACACAAAGTCTGAGGGACCCATCTGCCTTCGTAGCAAATACTACTGGAGCACCCCACTCCGATATGCTCCGTCTTATGAACCCCTTCTCAAGCAACTCCCCTACTTGCTTATGGAGTTCCCTCCTCTCACGAGGAGCCATGTGGCGCACTGGTAAAGATACCGGTTTAGCATTATCCACCAAATATATTCGGAAGTCAATCTCCCGCTTCGGAGGTAAGCCCTTCACCTCCTCAAACACATCCGGATATTCCCGGACCACTCTAACAGATTGCAAACTCTCGACCGAAGCGTCAAGCGATTCAAGATAACTTAGCATAACAGAGTCCATGGGATTACAAGAAATCTCGAGAGTGTTACCCAAGCGGGTCATCAGCCTAACAACTCTCCTTTCGCAATCAAGAACGGCACCATTACTGGATAACCAGTCCATGCCCAAAATCAACCCATAGCCCGTGAAGCCCAATACAAAAGCATCACATCTAAACTCAATGCTAAGTATAGAAATCTTCAAACCCAAACATATCATGGACAAATAAGTGGAGCCCCCAATTGGGTTTGAAACAACCAAGGGATCATCTACCAGACTGGTGTCTAGGTGCAGTAACTCAACTAATGATGATGAAATAAACGAATGCGATGCGCCTGAATCAAACAATGTACGGACAGGATGGTCAAATAAAAAAACCAGACTTTCAACGGAAATCGTTCTACCTCTCTCCTGAATCGGTGGAACCGCGAGAGCCTGTACTTGCCCCCTAGCCTGACCCGGTGCCATAAGAGCTTGCACCTGTCCTCCTGAGGTAGATCCCGTCCTTTGCCCCTTCTTAGGGCAATCCTTCACTAAGTGCCCTGCTTCGCCACAGTGGAAGCAGCCGGTCTTCTTCTTCTTGCGACAATCCTTGCTTAGGTGGCCAGGTGTCCCACAATTGAAACACTTCTTCTTCTTGCCCTTACCACCGTTGCCTTTCCCACCTTTGCTTTGCTGTTGTTGAGGTCTCTTTTGATCTCCCTTCTTCTCGGGTGCCTTATTAGCATTAGGACCCTTCTCTTCCTCATACATGAGTGCCATGTCAACTAGCTTCTCAAAGGTGGCCCCCATAGGGATGTGAGTCATAGCCAACCCATGCATCGGTTCATTCAAGCCTTTTACGAACCTCAAAGCCTTCTTCTCCGGTGTATTCACCATGTCTAGGCCAAACCTTGCCAATTGATTAAACTTGTTGACATATTCCTTCACCGAAAGATTTCCTTGCTTTAGAGTCAAGAATCTTTCCATATACAAGTTTTCCTCCGCCCTTGAGAGAAACTTTGCCACAAATCTTTGCCTAAAATCCGCCCAAGAGTCAACGGGGCGTTCTCCATTAGTGACCTCCCACCAGAAAGAGGCCTCTCCCTTCATTAACCAAGCAGCCAACTTGACTTTCTTCCCTTCTTCCATCTCAAAGATATCTATCAACTCTTCCACCTCCTTAAGCCAATCTCTAGCCTCCACAAAGGTTTCAGATCCTTGAAAAGGTTTCCCTCCCATAGCTTTAAATTCCTTGCAAGTCTTAGCAAAAGTATCCGTACGAGGAGGAGGGGGAGGAGGAAGATCGGGTGCTACGGTTGGTGGAGGAATATTTGCTGGACCCGCAGTGGTGGCCCTAGCCTCCATCAATCTCCTATACCATACTGGTACCGTCACACCCTCCGGAAGATTAGGATTCTCGGCCATGCTGAAACGGAAAAGGAAAGATTCAAAACGGAGAATTCGAAGGATATAGATATGGCTATTGGGGATTATGCTTTTCTTTCAAAAACTTTTCTCTTAAAAGACAAGTTTTTGAAAATATCTTTTCCAAAAATGTTTTAGAAAAATAGTTTTCTAAAAATTTTATCTGTTCCGGTAACCTTTGCTCTGATACCACGTGTAACACCCCACGCCCGCTATAGTCACTCACTAAGGGAATGCCATAGCATCGGTGGAGTATTTTAGTGAATATAGAACAGAAAAATCACACCAAGACAGATATAAACAATATTTGAAATTTAAAACATCATCTCATAACAGCGGAAATAAACATGTCTGGTTACATCATAAACCATGATAAAAGTTAAGTACAATATCTGTCAAAATAAAGAAGTACATAATCCCACTCTCTCATACAATAGCCATAAGAAAAGAAAAAGATAACTGGATAACTGGAGCTTTACATCTACCCAAGCTCCTCAAGACTGGAAACAGAAATCCGATCAAGCTCTACTACCGCTAGGATCCACCGTAGGACCTGAGGGTTGGGAAAAAGATAAAACAACGGGGTTAGACGTAAGTCTGAGTGAGTCCTATAACTTTAACAATACAATCATTAAAGTAACCAGAGAAGACATAAACTTGACCTACGGTAATATCTGGGGATGAATGGCTACACTAAGCAGCTTGGTAGACTTAGGATAAACTAAGATAACCGTCAGGATGCATCTACCCACCCAAGGATAATTACTAACTGCACCACACCAGTCGTTCCTACTTAAAGGTTGATCCCTTCCAAGGACTTAGAAAATTTCCCTAGTAGTCTCGTGTACCCCTAGCCCACTACATAGGTGCCGTCTGCCCCTATCTCCCCTAGGTGTACCCAGTAATTCTTACCCAGTAGTTTCGTGTACCCCAACATAGGTGCCGTCTGCCCCTATCTTCATTAGGTGTACCCACTACTTCCCAAACGATCGGCTCCCTACCGTAGATACCCGTGCTGGTCCCACAGTGGGGTGTATCACTCCCCTAAAGTGGCTACCCAATACTAACGGTGCACGGCTTTATATCTACACGATGCAACAACGGCTTATCTACCAGCCCGGGCCCACACACGCATATGAAACCCGTTGGACTTGCGTTGCCACCGCTAACCCGTTTTGGCCTCTTATAATCAAGCCCAATATGCGTGTCCCGTCACTCGACTTGGGTCGAGCCCACAAAGATACGTTTGGGATATTGGTTGAAATGGGCCCCCACAAGCTACCCACTTAAGCTTGTCAAATATCTAGTGTATCCCACTTAACCCTTTAATCATGTTTAATTACATGTTTCCACTTGGTTAAGTATTCTAATCGTATTTTCTATTGCCACCCAAGGCAACCCACTAGATTCCACATGCCACCCAAGGCAACCACCAAATTTCCTCATGCCACCCAAGGCACCCACTTAACCCCTCATGTCCCACTACATGCTATTATGGTTAAGTGTTTCTTAATTAATTAAGACCGTGATCTCCCGTAAAGACCTCCCACATTAGACTGGCTGTTATGACCGCCTGGTTAAGCCGGTAAAATCCGGGCAGTCTTACGTCATAACAGAGTCTAACCTCGTGTCTTTACCTTAATCACGTATTTAATTTATGGCTAAGACCTCTCACATTGGGCTGACATTTGTAGCAACTGGTTAAGCCGGTCGGGTCCGGGCAGTTTTACACTACAAATGAGTCCAACCTCGTGTCTTAGTCGATTAATTACACCTAATTAATCACCCCCATATTAATTATCCCTAATTAATATCCAGTTTTCCATAACATGGGTAGACCTAACTCAATAGGTAAATTCCCATGGGGTAGACCTAACTCAATAGGTAAATTCCCACTTATGGTAATTTATTTTTTTATGGTATGCTTAATCATACCCAATCATTCATTTATTAACATATTTACCACCCCATCGTTCCCCACGTAAATCGTTCTCATTTCATGACATAATAAGGGGAAGATCATCACAAATATCATGGGTTTAACATACAACTTTGTCATGGGTTAAGAGGATGTCAACTTGCATATATGAGCATATATTAACCCAACTACCTACCACCCAAACTTGCATATTATCATACACATGATTTGCATAACATGTTGCATATGAGCTTGCATATTAACATACACCTATCTTGCATAACATGTTGAACTTGCATATAGGCATTCTCATACTTGCATAACATGTTAAACATGCATTTAAGCATACACATAACTTGCATAAGTATTCACATACTTGCATAAACATGCATAACTTGCATATCATGTCATTTGAGCATATACATATCTTGCATAAACATTCATATACTCGCATAAGCATGCATAACTTGCATATCACATAAATCTTGCATTTAAACATATACATGACTTGCATAAGTATCCATACACTTGCATAAGCATGCATAACTTGCATATCACTTTCAACTTGCATTTAAACATACACTTAACTTGCATATCACTTTCAACTTGCATTTAAACATACACTTAACTTGCATATCACTTTCAACTTGCATTTAAACATACACTTAACTTGCATATCACTTTCAACTTGCATTTAAACATACACTTAACTTGCATAGCTCACTTTGCTAAACATGCATAATTCCACTTATTAAATATGCATAAATCCACTTATTAAACATGCATATATCAACTTGTTAAACATGCATAAATCAACTTATTAAGCATGCATAAACCAACTTATCTAATATGCATAAACATAGAACAACATAGAGTAACATATCATTATACATGATTCATACTCACTAATCCGCATTTAAGACCATAAGTCTCATTACACCCAATCTACTTACTTAAACAATTGATGTTAAAGTGATAGAAACTCACCAAACTCAAGATTAACCAACTTGTGAAGAGAGATTAGTTGCTAATTATGATGCTAATGATGATTAAGGATTGATTAGAGAGGAATTAGCTTGAAACTTTCTTCTTAGATTAGTGGAGGCTTCTCTTAGAATTTAATTTGGCGGCATGAGGCCATTGTTTCTATTTTTGGTGAGGATTAAGGTAGGTTTAGGGTGTATTTATAGATTAAGAGAGTGTTTTAGGCCCTTGGATTAACCCTAGATTAATTTAGGTCCATTAGATTAAGGAAACCTCTAGAACCAGACCCAGCCCTAACCAGAAAACCTGATCTGGTGCACCCAAGCACCCTGGCTCGACACACCATGTCGACAGGCAAGTCGACAGGCATGTCGACTTGCTTAGGCGGGAATCCTCCCGCCTGGCCCCGCTGGTTCTAAATTTAAATTTAAATTCCTAAATCTGTTTTTATCTCTAATTTTTCTGCAAACTTCCTTGGGCCATAACCGGGCCATACGGACTCCGATTTTCGAAAACTCGGACTCTATTTCGCGTATTTTTCCGAGACGAACGCAATAACGCAGCCCGTTACCCCTAATTCCCACGTCTGAGATTATTTATCCTATAATTAGTGAATTTTAGTATTAACTAAAATTCGGGGTGTTACACTAACCCTTATTGAATGAGGGAGAGTATAAAGGACGGGAAGACGACGTCCTTCGAGGCGTGAAGGTGCACCCCGATGAAAGACCGCCTCAATAAAATTTTAACCTGATTGTTAGACAGGAGAGTATAAAGTTTACCCCACCAGAGAGTTGGGGGTAACCAAATGACTATGATTAATCAATCCCGAATAAGCCTTGACCAGGCAACATGTTCAAAATCGATTGGGGGCATATGTTTTCATGCAATCCCCAATATATATTGTTTATTATTTAACTATAACGAATTCATTATATGATTATGATACGACAATGCAGGAAATAAACCATTTTATTAACAGATACGTGAGTTTATACAAGAGAAGATAAGCAGAGAATGCAATGACTAAACTTGTTACGATGGCAATAGACCATTGAAAGACCAGAGCAAGAAACAAAGAGCACTCTCACTTAGGCTTGGGTGCATGCTTGACTTTCTTGGAACCCTTGAGAGCATCCCTTGCCTCTCTCTCTGCATCAGTCAGGATGCGTTTTGGCTTTTTCTTCCCAGAAGTTGAAGGATCAGGATCAACAGGGGATTTTTGGGCAAGTTGCCCAGTGATTGACCTAGTAGATAGTTTGACAACTATCTTAGACTTAGGGTCAACCATTGCGATAGGCTTGGGATCTTCAAGTTCCGTGCTTTCTGACTTTATCTCTAGAGCCTTATCCTGCTGAGCCTTCATTTCAGCTAAAGTCATATTGTCATCTTTCCCCGAATCTCCCGTTATAGTGACATCATCATCTCCTTCATGACCTTCATCAACACCAACATCTCTCAGAGCGGCTATCATATCTTCATCATGAGGAGTTTCGGGGTTGGATGATGTAGTAGCTTTGTCAGTAACCTCTTTTTCCTTGTTTTCATCCCCCTTTCCAGCTTGGGCAGTAGTTGCTTCACTCTGTTTCTCCTGAGCCTCCTCAATAGGTTTGTCAGCGGTGATTGTTTTTGGTGCAACGCTAGCCTTCTCAGTGGGCATGGTACCTACAGAACGAGCAGTAACAGTTATTAACTCAAGAGAAAAAAAAGGATCCGCAATTGATTGCTCAATGATGTGACGAAAGGTGGAAATTGCTTTGTCAAATTGGGGAGAAAGGGTAGAAATACCTTCTGATGACTTCTCTATCGGAGTGATAGCAGCTTCCGATGCCGACTCAGGTATAGGAGATAAAAGGGGCGCCTTATGAATTCCAGGTCTCTCAAGATCGTATTCCTCTACACTTGCAACCTCAGAAGAGGCGGAAGAGGAACCGAATTCAAGGACATTCTTTCCCTTAGCTTGATGTCTCTTTTCCTCCATGGCAGCAGCTATAAGACAACGCCCCTCAGCTAAACGTTCTGGCTCGTCATCCCTCATATACTTTTCCATGAGCTTGGTCTCATCAATAGAATCCACTTTGAGTTCTTCTTTTTCCCACTCTATAATCTGGTTCCATACATGTACTAGAGTGGTTGGATAATCCTCATCCAAGAGATGTTGCGACTACGGATTATATGAGCAAAGAACTCTATCATTAATTCACCAAAGCCTTGCAACTCCTTTTTATCCTCCGATAGACGTTCATGGGCCTCCTCGGAAGATCTAATAGCACTCTCCACGTTTCCCTCAGCTAAAGCTGCCCTAGTCTCAGCCTCCACCAACTTAGACTCCAGATCAGCATTTCGTTTTTCAAGCTCAGCATTCTTCCTTGCCAATTTAGCTTTTTCTTGCTCTAAAACACTACGAGCTGACTGTGCTTCAACACTTCCTGTTTTGGCCTCTTCAACCTGCTTCCTCAGCTCTAAGTGTTCCTGACTGTGAGACTCCAAAAGATCGTGATAACGCTTTTGCAACTCTTCAAATTGCTTCTTAAAGCTGCTAGTGTCTCGTTGAGCGACAGCGAGTTAAGCCTGTGTATCTTCAAAATCCTTTTCCAAGTTTTTCAAGACATTTGCATCGAGATCAGCCGCTTTTTGTATTTTATCAATATCAGTTATCAAGTCTCGAATAATTTTGGAAAGATTGCGGGAGTATCTATACATTTCTGTATATTGTCTTTCCACTGCATCAATGCTGGCCTTAGCATTATCTGCCCATTTTGAGGATAGAGGCTCAAGTGCGGGCACAAACTGTAAATGTTCAAAGTAATGATCTGGAAATTGCTCTTTTAGAGTAGCTATTCTTGCCTTAGCCTCAGGATCTACTGGCACAGGTTTGGAATAAGATAGTTCAAAATGTTTTCGTCGCTTGGTAGAGGCAATAGCTGTATCATCCTTCCTAGGTCGCTTCTCAGAAACTTTATGCTTATCCTGTGGGTCAGCATGTTTTGGCGGACTTCTTTCTTTAGAATACTTATCTTGAGGAGAAATTTGGTCTTTAGACTGCAATGTGTCTCCCCCGCGATGACCTGAATGACTTTTATACCTGCTCGGATCCGATTGAACAGGAGAGCGAGAGCTCGAGGTATGAGGCCGATAAGAATCATGACGCCTTCCATCATCTTTGCCCTGGCTATCTTGACGATCATGCTCGGTATCAGAAGGGGGTCTGGACATACTACGGCGGATTTCCCTCACATCATAGTAAGGACGGGGCATTGTATCTACACAAAAATACGAGTAAAATTCAGGTTCGTTATTTACATAAGATATGAGAACTGTGACGTGCAGTGCTAAAGTGTTATGTGCATCCTAAGTGATGATTCCGCCCAACAAACCCGAGCCTGAAGCCAGACTGGCATGAATAGATTCCTTAATCTTCACCGGAGATGTTTCTTCTGAAGAGGTGAAGGTTAGAGGATTTGTTCTGAAATCCTCTGAAGTATATATAGTTTCGGGCAGGGAAAGGTCTCCTAAACCCTTAAATGTAGAATCATCAGCAGTAGGAATATCTCCTTGAGGTATATCTGATGGCAACTCTCTAAGGGATGATGGTTTTTCAGGAGAAATGGCATCATCCGGAATAATATATCCTTCTCTAAATTTCTCAGCTATGTTCGCTAGCTCATCATCCTGATAGAGGACGGAGAAGGAGAAGTCCCAAGAGGTGTTACTGGATCCTTCGAGCATTCACCCGTCTCAGGAATGACCTCAACCGGGAGTATGTAAACATATGCACCCGTCCCATGACCTATACTACGAGTAATGGATAATAACCCGTGATGGTGAAGGTGTTCATCTTTAAGTACTTCGTTAATGACTAAAAACTTTTGGTCACCATTAAGCAGTTGGTGAAGATGATCGTAGTTTAACTAACCCGAAATTTGCTTCGGATTATCAATTGCAAATAAAAATGAAGTCAAGTTAGTGTGTTGGTATAAACATCCAAAGTTGAAATCTAGAGAAGCAGTATTTTACTTGATTTGGTCCACCTCCTAGCACACCCCGGTTGCTGTTTGATATAAAACCATTCAGGTTTTGGATCATCGGCCTTGCTGCTATATGGAATAAGGATAATTTTTCTCTTCGGAACTGATTCAAAGTAAGAGAAAGAGGGTGTCTGTTGGGTCCGATGCTTGAAGTTTTAAAAGAAGTGGACATCATCAAAGGTAGGGTCTATACCTAAAATCTCTTTATATGCTACGTACAAAGTGTATAAATAAGCGTAAGAGTTGGGATGTAACTGCATGGGGGCAATCCGCAACTGCCTTAAAAAATCAACGACAAATGGCGAGAAAGGAGGTATCGCTCCAACCATACATATTAATCTAGTGATAGCCATATATCCTTCGGGTGGATTATGGGGACGGTCTGTTTTTGAAGGAACCCTTGTGTCCCTCTGGAGGATACCATGCTTGAAACATATTTGTATAATCCTGTCGTTATCCATTGTTGATTCAATGGAATCTTTCAGTGTGTCAAGAATTATGGCATCCCTGAACTCATCGGGAGCTCGATTATCTCCAACACCTCCTTCTTCCTCCTCACTAAGAGAAACATCATCCCCAGAGGATGCTTCACTGTTATGCACTTCAATTTCATAGTCTGAGCCTTCATCATTCCATTCAGGATCCGAGGAAGGAGATATATCATCGAGAGTGAATTTCTCGGACGTCCCTGCAACTTCCTGCTTTCTTGCCAATCTAGATAAGCGTCTTTTTACCATATTTGCTAAACTATCGAAGAAACAATAACAGAAGTTAGAGTAAATTAGCCCATATCCCCCGTGCATATGTGTGAACTAAAGCGTGTACAGTGTGTGCAGAAGATGTAAAGTGAACACATGAAAGCATAATGTAAAGTTTTAACGAAGAGGTGATGTTCAGAATAGTTCTTTATATTCGTTCATGTTCATAAGGCACTATCCTAACTGTTCATGAAGTTGGAAGTTATGTCAAATATTGATTTAGCCAATTGGACAAAGTATTGTGCTGCGAGTTGGGTGGCTTCGGTTCGGTTCGGGTATACGTGACGGGATCGGATCGGAGGCGAAGTCATACTTTAGACAGAAGTTGACGTCCAACCGGATCGGTTCGGGAGCATGTTGTCGGAGCGGACTCGATGGAATTGAATACCAATGCCTCTTCTCCTTTGTTCTTTCCCCCGACCCGATCCGGTCAGCTGAGCCTCGTTGCCCATTTTCTGCTTTTTGCTCCGACCCGACTCGGTGGAGTAAAGCTTTGCTCTCTTCTTCCTCCATCTCCCATGCTTCCTCACCTGAACCGATTCCTCACACCCCTCATCTTCTTCTTCCTCCTCAATCACAAACAGCATTGAACCCATTCACCATCAAAAAATCCAATTAAGACTTAGCACCCATATACTACAGAATCCAATGATAAAACTCAACCCCATCTCCCGACGCCTCGAAGTGGTAGCAGAGCCACCAACGACGATGGCGAGGGAGGAGGAGGCTGTGACGTCGAAACCGAACTGTAACCATACCCAAATCAATCCCAAATCTTAATCAAAAGCAGTTACAGCGATGAGATTTAAGATTTCGAACTACCTAGGTGTTTAGTTTAGAGATCGAAACAAGAATTTTCGGGTTTTTTGAAGGTTAGGGTTTTAGTGAGCAAATTATGGGACGAGAACAATAAAAGAAAAAGGAAGGGGAGAAGTAAAGTGATGGGCTTATGTAGATTTGAGATTGCTTTTCGTCTTCCCGGCCCTAAATTTCACTCGGACCGAAGTTCAAGCCGGCCCACGCGTTCCAGCCCGTTGACTCAGTGCCAAACAAGAGAGGAGGAAAGGCCGTTCGGGTCGGAGTCTGAGCTGAATGGGACTTCCTAGCTTCCAAATTGAATTAATTCAAAGAAAAACAAAAATAAAGATAAAGATAGAGATAGAAATTACCTGAAAGGACCACTAGAAATCACAGAGAGTTCCCAGAATTGTTTATAAATGAAGAAAATAAATCATGCATTCTACGACACATATATAAGCGATAAAAGAAATGACTTCATGAAACAATGCGTCTTCGCAAACGAATAGAAACGATTTTTGACGGTTCAATTTCAAGGGCTAGTATTCAGACAACATCAAAGCACGCTCCATCTTCAACAGAAGCATCCTTTGAGGGGAAAAATGTTAGCCTACTTTGTGAACTAGGCTACACAAAGATGAACGATCAAGTATTAGAAAACAATCTGCCTAGAAACCGGATCATATCGGATGTAGTCAGAGAAAGGCAAAACAAGTCAAAGTGTGGAAAGACAGAATTTAAACCGGACCGGATCGGATAGGAATGCTCTGACCCGAACCCACCCTTTTTACAAACCCGTCCGAGCCGAACCGAAGACATCCATTTACTTCATGCCACGATCTCCTTAATATTCGGGATGGTTACACCCACGTTCACCCCACGATAGCCACTAACTTGATGTGTTGGCAACGCCAGAATTCAACTGGAGTAGCGGAGAGAAGGCTACGTAGCTCCGATCCGAACCGAATCTGGAAGAATTTCCGCCTATAAATAGACCCCCAAGGGTCATTTGAAAGGATCTTTTTGGCACTTTGAGAGCTTGAGCATCTGAGAAAACCGAATTTCAGAGCCTCTTATCAATTTAAATCATCATCTAGAGTGAATAAAAAAGATTATTGAGTGGATGTACATGTAAAATGAGTGAGATTGAGTGAATATCTTGTTGTACTTTCACCTACATCATCAAACAAAGTGATATAAAGTGGACGTAGGCCTTATAACGCCGAACCACTATAAATCTCGTGTCTTTTTCCTGTTTTTAATCTTATTTTATCAGAATTTTAGTCAATTTGGGTGTTAGAACCACTTTTTGGTCTAACATTTAATTAAAAGACATATCTTCATTCTAGTGCAAAGTCTTATAATTCATAATAATGTTTGACAAAACCAATACCAAACTAGTGAAAACTGATACCTAGTAACTGTTAAATTGTAAATCTTATCTAAAATGAAACCGATACCTCACCGATACTCACTATCTGTATAGAAAATATGATGCCTACAAAAAAAATTGATATCTATGTATAAATGAAACTAATACCCACTATCTATATAGAAAAAGGATACCTACAAAAACAGAAACAGATTCCTAAACATATACGAAACTGATACCCATCATCTGTTATAAAATAGGATACCTACAAAAACGTGAAACTAATACCAACTTTCTATAAACCATTGTTAAGGAAATAAACTGACACCTACAAATAACAAAAAAGATACTGTATTTATTTTTTGATCATAATATGTTACAATTATTTATGCTATTATATACTAAAAGTTAGTTTGTCTTTTTTATATTCTAAATATATATTAAGACTGATACACATCAAAATGTGACAAACATAACTACGAAATGACATCAACAATGGTAGTGAATAAAGTTTTAATGCACAAATACAAAATATTTCTTATATACACTGAATTACAACGAATATTAATTCTGATCAGAAAACCATAGTTGAGAAAGAGAAGGAATTGTTTAACATTTAGTTCTCATTCTTAGAAGTAATGGTGCAAGAAAACGAAGCATAAGTGATATTCTCGCCATTGCATTGTGAAGTCCAATGAACACTAGTAACTTTGACATATGGTACAATGCAATGGTCATATCTTGATTCTTTGTGCTTAAGAAGATCAAATGAGCAGAACGATCATAGTCTAAAAGATGCAATCAAACTGGCATGACATAATTCCCAAAATAATAAACTAAAATATATATTAATTTTAAAAAATTAATATCAATGTGAATCAATATTTTTTTTGTAGATAACTGAAGTTGAAGATATCATAGTACAACTCTGGAAAAAGCATATCATTCAGAACATGCAGCTAAAACTAGATGAAATGCACTAAGCAGACTATACGCCGCAAACTTTTGACACGTATTTTTTCTTTATTTATTCTTTATATAACACTATTTTAATTATTTGTCAGTGTTTGATTCTAGTATGTATAGATACTGATAGCGATAAAAAATGAAACAAAAAATCTATAAGAATAAATACCGATACCTACACAAATAAATGTTGATGCTAATATAATTACTAGTATGCATAAAAATGTTACCAGCTTCATGAAAACGATACATATGGCATTTAAATATTATCCATGCTTATCACATATATAACAACCATTTTTATATTCACTTGCACTCACTTATATGTTATAGGACTACGTTGTAAAAAACCTCTAAAACTACTATGTTATCCTTTATCACACAACATATATCTTGTTATTTTTGGTATAATGCTTATAGTGTAGAATCTTTGGAAGTATTTATGATTAACCTAATTCATATTCACTCATCTTGACAAAATGTTGAACTGTCTCTAGATTGCAAAAGCAAACCTGAATATGTAACAAATTATAATTAACTATAATTATATATATATATACACACACACACACACTCATGTACATAATAATTTAGTAAACTTCTCTCCATTAACGACTTTTTTTCCTTCATACAGAGCTGCGCAGTTATAGCTATTAATGCATTAAATGCGTCAGAGGCGCAAAAAGTCATAGTGAAGATAAAACGAGAAACTACGGGATATAGCCGATGACTCTAAAATAGCATATAATACTCATAATTAATATGTAAAAAAATTGAATGATAATTAACTGAAAAGTAAACATTCAACTTAACTATTATTGGTATATTCTTAATTTTAAATAAAAACACATGCAAAATATGTAAAAAATGTAAACTGTTATTAAACTTAGTTAAATTTAGTAAAATACTAGAGTATTTTTTATTTCTAAAAATATATGCTAAATAATCCAATTAGAAAAACTAATTTCATAATTTTTATAATGTATAAATGTTTGTTTTCAATTCATTTATTTTATAAAAATTATAGCAAGAAAAAAAAAGAAATATAGCGGAAATAACAGAATATATCAGAAATAAAGGAATATAATAAGGCTTAAAGAGGAAATGCTATATTAGAGGTTATCTTGAGAAAATCATAGCGGTAGTAATCCGCTACAGAATATAGCGCGGTTATAGTGAGGCATTAACTGCACAGATATAAAGTGGACTATGGGATATATGTTTTGATCATTGTCATATCATTAAGTACATCAGAAATCGCAATAAAAGTCCTCCAAAAGATATGTTGAGAGATATAACAAGCACAGTCTACGAAATATTAGCAGACATAGGGTACTACCGGGATCTAGTTGATTTTATGTCAAGCCCTAATGACAAGAGAAAATGAAGTGAAGGTTTATGTAGTGCTGAAGTAGAGGTCTATGAATTTCATGAAAATTATACATTTGGTATTGCTGTCTTACAGATGAAAAGACCTTGTAGGATCGATTAATATGGAAGTATGTGTATTATACTAAATGCGGAAGTTCTAATAGATGATTAACTAACTTGTTATATGCAAGTAAATATTTAACGAGATAAATGTATAGAACTGATATCACAGATAAGCAGTGTAAAAGTAGTAAGTAAAAGTAAAGACACCAGGAAATTTTGTACTAGTTCAGAGCACCCTTCTACATCCAATCCCTAAGATACTTTTAGGCCTTTCACCCCTATTTCACTTGGAGTAACAAGTCTCTACTACCGTTTCATGACTTCTTTTCACCTAGACATTACCAGCCAGGATTTGTCTGCCTGGAATCACTTACAGGACTTCACCACCTTAATTGCCTTCAGGATTTTATATCGCCTTTGTAGGACTTTGTTACAAGAGTATAGATAATTCGTTTGTGTTCTAGTACAACATTGATTTGCCACAAACGAAGTACAATATCCTATAATTGTCTCCTCGAGTTTATAGATTGAGAAATGTGAGCAAGTGGAGATAGAATAGGATTTCAATCTCGTTTGAATTCAAACGACGTTTAAATTCAAGCGACGTTTGAATTCAAATGATGTTTGAATTATATGATCTCAAAATTCAAAGAGATATAGAAAGCAAGAATTAAGCACTTAGAATGAGCAAGAACTTGAATTCAATAGAGTAGATAAGAATGAGATCAAGGTGTTCTGAGATGTTGTTATTGCAAGTATATATAGTGGGTAAAGAGTTACAACTGCAGGTGAAGATTCATGGCCGAAATCAGAGGTTGCATCCTTTGAGATCAAAGAAAACTCTTCAGAAAAAGTCATGTCTCTTTAGAATATGATAGTTGGAACTCAGTTCAGTCGACCGAATATTCATAGTCATTCGACTGAATCTAGAAGCAAATATTTTTTTTCCATACGTTCAAATTCAGTCCACTGAATAGGTATATTTAGTCGAGTGAATCTAAAACATGCACACAACTTTCATGTGCACACATATTCAGTCGATTAAGCTGGTTAAACTAGTCCACTGGAAAATGTATTTTCTAGATTCACTTGTATATATATTAAACTTTTGAGAAATTTAAAAATAAAAACTTCCAAAGATATCTTAACATTATAATCTAAGACTAGACTCTACTTAATATAAATAACTAAAATACTTCTAGAGCCTTTTGTCGTGTTTGCGAGACATCTTGTTGAGTTGGTTATTCATCTTGTCATTGATCAAAATCTTGTGATTCAACATTCTCTCCTGTTTTGATTGATGACAATACTTGAATAGGATGTGTGCAAATGCTATATAATCCCCTATGACTTTATGCTTTCTCCCTTGAATGTTTTCTTTATTCTGCATTCTTTTGTTAGCACACATACGATTCCCCCCCCCCCCTTTTTTATTGACAAAAAGGAGATATTTATGATATATTCTTATCAAATATATTTAGATATCATGTACACACCAATAGTTTAAAATATATGTCTACGCGCATGTGTGTATTAGCATATGTGACATAGTGTAGGGCACATGAATTATTTCTATAAACACATTCATAACATAGTATAACATATCATGTTCACACATAATAAGTACATACCTATAGTAGTCATAAAAGAATATTTACAAACCCACTGTTTCCAGCCAAAAGATTACTTAAAAGTGTTTTAGAATTAAAAACCAAAATAAGGATAAATTAAGATCATTCCTTTAGATTTTCCCCTCCATCCGTTGCTGGTTCATCTCCTTCCTTATCTCCAGCTTCTTTATCCTTGTCCGAATCATAAGATCCCCAATATGTGCCATGAGTGGGATCAAAATCTAGTATCTCAGTGGAATTAGAGTAGAATTGAAGACTTCAAGTGTTATCATTGAGCTTTGAAATTATAATAGTGTCTATCAAATCACAAATAAATAATTCTTCTAGTAGAACGCTTGCATCTCACGCTCTACATACATAGTACACAAATAAAACCGCGGGCGCTTATTGGAGATTAGATTCTGACTATGACAAGGTATGGAACCACCTGCCAATAGCGTATCTCTAGAGGGGAGTACACTGGGTTCAACATAAACATCTTGTATTCTCTTGAATGTTCCGAATATATTGTCACCTAATGGTTTTAAGGGACCATCGTACATCCACGGAGATACAGAAACGAAAAGAAGAACAAATAAGGAATTTCTCTAGATGATGACAATACACCCTAATGAGAGCGACCCACATAGCCATGATGTCTGCCCGATTTTTGTCATTTCCCGTTTGTGTGGCTTGAGGTCATAACTAATCATAAGATAAATCACGTCTTTATTTACTTTGAACGCCACGTCGTCGTCTTCATTTACTTTGAATGCCACATCGTCATACCTGCCAAATCACAAATTGATTTCCCCAAAAATACCACGGGTATAAAGATAAGAGAAACGAATTCCTCCGCCACTAACGTAAGTATGTTTGAAGAGATCAACTTACGTGATCTATTAGATATACTTTGTCAGACATTCATCCATATAAGTTGCCCTGGGACTAGACAAACCAAAGGCACTGTCCTATAAACTGAACAGCCCTTGCATAAAACTCCGCCTTCAATCATCTTTGGTATATTTGATTCGCAACGTTATGCCCATACGGAGTGGTTTTCAGATAATAAGCATGATCCTGGTCTCTCCGTATTGACAACGAAAAAGTGGTCAGAAACTTCGATAGCCGGTTATTTAACTATCAAAGGAAAACATACATACAAACAACGGTCATATTTCCAAATGGAAATCTTACCGATCAATCATCAATCAGTACTGTGCCCCTTTAAATAGATTTATCAAAAAAACCATTTCATTTACCAATTCCCTTTCAATGTCTTTTCCCAATATTTCTTAAAACTCTTTCAGCCTTACACGATCCTCAGAAAATATTTTCCATATATTCCCAACTTCTTATCTTCTATATTTAGAAATATATGTTACTAACATTGGTAAACATTTCCATTTCTTCTATTCATGCATCACTATCTGTCAACGTCCATCAGTCCCTAACCGTAAACTAGTAAGAGAACAACTTCCTAAGTATTAGCCCCGAAGACCAAAACTAACATCAGATCAACACCTAGAAAGCCGTTCAACTTAACCAGTCTGAAGTCAGTTTCTAATTTCCTTAACTTCATCTGAACCTGCAAAACGTTTGATTCTAAATCATTATTTACTTTAAAATGTGAATATTATTTTTCTATAGAAATCTGGACTCATTTTATTAAATCAAATCTTGATTTAAATAACAAATATCATTACAGTTTAAAATCCCACTTATCTTGTTATTTTATAAACCCATACTTCATTTTACATTTCATAAACTCATTTTATAAGTTATAACTAGGATGAGACCCATGCTTCGCACACGGCGGTTGTGGCTACCGACTTTAAGTTATAATTTAAATCTCGATTTCCTATCCGATTACAAATCCGAATATTTATTATCTCATCAAATCCCAAATTTCATTTTATATATAATTTACAAGAATAAATTATTTTTATATTATGCGATATAGTCGAATTATAATTGTAGATCCTTACGGATTTATTGCAAACCTATTTCATTTCGAACATCGAAATACTTCCATCGCTTTCCTTTGAAAACAAATCCCAATTCCCTTTTAGTTTATTCTTAGATTTATATTTTAAATTTACTTAATAACCATTATTTCATCCCACTTATAAACGTCGTTAATAAATCAAATCACTTGTTTTAATAGAATTAAAACAACTTATTATATTCTAGCCAATCGAAACTCAATTTCTAATTTTTAAGATAAATTATTCTTTTTAAAGCCTAATTTCCTTTCCCATATATTCAAACATATTTCATGGTATTTAAAATACCAATTATTTCATATCAGTGTTATTCAAACATCCCAAAACATACTCAATAATCAACTCACATCTTATAATGCAATATATGAAAAACAATAATATAATTGTTGACGAACCCAGTTGGATTCCTCTAACCTATTTCCCTGCATTTACAGATGTTAATCAATGTAACAACACTGATTTCATGCCAATATGAAATATTATAATAAATGGGATCAATA
The DNA here is from genome assembly GCA_030737875.1 of Allium sativum. Classification (NCBI taxonomy): domain Eukaryota; kingdom Viridiplantae; phylum Streptophyta; class Magnoliopsida; order Asparagales; family Amaryllidaceae; genus Allium; species Allium sativum. Next base: position 16,559,359 of record CM060922.1, on the reverse strand, counting down.
TTTAACTAACGGCTTATATATATAACTATATCAAAGATTTCAACCAATTAATAAGCAATTCATCCAAATAGCCATCACACACAGCATTCAATCATTTTTATCAATATTAGATAATGTTTATAAAATTATAAAACCGGACAGAATTAGTGAGTTTACTCACCTTGTTCGTTACTTGTTGAATAACGATTGACGTTCGATTAATTGTATCCAATGTTTAATTCTATCTAAAATTGTAATGATCTCCAAATCACTCCAAACTGGTTCCAGTACGTAGCCTGCGACCAGACAATCCCAACGGATCCAAATTTGCAAATTTCTGATAACGTATGAAAGGAATATCACATTTATAAGTTCGTATGTTATTAATTATAAAACTAAAATAAATAAATAAAATTTGGCCTCACACTTTCTCCTCAACCGGCCCACCTAAGCCTCAGCCCAACCCAACCTTTTCCTCTTCTTCCCAAAATAACTCTAGTAACCACTCACCAAAAGGAAATGGCCATTTTCGCACCCAAGTACCTTCATTCCGTCATCCATTCTTAACGAAAATTTCCCAAACCACTTCCATCGTCACCCTCTTCGCCTTCTCTTCGATCTCATTGCCACCAACTCTAGTTCCAACCGTCAATGCAAATCGCGTCCTTGTACACACAGCGCGCTGTATCCAAAACTTGCACTTCTTTTTATTTCTAAAAAAAATCTACAAAAACAAAGTAGCTGTAAAATCCTACCAAGATCTTGAATCAATTACTCATTCCCCATCTAAACGCCTCTATGGATCGAGATCTGCGAAACCTACCCTACTGTTGAAAAAGTCGAACTTCTAACGGTTCACCGAGTCGCTCGAAATTGGTTTGAAATTGATGCCCATCCTCTTGTGATTACATAAATATATATATATCATGATTTTTAAGGATGGATTTCATTTGTTTTTTATTTTTATTTTTCCTTGTGATATACAGAGGAACGGGTTTGCTGAAACGAGATCGAAATTATGCATCCTATTTATAATCTTCACGATCCGTGGGTGCCAAGGAAGTAGGGTTAATGTATATTACTTCATCTTCAGGGTTTAGCTTCATAAATGGCTGATAGGCATGTGGGAGTACTGTTCTTCTTAGTTTTTGAAAGGGGAAGGCAATACACTTCACTGCCAATGAAATACATACATATTATATTATATTTTATTTTATTCTCTTTGTTGATTTGAAGCCTAGGTAAGTGATATTTGGTTTGTACGTTTTCCTTGATGGCCTCAGTGCTTGTTTTCCATGTTTGCTATTAGGTAGGCATACAGGCTACGCCTAATACACTTGGGTTGGCATTTTTCTTCTCCATCATGTGTCTGTAGAAGTGTGTTATCCCATCACTAGGCCTGTGGTTTGCATGTTAGTATAGGATAGGTTGAGGCTTAAGAATGAAGTTTGTAGGTTATGTGCATGAACAAATATCAACGTAAAATCAAAAGCTCCCATAAAATATCCTTCTTAGCACATTGTTTGGTTACTGCAAAACCATCATTCTTCAACGATCACATGCGTAGTCTAAAAGGAGGATATGGAGTTGAAACTATACCCAAAGATGAAGACTTCCCATTTCGTATGATTTTAAGTTTTAAGTTATAAAAATTAGTATACCCTGTCACATAGAATTCTATTAGTATGTGGACAACAATAAAAATACGGTCGCGTCGAGGGATGTGTCACGATTCCTAAAATATAATAAAATAGACAAGTTAATTTATTCTGTGAAGTCCCAAAAATACCAATACAGGGTGCATAATACGTCAAATGAAAAGTTGCTTATTTTCCAAAGTAAAAATTACAGAAATTTTTTGAAAATTAACTTATAACTATGTCTAAAAGGATTTGTCCAAATTCTAAACCAATATTTAATTATAACGAAATATTTCGTTGCGGTTTATAAATGATTCCATAGCGACTATTTGAAAATTTGATCTGGCCATAGCTTACAATATTTAAGACGAAATCTCCATTTTTTCTCTTCTATTAGAAAAATATGGTTCAATAGATTACAATGTTTCTTGTATCAAAGAAATCCGACTTATAACGAATACTGTACACTCAGTTGGAGTTGTAAACGTAATATTACGAATTACCGCAATGTTACGAGCTCGATTTATAATTATATTATAATTAATACATTCAACTGTTGTTTAAATAATATATTCATCATTAAAATAATTAAACAAATTAATTATTATGTTGCTAATACCCGGGACGTTACATTCCTTCCCCCTTTTTAACAGCCCGCATTTACGTATCGGAGGATCGTAAAATATTTTTATTTTGTTTTCGGAGGGTTGGATCATTCTCACCTTTTGGTATGTTATTTATGGGATGTAAGACATGTCCATAAGTTTTACAATTTTCTTTGTGACCGTTTTGCCCCTATCAGTCTTAAACAGGGCATAACTTTTGAATCTGGTCGAATCAGAGGGTGAGACCTATGACATTGAAAAGTAAATGACGATTCTCTATTGGTCACATTAAAGTTTTGGTTCAGCGGTGTGGGAGATATCGCTGTTTTAAGGTTTTACAGTTGGCTACTCAGGTTTGGTATGCTTTAATGAGCTGATTTGGAGAGGCCCATTAGTGGGCTGATGGGAGGCTATAAATAGGGGATAGGGGAGGTGGGAAAAGGTTGGCTTCTCTCATTTCCTCATTTTGAATCCTCCATTCCCTCCATTCTCTCCACTTCTCCACCATTAAAATCTACATCTACATAGAAGGAAATCGAAGATCCACACCATTTGAGACTAGATCTACAACGTTTCAAGCGAGAGTTCATCGTATTAAGGAGTTTGGATCAAGTTCCTTGCTGTTCGGATCTAGATCTATACGTTTTTGAGTTGTTCAAAGGATTTGGTGAGTGATTTACATCTCTCATTCGGATTCATGAAAGTATATGAGTTTTTGGATGTTAATTTCATCATTTTCATGATATTTTCCTTAGATATACACCATGTTAAGTTTATATTACATACGAATCACCCTAGGATCAGATCTAGATAATTTAAATGGTTAATTTTATGATATCTCATAAGTTTTGCAAGTTAGATCCATATTTGAGTTCGTATGTTCATTTTTTTTCTTGTTTTTGGTGAAATTTATATGATTTTGATGGAAATCGTTAGATTTGTGCCGTTAGTGATTTCATAACATGTTTTGGTCATATTGGATGAATTAGATGATTGGATTTCGTCGATATAGTCGTTTGGCGAAGTTTTTGGTCAAAACAGTGTTTGCTACAGTACCGATCGGTCATGTTGCAGTGTTTTGCTATAGTGCGGGTTGCTATAGTACCGACCGGGTGCTACAGTGCGGGGTGCTACAGTGCCGACTAGGTGCTACGGTGTGGGGTGCTACGGTGCGAGGTGCTACAGTACCGACCGGCTGCTACAGTGCAGGGGCTACAGTACCGATCGGTCATGCTACAGTACCGCTTGGTCATGTTGCAGTGTTTTGCAACAATGCGGGAGTGCTACAGTACCGACTGGGTGCTGCAATGTCAGGTGCTACATTACTGACCGAGTGTTACAGTGCGGGGGCTACAGGACCGACTAGGTGTTACAGTACCGACCGGTGTGCTACAGTGTCCTGCTACAGTGATTTCTACTGTGTGTGACGCGGTGATGTGAAGTGTTCGTTGCTAGTCGTAATGCAACAGTGTGATTACAACTCAAAGGTGCCCTGAGTTAGTAAACAGTCGTGATTGATAACGAATGGAGATGTGAAGGCCGAGATATTATCGTTGTCGTAGGTTCTAGCAGACTCAAAGAAGGGGTACAGTAGAGTCATTTAAAAGACCGGTTGTAGGTCAAGTGCCCTGGGTATCATTGAAAGGCCAAGGTACGTATCGTTGAAAGGAGTACGAAGTTTTGCTAGAATCAGGGTTACCATTAGCCCTTGACATATGGCAAGGTTGGCCGTCATACGATTAACGGTGGTTTCGAGGCAAGGATGGCAGTGATAGTCAGAGTCAGTCATGGATGCTTGGTTGCTTTGCTAATCTTACGCAGACTATTCGACGTCAAGGGAGTGCTGCTTGGGTGCTAGTCTGATATTGGTTTTGGCCTCTGGGGCTTGTACTTGAGGGGGTGTCAAACTTGATTCAGATGGTTTACGTAAGACATACTTGGTTTCCATTGAATGTTGGTTGAGTTGTTGTGCCATGGATGAATAGTTGATCTGATTGCCATGGATGAGTTGAGAGTTCCTTTGATTGTTTGGATTGTAAAGGCTATCACTGTCGGGTATGGGGAAGGCAGTTGTGGGTTCTTCTCTGGAGTTTTGGTAGATGGATTTGTTTATCTACCTTTCTCATATACTTTACTGATGATGTTTGTCGACTGTTTTATCGCTCACTAAGACTATTGTCTGACTCAAGGTTTTATGTTTCCTCTTATTAACTTGGGTTGTTCATCCGGTTTTGGATGGGCAGACTAAGTAGCAGGTTTTAGGTGATAACTTGGTGAGACAACGATGCTGATCGATGGTGAGCAGGAGGCTTACGTACCAGTTTTATTACTATGTAGTATTTGTTCCGCTGTTTGTTTTGAGTGTTGTAGTGAGGCAAAGTTGTATAAACACTTTTGTTACTATCCGGGTGTATGGATATTACTTTCTAGTTGATATGAAAGCTTGGTGTTTTCTGCTTCACTAATATTGCATGTTGTATATGTCCTATATGTTCTATTATATTTTATCCATGTGTGGTGAGTTATACGACAGGTTTCGATTATGTTTACCTACTATGATGATCGTCCATGGCAGCCTGGCACACCTTTCAGTGCATTATTCCTCTTGTTAAGTGTCGGTGCTATGGGCGGTCGTCACATTTGGTATCAGAGCTCTGGTTAACGATTTCAGCCAAAGTTCAAGGACATAATAACGTATGAGAGGCGTACTTGTAGATTTCGATGGATGTATACTATATATATTAGCATATATAGTAGTAGCGTATGAAATCTTTAGTAGTTTTTCTTGGAAATGGCTAATCATTCTAAGTTGCGGATTTAGAATGAGTCGTCATACAACAAGGCGTACTACTAGGGAGGGAGCTGGTTCTGGAGGGGGTAATGGCTATATACCAGACTACCCTGCCATGTTTGAAGCCATGATGGAGGCATTCATGCGAAGGGTGCCCACTCCAGAAGCAGTTGCGGTAGATGTAGGGGTGCAGTTTCAGGTACCCAGACCGGTGGATTTTGCAAAGCTGCGCAAGGACTATACTTCTCTCGAAGGAAAAACGTTCAAGGGGACAGAGCCAACAGAGGAGGTTCAGAGATGCTTAGAATCGTGTGTCCGTATCTTTGGAGACTTGGGCATCGATGATGCTACAAAGAGGAAGCTAGCATCAAGGCAGCTACATGGTAGAGCCATGGATTGGTGGGGCTCAATTACTCTTGCGACTCCAGAGGATGAGATTACATGGGATTAGTTCAGAATCCAGTTCGAGACTAAGTTCATATCCACCACTCAGAAGTCCGTTCTCTTCATAAAGTTTGTAGAGTTGAAGCAGAATGTGAGGCCAATTTTGGAGTATGTTTCTGACTTTGAAGCTCTGTCTAAGTATGCTCGTTCCTGCAATCCATACCAGAAGAATGAAAAGTTTGTGCTAGGCTTGGACAAGCATATGGGGAGCCATTGGTGGATCTTCTTGACGATCCATATGAGAAGATTATTGAAAAGGCTGTTCGACATGAAAGCTTGTTTACTAAGCAAGAGGAAGTTGTTGTTGCCGCAACTAAGGAAGCTCCAAAGCCACAGCAGGGTGGTAACAACAATAAGAAGAGGAAGTAGCAACAGAAAAGGAAAGATGGCAAGAAGAAGCCTAAGAGTGAGGTGACTTGCTTTAACTGCCAGCAGAAAGGTCATTTTGCTAATGAGTGCAAGAATCCCAAAGCTAAGAAGAAGTGCTTCAAGTGTGGAAAACCTGGACATGAGAAGAAGGATTGTCCGGAAGCAGCTAAGGCAAAGCAGATTGTGAAGGCTTATGCTTTGGAAGCCGTGCCGTCTTCTTCAAGCGGTCCTTCTGCAGAGGAAAAGGGTAAGGGTGTCGTCGTCCAAGGTACTCTTTCTGTTAAAGGTGTTTCGTTTCGAGTGTTGTTCGACACTGGAGCAACACATTCTTTCATTTGTAATGAGCTTGTGTGCCGCTTGGGTTTGGAACCCGAGATTTGTGATAGACCGTTGATTGTGACTAATCCAGTTAGGGGTTCGTCCATTTTGTGCATGTTATGTCATGGTCCGGTGTTGTCGAGTCTTGGTTGCTCTTTTTTGTGTGATTGCTTTGTTCTTAACTTTGTTGGGTTTAGGATTATCCCGGGCATGGATTGGCTCAAGAGATATGCGGAAAGAGTGAATTGCGAGAAGCTAGAGGTGAGAGTCGGGGATGTGGAAGGGTGAAAGGTGTTGATTAGATGTAAGCCCGAAGACGGGGTCTCCGTAAGCTATCTATATTCGCTTGTGATTCCACGGGAAGACTTGTCATCTGTGCCAATCGCTTGTGAATTTGAAGATATCTTTGACGAGGTAAAAGGGTTGCCGCCACATCGTGAGATTGAGTTTAGAATCAATTTGGTCGAGGGTGCTAGACCTATCATATTACCTCTTAGGAAGATGGCGCCTAAGGAACAGTGGGAGTTAGAGGTGCAAGTTCATGATCTTTTGAAAAGAGGATTCATTCAGAGAAGCCTATCTGAATGGGGTGCACCGGTAGTGTTTGCAACCAAGGCTGATGGATCCCTAAGGTTGTGTGTTGATTATCGTGAGCTGAACAAGGTGACCAAGAAGAACAAGTATCTGTTGCCAAGGATAGATGACTTGTTCGATCAGCTTCACGAGGCTAAAATGTTTTCTAAGATGGATTTGGCAACGAGGTTTCACTAGTTAAGGGTGGCAAGGGATAGTGTACCAAAGACAACTTGCAGGACACCATCTGGTTTCTTCGAATGGTTGGTGATGCCATTCGGGTTGACTAACGCACCAGCGTAATTTGTGGATCTTATGAATAGAGTTTTCAGAGATCAATTGAACAAGTGCGTGCTTGTGTTCGTGGATGATATTCTGGTTTATTCTTGGAACGTGGAAGAACACAAGACACACTTGCGAGTTGTTTTGGAAGTTCTGCGAAAGCATCAGCTGAAGGCTAATTTTTCAAAGTGTCACTTCTGGAAGGAAGAAGTGAGGTTCTTAGGCCATGTTGTTTCTGGAAACAGAGTAGCGGTTGATCCGCTAAAGTGGCAGCAATCCAGGACTGGGATAGACCTAAGAATGCGACGGACGTGAGAAGTTTTCTTGGATTAGCAGGATATTACCGACGGTTTATCAAGGACTTCTCCAAGATAGCTGCACCGTTAACAGGATTGACGAAGAAGAACCAAGTGTTCACATGGAATGCAAAATGTGAGCAAGCTTTTGGAATCCTGAAAGAGAGATTGACGAGTGCACCTGTATTGACCATTCCGAGTGGGAATGAAGAGATGGTAGCATACACTAATGCATGTGGTACTGGACTTGGAGCAGTGCTGTTACAGAAAGATAAGGTTGTGGCCTACGCGAGTCGACAGCTGAAGCCGCATGAAAGGAATTACCCAACTCATTATTTAGAGTCGGCAGCGATAGTGTTTGCTCTGAAGATGTGGAGACATTACGTACTGGGAGTTCGAGTCGAGTTGTTTACGGATCACAAGTCGTTGAAGTATCTCTTCTACCAAAAGGATTTGAATCTTCGGCAGCAAAGGTGGTTAGAGTTTCTGGCATTTTATGATTTTGGTATAGCCTACACTCTTGGCAAGGGAAACGCAGTTGCAGATGCGTTGAGTCGAAGACATGCAGGGTTGGGTGCTATTTTCCCGAAATGGAAGAGCCTAGAGTTTTTGGAAGGATTTGAATTCAGACTACGGTGTGAGTTGGATCCTGAAGTGTTCGCAAGCTTATCGATAAGACCTACTCTTATTGGAAGGATTGGTGAGAGCCAGAAGCAAGATGCAAAGCTTGTCGAGTTTATCCAAAAGTTGGGGCCATAAAGTAAGGAGTTCGAGGTCGATCGAGAGAGTTGGCTTCGAAAACAAGGATGATTGGTTGTTCCTGATATCAACGGATTGAGAGAAGAGGTTCTGAGGGAATGACATCACTCGAAGTTGATGATTCATCCTGGTGGAAATAAGATGTATCGGGACATGAAGCGAACCTACTACTGGGAAGGGATGAAAAGAGATATCGGAAAGTTCATTTCCAAGTGTACGAACTATCAGTTGGTGAAAGCTGAACATAAGAAGCCGAGTGGATTGCTTCAGCCATTAGAAGTTCCTACGTGAAAATGGGAATAGGTATCGATGGATTTTATCGATGGATTACCTAGGACAAGAGCATGAAATGAAGGGATTTAGGTCATTGTGGATCGCTTGACCAAGAGTGCAAGGTTCATTCCTGTTAGATCAACTAGGAAGACATCGAAGTTGGCTGAGCTTTATATCAAATAGATAGTCAGATTCCATGGTATCCCAAAGAGTATCGTTAGTGATCGAGATCCATTGTTCATAGGTGGATTTTGGAAGAGTTTACAAGAAGCTTTGGGAAACGAGTTGTGTTTGAGTATAGCCTATCATCCCCAAACTGATTGTCAGACTGAGAGAGTCAACCGAGTTTTGGAAGATTTCCTAAGGGCTTGTGCCTTGGATTTTAGGGGATCGTGGGAAGACCATCTGCATCCAGTAGAGTTTGCATATAATAATAGTTACCAGTCAAGCATTGGGATGGCACTATACGAGGCGCTGTATGATAGACCATGTAATTCTCCGGCATGTTGGTTAGGTTCTTGGGCCAGAGATGATAAGAGAAACCCCTACCGATATAGTGGATCCTACCGATCGACTAGAATTCATAAACCACTCAACTAACAAATCTCCAAAATATAAAACCATTTTTAATCAATCTACAAATACGCTCACTCAATATATACACTCGACTCAATCTAAGGTATTGCTAACCCAATCTATATCGAGTTACGCCACTGAGCCAAGGTAATCACTTAACCTTTAGCTCTGATACCACTGTAACGACTCAAGGATTTTCAACCCCGAAAATCGACACTAAACACCATGTCGACTATTCAAGAATCGGAAACACCAGATCATTAATAGAAATAAGTTAGAAGCTGATAATAGAAAGAAAGAAAGTTAGAGGGTGATAATAGAAAGAAAGAAAGTTAGAATAGAAGAAGTAAAGGAAGAAGAACATAAATATCATGGAGTCAGAGTAAACATGAATCTCACATCGGACGAATAAAATATAATATATAACATAACTTTGGAATACAAACTGTATTTGTACTTATATACATTATCAGAGCACAACACATATATCACAATGGAAATAAACTCTACATATATCTAACGTTGAAGCATCATGCTCCAAGCTCCTCCAAGTATATCTGAAAAATCCCAACTACTTGACTGTCCGTACAAATTTGGGCACCCAGGAGTTTAGGGTAAAACAAAACAAAATAAACTACGGGTCATTCATGGGACTGGTGTGCTCCAAACATTTTGTTTAATTTTTATAAATCCTTTGAAATAAAGGATAATTGTAAGACTGATCTACGCATAAATATGGATGGTTTTTACCTTACTATAACCCAAAACATTTTTGAAATCATATCTTATCTGATATTATAATAGTGTCTATCAAATCAAAAATAAATAATTCATCTAGTAGAATGCTTGCATCTCACGCTCAACATACATAGTATACAAACAAAACCGCGGGCGCTTATTAGAGATTGGATTCCGACTATGACAAGGTATGGAACCACCTGCCGATAGTGTATCTCTAGAGCGGAATACACTGGGTTCATCAAGAACGTTTTGCAACCCAGCCATACATGATCGTCAATTCATTTCTCTTGAATATTCCGAATATATTGTCAACTTACGGTTTTAAGGGCCCATCGTACATCCGCGGATATACAGAAACGAAAAGAAGAACAATAAGGAATTTCTCTAGATGATGAGAATGTTCCCTAATGGGAGCGACACACATAGCCATGCTGCCTGCCCATTTTTGTCATTTCCCGGTTGTGAGGCTTGAGGTCATAACTAATCCTAAGATAGATCATGTCTTTATTTACTTTGAACGCCACGTCGTCGTCTTTATTTACTTTGAATGCCACATCGTCATACCTGCTGGATCACAAATTGATTTCCCTAAAAATACCACGGGTATAAAGCTAAGAGAAACAAATTCCTTCACCACCAACGTAAGTACGTTTAAAGAGATCAACTTGCGCGATCAATTAGATACACTCTATCTGGCATTCGTCCATATGAGTTGCCCTGGGATTGGACTGCAAACAAAACAGCCCTTGCATAAAACGCTGCCTTCAACCGTCTTTGGTATATTTGATTCGTAATATTTTGCCCATACAGAGTGGTTTTCAGATAATAAGCCTGATCCCTGTCTCTTCGTATTGACAACGGAAAAGTGATCAAAAACTTTGATAGCCAGTTATTTAATTATCAAAGGAAAACATACATACAAACAATGGTCATATTTCCAAATGAAAATCTTACCGATCAATCATCAATCAACGATGAGCCGCTTTAAATAGATTTATCAAAAAAATCATTTCATTTCCCAATTCCCTTTCAATATCTTTTCCCAAATATTTCTTAAAAATCGTTTAGCCTTACACGATCCTCGGAAAACAATTTCCATATATTCCCAACTTCTTATTTTCTATATTTAGAAATATATGTTACTAACAGCGGGAAACATTTCCATTTCTTATATTCATGCATCACTATCTGTCAACGTCCATCAGTCCCTAATCGTAAACTAGTAAGAGAACAACTTCCTAAGTATTAACCCCGAAGGCCGAAACCAATATCAGATCAACACCCAGAAAGCCGTTCAACTTAACCAGTTTGCAGTCAGTTTCTAATTTCCTTAACTTCACCTAAATCTGCAAAACGTTTGCTTCTAAATCATTATTTACTTTAAAATGTGAATATTATTTTTCTATAGAAATATGGACTCATTTTATTAAATCAAATCTTGAATTAAATAACAAATATCATTACAGTTTAAAATCCAACTTATCTTTTTATTTCATAGATCCATACTTCATATTTCATTTCATAAACTCATTTTATAAGTTATAACTAGAATGAGACCCGTGCTTCGCATATGGCGGTTGTGGCTACCGACTTTAAGTTATAATTTAAATCTCGATTTCCTATTCGATAACAAATCCAAATATTAATTATCTCGTCAAATCCTAAATTTCATTTTATATATAATTTATAAGAATAAATTATTTTTATATTATGCGACATAGTCAAATTATAATTGTAGATCCTTATGGGTTTATTGTAATCCGATTTCATTCCGAACATCGAAATACTTCCATCGCTTTCCTTTGAAAACAAATCCCAATTCCCTTTTAGTTTATTCTTAGATTTATATTTTAAATTTACTTAATAACCATTAATTAATCTTATTTATAAACGCTGTTAAGTTTTTCTATACACCCATCATTAAATTAAGTCAAATATAGTTGAATGTTAAAGATAATTACCAAGAGGAAATAATCTGATTTTTTAGACAGAAAATTGCAAGCAATACAAAATATATATAATTACATATTTGGTTGAAGTCAATAAGAAGTCAATAATTTGATTGACATGCAAAATGGAGATCTTAATCACCATCCAAATGAATAAACAAATTTTATATCATAACTTGAATAAAAATTGATGTATATAGCTAAAAATATAACCACAAAGTATTGTAATTGTTGGAAATGAATGAGCAAGAGAAAGAGGGATTTTGGAAGAAGAGAGAGGAAACCAATTTCTTGTCCCATATCATGAAATATGAGTACCCACTGTTCTATAATCTTATATAAATAAAGGAGAAGAGGGCTAATATTGTGATGGCTAAGCCAAGACACAATATCTTATAAGTGTCAAATTGGGCCTAGTGCCTTGGGCTCTTGTGGTCATGACACAATATTATATTGACGTCAACTTAGGCTTAGTGTCAAATTGGGCTTAGTGCCTTGGGACTCTTGGGGTTCATGACACAATGTCATATTAGTGTCAAAAATTGGGCTTTGCGCCTTGAGACTTTTGGGGTCTCATGGTTAAATAGGCCTCGCTGATTACAGCTTGGTCCTATTGGGCTGAAATGAGTTATTTTTTATCATTTTTGATCTGCCCAGTCCCTTCAATTGAAGGGATAAAGTCGTTTCATCTTAAATGCGCACGCACATTCATGCACCGCTTGGGTAAAGGTGTTGGATCTAGATTAACCCTAGAGGGGGGCGAATAGGGTTTATCACAGTTTTTCGCTGAGTTAAAAAAAATTGATGGAATATTAAAAAATAAACAGATCATAGAATGCAGCAGAAATAAAAAGAAGAAAGGAAATAACACATAGAGATAACCAGCTTCAGCAAAATCTTTCCTACTGCTGCATTCCTAAGGTTTCTACTAGGTGATAGAACAGATCCCGCATACAAGACCATGTACACTCGCGACTCTCCCTCCTATTCTAACCTTACGGTCAAAACCCTAGACTGATCTAATCCCCTAGATCAGATTTCCCCTAGTTCTACAAACACTAGTGAACTGCCAGTTAAACCCCTAACTGGTTCTCCCTAGATTTTTACAGAATCTATAAACTGTTTGGACAGTTTACAAATGAAAATTAAAACAGTACAAAAAAAAATAAACCCTAGGAGTTTAAGAAAAAGGGTCATCCTATGGCTTAGGCCATCACAAATTAGGTCGGCCCGCTCCTTTCAATTTCCCGATTTCCTTTTTTTCTTTATTTCTCTGGGAAACAAAAATGGCGGCGGCGATTTGGGAAATTTGGCTAGGGTTTCTCTCGCTCAAATCAAAGCTTGAATTTAACTGCTGGAAAGGATTCAGTCTTTGATGAACCTCAAGATGTGTTGTTCTTCATCGATTGATTTGTCTTGACTTTGGACTAAAATCGATTAGTGAGTAATTTAAAATATGAATTCTCTGTATGCTCTTCTACTGGCTGCTTTGAATTTTTATTTCCATTTTTTTTAAATTTGCCGATGAGGAAGAGGTGTTATGTAGGGTTAAGAAAACCCTAATTCTCTGATTTCCATCGTAATTGACTTGCTGATTTATTTGTTGATTTCCCCTTTTGCTTGCATGATTTTTGCTTATGAAACTAGACATAATATTCGACCTTGTTTTGTACTGCATTGATTGTAAAAAAAAATCCTAATTGATATGTGTTGAATCTGATCGATTTAATGACCCTGTAAATTCTTTGATGCCATACTTGACTTCAATCGGATTTGAAAAACTTCTTACGTGTGCCATATCTAAAAAAATGCAGTGTCCCTTGTGTGTATTTGGAAAGAAATACAAATTGATTTCTAGGCCATGAACACATATCATATTGAATTTGATTTGAGCCGAGTTGCCCAAAAATTTGAGAAAAAACATTTGCTTCCTAGTTCGAAATCTCTGATTGATTTATTATCCAAAAACATTTCCTTTTATGCTGTGGTTTCTTGCTCAAAATAAAACACTGAGATTTCTCTAAAACTGGAAAACACGCATAACTACTTCGACCAATTAATTCCATTTTGTTGCCTTGACACTAATTTTTCTTGGACCTGAAACTTGACATTTACTTTCACCTTGTTTTGTATCCATAGATGCTGGTTTCATTATAGTTGCATTGTATATATGATGCTATCCTCCAATCATTTTCCAGTTGACATACAGAGCTGTTTTTTGCAATTGAGAACTTGTGTATGTGCTTGTGCATATATCTTGTAGCTGAGCTGTGTACACTACTTGTACATGCTTGCTTGAATACACTGTCACTTGCTTGATTTTTGCTCTCCCCTTGTTTTCCTGCTTCATATATTTGTTGGTTGACCATATGCTGTCATGATCTTACTCATTCACCATGCATGCCAATGATGCACCATGTACATGCTGTACCATTTTCTTTGAGCAACTCGGCTCTGCCACTTCCATGCTGGTTGTACTTGTATTTGTATACTGATTTGTAACTTGCCAAAAAAAGTGAGGTTTAGTTGTTTGCATTTATTTGTGCCAATATGTACACATGAAATTAAGAAACCTGCTTATGTTCATGAGTTTATATGTGCTGCTTTGAACATTTAGTTGATCTGCCATATCATTATGCTGATCCATGTGTTTATACCTTGACTTCTGGTCCATGCTTGCTTTTCATACATGATCACATCCATGAATTGTTATTCATATGTTAAGGCCACTTGCATGCTGCTATTTTCATTCATGAAACTGCACTTCATGTTCTTGAATCATACTTTTTGTGTGTGAATACACATCTGTGTACACCCTTCTTTGTGCATGCTCTGATCCATTCATGTATTGCTTGATCAGTTGCCATGTTTGTATTGTCTCACCATTTCTGAACTGATATGCCACACTACAGCTATGTTGATCTCCCATCCCTTTCTTGAGTTGTTTCTTCATTGTTGGTTGGTCTTGACCATTTTACCCTGGTGCACCTTGCTGAAAACATGAAACTTGTTGCACTATGTATTGATCATGCTGACTTGGCCATGTTTGATGTAATTCGACCATTCATGTTACATGTATATACATACAAGTATATATACACATACGTGTATGTATATATGTGTGTATATATATTGTTTCATTTTCACTTGCTCAGAGTCGAGTTGGTCCACATGGCCGCTCCTCAGTGGCACACTGAATTAGCGAGGCAGTGCACACATGTATACATATACACATGTGTATATGCAGCCAACCAGACGATTTTTTTTGTCCCTGCACTGAAATATGTGTATATACATATACATGTATGTGTATACATGTATGTGCGTGTGCTACATTCACAAATCTGATCAAGTCATGAAAAATGATGAGAAACACACCGAAATTCTAAGGTAAATAAAATTTTAAAAATAAAATTTATATTTGCGTATATTCAGATTTATTCCTGTTGCAGCATACCATGTGTTTCTGTTTCATGTGACAGGTATGGAGATGATGACTGGACTGACTGTGAGCAGTGAAGACTGAACAGACTAAAGACAGAGACAGAAGATTGAAGATTTAAATAGTGTCAATGTGTGTAACAGTGAAAGTGTCCGTACGTGAGTCTGTGAAAATGAATGTATGAGTGAAACTGTACTATGAGTGTTGAGTACTCAAAAATGAATGAAATGTATATCAGTGGAAAATGTACAAATAGCGGAGTCATATAATTTGCACTGTTTTAAATGTTGAAATAAAATATTCTATTTAAATAAAATACTGTTGAATATTTGAATTCATGTATAGTCGTATTTTATTTAAATGTAAATATTATATTTCTGTCTGTGATGTGATATAACAGTACAATAACAAACACATTTATAAAAAATATGTACTTGTTTGTTATCATCAAACAAAAATCATATAATTGTGTATACAACTACGTTATATACAACAAAAGGGTCGCAACCTTTCCAAGGGTCATTAATGTTCAGATAGGCACGTCCTCCAGCCTATAAATACATGGTCAAAAATGAGACAGAATATACATTATTTATTCTTCTCAATCTGCTACCTCTTCTTCAAAGCACACCTTTGTTCTAGTTTCTATACTCTACTTCAGTTCGTCAGACCTCCGTTTGTTGGCACCACGTTACAGGGTTGGTCCGTTTTATCCTAGAAAGCAAATTGCAAATACGTCAATCAGTGCACACGACGACAGTATTGTTTCAAGGAAACAAAATCGCTTTTGGACTCGGAAATAACTGAAATATTCATCTTCTAGTCTATGGATGTCAGTTTAGTACCGCACCAATTTAATGCACAATCGGTCTTGCTTACTGTCATTGTTATAATCACAGTTTGACTAGACAATTGTGGCATTATTGAGTAACATTGATTATTGCTATTGTCTATTTGTAATACAATCATGTATTGACAAAAGAACTAACATTGTAATACAATCGTGTATTGACAATAAATTTCTAATAATCTTGAACAATATTGATTGTTGCAGATGACAACGCTGATGTCACAGAAAAGCAACAATAATTTTGCATCGACAAAGACTGTGACCAACGCTTTGCTTTCGTCAATGCTTCCAACAATGGCTCTGTCTCATGAAAAAAGGCCAGATAAGTTCAATGGTATTAATTTTAAGCGTTGACTATAGAAAATATTGTTTTATCTAACAACATTGGGACTTGCCAAATTTCTGACTAAAAATGTTCTTAAAAGTTCAAAAGCAAATTTGGCTGTAATTTCAAAAAGCATTGCTGATATGAATTTATGTGCAGTAATATCAGAATGCTACCTGGAAAGGAACTAACTTTAAATTACGTTCTCTATGTTCTAGAAATTCGTAAGAACCTGATTTCAAGATCATTGCTCAGCAAACATGGATTCAAATTAATCCTTGAAGCTGAGAATGGAGTGTATGTAGGAAGAGAGTATGTGTGTGATGGTTCATTTAAAAAAACTATAACCACTATTGTATCGCACACTGATATGAATAAAAGTGAATCTTCTATTTATATTGTTGATTCTTCCAACGTGAGGAATTCTAGATTCAGGCATGTAACCTTTGGTACATTGCAAAAATTCATTAATCTAGTATTTATTCCTAAGTGTAACTTAGACATCAATTATAAATGTCAAATTTGTGCAGAAGAAAAATTGACAAGTACCTCGTTTCATCATGTTGAACGAGAAACTGAACCTCTAGATATAATACATACAGATGTATGTGTCGAACTAGAGGTGGAAAAGTTATGTCATTATCTTTATTAATGACTGTACTAGGTACAGTTATATGTATCTCCTTAGAAGTAAGGATGAAGCATTTGATGTGTTTAAACAATACAAAGCAGGAGTTGAGAATCAACTCAACAAGAAAATCAAAGCTTTAAGAAGTGATAAAAGAGGAGAATATGAATTCCCTTTTGAAGAATTTTGCATTGAACATATGGTATTATACACCGAACTACATCACCATATTCACTTCAATCCAACGGTATAGCCGAATGGAAAAATAGAAATCTTAGAAGAAATGATGAATGATTTATTGTTAAGTTCTGGCTTGCTAGATAACTTTTCTTTCGGGAAATCATATTTTAAATAAAATACCCCAAAAGGAAACGTCTAAGTCTCATCGTGAGTTCTGGAAAAACAGACCACATCCTACAAATACATAAAAGTGTAAGGGTACCCTGCCAAAGTAGAGGTACCAAAACCAAAGAAGGTTAAAATTGGACTAAAAACAATTGATTGTGTATTCATTGGATATGCACTAATCAGTGCCGTATATCAAGATTTGGTACACAAATCTGAAATTGATGATGTTCATGAAAGTACCATCATTGAGTCGAGAAATACTAGATTTTTCGAACACATATTACCTTGAAACAAAGATACCAAAGGAAGATGAAGTTCCTTATTCTCTTGAGAATATTGAACAAAATAAAACTCAACAAAGTAGTGCTGAGCAGCAAGTGGAGGAACCAAGAAAAAGGAAAAGGTCAAGGACCTTAAAAACCTTTGGACCCGAATTCTATACCTTTATGTTAGAAGTTGATCCATTGACATACAAACAAGCTGAATCGTCCAGCGATGCCCCTCGTTGAAAGAGGCAATTAACAATGAGATTCAATCCATTATGTCCAATCATACATGGGAATTAGTTGATTTACCTCAAGGATGTAAGACCTTAGGTAATAAAAGAAATTGAAACCGAATGGTTCAATAGACAAGTGGAAAAATCGTCTGGTAGTCCAAGGATTTTGACAAAAGGAAGACCTGGAATAATTTGATATGTTTTCACCAATAACATGGATAATAATTCTTATTGCAATTGCATCCATATATGACTTAGAAATACATCAAATAGATGTTAAAACTGCACTTTTGAATGGTGAACTGGAGGAAGAAATCTATATGAAACAACTTGAAGGATTTCTGAGCTCAGAAAATGAGAATAAAGTTTGTAAACTGATAAAATCACTTATGGTTTTAAGCAAGCTCCAAAACAGTTGCATAAGAAGTTTGATAAAACTATCTTATCAAATGAATTCACCATAAATGAATCAGATAAATATGCGTACATAAAACACACATATTGGATATGTCATTGTTTGTCTCCATGTTGGTGACCTGCTGATCCTAGGCAATGATAAAAGCCATAATAACATCTACAACGGATATGTTATCATCTAGATTGGATATGAAAGACCTAGGACTGGCTGATGTGATATTGGATGTAAAAATTCTGAGAACACCATATGGATGTGCATTATCCTAATCACTTTACATCACCAAATTACTTGAAAAAATTCAAGCAATATAATGTGACTATTGCAAAATCATCAGTAGATATGAACCAAAATTAGACAAAGAACACTGATGATGATGTCTACCAGTTAGAATACTCTCATGTACTAGGAAGTGTCATGTATGTTATGAACTGTACTAGGCCTGATATAGCATATGCTGTAAGCAAACTAAGTAGATTCACTAGCAACCCTAGTAAACGTCATTGGAAAGCGATAATCAGAGCTCTAGGATATCTAAAGTATGTGCAGAGCTATGGTCTATACTATACAAAATATCCTTCAATAGTAGAAGGATACAGTGATGCAAATTGGATCACTGGATTACATGATACAAAGTCTACAAGTGGATATGTGCTCACATTAGGAAATGGAGCAATATCATGGAAATCATCCAAACAGACTTGTATCGCTAGATCTATGATGGAATCAGAGTTTATTGCACTAGATAAGATAGTAGAAGAAGCAAAATAGATTCGAAGCTTCTTGGAAGACATTCCTAATCGGAACAAACCCATGCCTCCAATATGTATACATTGTGATAGTCAATCAGCTATCGGAAGAGCTAATAGTACACTATACAATGGTAAATCTAGGCATATTCATCGTAGAATGATAAGACAACTTCTCTCTAATGGGGGTTATCACAATAGATTACATTCGATCTAAAGATAACTTAGCGGATTCACTAATAAAAGGCTTGCCAAGGGAGAGAGTTCAAACCTTATCGATGGAAATGGGGCTAAGGCCTATAGACTAAAGGTTTTTCTAAAATGGAAACCCCACCTAGTTGACTGGAGATCCAAAGATCTAGGTTCAAAGGGACAACGAAGTTTAAGAGAAACTTAATTGCACTGTTATACACAAACGGTTCCTCTGATAAATCAATGCATTATATGTTGAATAAGGATAAGTATTAATACTTTTAATGATGTCTGTATTTGAGGAACTAGAGAATAACCTTTGCAGAATCGCCTACGTAATTGCGAAGGTGCCACTTCGAAGTGAATTATGAGGCCAAATTCTCTAAGCACTTATGAGACCAGGCAGGTGTTCAAGGCAAAAACGAACACGTACGGAGAACGAAGGATTATAAGAAATATTTATCGTGTGTTATCTACTTCGAAATTACACAAATGACTTACAGTTAAAGGACAGTCTATGTCTACTAATTCGCTTGTGATTCAAATAGATAATCACTAGGAAAGTTCAGGGCCTATGTGCTACTTTAACCGATGCGATAAATGATTCATGAAACTAAGAACGACTGCTCATTAGTTGGGCCTAGTGCGAAAGAGGGATTTTGGAAGAAGAGAGAGGAAGCCAATTTTTTGTCCCATATCATGAAATATGAGTACCCACTGTTGTATAATCTTATATAAATAAAGGAGAAGAGGGCTTATATTATGTGTGGCTAAGCGAAGACACAATATCTTATTAGTGTCAAATTGGGCCTAGTGCCTTCGGACTCTTATGGTCCATGACACAATATTATATTGATGACAACTTGGGCTTAGTGCCTTAGGACTATTGAGGTCCATGAAACAATATTATACTGATGTCAAATTAGGCTTAGTCCCTTGGGACTATTGGGGTCCATGACACAATATTAGTGTCAAATTGGGCTTAGTGCCTTGGGAATCTTGGGGTTCATTACACAATATCATATTAGTGTCAAAAATTGGGCGTTGTGCCTTGAGAATTTTTGGGGCTCATGGTTATATAGGCCGTCGATTACAGCATGGGCCTATTGTGCTAAAATGAGTTATTTTTTATCATTTTTTATCTGGCAAGTCCCTTCAACTAAGGGGATAAAGTCGTTTCATCTTAAATGCGCACACCCATTAACACACCGCTTGGTTAAAGATTCGCAACATTTCCAAGGGTCGTTAATGTTCAGATAGGCACCTCTTCCAACCTATAAATACATGGCCCAACAACGAGACATAATATACTTTAGTTATTCTCCTCAACCTGCTACCTCTTCTTTAAAGTGCGCCTCTGTTCTGGTTTCTATACTCTACTTCAGTTCGTCAGAGCTCCGTTTGCTGGCACCACGCTACAGGGTTGGTTCGTTTTATCTTGGGAAACAAATTGCAATTACGTCCATTGGTGCATACGACGACAATATTGTTTCAAGGAAACAGAGTCACTTTTGGACTCGGACATTACTGAAATATTCATCTTCTAGTCTGTGAATGACGGTTTTGTACCGCAACAATTTAATGCACAATCGGTCTCACTTACTGTCATTATTATAATCACAGTTTGACTTGACAATTGTGGCATTATTGAGTAACATTGATTGTTGCTACTGTATATTTGTAATACAATCATGCATTGACAAAAGAACTAACATTGTAATACAATCGTGTATTGACAATAAATTTCTAATTGTAATATCGTAAACAACTGTAAGAAAATATATGGCTGACAGATTATATGGCCAAATGAATTATTTGAGTAGTCCTAGCAAATCAATTTTTCAGAACTGACAGAACTTGTATATTCCTTTGCACAACAATTGATATATAACATTTCCCCATTCCATTGACTCAAATTAATAATGGGTGATATAATGAATCCATAACGTAATACCATCGTCCCTTCACCCATCCCAATCGTAGAAAATCCACCAACACTTGATCAGTGTTTAGCACCGCCTAGTTGATGCCTAAAAATAAACAAATAATGACAATAATATCTAATTGATATAAAATTCTCCATAGTAAGCATAACCACGATTAATAATTAAGCTACATATAATAATTAACTTACAACACTCAATTCATGCATGTGGACGTTGTTAATAACTCAATTCCCGGAACATCCAGAACTACAACTAAAGTACTATCTAAAAACGACAGAACAAGGCCAGCCCTTGGACCGGTCTGTTAGGGCGACCGCCCAGGGCCCAAGAGGCAGGAGGGGCCCAATTACAAGTTTAATTCTAAAATTAAAGAACAACAATAGTAAAATTAAACAAAAACTATAGTGTTCGAAGTGGTAGGTTTCTTAGATGGTAAGTGGGAGGTGCAAGGTTCGATCCCTTGCTTTCGCATGTTTTATATCTATTTTCTAAACTTTAGCTTTACCTTTTGTTTTTTCCTAGGGCCCCATTTCAACTTGAACTGGGCTTGCGACAGATTTGCCATGTACGATAAAGAAATTCTAACATATTGTAATATTCATAAATAATTACCAAGTTTAGGAAGAGGTAGATCAAAAATCAATTGATTCTCACCTCATGATCAAAGAAATCTTAAGGGACAAAAGAATAGATACTTGTAGTATACTCCTCAAAACTTAAATTAAATACATCTAAAAGTAGAAAGTTGATAATGCATAAAACGTAAGTTAGGGATGTTGAATTAAAATTTTGCAGGCTGTGTAGATTTAAGAATAATTTTATTTCATGTATTCAGATCAGGTACTGAATATTAATCTAGACTAATTGTGACGCTTAATTAGGTTGGCTAAAATGTTTAGATTATTGATATTGAAAAAGAGAACACATTCTTGTTTGTTCATGACAATTAATATAGTAACATTTTATAATTGAAACAAAAACACATGATGAAAAAAATTTAGAGAGCCAAATAGATGTCAATCAATTGAAGAATCAATGTAACTTTTTTATCATGCTTATATCCCATAAATATTTACCTAGCTATTTTAGAAGTGGCAAATGATTAAGCAAATTCGAGCTAATAAACTTGTAAAGCAAAGATAGGGATGAAAAGCAGCCAAGTTCATTAATTAAATACTCTGTAGTAAATAATATATGGAATTTAAAGCTTTGACATGGAAATTCGAAAGATTCCATATCTATCAGCCATCTGATGTTCAACTCGAAGAAGAAATCTGACCGTTCTTTGTCTCTTTGTTTGTCTACCTAGATATTTTATTATATAGATGTTTGGTTCTCCTACCAAAGAAGACATGATAGAACTAAGAAGACATGGCACAAGTGATGACGTTCTAAAGAATATAGTGTTTGTGGAAACAAAAACATTGAGAAAATGGCATATAACACATATTACAATGCACCAAAACTTATAATATATAGTGTCATGATAGTGTAAATACAAACATAAGCTGAAATAATATATATACATCAATTAACAGACAGAAACAATATATATTCTTTTTTTGTATGTTAGTCAGAAATGAGTTTCATATATGTTAGTCAGAAATGAGTTTTCATAAGTACTGTTTTTCTGACAAACATATATATGGAAGTATATTGTTTTTCTGACTAACACACACACCCACCCCCTCCCCCTCCCCCACCCCCACACACACAAAAATATATATGGAAGTTTTTATATATACTTTTTTTCTGACTAACATATATATGGAAGTATACTATTTTTCTGACTAAACATTAATTTTTTTTGGGAAAAACATACGTATGGAAGTACACTTTCTTAATAATAAACTCATTTCTGACTAACATATATACTTTCAGAAAAACGGCATACATGTTAGTTAGTAAAACAATATTGACATTTAATGGTGACTGCATTCTTTTTTTTTATGTGCTTCATGAAACGATATTCAGTCAAGTGAAAACTCATTTCTGACTAACTCTAATTAACTGTAATACAAATGAAATCAAAATGTAAAATGAGCAGGTATTTTAGTTAGCATATCCATGACACATACACTTATTACAGTATTGACAATTAAACATTGAAGGCGGTAGGCCACCGCTTAGTGGGCCTAGTAAAGGGTCAGGCCAACATCTTGCTACACCTATATAAACCCATTACAAATTAAGAAAACATGCAATATAGAATCATTCGTCAATATTATTTGCTAAAACGTCCATGAATCAAGTATAATCATACTGGAGTTCTTAAGCTCACATCGATATAACAAAAAAATGAATACAAATAAAAGTGAACAAAGTTATTACTGCCGCTATGTTTGTGCAAGGAAATAAATCTAAGAAGCAAGCCACTCGCATATTAAATGCATTTATTACGTAATATAACTGTAAAATCCTACTAGCTTACTTACATGAATTGTAGCAAAATGTCATATTTGCTGGCAGGCCAATAAAACAATCATACAAACATAAACATGTCATGTTGCGTTGTGAATATGTACAATTTCTAGAACAGTCGAGCATAAATAATTTAGACAATAAAATTAGAGTTTATGCCCAATATCAAATACAAATGTCTCCACATTCGTATTATGGTATCAAATACAATCATTAATTGCCATGAACAAAAAATTAGAACAATTTAAGTTAAAATCACTGGGAAAAAGAAATACGAAGTTTGTAGATATATATTAATTAATTTCAATTTTGAAAAGTTTCTTTCCGCCGAAGGAAGTTGCGCAGCAGTTATTTCAGGAAGGAGGTAATGAGGTTCAAAAAGAAGACGTTTCTCATGGGAATCTTTTGTGTGATATAATCTGAAGCTGACGTTTTGTTTAAGGGGAAGATAGATGAGCAAGTTTTGGTAAGGTTGGTAAAAGGAAATGACGCACTGCTATGCTATACTCGGTGAAAAAGACTTGGAGGCTTGAAAGTTCAATGGATCTACAAGGAGGGAAGCATGGTGCCAAGTGAGTTAGATCATATGCTGTGCATGGGGTGAAGAACGGCAGGTGAGTTTTAAAAGGGGAGATTTCGAGTTAAATGAATCGGGGATGGCTGTGTTGAGCGTTAGGAGGGGAAATAATGGTGGCTTTGGTTTAAGTTTTAAGGAAAGGATGAAGGAGCTTGAAGACTCCAGTTTGGGTTTTGAACTAATGACGGGCCGACTTCAAAAGATTAAGCCCAAAAATCAAAATAAGTTGAAGTTTATTTAATTAAATAGTGTAAAATTGTATAAAACGTATGTCATTTGCATATGTTATCTGAAATTGACAAAACCAGATCCAATAGGATCATACAGACGAATGCAACGAAATGGAACCACTTTGGAATGAAGTGGAGCTCATTACAATTTATAGCGAAATAAATTGTCTGATCCGAATCAACGACCGTAAATTGTTATTTAACGATTACGGACAATGTGAGTAAAACTCGCTAACTCTATTCAGTCTATATTTTTATAAACTATATTTTATTTTTGCTAAATTTTGATTGATTGCTGTGTATGGACTATTTAGATGGACTGTTAAATAATTGATTGAAAACATAGTTATGATTATATATATATATATACTTACATACATATACCATCATTTAATATTAATTCTGTTGATCAGAATATTTCATATTGAAATGACAGAGATGTTATCTATATTGTTTAACATCTGTGGATGCAGGGAAACAAGTTGGAGGGATCCGACTAGATTTCTCAACATTTATTTTACTGTTTCTCATATATTGTGATATATGATGTGATATATAATCTGTTATTGATTGTACATGTTTGGATGATATTGATCATTGTGATACGACACGTTAAACCCCATAAGTGATACTGGAATATAGAAAGGAAATTTTCAAGGTTTAATTGAAAATGAATTTATTTATTTATTTATAAAAATCGATAGGACTTTTTAAAGGAATATTTACTTAGAAAATAAATAGAATAAAGGAATATTTATTGAGAAAACAAATAGAATAAAGGGATATTTATTTAGAAAATAAATAGAATAAAGGAATATTTATTTAGAAAATAAATAGAATAAAGGAATATTTATTTGGAAAATAAATAGGATTATAAAGGGAAATTGACGAGATATAATAGAGTTAATGAAATGGAGTTAATCGAATTTATTATTTGAAAGGAGTTAGTCGAGTCGGGCTAATCGAGTCAAGTTAATCAAGTTATTAAAGTCGAGTCAAATGATCATGGTTAGTCGAGTCGAGTTAATCGATTTTAGTTAATCAAAAGGAGTTAGTCAATCTTAATTAACCGAAAGGAGTTAGTCGATTTTAATTAATCGAAAGGAGTTAATCGATTATAATTAATCGAAAGGAGTTAGTCGAATATGGAAATCGAAAGGAGTTAGTCGAATATGGAAATTGAAAGGAGTTGGTCGAATATGGAAATCGAAAGAAGTTAACCGATTATAATTAATCGAAGGAAGATAATCGATTATAATTAATCGAAGTGAGATAATCGATTATAATTAATCGAAAGGAGTTAATCGATTATAATTAATCAAAGGAGTTAGTCGATTTTAATTAATTGAAAGGAGTTAATCGATTATAATTAATCGAAAGGAGTTAGTCGAATATGGAAATCGAAAGGAGTTAGTCGAATATGGAAATCGAAAGGAGTTAGTCGAATATGGAAATCGAAAGGAGTTAGTCGAATATGGAAATCGAAAGGAGTTAATTGATTATAATTAATCGAAGGGAGATAATCGATTATAATTAATCGAAGGGAGATAATCGATTATAATTAATCGAAAGGAGTTAATCGATTATAATTAATCGAAAGGAGTTAGTCGATTTTAATTAATCGAAAGGAGTTAATCGATTATAATTAATCGAAAGGAGTTAGTCGAATATGGAAATCGAAAGGAGTTAATCGATTATAATTAATCGAAGGGAGATAATCGATTATAATTAATCGAAGGGAGATAATCGATTATAATTAATCGAAAGGAGTTAATCGATTATAATTAATCAAAAGGAGTTAGTCGATTTTAATTAATCGAAAGGAGTTAATCGATTATAATTAATCGAAAGGAGTTAGTCGAGTCGAGTTAATCGAGTCGAGTTAGTCGAGTCGAGTTAGTTGAGTCGAGTTAGTTGAGTCGAGTTAGTTGAGTCGAGTTAATCGAATATGGCTAGTCGGGTCGAGTTAGTTAAGTAGGTTAGTCAAACCAAGTTAGTTGAATCGAGTTGGTCGAACCAAATTAGTCAAGTATGGTTAGTCAAACCAAGTTAGTCGAATCGAGTGGGTCGAACCAAGTTAGTCGAGCATAGTTAATCGAATCGAGTTGGTCAAACCAAGTTGGTCAAGTTAGTCGAATCGAGTTAATCGAGTCGAGTTAGTCGAGTCGAGTTAGTCGAATAGGGTTAGTCGAGTCGAATTAATCGACTATAGTTAATCGAATCGAGTTGTCGAGTATAGTTAATCGAATCGAGTTGTCGAATATAGTTAATCGATTCGAGTCGTCGAGTATAGTTATTTGAGATAGAGCTTAAACAGATATAGTTATTCAGGATGAGTTTCCATTTAGTACGACTGCTAGCGTAATGGCAGGGCTGCAGATAGCCTACGGCGATCGGATGTTTCCTGAGGGAATCAAGCGTAACCATTGTGATTGTTGCGATCTTGAGTTAAGCGAATGGAGTTATTCGAATTAGAGTTAATCAAATAGTGTAAATCGAATATTAGTTATTCGAAGGAATTAATTAAATAGAGTCAATCGAGTATTAGTTATTCGAATAAAGAGTTAATCAATTAGGGTTAATCAACTAGAGTTAATCGACTAGAGTTAGAACATAAGAGATAGTCGAATATAATCTATTTGAAAAGAGATAATCGAATATAATCTATTCGAAATGAGTTAATCGAATATAAGTTATTCGAAGGAGATGTTATCGAATATAGTTTATTCGAAGGAGAGTCAATCAAATAGAGATTACGCGAAAGGGAGTTATACGTCGAATTCGATTATATCGAATTCGGGAAAGTACTAATTACTTTCCGGTTTTAAATCCAGATTAATTTATTTATAAATAGATTAGTTGTTAGGTTAATTATGAAAATTAAGAAATAAGAGTTAGATTGTTAGGTTAGATATTTCAGAAGTTGGGTTTATAACGCTAGCGTTATAATAAACGTTTTCATAAAGAAGTGGATTCGTAATCTTAATCCGAGAATTTGCGTAAGCAAATGATTGTAGGAAATGGAGCAGTTAGCTTTATCTATTACAAGGTTAAGAACGTTGTTCAGTTAAGGTCTGAGAGGTAATTATACCCCAACTTGATTGACTTCGAAATTTACAAAAGAATAGTTGAGGTTCGATAGCGAAGGAGTTAAAGATACAGTTAAGTAATAAGCGATAAATGGATTGAGGGGTCATAACGACGTTTTATACAAAGTTAAATTGAAATCCATGTGAATGAGTTTTGGAAACATTTTCCAAATATAATCAGAGATATTTTCTAAGCATAGAAAATGAAATGTTCTGTTGATATGTAAAAAAGCAAATGGAAATGCTTTCCAGTGTTAACAACATATATTTTCTAAACATTGAAAATAAGGAAATATATATATATATATATATATGTTTGATGATTGGATCTATAATTCCGTTTGGAATTAAGATCGTAGTGTGTACACGGACATGTTTTCATTTGATAGTTAAATCACCGACTATCAAAGTTTGTCCATTTTTTCGTTGTTAATATGGAGAGACCGGTTGGATTCCTATCCGAAGAACCGCTCCGTATTGGCATAAGCTTTGCGAATCAAGTATGCTGAATATATTGAAGACAGAGTAAAGTGCAAGGGTTGTTGTATAAATCTTAGATAACGATTGCCTAAGATGGATGTACTGAATAGTGCATTCGGTTTTTCCAGTCCCAGGACAACTTGTATGGAAGAAGGTCTGACAGAGTATATCTAATATATCGCGTAAGTTGATCTCTTCAAACATATTCACGTTTGATGGTGGAGGAATTCTTTTCTCTTAGCTGTATCCCCGTGTTATTTTTGGATAAATCAATTTGTGATTTAAAGGGTATGACGATGTGACATTCTAAGTGAATGAAGATGTGGCATATGGAAAGATAAGCGTAGCTTCTAGCCTCACATCCGGAAATGACAAAAATCGGGCAAGCAGCATGGCTATGTAGGTCGCACCTATTAGGGTGTATAATCACCTATCTAGAGAATATTCATTTGCTTCCTTAATCTATCAATGCTGACCCTTATCGGGAAATGGTTGCTGATACCAATCGTTGGTGATATACATTCGATACACTCAAGCGAAATGAGTGGTCGGTCATGTGTGGCTAAGTTATAAGATGTTCTTGTGAACTCGGTGTATTCTCCTCTAGAGATACACCAGCGGCAGGTGGTTCCATACCTTGTCATAGTTGGAAATCCATTATCCAATATGTACCCGCGGTTTTGATTGTGTACTATGTATGTAGAACGTGATATGAAAGCGTTCTGCTAGATTGATATCTATTTGTATTAGACATTATTATAATATCAAAATGATATTGCTGTTCAAAGACGTTGGGATTCTCATAAGGGAAAAACCCGTTCCGTTTTCATGGCATGGTCTTATGAGATATCCTTTATTTAACCCAGTTCTTGGAGTTTTATTCACACCAGTTCCATAGCTGACTCGGAGTTTGTTCTGTTTTGTTTCCCTAAACTCTTGGGTGCCTAAATTTATACGGGCAGTCAAGTAGTCGGGATTTACAAGTATACTTGGAGAGCTTGGAGCAGGAGGCTTCAAGATTTTATAGCTATTGTTTTTCCGCTGTGTTGTAAGTGTTGTACTCTGATAAGTGCTATTGTATACATAACTGTTTTATTTCAAAAGTTATGTTATATTTTATTCGTTCCGCTGTGAGATTCGTGTTTACTCTGATGATGTAAGTTTCTATCTTATCTATCCTCACCCTCTGTCTTCTTTCTTTTAGTTTCCTGGGTTCCAGTGCAATTTGGGGCTGGACTTGTGTTAGTTGGTCAGCTCAAATTCTACCAAAATTTCGGGACACTACAGTTGGTATCAGAGCATAAGGTTAAGTAATTACCTTGGCTCTGTGGCGTAACTCGATAGAGATAGGATTAGTAATATCCTAGATTGAGTTGAGTGTATATATACGAGTGCGTATTAGTTAGTTAATATAAAGTTGTTTTATATTGTGGAGATTTATTGGTTGAGTGGCTTATGAATTGTAGACGATCAGTTTGATCCACTGTATCGGTAGGAGTTTTATAAACACTTGAATACGATGAACCAACATGGTATGTTTTGAAAAGAGGGTAAATGGAATAATTTTACCCAAATTATATAATATAGTATAATGGTTATGTTGGTTGTTATTATAATCAAATGAGATTATAAAAAAGTGAAATGGGTATAAATAACCAATCAGAATTCATATAAGTGTTATGAAGTGAACTAAATCTGAATGTAAATCAGAATTTGGAATTAAAATAAGTAAATTTTAAGTTTCTAGGAGATTTCGAAAATGTCTTTCAAACTGAAAGTGATATAGTATTGAACTCACCTTGATCGCTGGAAAATAAGTTCCGATGATGATCATGACATCATCGGTGTTCATTTTCGAGTTTATAAGTGACGGATTACTACGAAAGTTTTTGTTTTTTTTGAATTGTATTAAGAAAACAAGTTGTTTAGGAATTCAAAGGTTTTGAATTGATATTATGATTTCAAATTGATTTGAAATAAACCCGAGAATTTAAATTTCGAAATTTAAAATTTAACTTATGAAGTTAAAGAGATTGAGATGGTATAAGTAAATTAAAATTTAACTTAGAACTAAGTTAAATAAAATTTGGATTGGATTAGTGATAATCTAGAATGGAATTGAATTGATAAGTTTGGAGTTTGATGTGTATTGCAATGGTATATGCTGGATTGATAACAGATGGGAAAGATATAATGATATGCCCGACAAAAAGGTACAAGTTTATATTATATTGGATATGAGATTTTATGAGCCGAATTGGCAAGCCACTTGGCTGTTTGATTTTCTTTTGGGTTGGAGAAGGCCTAGAGAGTCGAGTTGTGGTTTGACGTATTGGCCGGTACAAAGGAGACGCTGGTGAAATATTCCAAAAATTTTGGGCGTTAGAAAATTTTCAGGATTTTTGGAAATTTTAGTTAAGTCGAGATGAATTAATATTTTAATTGAAATTAAAAAGTAAACCAAAGGATGTTTAAATCTAGTTAGTAGAGTAAGTAGCATTTTTTTAGCTTAGCAATTTCGAGGACGAAATTAATTTAAGGGGGGAAGAATGTAACATCCCGTAATTTTGACCGTTGAATAATTAATTCATTTAATTATTGAAATATCGATTTGGCGATATCGATAACGTGAATTAAATAATATTGAATATTTAAATTAATATTATATAATGGAATAATAATATTAAATTTCGAAATAGCCAGAATTTATAGAATTCACAATATTGGGTGAATTGGATAGTATACGAGATTTGGTTAAGTTTATATTCAAAATATAACGACGTATATATTCAATCGACGACAGTTGAACATATAGTTTATAATAAAATTATAAACGAGCGCGTAACGACGCGGTAGTTCGTAATTTGGCGATTCGAACTTCAACTAAATATACATTATCCGTTTTAAGTCAGATTTCTATGAAACAAGAAACGTACGGATTTAGTGAACTATATTTTTCTAATGAAAGAGAAAAATCGAGATTTCGCTGGTTAGATTTTGAGTTATGTCCAAATCAAATTTCCAGAATTGCGCTATAGAATTCGTAACGCTTTATATACGTTATAAAAGGGAATTTTAATATAAATTGAAATTCGATTCAACCTGGACTTGGAATGTCGAGTATACAATTATTCTGGAGCTGTATGATATTCTATTGAGAATATATACAATAATATTAATTTATTTGTATTTAGTTTAAATTATTTAAATATATTAATATTTAAATGATTTACTTAGACCTTTGAAAATAGTCATTTTTCAAACGACCTCCAAATTCGATGAAACCAATTTTTATGTATCCAGAATATTAAATTATTGCTATATTTCAATTGGCATGATTTTTGGAGTCAGTATGCAACCGTACGGAATTTAAATGTAAATGGATCGATAATTCGACTTTAGAAATATGCTGTGTGGGCAAACGGAGTTGGAATTCGATGAAACCAATCTCGTTGGATCTGTAAGGTCAAACTCTAGTCATATGACCATTTTCATGATTTTCGGGTATCATACATGATTGTACGGAATTTTAGAAGTCAAATACAGGAAAGTTAACAAAATAAAATAAATAAAATAATCTTACAACTACCCCTATAAATACCCAAATCCCACCCAACCCTAAACCTAACTACTTCATTTCCACGATCTCCATTCTTCAGCCGCCATCCATTTCACTCAGAAACCCAAAATCGCAACTTCTAAATTCAGAAACAAATAGAATAAAATCTCATAAATCCAGAAATACATATAGAGGATATCGTATGCTAATTCTCTATATTCTGTTGTAACTTTTGGGGGATTTGAAGACTAGAAGTGTCGCAGGTTTTAACGGGTGGTTACGAAAGATGAAATGGCGAAGGAAGATGGAGGTGGGCAGTTCTGCTTTGCGTTAAGAAATGGGGGAGGGAAACAGAAGTTTAAGTTTTTAGGATGGTGAGATTTTGATGTAGATCTATTTGGTGATTTCGGTTTTTAAATTGGTGAAAGTTTTGTTCGATCCTAGCTGATGCTTGCGTGCAGAGCTGAGCGCCGGAAATTGTTTGGAGGAGGAAGCCGGCGTTAGTTAATCGAAGTGGATTTAAGACGGGGCTCGCAGCTATTCAGCAAGAAGGAGAAGCAGGTTGCTTAGATGAACCTTTGTTTGAATTTGTGAGAGTGAAATGGTGGTTTGGTCTGGGAACAGAAGGTGGGGAGGAAGTTGCGCTGCATTTATTTCAGGAAGGAGGTAATGAGGTTCAAAAAGAAGACGTTTCTCATGGAAATGTTTTGTGTGATATAACCTGGAGCTTACATTTTGTTTAAGGGGAAAATAGGTAAGCAAATTTTGGTAAGGTCGGTAAAAGGAAATGTCGCACTGTTGTGCTATACTCAGTGACAAAGAGTTGGAGGCCTGAAAGTTCAATCGATCTACAAGGAGGGATGCATGGTGCCAAGTGAGTTGGATCATATGCTGTGTATGGGTGAAGAACGGCTGGTGAAAGCGTTTTAAAAGGGGAGAATTCGAGTTAAATGAATCGGGGATGGCTATATTGAGCGTTAGGAGAGGTAAATAATGGTGCCTTCGGTTTAAGTTTTAAGGAAAGGATGAAGGAGCTTGAAGACTTCAGTTTGGGTTTTGAACTAATAACGGGCTAACTTTAAAATGTTAAGCCCAAAAATCAAAATAAGTTAAAGTTTATTTAATTAAATAGTGTAAAATTGTATAAAATGTATAACATTTGCATATGTTATCTGAAATTGACAAAACCAGATCCAATAGGATCATACAGACAAATGCTACGAAATGGAACTACTTTGGAATGAAGTGGAGCTCATTACAATTTATAGCAAAATAAATTGTCTGATCTGAATCAATGACCATAAATCGTTATGTAACGATTACGGACAATGTGAGTAAAACTCACTAACTCTGTTCAGTTTATATTTTTATAAACTGTACTTTATTTTTAATAAATATTGATTCATTGTTGTGTATGGACTGCTTAGATGGACTGTTAAATATTTGATTGAAAACACAGTTATGGTTATATATATATACACCATCATTAAATATTAATTCTGTTGATCAGAATATTTCATATTGAAATGAAATAGATGTTATCTATATTGTTTAACATCTGTGGATGCAGGGAAACAGGTTGGAGGGATCCGACTGGGTTCGTCAACATTTATTTTACTGTTTTTCATATATCGTGATATATGATGTGATATATAATCTATTATTGATTGTATATGTTTGGATAATATTGATCATTGTGATACGACACGTTAAACCCCATAAGTGATACTGGAATATTGAAAGGAAATTTTCAAGGTTTAATTGAAAATGAATTTATTTGTTTATAAAAATCGATAGGACTTTATAAAGGAATATTTACTTAGAAAATAAATAGAATAAAGGAATATTTATTTAGAAAACAAATAGAATAAAGGGATATTTATTTAGAAAATAAATAGAATAAAGGAATATTTATTTAGAAAATAAATAGAATAAAGGAATATTTATTTGGAAAATAAATAAGATTATAAAGGGAAATTGACGAGATATAATAGAGTTAATGAAATGGAGTTAATCGAATTTAGTATTCGAAAGGAGTTAGTCGAGTCGGGCTAATCGAGTCAAGTTAGTCAAGTTAGCCGAGTCGAGTCAAACGAACATGGTTAGTCGAGTCGAGTTAATCGATTTTAGTTAATCGAAAGGGGTTAGTCGATTTTAATTAATCGAAAGGAGTTAGTCGATTTTAATTAATCAAAAGGAGTTAATCAATTATAATTAATCGAAAGGAGTTAGTCGAATATGAAAATCGAAAGGAGTTAGTCGATTATGGAAATCGAAAGGAGTTGGTCGAATATGGAAATCGAAAGAAGTTAATCGATTATAATTAATCGAAGGGAGATAATCGATTATAATTAATCGAAGGGAGATAATCGATTATAATTAATCGACAGGAGTTAATCGATTATAATTAATCGAAATGAGTTAGTCGATTTTAATTAATCGAAAGGAGTTAATCGATTATAATTAATCGAAAGGAGTTAGTCGAATATGGAAATCAAAGGAGTTAATCGATTATAATTAATTGAATGGAGATAATCGATTATAATTAATCAAAGGGAGATATTCGCTTATAACTAATCGAAAGGAGTTCATCGATTATAATTAATCAAAAGGAGTTAGTCGATTTTAGTTAATCGAAAGTAATTAATCAAAAGGAGTTAGTCGATTTTAGTTAATCGAAAGTAGTTAATCGATTATAATTAATCGAAAGGAGTTAGTCGAATATGGAAATCGAAAGGAGTTAATCGATTATAATTAATCGAAGGGAGATAATCGATTAGAATTAATCAAAGGGAGACAATCGATTATAATTAATCGAAAGGAGTTAATCGATTATAATTAATCGAAGTCGATTTTAATTAATCGAAAGGAGTTAATCGATTATAATTAATTGAAAGGAGTTAGCCGAGTCGAGTTAATCGAGTCGAGTTAGTTGAGTCGAGTCGAGTTAATAGAATGTGGCTAGTCGGGTCGAGTTAGTTAAGTATGGTTAGTCAAACCAAGTTAGTTGAATCGAGTTGGTCGAATCAAGTTAGTCAATTATGGTTGGTCGAACCAAGTTAGTCGAATCGAGTGGGTCGAACCAAGTTAGTCGAGCATAGTTAATCGAATCGAGTTGGTCGAAACAAGTTAGTCAAGTTAGTCGAATCGAGTTAATCGAGTCGAGTTAGTCGAGTCAAGTTAGTCGAATAGGGTTAGTCGAGTCGAATTAATCGAGTATAATTAATTGAATTGAGTTGTCAAGTATAGTTAATCGAATCGAGTTGTCGAATATAGTTAATCGATTCGAGTCGTCGAGTATAGTTATTCGAGATAGAGTTAAAACAGACATAGTTATTCAGGATGAGTTTCCATTTAGTACAACTGCTAGCGTAATGCGTAGGGCTGCAGATAGCCTACGGCGGTCGGATGTTTCCTGAGGGAATCAGGCGTAACCATTGTGATCGCTGCGATCTAGAGTTAAGCGAATGGAGTTATTCGAATTAGAGTAAATCAAATAGTGTAAATCGATTATTAGTTATTCGAAGGAATTAATTAAATAGAGTCAATCGAGTATTAGTTATTCGAATAAAGAGTTAATCGATTAGGGTTATTCAACTAGAGTTAATCGACTAGAGCTAAAACATAAGAGATAGTCGAATATAATCTATTCGAAGAGAGATAATCGAATATAATCTATTCGAAATGAGTTAATCAAATATAAATTATTCAAAGGAGATGTTATCGAATGTAATTTATTTAAAGGAGAGTTAATCGAATAGAGATTACGCAAAAGCGAGTTATACGTCGAATTCGATTATATCGAATTCGAGAAAGTACTAATTACTTTCTGGTTTTAAATCCAGATAAATTTATTTATAAATAAATTAGTTGTTAGGTTAATTATGCAAATTAAGAAATAAGAGTAAGATGGTTAAGTTATATATTTCAGAAGTAGGGTTTATAACGTTAGCGTTATAATAAATGTATTCATAAAGTAGTGGATTCGTAATCTAAATCCGAGAATTTGCGTAAGCAAATGATTGTAGGAATTGGAGCAGTGAGCTTTATCTATTTCAAGGTTAAGAACGTTGTTCAGTTAAGGTCTGAGAGGTAATTATATCCCAACTTGATTGACTTCGAAATTTACTAAAGAATAGTTGAGGTTGGATAGCGCAGGAGTTAAAGATACAGTTAAGTAATAAGCGATAAATGGATTGAGGGGTCATAACGACATTTTATACAATGTTAAATTGAAATCCATATAAATGAGTTTTGGAAACATTTTCCAAATATAATCAGAGATATTTTCTAAGCATAGAAAATGAAATGTTCTTTGATATGTAAATAAGCAAATGGAAATGCTTTCCAGTGTTAATAACATATATTTTCTAAACGTGGAAAATAAGGAAATATGAATATATATATATATGTATGTTTGATGATTGGATCGATAATTCAATTTGGAATTAAGATCGCTGTGTGTACACGGACATGTTTTCATTTGATAGTTAAATCACTGACTATCAAAGTTTGACCATTTTTACGTTGTTAATATGGAGAGACCGGCTGGATTCCTATCCGAAGAACCACTCCGTATTGGCATAAGTATTGCGAATCAAGTATGCTGAATATTTTGAAGACAGATTAAAGTGCAAGGGCTGTTGTATAAATCTTAGATAACGATTGCCTAAGATGGATGTACTGAATAGTGCATTCGGTTTGTCCAGTCCCAGGACAACTTGTATGGAAGAAGGTCTGACAGAGTATATCTAATATATCATGTAAGTTGATCTCCTCAAACGTATTCACGTTTGATGGCGGAGGAATTCGTTTCTCTTAGCTGTATACCTGTGTTATTTTTTGATAAATCAATTTGTGATTTAAAGGGTACGACGATGTGACATTCTAAGTGAATGAAGATGTGGCATGTGGAAAGATAAGTGTAACTTCTAGCCTCACATCTGGAAATGACAAAAATCGGGCAAGCAGCATGGCTATGTAGGTCGCACCTATTAGGGTGTATAATCACCTATCTCGAGAATATTCATTTGCTTCTTTAATCTATCAATGCTGACCCTTATCGGGAAACGGTTGCTGATCCCGATCGTTGGTGATATACATTCGATACACTCAAGCGAAATGAGTGGTCGGTCATGTGTGGCTGAGTTACAAGATGTTCTTATGAACTTGGTGTATTCTCCTCTAGAGATACACCAGCGGCAGGTGGTTCCATACCTTATCATAGTTAAAAATCCATTATCCAATACGTACCTGCGGTTTTGATTGTATACTATGTATATAGAACGTGGGATGAAAGCGTTCTGCTAGATTGATATCTATTTGTATTAGACTTTATTATAATATCAAAATGATATTGCTGTTCAAAGATGTTGGGATTCTCATAAGGGAAAAACTCGTTCCATTTTCACGGCGTGGTCTTATGAGATATCCTTTAATTAACCAAGTGCTTGGAGTTTTATTCACACCAGTCCCATGACTGACCCGAAGTTTGTTTTGTTTTGTTTCCCAAAACTCTTGGGTGCCTACATTTGTACGGGCAGTCAAGTAGTCGGGATTTACAGATATACTTGGAGAGCTTGGAGCAGGAGGCTTCAAGATTTTTTAGCTATTGTTTTTCCGCTGTGTTGTAAGTGTTGTACTGTGATAAGTGCTATTGTATACATAACTATTTTATTTCAAAAGTTATGTTATATTTTATTCGTTCCACTGTGAGATTCGTGTTTACTCTGATGATGTAAGTTCTTCTTATTCTTCTATTCTAAGTTTCTATCTTATCTATCCTCACTCTCTATCTTCTTTCTATTAGTTTCCTGGGTTCCAGTGCAATTTGGGGTTGGACTTGTGTTAATTGGTCAGCTCAAATTCTACCAGAATTTTGGGATACTACAATAGGATTACAATATACATGTTCACGATAAAAACATCCATTTGCTTCCCAATACAACAATTTCCCTTGATTAATGACTTGATTTCCTCTACGCCTGAAGAAGGATAGATCCCCATGAATGCAAGGATTATAGGAGATTATCTTCTATGATTGAAACACATGGTGAAGTGTTGAAAGATCCATGGCGGTTGAAAAGTAGATCAGGGCTTGCGGGAAGAATGATTGTGCTTGCAATGATATAGAATGGGACTTGTGAGCAGTTGAATCGGTAGATCTTATTGAAGGATGGAAGATCTTGTAGGTTGAAAGATGATTGATTTTGCTTTGAAGATGGATGGTAGAGAGCTTGAGTTGATCTCTAGTGGAAGAAGAAGGAGATGACTTAGTTGAAATGATGATGATGCATGGATGGATGAAGGTTGGCGGCCATGGATGAAGCTTCGTGGAGAGCTTGAGGTTTGGCGGCACTTCATGGTCGTGTGAAATCGTCCCTGAAGTGGTTGAAATGAGGAGTATTTATAGGTGGAAATCAGGCCAGGTGGCAATTCTGTAATTATCTAAAACCTGCTTTAGACTATTAGATGACCTACATGACCTATGGGTATGATCTGCAATCCATGATGATGTTGAACAAGCTATGGGGAGCGAACCAGGACTTGCAGGCGGAACGATCCATAGTATAGAGGAGTAGGAAAAGGCGGAGCGACCTATGACTCGTTGGAGTGAAACGGTCTGTACTATGTTAAAGCGGAGCGGACCATAGCATGTTGATGTAGAGCGGTATAGAGTTGGTAAAGATCGGGTTATAGCTTGAGGCAGAAGGACTAAGATCTTGAAAGAGTGGAACGATCCATAACGTGGGGGAGCAGAGCAATCCACAGCTCATAAGAATGACCCAAGGGTTCAAGCAACTTGAGGCTTATTGAAGCAGGACAAACCATAACTTAAAGGACCGTTCTAAAGCTCGATGGAGCAAGGTGGGTTCAAGCGGTGGCGGTCTAAGACACTTGACTTGTGTTTTACGATCTAAAACCCTCGTGACGGACCATAGCCCAAAGCTATGTTCTTTAAGAAAGCTATGACGACCCAAACAATTTTTATTGTTTTTGAGTTAACAACATGCATGTATTAAAAATGAGAATCACTGTGACATTGTACTTTTAGCTACGTTTCGCAATGTCCGATGCTAAAATAGGCTACACAATATATATATATATATATATATATATATTTATAAGAAAAATGAAATTTTCATATTGGTCGTTATATTTTTTCAGTTATTCAACTCAAGTAAAAACCATACAGAAAAAATGGTGATGTGAAGCTCATAGCTTCATTATATTTCTTACAAAAAGATGATATTCATGACCATCTGGCCAACTCTTCATAAAAGATCGTCTAAGGTTCTGCTTAATTTGGCATTCTGTGTGCATAGTAAAAATGATAAATTATTATGCAGTGGTAACTTAGGACGCTATCCATATCCTACCGCTTACCAATATGAAATGATGTTTTAAATTATTAACTTACATAGCCATAAGTGATTTGTCTTCAACATTATATCTCTCATGTATGTTTAGTCATCTATGGATAGGTTGTCATTTGCAAACAATTTATCCACATTAGTTATGTAACTCTCCAACATGGAGAAAACAAATATTGAATCTCAATTTTTGTATAGTAAATTATTGCTATTTCAAAATATTAATCTATATCTCTATTACAATTATAAAATCGCAAATGATGAGGTACCTAAGTCATGATAAGCTTCTGTTTTCCCTAAATATCAATATATTAAAAATGAATTAACATTCCATCCATGTTATTGGAAAGTTATCATGTACCAAATTAACAAATAGTAAAGTACTTGGATTCAAAGCGATGTAATCATGTTGTTATCCATGTGAACAATGAAGAAGATACATATGTGATACATGGGACATGATCGAAGATTAATTAATGTGATAAACGATTAAAGCAACTGGATCGTATTTGATATTAGTTATATGAAAAACAATTGTTTTATAATACTAATGAAAAACAGTTTGAATGTTGAAAAGTACAATTCCATTTCATTCACTCAGAGGTTAATAAATAGCAAGGCAAGTTTTATCACTATATTTAACAATTCTCACAGGAAAAAGAAAAAATCTTTAAAATGGTTCTGACTAATATAAATATGAATTAATTTTATGTAAGAATAAGAAACATATGTTTGTTATGTATAAGACAAATATAAAGTTATTCCAAAATAATATGTTGTATTTGAATAGGTACTCAACAGCATAAACAATTCTTGGCTACAATAAATATAAAATTAAAAATAAGGCCATTATGCAAGTTTGAACCACGAAGTCAACCATAAGCTCGTTAAAAAAAATACAACATATTTCATCTTTAAATGTGCAATCAAACACAAAGTGCTGCCAAAATCAATTTTTTTGGAATAAATTTATATTTCCAATCAGAATGTAACTTAGACACATAAAACATGGAAAAGCAATGTATATTTGAAAAATAGAGGTACATTATGTTCATGGAGTTGGATCTTAAAAATAAGTACTGGTTATTCTGCCAAATGTAATACACACTTTATTCACAAATAGCTAAGAAATTAATAAGTGGATGGTACTAAGTAAAGTCATACATGTATATCAACTACAATTGAAAATTTTATTTAATTAATGATAAATTTTAGGTGAACATTTAAAGTTGATCTGGGCCAGACCCAAAATTTATAACCCACTGCGGCTAATTTTTTTGACTCTATTTTACCCTCAAGATTGTATTAATGAATACAAAAAAAAACAAATAAATATACCAGATTTTCCAAAAGATCGTATAAAGTAATATAAACTATTTAACTACATCTTTATCATTATATAATGTATACATATTGACTGTTTAATTTCCTAAGTTAGATATACTATGAAACATTACGATGGAAAGCTAATGCCCTCGTTACACCATTGAAAGTAATAATGCCCCGTTCAAGATAGGAAACTAATGCATCATACGGAAATATTTCCATCATGAAAATAAAGTTATGTATTAGTCCATCATTATGCAATTTATATATCAAAATACAAAGGACTATCCAATTATGTCCATTTTTATATGAACACTAATTAAATCAAAAATAAGTCTTCTTACATCAAAATTATTTGTATGCACTATGTTTAACTCATACACATATAAGCTAATAAATGTCCATCCATATTTAAGGCATTTTCGTCTTACATTTCAGCACCCTTTTGTAATCTGAGATATGAAAAGTGACAAAATGGCTTATTATATTTACATCATTTCCCTTTCAGAAGATAGGGCTATGAAGTAACTTTGTCTGCGTTTATGTTCAGGTATGCTTGCATGAATCTTCAATTTTAAGTAGGAAGCTTAAGTCTGAAATGTCAAATTTTGGTTATTTTACCACCCACAACATTAACTCAGAAGAAAAGAGTACAACAGCTTACCATAAGTCAGTAAATTAAGCAATGCATGTTAAAGGAAACTAAATTTAAAAGGAGAAATTTGGTGAATAATAAAATATCTATCATTTTTAGATATAAATTCACAAAAAAAAGCATCCACTGAAGTTGTCTGAATCATCAACTAATCAACATGAGAAATTTTTAACCAAGAACATACATTTCAGAATTGCTAATGAAGACGTTCAAACACCGTAAAGATCGAAATGAACAAAATGGAATCAATGAGTTTTTAGTGTGTTAGAAGAGGCAGATGAATTGATAATGTTAAAGAAGTTTCGTACGAAACATGTAAGCTAATGAAGCAAATTTGCATATATAGAAAAAGACGGTATAAATGGCCAATCCAGTGTAAATGATGTGGTCTTTTCTTTACTACTTGGAATCCCAAGCATCCTCACTCCATTGTACCCTGGCTAACTTCACAACCTTAGTCCTCAGTTGCTTAATATCTCTATCAACAACTCGAACAGGTTGTCTCAATATAGTCAAATTCGGCATCACTTCTAAGTCTTCCTGCTGCGGTGCTTCTACTATCATTGCGGGATCATGCACATACTTACACAAATGTGATATATGAAATTCATTGTGCACACCTGATAACCTAATTGGTAACTCGACTCTATATGCGAGTGTACCAATCCTCTCCAGAATTGGGAATGGTCCAATATAACGAGGAGCCAACTTCCCTGCCCTTCCAAACCGAACAACACTTCTCATCGGTGAAACTTTTACAAATACAAAGTCTCCAACTAAGAATTCCAAGTCTCTTTGTCCCTCGTATGCATAGCTCTTCTGTCAATTCTGTGCTTCCTTGATTTGCTTCCTAATCTCTGAAACTTTATCAGATGCTTCTCGAATCATATCTGGTCCACGTACTAGGCGATCTCCAGGTTCTACCCAACACGATGGAGATTTGCAAGGCCTTCCATACAGTGCTTCAAAAGGTGCCATTCCAATGCTGTCTTGATAACTATTATTGTATGAAAATTCAACAAGTGGTATGTGGTCTTCCCACGAACCTCCAAAATCTAAAATGCATGCCCGAAGTAAATCTTCTAATACTCGGTTCACCATTTCTGTTTGCCTATCAGTCTGTGGATGGTAAGTGGTACTCAAACTAAGCTCAGTCCCCAATGCATCATGCAATCCCTTCCAAAAATGAGTTGTGAATATTGGATCTCTATCACTCACGATACTACTTGGAATGCCATGCAGCTTAACTATCTCTTTGATATATAACAACGACAAACTAGAAGCAGTCCTTGTTGCCTTTACTGGTAAGAAGTGTGCGCTCTTAGTTAATTGATCTACAATAACCCACACACCTTCATTACCTCTCCTTGTCATAGGCAACCCATCGATGAAATCCAAAGAAATTTTCTCTCATTTCCAATTCGGAATCTCGAGTGGCTGAAGTAGCCCGACCGTCTTCTGATGACTACCCTTCACTTGCTGGCAGTTACCACGCCTACTTTCAAATATAGAGACATCCCTCTTCATGCCCTCCCACTAGAATGTTCGCTTCATGTCTTGATACATTTTAGTTACCCCTGGATGTATCGTTAATCGTGAATTGTGGCTTTCTGTTAGAACCTCTTGCCTGATTTCGCCAATATTCGGAACACATAACCTACCATTCATCCTCAAAATTCCACGGTTATCTACTTCGAATCCTGGCCATTTCTCCGGAGAAATGTTCTCGCTTACCAACTTAGAGGTCCTGGCAAGATGAAGATCTCTGAGATGATTCTCTTCGATACGACTAATCAGGGTCGGTCAAACTTCTATATTTGGCATAATAGCATATATTCCGCTAAGCGCATCAGCCACCACGTTAGCCTTTCCTAGGGTATACATGATGTCGAGATCATAGGCTGCAAGAAACTCCAACCATCTTTGTTGCCTCATGTTCAAGTCTTTTTGCGTAGAAAGATACTTTAATGACTTGTGGTCCGTATATAACTCGAACCTCTCACCTAACAAATGAAACCTCCACATTTTTAATGCAAACACTACTGCTAATAACTCCAAGTCATGAGTCGCATAACTCGTCTCATGCGGTTTGAGCTGCCGACTTACATAAGCAATAACACTTCCATGTTGCATCAACACAACACCCAACCCTGTTCCACACGCATCGGTGTAAACAGTCAAACCTTCACCTCCATCTGGTACAGTAAGAACAGGCGCACTCGTCAACTTCTCCTTAAGTTTTACAAAGGCTTGCTCGCACTTTTCTGTCCATACGAATTTGACATCTTTCTTCGTTAACTTCATCAAACAAGAAGCGATCTTTGTGAACTCCTGGATAAACCTTCCGTAATAGCCAGCCAGACCCAAAAAGCTTCTAATATCTGTATCGCTTTCTGGCCTCTTCCAGTCCTGAACAGACACAACCTTCGCAGGATCAACAGAAATACCTTCTGTAGAAACAACGTGGCCCAAAAATCTAACTTCCGAATGCCAAAAATGATACTTCGAGAATTTTGCCTTCAAAACATTATCCCTCAATGTTTCCAATACAATCCTCAAATGGCACGTATGTTCTTCCTCGGTCTTGGTGTAGACCAGAATATCATCAATGATTACAAGAACAAACTTATTCAACACATCTCGAAAAACCTGATTCATTAGGTCCACGAAATATGCTGGAGCATTAGTTAGACCGAACGGCATAACTAATCACTCATAAAACTAGCTGGATCTAAAAGCGGTTAAGGGTGCACTCTCCTCTGCTACTCTCAACTGATGGAATCCCGTAGCAAGATCAAGCTGAGAAAACACTCGAGCTCCATGAAGCTGGTCGAACAAGTCATCTATCCTAGGCAAAGGATACTTGTTCCTAATAGTTCGCTTGTAGAGCTCGTGATAATCGACACACAATCTTAAAGAACCATCCGCCTTTGTAGCAAAGACAACAGGCGCTCCGCAACTCGAACGACTTGGTTGGATCAATCCCTTCTGCAATAGATCATCCACCTGAATAGATAGCTCCAACTTCTCCTTTGGTGCTAACGTTCGAACAAAACATATATATATAAGCAGCGGAAAAACAAACAGACTTTCATATCATAAATACGTGTTCATACAAAACATTTCCACAATTGTCTCAAAACAAACTTCCAATTATCACAACCAATACTGTCTTGATTTAAAACTTAAAGAAGCATAAAACATAAATAAAGCAACAAGAATCCCCATAGTGATATCCAAAGCCATAGCCCAAACGAAAGAGATCCAAGCAATACATTCTCTTTCTTCAAGCTGGATGAAAATCTGACTAAGCTGAAACGTTCCCTCCCTGTGGACCTTGGGGGGGGGGACGGAAGGAAAGAAAGCGAAAGGAAAATGGGTCAGACATAAGTCTGGTAAGTCTAGCTATATTTCTAGCATGAGAACAATAAAAGATCATGACTTGCATAAACTGAGAACAGGACAATACCAAAATAACAGTCTAACATAAAACTAGACAAGGTGGCTTAAACCGAATATCCCTTTGCACCCCCATTTTAAATCTCTGCACCTACTCATACTTATTCCAACTGGCACCCCATGGTTAGGGTGAAGTGATCCCTTTTCTAATCATCGGCTCCTACTAGCATACTTTTATCACATGTGTCCCACGGCCCCCGCTTGATTGTAGATACCTATGCTGGTCCCACCATGGGGTGTATCAAGTCCTATGGTGGCAACCCGACACGTTAAGAGTGCACAGTGAATACTGCTGATGCCCAGTGCCTGCTTTTTCCACTCTGGAGTACGTGCACGCTTATGCTCTGTCGGAACCTACACTGCTGCACCAACCGCCGTCGCTTTTTACCGCTTACAATCAGCCCAGTAATCGTGCCCCACCCTGCCTAGTTTCAGGGTACCATGATACCTAATTAGGTTACGGCTAAAATGGGTCCCCGTTACTAGGGTTTTCTAGTCAAACATGTTAAGTGGTTATG
This sequence comes from Allium sativum, assembly GCA_030737875.1. NCBI lineage: Eukaryota > Viridiplantae > Streptophyta > Magnoliopsida > Asparagales > Amaryllidaceae > Allium > Allium sativum. The sequence continues at coordinate 16,514,683 of CM060922.1, read as the reverse complement.
TGTCTGTATGAACCTAACCCCACCCATCTGTTTAGTTAACATGTTGAATCCGGTTAAGTATTTATTTAATTGACTTGACCCTATCAATCCTAGCTTAGCTTTAATTGTCTTATTAAAGCACCAACCACTCACATTAGACAGGTAATGCTGTGGCTGCCTGTATGCCGGGCGATTCCGGGCAGTCTTACGCCACAACTCAGTCTAACCTCGGGTCTTTATTGGGCTTAATGCCTTAACCTCCCACATTGGATAGGTATTGTTTTGATTACTGGACAGCCGGGCGGGTCCGGGCAGGTTTACATCATAACTCAATCCTACCTCGGGTTAGGCATATTCGTATTTTCTAAATTTACATTTTATTTATGTATATTATCCAGAATTCATGTTACTGCCCAAATTTGTTTCTAATCAAGTTCATTAATTTAGGTATATAATTTATACCGTTTCATACCACAAATCACCTATGTGATTATTGACCAATTTATGTCAAGTTTCCTGTAATTATCAATTTTCTCCAACGTTACCCCGTCTAAATATTAGGCTAACAATCTTAGCCTAATTTTTCCGTCCGCATGATTTTTGACATATAATATTAGGCTAAAAACTTAGCCTAATTTAGCGTACACAAAATTGGCATAAAATAATTCATTAACATAAACATGACATAGGTGTAAACTTGGCATTTACGACATTGTCATTATGAACATCATAGGTGTGAACTTGCAAAGTAGTCAACATGAATATCATAGGTGTGAACTTGCATCTTAGCATAAATCATGGGTTTCAACTTGTCATGTGAACTTGCATTAAAATGGGAATCCAATTAAATAAGTGTCACATGAATTAGCATATGATTTAAACTTGGATAAACATGAGCCTAAACATATTTAGATCTAGGCATAACATCGAACATAACTAGCATATGACAAGAATATGACATGTCCATAAATTATGTATAATTTTATCACATGTGTGAACTAGATCAAATCATATGTCCAATTATAACATGAAGCATGTATTAAAGTGGATCTTGACATGGATCCAATTATGAACTTGCAACTTAGACTAAATCAACTTACATATATGTGAACTTGCGAATCAATCACAAACATATGGATAAGTGTGAACTTGAAACATGACATAGGTTTAACATACACACATAAACATGTAGATCTAACATTTGGTCACATATGTTATATGATTTTACAACCTAAAACTTGCATAACATGAGAAACTACACAACTTGTCATAACAGGTTATATTCCAAGTTCATATACATATGAATAGGCTTATCCATTAATTCCCAATTCAACATAATAATAAAATAGAACCACAGACATAGACCAATATCATCCAATTCCATAATAAACATCATTCTATTATCATTTTATTTCAAGGCATGATATTAATTTTGATTCGCATCCCACAAACATAACTAAACTTATAACGCAAGACGGTCTTACTTTCTGGTTTTTGAGTTCTGAAATTGAGATGCTTTCCTTTGGGTAGATTTTGATTTTATCTTTGACTTTAGTATTGTTCTAGCTTTGTTCGTCTCTTAGGCTTTAGGCGGCGGCTATTCCAAATTATCTTACAGCAGCATGACGACTCCAAGTCCAATTTTTAATTTGGCTTTAGGGTTTGAGTCTTAGGTTGTATTTATAGAATTCCAATTCAATTACAGCCGTTTAAGATAGGATCAACCAAGACCATCCATTTCAGAAGAAACCAATCAAATCCCGCCACACAAGCCCTAGTGACAAAGCCAAGCATCCGAAATCGAGCCAGGACCAGACCAAAGTGGTCTGGCCGACCAATCAGGTCGACCCCCTGGTCGACCTGTAGGGAGGCGAGGTCGACCCTAGGGTCGACCCCCTGGTCGACTTGGTCTGGGCAGGATTTTCCCCGCCCAGCCCGCTTCTGCTCTTCCTATTCGAATTTTGAATTTCTAACGGGCTGTTGTAATTTTAATTTGAATTCTGAATCTTCTGAAGGCCATAATTTCTTCATACGGAGTCCGATTTACGCAAACTCGGACTCGATCTCAACTAGAATTCCGAGACGAACGCAATGGTGTAACCCATTTCCCTTAATTCCCAAATTTAGAATTAAGTATACTTTAATTTTGTTAATTTAATATTAATTGAAATTCGGGGTGTTACACATCCGCCTTCGTAGCAAAGACAACAGGCGCTCCCCAACTCAAACGACTTGGTCGGATCAAGCCCTTCGGCAATAGATCACCCACCTAAATAGATAGATCCAACTTCTCCTTCGGTGCTAACCTTCGAATCGGCAACACGATAAGCTTTGCATCTTTAACTAAATCAATGTGAAACTCTATCTTTCGATAAGGTGGTAGACCTGACACCTCCTCGAAGACATCCACAAAATCTCGAACAATGGGAATAGAATTCAATTCTTCCTCTGCCATATCTAAGGAATAAAGGAAACTAGTCATAAGCGGGCAAGGTCCTTCACAAGATACTATGAGAACTTTCAATCCATTCTTTAATATAACTGTTTGTTTCTCACAATCCAAGGCTGCGTTATTCCGAGATAACCAATCCATCCCCAATAGGACGCCAAACCCATTAAACCCAGAACATATAAATCGCAAGGAAAGAGATAACCAAAACAAGAAATCGGGACTTCTAAGCATCCCATACAAAGATTTGTCGAGCCCCCAATAGGGTTCGACACTCAAATAGATTCTAAAGCCATTACTGGCTCAAGTTTCAGTCTATCGACAAGAGTACTAGAAATGAAACAGAGAGAAGCACCAGTATCAAATAAGACAAAAATAGGAATGCCGAAAATAGATAGAATACCTTCCATAACTTGCTTCCCCTTTGCCGCTGCAGAAGTGGAAGGTGCTGAAGCTAAAGCCAAAGCTCAAGGTTGTTCCCCTTTCTAGAGTAATGGATATTCCTTTGAAAAATGACCTTCCTGATGACAGTTGTAGCAACCTCGCCTCGGAGCAAACTGGGTCTTGACCGCTGGTGGTTCCACCTTCGGAATCTTAGTAATTGGTGCCCCAACCCATGGTGCCCTTTCCACCTGTTTCCCTCCAACCTCCGTACAGTTCCGAATATAATGCCCCCTCTTCCCGCACTTATGACAAATAATTATTGATATATCCCTCCTTGGCTGAAACTTCCTCTTATTGTCTCCAGTTGGTGCCGCATCAGCTGATTTTGGAATTAAACCCTCAAACCTCAACCCCATTTTTATCAAATCCAAAAAGATTGCCAAGATATGGTTTGTCATGTCTCGATGAAACTCAGGACGCAATTCTGTAATGAACTTATCACTCCTCTTCAGTGGCGCATTAATCAAACCTGGTTAGAACAAAGACAATGTAGTGAATCGCTTCTCATACTCTGCTACCGTCAAAGCTCCTTGCTTTAAGCCCATGAAACTCTTGTATAATAGAGTCTTCCCAGCTTCTGGAACGTACTTTTCAAATTCCTCCTTAAATTGGGCCCAAGAAAAGTCGTCTTCTTGGACATCCAAAGTAATTAGATTCCACCAATCCATAGCCATATCAGTTAAATGTCATGATGCCAATCGACGCTTCATTGCATCATCTTGCTGCATATCCCCAAATATGTGGTCACATAGCTTGACCCAAGTCTAAACTTCTATGATTGATTCTGAGCCACTAAACTTCCTTCCCCCAAGCCTTTCGTAGTCACGACGAAGCGAAGCAAATCTTTTCGGAGGCCTGACTTGCACGACCTCCTCTACTACACCTATTATTGGTTCCTCCACAGCAGCTGTGTTCCTCGGTGCGCGATTCCTACCGTTAGTGACAGTACTAGCTCCGCCACCTCTACCTCTGCTTCCTCTAGTATTTGCAGTATGAGTACTCATAGTTTACTACCTGAATTGTAGCAAACATCTTTAGAATACTTCGATATAGAATTATTTAAAGGAACGATACAAAGAAGGGTTTATCACTGAGAAAGACCTTACTTAAGAAAGGGTTGCGAGAAGTAGACATTCCTAAGGAATATTTTCAAAGTCTAGTTTTCAAAATACAAATAAGCTCTCATATGTATAATACACTCGACTCATTCTACATGGTCGCTTACCCCATCTCTAATGAGCCATACCCAACCAAAGCCAAGGTGTTCGCTCAACCTTGTGCTCTGATACCAAATGTAACGACCCGACTTTTCGGGCCTCAAAAGTCGACACTAAATGCATCCACGGTATTCGTGTGCCAAACATCCAAGTGCCATAAAGTCGAATTGTTGGGTAAAATAAAAAATTAAAAGAAGTAGAACAAGGAAGAAAGAACAAAACATCGGAATCTCATAGCGGAACAGAAATATATAATATCAACATAGTACAAAAGGGTTACTCTGAATAAAGGAATTTTAGTGTTATAATAAACTAAGTACCATCATCAGCCTGGACAGTTATAACTGCCTGTCCTCACATTGCTGATATGTACATAACTAATACAGTACAAAGGAAATAAAAATAGGTGGATAGATAATGGAAGCTTCCAGCTCGTCTTCCGACCTCTAAAGCATCCAAAGTAAAACCTGCCATACTCAGCCTACTCAAAGGAGTACGTGAGGATTTTAGGGAAAACCAAAATTAAGCGTCAGACATCAGTCTGTTATGAGATACTCAAGATACATTACATGTAGCAACACTGAGGGGGCCGTGCAGGTTACCACTCCGGATTTCCCCTCAAAAGAAACCAACCATTGATTAAGTTTACTATAGTTATAAGTAGATAATGTCTAGGGTGTATAATATAAATAATTCAAATGGATGGAATGGTTACATTGGTTACATTCGACAACTATTAAGTGTACAAACAAAACCGATAAGGCTCGTTAGCATATTGGATTTCCATTGGAGATCTCTCCGGATCAAGCCAGATCCGAACTCCATGCACAAGGGTCAGAAGTTACCTGCCGAGCGTCGTATATCTGTAGATAAAATATACCAAAGGCAAGCATGACTGTCCCACGCAAGAAAACATTGATGTGCATTACGTGGAACCAAATATATCCAACTCCCGCGTGCAACATCTATAAGCATCCTCTAGATATGGAGTCCATATATCCTGTCGTGGGTTAGCTAAACCCCAGATCACGCATCCTACTCTGTCTTTAGCCATATCCGATGTTAAGGTTTCGTTCCGCATCTTTAACATGACTCTTCATCACTCGAACATAACTCGAATCCCAAATTGGATTCCTACTTCTCAAATAAATCACGAATCGCTACTTTGATCCGAGCACCTCCAAAAGATTCCCAACCTTCATACAGATTCCATTGTTTCTTCAACCGCTTCCAAATGTAGAACTCGTTTTCTAGTTTTGAAGTGGTATTCGATAAGTAAAACACTTATCGATCCCGGTCTCTTCAAAACTAATTGATGAATTTCTGGTTAACTCAATTCCGGTTCTTCCAAAGTAAGTGAAAGCTAGAGACGTTTCATACCAACACTCCTCCCCGGGGGTTCTCATTGGTATGGAATCGTGCAGCTTTCCCGATACTTCTTAAGTTATAATGGTATAGTTCGATAGTCGACTAATCGACTATCTAGTCAAACAATAGCTTATAGAAACCATGGTTCATACACTTAACTCATTTCCGACATTATCAACTTAACTATCCCTCGATCAAGAGTGAGGCCAGGTAAGTTAGAGCACTGATTGCATATCACCCCTTGCCTAGGCGCCCCATTCTTGACACTCACAGACAGGTAAGCCTACTCGTTGGCTTATTAGAATTAAGCACGGTATCCATAATATTCAATAAACAGGTAGGTAATCAACATGATTAACACGTTTCCAACATTCCCAACCTATCTATTCCTCGGTTTAGAGGGATACCGGTAAGTTAGAGCTCTATTTCTCCGTCCTTGCTCGACATCAATCTTAACACTCACAAATAGACAAACCTACTTCATTGGCTTATTAGTGTTAAGCATTATCAATTACCTCTTTTAAAATAGTGACTTGATCATGACAAGGTTTAGCAATTCATAACCCTTTCTAACCTTTGTTTTATTTTAAAAGACATTTTGGAAGATATTTTGGAAGATGATATTTAGAAAAGTAGATATTTTAGAAGATATTTTGGAAGGTAGATATTTTAGAAGATATTTTGAAAAGTATATATTTTAGAAGATATTTTGGAATAAGATATTTTGGACTTAAAAATACTCTAGTATGAGTTAAGAGATAATATTAAAAAGATGAGACAACTTACATAAACTTAAAGAATATTTACAACACTTGAAATTCAAAAATCAAGGTTAAACGGGCAGTTTTGCACTAGTGAAGTTTCGGTCAATTTCAAGGGGTTACTTAGCATTTTACTATTCAATGACTTCAAGGTAGTAAACATACAAGTAATACCAAATCTAAATGATAAGAAATCACTAAAGATGTCATTACAAAGTTCCATACAAAGTGTTGGAAACATAACAACTCAAACTGCATCTATAGCGACCATCGCTGTAAGTGTCGTTTCAAGTTCAAGTCCACAATATGCCAATTCCCTACTAATCCTTATGTGCTTTGTTTCCTGTCCATTCCACTTGTTATACAAGTCAATCCAAGTCTAATTACATGTCCATTAAAGTCCATTCCAATCCATTAACATCGATCACATATGTCCCTTACTTTTAAAGTAAGAATCAAGTTAACATTTCTAACATAAGTTACTAGCATTTAAGCAACTTTTAACATAGTTAAGGACATGTAAATCATTTATTTTTGATGTTCTAAATAGTGAGTAATCTCACTTTAATACTTAGCAAATCCAAGATCCAAGAACATGTGCCAAGATCCAAGATAGCAACCTCCTTCCTTTCCTTGCTTTTCCTTGCTTTTCCTTGCTTTTTCCTTGCTTTCCTTCCTTAAAATGCCCACAGCCAAAGATGAAATTTTGAGAGAGGCTTGGATTTTTCAACTTCTAACTTGCTAGAAGGTCTTGTAATGGTGTAGGAAAGGTTCACTCAAAGTTTGAGTTGATTTGGAGTTGGTTTGAGTATGTTTTCAGAAAGTTAGTGAGTAAGAGAGGAAGATGAAGATGAAGAAGACATTGTTTTTATCCTTAAAGCTTAGGAATTTTTGTAAAAGAAAAGAGAAGGTATGCCTCTCCTTTGATAGGAAAAGCAAGGTGAATGGGAAAAGACATAAAAGCCCCTAAAACCCTAATTTTATGTCATATCGCTTATGTCATCGCGCTTATGTCATATCGCTTATGTCATCATGCTTATGTCATCATGTTTCCTTATTTGCTCATTTTTCCTTATTTGCTCATTTTCCTTATTTGCTGATTTTTCCTTTTTTGCTCATTTTTCCTTATTTTCTCATTTTTCCTTTTTTGCTCATTTTTCCTTTTTTGGTCATTTTTGTTTTTTTTTTTCCAAAAAAAATATTTTTGAATGTAGTTTTTTCCAAAATGAGTCTAAGATCATTAATTACTAACTAAATGATGTTTAAAAAGCTTATAAAATCATATTTATAACATTTAACAATATTCCTAATAGTTATGAAATTTGAATATTAAGTGTTCAAATTTCCGGGTCTTTACACTGATAATGACATTGTTTCGTGGGGAGGAAAGAAGAAGTTTTCAGTGAAGATTTGTTATAAATACATAAACTTTTCTGGTAGGGAATTGAATGGTTTTGAGAATATGTGGGGGTTCTTTGATATACCAGCTGAAGTTAAATTTCACATGTGGACGTTGGTGCATAGTAAATTGAATACTTTGAGAATGTTGAAAAGGAAGAGTATGAATGTTGAGGAGAAATGTTTGTTTTGTGGAGCTTTAGTGGAAGATTACATACATCTTTTTTGTGACTGTGACGTAGCATTTTATGTTTGGAGTAAATGCTTAGTTCAGCTTAATATTGATCTGTTATGGAGGTGTTCATTACGTGATCAGCTAGCTTTCTGGGTTTCTTGTTATTCGGAAGTTTTAGCTTATATTAACTTCTCTTTTTGTTGGCTTTTATGGTATGAAAGGAATAATAGATGTTTTAATAACACTGCTAAGTCTTCAATGCCATTTTGTTTCAAGTTCTAAATTTTTTCTATAAATGGGCAGGAATAGATCATTGGGAATTCTTTGACTTGATTGAAGATAGCTATGGTGGAAATGCTCAAAGTAGATGGTGGTAGAAGTCTTATTTGATGATTGTACGTATGTTTCTTTTTTGGTGTATGTTTTGCATGGTTTTCATGCTTTCTGACCCCTGCGCGGGTACGATGGATATATGTATTGCTCTTTATGAGCTCTTGTTTTTGTATGACTTGTATCTGTAATGTCTGCCACCATGTATGCACGCTGATACATTTACGTATGGCGTGAGGCTCTGTTGAACCTCACTACCTTTGGCTTCAAAAAAAAAAGTAATCTGTAATGGATAAAGAAAGTAAAACTATCTTTGATTTTCTAACTTATCATGAATGTTTTGCACTTTTTCTTTTCCTTTTTTCAATCTCATTTTTTAGTTGTACCCTTCATGCTAACATATGGACCACATGCTCTTTGATAAAGATGCATCTCATCCAAAAAAAAAATTCTTCCATAATTGTTTACATAAAAATATAAATATTTACGGATATAAAAGGTTGTATAAATGTATATTAGTCCAATAAATGAAGAGGTAGTGTGTTAAATCAAATTAAGAAGGTTTCTCCATGAACATAGTGAGAATATGTTTGTAAATAGCTCATTAGTTACAACACCTAATAGTAATACAGCTTAAATAAATGAGCTTTATAGAAGTAAATTAAATAGAAGGAAATGTTTATATATGGTTGTGATTAAAATGTGTTGATGTCAGATAAACTGAAACTAAATATGCAAATGATAAGAACTTGAACAGTAATATTAAGAATAGAAATCAAATTATCAGATAATTCCCATTTTAGAAAGAATGTATTGGTTTAAACGGTTCCTTCAACTTTCTCCTATGAATATAAATAGGAAATACATGAACAGTACTTAGTTTGTTCATTAAAATATTTATGTCTTCAGCATCGTATAATCAGCGGAAACAATGGCAGGGTGTACAAACTATACACTCAAGGTCGAAGCAACCAATGCGCAGATGCATAATAACATTTTCTAAATTCAAAAGAATAGTTAAATCAAACGAATTGAAGAAAAAGGGAAATAGCTACCTTAGAAAGGAAGAGTTTAGATTTACATTATGAGGTGAGAAGGCACGATGCCGCAAATCGAGAAAATAGTGGCACCTCCAGATATCCAAGTGATTGCCACTTCCACCTCCGTCAAGTGATCACAGTCTCGCCTCTAGAAAAATTATATGTTTACCTGGAATCGATTAAAGATAGTACGGTTTGAATACGAAGCGGAACATGATCAGGCAGTTGCAGATAAGCACTAATTAGCTTGTGTAACGCATGTCCAGTTGTTTGTTGCTTGAATATTGAAAATCGAACGCGATCGCCAACAACATGGCCAAGGACCATATAAAATGACACGTGTCAGCATATTAGAGCGCTGGTTTTGCCTTTGGAAGCGCCCGACGCAGACGCGTTTTCAAACATAAAATAAAGTATTTGCTTTGCTGAACCAACGGATCAAAAAGCATCCGTTGACGTTAACACGACTCGTCGAACGCCAACGGATACCTTTTTAATATCCCCTTAAAATGCCCCATTTAACTCGTAAACTAAAATAACCCGTTTAAACTTATAAACTAAACTACCTCGTTTGACGCCGCAAACGCATACCCCATTTACCTTCCAACCCTGTTTAAATTTCTCACTTAAATGCTCCGTTATAATGAACTGTTATCATTTACTACGAACGTACCCTACAGGTAGGTCATGTTTTATGTTTTTAGTGCAGGAAATTCATGCATGCAGAGTCTGCAGACATGAATAATTAGTTTTAGGTTTCCATCTACAATGTTTTCCCATGCTATATACTAAAAACTATTGTATATGTGATGAAGAATTTATGATTCCTTCAAGTAAACGAAATGCATTTATTTATCAGGACAAAGTTTTAAAGAGGAATAATTTTAGTTATAGCGATTTTTTTTTACTGCACACATTTACCAATCGGGGAAAAATGCTACCAACTTGAATGTTTCTATTTTTCAGATATTAATTTTAGTGATCATAGTTGAATCATGTGAAAGTACCAAGGGGGGACCATTCAAAAGAATACTTGTTTCTAAATGAAAGTCGTATCAAAATTTGACTATAACCAAAGTGGAGTACAAATTGCTCTGCTTATGTTGGATTAATCTAGGAACATAACACAATAACAATGGAATATAATGACAGCAGTGGTAATTCGCTATGACAAAATAACGGTTAAAAATACATTAAGTTTAAAATAAAAGATGTGAGAATTTGGATCCTAATTGCCACTTTTGGCCACCGCACTCCGTTCGGCCGCTCACCACCGAATAGAACTTCCCAAAAAAAAATAGAAAAAAAAACTGTTCGACAGCCGTTAACATAAGGATGACAAACTCAGTGAGCACATTTGCGAAATAGGCATGAAGTGAATAAAAAAAGAATGTATAGGGACATACAAAGAAATCGGGTAGTGAGATAAAATTGGTGAACCAGAGAGGATATCGACCAAAGTTCATACCATTTCTGAGTGCACCAGTTAAAGCAGCGAATGGTGGCCTAATCACATCAACGTGCAATGGCCATAAGGATGGCAAAGAGAGCCGATAACGTCGTTGGAGGCGAAGATTTTATAATTTCGGTCATAGAGAATTTCAATTTTGGGGGTGGAAAAAGAAAGAGAGTGAAAAAGTAAAGGAAAGGTTTCGCTTATGAAACAACGGGTGGAAGCGGTTCCTATCACAGTGTAACAAAGCAAAGTGTTTCACATCAACATTTGGCTGCTTATTCTACTTCCTATTATAGATAATATATAAATAATGGGAATGTTGTTTGTAACAGACCGACAGTACGCCCTATACTAATTTAAAAAATAGGAAAAATGATTCATAGAAAACTATTCACTTTGCATATCCTGTCCAAATTCCCCTGTCTCGATGTGCTTTGTCAATTACAACATAAAGTTTTTTTCCTTCGGGTCCTTCAGTACAAGAGAGAAAATACTTTTCTGTATTTTGATTTACTTGACACATCAAGATAGATGAATATGGGATCAATGATTTGCTTCCACGAAGGACTGCATACTTCGTATTTTCGCTGAAGTGTATCATATGGTGCACACTAAAAATATCATGATCCTCACTCTATGTATCACAGCTGATCCAAATTTAACAATTGAATGTAAAAATTGACAAAGAAAATCTCTCAAGTTGGAATATGAGCAATTTTCAATTGTTTATGCTCCTATGCCCTAAGCTTTTAACTTAGCATCCCAACATAATTAGATTTTACAATAAATAATAATTGAAAATAACAAATAAATTCCTCCAACCAAAAACATTTATTGATTTACCAAAAGATTTATAGAAAAAGCCTCGCAATTGAGAAGAAATCTCGTTCTCCAAATCTTAAAAAATAACCTTTCTCCACAGTTCTTCACTCTATATTTACTGCTACATTCATAATAATTAGTTACTTCATGCTCAAACTAACATTTATATGACAAAAAAATGAATCAATTATCCAATCAGAGGGGCAAATAGAAAAAAATAGATATGCTTATTAATTAGGAGAAATTTAAAAATTTCTTTTTTCTAGTTTTATTATTTCATTATTTCTACCAAATGTGATTTTGTATCAGAAAGCCTAACTAATCCGAAAATGATATTTCTATCGACTATAAAATCGTTGAATCAAATTGGTTAAAAAACGCAAGCGTACGACATATGATGCATAAGAGTATGGATTGATCTACATGAAAACGATAATATTAAAATTACAAAATCTAAATAAACCAAAGAGTTTGAAAATGTCATTAACTGAAAAAATTGTAATTAAAACTAAAAGATTAAAAGGCTATTAGAGGAGTAGCTTCTCATGATAGTATAAATCAACATAAAATGAACTTATGATCTCTTATTTTAATCATTTGCGAAATTAGTGGATATATCTATTGTAAATACGACCTAATATTTTTATTAAGTTAAAACTTAAACAATCAACCTATAGTACACGATTTAAACCAATTGTAAACTCTCATGGAAATAACACGAAACTAAAAATCAAATATACTATAAGCATGATCTATTTACTATTGGACTAGTAACATAAACCATCCAAATTTGATCATATATTCACTTTCATTATTAAAATCATACTTAGATGAAAATTCAACTTGTTTCTATATGATTAAACATAACCTATTTGTTATGAGCAATATAGGCTATCGAGTCTCCTTATCCCATGCACATTACTTTCAATCAAATCAATATGCGAAAGCACCCATTAATGGCGAGTAGGAAATATATCGTTTCTTTCCTTTCTTCACTTTCACCTCCTCCTCTGCCCCTTTCATTTCGTCCCATTTCTAATCGATTCACCCCTTTCCTCGTCTCTTCCCTCTCTACCTAGATTGTTAGGTTTTCCCTAGTATCACTACGCAATTAGATTTTAAAAGAAGAAAGCAATAACAAACGAATTTCTCCAAACAAACATTTATTAATAATTTCAAAAGATTACAAGAAAATGCTAAAAATTGAGAACCAATCTCATTCTTCAAACCAAGAAAAATAACATTTTCCCCTTACTCATACAATGAACCATATACATGCCTATTTATATGAGTATTGAGAACATATCTTCATTACTAACCGTTTGATTACCCTCACTCTTTAAAACAAATCTTTTCCATGTAGATAATTTGTAGCTTTCTTTTATGCAATAAAAGAGCCAATAAACTACTCTATCAAATATGTAAAATACATAAATAAGGGAATGTATTTATGATATAATCCTATCTTAATTTAAATATCTCCACAATCTATTAATATATATGGATTTTTGTATCATCAAATTTTAACAATCTCCACATTGATACGATAATCCATAAATGTTATCCAACATCCTTTTCGAACCTCAACCTCCAAATAATCACTAATGTTACCAAAAAATGTTTTCATTCCAAATATAACTAACTTCCAAACCACATAATTATGTATGCTTCCAGTTAAATATTCATATCATATATAAATTAGAATTTCTTGTAATACCACAATGGCCTCCATGTAGGTTTTGTGGCTTTACGTTGCGGGCTCTACCTTGATTCAGATGAACTTGCACCTCCAAATTCAATTTGAGAACTCATAACATTCTCCACCGTTTTTTCAAGCAATATATATATATATATATATATATATATATATATATATATATGTATGTATGTTATTATCTCACCGTTTTGCTCGCAGAAACTCCTTATTACCTTCCAAACCCTTATGACTCCACCTCTACTTGAAAAATTGTAGCCTTTTTGTGCCAACTATCCTATTGAAGCAAGGTTCTTCTTAATTTCTAGGATTTACCTAAATCCTGTTAGCTTCGCCACCTTTCCATCAGTCATCTTTAACCTAAACGAACATATGCCTTTAATATGCATATCTCGACCATCGATAGATTCCACTTTACCAGTTTGTTCTTCATAATCGATAAATGCTTCCCTTTAATAGCATATGTGGAAACAAGCGCCTGAATCAAGTACCCAAACTTTTCTTTCTCCTTCATTAACACATAAAACATTGCCCTCAAATTTCTCACCAAAATTCACCTCATTATCATTATTATTTTGCTCATCCGACTCTTGTTCCAATGCCTTCATCTTTTCCTTATCTCCTTTGAAGCTTATGAAAAAAATATTAGCTGTTGACTAGGTTTGTCACAGTAAAAACAACTGTATTCATTTTTCATGTTTGGTTTTTTCGATTGTCTTTCCATATTTTGATGATTATCCCCTCTTGCAATATAAGCATTTTCAAATAGAATTCAATTTCTGTAGTCTCCTTATCTTTTCCTTCCATAAGGCTCATCCTCCTCATCTCCTCATTAAATAAGCTACTAACCACTGACCCCATTGAAACAACGCCATCCGAATTTGAGTTTTTTAGTGCAACCACAAGTGTTTCCCAACTCTCCAGTAATGAACTTGTCATCATTAAAGATTTTGTTTCATCATCCACCTTGAAATTCATAGCATCCTGTTGATTTACAATTTCTTGAAAATCATTAAGGTGCTCACCAATTGATTCACCTTTCTCAAGCTTCAGATTCACCAATTTTTTTCATAAGAAAAGCCTTGTTTGCTGTGGAGTTATTTTCATAAATTCCTTTCAATTTCTTCCATATTGCATAAGAAGATGTTTCATTAGCAACAATATGAAACACTGGATTATCCAAAAAAACATCTAATAGAAGCAGCAGCCTTCTTATCCAAAGTCTTCCAATTTGCTTCAGATTTATTGCTAGGTTTTCCCTCATTGCCATCTAATGGTTGATGAAGATCATTAAGATAAAGAAAATCTTCTATCTTTGCCTTCCATGGTCCCCAATTTATCCTATTAAGCTTTTTAACAATTATTTTATCCATATTCAAACCATCATCAAAAATTTGTGTAGAAGGATCTGATATCAATTGTTAGGTTTTCCTTAGGATCATTACATAATTAAATTTAAAAAGAGGGAAGAAGAAAAAAATAACAAATTAATTCCTCCAAACAAACCTTTATTAATAATTCCAAAAGATTACAAGAAAATGCTTAAAAATGAGAACCTGTAACAACCTGGAATTACACAACCAATTTTGAGACAAACCGAATTTCGACAGACCGATTTTTTTTCTTTCAAAATCCAATCCATCGAAACTCGAGTTGGTTTACTCTGGTATCCTGCAGAAAAGACAGAGATATAAAAATATATCAGAGCTCAGAAAAACATCTCACAGCAGAATGGATAAAAATAAAATGTAATCAAAATATAGCTTTACCTTAATAATAATACTGCTTAACCAGTATCTAAAGCTACCATATCTCTGTCATAAATCTAACCTGCGAGTATGTTATATGGAAGTGGTCAGAACACAAGTTCTGGTGACTGAATTTAAACTACACATTCTGGATAATCCTACATATACCATTCAATTACTTCTTCCTATTTATTAGGTTATTTGTGTTAACAGCGCTCCATGCTTACACACACGTCATACCCATCTACTCCATAGTAGATTAACCTAAAATAATGTATATGTAGCTACCCCCAAACTAAGGTACACCCCATGGTACCCCACTTGTGTGGCCTCCTCTGTAACACCCCATTAGTATATGCAATCTCTCATCATACACCAAAGTGTAGTGCAAATCTGTGTTTATAACAATGCTATGCTCTGCATAGCTGCACTATCATCGTAAACGTACTGACTGCTATCCTCGAACCATTCCATCAAGTCAGATTCCTCCACTGAGTACTGCCCTAGAGTCTACGATACACCACATAAAGCAGACATGAATGTATCTAGACTTTCCCGCGTATGTACCGTCAAACGTGTTCGATGCCTAAACCGCACACCTATCGTGTGTGCGTTGACCGAGTTCCCTGGCAGGGCTATACAAGAAAAACAGAACTTGGTCGGAAGCTTTCTTCATATCTGTGCAGGCTTGCCTTTAAGAGCTTCGACACACAGATATCCCTAGGGTCTGTTTTCTATGGTGGCTATGGCCCCACCTCAGCCCCTCCCTTAACTAGTAAAGACTACAAGAGCTAAGCGAAAAGCCTCTAACAAACAATCTAAACATCCAATTGGCGTCTTCCCCTCAACCACCGTGCCTCGATAGTGAAAGGTTGATGGCATCTTGTGTCTAGTTCTAGTCTTTCCGCATCTCGCTTGCTGCCGATGACATGCACTTGACGACCTGCTATCCCTGTTTGGTCCTGATCCTCCGCCTCCCGTCGTGAGGCAATCGCCGAGCCGCCCTTAGTGTCACCTCGTCACAAAATTTCGACTGCCAACCTACCCTTGCAGTCAAGGCCCAACCACTTGGTAGTAACGCGCAGACCCAACCTCTGTGATCCTAGCCCAAAGCTAAACCACCACAGAGGATTACCATGAGCACCTTTAACGTCTTAGGAAGCCCGAATGCTTCCCCTTCCAGTCCGTTGGAGCTGCCAAAATAATCAGATGAACATGCACTCCCCCTCGTGCCCTATGACGCCGCAATGATCTACCCCATTGGATTATTCACCCTCAAACATGTGGAATATTCCGAGCGCCTCAGTTTATTGTGCATTAGACCCTACATCTAATCATTAATTACGCGCTTGCTCTACCTTGTCAGGTTTCTCGTTAACTTGGTTGTTCTCATTTTCCTTGAATTCTGATTCAAGTTACCAAGTTTCCCTTGCTTACTAATTTCATTTATAACTTAATCCTCTTAAGTTCTTTAATAAGGCTATAACATGTTATTCTCTAGAATGTGGTTCAATGTTCATATCCTACAACCTATTTACGTTATTCGTTAACAAGTTATGGTTACTATAACATGTCCCGCTTAATTTACAATTAATTATGTCTTAGTTCACATGTTTCTTATCCACATGTCATTCACCCTTTATGATTAAATATAACTTATTCCAATTTATAAGTTTGCTACGCTCTTCTTATTTAATCATAACTTCATCTTATGCTGCCATTACAACTTATCTTATTCCATAAGTTATTTCATTTTCTCCTATCGTTCATTATAACTTACCTTATTCCATAAGTTATAATTCCCACTTGTCCCTAGGACACGCCTACCTATTATCTTTCCTTTTCATATTTAAGTTCGTTCATAATAGGTTATTATCATTCCCCATTTATTCCATTTCTTCTACCGTTGTAACTTTCATTCAGTTTTCTTTATTTCCAACAAATAGGTTAAGTTCTTCCAGGTCTACTACCCATTCCCTTTTTAGTATAAATTATGATAAACTTAACCCTTCCCACTTATTGAACAAGTTTACTTAACCCCTACTCAATTCAATTGGTTCGTAACACCACTACAGATTTAATTAGGTTAAGTATTCCAATTTAACAAATTATCCATGCTACCCATGTTACCCACTTAACCTCTTTTCTTATTTTATCCATGTCTTTCCACATGTGTCATCTTGGTAAAGTGTTCATTATTTATTAAATCTATAAATGCGCAAGACCTCCCACATTAGATTATCTTTTGCGGTTGCTAGATATGTCGGGCGGTTCCGGGCAGACTTCCACCGCAATCTGAATCTAACCTCATGTCTTAGCACCATTACGTGTTCAATTTCTGCCTTCAAACTCTCACATTAGATAACCATTTTGCGATTGTTGGATATGTCGGGAGGTTCCCGGCAGACTTCTACCGCAGTCCGAATCTAACCTCATGTCATAGGCTTATAGTCATCTTTTCATTCGTTCATGCTGTAATGTCCCGTATCTTTGGTAATCAGATATTTAGATCATTTTATCATTTTAAATATTATATTTGGAATATTAATCAATTTTAATATTGAATTCGTTTATTTAAAATGGAGTTTGAACGTTAATTTTATATATAATATAAATCGAGCTCGTAAATGGCGCGGTAGTTCGTAATTTACAATTTGAACTTTAACTGAGTATACAGGATCGGTTTTAAGTCAGATTTCTGTGAAACAAGAAATATTATGATCTTATTGATTATAATTTTCATATGAAAGGGAAAAATCGAGATTTCATGTTATAGATTGTTAGTTATGACAAATTCAAATTTTGAGAAAGTCGCTATGGAATTATAATGATTTATTTATATAATTTAAAATGGTTTTGAAGAGGAATTTAAGCGCAACTCGAGATAACGATCGAATTAAGCTACGGAACGAATTCCATTGAATTCGTATTGACGTTTAGAGTTAGGAAATGTATGATTTGTTATTTTTGGAGACCGGATATTTTGGTGTCCAAAATAGCACAGTTTGACGTATAAAAATAGTTTACCGGGAAACAGTCTCGGAATGCAACGAAACTTGTGTCGATGGATACGTATTAATTTATTATTTTAAGAAAATGAAATTTCGCGGCAAACCGATATCGTATGTGACTTCGGTGACCAAAAACGCCTTTTTTCTATTTAATTATTTACGTTATTTAGACAGGGGTAACTTTTAAGGAATAGACGACTAGCCAAACAAACTCCGAATTTAACGAAACAAGTTTCATTGGATCCGTAAGGAAGAGGTCTAGTAAAATGTCAAAGTCTCAAATTTAATGGATTTTTTCTTTAATTATAGGAATTTTAAACGCTTTATTTTTCATCGATATTTATAAAGAACTTTTCACAGACGGCCTCGGAATTCAACGGAACCTGTCCCATTGGGTCCGGAATATTTTTTTATGTTTGTATTACATTATTTTGTCAAAAACATTGATCGTTTGGAGGTGTTTCTATGCGTTACTTCACGTTGAAGTTTTTATTAATATTAAATTAAAAAAATTGTCTCACGTATATAACCAAATAACCCTAAAATCTTGTATTGCCTGGTCAAAGAGGTCTTGTGCCTCGACTAAAAGTTTCTATGGCCGATACTCATCGAATCTTTCCATCCAAAAATCATATTAACCATCCACTTATTCAAAATATTTCCAACATCAAAATTGTTAGGCTCAGTGAGTCCTTCTAGTTGAACGGCTGTGATGTGATCTTGTAACTCGAGATGGTCAGAAAAGGGACAGAAGGAGGCAACCGTTTCATTGGGTTTGTGGATAAATGGATTGACCGTGGCGCATGAAGTTTCAGGCTGTAATGGAGTGGAGTGAGGCGAGTTCATGGTTAGGTTCTGATCAGTCATCGATGGACCGGAGAGAGGTGCGGTGGCGTGATAAGTGATGACAGCATGGTGAGTGTCATTTTGAATCAAGGCACCAAGGCTTCGAATGAAGGGTTCTGGAAGGTATTCGAAAACAAGCAGCCTTCTGAAGCTTTGAACGCGGAGAAACACAACGTAACCAGCCTTCTTTTTAACATAATTAGTGTAAGATAATTATTGTTAACGTTAAATATTTATATATAAATATAATTAAGAAATTAATATTAATATACTATTTAGGTGTTGGGAAGGAAATAATTTCAGAACATTGAAAGACTGTTCGAAGGAGTTAGCAGAAGAAATCAAACAGTCGAGCACGATGGAATTCAACTGAAATTGGGCTATTCTTTTGTTTGTAGAAGTCGGCCATGAAGGAAAAGAAAATAAAGATATATTGGGCCTGTAAATTTGTTCGGACCTGGTATAAACGTAGGTAACGCGTGGGTTATGAGCTGTTGGGGACGAGGAATGAAACAAGGCAGTGGAGAAACAAACTGATGTCGGGCCCGTAAACTTTGAACCCAAATGTAATTAATATTGGTAAATTGTTTATAATCTCTCATTAAGAAATATTGGACCAACTAAATTATATAAACTAAATTGTAAACGTGTATAGGTCCGAGACGTTTGAAGCCTAGAAAGCGGGAACGAAGAGAAGAAATAAGTTTGGCCGATTTATATTTAAAATGTAATTAAGATTTATTAATTAAAGTGATTAGGAGTTAATAGTTATAATTAAATTATATAATTACGAATATTTATAACTTGCCAAAATATCAGCAGAATTGGGTGAATCTGGATGCATTGGAATCGTCCGGACGAGCACTACATCATGGAACAAAATATGGACACGTTCGGAAGTAACTTGGTTTTTCAGTTTAATTAAAAGATTGTTTAATTTAACTAAAATGAACCGTTTCAACGATAAATCAAATCAAGGTGAGTTAAACTCACTCAGTTTTTCTTCCCACTTATATTTTATATAAGTCGGGTTTTTATTATGTGCTATGGATGCTAATTGCTAGTTATATATTGAATGTTTACATAGTGTTGCCTGAATTGATTGAATTGCATGTTAGTTAAATTTTAATAAAACCAAATCATTATTTTTAACGATTATCCCTAAAATGAAGTAACTTATCTTGTTGAACACATTTATAAATAGACGTGTTTAATTTAATCAATTGTTTGAATTGGATGAAATGTTTGTTAGTCATTATTTACTATTTGGAAATAATAAATGATATTATCTGATATAACCCATTTGGATGTAGAGAAGAACAGGTTGGGGGGATCCAACCGGATTCCTCAAATATATTAAATGTAATTTAGTTTCATATTATCATTATATGAACTGTTTAAACCCATATGTTTGATGATCGATTTGATTGTTGATTATTGATATGATATGATATTCAACATTTTGTTCATTTAAACTATGGGAAGTATTGGTTGAGTAATTGGCAGCAATTGGCCTATAAATCAATCGTTTTGAAATAATGATTCACTGTCAGGTAAATCGATAAAAATGAAGTTATGAATTTTTTTATAACTGAATATAAAATTTTAAATATATTATTTAAAATGTTTATAAAAGGGAAATTAACAAAACACATATATGTCGATTGTCTTAACCACTGATCACCATTTTTACACCAAAAATCAGTCGTGTGCGAAGCACGTGCCTGATCTAATTATTAAACGATTTATAACTGAGATTAATTGTTTTTAAGAAACAAGTAAAGTAGGATTATATTTTTATTTATTTAATATTAATCAAAGTAAATGAGGTTATTTAAATTAATTTATTAATTAATTTAAATGAAGAGACGAGTTAAGGTTGATCAACGAGTTAATCATGTTTTAGAGTTGATCAAGTCAACTGTTTAAATATTTGAAACTGATTATTTAATTAAACTATTTGTGCCAAATAGAAAGGAAATAATTTAGAATATAGTTTCTAACTTGAATAAGATTTTAAAAAGAAATTTAATACTAATTCTAGTAATTAATGAAGTAAGGTGTCATTTTAATAACTTGAATAATTACTTCTTAAATGAAATACATTTAAGTAAGTAACCGATTTTGAATTGGAATATGACTGAGTTTTGAGAAGAGATTATAAACCTGAGATTTTATAACGAAGTTTTAAAGCAGATTTTTAAGCAAATAAGTTGGCTTAAATTAAATGTTTACTTAATATTTGAATTAAGTAAAAGAAACGAGATGGAAAGGGGTTTATATTAAACCTAAGACTTTATAAACAAGATTTATAAAAGGAAATGAGAAGTCAAGGCATGTTTTCTGTTTACACCAAAAATGGTCTAAACACCCCAGGTACTAAGCTGCACTTCACCAATTTGGTAATAAATAAATGGAGTATTCAATCAATAATTCAAAATGGAAAATGTAGAGAAAAGTAAAATAGAGACGAGATTTAGAGTGGTTCAGCCGTTAACGAGGCCTACGTCCGCTGTGAAGGTGATTTTTAATCTCATGATATGGATTACAAAGTACATCAATTCTCTCTTTTCACACATCTCTATTCTCACTCAATATAACCTTGCTTATAAACTTTAATCTAGGAGATTATACAAGAAGATGATTGAATTTGGGGAGAAGGAGGATGAACGGATGATTGAGAATGAGGATGTCTTCACTTTCGTTGAATCATGAGATTGAGCTTGACGCCATGGCCAGGTCTGTGGTTCAGGACTGAGTTTTACAGCACTTCCTGGTCTCAAAGATTCGATTCTATCCCTTTTTCGTTGGTGGTCATGGTGCATTTATAGGTGAGTCCTCTGGGAAATGGTTTGAAATCCCTTTCTCCCTGCTGTGGATTACTAGCTCTGCTAATTACAATCAAGCCATTAGCCAGCTGTCGCCAGCTGTTCTGAGCTGTCCTAGGTTGTTATG
Organism: Allium sativum; assembly: GCA_030737875.1. Lineage (NCBI taxonomy): Eukaryota > Viridiplantae > Streptophyta > Magnoliopsida > Asparagales > Amaryllidaceae > Allium > Allium sativum. The sequence continues at coordinate 16,492,970 of CM060922.1, read as the reverse complement.
TGCATGTAACTTTTTGGAGCGGGCGCCTTAAGTGGTTGAGCGGGTGACTATGTTGGGAGCTTTGGAAGAGCGGGACACAAGGCTGGAACTGGTTCTCCGTTTCCCCTTGCACGATCGATTACTTTAGTTCAAGGGTGCTCGCCCGTTTACTGTTTCTGTAGGATGTTGTCTGTTTGTATGGCTATTCTGTGCGTTCGTTCTAGCCCATATTGGATGAGCGACTTTCTTTATGTTGATGCTTAGTGCGGACTTGTCTCCTCATGAACGACCGGTCTTAGCCTCCGCACCTGAATCGTGATTCGAACCCAAGTTTTGTGTCGCACTCCTCATAACACGCTGCGTCATGCTGTTTGGTCGTACTGGTCAACCTGATTTGTTCTGGGTTTGACGTTTAGTTCTTGCTCTCGTGGCCGTTCTTATCCGTCATGAATTATTTAAGTGCCTTAGGAGCTTCTCCTGCGAACGACCCTGATGATGTCAGCGACGTATCCCTTGTTCAATGTGCGCATGGATTTTTTAGGGATCAACCCTTGCTCCTTGAAGTCTGTGATTTCTTTTAGTGAGGAATCACTGGCTTCGACATATTTGATCGCACATTGCTGAGCAGACTTGTCTTGACTTGTTTGGGGGTCGTTCGTTCAGGGATTATCGTTGCTTCATTACCACTGGTTGGTGCTTCCTTTTTCCTGTGAGCAAGGCGTTTGGGCTGCCCTGTCATTATTACAGACAGGAGCCAGCTGGCTTCCGATGGGACACTTATGCCAGTACTTGAGTATTAAGCTGATGTAGCGAGGATCCTTTGGATGTTTGCCTTTTTCTCTTCCTTATTTATCTTAAGCCCATTTCATTTCACTTTTATTTTTACCAAAGAATTCTTGGGTTGTAGCTATGCTCCTTCGAGGGTTCCACCAGGTAGTTTACCCTCAGAATTTTTTGCTTTAATTTCTCCTTGGAAGGTTTTGGCTTTCTTACTTCATCGCTCTGTCTGATATTCGCAGTAGCATTTATCCATCTCGAACGATTTTCTTTTGACTCTAGGGTTTGATGATTTTTCTCGGTAAGATTTCTTTTCCTTTATGTTTTTCACTTTGCACTTTTGTGATCATCTCGAGGGACATGGGTCTTCTAGTGATTTTCTCTAATATACTCATGCTTGGTATTTGTCTGTAAGCTGCTTGGTGAAATTCCTTTAAGGGATGTCTTTGTTTGTGCCTGAATCCAGTTAGGATGTTTCTGTTTCCATGGTTGTTTGAGTTTACATCGATCTCTTTTTGAAATAGGTCGCCCACGGATGGAATTCTTCATGTCTAAGAAACTCAGGAAAAAGCCAACAAGGAAGGCTGGTGGTAAAAAGATGCCCCAAGGCAAGGAGGTTTTAGGCACAGCCGACACTTCAAGTCGCAATTTTGCTGGATGGACTTCCTGACTCAGAATTCGGGGCTGCCCTTAGTCGTTTGGTTTCTTCGTCCTTTACTATGGACCCCACAGCAATTCTGGAACCTCTTCCTGTCCCTAACTTTTTCCATCCTCAACTCGCTGAAGATTTCGTAGCTCTGTGTCCAGCTAGCTCGCATCCCAGGGTATACATAGACCCTTTTGATAAATGGATCATTGCTGGTAAGATGGATGCCATGAAGGACTGCATATTGGCTGAGTTTAATCAGCTGGAGGCGCGCCCTCATCTGGTTGAAGGCCTCATTACACATGTTAAAGATTATATTGTGGAGCAGATGGGCGCCTGGATTTCCCTTGTTGAAGACCTTCAGCAATCGAACAAAGAGAATGTTGAATGAATTCATGCCTTGGAGGAGAACAGACTCAAGCTTGTTAAAGTCCTGGAGTCTAAGGACAAGATCATTTCCCACCTCATCTGAACATTGTGGCATGCCGATGCTCCACCTGTAGTTGCCTGGTTTGTTATTTTGGTTTTAAATTTGAAAAAGTACTGTTAGTCTGGCTTGTGTATGCGGGTACCAGCCTCGCTTAATAATGTACACTTATGCTTGTGACTCTTATGGTTGGTTTTGGACGTTAGCATGGTAGCTCTTATTGTAGAACTTGTTTATTTCTACGCGGGTGCGTCATCTGCTGCACCTTTACTTCTGATTTACATATTCGTTCTGGCGCTTTATTAATTGCTCGCTAGCGCCCGATTTTCTATTGTTATAATTATTGTTAGGATTTAGTTATCTTTTGGGAGTTTGTTGCTTATCGAAGATCATCACACGTTTGTTTTAAGCGCATTGAGTATCTTTTATTTAGGATTGTGCCCCCATGGGAGGACTTGGGTTAAAGGTTTTCGACCCATTCCAGATCCTGTTTGATTGTTTTAGTTATTCAAAAGGGTTCTAGAATGGATACCCCCAATGGCTTGGATTTCTGCTTTACGCCCTTTCGGTTGAGATTTCTGCTGTAATCCAATCTTGGCTTTGTTTGACTTGGTTAACAACAAAGAACAAGACCAGACACCTCCTTTCGGTCAGGGTTTTCACGAACCACGCAGGTTTTTGCCGACTTTGCATCTTGCCCTAGGAAATAGACACTGGTCGTTCGATTGAGAAAATTAAGAAATCTTCTCAAGCCAAATGACCTGTGCCCGGCACCCAAGAAGGTGTTTCTTTGGTGGGCTCGGCTATTTTATCTGTGGGACTTTTTTTTTTTGAGTTGCTTTTGCTCCAGTATTGACTCCTGAGAGGTAAGCATTAATCCCTGTTGTTGGCTTTGACTCTGATTTTAAGGAATTCATGTCCTGCACCAGAGAGGGCGCCTCCTCAGAGTTAGCAATTTTGATTCTGGGGATAGGTTTTGCGACATTCCCGCATTTTCAATAGGGTTTGATGATGATTCTTTGAATGGGTGTTTGCTTGGCATTTAGCATTTTCTATAGTGATGGGCGCAACTTTTCATCTACTTTCCATCTTATTATCTGCCCCAGAACGGCTACTTTTTTCTTTTTTGAGATGGTGTGCTTATCCCCTCCTATTTGATTGTTGTTCTGACGTTTACGACTCCCAAGCTACTTCGCTTGACGTGTGCCCTTACATTTTTGTCGCAGTCCTGCTGTGTGTAGCAGACCCCCTTTTTCTTTCATGCCTGCATTTCAAGAGATTCTTTTAACAAGGTGTAATAATTGTGTTACTTAAGCAGACGGATACTTAACTCTGGTGCACGGAGTTTTAGCAAGTAAATTATTACTTAACATGAACATAGTAAGTAATAAAGCTAGGTAAAACAACTTTAATGACAAGATAAAACAAGGGGAGTGAAGTAAAGTAATGAGAGCCCTAGTTTGACGTTTCACTGTTGAAACATTAGTGGCTAGTCTTCTTGAAGAGCGTCCTCTTTGGATTGGTTTGCGTCTTCTACGCTTTTCTTAAGGCATATTGCCCCCTGTTTGCAAGGAGTCAGGACAAACTCTGTGACCCTTTACATACTGTTGCAAGCGGTTTTCCCTGATTAACCCCTCGATGACTGACTTCAAGTGCCTACAATTATCGGTGTCATGTCTAGGCTATCTGTGAAACTGACGGAATCTTCTTGACTTTACAGCGATAGCAACATTTTTGACCCGTCTTTGTTTCAAAGCCGGATATCTTTCGGTGTCCTTAGTTTCCATGAAGATACTTCTTACGGTATCGTTGAAGGGCATAAACTCGGATTCCTTGTAGAACCGCAGCTTCTTTGCTGCCCAGTCGTCCTTTCCTTCACTGCTCCTTTTTCGGCCACCGAGGATGTTTTGGATGCCCCCATCCTTCTCCACCTGTGGCCTTTTCCCTTCGACGTTTGCATATCTTTCGGCTTTGTTGAGTAACCGTTCAAGTGTGCTTGGTCTCTTTCTCTTGATCCACTGTCCCAACTTGGTTCATATGCCTCTCTTAAGGGCTGTTAAGATCTGGCTGGGCTCGAGATTCTCAACTTCAGCCACTGTCATATGAAAGCAGGCGAGAAAATCTTTGATGGGCTCCTCTGGTCTCTGTCACGATTCATCTAGCCTTGTTACGTCCCGAGCCTTGAACGCCTGGGATTCAAACTGCCCACTGAATAGTTTAGCCAGGGTCATGAAATCGTCCACAGACTGTGGCGGTAGCTTCGTGAACCATAGATAGGCCACCCCTTCTAGATAAGTCGGGAAATATAAGCATTTAATTTCATCAGTAGCACATGCCCCGCTCATATATTGGTCGTATTTACACAAGAATATGTCGGGGTCACCTGTCCCATCATAGGACTGTAACGATAGGGGATCAAATCTGCGCTGATATACAGTTTTCTTAATCCTTTCAGTGAGCAGGGTTTTAGTTGGGAAATACTCCCATCCCTTTCGATCATCCTGCCTCCCTAGGCTTTCCTTCACAATTACTTGCGCCATTCCCAAGATATATCCATGACCCTTGCCCGGATCTACGAATTGATTGCCTTCCTTATCACCAAGCTTTGATCAAGACATGCCTTCGCGAAATGGAGTCAAGGAATCTGGGTATTCTTCTGGAGGGGATATCCTTATGATGGTAGGGCTGTTTTCCTATTCTGCAACTGTGCCATTGAAACAACTGTGCACAAATACATTGCTCCCTCCATGATTTGCATTAGCGCAATGCACGACCCTCCGGATAATATCCTGTCGCCTTGGGCTTGGAGTGGAGAATTCTGCCTCTGGCTCGCGATTTGTTCTGGCTAGCGAGGAACAAGTGGCACTTAAAGTGGCCTTTGCAGTGACGGCTTGAATGGCCTGCATCGACTCGAGCTTCTTCATCATTGCATTATTTGCAATAGTTATTTGACTCGCTAATCCTGTCACCACCACTTCCAACTCCTTCTAGGTTACAGCTTCTTGGATTTCCGGCATTTCTTCTGCCTTGGGGTCGCTGGCTGACGGCGTGACGGAATCAATGCCGTCGTCAAGGTTATTGACTTTGCCGGTGATTTTCCTTAGTGTGCTCATGATTTTTAGCACCGTGCTCCTTGGAAAATCTTAATCTGAAACGGATACAAAGGTAAGTACGGCCCCACGGTGGGTGCCAAAAATGTTTGCACCAAAAATGGTCTAAACACCCCAGGTACTAAGCTGTACTTCACCAATTTGGTAAGAAATAAATGGAGCCGTATTCAATCAATAATTCAAAATGGAAAATGCATAGAAAAGTGAAATAGAGACGAGATTTAGAGTGGTTCAGCCGTTAACGAGGCTTACGTCCACTGTGAAGGTGATTTCTAATCTCATGATATGGATTACAAAGTACATCAATTCTCTCTTTTCACACATCTCTATTCTCACTCAATATAACCTTGCTTATAAACTTTAATCTAGGAGATTATACAAGAAGATGATTGAATTTAGGGAGAAAGAGGATGAACGGATGATTGAGAATGAGGATGTCTTCACTTTCGTTGAATCATGAGATTGAGCTTGATGCCATGGCCAGGTCTGTGGTTCAGGACCGAGTTCTGCAGCACTTCATGATCTCAAAGATTCGATTCAATCCCTTTTTCATTGGTGGTCATGGTGTATTTATAGGTGAGTCCTCTGGGTAATGGTTTGAAATCCGTTTCTCCCTGCTGTGGATCACTAGCTCTGCTAATTACAATCAAGCCATTAGCTAGTTGTCACCAGCTGTCCTGAGCTGTCCTAGGTTGTTACGCGCAGATAACGTTTTGGAGTGGGCGCCTTAAGTGGTTGAGTGGGTGACTATGTTGGGAGGTTTGCAAGAGTGGGACGCAAGGCTGGAACTGGTTCTCCGTTTCCCCTTGCGCGATCGATTACTTTAGTTCAAGTGTGCTCCCCCGTTTGCTGTTTCTGTAGGATGCTGTCTGTTTGTACTGCTATTCTGTGCGTTCGTTCCAGCCTATGTTGGACGAGCGACTTTCCTTATGTTGATGCTTGGTGAGGACTTGTCTCCTTATGAACGACCAGTCTTAGCCTCCGTACCTGAATCGTGATTCGAACCCAAGTTTTGTGTCGCACTCCTCATAACACGCTGCATCATACTGTTTGGTCGTACTGGTCAACCTGATTTGTTTTGGGTTTGATGTTAAGTTCTTGATCTCGTGACCGTTCTTATCCATCATGAATTATTTAAGTGCCTTAGGAGCTTCTCGTGCGAACGACCTTGATGATGTCATCTACGTATCCCTTGTTCAATGTGCGCATGGATTTTTTAGGGATCAACATTTTCAATTAGCGATACATAATAATGAAATTAATTTTAATAAATGGAATTGAAACGGGATTTTCAAAGCTGGAAATAGTTGAATGATTTGAAAGTGGAATAATATGGGTTAATAAAGAGTTAAGATAAGAAATTTAAGAATTGGAACCTAAGTGGAAATTGGTCGAGTTGAGTGATTTTCTGAGTGTCAATCTGTTGTTGATTTCGGTCTTCGGGGTTGATACTTAGGGAGTTATTAACTTACCAATTTACGATCAGGAACTAATGGATGGTGAAGTAAGGGGAAAAGGGTCTGAGAATGAAAATTGGTATTTCCAAAGTAAAGGAGATGTAACGGAGATTTTGTGGAAATATAACGGTATTTTCAAGTTAAAAAGAAAGCGAAGAGTTGAGTTTTGGAATACACTATTCTAAAAGGTTAAGTGTTGGAGCTTGTTTTCAAGCACTGAAAGTTGTTTAAAAACCAAAGTTGAAAGATACTTATATCATTTAATTCGAAGGTACTTAAATGATTTTGAAATAGTAACATACTAAAACAAGTGGTAAATAATGAATTAAAGATATTGAAAGATTTAGAGTTTTAAATTAACATTCGTTAATTGTTAAAAAGGCCAAGTTAATGCCAAAATTAAACCAGTGACTCATTTTATTTTTTATTGTATATTTGATAGTTAAATAATACAAGTGTTGGTACGGAAAGACTGGGATCGAATTTATATTCGAAAACCATTCCGAACTAGCAAATACTTAAAGAATGAAGATCGAGCAACTGAAGATCATTGATCTTCGTAAGCGGAAGGGTTACCTGATAGATTTCTCTGGCTTGCAACCAGAGGGTTTTGATGATAATTCAGTCGTGGTTAAAATCTTCGGATTGTAAGGACTACTCGCTACTGATCCATAGGGTATTTCAAGGATGTAATAGGATGGTGCCTTCGGTTTGTCCAGTCCCAGGACAACCTGTATGGACGAGTGTTTGACAGAGTATTTCCAAAGGATAATGTGTATTAATTTCTACAAACGTATTTCTGTTGATGGCGTAGAGGGGCACTTCTCTTAGCTTATTAATTAGAGTATTTTTGTGAATGCCAATGAGTGACATCCAGTGGATCTGACGATGTGACATTCAAAGTGAATGGTGATCAGATGTTCTAAAACATAAAATTAAAATAAAGGAAAATTGATTATTTATTTATTTATGACCTCAAGCCTCTTCAACCGGGAAATGGTATAAAATCAGGTAGGTCGCATGGCTATGTGGGTCGCTCCCATTAGGGTATATCATTACTTGATCTGGAGAATTCAAATGTCTTCGGTTGTCCCTTTTAATTTTTGTATGCTATCAGTTCGGTTGGCTGGCCCCCTACCGTGGTAATCATATATTCAGTACACTCAAGCGAAATGAGGGGCCGGTCATGTTTAGCCGGGCTTGCAGGATGTTCTTGTTGAATCCCCAATGTATTCATCTTCGGAGGTACATTATCGGCAGGTGGTCCCATACCTTGCCATAGTTGGAAATCCATTCTCTAGTAAGCACCCGCGGTTTTGATTGTATATTGTATGTGGAGCGTGAGATGCAAGCGTTCTGCTAGATTGATATCTACTTGATTTACATCACTATTATAATACCATAATAGTATGGACTTCAAAAACGATTTGGATTATCGTAAGGTAAAAACCGTCTGTATTTGTGTGTGGATTTGGTCTTACGATTATCCTCTCTTTAGAAAAGATTTTAACTTTAAAATCAAGTTGGATGTTACCTATAAACTTAGTGTGTTTTCTCACATCTGGTTCACCGGACTGATCCGTGCGTTTGTAATGCTCGGGTTAGACCGGGTGGTGTAGGTTCAGGTTATCGGATGCAGAGAAGAGACGAGCTGAAAGTGTCCATACGTATGATGTATATTATTCCACTGTGTGATTGTATAAGAGGGCAGGTTATTATAACTATCCAGATGTGTTAATGTACTTTGATGATTGTAAGTATTTTTAGAGCTCTCTATAAAGATTTATTTCTATATTATATTTTGTTCCGCTGCAATGTGAGACTATGATCATGTGTTATTTCTTCTCCTTCTTCTTTTATTCTAATATTTCTTTCTTTCTTGTCTCACCCTCTATTATTCTTTCTATTAGTTTTCTGGGTATTCGATACTTGGGGCTCGGCATGAGATGTATCATTGCCGAGATTCGAGTGTCGAAAATCCGGGATGCTACATTTGGTAACAGAGCTATTGGTTTAGTAATAACCTTGACTCTCTGGTGTAACTCGATAAAGATATGGTTTGTAATACCATAGATTGAATTTGAGTGTGTATATATGAGAGCGTATTTGTGAATTTTATATACAAATGTTTTGTATTGTGTTGTTTGATTAGTTCAAGTGTTGAAAAGCATTGAACTGGAAATTGACACGATATTGTTTTGTAAAGAGGGTAAATGGAATAATTTTGCCCGAAACATACTTTTGTATAGTAAAGAAATTGTTTTATCAAATTATTGAGTTATTGGTTTATTGTTAATTGATTTGAATGGAATTCAAATTAGATTAAAAATTTGAAATGGTAATATAACTAAAAGAGAATTTTAATATGAAATTAGCAAATGAAATTGGAAATCGAGATTTAACTTAAAGATAAGTTAAAATAGAATGAATTAGAATTTTGTTAGAAAATTTAATTAGTTAATTAGATATGAAAATTGAACTTAATATGGTTAAGTGAAATTAAATTAAAAGTGACATTAAAACCAAATAAAATTTATTTGGAATTTGGAAATCAAACGAATGATAATTAAAATAGAAATCAATCGAATATTAACCGATTGATATTCAAATATGTTAAACCAATGTAAATATTAATATTGAATATAAATTCAATTGATTTGATTAAGTTGGCGGTGCATTGGTTGTTGATTGTTTGTTAAGTAGTTGAATAAAATTCATTAAACTTAAATGAATTGAACAAGAAAGATCATTTTCAGTAAAATGAACTTGAATGAAATCGAATATGAAATAGAACTTAATAGTTGAAACTCGTATATGTTATTTCATTATATATTGAGTTAGTGCAGGTTGGAAGAAGGAAGAGCCGTTAATTGCTTAACTTAGCGATTAGAGTTGGTTGCCTGACAAATAGATAAACCTTCATATTATTGATTGGGATTTTGATTTTATACCCCTGAGTTGGATAGGCACTTGGTTTTTATTTTCTTTTGATCGATGTGAGGCCCGGAGTGGCATTTGTAGTTGTTTAGATCAAGCCGTACAGAGTTGGTTGCCTGACAAATAGACAAATTTAAGGTGTTAGAAAATTTTCAATATTTTTGAAAATTTTGTTTTAGAATAATTATTGGTTTTGATTTTATAAAAAAATGGATTTTAGAAAGTTAATGGGTTCGTAATATTTTTCTTACCTTACTAATTTCGGGGACGAAATTATTTTAAGGGGGGAAGAATGTAATGTCCCATTTTTTTTTGTAGTCAGATATTTAGATCATTTTTCATTTTAAATATTATATTTAGAATACTAATCGATTATAATATTGAATTCATTTATTGAAAATGGAGTTTGAACGTTAAGTTTATATATAATATAAATCGAGCTCGTAAATGGCACGGTAGTTCCTAATTTACGATTTGAACTTCAACTGAATTTACAGGATCCCTTTTAAGTCGGATTTCTATGAAACAAGAAATATTAGGATCTTATTGATTATAATTTTCATATGAAAGAGAAAAATCGAGATTTAATGTTATAGATTGTTAGTTATGACAAATTCAAATTTTAAGAAAGTCGCTACAGAATTATAATGATTTATTTAAATAGTTTAAAATGGTTTTGAAGAGGAATTTATGTGCAACTCAAGATAACGATCGAACTAAGCTACGGAATGAATTCCATTTAATTCGTATTGACGTTTTGAGTCAGGAAATGTATGATTTGTTATTTTTGGAGACCGGGTATTTTGGTGTCCAAATAGCATTGTTTGATGTATAAAAATAGCATACCGTGAAACAGTCTCGGAATGCGACGAAACTTGTATTGGTGGATTCATATTAATTTATTATTTTAAGAAAATCAAATTTCACGGCAAACCAATATCGTATATGACTTCGGTGGCCAAAAAGGCCTTTGTTTCTATTTAATTATTTACGTTATTTAGACAAGGATAACTATTAAGGAATAAATGACTAGCCAAACAAACTCCAAATTTAACGAAACAAGTTTCAATGGATTCGTAAGTAAGAGATCTAGTAAAATGTCAAGGTCTCAAATTTATTGGTTTTTTTCTGTAATTATGGGAATTTTAAATGCTTGATTTTTCATCGATATTTATAAAGGACTTTTCACAAACGACCTCGGAATTCAACAGAACCTATCCCATTGGGTCCAGAATATTTTTATGTTAGTATTACATTATTTTGTCAAAAACGGAGATCGTTTGGAGGTGTTTCTATGCGTTACTTCGCGTTGAAGTTTTGATTAATATTAAATTAATAAAATTGTCCTTTGTATATAACCAGATAACCCTAAAATCTTCGCCTGGTCAAAGAGGTCTTGCGCCTCCATTTAATGTTTCTATAGCCGATATTCATCGAATCTTTCCATCCAAAATCTAAAGATCCATCCACTTATTCAAAAAATTTCTAACATCAATATTTTTAAGCTCAGCGAGTCCTTCTAGTTGAACGGCTGTGATGTGATCTAGTAACTCGAGATGGCCAAAAAAGGGCTAGAAGGAGGCGACGGTTTCATAGGGTTTGCGGATAAATGGCTTGACCGTGGCGCATTAAGTTTCAGGTGATAATGGAGTTGAGTGAGGCGAGTTCATGGATGGGTTCTGACCAGTAAACGATGGACCGGAGAGAGGTGCGGTGGCTTGATAAGTGATGACAGCGTAGGGAGTCTCGTTTTGAATCAAGGCACGAAGGCTTGGAACGAAGGGTTGATAAGTTGAAATGTAAGAGGTCTAAACAACGATACCTGCAGTTTAGACCTCTATAATCTTAGAAGGACACTGGAGCCTTCTATAATGGGTATACTAGAGAGTAAAATCACTGATGAAAATTGTTTAACTATCTTTTGGCAAAGATTGCCTCAACACAATTCTATACCATTTGGAATAGCTCAGGACTTGAGCGTGGACTGGAAATCACTTGGATGAAGTGACGAAGCATTACTAGCTTGGAATTTGGACCGGCTTTCACCATCCTCAACCTGCTCGCCATCCTAGGGGTCGCCCCCCTAGGACTCGCTCCCATCCTAGGGTTCGTACCCCTAGGTATCATGGTCATCCTAGGGGTCGCCCCCGTAGGTCACGACCCGATCCTAGGGGTCGCACCCCTAGGTCACGAACCAATCCTAGGATTCGCAACCCTAGGACTCGCCCCCATCCTAGGGGTCGTACCCCTAGGGATCATGGTCATCCTAGTGGTCGCCCTCCTAGGTCATGACCCGATCGTAGGGGTCGCACCCCTAGGTTATGAACTGACCCTAGGGGTTGCACCCCTAGGTCATGACCCGGCTCGTGGGGTACCTATGGGTCACGAATAGCCTGCAGGTGCACACTGTTTTGACCTACTCTTAATGTAACACCCCACCTCCGCCAGGGTGTCTCTTGCAAGCACTCTGACTTTGGAGGGGCGTTTGAATCGGGTAAACATGCATAATGATATATCAAGGCAGAACAAGAACATATGTATATATGTAAACAGAGTAAATAACATAGATAAAACAGCGGAAGATTTCAAACCATTTCAAAACAAGTCTGGTACAACATAAGGTCAACTTTCCAAATAAACATGTCTAGATAAAAACAACATCAACTGAAAAACTGAAATACATAAGTACTATCCCCAAAATAAGTGATAACCATAGCTAGCTTCATGTCAAACCGTACATGAGCTAAATCCCACAAGCAAGCGATCAGAAATCCAAGCTAAGCTCCAATATTCCCACCCTGAGAATCTGGGGGGGGGGGGGAACGGAAGAAAAGAGGCGAAAGAAAACAAGTCAGTCAAAAAGACTGAGTAAGCCCTACTACAATCAATGTAAACTGATAAAGTTAACTGACATGAGAAGCAGAGATGAACATAAGGATAACAACATACTAGCATGATGATTAACTAACAAGGTAGATAAAGGTGTTATCGCATAATCAGGTTTAAGGTTTTTGCACCACAGGTGTACTAGCAAACTAACATGACTTTAATAAACACGTATTGATCCCTTGGCCCAAGCTTTGACCCAATAACATGAAATGACCCTAATACGAGGTCTAACCAAACGGTCTAGTCGATCGGCTCCCTATAAGCCTAACTCGTCACGTGTTGGTGTCAATACGGCCCAAACATAATTGTAGTCAGACTGTGCCGGGTCCACCCTTCGGGTGTATCAAGCCCTAGGGTGTAAACCCCTGGACACCATAAACATAAGTGCACAGTCTCGATCTACTGGTACCCGTGCATGTTTTCTCCAGCTACGGACTATGTGCACGACCATAGTCCGTCCGGAACTACACCGGCGTACCACTTTGCCGTCGTTTTTGGTCACTTACCTCAAGTCCAATAATCGTGCCCCCTCCCTAGCCTAGTCCCTAGGGTCTTAATGATACAAACTTGGGATTACTGCTAGAGTGGACCCCCATTGCTAGGATTTTCTAGTGGGTTAAGTACGGTTTAACCCTCTTGCTAATCATGGATTAACTTGGTTAAGTGTAACGATGAGTTCACGACTTAACCCTGATTAATCTACCAAGCCCACATTGATTAAGTATTAAGTGGACCATGACTTAAACCCTAATCATGAGGCATTAATTAATTAATGTGCCTTAACCTCTCACATTAGACTTCGTTGCGGTTACTAGTTAAGCCGGTCGGTTCCGGGTAGCTTTATACCACAACTTGGTCTAACCTCGGGTTCAAGGTACAACATGACCAACTTCTCACATTGGGTCCTACTGTTTGTAGCAACTAGTTAAGCCGGTCGGTTCCGGGTAGGTTTACGCTACAAACTCAACCCAACCTCGAGTTGGTCACACTTATATTTTCTAAGTGTCATGTCCATTATGTTTCCAAAACATATTACAAGTTTTCAAGCATTTGGGTAGACCTAACTTAATAGGTAAATTCCCAATGGGTAGACCTAACTTAATAGGTAAATTCCCAATCTTATGTTTTTATGTCTTTTAAGTTTACCCAACCCCAAACGCAATCCCATCGCTTACATATCGCAATAGCGCATAAAGGATAGAAAGAGGGAACTTGGCATAATCATGACATAAAGGTGTTGAAGCCACAAGTTTAACATGGTGGCATATGAAATGTACATATATTCATATACTTGCATATTACATTTTTAGGCCTCAAAAGCATGCATAAAACCAAACTTAGCATATAAGTGATACATGGTGATAAATGACATGTAGAAGTTGCCATAAGTTCGCATTTAGCCTCACATGCAAGTTATCATAAGGGATGTGATAACTTACATGTTGCCAAAATGCAACCTTCAGCCTAAAGCTTGAAGCTTTAAGCTCATAAACCCAAGATAAGCTTGCATAACATGATAACATGAGCAAAATGATCAACCCAAACTTGCATAACATAACTTGCATATCATATGGCAAACTTGCATATCATAACATGGCAAACTTGCATAACATAACATGATAAACTTGCATATCATAACATGGCAAACTTGCATAGCATAACATATCAAACTTGCATAACATGACATAGCAAACTTGCATATCATGGCAAACTTGCATATCATATTGATCAACCAAACTTGCATCATTCATTTAACTTTAGAGTTTAAATATGAAAGTAGAAAAGGGCTTACAATGGTTATGAAGACACAAGACAAAGCCCTTATGCAATCAAATAAACCCAAAATGCAAGCTCCAAATCAATAAAAACCCTTGCTTTATGATGTAAATATGGAAACTTGACTTGAATGCAATCTAATGATGCTCATACAAGCTTGAAAACACTTGTATGCATGCAAAATCTCTCATAGAAATTTATTTAGGAATTTTATGAAGAGAGTGGAGGCCATGAGAGGAATGATTTTGCCATAGTTTAGTTGTATGAATGAATAATGTTGATTTAGGCTTAGGTTAGGGTCTTATTTATAGAGATTAGGATTAGTTTTAGCCTTAGGATTAAACCCTAGTTCCAATCTCAACCCTCAAAACCGAATCTGGCCCCCAAACTCAACACAACTCCAAAATGGTGCACCAGGCAAAACTGCCCGGCTGAACCAAGTCGACAGCCAAGTCGACAGGGCTGTCGACTTGGGTCTAACCAAGTCGACTCCCAAGTCGACAGGGCTGTCGACTTGGGTGCTTTGGCGGGAATTTTCCCGCCTAGCCCAATCTGACCTAATTTCCAAATTCAAGCTTGAATTTGAAATCTGTTTTTACTTTGAAATTTTCTGAAAACTTCGTTGGGCCTTAATCGGGTCATACGGACTCCGATTTTCGAAAACTCAGACTCTATTTCGCGTATTTTTCCGAGACGAACGCAATGGCACAGCCCGTTTCCCTTGATTCAGATTTATAAATTAAATTCTGCCTCGATTTATGTTATAACAGGTTATTGAAAATACGGGTTGTTACATTCTCCCCTCCTTAAAGGATTTCGTCCCCGAAATCTTCAAGTTAGGAAGAACGTATCCTACCATCCAACATCCATCTACTCAAAACACCATCCACGAGCAATCATTGTCCTTACAAGATTCTAATTGTTGTATGAACATATGCAAAGGTGTGTGTATATGTACTTATCTAATGTAAATATCATCAATGCAAATTATGTTAGTGAAATGAATCCATATGTATGCAATTCCTAACATAATGTATAACATCTATATGTGTGCACATAACATACATCCATATGCAACATCCATGTGATAACACAAAAATTTTCATCCATGAATAAGCGTAAACACTCATGCATATGCAATATGAGGAGTGTGTGAGCCGATCTAGTGCCTAATGTGTATAATGCATCCACGAGTAACCACTTGCAAACACTTACAACCACTTGCAAACATCAAGCATAACATGTTTCAAACACATGTTTCATCCAAAGGGTTTCTACCTAAGGTTCTCACGACAAGATTAACACGATAAACTAGATAAACATGGATAGCAAAGAGAAAGATATGCTAACAAAGAAAAGAGATTGAGAGTGTACCCTCAAAAAGGAATGGATAAAGCCCACGCATCTTCTCCTCGGTTTCCCAAGTTGCGTCTTCTTCGGCTTCACCCCATTGAACCTTCACCAACTTGACCTCTCGATTCCTTAGCTTCTTGGTCTCCGTCCCCAAGATACGAATCGGAGCTCTCCTCAAGGTAGCCTCTTTCTCCACTTCCACATCTTTCAGAACACTTGGCTCAACAACTTCTGCTGATTCATGTAAACACTTCCGGAGATGCGAGACATGAAAAACATCGTGTACTCCGGCAAGCTTCTCGGGCAACTCCACTCTATAAGCCATCTGCCCGATCCTCTCTATAATAGGGAATGGTCCAACAAACCTCGGTGCTAACTTCCCAACGGCTCCAAATCGGACCACATTCCGCAAAGGAGAAACCTTCACGAAAACCATATCCCCAACATCAAACTCCAAATCAGTTCTTCGCTTATCAGCATAGGATTTCTGTCGGTCTTGGGCCGCTTTCATCCGTCTCCGAATTAACTCGACCTTCTCGGATGTATCTCTGATCATATCAGGCCCAAGTATAAGCTCATCTGTAGTCTCCCACCAACATGTAGGCGACTTGCACGGCCTCCCATATAAAGCTTCAAATGGTGCCATCCCTATGCTTGCCTGATAACTGTTATTATATGCAAACTCAACAAGAGGAAGATGGTCTTCCCAAGTACCACCAAAATCCAGAATACAAAGCCTCAACAGATCCTCGAGTACCCTATTCACCCTTTCGGTTTGACCGTCCGTCTGTGGGTGATAAGCCGTACTTAGATTCAACCTCGTGCCCATAGCTTCTTGCAAGCTATTCCAGAATTGACTTGTAAAGATTGGGTCACGGTCACTGACTATACTAGAAGGGACTCCATGTAGTCTCACAATCTCACGAAGATATACAGACGCTAGCCAAGATGCGGTCCTCTTGTTCTTCACCGGAATGAAATGAGCACTCTTCGTAAGTCTATCCACAATAACCCAAATGCTCGTATTTCCTTTCCTTGACCTTGGTAGCCCATCGATAAAATCCATGGAAATACTCTCCCACTTCCATAGTGGAACGTCTAGAGGATGCAATAGCCCACCGGGCTTCTTCGACTCGGCCTTAACTTGCTGGCAAATGATACATCTAGAGACAAACTCTGCCACATCCTTCTTCATCCCAGGCCAAAAGAAAATGCGCTTCATATCTTTATACATCTTATCTCCGCCCGGATGTATAGTCAACTTAGAGCGATGCGCTTCCTCAAGAACTTTTCTTACTAAATCTTCTACCATTGGAACACATAACCTTCCATCTCTCCTCAGCCAACCCTTGTCATCAATAGAATATCGAGCGAGATGACTAGACGCCTCTCCTCGAATCAGCTTATCCATAATCTCAACTATCTGAGGGTCTTCTCTCTGCGAAGCCCCAACTTGATCAAGAAGGGTAGGTCTGAGTTCTAGAGATGCTAAAGAACTGGTCATCGACTCAATCGCCAAAGAGAAATCAAAGGTTGCCACATACTCTAAATTCTTCATCTCAACGAATAGAGGACTCATATTCAACCTTTTTCTACTCAATGCATCTGCTACCACATTCCCCTTGCCAGGGGTATAAGCTATCTCAAAATCGTAGGACGCTAAGAATTCCATCCATCTTTGTTGCCTCAGATTCAGATCCTTCTAAGAAAAGAGATACTTCAATGATTTGTGATCGGTATAAAGCTCAAATCATTCTCCCAGAAGATAATGGCGCCAAGCCTTGAGTGCATATACTATTGCTGCCAACTCTAAGTCATGAGTGGGATAATTCTTCTCATGCACTTTGAGTTGTCTACCGCCAAAGCATATCACTCTTCCTTCTTGCATCAGAACAGCTCCTAACCCTGTGCCACATGCATCGGTGTATACTGTAAATAACTTCCCTCCATCGGGCAAAGCTAGAACAGGTGCTGATGTGAGAGCTCTCTTGAGCTTCTGAAAAGCAAGCTCGCATTTTATGCTCCAAGCAAAAACTAAATTTTTCTTCGTCAATTTAGTGAGAGGAGCGGAAATCTTCGCGAAGTCCTTGATGAACTTCCAGTAACAGCCTGCAAGACCTAGAAAACTTCTCACTTCGGTTGCATTCCTTGGAGTCTTCCAATCCTGAACTGCAACTACCTTAGCGGGATCCACCGCTAAGCCTTGCTTAGATACTATATGCCCAAGGAATCTAACTTCCCTTCTCCAAAAGTGACACTTGGAGAACTTCGCCTTCAACTGATGCGCTCTAAGCGTATCCATCACCTCCACGAGATGCCTTGCGTGCTCTTCCTCATCCTTAGAGAAGATCAGAATATCATCTTCGAAGACCACGACAAACTTGTTCAAGAACTCCCTGAACACCCTACTCATCAAGTCCACGAAATATGCGGGTGCATTAGTCAAGCCGAACGGCATGACAAGCCATTCGAAGAATCCATCTGGAGTTCTGAATGCAGTCTTGTCTATACTATCTTCAGCTACCCTGAGCTGATGGAATCCAGTAGCAAGATCAAGCTGAGAGAAAACAGAAGCACCGATAAGCTGGTCAAAGAGATCATCAATCCTCGGTAACGGGTGTCTGTTCTTCTTAGTCAGCTTATTCAACTCTCGATAGTCAACACAAAGTCGGAGAGAACCATCTGCCTTGGTAGCAAATACCACAGGCGCTCCCCATTCAGATATACTTCATCTAATGAAGTTCTTCTCAAGCAACTCCTTCACTTGCTTACTTAGCTCCCGCCTTTCACGCGGAGCCATGTGCCGAACGGGCAAAGAAACCGGCTTTGCATTATCCACCAGATAAATGCGGAAATCAATCTCTCGCTTAGGGTGCAACCCCCTAACTTCATCGAAAACATCCGGATACTCTCGAACCACTCTCCCGGACTGAAGAGTTTCCATTGACGAGTCGAGTGATTCAAGATAGCACAACATGACGGGACCTCTCGGATTACAAGAAATTTCTAGGGTGTTTCCGAGGCGAGTCACGAGCCTCACAACCCTATGCTCACAATCAAGGATGGCTCCATATCTGGACAACCAATCCATGCCCAATATCAATCCATATCCCCTAAAACCAAGAACATAAGCACTACACAAGAACTCTACGCTCAGTATAGACATCCTCAAATCCCCACATATCATAGACAGATGGGCGGAACCCCCAATAGGATTTGAGACACAAACAGGATCATCTACCAAGCTAGTACTAAGGTGCAAACTATCAACAAGATCAGATGAGATAAAGCTATGCGATGCACCAGAATCAAACAAGGTACGAACTGGAAAATCAGAAATATATACAAGGCTCTCAACAGAAATACTGCCTCGATCGGGAACTGGAGCGACATTGAGAGCATGAACTTGCCCTCCTGAAGGTCCAGCACGCTGAGTCTGACCCTGGCCTTGCCCTCGCTTCTTCAGGCAATCCTTACTGAAATGTCCAGTCTCACCGCAGAAAAAGCATTCACCATTCTTCCTTTTCCTCTTCTTACAATCCTTAATAAGATGCCCAACTGAACCGCAATAATGGCACTTCCCCTTTTTGTTATTGCCCTTGTTGTTGTTCCCCTTGTTGCCTTGACTCTTGTTCTTGTTCTTGTTCTGATTGCTCTGACCACTTGGATTACCCTGATTTCCTTTCCACTGGGAATCAGTCTTCTTGGCTTAAGTATCATTCATCTTGATCTCTTTCTTGACATCTCCCTGAAGTAACGCCATATCAACCAAGCTCTCAAACATGGCCCCATGGGGAATATGTGACACAGCCAATCCCTGCAGTGGCTCATTCAATCCTCTAGCAAAACGAAGATCCTTCTTCTGAGGAGTACTCACCATATCCAAGCCAAAACGAGCTAACTGATTGAACTTGTTCACATATTCTTTGACAGACATATCTCCTTGTTTCAAAGTTATGAACCTCTCCATTTGCAGATTCTCCTCAGCAGAAGATAGAAACTTAAGCACGAACCTTGCCCTGAAATCGGCCCAAGTCTCAACAGGCCTAGTACCATTGGTGACTTCCCACCAATAAGCGGCTTCATCCTTCATAAGCCAAACCGCCAACAAGATCTTCCTCTGATCGTCTAACCCAAAGATAGCAAATAAATCCTCGGTCTCTTTCAACCAATTTCTGGTCTCTACAAAAGTCTCAGTGCCTTGAAAGTTCTTGCCACCCATTGCTTTGAAATCTTTGCATGTCTTTGCGAAGTCAGCTTGAGGATGCTGAGGGGGAGGAGGAAGAGGAACCTCAGCGACAGGAGGAGGAGGAACATCAGCGACAGGAGGAGGAGGAACATTAACTACCGGAGGAGGAGGAGGAACATCTGCGGGGCCGGCTTCGGTCGCCCTAGCCTCCAAAAGTCTCCTATACCAAACAGGTACGTGTACTCCCTCCGGAATAGCAAAGTTATCGGCCATACTGAAAACGAAGAAAAAGACAGATCTAGAATGGAGAAAAACGAAGGAATTTTGCTAATGGCTTTTTGGGGAATAGCCTTTAAAATAAACTAGACTTTTCTTTGGAAAATACTTTATACTTGGTTTTGAAAATAGTTTTCCAAAAGTTTTAAAAACCTTTTTGTTCCTTCTCGTAAACCATATGCTCTGATACCAAATGTAACACCCCACCTCCGCCAGGGTGTCTCTTGCAAGCACTCTGACTTTGGAAGGGCGTTTGAATCGGGTAAACATGCATAATGATATATCAAGGCAGAACAAGAACATATGTATATATGTAAACAGAGTAAATAACATAGATAAAACAGCGGAAGATTTCAAACCATTTCAAAACAAGTCTGGTACAACATAATGTCAACTTTCCAAATAAACAAGTCTAGATAAAAACAACATCAACTGAAAAACTGAAATACATAAGTACTATCCCCAAAATAAGTGATAACCATAGCTAGCTTCATGTCAAACCGTACATGAGCTAAATCCCACAAGCAAGCGATCAGAAATCCAAGCTAAGCTCCAATATTCCCACCCTGAGAACCTGGGGGGGGGGGAACGGAAGAAAAGAGGCGAAAGAAAACAGGTAAGTCAAAAAGACTGAGTAAGCCCTACTACAATCAATGTAAACTGATAAAGTTAACTGACATGAGAAGCAGGGATGAACATAAGGATAACAACATACTAGCATGATGATTAACTAACAAGGTAGATAAAGGTGTCATCGCATAATCAGGTTTAAGGTTTTTACACCATAGGTGTACTAGCAAACTAACATGACTTGAATAAACACGTATTGATCCCTTGGCCCAAGCTTTAACCCAATAACATGAAATGACCCTAATACGAGGTCCAACCAAACGGTCTAATCGATCGGCTCCCTATAAGCCTAACTCGTCACGTGTTGGTGTCAATACGGCCCAAACATAATTGTAGTCAGACTGTGCCGGGTCCACCCTTCGGGTGTATCAAGCCCTAGGGTGTAAACCCCTGGACACCATAAACATAAGTGCACAGTCTCGATCTACTGGTACCCGTGCATGTTTTCTCCGGCTACGGACTATGTGCACGACCATAGTCCGTCCGGAACTACACCGGCGTACCACTCTGCCGTCGTTTTTGGTCACTTACCTCAAGTCCAGTAATCGTGCCCCCTCCCTAGCCTAGTCCCTAGGGTCTTAATGATACAAACTTGGGATTACTGCTGGAGTGGACCCCCATTGCTAGGATTTTCTAGCGGGTTAAGTACGGTTTAAACCTCTTGCTAATCATGGATTAACTTGGTTAAGTGTAACGATGAGTTCACGACTTAACCCTGATTAATCTACCAAGCCCACATTGATTAAGTATTAAGTGGACCATGACTTAAACTCTAATCATGAGGCATTAATTAATTAATGTGTCTTAACCTCTCACATTTGTCTTCGTTGTGGTTACTAGTTAAGCCGGTCGGTTCCGGGTAGCTTTATACCACAACTTGGTCTAACCTCGGGTTCAAGGTACAACATGACCAACTTCTCACATTGGGTCCTATTGTTTGTAGCAACTAGTTAAGCCGGTCGGTTCCGGGTAGGTTTACGCTACAAACTCAACCCAACCTCGAGTTGGTCACACTTATATTTTCTAAGTGTCATGTCCATTATGTTTCCAAAACATATTACAAGTTTTCAAGCATTTGTGTAGACCTAACTTAATAGGTAAATTCCCAATGGGTAGACCTAACTTAATAGGTAAATTCCCAATCTTATGTTTTTATGTCTTTTAAGTTTACCCAACCCCAAACGCAATCCCATCGCTTACATATCGCAGTAGCGCATAAAGGATAGAAAGAGGGAACTTGGCATAATCATGACATAAAGGTGTTGAAGCCACAAGTTTAACATGGTGGCATATGAAATGTACATATGTTCATATACTTGCATATTACATTTTTAGGCCTCAAAAGCATGCATAAAACCAAACTTAGCATATAAGTGATATATGGTGATAAATGACATGTAGAAGTTGCCATAAGTTCGCATTTAGCCTCACATGCAAGTTATCATAAGGGATATGATAACTTACATGTTGCCAAAATGCAACCTTTAGCCTAAAGCTTGAAGCTTTAAACTCATAAACCCAAGATAAGCTTGCATAACATGATAACATGAGCAAAATGATCAACCCAAACTTGCATAACATAACTTGCATATCATATGGCAAACTTGCATATCATAGCATGGCAAACTTGCATAACATAACATGATAAACTTGCATATCATAACATGGCAAACTTGCATAGCATAACATATCAAACTTGCATAACATGACATAGCAAACTTGCATATCATGGCAAACTTGAATATCATAATGATCAACCAAACTTGCATCATTCATTTAACTTTAGAGTTTAAATATGAAAGTAGAAAAGGGCTTACAATGGTTATGAAGACACAAGACAAAGCCCTTATGCAATCAAATAAACCCAAAATGCAAGCTCCAAATCAATAAAAACCCTTGCTTTATGATGTAAATATGGAAACTTGACTTGAATGCAAGCTAATGATGCTCATACAAGCTTGAAAACACTTGTATGCATGCAAAATCTCTCATAGAAATTTATTTAGGAATTTTATGAAGAGAGTGGAGGCCATGAGAGGAATGATTTTGCCATAGTTTAGTTGTATGAATGAATAATGTTGATTTAGGCTTAGGTTAAGGTCTTATTTATAGAGATTAGGATTAGTTTTA
Organism: Allium sativum; assembly: GCA_030737875.1. Classification (NCBI taxonomy): domain Eukaryota; kingdom Viridiplantae; phylum Streptophyta; class Magnoliopsida; order Asparagales; family Amaryllidaceae; genus Allium; species Allium sativum. The sequence goes on along the minus strand of CM060922.1, from coordinate 16,470,394 downwards.
GCCTTAGGATTAAACCCTAGTTCCAATCTCAACCCTCAAAACCGAATCTGGCCCCCAAACTCAACACAACTCCAAAATGGTGCACCAGGCAAAACTGCCCGGCTGAACCAAGTCGACAGCCAAGTCGACAGGGCTGTCGACTTGGGTCCAACCAAGTCGACTCCCAAGTCGACATGGCTGTCGACTTGGGTGCTTTGGCGGGAATTTTCCCGCCTAGCCCAATCTGACCTAATTTCCAAATTCAAACTTGAATTTGAAACCTGTTTTTACTTTGAAATTTTCTGAAAACTTCGTTAGGCCTTAATCGGGTCATACGGACTCCGATTTTCGAAAACTCAAACTCTATTTCGCGTATTTTTCCGAGACGAACGCAATGGCACAGCTCGTTTCCCTTGATTCAGATTTATAAATTAAATTCTGCCTCGATTTATGTTATAACAGGTTATTGAAAATACGGGTTGTTACACTTAAGGCTATTCGCACTCCTGTTTTCCCGGATCGAGTACCACGTGACCATGACCTGATCATCATTTGGGCTCTCATACAGCTATAAATACACCATTGGAAGGCATTTTTAGGGGATATTTTTGGACTTTTGGCTGAGGCTCTTCTCCTACATCTCCATAACTTTTGCCATTACCAAAGTACAAGGACTTTGCACAATCATTCATATAAAACCAATCCCTTTTCTCTACTTATTCATTAAAATACAAGGATATTGTATGTAACTGTATCTCACAGATTGTGAGACGGCATTGTACTTGTAACTTCTTAGGATTTAAGAAGATATAAAATGGACGTAGGCTTGGTTTGAGCCGAACCACTATAAAAATATCGTGTGTCCCTCTTTACTTTTATGCATTTACTCTTTTAGATCTGTGTTTGTGAGGAATTCACATTGAATCGGGTGTTAGGCCCAAATTTTGGTGTAACATTTTGGTGCAGCAGGAAGGGGATCACGTTACAACTTCGACCTACTGCTCAGGAAACTGAACATTTGGTAACTAGATCAATGGGAAATAAAAGGAAGAAAAATATAACTTCCTCTCATGCTGAGGATGTTGATGTTGAAGGAAAACGAGGACAGCCACGAGGCTTCCTCTCATGGAAATGCAGCAGCATACATAACTAGAGATGAAATGGACGGTGTTATTGCTGAAATGAAGAACCAGATGGTGAGGCAGGATGATCTCCTCCGAAAGCAACAAGAATTGATCAATGAGTTCTTCGCTCGGATGGATGGAAGGCCAAGCGACATCGAACAAAGCATTGAGAACGAAGCCACTGAAGCGGCTCGTGCATCACATGGACTTAAGGGCAACCCTCTCACTCTTGGAAATGGTCAAGCTCAACCCTTCTCGGCTCCGGATCGGATGGATACTGAAACGCAAGCTTCAACTCAGTAGCAGGAACATGCTTGTGTGAGGGAGCCAGAACCAGCTCGTGATGGGGAACCATGACCGGGTCGGGTCGCCCCACTGGACCCATGAGTAGCACCACATGATCCCCTCATGACAACTCAACAGCATCAACCGGCTCGTGGTGAACCCCCTGTCTCACGAACCGACCTCCACTACTCGCTCCCGACAGCTCACCAGCAGCTTCCTTCTCTTACACCCAACGCTGGGAGCACCAGCTCTGATCTTGGCAACCTACAACAACTTTTTGAAGGCAATCGGCTCGCAAACCTGATCGAACGTCTCTCGAGAGGCCGCACCTATCAAAACAACGTGGATGATGTCAATCACACGCCGTTTACTCAGGAAATCAGGAATTCCTGCAATCCCCTGGATTTCAAACTTCCACAACTGGAGCCCTACAACGGCAGGACAGACCCTACCATGCTTCTGATGCGCTACAAATGGCATATGGAAGTTCTATCAGCATCAGAAAACATCATGGCCAAGTGCTTCCCTCTTTTTCTGACTGATATAGCTGCTATGTAAATTCGGCAATAGGCACCGAAATCGATCAGCAGTTGGAACACGTTGGTCGTTCGCTTCCTTGAACAGTTTCGGGTCCATATTGCTCGACCCAAAAATGTCATCTTACTCACTTCAATCAAGCAGAGGTCTGGAGAAACTCTATGCCCATTCCTAGAAAGATTCAACGCTGCAGTTGCATCCGTTGGTAGACCTGAACCATCTATGGTACTGATGGCGGCAATATACAGTGTTCTGGACCCATCGGACTTCAAAACATCTTTGCATCGAGATCCACCGCGAGATCTCGGCGAATTCTACTTTGAAGCGGGTAGATTTCTGTGTGAGGAAGATGCAAAATCCGAGAAGGATGTTCTTGATATCAACGTGCTTCAAGGCGGAAAACCGTCTGGCAAAGGAAAAGCTGCTGTCAAGAATGACTGCAATACTCAGCCCCGGCGAGGGCCCCGATATGATAAGTATACTGAGCTAAATGCTTCACTGTCCGACATCTACCTGGATACAAATGGAACAATCTCTTACCCAAAGCCTTCCAGGTGGTAGCCATCGCAAAAGGAACGCAATTCTAGAAAACGTTGCATCTTTCATGAAATCGACGGTCATGACACAGATGACTGTAGGCACTTACAAGATCTGATTGAGGAACGAGTTAGACATGGAGAGCTACCCAAGTACGTGAAACAACCAACAGTGCATGCATCTTCGCTGCCACCTCATGCTCCAAGGAGAGGAAATGATCTTGGATCGAGCTCCCGCGGGATCATCATCACCTGATCTGGATGAGACCAGCTTTCATTTTCTGCATTTCTTAGGCTTTAAGATTTGTTATTGCTTTCTTTAGGTTTTTGGATTGGCTAAGTCGAAGTACGCACGTACGGGGTTATGATGTAGCCCCAAGGCGTGCTCTGGATTCAATAATAAACCAAATAGGATTTTCTTTGGTTTTGTATTTTGAATTGAATAAGGAAGAATTTCCCAAGCATGGCTTGTGTTTGGTAAATTCAAGTGTCTTGTCAGGTTGTGGAAAGATTCTCAATCTCGGCAAAGTATAGCTTGTACTTCTTTTGGACCTCTAGGTATGGATTATGCCTAGGGATGGACTACCTTGTTAGGCTATGGAAAGTGTAGCTTTGCTTTGGATCTAAGCATGGTTTATACTCACTTTGGAATTCCTAAGTATGGATTATACTTAGGAACGGCAGATGGTCTTATCAGGTTGTGACAAAAGAAATCGAGTATGGATTATGCTCGATTTGAACTTGTAGGTATGGATCGTGCCTAGAAGGTTTGGCCCTTGCCAGGATTTGGCAAGATGACTTGGACATTCCCCGAGTATGGTTTGTGCTCGATGGACACTTAAGCATGGTTTATGCTCAAAATATTAGAAAAAAAATACTGTCAGGATTTGGCACATTTGTTTTACTTCTTTCTCTTTACAAATATGGATTATATTTGCAGATGGAAGGACCCGGCGAGGTCATGGGATTCTTGGATTTCTACGGATTATGGATTTCTCAAATTATCCAGAACACATCTTCCTTCAACCAGCAAGATATGTTCTGGGGGGCAAATGTTTGACTATCTTTTGGCAAAGATCGTCTCAACACGATTCTCTACCATTTGGAACAACTCAGGAATTGAGCGTGGACTGGCAATCACTTGGATGAAGTGACGAAGCGTCGCTAACTTGGAATTTGGACCGGCTTTCACCATCCTCAACCTGGTCGCCATCCTAGGGGTCGCACACTTAGGACTCGCCCCCATCCTAGGGGTCGTACCCCTAGGGATCGTGGTCATTCCACGGATCGCCCCCTAGGTCATGACCCGATCCTAGGGATCGCACCCCTAGGTCACGAACCGACCCTAGGGTCGCACCCCTAGGACTCGCCCCCATCCTAGGGGTCGTACCCCTAGGGATCGTGTTCATCCTAGGGGTCGCCCCCTAGGTCACGACCCGATCCTAGGGGTCGCACCCCTAGGTCACGAACCGACCTTAGGGGTTGCACCCCTAGGTCATGACCCGGCTCGTGGGGTACCTATGGGTCACGAACCGCCTGCAGCTGCACACTGTTTTGACCTACCCTTAAGGCTATTCGCACTCCTATTTTCCCGGATCGGGTACCACGTGTCCTACCATGACCTGATCATCATTTGGGCTCTCATGCAGCTATAAATACACCATTGGAAGGCATTTTGAGGGTTTTTTTTTTGGACTTTTGGCTGAGGCTCTTCTCCTACATCTCCATAGCTTCTGCCATTACCAAAGTACAAGGACTTTGCACCATCATTCATATAAAACCAATCTCTTTTCTCTACTTGTTTATTAAAATACAAGGATGTTGTATGTAATTGTATCTCACAGATTGTGAGACGGCATTGTACTTGTAACTTCTTAGGATTTAAGAAGATATAAAGTGGACGTAGGCTTGGTTTGAGCCGAACCACTATAAAAATATCGTGTGTCCCTCTTTACTTTTCTGCATTTACTCTTTTAGATATGTGTTTGTAAGGACTTCACATTGAATTGGGTGTTAGGCCCAAATTTTGGTCTAACATAAATATTAGCTACTTTAAAGAGTAACTGGGGGTGAGTGGTAACTCATGGATAATAATGATACTGGAGTGAAAGGCAGAATCATTCTGGCTTGGATCAAATCGGTATGGATATGACTCTGATGGATAAGGTGAAAAGCCAGTGTATACGACTTAAGCAGGATCTTTAAATATGGCTATGCAGAATATGATATGATAACTTATATTATACAATAGTTACGCGAATAAATATTCGCAAACAAGATATATCACAAACAAAAATAAAAGCGGCAAATAAATTAAAGACACCAGGAATTTTAATACTGGTTCGGAGAACCATCGTACGTCCAGTCCCAGACTTCTCTCTGGATTTCCACTAATCAACAAGCTCGCTTCCCCCGGAGGAACAGGTTTACAACACCCTAGCAGTCGAACGGGATTTCATGCCTCTAACACACTGAGGACTTCAATTATGTGCTCTTTACAACATGGATTTGTCACTTGTAGCACACCCTTCCTATAATCTTATCGTCAAATAGAAATTTGATGTATGTGAAGATTTGGAAGTGGATATTGTATTGAATCACAGGAATATTAAATAAGTTCTGAGATTCAAACGATATTTTGTTGAATATGAGCGCTTTGAGAATATCAAGTATAAGACAAGATAGATGATAGAATTAAGATCAGTTAAGTTGTTGGAATGATGGTTTGACGATGTTTATATAATGAATAAACAGTTGTAATCATTCGTGAAGAGAAACAAAGAATAGAAATGATCATTGGTGAACAAAAACAGAAGCAACCATTGATGAGTGGAGGTGCCAATTCGAAGAGTTGCTCTCTGGAAGAAAACGGGCGATGGGTCAAAAATAACCAGTAGACAGGAATTTGAAAATATATATACGTTATGTGTATGTGTGCACATTCATAGTTCTTACTGGGCAAAATCGGTCGACCGCCGGTTTTAGACCGGTCGACTGGTTTTGACCAGTGAGCACTATAAATGTGTGCACACACATTTATATATATATTCACAAAACTGAGGTATATGATTATTTGAGGATATATTTTAACATTAATAACATTACTAAATAATCATATAAAATACCATATGTAGCTCTTCGTGTCTTTGTCAAACCATTGATCATGCTTTTTTTGTCGATCATGAATATATATCTTTGTCAGAAATCAAAACTTCATGAATTACTTGACTCAACATTCTCCTCCTTTTTGATTGATGACAATATAACTCTGGAACTATTAAAACTCCCCTTGTATATGATCTCCCCCTGAAATTGTGCACTATAATTCCTGCATAACATTGTTAGTACCACTTTTCTCCCCCTTTGTCATCGACAAAAAGGAGTAGATAAATAAAATAGTAAGGATGTATATGATACTATCAGATTTAATGCATACCATAAAACATACCATACTCGTGCCACACAACAAACACAAAGTCATACCCAAAAGTCACAACATACACACCAAGCCTACATCAAATAAAATACATAGAACTATTTACGCACAAGTGTCAGATCATGTCTAAAAAGCAAGATAAAGTCATAACATCAAAAGCAAATGATAAGATAAACCAAGGAGATGCAAATCTAAGATGACTCAGATTCGGTTTCATCCTCATCTTCTTCTTCTTCCTCCTCTTCAATATGAGACTTACCACGACCACGTCCATGTCTAGTCCCTGAGCTTGCCGCCTCATCAGAAGATGTCCAACTATAAGAAGGAGGTGCCGGACGTTTTCCGGGATCTTGAGCTTGCGACGTTGAAGGACCACAAGAAATCTCTTCCCATAAGCTTCCAAAGAAAGATTTTCCATTACTAAAGCATTTTTTCATTTTCATATCCATGCGCTTTATATATGCTTCAAGTAAAAATTGATTACGCGCAATGATATCAAGCGATTCTTTAGTCGAGGAAGATGGTGGAAGAAGTTTAACATCCTCCAGTTTAGGTTGCGTCGATCGTGAAGAAATCCCTTCATGGCTTCGTTCCTTCCACTGTTCAAATGGTATAATTGAGAAGTAAATTTGGGGTATTTTCATCTGCTTGATTGATGCTTTGTTGATGCGTTTAGATCATGAAGATGGAGACTCAGGAGGATCAATACCACAATCAAGAAAGAGACGCATAACGTATTCATTATAGAATAAGGTTGGCCTTGTAGAATCATTCGCACTTAAAATTTCATCGAATATCATTTCAATCCAGTTTATGTGAATATCTCCATAGATTGCGTATATGGCCTTGAAATTCTCTTTGTATACGGCGTCAAAATTTCCTAGTCTCGGTAATAATGAATGCATGAGAGTGTGGTGAAGGACTCGCGCGGTTGGTTGTAAGCCAATAGATTTCGAGCTATCCTTGTCACCTTCTATAAACTGATGACTCACACTATCCCTTACATGAACATTACAAAAGTTACTTGAGAATTTTCAACCCAAGAAGGAAGAATCAAGAACTTGTTCCAACCTTGCACATGAAATAAATACTTGTTTTCCACATACGACTGACTAAAGGCATCGTGCTGGATTCTAAGGTTTATACTTCTCTAAATTTAGATTGGCATAGAACAGTTTTATCATGACATGATTAATCTCTACATTATTCCAATAAAAATCTAGTAGAGAATCAAGGTCAGCCTTCCTCGCAAGATTGAGAACACGATAACTTGAAAAATAAGCAAACTTAATGTACGAACCTTGATAAATTTTGTAGTCCTTCATTTGATTCCATCTTTTTACAGCTATAGGGTCCATTAACCACTTCTTTATGTTGGAATCAATAGGTTGTGGTTGTGATTCAGAAGTAGATGATTTCTTTGATCTCTTTTATGGAGTTGCCATGATAAATTTAGAGAATTGAAGTTCTAGGGTTTTTGGGTTTATGAATGAGGAAACGTTAGAAATAAAAATGAAGGGGTGAGATGTAGAGAACCGACCTGGTGATTGAGCTTTAAAAACAGAATTTGACGATATCGATCGACCGCCTTAAAATCACCAGTCGACCGATTTCACATAGAAAACAAAACGGTCGACTAGTGGTATTCGGCCGGTCGACTGGTCTGTCAATGTGTTGTTTTTCCAAATTTTAAAGCACATTTTTGAATTCCAACAACACATTTGACATGAAATCTATTCAAAATACATTAAAACAAGCATAGTACATGAATTATAATCACTATATAAAGTGATCAAAAATAAATTGCATGAATCAAAACACTTGAAACTTATAAAATAAACTTAGTCGGAATTCTCAAGAAAATTATTTCTCCTTTGCTCCTTCATTCCTATTATAGTTCCTGCCCCACGATTTCAAGCTCCTAGACGATGACGGCATGTTTGGCATGGGCTCGTATACGTTAGGTTTATTCGAGCTACAAAAGAACATAGCCATCCTTTCGAGAAGTGATAAACGATCGGAGGTTAATTTCTGCTCATAATATAGTTGATGTTGAAGATCGATTTTTTGTTTCTGGTAATGATGAATTTCGTCGATCTTTTGTTTACTATGTAGTGAGCAAAAGCAAAGCTTTCTTTGATCGTTTTGGTGTTAGAGTTGTGTTGGGGGTACAATTGCTGTGATCTTATCGTAACTTGTGATCGGATGTGAGTTCGGGAGTTTTTAGAGAGTAGTGATCCCCGGACTCAGAGCTAGTGGCAGAGATGTGAGAGTTTTGTGCGCATTGGTCACATATATGTGCCATTTTTAAGACGGGAGATATGAAAAATGAAGTAACTATGCCTAGTTTATATAGGGGTTTACTATATATAAACAAGAAGCTATGACTTCTTAGAAAAACTTGACCGTAAAATATTTTGAAGCTCATATTCATTTGCTTAAAATAGCAAATGTGGTTATTGCTGAGTAAATTCTAAGAAAAACAATGATATATTAATTTGAAGCTCATAGTTTAAAGTGAAAAGAACTTTACATAGAGAAAATCATTGATATACTAATTTTCAAGTTCTTTTCGAGATATAAGTCCAAGCTCTCTACGCAACTTAATAAAACTAGATTCAAGTAGACGCTTAGTGAAGATGTCTGCTAGTTGATTTTCTGTTAGCATATATTCAAGACTTATATTTCCTTTTTCAATATTATCTCTTAGAAAATGATGTCGAATATCAATATGTTTAGGTCGAGAGTGGTTAACCGGATTTTCGGATAAATTTATCGCACTTGTGTTATCATAATATATAATAGAATTTGATAAATTAATTTCAAAATCTCGAAGTGTTTGTTGCATGTATATAACTTGAGTACAAGCAAGAGCCACTGATATATATTTAGCTTCATATGTCGATAGTGAAACACAATTTTGTTTCTTACTAAACCAAGAGACAAGTGATTTTCCAACAAAATGGCACGTACCATTTGTACTATTTTTATCTGTTCGAGAGCCTCCGAAATCAGCATCACTATATGACACTAATTTGAGTGGACAATCTTTTGGATACAAAAGACCGAAATCTTTGGTATTATTAAGACAACGAATTATTCGTTCTACTGCTCGTAAATGTGATTCCTTTGAATCCGCTTGAAAACGTGCACACAAACAAACACTCATCATAATATCGGGACGACTAGCTGTGAGATATAAAAGAGAACCTATCATGCTATGATATAATTTTTGGCCTACACTTTTACCGTTTTCATCTTTTTCAAGATGTATAGATGTACTCATAGGAGTAGGTTTTCCAGAAGTGATTTCTAATCCAAAACGTTTAATAAGATTTGCACAATATTTTTCTTGATTAATAAATATAACGTTCAGAAGTTGTTTGATTTGAAGACCAAGAAAATACGATAGTTCTCCCATATGAGACATTTCAAATTCTTTGGTCATAATATCTGCAAACTCTTTACAAAGTTTATCATTTGTTGAACCAAAAATTATGTCGTCTACATATATTTGGATAACTAAGATATCTTTTTGAGAATGTTTAATAAATAAAGTTTGATCGACTTTCCCTACTTGAAATCCTGATTCAATAATATAGCTACGTAAACATTCATACCAAGCACGAGGTGCTTGTTTTAAACCATACAAAGCCTTTTTAAGTCTGAAAACATGATCAGGATATTTTTCATGTTTACACAGAGGGGGTTGTTCGACATATACATTCTCTTTGATAAATCCGCTAAGAAACGCACTCTTGACATCCATCTGATATAATTTAAATTTATGGTGACCAGCAAAAGATAATAAAATTCTAATAGCTTCTAGTCGAGCAACAGGTGCGAATGTCTCTTCATAATCAATACCCTCTTCTTGATTATAACCTTGTGCTACTAACCTAGCTTTATTTCTGGTGATGTTTCCTTGTTCATTAGCCTTATTTTTATAAACCCATTTAGTTCCTATAACTGATTGATCAGTCGGCCTTGGAACAAGTTAACATACATCATTTCGCTTGAACTGATTTAGTTCTTCCTGCATGGCAATGATCCAGTAGTCATCGGTAGCAGCTTCCTTAGGATTCTTAGGTTCAATATTTGAGAGAAACGTGACATGTCCCATTTGATTTAGTTGACTTCTTGTTCTAACTTGTGATGTTACTTCACCGATTATATTTTTTAACGGATGATCTCTTAAGACTCTTGGTGGCGATTGTAACTCACGTGTTTGAGGAATATTTTCAACAATCATTTCAGAATCAGAATCGGTATTTGTGACAACAGGATTTTCTGTGACTGCAGTTTCGTCATTATCTGCTATATTATTAGTGTGCTTATAGAATTCATCGAATGAAATATAAAGTGATTCTTCAATAGTTTTAGTTCGTTTATTAAACACACGATAAGCCATGCTTCGTTCCGAATAACCAACAAATATACCAACGTCAGCCTTTGGGTCGAATTTACCAAGTTGATTTTCGTGTTTATGATAAAACATTTAGAACCAAAAAATTTGAAGTGTGAGATATTTGGCTTTCTTTCATTAAATAATTCATATGACGTATTCTTGGTGAGAGGTCGAATGGATACATGATTCAAAACATAACATGCAGTTGCAACAGCTTCTGCCCAAAAATGTTTTGGTAAAGTGCTTCCATTTAATAATGCCCTTGCACATTCTTGTAATGTCCGATTCTTCCGTTCTACAACTCCGTTTTGTTATGGAGTTCTAGGAAACGAAAATTTATGTGATATACCTTTCTTTGTACAAAAATATTCAAATTCATTATTTTCGAACTCTCCGCCAAGATCACTTCTTATATTTTTAACTTTAAGCCCTTTCGATTTTTGAATTCTTTTGACGAAAGATTTAATTTTTTCGAAAGTGTCACTTTTATTTTTCAGGAAAATAGTCTGAGTATAACGAGAGTAATCATCAACAATTACAAACACATATCGACTACGGTTTATTGATTGTACCTGAGTAAGTCCAAATAAATCCATATGCAAAAACTCAAGTGATTGTAATGTTGATATCACCTTTTTGGATTTAAACAATGATTTGGTCAATTTTCCTAATTGACATGCATCACAAAGATTGTCAACATTAAAACTTAGTTTGGGTAAACATTTGACTATATCGTTTTTAGCTAGCTTGTCAATAGTTCTGAAGTTTATATGACAGAATCGTTTGTGCCATAGCCATGGACCATTATCATGAGCTACAAGACACATATCTAATCTATGATTAATATTCATATTCAGAATATATATGTTTCTGTCTCTATAACCTTCAAAAACTAAATTATGGTCTTTATCGATAATACTACACTTATTATCTGAAAAGGAAGTTATAAATCCCTTATCGCATAACTGACTAATGCTAAGTAGATTGTGGTTTAAATTTTTAACTAGCATGACATTGATAATAAGAGGTAAGTTAGATGTACCGCAATTGCTCATATTGCCTTTGTCGATGATATAGCCTTTTGAATTATCTCCAAAAGTGACGGAGCCACCATCTGAGTATGTAATATTTGTCAATAAGCTCTTGTCCTCAATCATGTGCTTTGAGCAACCACTGTCCAGTATCCACTTTCCTCTTTTCTTAAGTGGGACCTGCAAAAAATAAAATTAAGTCCATGGTACCCACTTTTTCATGGGGTCCTAAGAGTTAGGTCATAGGAGTCCAAACCCATACGGGTCCGGTATCCCCTTTATATAAATAATTTGAATTAAAATGCAAAAAATCCATGAAATCCCTAATATATTTATTCCTAATCAAATTGTTATTTGTTTTAGGAACCTATATTTTGATAGTATTGACATTTTTCTTTTGAGATTTCACAACCGGTTTTGGTTTGGTAGATAAACTAAGTTTTTTCTTGGTTTTATTCTTTTGTATCATTTTCTTCTTTTCATAACCAAGATGCTTCTTGTTTTCTTGTTTCTTATATCCCAAACCTTGTTGATTTGAAGTAGATTGTGAATTCTCAATAATTTTGTCAAATTTTCTCGACCTTTGTTGAAGTTAGAAACATTTTGAGTAATATTATCTAACTTACTTTGTAAGCTAACTTTTTCTAGGTCTATAATTTTGATTTTTGCCTTAAGCTCATGATTTTCAGTAGTGAGAGCATCGTTTTTCTCTTTGTGAGTTTTAATTTCTTGACTCAAAAGAGATGATTGAGAATCAATATTAGATAATGATTCTTGAAAATTTTCAAGTTCTTCTTCTAATATTTACTTCTCGTCTTCTAACATATCTCGCTCAAACTCTGCTCTACTCAAATCAGCTTTGGCTTCTTTGTATTTCGTTTCATGTCTTTATATTTAACTATTAATTCAACATTAATATCAAGTACTTTGTCAAATGTAGGAATTTGTACCTCATCCTCTGCTGCCATGAAACATACATTAGCTTGTTCATTTTCTGAGTCACTTTCACTTTCTGATGAGGATGAGTCTGAATCATCCCATGTTACTGAGAATGCCCGTTTCTTTGATTTGTCCTTTTTGAATTTTTCTGATTTCTTCTTTTGCTCCGGACAATCCTTTTGCATGTGTCCCTTTTTGTGATAGTTGAAGCATTCTATACACGATGATGAAGGTTTATTTGATTTAATATTCTTTTTGTTATAACCACAAGCTTTTCGTTGCTTCAAGAATTTCTTGAATCCTTTTGCAACGAACACTAGATCATCATCCTCGGAATCTGAATTGTCTTCATCTTTTTCAGCATGAAACGCCACATTTTTATTTTCTTCTTTTTGTTCCTTTTTAACCTGCAAATTTGCTTCATAGGACATCACTAGTCAGAGAATGTAGGACTGTTGAAACAACATCAAAACCTAGACCGATGAGAGCATGATGAATAGTTTGAAATCATGAATACATTTCATTTATTGTCTCATTCGGCTTTATCTTAAAATTTTGAAACTGACTTTTCAACATGGCAATTTTGGCTAGTTTTACCTTTCTAGTGCCTTCATGAGTAGTTTTTAGCGATTGCCAAATTTGATATGCTGTGGTACAAATACTAACACGGTTATATTAGTTTTGATCTAATGCACAAAACAACATGTTTATTGCTTTTGCATTTATAGTTGCTGCTGTTTTCTAAGCCTATGTCCATTCTGAATAATCAGTTGTAGGATTAACTATTTCTGTTTGGGTAGCATTCCATGCATCATAATTAGTTGACTGCTTAAAAAATGACATACCTGTTGCCCAATAGCTACAGTTAAGACCATTGAAAAATGGAGGTCTTTATGTTGATTGACCTTCTGTGTAGGTGGTGTTTTGACTGACTGTGCTAGAACTTGTGTTAGTTGCCATATTACAAGAGAATATCAAATAATAGTGTGACGGTTAAATGAAAACCTTGCTCCGATACCAAATGAAAAGCCGGTGTATACGACTTAAGCAGGATCATTAAATATAGCTATGCAGAATATGATATGATAACTTATATTATACAATAGTTACGCGAATTAATATTTGCAAACAAGATATATCACAAATAAAAATAAAAGCAGTAAATAAAGTAAAGACACCAGGAATTTTAATACTGGTTCGGAGCACCATCCTACACCCAGTCCCAGACTTCTCTCTGGATTTCCACTAGTCAACAACCTCGCTTCACCCAGAGGAATGGGTTTACAACACCCGAGTAACCGTACGGGATTTCACGCCTCTAACACACAGAGGACTTCAATCAAGACGAATACAATTGTTTGTTGACAATATGTGCTCTTTACAACATGGATTTTCACTTGTAGTACACCCTTCCTATAATCTTATCCTCAAATAGAAATTTGATGTATGTGAAGATTTGGAAGTGGATATTGTATTGAATCACAAGAATATTAATAAGTTTTGAGATTCAAACGATATTTTGTTGAATTTGAGCGCTTTGAGAATATCAAGTATAAGACAAGATAGATGATAGAATTAAGATCAGTTAAGTTGTTGGAATGATGGTTTAATTATGTTTATATAATGAATAAATAGTTGTAATCATTCGTGAAGAGAAACAAAGAACAGAAATGATCATTGGTGAAGAGAAAGAGAAGCAACTATTGATGAAAGGAGGTGTCTATTCGAAGAGTTGCTCTCCGGAAGAAAACGGTCAATAGGTCAAAAAATAACCAGTAGACAGGAATTTGAAAATATATATAGGTTATGTGTATGTGTGCACGTTCATAGTGCTTACTGGGCAGAATCGGTCAAACCGCCGGTTTTAGACCGGTCGACTGGTTTTGACCAGTGAGCACTATAAATGTGTACACACACACATTTATATATTCACAAAACTGAGGTATATGATTATTTGAGGATAGATTTTAACATTAATAACATTACTAAATAATCAACCTCTAATATAAAGTACCATATATAGCTCTTCGTGTCTTTGTCGAACCATTGATCATCCTCTTTTTGTCAATCATGAAATATATCTTTGTCAAAAATCAAAACTTCATGAATTCCTTGACTCAACATAAGGATGAACAACAACATACTGTCAAAGCAACTAATACAGATGGGATTAATTATTTATGTCACTAGTGTATATGCTAACAACCCAGCTAGCCAAAGAGTTGCTCTTTGGAAAAAAAAATAAGTCTAGCTAAAACCATTCATGAACCATGGTTGATAATGGGTGACTTTAACGTAGTTTTGCGAGCAGAAGGGAAACAATGAGGATTTACCTTAAGAGCCACACATTTTTCTGAGTTTAACAATTTCCTGGTAGCAGCAAGCTCATTGAGTCGATCCATGGTGGCCTGAATTTCATATGGAAAAGTGTTGAAGTGAGGAAAATTGTTTGCAAATTAGACAGAGCGTTAATAAATGTCCAATGCATGAGCAAATTTGCAGACATAAAAGTTAACATCCTGCATAATTCAACTAGTGACCACCGCACTCTCCATATAATCCTCAAAGAAGCAAGTGAGAATGGGAAAGGAAAACCCTTCAGGTATGCAAATGACTGGCATTTGATTGAGGGTTATCACAATGCAGTTAATACTGCAGATTTAGTGCAGTCAGAGGATAGTCACTTGTATCAATTAGTGAAATTACTTAAAAAGGCCAAGGATAGACTCAAAAAGTGGAATAGTATCAGGCCCAAGGCCCATGATGACCTGGTTACTCTTGAGAAGCTTAATGAGACACTACTACTTAAAGTTGATGATGGTGACAACTCAGAGGAAACATGGAAGCAATACTATGAAGCCTAATCAAAATTGAAAGATTTGTTGCACTTGAAAGCCATAGATTTGAAGCAGAAGGTGAAGGAAAAATGGTTAACTGAAGGAGATGAATGCATAAAGTTTTTCTATACAAAAATGATGTATAGGAAAAATGTTAACTACAACATGCATATATTTGACCAGCAGAAAAACAGCAGCATTGACATGAACAAATTTGAGGAAGAGGCTATTCTACACTTTCAAGAAATATATAATAGAGACACTGTTGTAGACTTACCCTATATAGTCCCCCGAAGGCTGGTGAATGCAAGTGGCAAAAGGCTGCTGCTGAGTACTGTTACTGAGAGGGAGATTAGGGATGCAATAACTTCCATCCATACTGACTCGTCTCCGAGGCCCGATGGGCTTGGCTCTGAGTTCTTTATGGTCCATTGGGAAGACCTGAAAAAAGATCAAGGTAGCCATTCAGGAACCATTCAGTTCTGGTTTGATACTTAAATAAATTAATCATATCATTTGTCTTATCCCTAAATGTAACAAACCTACTAGTATTGCAGATTACAGGCCTATAGCATGCTGTAATGTTATCTACAAAATCATTAGCAAAGTGTTGTGCAACAGGCTGAAGCTAATCCTACCAGACTTAATTGCTGAATGCCAGAGTGCATTAATTAAAGGTAGAACCATCTCTGAAAATTCACTACCTGCTCATGAACTTATCAGAAACTTTAATAAGCAAGGGGATGACCGTACGTGCTTGAAGGTTGACCTTCACAAGGCATACGACAAGATAAATAGAAACTTCATAAAGCACATGTTGAAAAGTATGGAATTCCCAGACAAAACTGTCAACCTTATTAGAGAATGCTTAAATATCCCCACATTTTCTATCTTAATTAATGGCATTCCTAAAGGTTTTATTAGCAGCAACAGCGGGATTCGACAAGGGGATCCACTGTCACCCTATTTATTTGCTTTGGCTATGGAATTTTTTATGCTGTAGATGGAAATTTTAGTTCACAATCAGCAGGTGCAAACTATTCACAACTTCCAACCAAGCATAAGTCACTTACTGTATGCAGATGATTTATTCATTTGTATATAAGTAAGGGGAAACTTAGCAAGAAAAGTTAAGGACGTTTTCAACACATTAGAGGAATTCTTTGGCTTGAAGTTAATGAAATGAAGACCAAACGCTATTTCAATAAGACTTGTCGTAATAAAGAAAGAGTTTTGGAAGTACTGCAAGTTCAACAGGGTGAGTTACTTGTGAAATACTTGAGGGTCCCACTATCATCCAATAAAATAACAGACAGAGAATGCACTGGACTCATAACAATTATAAGAGAGAAATTGTATGGGTGGAGTTCCAGACTGCTATCGTTTGCTGGTCGTATTGAGCTAGTGCACACAGTAATTCATGCCGAAATCAACTTTTGGTTACAAACATACTGAAACGATCTGAAATCCTCCTTGTGAAAAACCGCGGATTGCTTTGAGAACATGACAAATTAGATCATAAATAGAAGAACATTTCATTGCTTATTACAACAATTTTACATCAGAGTTCGGAATGTACAGAGTATGAATAAATGTTATACAATGAATATATAATATCAGAGATTTAAAATACATAGCAGCGGAAAATAATAAATAACACAAGTGGAAAAATATACGGGTACAATGCTTCCCAAATATAGCTCCGTATGTAAGTCAGGATCATGTAAAAATGAATAACCTGCAGACCCAAACTACTAGCTGCCGTGCGAAAAATAAAGGCACCCACAGTTTAGGTTAAAACAATAAACTCCAGGTCAGTCATGTGACTGGTGTGAGAACTAAAACAGTTATTAACTTTTGATTTTAAAGTTAGGTAATTCAAGGGACCATGCCGTATAACACGGAACGGGTTTCCTCCCAAGAATACCAGTGTATAAAACAAACAGCGCAATGCTAAAGGAAAATTTAAGCCATTATAAGACCCAGGTCATATCGCATAATGCAAACACAAACCAGAGGATAGGGTTTTACCTTATAATGGCCAAATAGGCTTGGCACGAGAAATTCATCTTTTATTTTTACTATATGTGAAGAAAACAACTTCAAATATAAATGTATCAATCCTAGACAACATGAGCATCCCATGCCACTATGTCGCCATAGTATACAACTAAAACCGTACGATGTCGTATTGGAAATTGGATTCCATCATGAGTCGAGGCAAGGGATGGTCTCCTCACCGATTCGGAACACCTCTAGCTAGATGTCCCAGGACTTCCCGTAGTAAGCCCTTGGATCCTCCAAGGCTGGTCTGTAACAACCCACCTCCATTAATGTCACTCACAAATGGAATGCATTAACTTCTGTGGAGCGTCATAAGTGTTAGAACAGATAAATTACAAAACAGACAAATTAAACAGCGGAAAATAAACAGAACTTTAATTCATAATATTGATAAAGCAGCATGATAAGATAAACTTTTTCAAGGATTGTTTGCGAACACCAAAACACCAAAACCCATTACATCAAAGCATCTGTCTTGTTTCTCATATAAAGAAGCATAAAACATAGTAAAATAAGATAAGTCCCCAATTGAGCATAAGCAAAGCCATACCGGTATATGAAAGAGTCCAAAGCAATACATCAACTATCTTCGAGCTTGGAAAGAGGTCTGAACTAAGTGGTGGTATTCCCTCCCTTTGGACCTTGGGGGGAGGGGAACGGAAGAAAAGAAGGCGAAACAAAAACAGAGTCAGACATAAAGCCTGGTAAGTCTAATGACTTTCAGCATGTAAACAGGTAAAAGTATCATGACATGAATAAACTAGATACAAGACATAACCATGATAATAAGTATAGTAAGATAACGAGTAAGCATGAGATAAGACTAGAATATGATAAGGAAAAGTAAACTGAATGCACTATTTCACTGATTCCTAATTTCTCTGCACCACCTATCTAGTGTCTCAAACAGTTTCCTTCATTACTTTACAAGATAAAATGATCCCTGTTCCGAAATTGGTACTTTTATAGGTACACTTCAAGTGATGAGGGTCCCACCTCACATTGATAGCTTAACTGCCCTCGTACCTACCTTAATGGTCGGCTCCTATTTTATCGTTCTGCCTTTGTTTGTATCAATTCGACCCTCTTTTTGTAGATACCTGTGCTGGTCCCACCGTAGGGTGTATCAATCCCTAAGGTGGCAACTCGATACAACTCTAGAATGGCACAACGTTATATCTACGGGTACTCACTGTCTTATTTTTCCACTCCGGAATACGTGTGCGCCCGTAATCCGTCGGACCCTAAACTACTGCACCACCTGCCGTTATTTTGACCGCTTATAATCAGGCCAGTAATCATGCCCTACCCTACCTAGCTCAGGGTACCGTTGATACCTATGTGGGTTACTGCTGAAAAGGGTCCTGCTACTAGGGTTTTCCTAGGGTCTATTCGTATACCCCTCATATTGGTTAAGTGTCATCAATCAATTCAAGTTAACTTAACCCACCCACTCATCATGTTATATTGGTTAAGTGTTATTAATCCATTCGAGTTAACTTAACCCACCCACTTATCATGTTATATTGGTTAAGTGTTGCCTTCTTATATGTTAACTTAACCCTACCATACTTAGCATGTTTGTTTATTAGCATTAATCATTTATTAATGCATCAACCTCTCACATTGGATTTGTAATTTGCGTTTGCTGGATGTGCCGGGCGATTTTGGGTAGTCTTATACCGCAAACTCATTCCAACCTCGGGTTCAGGCATTTTATGCACTAACCTCTCACATTAGATTTATTGTTTGCGGTTCCTCGGTGTGTCGGGTGGTTCCAGGTAGACTTATACTGCAAACTCATTCTAACCTCGGGTTAGCCATTATTACACATCTAATTTTCGCCTTTGACCTCCCATATTAGATTGTTGTTGCGGTTGCTGGATATGTCGGGCGGTTCCGGGCACACTTATACCGCAACTCAAATCTAACCTCGTGTCTTAGGCGTCCATTAGCTTTAAATTGTATACTTGCAATTTATGTCCAAATTCTAGATTTAATATGTCAATTAACATATTTACAATTTATACTCAAATCTTGATTTAATATGCCAATTGTCCCAAATTCGCGGTTATAATAATTATGCCCCAAAATCCATTACAAGTTATGCCCAACAATTTCACAAAATATGTTATGTCCCAAAATTTACCCAAAATAGGTTATACCCAAATATTCTCTGCATTCCAATCGTTCGTATTTCGCGATTCAGCCTAGGTTCGAAGTTAACCCAGGTCCATAAAAAAAGGAAATAGGGGGAGAGAGAAGAAGCATAAAATAAGAATAGGCATAAAAATAGGCATATAACGACAGACCAAATACAAGAATTATAGATCTAATAGAATTGATGTACAATAATGATCAATCTTGAATAAACTGATAAAAATATCATCACAGGCATATAGATTCGATAAGAATGACATCATCAACATAAGAGGATTGATGTACAACAAGATAGATCTAATTAAACTGAGACCAATATCATCATAGATCTGATAAGAGAATTAGAATAGATTCGAAAGGATTAACTTAACATCAAGCATAAGTCTAGATTCGTTTTATAACATGTCAAGGTTAAAATTAGGCGTTCAAACCTGAAAATAACTGAACTTACAGTGTTTGGATATAGAAGAAATAGGTGTTGCAGTAGTAAATCTATTCTCATTCAATACTAAACTGACTTGGAGAAGGAAGAGGACTCTCTCTAATTCTCTATTCTGATTTGTTGGAGAAGAAAGACTATTTTTAGTTTGTGGAGGCAAGGTTAGGTTAGAGTTCAGCAGCATGGAGGCGCCATGAAAATGTATAATGAAATTAGGGTTAGGTCTAGGGTCCTTTTATAGGTGTAGTGAGTGTATTAGAGCCTTTAGATTAGCTTAGGAGAGTTCAGAACCATCAAAAACAGCCAAACACGTCACAACGAAGCAGTCCAGAACCTTCCTCTCGGATCTGGAAAAGGGGTCGACCCCCAGTTGACACCCCTATAGGGGGGTCGAAATGGTGTCAACCCCCTGGGGTGTCGGCACATGTGAGCAGGAAATTTCTCACTCACCCCGTTTGGCCGAATTTTCGAAATTTGAACTGAAATTTGAATTCGGGTTTGGTTTAAAAATTTAATTAATTTATTCTCTAAATTCTAGAAATCTTCTAAGCTTCATAACTTATTCATACAATGTCCGTTTTACGGAAACTCGGACTCTTTCCCAAGCAGAATTCCGAGACGAACGCAATGGCGCAGGCCGTTTCCCTTAATTCTTCTTTTAAAAAATTAAGTATCCTTTAATTTGTTATTTTACAAAATACGGGGTGTTACATTCTCCCCTCCTTAAAGGATTTTGTCCCCGAAATCTCCAAGTTAAGAAGAATGTATCCTATCATCCATCATCCATCTACTCATCCATCATCCACAAGCGTCCAGTGCCCTTAAAAAGATTTCTAATGCCATATGAACATATGCAAAGGTGCGTGTGTATATGCCCCAATACTAATGCAAAAGATCAGGCGGTCTACTGATTCAGTTGACCTCCTTAATGCGAATTATGTTAGTGTCATGAGTTCAATCATGTATGCAATTATTACTAATGTACTTTATAACTTCTATATGCATGCACAATCTTTTATCCATATGCAACATTCCTAAGATAACACATCAAATTTCAATTTCATCCATAACTAAACATATGTATGCACATGAAATATGAATGTGACCTGAGCTGATCTAGTGCCTAAGGTGTGTGTGTAAATGCATCCACGAGCAACCAATAGCAAACACTTGCACCCACTTGCATCCACCAAACATAACATGTCTCAAACACATGTTTACAACCATAGGATTTTCCAAACTAAAGATCGAAGATATAATCAAGAGGACATACTAAATGATAGAACAAGTATAAACAAAACGGTAGAAAAAGGAGAAGTTAAGAACACACCCTCAAAAAGGAAAGGGTACAACGTACGCATCTTCTCTTCCGTCTCCCAAGTAGCGTCTCCTTGATCATCTCCCACTTGCACTTTAACTAGCTTGACCTCTCGGTTGCGTAATCTCTTGACCTCTGATCCAAGGATGCATGTAGGAGCTCGTCTAATCGTGGCATCTCGCTCCACTTCCTTAAGTATGCTCGGCTCCACCACTTACGCGGTGTCATGTAAGCACTTCCTCAAATCCGACACGTTAAACACGTTATTCACACCACTAAGCTTCTCGGGCAACTCCACTCTATAGGCCATCTGTCCAATTCGCTCTGTGATGGGGAACGACCCTACGAATCTTGGTGCCAATTTCCCTACCGACCCAAAGCGAAGCACGTTTCTTAATGGAGAAACCTTGACGAAAACCATATCTCCAACTTCGAACTCAAGATCAGTTCTTCTTTTATCCGCATGAGACTTTTGCCTATCTTGTGCGGTCTTCATATATCTTTGAATTAAATCTACTTTCTCCGAAATCTCACTAATCATATCTGGTCCAAGTAAGAGTTTATCTGTAGATTCCCACCAACAAGTTAGTGATCTGCACGATCGTCCATACAAGGCTTCAAAAGGTGCCATGCATACACTTGCTAGGTAACTGTTATTGTAAGCAAACTCTACTAAAGGAAGATGATCTTCCCATGTTCTCCAAAATCAAGAATACACAACCTCAAAAGATCTTCTAATACTCTATTAACCCTTTCCGTTTGTCCATCGGTTTGAGGGTTATAGGCAGTACTCAAACATAATGGCGTACCTATGGCTTCTTGCAAAACTTTCCAAAAGTCACTAGTAAAGATAGGATCACGATCACTTACTATGCTAGAAGGTACCCCATGCAAACGAACTATCTCCTTAACATAAATGGGTGCTAACGATGATGCAGTCCTTTTTCTCTTAACAGGAATGAAGTGAGCACTTTTCGTAAGTCTATCTACTATTACCCAAATACTAGTATTGCCTCTTCTATATCTAGGCAACCCATCTATAAAGTCCATCGAAATACTTTCCCATTTCCATTGCGGAACCTCTAGAGGATGAAGCAAACCACCGGGCTTTTTTTGCTCAGCCTTGACTTGCTGACATACCAAGCATTTAGAAACAAACTCAGCTACATCCTTCTTCATTCCGTCCCAAAAGAAAACTTGCTTCATGTCTTTATACATCTTGTCACCACCGGGATGTATGGTCATCTTAGAATGATGGGCTTCTTCAAGAATCTTCTTCCTCAAGCTCTCATCTCGTGGTACACAAAGTCTCCCATCCCTACGCAACCAACCCTTGTCATCTAGGGTATACCTACTAAGATGGCTCGAAGACTCCCCTCTTATGAGCTTTTCTACTATCTCAATCAACCATGGGTCGTCTCGCTGTGCCTCTCCAATCTGTCCCAAAAATGTAGGTCTCACCTCTAAAGGGGCCAACAAACCGGGAACTTAATTTATAGAGGGTCTAGAGTCAAAGATAGATATGTACTCTAAACCATGCCGCTCTACGAACAAAGGACTCAAATTCAATCTCTTTCTACTCAAGGCGTCAGCTACTACATTACCCTTGTCAAGGGTACATGAAATTTCAAAATCATATGATGCTAAGAATTCCATCCATCTTTGTTGTCTTAGGTTAGATCTTTTTGTGAGACTTTAATGATTTATGATCAGTAAACAATTCAAAATTTCCCCTAAGTAAATAATGTCGCCAAGACTTAAGCGCAAAAACTATGGCAGCTAGTTCTAAATCATGTGTTGGGTAGTCTTTCTCATGTACCTTCAATTGTCTTCCACCATAACATACTACCTTCGATACTTGCATCAAAATAGCGCCTAGTCCCGTAAAGCATGCATCCGTGTATACTGTAAACATCTTATTCCCATCCAGCAATGTCAAAACTGGGGCTCTTGTTAGAGACCTTTTTAGTCGTTGGAAATCAATATCACAATCAATGTCCCAAGCAAAGGTTAGATTCTTTTTCGTCAATCTAGTCAGTAGGGCTGATATTTTCGCAAATTCCTTAATGAACTTCCTATAATAGCCCGCTAGTCCAAGAAAGCTTCTTACTTCTGTTGCATTCCTTGGGACCTTCCAGTCTTGTACCGCAACTACTATTGCGGGATCTATTGCTATCCCTTCTTTGGACACCACTTGTCCAAGAAACCTTACTTCATCTCTCCAAAAATGACACTTGGAGAACCTTGCCTTAAGTTGATGTGCTCGAAGTGTATCCATAACTTCTCTTAGATGCAAAGCATGTTCTTCCTCGTTCTTCGAGAAAATCAAGATATCGTCCACGAAGGCTACAACAAATTTATTAAAGAACTCCCCAAACACCCTACTCATCAAGTCTACAAAATAGGCGGGTGCATTCATCAAACCAAAAGTCATGACGAGCCACTCAAAGAAACCATCAAGGGTCCTAAAAGCAGTCTTGTCTACACTGTCCTCAGCTACTCTTAGCTGATGAAACCCTATAGCCAAATCTATTTGGGAGAAAACAGATGCCCCTACAATCTGGTCAAACAAATCATCTATCCTTGGAAGTGGGTGCCTATTTTTCTTAGTTAGCTTGTTTAATTGCCTATAATCCACGCATAAGCGAAGCGAACCATCTGCCTTAGTTGCGAACACTACTGGAGCACCCCATTCAGAAATAGTTCGCCTAATAAACCCATTCTCAAGCAACTCTTTAACTTGCTTGCTGAGCTCGTTCCTCTCCCTTAGAGCCATGTGTCGTACAGGTAATGCAACTGGTTTAGCGTTATCAACCAAGTATATGCGAAAATCTATCTCGCGCTTTGGGGGTAAACCCCTCACTTCCTCAAAGACATCGGGATACTCACGGACTACTTGAATGGATTGCAGATTTTCGATAGATGCATCAAGAAATTCTAGGTAACTAAGCATGACAGAACCCCAAGGGTTACACGAGAATTCGAAGGTATTACCGAGGCGAGTCAAAAGTCTAACTACCCTCCTTTCACAATCGAGAATGGCACCATTACTGGATAACCAATCCATTCCTAGAATCAATCCATAGCCCATGAAACCAAGAACGTAAGCATTACATCTAAACTCAATGCTTAATATAGGTATTCCCAAATCCAAACAAATCATAGTTAGATGAACCGAACCCCCAATAGGATTTGAGACAACAATGGGATCCTCTACCATACTAGTGCTAAGGTGTAGAGACTTAACTATGGAAGCAGATATAAATGAATGTGAAGCGCCAGAGTCAAAAAGAGTTCTAACAGGATGATCAGAAAGAAAAACTAAACTTTCAACAAAAACATTTCTACCACTATCTTGTGTAGGTGCCATGAGAGCATGAACGTACCCTCCAGAAGATCCTGCCAATTGCCCTTGCTTCTCCGGGCAATCCTTAACCATATGTCATGTCTCGCCACACTGGAAACAGCCACCCGTCTTCCTCTTCTTCTTCCTACAGTCAGTGTTTATTATTATTTCCACCCTTCTTATTATCAACCTTCTTGTTTTGAGATTCTTCCTTCTTCACTTCTTTCTTCTCACCCTTGTCTTCCTCATGTAACAGCGCCATGTCTACCAGTCTCTCAAAAGTTGTGCCCATTGGAATATAGGACATAGCTAGACCATGCAATGGTTCATTCAATCCCCTAGAAAATCGTAAAGCTTTCTTATGTGGCATGTTTACCAACTCCAATCCAAATCTAGCCAGCAGGTTGAACTTGTTAACGTACTCCTTAAATGGCATGCTTCCCTGTTTGAGTGTTAAAAAATTCTCCATCTGTAGACTTTGCTCAGCTTGTGAGAGGAGCTTCATCTCAAACCTTCATCTGAAGTCCACCTAAGTCTCAGCTGGTTGCTCAACACTAATACCTTCCCACCAGAAAGAAGCATCTTCCTTCATTAGCCAAGCGGCCAATTGTATATTCCTCCGATCATCCACTTCAAAGATAGCAAACAATTCTTCTGTTTCCTTGAGCCAGTTCCGAGCTTCTACATACGTCTCGGTTCCCTTAAAGATCTTTCTGCCCATAGCACGGAAATCCTTACATATCTTTGAAAAAGCATCAAGACGCGGAGGAACTACGGCTGCTGCTAGGGCAGGTGGAGGAGGAACGTCTGCTGGGCCTGCAGCATTAGCCCTAGCCTCCAGATGCCTTCTGAACCAGGTTGGTATACGTACGCCCTCGGGTATCTCGGGTTCCCCAGACATGTTGAAAAGAAAAAGGAAGGGATTCAAAAGAAAGAAAAGAAGGATAGTGCATATGGCTTTGGGGAATATACTTTTTAAAAATAATACTTTTCCTTTGAAAATACTTCTTTAAAAACCGTTTTTGAAAATAATTTTCAAAATATGTTATCTAATATGGTAACCTTCAGCTCTGATACCACGTGTAACACCCTACCTCCATTAATGTCACTCACAAAGGGAATGCATTAACTTCAGTGGAGCGTCATAATTGTATAGAACAGATAAATTACAAAACAGACAAATTAAACTGCGAAAAATAAATAGAACTTTAATTCATAGTATTGATAAAGCAGCATGATAAGATAAATTTTTACAAGGATTATTTGCAAACACCAAAACCCATTACATCAAAGCATATGTCTTGTTTCTCATATAAAGAAGCATAAAACAAAGTAAAATAAAATAAGTCCCCAATTGAGCATAAGCAAAGCCATAGCGGTAGATGAAAGAGTCCAAAGCAATACATCAACTATCTTCGAGCTTGGAAAGAGGTTTAAGCTAAGTGTTGGTGTTCCCTCCCTGTGGACCGGGGGGGGGGACAAAAGAAAAGAAGGCGAAACAAAAACAGAGTCAGACATAAATCCTGGTAAGTCCAAAGACTTTCAGCATGTAAACAGGTAAAGTATCATGACATGAATAAACTGGATACAAGACATAACCATGATAATAAGCATAGCAAGATAACGAGATAAGCATGAGATAAGATTAGAATATGATAAGGCAAGATAAACTGAATGTGCTATTTCACTGATTCCTAATTTCTCTGCACCACCTAACTAGTGTCTCAACTAGTTTCCTTTATTACTTTACAAGATAAAATGACCCATGTTCTGAAATTGGTACTTTTATAGGTACACATCTAGTGATAAGGGTTCCACCTCACATTAACAGCTTAACTACCCCCGTACCTACCTTAATGGTTAGCTCCTACTCGTATTGTTCTGCCTCTGTTTGTATCAATTCGGCCCTCTGTTTGATGATACCTGTGTTGGTCCCACCGTAGGGTGTATCAATCCCTAAGGTGGCAACACGTTACAACTCTATAGTGGCACAACATTATATCTACTGGTAATCAGTCCCTTATTTTTCCACTTCGGAATACGTGCACGCCCGTAATTCGTTGGAACCTACACTGCTGCACCACCTGCCGCTATTTTGACTGCTTATAATCATCCCAGTAATCGTTCCCCACCCTGCCTAGCTAAGGATACCGTTCATAACTATGTGGGTTACTGCTGAAAAGGGTCCTGCTACTAGGGTTTTCCTAGGGTCTATTCGTATACACCTCTTATTGGTTAAGTGTCATCAATCAATTCCAGTTAACTTAACTCACCCACTCATCATGTTATATTGGTTAAGTGTTATTAATCCATTTGAGTTAACTTAACCCACCCACTTATCATGTTATATTGGTTAAGTGTTGCCTTCTTGTATGTTAACTTAACCCTACCACACTAAGCATGTTTGTTTATTAGCATTAATCATTTATTAATGCATCAACCTCTCACATTGGATTTGTAATTTGCGGTTACTGGATGTGCCGGGGGATTTTGGACAGTCTTATACCGCAAATTCATTCCAACCTCGGGTTCAGGCATTTTATGCACTAACCTCCCATATTGGATTTATTGTTTGCGGTTCCTCAGCGGGTGGTTCCAGGTAGACTTATACTGCAGACTCATTCTAACCTCGGGTTAGGCATTATTACACATCTAATTTTCGCCTTTGACCTCACAAATTAGATTGTTGTTGCGGTTGCTGGATATGCCGGGAGGTTCCGGGCATACTTATACCGCAACTCAAATCTAACCTCGTGTCTTAGGCGTCCATTAGCTTTAAATTGTATACTTGCAATTTATGCCCAAATTCCAGATTTAATATGCTAATTAACATATTTACAATTTATACCCAAATCTTGATTTAATATGCTAATTGTCCCAAATTGTCAGTTATAATAATTATGCCCTAAAATCCATTACAAGTTATGCCCAACAATTTCACATAATATATTATGCCCCAAAATTTACCCAAAATAGGTTATACCCAAATATTCCCCGTATTCCAATCGTTCGTATTTCGCGATTCAGCCTAGGATCGAAGTTAACCCAGGTTCATAAAAAAATGAAATAGGGGAAGAGAAAAGAAGCATAAAATAAGAATAGGCATATAACGACAGACCTAATACAAGAATTATAGGTCCAATAGACTTGATGTACAACAATGATAAATTTTGAATAAACAAAAAAAAATATCATCACAGGCCTATAGATTCGATAAGAATAACATCTTGAACATAAGAGGATTGATGTACAACAAGATAGATCTAATTAAACTGATACCAATATCATCATAGATCTAATAATAGAATAAGAATAGATTCGAAAGGATTAACTTAACATCGGGCAACTGAACTTACAGTGTTTGGATATAGAAGAAATAGGTGTTGCAGTAGTAAATCTATTCTCTTTCAATACTAAACTGACTTGGAGAAGGAGGAGGACTTTCTCTAATTCTCTATTCTGATTTGTCAGAGAAGAAAGACTATTTTTAGTTTGTGGAGGCTAGGTTAGGTTAGAGTTCAGCAACATGGAGGCGCCATGAAAATGTATAATAAAATTAGGGTTAGGTCTAGGGTCTTTTTATAGGTGTAGTGAGTGTATTAGAGCCTTTAGATCAATTCCGAAAGGTAATAAGAATTTTGGGTGAGCTCGTTAGCCTGATGGTATGCCTCCTTCACATGCTCCCATATCTCCCCTGATTCCTTATTCGGAGCCGGGCGGAGGTCGGGAATGAACTTTATCTCATCAAAGTAGTTTTGAGGGAACATCTCTTTCAGCAATGGCTTCCTCTCCTGTAAAGTTGCCTCCCGGGTGCCAGATACCAGTAAAATTTGTCCTTGATGGTCAGTAGTTCCCTTCCATGCCTGACTCGGGGGCAATTCTCTTGCTCTTGTAGTTTGGATGGGGGCAACGACGCCATGTGTGGGGAAACCATCGGGGATACATCCCTCAACGACAAGATGGCAGGATGGACATCGGCCTCAGGCCCTCGAGGCAGGGGTGGGGAAGGAGTCTGCCGAGAACGATCCTCAAGACCACGACCAGCATGACGAATAGGGGAGGCAGGGTACTCCCGTATAAACTAGACCCGCTTCTGAAATCTTCAAGAAAGGAACTCCTGTTATACCAGCGGCCTCCACGCCCATAATTCCGACTTCCTCTTCCTCTAGCCATGTCGCCTATCAGACAAAACAGCTAAAATCAGAGTCTAAGCCCTTTTCGTAGACAAATAATTGATGAAATGCAATGCCTATTGATGAATGCGTCCTAAGTGTTTTCTCGACGAACCAGATGTTGGTCCGCCCAAAGGAGTATAAACCTCTACGGCCGAGGCTAATTCGTCCATACTCATGACACCAAACCCAGAGGATGGATCCAAAGGGAGCTTGCAAAGATCGTCAAATTGACCCTCTCTCTCAAGCTCGGGGGCAGGCTCAAATATAACCGCCAGGGAATGAGGTCTCGCCATCGCTTCTTCTTCTGCCTCACCGAATACAGGAAGAACTGGAGCGGTCGACGGATCCTTGCCCCCAACAACTATCTGCTCTTCTCCAATTCACCCTCCAGTGGCATCTCCATGCACCTTAACCGGCTTCACACCCCCCGCTGGTGCTTTTCGCTTATGATCCACAGCCTCATGGGCTTTCTTCCCTTTCTCTCTCGGCTCCCCGCCAGCATTTGCTTGCCTTATAATGACACGGTTGTCGGGAAGTAGCCCAGCACGACGGAGGCACTCCTCACTTATAACCGTGTCAGTGGAGCGAAGCGCTAAAGGGATTGCTCGTAGAGCCTCAAGTCGTTGTTGATATTCGGCACCAGTAGGCGCTTTATGTTGTCCTATCACATAAAAACAAAACCGAATGTAAGATGCTAGGCCCACGAATATCGCAACAGAAATCTAAGGTCAAGAGGCCTTACTTCCTTCCAACCATCTCCTTGCGAACCCCGATGGATAGCGTACCAAAAACCATTCGGACTTAAAAACGGCTGGATTGGACCATTTTCCGAAAAAGAATTTGGTCTTCGTTGTGGCTTCAAGGTGGAACTGAGACATGCCCACTCTCCTCCTCAATTGGAACAGATATCGGATATCCTCTCCGGTTGGCACATGATTCAAGTCATGGTGCAAAGAAAATAACACTATATGAAGTCATTGGCCGGGGGCACGCATCCAACTACACAAACTTGCATGTTCCACGCCGTAAGACCTTCAAGTGGCATGTGAGCCTGTTCACCCTCTCTTAGTGCATGAAAATCGTCCAACGGAATGTTAAACCGCAATGATAACTTTCTAACAGCCAAGTCATCCATGGTGATGGCATGAGATCCGGTGGGTTTTCGATTATGGCCGTATCACTCAGCAAGTCTGGGTCCAAGGGAGTATTACCCCCAATGATGTCCACGCGCTCTATTTCCTCATGCACGACTGGGGAATGCTACCTTTCTAGGGCCTCTCGGTGCTCAGTTTCCTCCGGCAAGCCAGTTGATTGGGTTGGGATTGATCCTTTAGAAGTCTCAAGTTCGCTGTCTGATGAGCTAGCGTCGCTGGTAGAATCAGATGAATGCAGCAAAGCAAAGGAGGCTTCAATATCTGAAGTAGTTCCTGACACAGATTGCGACTTCATTTCCCAAACTATACTTTAACACGACAGTGTTAGACATCTTACCGGAATAACCTGTACCCCTCATGTTAAGTGCAAACTAACAATGTGCGTGTAGTGTTATGATTATGCAAAAATGGTATGTGTATATGAAATCTGAACAAGTTAGAAAGTTCAGTCACAGTCCAAAGTTGTGCTCTACCCTATATAAAAGGTCCAGAACCTCGACCACATAACCATAAATATTAGAATAGGCAAGCTAAGACAGAAGAGGCAAAGCAAACAAAGGTGAGCGAAAATTCAGGCCCCTCGCGGGCTCGAAACCTCGAACCCCGACGGACTCGTAATCTCGAACCCCAGCGGTTCTAATTTCGAACACAATGGGGCTCGAAATTCCGAACACTATGCGGGTTCGAGTGCTCGAACCCACAAGGTTCGAAATCTCGAGCCCAGCGGGTTCGAAGATTCGAACCCCTCAGGGCTCGAAACATCGAACCCAGCACAGGTTCGAAGGATCGAGCCCTGAGGGATTCGAAAGCTCGAAACTCAGGGGGCTCGAGGCCTCGAGCCACGAGGGGGGTCTCGAAGTAGAAGCTAGCCTGGTTCGAACCTTCGAACCCTACGCGGCCTTGAGAAATCGAGCCCCGTGGGTTCGAGATCCCCCGCTCCGCCTTCCTCCACTAGAAACCTACCTTGGTTGGCGGTTCAAAAACTATCTTATGAAAAGGTTCAAGTTCAACAATGGCGGCAGTAGAAAATACAAATAGAAAACTAAATGGGGAGCCCCCTATTTATAGACTTTTAACTTGTCCCTTCATATTCCACCGCAAATCGTCATTTTCGAACCTCGAGGGTATGAAACATCAAACCCTACGGGTTCGAGACTCTCAGGTTCGAAATATCGAACCCACAAATATATATATATATATATATATATATGCGTTTTACGATGAAAATGACCCCTATGAACATTTGCGTATACCCCCGAACGCCAGAACGTAAGTTCGGCAATGACTCGTGTACAACGCGACGCTGCAACGGCATCACAACAACCACGACCCCTTTTGCAATCACAAGACAGGACGGGGTCAACCATTAATGTCTACTTCTCAGTTTAAACTTATAGGGAAATTGATGACTCAGCAAGGCCTCCACAACACAAAGCACGTCATATCAAGACAAAACATACTCTGGGGGGCAAATGTTAACCGGCCTTTTGGTCCGGTTCCTAAAAGTACGCAGGATGCCCTCAATTCAACACATCGTGCGAAGATATAGATGACAGTGCCACCATGGAGTCACCAGGATGAGTCAAAAAGGGATCGCATTTGCCGAGACCTCGTCACATCTCCGAAATATCGCTCGACTCATACCTCGAACCATAGCTAGGCGATAGCCCAAGGCGAGACGCCCTCCCGACCGAGTCCTCATCCTTTCGTACACCTGGGGGGCACGAATTTCGAACCACTTAGGGGTTCGAAATTCCTACCCCACGAAGTTTGAAATTTGAACCCCCATGTGGTTCGAATTTCGAACCCACGGGTCTCGAGATTCGAATCCTCTTGGGGCTCAAAAATTGAACCCACGGGTTCGAAATTTCGAACCTCATGGGATTCGAAATTTCGAACCCTATATGGGGTACGAAAATGTAGGTTATCAGAGGAGGGGTTCGAGTTTTCTGGGTTGTGCACTGTGAGGCTCGAAATTCTGAGTGTAGGGCCCTATTTCTACCTACTCCTACGTAACCACTCCTCTATAAATACCCCACCACCTCAAACTTCAAAGGGGGTTGGACTCTTGCATGTTAATGTCTCCTATGAAGCTCCAAGAGAGTACTTTAATGGCATCCTCACTTTGAGGAAGAAGCAGGCCAAAATTGTAATTTTCCCTAGGGTCACATATGACATATATGACCTCGAAATCCTTAGAAACACTTGTAAAAGGATGTCATATTATACTTACATGCTTGTAATTCAACATTATCAATAAAATACGGACAACATCTTCAAAGTGGACGTAGGTCCTTCGCGGTACCGAACCACTATGAATCTCTTATGTGATTTGCTGCTTTTCTAACCTTATTTCCTACGCGAAACAAATATTCCTAAGAAATTGGGAATCTTAGGTGTTGACAAAAAATTTGAATGTCAACAATTAACCCTATCTAAGATATAACTATTTACGAGAAATTATGTCACCCATCAAGTCAACACGAATAGAATTTACGATATCATCAGATGGAATATTCATGAGGAATGATGTCTCCCATCAAGTCTACATGAAATTGGAAACATTATATCGTGTATCTCGCCGATACGAAATGATCCGAAGATCATCGATGTAATCAAATGAATTGATGGTTGAATTGATCTGAAGATCCAAAGGAGCCAAAGCTCATAAGATACAATGATCTGAAGATCCACCACAACTGAAGTTCCTAAGATATGATGATCCGAAGATCATTGCGAATCCGAAGATCGCATTGAGCCGAAGCTCCCTAGGATGATCCGAAGATCATCGCGAATCTGAAGATTGCCGATGTGACCCAAAGGCCGGATTGATCAGAATTGACCAAGTCTAGCATAAACTATGCCAAGCTAGTAAATATAAGAGTTGAGCTACATGTTCCATAATCACTTGCTCTACTCGAGTATTTACGAACAAGTTGTATATTTCACTTGAAATACAAAATGATCATTGCCACTATGTTCAATCGAACGAGTCCAACAATTAACCGTCAAAGTATAAACAAGGGGTCATAGACCTTATTTTTACTAAGGTTTTTAATTAGATTTATCATATGAACGGAAAAAAAGTTTTATGAAATCATATACTAGTAGATAGTAAAACAATTTAGAAAATAACTTCATATAATGAAGTAGAACTTGAAAATCATTTAGTAAAAGATTGGTATCTACTAATAATTTTGAAACCCTTTTTAATATAGTTTAGAAATGGCAAATCTCATGCAAAAGCAATCGAAATAACGATCGAACGAAGAATTCATGTTTTAATAACGTAAATTGAATCACATGACTATCAATTATAAATTCGTTCATCACGAATCAATTGAAAGTCCATTAAATCGAAATATAGAAATACGAGAACCAGGAAAACTGGAAAGTCACAAACGAAGTCGAAATGGCCCGAAACTTGGCCGGGAATGAGCTCAAATGGGTCTAAACCGTTGATTGTGATTTCCACCGGTCAACAGTACAAAATACCCAACAGACGTCAGACCCCTCTTGGATAAACGCCTAAGCTAACAGACATCAGTTTTTCCCAAGAGCCTGAACAGACGTCTAACACTATTTGGTCAGACGTCTGAGCTAAAGCAAATGCAATATTTGCCTAGGAATGAATATGCAATCGGCCACGGATGAGCCCCGGACCAACTGTGATGATATATGATGATTTCTATGTGAAAATGAAGCATCTAAGGCTTGCCGAAAAATCTTATAACACCAACAAACATGCACATACACACACGTACATGAGATTGCTATGATTTCGATTATATATTCGAAAACGAACTAATTCTGTAACCGAAGAAATCGATTGCGATTCAGGCTAGAACACGATGGTTTGGCAACGCTAAAGGGAAACTATAAGGGATTGCGTGCACATAAGAACTTCACCTGCAGCATGCACAATCCAAATCAAAGATCAAACTAAGATTTCAATACTCAAGAAGCAAGAAATCGACAACCCAATCAACTAAATCGATACATACACAACTCAATAGCATAAGTAAACTCAAATGAACACCAAATTACACTTTACATGCACATAGGCTTGAGGCATAGATGTGAGTTCATCATGAACTCACCTTTGCTTGCTAGAAGCAAGAAATCAATCCAAAGCTAAGAAAAGTCAACCTCTCCTCTAATATAGCTTATAATCTCCAACCTAAACTCATATAAATGGATTTTCTAGGAATTAGGTTTAGGAAATTTAAGAAATTAAAGAGGACTTGAGTTGGAGAAGATGAAGAGGAGGCTTACCTAAACTTCTCTCTCGATTTGCACTTGATTTCCTCTTGATTTGAATTCCTAATAGCAAAACCTAGCTTAGGATTTTCTATTTCCCTTTCCACTCCCCATTTTTATTTATTTGAAGGTCTGGAAATGAATGAAGAGGGAGTGGGCTAAGAGGGGTTATAGGGAAATGTGTTAATGGGCTAGGTTGGCTAACCAAACCCAAGTCCAAAGTCCCACATTTTCCGAATCTCGGAATATATCGATGCTTATAGTTTTCGAACATGTAACGACATTTTGAAATCAATTGAAGTGGTTTCAAGTCCAAATTCGATCGTTTACACAAAGTGACTTTTTAAGGTCATAAGGGAGACACGAGCCAAATATCACTTAATCCGAACATATCGATGTTTACGGTTTTAAAATTCATAAATGGCATTTTGAACTCAATGGAAGCGGTTTTGACACCAAATTTATCCATATGCAAAATGTGACTTTTTGGACTTATACTTGATTAATGATTAACGATGTTATATTTAAATAAAACATTTAAATATATTATCGTTAAATATGCGGGTTGTTACAGACTTCCCCCCTTAAAGAAATTTTTTCCTTGCAATTATTTAAGGAAAAACTCAATATAAATAACAACCACGCATCAACAAGACCTATTTAAAGATATATTAACTCAAAATTCAGATTCGAATAAAATTATTACTTTGAGTTATAAATCCCTATATAACTTAATTTATGCACGTATAATGTTCAAATAAAAGTCACAAACATATACGAGAAACTAACTTATTTTTCCAATGAGTGTTTTCAAGAAATTTGTATTTTCTTACTCAAATTCTATATATTCTAAACCTCAATTTTAATAATTATTTAAATTTTAATTGCAAACTACCTTAGCACGATTTTTCTGAAAACTTGGTTTAGTCATAACTCAAAATCTACAATATGAAATTCAAATATTTTTCTTCCATTAGAAAATAATAATCCAATAGTTCCGGATAATTCTTATTTCAAAGAATTCTGACTTATATTGGATTCTACATACTCATTTGAAATTCAAATTGAAAATTATGAACTACCGCTACGCGATAAGCTCATTTTAATTAAATTTAATTAATTCGCTTAACGTTCGATAAGTTTATAAACGGTTAACCTATACTCTTAAGTTTCCAATATAAACTAATTAAACAATCGAATTAAAAATTGGAAATATCGACTACCCAAAATCGTCGAACATTCAAATCACATTTTTAGCTAGAAAATTTACCACTTAACCATTTCTCAAAAGTATCCTCACTTACAAAAATTTCTTACATTGAATAGGATATATATGATGGTCATACATATATCTCATTCACGAGGATAGGGGATCTCGTCGGGAAACAAGATCAAAAATAAAATCCAGGTTATATACCCTAAATAGGAAATATTAGCACGTTCTGTATTATTTCAAAAACGAATAAATTGGAACTTTTAAGTTTCCAATAAACCCCAAAAATATCAAACTTGAAATATTAGCACGTCCTCTAATATTTTACGTACAACTTCTAAATCATGTAAGCATGATAAATGCTAGAAGTTGGAAGAATTTTATAAAACTCGAAAACGTTGGTTTTCAAATTCACGAGGATGTTATCAAGAAGAATGAGTTCAAACCAGTCGGGTAATGATATCAAAAACTTGGTTCAATAAGGTTAACAAAATAAATTGGAGTATTCGTTAACCCATATTCACGAGGGCCCGAACATAACGAATTCGAAATTCGGAAACAAGAGACTAAGATGGATATGCAAAATATAACTATCATTTTTCGAAAGAAGATTCGAGATAATTTTTCAAATGAAAACTCGAATTACTCGGATCCCAGAAATCACACAAAGAGATCTAGAAGAATCTAAATATGGAAAGATGCTCAAATAACAATAAGTGAGAGCGTACAATTCCATAAATATCAAAGTGATCATAAACGATCAACATCGATGCATGGCCCCAAATCAACCAATTTGCAACAAATGCATTACGATTTGTACCATTCCAAAGCTTCAAACATTCATTTACAATTTCGCATCATTAGGAAAAGTAGTGTTTTAGTTGCAGACCGATGCTTTGCCTAAACAACTGCGAAATCAAAATCAAGTCATGGTTTCCATGAATTCATTTTGAGCGATGAATAATCAATGACATATTAAACGAGGCAAGTCTAACAGGTTATGGTTTTGATTTTAGTTGAATAATACCTGAAAAATTACAGTGAAAACAATGGAGGAGAGGAAAACACGAGATCGAAGTAGCTGGATGAAAGCGAATTTGTGGAAGATCTTGGACGGTGAAATATTTTGGGTTCAAAATTGTGGAAGATCTGAGGAGCGAATTTGGGATGGGGTAGTTTTTTTGTTTTGGCTGAGGGCGTTAAGTAATTGGGACACTGGACATGGTTAGGGTGAAAATTTTTCATGAACATTGGAATGGTCTAGAACCATTCCAAAACAACTACGGTCAAAAACCATTTTAATCAACTTTGCCAGGGCCAAAACTCGTTCCAAAATTGCCACGGTTATAGACCATGGCAATTTTTCTACATTTGGGTGTGGTAAAATTGACAATATGATGTTGTGGGAACATGAATGGGAACTTGGGGTTAAACCAACATGAAAATCTGTAGGCTAAATTCAAAGATTAAGTAAAATATGTTAATCTAATTTTAAACTTGTTAATATGTATGTCTGCTCTGTTAATCTGAAATCTATAAACAAGTTAATATAAAATCTGTAAACCTGTTAATCTGTACATCTGCTCTGTTGATATGAAATCTGTTAGTCTGGGGACACAAGCTTAGGGGTATTTGCTTGTTTCATCTGTTGTGTGTGACCCATATCAGGTGGTAACCCTTTCTGGTATCAAACGACGACCCAACACTAGGTAGGTGTCAGGGCATGCTTACTGAATTGATTATAAGAGGTTCATCTGTTAAAGGAGATGGGTGTTGATGGCACATTCCAGTGGGGTCATGTGCGTGCATGGGTCTGGTATGCTCTAGGGAAGTTAAAACGCCGTGACATCTGTAAATAGGTTTGTGTCTTTCTGTAGTTTTCCACTTTAGGGAGTGATACACACTACTACGGGGCCGACACATGATGTTTACATAATAGGGAGCCGATCACATGGCATAGTAATTAGGGTACATCTAGTTCTGTTTGTTCATTGGGGGTTCTTGTCTGTTTCAGTTTGGGGTAACACTTGTTATTTCTAGTAGGGTACCTATCTGTTCTGCTGGGATTAAATCTGGTAAGTAACTAGAGTACACCTAATTCTACCATTCTGCTTCCATGGGGATCATTCTGTTTCTATTTCTGTTTCTGTTTCTATTTAGTTCATTTATACTTGTATGGTGCAGAAATGTAAGTAAGAAGCTTTATCCTTTTTGTTTATTCTGTTCTGTGCATTTTGTTTGTATCCATTAAATATAAATTAAATTAAATGAATAGCATAGTGATAGTTCGCGTTTTCGACTCGTAATTTTAAACGAGTATATCGAGAGATCCAACCATCGGATTTTCCCGAAATTAAAACCGTTGGATTCATTTCGAAAAGATATTTCCAATGATAATAAATATGTTAAGATCCAATGGTTAGATTTTTAGAAATGTTAAATTCAAATATAAATAAAAACAACGCTTGTGCAGTCGAATGACCTTAAACGTCGTTCGACTGAAATCCGCTATCTTTCTATGTATAAAAATAGCATAAATTTGTTTTAACTTATTTTAAGCAAGTTATAATGTGTGTAAACCAATTTTACTTGGTTTATAAAATAAAAATGGTTAAATATGATTTGGGCTGAAAACTTTTAAAACAAATATTAAAGATGTTAGGACTAGAGAACTTAATTCGATGACTGAATTAAATTCTCTATTGAGCCTTTTAATTTAAGGTAATGAAATAAATTGTGAAGGTCAATAACTTAACCAAAGAAAAGAATTGGATTTGAATCATGTATATGAGAATTATTTGAAAAGACCAAGTTAAATCTCATTTCAAATTGTTAAACGATGACTAAACTCAAAGATAATGAAGACGGTGAAAGGCCGACAGTCTTCACATCGGAATGGATTACTACTGATGTCCTGGGTACGGGTAGCTCTCTTGAAGAGGTTATAGTGCTAGTTGTCCGGATGCACTTGTTGATTGTCCGGATGCACTTGTTGATTGTCCGGATATGCAAGGACCTCTCTCTTGTATTGGACATACGGGATGAGTAATAAGGTGCCTCCGGTTCCGTTCAAACCCACAACGGACTTGTAAATAGATTGTGTGTCTGACGCGATATTCTGGACTATACTAATTGATTTCTACTAAATATGTTTATGTTGGTGGCATAGAATTTATTCTCTTAGCTTAACATCCTTCTTTGAGACGTATGAACTTAGAGGTTATGTAATGATAGTTTTCAATTATATGGTTTTGAATAACTATGTGGCATGCTGAGATGCATAGATCAATGATTTTTTTGAAAAGAAGAGCTTTGTGGATGATGATCAAAGCATGGCTATAATTGTCATAGCTTTGTGTATAGCGTTTATTCTTAAGCCACACACTGCGGTATGAGTCAAAAACGGGATTAGGGACTGCAAGGAGTGCATGCATTTCTTTCTAGTTATGAGTGATGTCATGGTATGGAGCCCAGACATTTTTTACTTCTGTCGATGATAGATTGCGAGGCGCCTCAGATATGGTTGATCGACATGCTGAGCAGGTGACAGGTCCGATAATACTGGGAGATGTATTGTTCAAGAATAACCAATCCACAAAAGTAAGTTTGGAACGGCCCTGCTAAATCCAAGGGTCACGTGTGTTTGTCTTGGGCATCCTGCCTCGATTCATAGATGGAATCCAATTTCCAATATGAGATTTTACGGTTTTATTTGTAAACCTATGTGGCGACATAATATATGGTACCTATACCGCCTAGGATTGATAAATTTTTTTAAAAATGTTTTAAAACATCTATACACTAATAATAATATCCAATGATTTTTGTTTTCCACGTGTGACACCCCACGTCCGTTAATGTCACTCACTAAGGGAATGCATTAAGTTATGTGGAGCGTTATAAGTAAACAGAAAAGAATTTCACAAGACAGATACATTATATGGTACTAAAAATTTAAAAATTCATTGCAGCAGAAGCAGTGTGGAAATAATTTTGTTTACATCTTCAATCCGAAATACTAAATCCAGGTACACAAAATATTAGTCTTGTACAAAAGCCATCAGCGTACAAAGATATAAATCCATAATCGCCAAAATAAATTGCCATAGTAAAGAAGAAACAAAGCTAAGCAGTACTTCGAGCACTTCAAGCAGAGAGAAATTCAGATCAAGCTTGGGTATTCCCACCCTGAGAACCTTGTGGGGAAGGAAAGAAAAGAGGCGAAACAAAAAGGGTCAGACATAAAGTATGGCGAGTCCATTGACTTTAACATACAATAAGTAAAAGCAACATGGCAAGCATACAAACTGGATATAAGAGATAACTGTATATAAGGCAGATGTAACAAGATAAATAAGATAAACAGGACATGCATGATAGTATCTCTATTGAGCTTCTTACATATTACAAGATATTCCTCTGCATCAATACTAGATTCAGACAACAAGGTAATCCCTTCATAGCTAAATAAAATAATGGTAGATTTTCGTGTACTTCTAGCAATAACCATAGGTAGCCAATGTGATCCTCACCAAACTAGATATGCCCAACTACCCTCCCCATTCGATCGGCTCCCTAACTCGTAGATACCTGTGCTGGTCACACATTAGGGTGTATCGCTCCCTAAAGTGGTAACCTAATACAACTGAATTGCACAGCTTATATCTACCGATGCCACAGCGTCTTAATCTCCCATGCCGAAACCATGCACGCACATGACTCCATCGGACCTGCGCTTCCATCGCCCTTACTCTTTTGACCTCTTACAAATTGTCGAGGAACGAGAACAAGAAAATACTTCTCCAACAACTCGCCAGGCTCGAGTCCCTCCAGTCAAAGATGAACGCCAGCATGCTCAACCTCGCCATCCAAATCGAAACCGAGTCATTGAACTCGACGATATGGAAGAGGATGAGCCCAACGTGCATCATAGGAGGCGACCACGGGAAAGAACACCCGAGCCTCGCCAAAACCCCTGGATCCCGCTAGAAGATCCGCATCCGATTTATCTTCTCGACATGGTCCGAAAAATCATGCGAGAGATGCGAAGGAATTCCTCCGAACCATGGGAACCTACTTGAGACGCAATCCTTTTACAAGGATTATGCATGAAGCAGAATGGCCTCGACACTTTGTCAGGCCTCAGATGGTACTCTAAGATGGCACCACAGATCCATGTGCCTTCCTCAATCGGTACGAATAGCAGATGGACTCTAGAAGGGCCACGGACCCGGTCAAATGCAAGTGCTTCGCAGTCTGCTTGGCTGGAACTGCTTTGCACTGGTTCTCGCGCCTTTCTCTTTAGTCTGTCAGTACATTCGGCCTACTTTCCATGGCTTTGGTCAGATAATTCCGGATGCATGCCTCGACTCCAAAGAACGTTCTCACCTTGTTCAACTTGTATTAAGGACCCGCAGAGTCACTCAAAAGCTACCTTTCTCGGTTCAATACCGCTCCTGCCGAGGTCGATGATCCCGAACCTCGCACTGTACTATTCCAACTCGCAAAGGGTGTCCTTCCGACTTCAGAATTTGGGGCATGGATTGATAGAATACAACCTAAGAGCCTCGACGCCTTCTACGAGAAGGCCAACCAATTCTTGCGTCAAGAAGAGCTACGACGTAGTCGAAACTCCTACAACAATCACCCCGACAACCCACAAGAAGACACTACCAATGACAGTGTCAAAGGAAAGCAGACGGGAGAGCCTTTCGCAGAAACAAGGGGGCAGACCCCTACAGGCCAAAACTTAATGACGCGGCTAGGAGGCCACAATAATAACCAGGCTCCAGCTGAGCCCAAAAAGCCTGGCCAACAACAGACTTTTTAAACTTACACTCCACTGAATGAAGACATTGAGACCATATACTTGGCTACATGCAAAACTCCCGACTACAAAAAACCTAAATACAGGGAGTCAACGGACCATGAAAAGAACACTGGTAGATACTGTCGATACCACTACCTGTATGGACACAATAGAAACGACTGTCGTCAACTCAAGGATGCTATTGAAAGACTAATCCGATAAAAGCACCTTGAACAATATGTCCAAGTTCCATTCCCTCCCGAGTCTGCTCCAGGTCCTTCTGTGCCCGCACCTCTTGCACCGGCCCAAGCAAATCCTGGGCCGTCAAATTCAAGACAGGGCATAGTGATCAACACCATATATGGCGGGCCTTATCCTACATATGAAAGTTCCCGAAAGATGGAAGAATATGTGAGCTCCATTAAACATGCAACGCTTAAGACTTGCTCCGCTCCAAACACATCCACCCCCTTTAAGCTATGGAAACCGATGTAGGATGACATTATCTTTCGAGAGACGGAATCTACGAGAACCGATCTCCCAACTACAGATCCTCTCGTCATCATAGCTCAGATTGGACCTGCATTAGTCCGCAAAATATTAATCGATTTTAGGAGCTCGGTCAATATCATCTTTAAAGCTGCTTATGACCAAATGAAAATGGAAACTAAGGACCTGAAGCCCTGCCATTCCACGATCCATAGCTTTAACGGATCGTCAAGTTTACCCATAGGAAAGATCGACCTACTAGTTGAACTCGGCAAGGGGAATCGGAGCCGGGCCCGAGTCCACACATTCGTGGTCATTGACATTGTTACTCCATTTAACGGTTTCTTCGGACGTCCTTTTCTTACTGAATTCTGAGTATGCTTATCACCATGGTCACTGCTGGTGATGTTCCCTACATAAAATGGGATTGGAACAATTAAAGGCGACCAAGTAGCTGCTCGAGATTGCTATGCCAAGGAATGGAAAAGCGTGCGCAACAGGGACAAGGGCAAGACAGTGACTTTGCCCTCATACGCCAAAAACATCTCCACATAGCAATCAATGGCGTTTGGGCCCCGGCTCAGGCGCCACCCCCGCCTTTCCGACTCTCTCAATCCAAGGGAATGCGAAGAGACCGAATATCAAAGGGCTACTCCTGTTGAACTAACTGGAGATATCTCTGCAAATCCCAATGACCCATCAAAGGTCTTAAAAGTTGGATCGCAGCTCCAGCCTGGGATAAAAAGCGACCTAACGGATTTCCTACAAGCTAACCTGAACATGTTCGCATGGACTCATTCTGTTATGAGGGGCATTGACCCCGCAATCGCATGCCACCAGCTAATTATTGATGACATGTATCCTCCAATCAAACAGAAACGCCGCTTCCTGGGCCTTGAATGGTCCAATGCGCTTAAGGAGGAGGTAGATCGGCTACTTAACAGTAG
The DNA here is from genome assembly GCA_030737875.1 of Allium sativum. Taxonomy (NCBI): domain Eukaryota; kingdom Viridiplantae; phylum Streptophyta; class Magnoliopsida; order Asparagales; family Amaryllidaceae; genus Allium; species Allium sativum. Next base: position 16,427,908 of record CM060922.1, on the reverse strand, counting down.
TTTCATCCATGAAGCCGACTACCATGAATGGGTCTCCAATCTGGTTCTAGTCAAAAAACCCAATGGTAAGTGGTGGACTTGATTTGATTTCTCCGACCTAAACAAGGCATGTCCCAAAGACAGTTTCCCGCTCCCGAAGATCGACCGGCTTGTCGACTCGACCGCCGAGTACCAGCTCTTGTCCTTTATGGATGCCTACTCAGGGTACAATCAAATTTCGATGTACCGCCCCGATCAAGATCACACTTCTTTTATAACCAATCTCGGGCTCTACTATTACCGCGTCATGTCTTTTGGTCTCGAAAATGCCGGACCCACCTACCAACATATGGTCAATTGCCTCTTCAAGAACCTAATTGGGAAAACCATGGAGGAATACGTGGATGACATGCTGGTAAAATCAAAAGTGTCTAGTGACCACGTTCGCGATCTTTCCAACATGTTCGATGTCCTCTGCCAATACGACATGAAGCTCAACCCCTTGAAATGCTCCTTCGGAGTTGCCTCGGGGAAATTCTTGGGTTTCATCGTCAACCCCCGAGGCATCAAAGCTAACCCAGATAAGATCCAAGCTATTCGAGATATTCGAAATCCTCAGAATATTAAAGATGTCCAAAGCTTAAATGGAAAGGTTGCCGCTCTAAGTCGGTTCATATCCAAAGGCACCGACAAGTGCATTCCCTTCTTCGACTTGCTTCGGAAAGGGAAGCGCAACTTCGAATGGATCTCAGAATGTGTCGCCGCGTTCGAGGACCTTTTGAATCACTAAGAGCAACCACCTATCCTATCCAAGCCAGTGGAACATGAGGACTTATACATTTATTTGGCTATTTCTGCTCAGGCAGTCAGCTCAGCAATAATACGCATCGAGGATCGCATCCAACGACCTGTTTTCTACATCAGCAAAAGATTGGCGGGGGCAAAAAAAGAACTACCCAAAGCTGGAAATGCTAGCCTACTGCTTTTTGATTTCCTTTCGAAAGTTTCGGCCGTACTTTCAGTCTTACCCTATATGGTGAATACTGACCAACCTTTGCGACAAGTCTTACAGCGACCCGAAGCATCCGGGAGACTTCTGAAATGGAACATCGAGCTAAGTCAGTTCGAGATAACTTTCATTCCTCGGCGAGCCATCCTCGGGCAGGCACTAGATGGCTTCATAGTCGAACTCACCACTCCCGAGGAGCCCCCTCTCGACGATCCGAATGCACCCGACCTCCAATGGCAACTATTTGTAGATGGATCCTCAAACGCCAAGTGCTCTGGAGCCAGAGTCGTGCTCATCGCACCAAAGAAGCGTGCAATATGCTATGCCCTAAAGCTTAACTTCCCTACCACCAACAACGATGTGGAATACGAAGCCTTGATAGCCGGACTAAGAATTGCAATTGACCTCTATATCAAGGCTATCAAAATCTTCTTCGACTCGTAACTCGTTGTGCGCCAGGTGCATGGGGAATATCAGGCTAAGGGCCATGACTCGCTCCGTACCTCTCCCAAATTCAGGCATTACTCTCTAGCTGTGACCACTTCGTCATCACGCATATCCCACGAGAGCAAAATGAAAGGGCCGACTCACTGGCCAAGCTGGCAAGCTCCGACGATACACATCTCATGGGAATTGCCCCGATCGAAGTACTTGAAGCACCATGTATCGATACGCCAAAAGCAGCTCTGGTTATGAACACCAATAACGAGACTGAACCTTGGATGACACCCATCAAAAACTACATCCAGCATGGGACCTTGCCGCAATGCTACAAGAAAGGGAGAGCGCTCACCCGTCAGTCATCTCGCTACATCATGTTGGACAATGTGCTCTAACACAGAGGTTTCTTTGTCCCCCTACTATGGTGTGTGGCCCACGACAACGCCGACTGCATTTTACCAGACATACACGATGGCGAATGTGGCAATCACACGTGGGGCAAACCTTAGCAAAAAAGATCATCAAGAAAGGTTACTACTGTCCCATAATCGATCAAGTTGTCGTGGACTACGCCTGCAAGTGCGACAAGTGTCAGTGCTTCTCGAAGATACCTCGAGCCCCACCTACCGAATTAACACAAATGGTCAGTCCTTGGCCATTCGCCATATGGGGAATAGACATTATCGGAACTCTTCCGATGGCAAATGGTGGATTACGATATGCTATCATTATAGTCGATTACTTCACCAAATGGGCAGAGGAATAAGCTCTCGCCACGATTACTCCCAAGAAATTAATCAACTTCGTCGCCCGCAGTATCATCACCCGTTACGGGGTCCCCCAAGCCATCGTCTCCGACAACGGTACTCAATTCGAGTGCACAGAATTCAAGGCTTTCTGTCAGTGGCACGGCATCGAAAAAAGATTCACAGTGGTGGCTCACCCTGAAGCCAGTGGGAAAGTCGAGGCTGTCAACAAAGTACTCAAATCCAAAATCAAGAAGCGTTTGGAGAAAGCAGGAGGCATGTGGGCAGACGAGCTCCCTTGGCCCTATAGGCCTATCGGACCACCCATAAAACAACCACCGACCACACTCCATTTGCCCTCACCTATGGATCCGAAGTCGTATTTTCCATTGAGCTAAAGCTTCAATCTCACAGAGATACCTACTTCAATCCACGCACCAATCAGGACTTACACATGGGATCACTAGACCTACTCGAAGAAAAGAGAAATGAAGCTGAACTCAGAGCCGCTGCCCAATAACTACAAGTCGCCTGATACTACAACTCTCGCGTCCGTCATAAGGACCTCAACATCGACGACCTCATCCAAAAACGGGTCTTTCCCCCACCGATTGACTCAATTCCCACTGGGAAGGGCCATACGTCATTCAACGCAAACTCAGCCATGGGGCGTTCAATCTTGGTACTGCGGATGGAGTCGAGCACCCAAGGGCATGGGCTAACGAAAACCTCCGCCGCTATATCACTTAACTTAGTCTATAGTCTTCATGTTTTTTAAAACATGGCGTTTCCCTGTACTCCAAAGCATTGTAAAGGCTGTTGCTGCCAAATTTATTAGCTAAAAATGGTATTCAACTTCTATTTCTCTTAAAAACGCATACTCCTTACCCCTCCTATGCAAGATACTGTCACCATCACGTTTGCACGACGTCGAGGCGTGAGAACTACGTCGGCACCCCGAGCGCGAGAGCCGACATCTCCCCCCAAGGCTTACAATACCGACATCGATCGGCACCCTGAGCACGGGAGTTGGGGCCGCTACTTGAGCCCTAGCCCATGAAACGACCGAGTATAAATAACCACACACTCGAATCTTGGTCCTGCGCCTGCTTCTCATCAAGATCGAGGTAAAATCATTCCCTGTTCAAATCCCCTGATTTGGAGACAGCCTCCGAGCCAGCGACGTGGACACCCACTCGTGAGGCCACCCATAGGCTTGTCGAGTCTTGGCGCAGCACCAAGGCCGACTTTAAATTGCTCGCACAGCCCTCTGCTCTCAAGGCATAAGTGTAATTCATGGCCACGATCGGACCTACGGCTGATGATTCGAATTCTCAATGGCGAAGAACGATGCTTTCGAGTTCTACCGAAGGACGATGGGAGAGTGAAACATCGAAAGAATTGCGATTTCCTATCCCTCAACTACTTGGACTTCATTCGGTCAGTCCAAGCAGAGGGTCCACACCCGATTTCCCATAACACGGTGCTCCAGAGCTGAGGGAAGCCCTCCGGAAATCGGGGTTAGTCTCTCTATACTCAGGGCACACATTCTAACCTAGAGACTTCTGATCACGTTTTGTGCGATTACAACAATGCGTATGCTTATGGAAGTAGGGGACGCCTAAAAACATAAGATTAACATTCGAGTACTCAAATGAAATGTGATATTTCCTTTAACACACACAAAATTTAAGTTACAGCCTACATGTCTAACTTCTAACTATGTCTTTCTAATAGCAGGGTGTACATACAAACCATACCGTGCTCCTGAAAACCAAAAGCATACTTTTCTATACCTAAATTTCGAAAAAAATCGAAACTTAAACACATCAATGCATGGAGCATGCAAATATGATACCTGCAAAATGAGCATGAGCATAATCAGAGTACGATAAGATGACTCGCAGCGGAAATAAAACAGGATAAATTAGTACTAACTCAAGTAGCTACCTTTTTCAACGTAAGTAACTTTTCCAATACCGAGCATGAGAGAGACAACGAGAACCAAAAGCCAAACTTAATCACCTGTGAGAATCCGACCTTCTCTAGGAAAACCTAGGTGGTTGTAATGAGGAGGGGGTCAGAACAACAAGATTCCGGTGAACAGTAAATGTACAACACATATTATAATACACAGATGTATCCCGTTTGGTTCAACCCAAGATATATGCCTATCAAGGTTAGTGATTCTAACCTAAACTTGTAGATGTTTACCAATGACTCTACCACTCTTCCCAAGGTGGTATTCTAAGATATAAAATACCAAGATAGAATGGTTACGAATATAATTAGGAAGCCCTTAAACTATAGTTTAACTAATTATTAGACCGAGAAGTGAAACTCCAACCGCGGAGCCCTTATGTATATACATACCTTTCCATCCACTTTCCCTTTATCGTTTTTGCCCCACTATCAATGATAGATGGGGCGCGTTCTCCCGATCACTTAAGACCCTAGGCGGACTTGTGGGTTAGTGGACTTATTTGTCGCTTAAAATCTCTCGATAACTTATTCCACATTCTTATAAACTAGAGAGCACTAGCTATAGGCCCTACTAGTTAAGACTTCCATCATTCACGCATATACCCATACCCCGCATAAGGTGAGAGATGGTATTTTATCACTCGTTGTACCTTCTAGCTGACTTTATTAGATAACCACCTTATCCACTTACTACTTTCCGTAGGGTAGGTAGTCATATTCGATGTTTTTAGTTTCCGGGTTTGGGTAAACAATACACACACATGTCATTTAAGACCCCTTTACTAAAAGGCCTATCACTAGGTGGACTCTTTAACCCCATCCACTTAAGACCCAGGAAGCGGACTATAAGCGAAGGTTATTAGGTTCGTACCCCATTAGCCCTTAGTACCTTTCGCTATGGGGATAAAGTCGGTCGCGTAATTACGTCTTTCCCATTTAGTTAACTTTACGGGAATATTATATAAGGTTCGTTATCGTCACGGGTTCCTATGGTTAATAATACTATACGTCATTAGCCTACCAAGTCCAAATTCTAACTTTTAATTATAAATTCATTAATATTAATAAGGAATATTATATCCTCTTTACCCTAGGATATTTGTTTATTTTCCCTAATTGTTGGTAATTTAAACAGCCATCAATACCCATTTATCCTCTTTTTATTTTTACCTATTTCTATTTATAGGTTTATTGCCCTTTATAACCATAAAGGTCATATTTTTCCTAAGGCAACAACTAATCTTTTAACTTCGTTTTATTACCTTTGATTACAATTAATGTCATTTATGAGCCTAATGGCCATAACTTTCCTAAGACATTAACCACAATCGAATATCCTTATTTTATCAGTCTCGAAGTATCTATTTGTTATACCCTAACAGACAATTATTATTCTTATTTATTTATTTATTTGTTGCTTGTTATATATTATTTGTGCGCCAGACCTCTCACATTAAGTTGACCACTTGTGGATGCTTGATTTGCTGGTTGGTTCCAAGCAGACTTCTACCACAGGTTAAACTTAACCTCATGCCTTAGTACACTTATATTTACGCATTAGACCCCTCACATTAGGTTGACCACCTATGGATGATGGATTTTTCACAACCTCTGAAGCACAATTTTTAAGAAGCACTTCCACATCACGGAGAAAGCGATCCAGAACTAAAGTCTTGGCGTCAAAAGTTTCCAAAAGTCCATTAGTGCCAAGACTCCACAAAAGCAAGCATTTCGCAGCGTGGTGGAAATCTTTAGTTCCAATGACTAACGCCGCAACCATCACCGACAACCAATGCGATGCTTGGGTCGAGATGTAACCACGTCATGATTGGGTTAAGGATCGAATCCTGAAACAGATGTCTCGGCTACATGCCCACATCCAATGTTCACATTCGAGTCTCTAGTTCAAATAAGTCCATTCCTCAAGGGCCAAGCCACAAGACCATAGCACACAATCCCCGAACCCGATCATGCAGCGTTGTGGAACGACTCAAGTTTGCAAACTCAGGTTCAAGGTCAAAGAGGCAAGGGAGCTTGACGAAGTCTTCAGATCACGAAATCTTATTTTATGTTTCCATACACTCGCTAAGTTATCATATCCATCAAACCAACTTCGAGCCCCTGAAAATCCTTGAAGATTTACTAAGTAACGGTTATGCGAAGTCCAATCCCGCATTCGCGTATGCTTGGCAACTCTTCCCCAAACCCCTACTTTAGTTTCCGGAAATCCACCACTCCACATTATTGGGTTCCAATCCCGTAAACCCTCTCACTTATCGTATCTTTCTTTTCTTCTCTTGGAAATCCAAAAACAACTCGTACATTCGAGGTACAAAAGCTGCATTTTGTACCCTCCACATCTTAAGTTGATTTCCTATCCGAAGAAGGGAGTTCGGGATTTAACACCAAGCTATGGTCACTTTCTCTTTTCTTCGAGGCCCCGACCACCAAATTAATCTCGACTCGACGACCACTCACGTACTCACCAAATGTCCAGCCTTCAAAGTACACGCACTTGGCGTTTGGGTTCAATAAGGCTTCGAAGACAAATCTATGTGATCACATGCCATAGCGTATGCTAAGTATTATCTTCACAGCAACGTTCGCGTAAACAAGTTCTCGAAACTTATACCACTGGAACCCGCTTGGATTGTTGAATGATTTTGCACTCACGAATCCAAGTGATTCAACGGAACATGTTAAACGGTCAAGTCCCAATTCAACGACGTTTCAATAGCCACCTTATGCAATCACATGCCCAAGCCACATCAGCAACCATGCATACAAGCTTTTTTATCCTCTATCAATCAGGCTGATTTGATCCGTTAACCAAACGTGTGCTCACAAGCTTAAATGGTTCAAGTGTGAACACCAAACGAACAATTCCCGATCTGAAAACTTTTCGAAATCTTACTTGCGCAATCACCGGCCCACAGCATACAATTTAATTTTGTGTTACTTATTCCAACTCAGATCGCATCGCGCAAGACCACGTGCAAACATGTGAGTGCATACGCGATTCTGACCTGACAATGAACCATTTGCACTTTGGGGGCAATTGGGAGTCGGCGACTAATGTTTAACTTCTTGAATCGACAGAGATTAGATGCCTCAGATAGGTTCTAGCCTAAACGACAAGATTCAAGCCAGTCAACACATACCCACAAGATTCAACAATGTGCCTCAACTGCTCCAGAGCAGCACATTCTCTTGTGTACAATTCAACGGAAAGGTCATGGCCAATCACTAAGCACTACACGGAGATCTTTCTGATCAACACCAAATTTGTCTCACTTTAAAGCATATCTTGTTAACACAAGACATACTTTGAGGGGAAACTGTTAACCAACATTTTGCCCCGGTTACTAGAAGCATTCTAGGCCCACACGACTCGGCCCATCGTATGGTTCAATGTCCCAAAAGTGTTGTCAACATAATCGAGAATCAAGCAAAGACAGGGTCGCGCATAAATGTTCGTCATGGCTCATCAAAATTGTGCTCGCACAGTGTAAATCCCATCGTACACGGACTCCATTCAACTCAAAGTCGGCCTTGTCAAGCTACTCCTCTGGGATACCTCCTATTCCCCTCGTGTTGACACACACTTTGGTCAAAGCCATCCCATGTCAACAGCTTCAACAAACACAAAAGTGATTAAGTTAAATTCGCAACGTAAACATAAAAGTGGATGGAACATCTTTTAGATGACCTCTTTTGGGCGTGAAAAAGTTGATTACGATATGTTGAAAGGAAATTCTTGTAACCCTCTGAGTCAGCTTTAGGCATAACTATCGTTTGGCCCAATCGCCCTTATGGTTTGAAAGTTACGCATGTTTACGTGAATGCATGTCAATCACTCAAAATAATCAAACCAGCTTAGCATGGCGAGCCCAGAGTTCGACAACCGAGCGTCGCCCCTCTTAGCTTGTATCCCTTAGAGGGATACAAATTTCGTATCCCATAGAGGGATACGAAATTCGTATCCCATATCCACTAGAAGGAATATGAAATTTGTATCCCTCATGAAGGATACGAATTTCGTATCCCTTGAGGGATACAAAATTCGTATCCCATATCTACCATGAGGGATATGAAATTTTCCTACACCTCTTCCAAGGATACGAAAATTGGTGTGTAAACCCTGTATCTCACCTACTCCACTACCCACCAACTCCTATAAATACCCCCTCACTTCCAACATAAAAAATGTTGGTTCAAATTTTCTTCAAAGCTTTAATAGCTTCCTAAGAAGAAGATACTCTTCCCAAAGCATCCTACACACCTTCCTTCATCATATACAGTAGAATATACATATGTTTGGACTCATGAGCATTCTCTTGGACATTCAACCATTCTTTTGGGTATTCAATCACTTTTGGACCTCTTGAAGCTCTCAAGCACCATTAATGGCTTCCATCTTCTTCCCCATGGCCATTGCACAAGCATGGACCACTAAAACATTGCATACACATTTTCCATCCACTTTTGGACATCTACAAGGACCTTACAACTACCATTGGACATTTGTGGATCTCTCGGACATTGTTGACCAAGTCAACACCTTTTCCGTTGAACGAAGTAGAAGAAGAAGAAGAAGGCATCAGAACCTCCGAATCCGCTCCACCTATCGGAACCATCCGCCTCCAACAACCTCTCGGAACCTTCTGACTCCGACAAACTCTCGGAACCTTCCTACTCTAACAACCTCTTTGAATCTTCTAAATTCGACAACCACTCGGAACCTTCCTACTTCGACAACCTCTTGGAACCTTCTGCCTCCTTCAACCTCTCGGGACCTTCTGACTCCGACAACCTCTCGGAACCTTCTGACTCCGACAACCTCTCGAAAACTTTCGACTCCGACAACCTCTCGGAACCTTCCGACTCCGACAACCTCTCAAAACCTTTCGACTCCGACTACCTCTCGGAACCTTCTGACTCAGACAACCTCTCGGACCCTTCCAACTCCGACAATGTATCGGATACTTCCAACTCTGACGACCTCTCGGAACCTTCTTACTCCGACAACCTCTCGGAACTTTCCGCCTTCGAAAACCTCTCGAAACATTCCGCCTCCGACAACCTCTTGGGACCTTCCGATTCTGACAACCTTGAAACCTTCCTACTCGAAAAAGCTCTAGGGACCTTCCGACTCCGATGACCTCTCAAAACCTTCCTACTCCAACAACCTCTTGGAACTCGGAACCTTCCTACTCCGACAACCTCTCGGAACCTTCATACTCCGATAACATCTCGGAACCTTCCTACTCTGGCAACCTCTCGGAACTTGGAACCTTCCTACCCCGACAACCTCTCGGAACCTTGTGACTTCGACAACTCCCGACACTTTCCAGATCGACAACTCCCTGCACCTTATGAGCCTCAGAGACTACCAACAACTCCCGACACCCTTCGGACCTCGAAACAACCCGATTGCTCCCAATCAGCAAGGAAGCTCGACAATAAGGATTAATCGAACATCATTAATTATTGTAGCTCCTTGTAATTATGCCTTCCATTGTACATTCTCAATTGTGAAATAAATCAGCAAAGCCTTCAAAGTGGACGTAGGTTCAATCCGAAAAGAGCCCTTATAAACAACTGTGTCCTTTACATTTACGCACATTATTACTGCATCTCGCAAATTTTTCCACTCTGGACATTTAGTTTCAAAATTTTGGAACTTTTGGGCATTGCCGACAATTTTAGCCATCAACATCATCGTAATTCACTTCCACTATCAACTATGAGCATAATCTTTAGCCACTGATACAGGCCGCTCACCCACATGAACTGCTGTTAGAAACTGGCATACCATCCGCACTCTTGTTAGGTACAGATCATTATTGCAGCATGGTGTACATATGCACACTATTGTTTTTTAAAATGTAGAACATAATTGCGATAACTATTGTCATAAAGAATATATTTCTTTTTACTTTTGGCATCTTTTCTGTTTCAATTGAGTGGCTATGATTCTGTATAAAGTGCATTGTCGATCTATTGCCACTTGTCATCAATTGGTTACAACAAACATGATGTATTTTCTATATAATACCTATGGTGGAATGACGAAAGATAGACCGGGAATTTGAATTCTTCCTTTTCTACTTTCATGACTACTCTTCCTTTTTTTGGTTCACTTTCCTCTCTTCTAAAATATTCTTCTCTCTACAAGTACAAATAACATAGGCCATATAACACCTCTAGATTTTCACATGTAATCTTCTACATGTCGGCAAACCATCGTAATTGCCAATCGCTATTATCCAAATATGAAACCGCTTTAGTGGAATTGAATTGAATTTTCTGCCAATTTTTCGACTGTTTTGTCCACCTAGATTTTGCATTTCTTTTTTTAAATATTAATATTTACATATTCCTATATCTTTTACCATGACAAAAGAGTCTAAGGTTGAAGATTTGTGTGGGGTTGGGCTTGCTATTCGGTCAAACGTGATATTTTCTATTCCCTTTCTTAAAAATGTTTTTCTCTTATACAGGAGAAAAACACTAAAGAAAATTGATTTTGATTTTGGTTACAGAAAAATATTGGTAAGGAAAAACTTACACGCTATTTCAAGCCCAATGATGGTCTATAAAGTTAATTCAAATGGACAAAAACATTGAAAATTTTAAAACTACCTTAATTGTCGTGGTTTTTCTCCTTTTCTTCCATTATGTTGTTTCTTTTTCTTTCATCACTTTTGTTCTTTCTTCTTTTATTTGTTTATGATCGTCTCTTTGACATTTTAATTTTCTGCTTAAATCTTCAACATTTTTCGTTCTTGATTTCAGATAGAAATCCATCAGACTTAGGTTAGATTTTGAGAAATGATAAATTATATTTTAATAAAAACAGCTCCCGTGCCGTTAAATGACCTGAAACGTCGTTTAATTAAAGAGGCATATTTTTAATAATTAAAAATAGAGGAAAATTATGTAAAATCATAATAAATGATTTAAAAGAATTTTTGGCTGAAAAATTCCAAGTTTATTAAGATAAAACATATTTTTATCAAGGTAAGTGATTTATTTATTTTTATAAATAAATAAAAGGATGTAAAATGGTTTTAACATAACCAAGTGTTTCAAATGAATAGATTGGATTTTGTGTTTGTCGTGAATGGTGTCTTAAATAACACTATTCTTAAACTCAGTTAAGAAAGGAATAAATCTTTTTATTAAGATTAAAGTGAGATTTTCAAATTAATAAACATATTTGAAATTAAGTGGAAATTGGTTTTGGGTTGGTCATGAACAATGTTTGAAAAACATTAGTTCTTAAAACCCATTAACAAGGAAATTGTGATAAGGAATTAATTAATCTTTAACTGAGATTTAAGGAGATTTTCTGAAGAGAAGTTTTCCAATTAACTATTTATAATTGGAATTAAATGAAATAAGATTAATTTCTCAAAGTTGAGTAATCATTAAATTATGATGAAGTTTTAATGAATCTTTAATTAGATTGAATTAAGAATATTCTTAATTGGAATGAAGCGTTAGTTGTGTTTTATAACACTTGATTTTAAAATATGCGACTTATTCGGAAAGACCGGGTTTAACCCATTCTGAATAATTCATACGACGATTTAAAGTCGACGATGAAGACGGTGGTTGAAGACCGGGAAATTTCCATATCGATGGTTGATTTCTAATATATTGATTGGGCCGTACACCCAAGACAATGGAAAATTGGTGATCATCCAAATGCACTCGGAGATCTAATGGATACGGTTTCGTTCATACCCTGAACGGACTTGTAAATGGATTGTGTGTCTGACATTGTATTCCTTTACACTATATTTGTTGATCTTTACTAAATATATATCTGTTGGGTGGCGGAGAATTCATTCTTTGCCTAACACCCCTTCTCTGAGACATATGAGCTTAGAGGTTATATATTGGTAGATGATCAATGATGGATTGACAATGTGGCATGCTAAGATGCATATGATCAAGGCTTTTGTTGAAAAGCAGAGCCTTGTGGTTGACGATCAAAGTACAGCTTTAATTAGCATAGCTTTGTGTATAGTGTGACTTCACGAGCCTCACACCCCGTTATGAGTCAAAAACGGATACAGACCGTATGGAGAATTTGCGTTTCTTTCTAGCTAGAAGTGGTGTCAGTGTATTACCAGCCCTGACATTTTTACTTGTGTGGATGATGGAATGAGGTACCTCGGATATTGGTCCCTAGTGGCCATTTTATAAGGTCTAATAGGACCGGGAAACGTATTATTCAAAAATAATTAATCCACAAAACGTAGGTGTGGACCGGCCCTACCGCTCCAAGGGTTGCCCGTAGGTGTGATCCTGAGACATTTGCTAGTGTCTTGAATTGGAGAGGACGATCCCTAGCCTCGATTCACGATGGAAACCCAATTTCCAATACGCGACTTTACGGTTTTAATTATAGAACCTAGTATGGTGACATGATAGATGGTACCCATGCCGTCTAGGATTGATACATTTATATTCGAAATTTATTTCTACACTATGAACATATAGTAATATTAAAAGATGAATTTCGCGTACTAAACATGTTTGGCTATTATAACGTAAAACTCTATCCTCCGGTTTGCGCTGGCATTGTGTGATGGGACCTAAGTCTTATAATAGCTCCATTTTTCTAAAAAGCATTACGATGTTTTATGCACTGGTATTCTTGGGAGGAAACCCGTTTCGCGATAGCGGCGTGGTCCCTTGATTTACCCAACTTTAAAATAAAGTTAAGATAACTGTTTTTTTTTTGTTCTCATTCCAGTCCCATGACTGACCTGGAGTTTATTGTTCTTAACCTAATCTCTGGGTGGCCTTATTTTCCATACGGGAAGCTAGTAGTTTTGGTTTTTTGCAGATACTTATTTTAAACAGGATTCTGGGTTGAAGCTTAAAGCTGTCTCCAGAGCATTTATGGTTTTCCACTACGCATTTTCCGCTGCTTTGTAATTTTATTAAATCTCTGATATTGTATTTTCCAATGTGTATAATATGCACGTATACTCTATGTTCTGATGCGTCATGTTCTCATAACAATCCGCATTCCAGTTCGGTTTAGGCCGAGCGGGATTTCGGGTCGTTACAACGGACATGGGTTGTTCCATCAACCATAACTTTTTATCCATTTTGTCTTACTAAAACCATAACCAGTCAAAACGAAGCTCTCTCATAGATCTATAGGACTAACAAGTTCCACACATCTCACCTTAGATCAATAACCAAGAAATGCAATCTTAATACGGCTTTACTGGTATTCAATATTAGTGACTTTCTGGAATATCAAAAGCTTTTTTAGCTAAATTATTCACATGCCGTTTTGTTGGTCAAATGGGAGTTAAACGTTATCGGAATTCGATTTTCTATTTTTGGAATATGATGCACCATTCTATAGTTCTATTTCTTACCCATAAATGGGTTTTCAAATGCCATACGGTGCAATCTTGGATTTTAAAACAGATGTTGTACCTCAAGACTTCGACGTAGTACCCAACAGACGTGGGTTGTTCCGTCAACAATAACTTTTTTAACATTTTGAGTTACTAGAACCATAACAAGTCAAAACGAAGCTCTCTCATAGATCTATAGGACTTACATATTCCACCTATCTCATCTTAGTTCAGTAACCAAGAAATTCAATCTTAATGACTTTTGGGAACATCGAAAGCTTTTTTAGCTCATATTTTCACCTACCGTTTTGTTGGTCAAATGGCGGTTTACCATGGTCGGAATTCGATTTAATATTTTTTGAATATGGTGCACCATGTTATATTTCTATTTATCCCCATAGACGAGTTTTCAAAATTCATGTAGTACAATTTTGTATTTTCAAACAGATGTTGCACCTCAAGACTTTGATGTTGCCACCAATAGACGTGGGTTGTTTTGTCAACCATAGCTTTTTATCCAATTTGAGGTATTAGAACTATAACCAATCAAAACGAAGCTCTCTCATAGATCTATAAGACTAACAAGTTCCACCCATCTGATCTTAGTTCGGTAACTAAAAAATTCAATCTTAATGACTTTTGGGAACATCGAAAGCTTTTTTAGCACAATTTTTCACATGTCGTTTTGTTGGTCAAAGGGTGGTTGACCGTAGTCGGAATTCGATTTACTATTTTTTGGAATATTATGCACCTAGTTATATTTCTATTTCATCCCCATAAATGAGTTTTCAAAAGTCATACGTGCAATTTTGGATTTTCAAACAAAGCTTGCACCCCATGACTTCGATGTTGCACCGAATAGACGTGGGTTGTTCCGCCAACCATAACTTTTTATCAATTTGAGTTACTAGAACCATAACCTGTCAAAAGGAAGCTCTCTCATAGGTCAATAGGACTAACATTTTCCACCTATCTTGTCTTAGTTTGGTAACCATGAAATTCAATCATAATGACTTTTGGGAACATCGAAAGCTTTCTTAGCTCAATTTTTCATATGTCGTTTTGTTAGTTAAAGGGGTGTTGACCGTGGTCAGAATTCGACTTACTATTTTTTGGAATATGATGCACTATGTTATATTTCTATTTCATCCCTATAAATAGGTTTTCAAAAGTCATACAGTGTAATTTTAGTTTTTCAAATAGATGTTGCACCCCAAAATTTCGATGTTGCACTCAACGAACATTGGTTGTTCTGTTAACTATAACTTTTTATCCATTATGAGCTACTAGAAACATAACCAGTAAAAATGAAGCTCTCTCACAGATCTATAAGACTAACTGGTCCAACTCATCTCATCTTTGTTCAGTAACCAAGAAATTCAATCTTAATGACGTTTGGGAACAACGAAAGCTTTTTGAGCTTAATTTTTCACATGCTGTTTTGTTCGTTAAAGGGGGGTTGACGGTGGTCCGAATTCGTGTTACTATTTTTTGGAATATGATGCACTATATTATATTTATATTTGATCCCCATAAACAGGTTTTCAAAAGTCATACAGTGTAATTTTTGTTTTTCAAACAGATGTTGCACCTCAAGATTTCGATGTTGCACCCAACGGACATGGATTGTTCCATCAACCATAATTTTTTATCCATTTTGAGTTACTAGAACCGTAACTAGTCAAAACGAAGCTCTCTCATAGATCTATAGGACTAACAAGTTCCACCCATATCATCTTAGTTTAGTAACCAATAAATTCCATCTTAATGACTTTTGGGAAAATCATAAGCTTTTTGCTCAATTTTTCACATGCCGTTTTGTTGGCCAAAGGGGGTTGACGGTGGTCGGAATTCGAATTACTATTAGTTGGAATATGATGCACTATGTTATATTTCTATTTCATCCCCATAAATGGGTTTTCAAAAGTCATGCAGTGCAATTTTGGATTTTCAAATAGATGCTACACCTCAAGACTTCGATGTTGCACCCATTCCGTCATCCATAACTTTTTATCCATTTTGAGTTACTAGAACCATAACCAATCAAAACAAAGCTCTCTCATAGATAGGTTCCACCCATCTCATCCTAGTTTAGTAACTAATAAATTCCTTCTTAATGACCTTTGGGAACATCGAAAGCTTTTTTAGCTCAATTTTTCACATGCCATTTTGTTGGTCAAAGGGGGTTAACCGTGGTCGGAATTCGATTTACTATTTTCGGGAATATGATGCACTATGTTATATTTCTATTTCATCCCCATAAATGGGTTTTCAAAATTCAAACATTGCAATTTTGGTTTTTCAAACAGATGTTGCACGTCAAGATTTCGATATTGCACCCAACGGATGTAAATTGTTCCGTCAACCATAACGTTTTATCCGTTTTGAGCTACTAGAACTGTAATCAGTCAAAACGAAGCTCTCTCATAGATCTATAGTAATAACAGGTTCCATCCATCTCATCTTAGTTTAGGAACTAAGAAATTCAATCTTAATGAATTTCGAAAACATTCCTTTTTAGCTCAATTTTTCATACGTCGTTTTGTTGGTCAAAGGAGGGTTGACCATGTTCGGAATTCGATTTACTATTTTTTGGAATATGATGCATCATGTTATATTTATTTTCCATCACCATAAATG
Organism: Allium sativum; assembly: GCA_030737875.1. Taxonomy (NCBI): domain Eukaryota; kingdom Viridiplantae; phylum Streptophyta; class Magnoliopsida; order Asparagales; family Amaryllidaceae; genus Allium; species Allium sativum. The sequence continues at coordinate 16,411,718 of CM060922.1, read as the reverse complement.
AGTTTTCAAAAGTCATATAGTGCAATTTTGGTTTTTAATGCAGATGTTGCACCTCAATAGTTTGATGTTGCACCCAATAGACATGGGTTGTTTCGTCAACCATAACTTTTTATCCATTTTGAGTTACTAGAACTATAACCAATCAAAATAAATCTCTCTCGCAGATCTTTAAGACTAACAGGTTCCACCCATCTCATTTTAGATCAGTAACCAAGAAATTCAATATTAATGACTTTTGGGAACATCGAAAGCTTTTTTTAGCTCAATTTTTCACATGCCGTTTTGTTGATCAAAGCGGGGTTGTCTGTGGTCGGAGTTCGATTTACTATTTTTTTGGAATATGATGCACCATGTTATATCTCTATTTCATGCCTATAAATGGGTTTTTAAAAATCATATAGTGCAATCTTGGATTTTCGAACATATGTTGCACTTCAAGACTTCAATGTTGCACACAATGGACATGGGTTGTTCCGTCAACCATAACGCTTTATCCGTTTAGAGGTACTAGAACCATAACCAGTCAAAACAAAGCTCTCTCATGGATCTATAGGACCAACAGGTTCCACCCATCTCAGCTTAGTTTAGTAATAAAAATTTCATTTTGAATGACATTTGGGAACATCAAAAGCTTTTTTTGCTTAATTTTTCACAAGCCGTTTTGTTGGTCAAAGGAGGCTGACCTTAGTCGGAATTCGATTTACTATTTTATGGAACATGATGTACCAGTTATATTTCTATTTCATCCTCATTAATAAGTTTCAAAATTCATATGGTGCAATTTTGGATTTTCAAACAGATGTTACACCTCAAGACTTCGATGTTGCACATAGACGTAGGTTGTTCTGTCAACTATAACTTTTTATCCATTTTGAGTTACTGAAGCCATAACCAGTCAAAACGTAGCTCTCTCATAGGTCTATAGGACTAACAGGTTCAACCCATCTCATCTTAGTTCAATAATTGAGAAATTCAATCTTAATGTCTTTCGGGAACATCGAAAGCTTTTTTAGCTCAATTTTTCATATGTCGTTTTGTTAGTTAAAAAGGGGTTGACCATGGTTGGTATTCGATTTACTATTTTATGGAATAAAATGCGCCATGCTATATTCTATTTCATACCCATAAACGGGTTTTCAAAAGTCATGCAGTGCGGTCTTGGATTTTCAAATAGATGTTGCACCTCAAGATTTCAATGTTGCACCCAATGGACGTAGGTTGTTCTGTCAACCATAAAATTTTATCCATTTTGAGTTACTAGAACCGTAACCATTCAAAATGAAGCTCTCTCATAGATCTATAGGACTAACTGGTTCAAACCATCACATCTTAGTTTACTAACCAAGAAATTCAATCTTAATGACTTCTGGGAACATCGAAAGCTTTTTTAGCTCAATTTTTCACATGCCATTTTGTTCGTCAAAGGGGGGTTGACGATGGTCGAAATTCGATATACTATTTTTTGGAATATGATGCACTATGTTATATTTCTATTTCATCCCCATAAACAGGTTTTCAAAAGTCATATAATGTAATTCTAGTTTCTCAAACATAAGTTGCACCCCAAGATTTCGATGTTGCACCCAACGGGCATTGGTTTTTCGTCAACCATAATTTTTTATCCATTTTGGGTTACTAGAACTATAACCAGTTTAAACGAAGCTCTCTCATAGATTGATAGGACTAACAGGTTCCACCCATCTCATCTTATTTTAGTAACAAAGAAATTCTATCTTAATGACTTTTGGGAACATCGAAAGCTTTTTTAGCTCAGTTTTTCACATGCCATTTTGTTGGTCAAAGAGGGGTTGACGGTGGTCGGAATTCGATTTACTATTTTTTGTAACATGATGCACTATGTTATATTTCTATTTCATCCCCATAAATGTGTTTTCAAAAGTCATACAGTGCAATTTTGGATATTCAAACAGATGTTGCACCTCAAGACTTCGATGTTGGCACCCAACGGACGTGGGCTGTTCCGTCAACCATAACTTTTTGTCAATTTTGGGTTACTAAAACGCTGACCAGTTAAAACAAAGCTATGTCATAGATCTATATAACTAACAGGATCAACCCATCTCATCTTAGTTTAGTAATAAAGAAATTCAATCTTAATGACTTTTGGGAACATCGAAAGCTTTTTTAGCTCAAATTTTCACATGTCGTATTGTTGGTCAAAATAGGGTTGACCATGGTCGGAATTCGATTTGCTTTTTCTTGGAATATGATGCACCATGCTACATTTCTATTTCATCCCCATAAACAAGTTTTCAAAAGTCATACAGTGCTATTTTGGTTTTTCAAACAGATGTTGTACCTCAAAGCTTCAATGTTGCACCCAATAGACGTGGGTTGTTCCGTCAACCATAACTTTTTATCCATTTTGAGTTACAAGTACCATAAATAGTAAAAACGAAGCTCTCTCATAGATCTATTGGACTAACAGGTTCTGCCTATCTCATTTTAGTTCAATGACCAAGAAATTCAATCTTAATGACTTTTGGAAACTGTGACACCCCACGTCCGTTAATGTCACTCACTAAGGGAATGCATTAAGTTTCGTGGAGCGTTGTAAGTAAACAGAACAGAAATTCACAAGACAGGTATATAAAATAGTACTTGAAATTTTTCATAACTTCATTGCAGCGGAAACAGAAATAAGTTTGGTTGCATCTTCAAACCCATAATAACAAAACCCAAGTACACAAATATCAGTCTTGTATAAAAGCCATCAGAGTACATACTTTTAAAACCATAATCCCCAACAGAAAATGCCATAAATAAAGATGAACAAAGCCAAGAAATACTTCAAGCACTTCTAGCACTTCAAGCAGAGAGAAATCTGGATCAAGCTTTAGTATTCCCACCGTGAGGACCTGGGGGAAGGAAAGAAAAGAGGCAAAACAAAAAGGGTCAGACATAAAGTCTGGCGAGTCCAGTGACTTTAACATATAATAAGTAAAAGCAACATGACAAGAGTATAAAGTGAATATAAGAGATGATTGTATCATGAGGCAGGTATAACAAGATAAACAGGATAAGCATGATAGAACATCGATTGCGCTTCTAACCTCTACAAAAGTATTCCTCTGCACCATACTAGTTTCAGACTACATAATGATCCCCACTCAACTAAACAGAATAATGGTAGTTTTCCGTGCACTTCTAGTGCCATCCATAGGTAGCCAATGTGCTACTAACCTAACTAGACGTACCCAACTACCATCCCAATTCGATCGGCTCCCTAACTCATAGATACCTGTGCGGGCCCAACAATAGGGTGTATCACTCCCTAAAGTGGCAACCCTGATACAACTGAACTGCACAGCTTACACTACAAGAAAAGTTATATTTCACAGAATCAATAGACAGGGTTTAGGTTGATTGATGTTGTTAAACCTTTTATAAGTAAATTAAAAACAAACACAATAGTTCAAAACGCTGGCACATTTATTTAGTAAATTCCCAAAGCACGTGCCCTCTGAAAAATTCATTGCCGCTTAAAACTTAGTTATTTCCTTCTTCTACCCAAACCTAATTCAGCTCCTCCCCGCAAAAATTTTAATACCGCTCCTCTCCAAATCTTAATTTTCACTCCTCTTCCTGTTAATCATTTTAAAATCACCTGTTTTCCATCGTCATTATTTACAACGAAGAACACCATAGCTGCTCGGCTATTCTTAAATTAGTGAGGCATCACTTATCAAATTGATCAATCGCTTTACTAGGAGCCTATTCGCATCGCACTCGCCATCTCATATTCTTACTACCATCGATAAGCAAAAAACTGAAAATTTGGGCATGAAATTAAATTCGTTCAAATCAGATTGAATTTTGGATTGGAAATTTCATTTTCTTTGTTTGGTTGTTAAATTTATAATTTATTGAATTTGCCCGCGAATTAGAGAGCAGATATATGAAGCAAAAATGAAATTTATCTATGTGGATGTTGATGCTAGTGGTGTATTTGTATGTGTGGAGATGGCGTGCGGTTCGGAACTGTAACGACACGGATTTCGCCCGGACCTAATCGACCAAGACCGTTCAAAACCCGAATACGTTAACTCTGGGAATACAACACATTAGAACAACAACAGCAGACTTTTATAAACATCATAATAATGTTACATCAGAGTACAGAATATCAGAGTAAATTGAATAAAATTACAGCGAAAGATAAATTTACATGTATACAATACAGTGCAGCGGAAATAAAATAACTAAGGCAGCGGAAGACAACTATGCTCTGGACACAGCTTTAAGCTTTGATCCAGAATCCTGCTCAAAAGATAAATATCTGCAAAAAGCTACTTGACTGCCCGTGTGGAAAGGAGGGCACCCGAGTTTGCAAGTGAAACAAACTACAGGTCAGTCATGGGACTGGTATGAGAAATCTATCTAATTTAACTAATAGTAATAAGGCAAATCCAAGAACCACGCCGCCAACGCAGAACGGGTTTTATTCCAATGGATTGCCGGTGCATAAAATAAAGTGAATCATCAAAACAACGCAATGCTTTAAGAAAAATGGAATCATCATAAGACTCAAGTCCCATCACACAATGCAACGCAAACCAGAGGATAGAGTTTTACCTTATAATGATTAAACATGCTTGGTACGATAAAAACGAATTTGATATTATTATTATTGTATATATGTTTCAAAAACATTTCAAAGTAAATGTATCAATCCTAGGAAGCACAGCTATCATATACTATGCTACCATACTAGTAATACAATCAAGTCCGTAGGGTCGTATTGGGAATTGGGTTTCCATCTTGAGTCAAGGCTAGGAACGATCTCCTTAACGATTCGAGACACTCTAGCTAATGTCTCAGGATTCCCCGCAGAGAACCCTTGGATAGCTGCAGGGCCGGTCCACAATTGCGGTTTGTGGATTAGTTATTCCTGAACACACGTTTCCCGGTCCTATAGGACCTAACATCCGAGGCGGCTCATTCCATCATCCACATAAGTAAAATGTCGGGCCATGTAAAAACCCAAACACCACTTCTGGCTAGAAAGAAACGTGCTGCTCTCCCTGTGTTCCCTTGCTCCATTTTAAACTCAACTGTGTTGTGAGGCTCGTGAAGTCACGCTATACACAAAGCTACGCCTAAACAGGCCGTGCTTTGATCATCAACCACAAGGCCTGCTTTTCAACAAAAGCCTTGATCATATGCATCTTAGCATGCCACATTGTCAATCCATACCATACCATTGATTTCTACCAATATATAAACTCTAAGCTCGTACGTCTTAGAGAAGGGTGTTAAACACCAAACAGATATATATTTAGCAGAGATCAACGAATACAGTATAAAGGAATACAACGTCATACATACAATCCATTTACAAGTCCGTTCTGGGTCTGAACGAAACCGGAGATACCCTCGTCCCGTATGTCCAATACGAAAGGGAGGTACCCGCATATCCGTGCAATCAACATATATGTCTGGACGGCCACCACTGTAGCCCCTTCAAGGTAGCTACTCCAATCACGGGCATCAACAGTCGTCGTCCATTCGATGTGAAGATCGCCGGTCTTCAATCAACGTCTTTAACTCTTCGACTTAGATCAACGTATAATCATTTGAAATAAGATTAGACTCGGACTTTTTAAAAGATCCTTGCATATATATATATATATATTAAAAATCATTTCATATCGTTATTAGTATTTAATAACGATCTATTGCTATTTTTATCTATATAAAAATGGCTCAAATCAATTTAACGACGCTTCGGGTCAATGGGCGACCCTGGCGCAGTTTTCAACCAAATTTGATTTACACATTTCTCGAAATCTAACCGTTGGATTCTGACGAAGTTTATATCTTTGGAAAGATCTTCCCAAGGTGAACCTAACGGTTCCAGTTTTGGAAAAATCCGACGGTCGGATATTTCTGTATAATAATTTAAAGAAACGATTCCAAAACGCGAACTACCACGCTCGATTCGTTTGATTTTAATTTCTATATATATAATTATATATAATTCCTTCATCCATTTCATTTCACTATATTTTGCTAACAACAAATATCCCTATTTGTGTATATAATATCATGATATAACATGACACACAATAATGTTTATTTTTATTATAGTTCACATACACATACTATAACCGACAATGTACATTTTACTTTCATTTTCAAATTACACAAAATGTACATTTTGTTTCCTTATTCTTTTTAATGAAAATCCATTCGTTAAAATGTAAATTTCTAATCTTTATTCTTTTTAATAAAATTCCATTCATTAAAATGTAAATTTCCATCGTTATAATTTTCATTGAAATCTATTACATAAAAATGTAAATTTCATATCCTTAATCATTTTTAAAATGAAAATCTATTTCATAAAAATATAAATTTCAACTTTAAAGCTTTTTACATGAAATTGTAATTTCTACTTTTAAATCTTTTTACATGAAAAATGTAAATTTTCTCCTTAATCCTACTACCTTAAAATGTAAATTTTCTCTTTAATCTTAATACATTAAAATGTAAATTTTCTCTTTAATCTTAATACATTAAAATGTAAATTTTCTCCTTAATCTTATTCACATTAAAAATGAAAACTTTTCTTTTTACATTAAAAATGTAACTTTTATTTCTTTAATCTTATTCACATTAAAAATGTAAACTTTTCTTTTACAATGTCAAAATATTTCCTTTTTATTACATTAAAGATGTAATTAAGATTACCATGTAAATTCTATTTCTTCTTAACATTAAAATGTAAATAATTTTGCAGCGTCAAAATCTAATCTTTTAATTACATAAAAATGTAATTTTAATTTCAATGACAAAATCTTATCTTTTTAATTACACAAAAATGTAATTTTTTTTATTTCGGTGTCAATCATGTTCATTTCTAATTTATCACATAATGTCATTTCTAATTTAAAAAAATAACGGTGCAAATAATGTCATTTTCTATGTATTCTAATATCAATTAAAAGAACATTTTATTTGTTAACATTTTTCTATGTTTTCTAATATCATATAAAAGCATATTTTATATGTAAATATTTTTAACCATTCATATTAACATAAAAAGAATATTTTTATGTTAAATCAATTCTAACATTTCAACAAAACAAATAAAAAGATAACTTTGTTTGTCGTCAATTCTAACACAACAAAATATATAAAGGTGATATATTCTATCTACTTAACACTTTATAACTAAATTGTTATTTTAACCAGTCTTAACATTTTATATCTAAAATGTTATTTTTCTTTTATTTAAACAATTTTCTATTTAACAAAATGAACATTTTGTTTTTCATACCTTTCTATTTAACAAAATAAATACTTTGTTTTACATACTTTTCTATTTAACAAAATGAATATTTTGTTTTACATACTTTTCTATTTAACAAAATGAATATTTTGTTTTACATACTTTTCTATTTATAAAAATGAATATTTTGTTTTACATACTTTTCTATTTAACAAAATAAATATTTTGTTTTACATACTTTTGGTGTCAACATTCATATCAACTACATATGAGAACAACATATAATTTGGTGTAAATTTCTCATGTCAATACATGGGATAACAATGTATAATTGGGTGTCAAGTCACATGTCAATCTTCTCATTCTATTCTTTTTATTGAATATAAAATAAAAAATAGAATGATATTTTAAAATATTCTATTCTTATTGTATGACAATAAAATTAATACTTATGTTTCAACTCTTTTCGTTTTAACCAATTGAAAATAAAATCTTTATTTCAATACTATTTCATATTGACAAAACTAATGTTATAATTTGTTTTGACTATTCTATTTCATTTTATTAGTCCATCAAATCGGACAAATCAACAAATAGCATTACAATCAACAATTAACAAATTCCAAACATCACAACATACCTGATTTAATGAACATACACACATGGAATTTAAATAACGAGAGATAATTTAATTTTAACTATTTTTAAATATAGAAATCTCAAATCATTATTGAATTCTGCATTGTTCAAATCCAAAATTTATCAAAATTCAACTTGCTCAGAACCAGGTCTAGTCAGTTCTGGAAGATAGTATTCTATGCTGCGAATCCAACTCAACTTGAATCATTCGCTTTGGACCTCGTATGTAATAGATAGACAAGTTTCTATGTTAATTATATAATCATACTAATTAAATTATAATTAAATTTAATTAACCACGCTTACTTAATCATCGCCATATTTATTATCTTCTTCTTTCAGAAATACACTCCTTGGAACCCATTTGTTTGCTCCTTCTGATCACCGTTGCACGATACACCCCGCTCGCACCTCCATAGGGTACAAAAATCAAACCCAAACGCAGCCACTTTGTGGTCAAAAATCCACCAATCCGTGAAAGTAAATATGATCTCAACTGTATAGAATTAAGGATCTTGAAGAACTCTTGAATTTGGTGTTTGGAGTTTTGAGAATCATTGAGTAATTGAGGAGATAGAAAGGGAAGGAGTTTGTTTGTTTTCCTTTTTTTTTTTTTTTAATTTTTACTTTTCTCTTTTTTTTTTGAAGGATGGAGCGAATCTGGAGGAATGAGAAAGGAGAGCAGATGCGCAAGAAATGGAAGGGGCAGAGAAAATGGGAACGTGCTTGGTAAATATAGTATAAAATAAAGGGTACCCAAAAGTTCGGTTTGCACAAGTTTTGGACTAAAAATTTAATTTCCATAAATCTAAAATGTTACACATTTACTACCATAAATCTAGAGTTTTCAAAATTTAAAATTTAAAATGCCAATTTAACAAGTATAATGGGTAACTCAGTACCGATATAAATAAATGTTTACACGGTTCCTACACAAACCGAGCTCCAAAAAATACGATTAAATATACCAAAACGATCAACGCGACAAGACGGACGTAACCATAAAATAAAATCAGTGTCATGACACTTCGCATAAAATCCGTTACGGTCCCCTTTTTTTAACGTTAAATAATTGCCTCTATTACCAAATTAATGCACTGATGTCATAAGCTTTTCAATTAAGATATGTTTCAAAAGGAATGATATAATTAAATTGTAAATTTTATTAATGTTTTCCATTTACCGTCACTTGAATCCTAATTAAAGCGTTATCGGATTTAGATGAAATAAATGTTCATAAATTTATAATTTCAAAATGCGCTAGACAGATATAAAGTTTCCCTATAATTCAAACATTCATATTTAGTAATAAATCATGCTATATTTGACAAATGACAACCACACCTTGCATATAACATATTTCAAAAGTATTTCCATGCATATGATATTTAAATATTTCAAATTTAGTAATTAATGATTTTTTTTTATTTTTTTAATAATCGTTTGCAAAGGAACAGAGATATAAAAGGACATGAAAAGAAGAAAAAAACGCATGCAACATGTATTATTGTTGTCCTTATGTTTCTTATATGGAAGTGGTGATTCAATACTAATTTATCGATCTTTACTTTACAATTACAATTCTCTATTTCCTATTAATTACAATATCTATTCACATATGTATATGACTATTAAAGTAGATATATTTGTTTATAAATGCATTATTGGCATTTGCACTTTGCACCTACCGTTTCCTCATCTTGAATATACCCCAATGATTTAAATGAGCACATATTAATTTTAACTCAAACAATATGAGATAAGTGGTGAAGTTTATGGTTTTATGTGATGCTATAAAGACGATACTAGATTTTTTATTTTAATTTTATTAGAGTAATGAATGCTTCCATTTTTATGCTTGATTACAATTTAAAATTATTCCTACATGCATGCAAGTTAAGAAATTCAATCAAGACATAGCTAATTTGTACTTCTTTCCCCCACAATTAAGGATTGGTTAGGAAACAACCAAGAAAGTGATTGCTTATTATTTTTGCTTTCAAAAGAGACCTTCAATTATGTGTTCAAGATATTTTTATAAAAAGAATAGGGTGCATGCTCTTTTTTCATCCAAATGATTATCTTCATGCTTAAGAAATGAGAGTATCTTTAGATACACAAATTAAATATATAGTTTAACACAACAATCTTGGAATATCCTTATGGTTTAAGATTCGTAAATAACTTTTTATAGAAAACCAAATCGAAGAAAAAAAAAATTATAATCTAAAATTTTACATTCCATGTTTACATAATCAAAATGTTTCCAATAGCACCCAATTAATGAGGGCATATTTTTGTACATTGATTTCCGAAAGTTGAATCTATAATGCATCAATCAACATGCAATTGCTTAATCTACCCATTCAGGCCTAATTCCCAAACTTATTAATTATTTTATATAGCCAAAACTCATTAAAATAACTTAAAATAAATTTTAAATTGGCTCCAAAATTTAGGGTTGTTACAAGAACATGGCAGAGAATTGAATAAGTTTAATATTGTTTTTTTACTGACCTGGAATGGCTGAATCAGTGGTAACATGAATGCAGGAACATACTGATAAACTGTATAAGGAGGTAAATGATGCTAAGTGTGTAGCAGCACTAGTAAGATGCAGAATGGTTTATTCACTATATTTTTTTCCAAACTTATTTCCAAAACTCATCATCTAACAATTTTTTGCCTTTGAAACCAAAAAGTATGAGTGATTAGTACCTCAAAGTGTTGAAACTCCCTTTTCATCTCCCACCATTTTGGGTAACAATCAAACTAATTCTAATGATGTACTTGTACTGATAAGATGATGCTGAAAAACGTTAGATTTGGATCAGTAAATAAATATTGGCATGACCAAAAAGATGAGAACTTTCTCTGATGGCAGCTGAGGCGCAGCCGTTAGGCTAATGTTGACTCTGATACCATGAAAAAGATTGAATAAAATTGCATAGATATTTTTTATGACATAAAAGAATGATCGGTCTGCACATAGATATGTTGTATTTATAATACACGAGTGTATACAAATTTAGTTAGTGAATAACAGATGTGGGCATCCACTTAAGTGCTTTGGTGATAACCGGTACTTGTATACCCGCTCCAACTGAAGAAATAAAGATGCGGCTGTTATTCTTTTTATCTTTTCATAAGAAAAAATTAATGTCTTTAAAAGAACTAAATCATTTGTAAAACTTTAGCCATATTTGGATACCAAAATATATATGACTAGATAATTGAATATATTATAGCTGCATTTGGGTAATATAGTTGAGTTCAACCAAAGTGATTTCTTCTTTCAGTTATGGAGTTTACCCCAGAGTGAACTATAGAAGGTGGTATTTGGTGCGAGCTCGATTTGCTTAAAGAATAAAGTTAATGATCCAATATGTTTAAGCCTTAAAGGTAATCACATGTTGCTTTAAATTATTATTTTGTTTTACTGCATTTGGTAAACTGGTATTTTAGTATTGTATTATTTAGACTCTATCGTTTGTAGAAGAAGCTTCATTAGAGCCAGATATGCAAGTATCGTATCCTATATATTTTAGAATAATAATACCATATTACAATGTGTGGTGACCATAGTTTAGCATATATGTTTTCAGTTTGAACCTATACCGATTATGAAGCTATAAGAAATATTATTATTTTTTTAACTATCCTAAGCACATCGAGTTGTTAACACGCTTCAATTTGAATCTACACCGGTTAAACACAAAAGTAAAGATGAATTTTTTCATAAAAGAAATTGGATTGCCATCTTTTTGTTACAGGTTCACTTTTAGATTAATTAACTGGCTGGATTGCCTTCTCTGCTAAGCGTAGTAGGTGCTGACATGACAGTGTTAGCCAAATCGTCAAAGAGAGAGGTAGTTGTGCAAACTGATACTGGAAGAAGGCGAGACACTAGTGGTGCTGATGCCTGAGTTGCTGCCGGTATTTAGTTTTTTTATTGTTTTTTTATTGGAAACCAACTCCCATAAAAGAGCCTGCTAATAACTTGTGCACTTATGAAAGCACACTTTTATGAATTTCAAAGTTGAATAGGACATTAGGAGGTAGTGTATCTAACCATGCCATGGAAGCAGGTTGTTTGCTAAATATTTGCTTCTAGTAATCAGGTTTCTCTATGTAAAATTTTCCTAGTACTCCACCATTTCACTAACACTTTTGTTTACAGGCCATCACAATGCATTTTTGGTGTAGTTAAGGTTGGCATTCCCTACATTGCATGTATGGGAGAAATGTACAATTGAAAAATATGCAAGTTTACAAATTTGCTATTTTCTTGGTTAATGTCTCCACATCTTCTTTGTTGTCTATTAGCTCATTTTTTTTGTTTACCTGTCCGACTGGTGTAGTTATGCTCCTTATGCTCCTACATTTTCGAACTTGTTTTGAGCTTGTACTGCAAATATTGCATAGATTAGTAATATGTAGAGATTTGCCTCCAATGAATCGTGCGTAGCCAATTTTGTTATTTTTAAGTCAAAAAGCTATTTTAAATGATATAAGCACTTTGTTTATTCAATTTCCAAAAGGTTGAGCAGCAATGTGTGAAAGAAGAATTTAAGCCGAGGACCACAAAGCTCTAAATTGGAGCTGCTATCATTTAGGTACACTAAAAAGATTGATATTCTATCTAACTATTTACTGCAGTATTTTATTCATCAAAAGCGAATTTTTGTTTTGCTCTAAATTTTCATGTTTACTAATGCGTCCAGTAATGGTATTTTTGATTTATCTTGCAATTGAGTTGGTGACTATGGTTAATTATTTTTTATAATTTATGATTTTGAACCGATTCGGATTAAAGACGCTAGCACAAATTAACACCTATAGTTGAAATAAGGTCTAACGGTCTGCTACACGAACACAGCTGCTAAGACGAGGAAAATAATTTGATGGTCAACATCTCCTTTATTTTACATGATAATGGAAAAGCAGCACATTTAAAACTAAATACTATAACACCTTGGATTTACAACTATTCTGTCAATATCCTGGTTCTCATGTTATTAATTATTGAACTTTCCATAAACCAACATTGCAAAATAAGGAGGTAAAGAAATTCACAATTTGTAGATGAGTCTATCTTTTTCAATGTACTTAGTTAATTTCTATTTTTTATAAAATGTAAAGGATGATTATTTTATTTTATTTTTCACAATTTGCAAAATAATTTGTAATAACTATTGACAAACAAACAGCTGAAAAGTGGTAGTAAGCTTAACCAAAAATTTGGTCTCTCCATCTTCAGCAAGAATTTCACATTCTTGGAGAGGTTTTTGCATAACTTCTGCTTTCTTAGAGCTGGGATTTACAGAGAGCTAGGAGAATATGTTTTGGAGATTCGCTGAGGAGAATGGAACTGTGACAGCCCGCCCCGCACCAACCGACATTTACTCCAAAAGTGCGTTGTACACATGTCCAGTTAGCACGGAACGGGTCGCCAGAAGGAAATGAACATACAAGGAACCTGTAGAATGTCTCACAGCGCATAGAACAAAATAATATAATAATAACATACTTGACATAAAACAGGAGAGACAGTGCATAAGCTGAAAATCAGAACTAAACATCATAGCAGCGGAAATTCAGAATACAGCTTATTACAACTTTCAAACTGTCTCAAAGCAAAAGTAAGGTAAATGAGGTACACTACTAATGCCCAAGTAGCGACCACCAACGACACAGGGAGAATGTGTATACATATATAATACGTGGAAGCCTCCTACCCGCCTCCGAATCAGCTACTCGCGCATCACCGGCTAACCTGTCTCTAGTCTGCTCGTGTGAGCACCCAGAGTAATAAGAGGAGACATAAAACTCAGGGTCAGACATAAAGCCTGGTATGAGCGATAAGCATCTAAAGTGAACAATAACAGGTAGACTAAAACATACCTGAACCTGGACCTACAACCAAAGAGTTAGCACTACATACTGTACAACACTCTAAGGTATCATATCAAACAGTGTAAAGATACGGAGGTGGGGGAGGTGTGCATGTCATAATGATGGCAACAATCAAGCATAGCATCCATCCTCACATCTCTCACTCAGTGCTTAAAGCATACGATATTCACCACTTCGATCACCCAACATTCCTTGCTACGATCACTTTGCCCCATGAGGTCATAAATGGCTTCACTGCACTGATAACGTAGCCACAAATCCTTCGCTATGTCCACTCTGCCCCATGGAGTCACAAGAACCCCACTGCACTGGCTCATAGCCTTACTAATCCTTACTATGTCCACTCTGCCCCATGGAGTCACAAGAACCCCACTGCACTGGCTCATAGTCTTACTACGCATCACCTTGCCCCTCAGGTCGAAATGACCCTACTGCACTGATAACGTAGTCTTGCTACCATCACTTTGCCACTCAGGTCATAATGACCCTGCTGCACTGATAAGTAGCCCATCGTTCCTTTTTAGTGGTGAATCGAAGTTATGAACATCGACAACTCCTTAACACACGTCCCGCAGCAAAGTCCAACCATGAAGTGAACTCATTGGTTCCCAACTGGTTCCGGGATCCTGAGCTCTAACTTCCATTTGGACTACCTTTGCATCTCGGGTTATTGGTCTTCTTTCTTGTTTGGGTCGGTTGATCAAGCATCTTTCATCCTGGTCGGTTTTCATCATCCCTGGTCGGTCGGTCTTGTTTCCCCCCTGGTCGGTCGCATTTCATCAAACCTGGTCAGTCGGTTTTATCCCCCTGGTCGGTCTAACCTTCACTATGCCTGGTCCCTCGTCTGGAGCTCGGGTCGGTCTCCTTCACCATTTCTGGTTGGTCGTCCTCCTTCATTCCTGGTCGATCTGGAACCTGGTCGGTCGTCCTATTTTCCCCCGGTCGGTCGAAACCTGGTCGGTCAGAAGCTTGGTCGGTTTTTCCTGATCCTAAAACCTGCACCATTCCAGCAAGATATTTTCGCCTCTCGGCGGCGTTTTCGACCAATATAACACTTCTAATCAACCACAAAGCATATCATACAATCATAGGAACATAGGGAATCAACCACAAACACCAAAACAACAATATAACATATCAAAATGGATCAAACATGACCAAAACCCCATATTTTCCTTTAAGCATGTTTTAAGAAAAACTAATGATATGATTAGCAAAACTTAACCAAATGGAACCAAATTTCTAACAAAGGTCTAAAACATCATTCCGAATTTTATAAACATTTTTCCAGAATTTTATCATGTTTAAATTCGCTAATTAACACTAATCACCCCTAATTAGTCATAATTAGTGTAAAACTATGCAAATCACTCACCTTAGCCACAAATAAACTAAGATCTGAAATAATTCTCTGATTTGATGTGAATCTCAATGCCAAAAAGCAGCTCCAAAGTTGATTTGGTGTAGATCTTCCTTGATTAGGGGTTGCTAAGCCAAATCCTTGACCAAAAGATGATTTGGAGGTGATTTAGAGGTTGGAGGCCATTTTTAGGGATCCTTGGTGATAAGTGGAGGCTAGAAAACTGAAATGGAATGATCCTCTATCTCATTTCAGCCTCCCCATAACCCTAATCCCGAAATGGGTTATGGGCCTACTCACTAATCACCCGATTTGGCCCGGTTAAGCAGTTTTTCACCCTCCAAACCTTATTTCAGCCATATTTCCCAAACGGTAAGTCCGTTTGGCTATTATGACCACTCTACGGAAAGGTAAACCATCAAACGAATCTAATGGAAGTGGTTTCAAATCAAAATTCCTTTCCTATCAAAAGTTATGGCCAAAACAGTACCAACTAGGGGCAAAATGGTCATTTAAAAATCGACAAAAATCATGAACATGGGAAATGACTCTAATAGATGTTTCCCAAAGTTTCATGACCATACAACTTCACATGGGAAAGAAATAAATATTCTACGATCCTATGATGTGTAGAATACGGGTCATTACACTCCCCCCCCCTCCCCCCCTTAAGAAATTTCGCCCCCGAAATTCCCTAATCAAAACACACACAAAGGTTCCCGCATGCCTATCAATCATAAAACAACAATCAAACATGCAACCAAGCAAAACACGTCTATCCTAGCATGCGGAATAACTAAATCGCAAAGTAAATCTTACCAGTTAAAGAGTTCTGGATGCATCTTCCTAATGCTCTCTTCTGTCTGCCAAGTACAATCATTCTCGTTCTCGCCCCACTGAACCTTGACTAGCTTCACCGCCTTCCTTCGAAGTTGCTTCGTATCCTGCCCCATAATACGAATCGGCTTGCGGTTCCCAACCGCCTCGGGTTCTACTTCGAAGTCCTCTAACTGATCAGGTGAAATAGTCATATCTGAGTCGTGAACGAACTTCCTTAGTTGGGAAACATGAAACACATTGTGAACTCCTGCCATTTTCTCTGGTAAGCCAACTCTATATGCCAAATTCCCGACTAGTTCAAGAACAGGGAATGGGCCAACAAATCTCGGTGCCAACTTGCCTCTCCTGCCAAATCGAATCACGCTCTTTAACGGAGAGATCTTGACGAACACCAAGTCACCAACGGAGAATTTTAAGTCTCTTCTCCTCTTATCAGCATAACTCTTCTGCCTATCTTGAGCAGCTTTCATTCGTTGTTGAATGATCTCAATCTTGTCGGAAGTTTCTCTCACTACATCGGGTCCAAGCACAAACTTCTCGCCAGTCTCTATCCAACATGATGGTGAGTTGCACGGTCTTCCGTACAAAGCTTCATATGGAGCCATACCGATACTGGATTAGTAGCTATTATTATATGCAAACTCTACTAGATGCAAATGGTCATCCCATGATCCACCAAAATCCAATATACAAGCTCTCAAGAGATCTTCCAATATACGATTCACCCTCTCCGTCTGACCGTCGGTCTGAGGATGATATGCGGTACTGAGATGTAATCTTGACCCTAGAGCCTCTTTTAAGCTCTTCCAAAACCCACTAGTGAACAACGGGTCTCGGTCACTCACAATGCTTTTGGGTACTCCATGAAATCTCACTACCCATTTCATATACAATCCTGCCAACTTGGCTGCTGTTCTGGTCGATCTGACTGGTATAAATCTTGCGCTCTTAATCAATCGATCCACAATTACCCAAATGCTATCATGTCCCGATCTAGTCCTTGGTAAACCATCGATGAAATCCATCGAGACTTGCTCCCATTTCCATTCGGGAATTCCCAATGGTTGCAACAACCCACTAGGCTTCTTTTGCTCGGCTTTGACTAGCTGGCAATTCATGCATTTGGACATAAACTTCCCAACGTCTCTTTTCATCCCTTCCCAGTAGTAAGTCTGTCTCATGTTTCGATACATCTTATTACCTCCGGGATGTATAGTCAGTTTTGAGTGATGACATTCTCTAAGCACTTCATCTCTCAAACCATTCACGTTGGGCACAACTAATCTTCCATTCTTTCGAAGCCATCCATCTCGATCAAGCCCATACACATTCATCTCCTCATCGATACCCATCTCTAACTTGGAGATGATTTCTAATAGATTAGGATCGTCCCTCTGGCTAGAACCAATCCGCTCTATCAAAGTGGGTCTGATCGTCAAACTAGCTAGCATAACTGGATCCAATTCGCACTTTGGTCTGAAATCAAACCCCGCTATATACTCCAGTTGCTTCCATTCAAGAAACATTGCCCCTAAGCTGGCATGTCTCCTACTCAAGGCATCGACTACCGCATTACCCTTCCCAGGTGTATACGCGATATCAAAATCATACGAAGCCAAGAACTCTAACCATCTCTGCTGACGGAGATTCAGATCTTTCTGAGAGAAGAGATACTTTAACGATTTATGATCGGTAAACAACTCAAATCTTTCTCCCAAGAGATAATGTCTCCACATCTTCAGCGCAAATACAATCGCTGCCAATTCCAAATCATGGGTAGGATACTTCTTCTCATGCGGCTTTAGCTGTCGACTAGCATAAGCTACAACCCTACCTCCTTGCATCAATACTGCACCCAGTCCGGTACCACAAGCATCCGTGTATACCGTGATCTCTTCATTCCCTTTAGGAATGACTAACACTGGCGCACGCGTCAACTTCTCCTTTAGACTCTTGAAGGCATCCTCACACACTCCGTCCCAGACGAAGGACTGATTCTTCTTGGTCAACTGAGTCAACGGCGCAGCAATCTTGGAGAAGTCCTGGACAAACTTACGATAATATCCAGCTAATCCTAAGTAACTTCTTACATCTGTAGCATTCTTGGGTGTAGGCCAATCCTGTACCGTAGCCACCTTCGCAGGGTCCACGGCAATACCATTCTCTGAAACAACATGACCCAAGAATCTCACTTCCCTTCTCCAAAAGTGACACTTGGAGAATTTCGCTTTCAATTGGTGTTTTCTCAACACCTCCATCACTATCCTCAAGTGTCCCTTGTGTTCCTCCTCTGTCCTTGAGTAAACAAGGATATCATCTACGAACACAAGAACAAACTTATTCAACTGATCTCTGAATACTCGATTCATAAGATCCACAAAATAGGCTGGTGCATTGGTCAACCCAAATGGCATAACCAACCACTCATAAAATCCAGACGGCGTCCTAAATGCCGTTTTCGGAACACTCTCATCTGCTACTCGAAGCTGATGAAATCCTGTCGCGAGGTCCAACTGGGAGAACACTCTAGCTCCTTCCAGCTGATCAAACAAATCATCTATCCGCGGTAGAGGATACTTATTCTTCCTCGTCACCTTATTCAACTCGCGATAGTCCACACACAAACGAAGGGAACCATTTGCCTTAGTGGCAAACACAACTGGTGCTCCCCACTCGGAGACACTCCTTCTAATAAATCCCTTCTTCAAAAGATTGTTGACTTGCATCCCGAGCTCTCGCTACTCCCTTGGTGCCATACGACGAAGTGGCATCACTATAGGTCTGGCATCTTTCACTAAATCAATACGGAACTCAATCTCTCGGTGTGGTGGAAGCCCGGTCACATCCTCGAAGACGTCCGGATACTGGCCAACCACGGGCACATCTGACAACTCATCCTGCGGGATGTCGAGGGAATTTACAAAACTAGCCATAACCCCATCACTAGGTAGGCTACCAAACACTACCCTCCGCCCATCATCCGCCCTCACTGTCACCAAAAAGCCCTCACAGTCTACCACCACCCCGTATCTTTGGAGCCAATCGACTCCCAATATAATGCCATACCCAGTAAAGCCCAAAACAAAGCAATCACATACAAACATACACCCATGACTCGATAAGACCAGATTCCTGCAAATCATACTAAGGCTAGTCGAACCACCAATCGGGTTCGTCACTATCAATGGTCTATCGACTATATCGGGTTCCAATCCCAACCTATCTAGCAGGTCACTAGATATGAAGGAACGGGAAGCCCTAGTATCAAACAAAACTCGAACTGGTATATCATAAATAGAAAGCATACCTTGAATAACAACATTCTTTCCTTTCTCCGCCGCAGTTGGGGCATTCGACGAAGAAGGAACAGCATCAATAGCATATGCTTTCACAATCTGCTTCTCCTTAAGAGGTGGCGGACACTTATCCTTCTGATGTCCCACTTGACCACAGTTGTAGCACTTCCTTTCCGCTGGCTTGGCCCGACATTCTTTAGCATAATGGCCCTTCTTTCCACAGCTGAAGCACTCAACATCCTTCTTGCTCTTTTTCTGGCCACCCTTAGATTGGTCCTGCTTCCTCTTATTCTGAGAGTTATTCTTGCCTCCACCGCCTGCTTGCGGCTTTGGCCCTTCTGCAGATGCAGCCTCAGTCTTTGACTTAGGGTAAAGACTTTCTGATCTCAAAGCTTTCCCCACAATCGATTCAAAAGTCTCATCGATGTGGTTGATAAGTCTCTCCCCCAAGTACCCATCCAGGCCAGTAATGAACTTCTCATTCTTCTTCTCATGAGTATCAATGAGAGACAGTCCATACTTCGACAAAGTGTCGAACTCAGCAATATAATCAGAAACTGCCCTTCCGTTCTGCTTAAGTTCCAAGAACCTCTTAAACAACACTGACTTCTGGGCAGCTAGGATAAACTTCTCACTAAAGTGAGCCTTGAACTGATCCCAAGTAACCTGATCCTCTGGAGTAGCTGTTCTAATGGCATTCCACCAATTCATCGCTCGTCCTTGCAGCTGACGAGACGCTAGCCTTCTCTTCATCGCATCCTCGAGACCCAAGTCATCAAAGATATGGTCACAGCTATCCATCCAATCTTGAACATCCGTGGCCGACTCCGTTCCGTGGAACGGCTTTCCACCAAGATTAGTGTAGTCCTTGCACAACTTGGCGAAATCGACCCTAGGCGCCTGCACTACTGGGCCAATACCAACTCCGGGATTGGGAACTGCCCCTTGCATTTCTCTAAGCATATCTCTCATGAGGTTAGTAAACATAGCCCTCATGTCAGCGGCATTCCCTTGGTTGGTCCCTCTACCAGCACCTCTCATGTCTCGGCTCATCGTCAATCTGAAAAAGGGAAACGATTAACGACCCCATAGTGGTGCTAGTGCAGTGCGACTTCATCTTTATACTACTAATAGTATATATACATAGCTTTTGAAAACCAAAGTAATCACAAATACGCGCTCTCATATACGTACTAACTCTCCCTAGTGTCTTTCCCTAGGTTAACTACACAACCTAGAGCTCTGATACCAAGTGTGACAGCCCGCCCCGCACCAACCGACATTTACACCAAAAGTGCGCTGTACACATGTCCAGTTAGCACGGAACGGGTCGCCAGAAGGAAATGAACATACAAGGAACCTGTATAATGTCTCATAGCGCATAGAACAAAATAATATAATAATAACATACTTGACATAAAACAGGAGAGACAGTGCATAAGCTGAAAATCAGAACTAAACATCATAGCAGCGGAAATTCAGAATACAGCTTATTACAACTTTCAAACTGTCTCAAAGCAAAAGTAAGGTAAATGAGGTACACTACTAATGCCCAAGTAGCGACCACCAACGACACAGGGAGAATGTGTATACATATATAATACGTGGAAGCCTCCTACCCGCCTCCGAATCAGCTACTCGCGCATCACCGGCTAACCTGTCTCTAGTCTGCTCGTGTGAGCACCCAAAGTAATAAGAGGAGACATAAAACTCTGGGTCAGACATAAAGCCTGGTATGAGCGATAAGCATCTAAAGTGAACAATAACAGGTAGACTAAAACATACCTGAACATGGACCTGCAACCAAAGAGTTAGCACTACATACTGTACAACACTCTAAGGTATCATATCAAACAGTGTAAAGATACGGAGGTGGGGTAGGTATGCATGTCATAATGATGGAAACAATCAAGCATAGCATCCATCCTCACATCTCTCACTCAGTGCTTAAAGCATACGATATTCACCACTTCGATCACCCAACATTCCTTGCTACGATCACTTTGCCCCATGAGGTCATAAATGGCTTCACTGCACTGATAACGTAGCCACAAATCCTTCGCTTTGTCCACTCTGCCCCATGGAGTCACAAGAACCCCACTGCACTAGCTCATAGCCTTACTAATCCTTACTATGTCCAATCTGCCCCATGGAGTCACAAGAACCCCACTGCACTAGCTCATAGTCTTACTACGCATCACCTTGCCCCTCAGGTCGAAATGACCCTACTGCACTGATAACGTAGTCTTGCTACCATCACTTTGCCCCTCAGGTCATAATGACCCTGCTGCACTGATAAGTAGCCCATCGTTCCTTTTTTGTGGTGAATCGAAGTTATGTACATCGACAACTCCTTAGCACACGTCCCGTAGCAAAGTCCAACCATGAAGTGAACTCATTGGTTCCCAACTGGTTCCGGGATCCTGAGCTCTAACTTCCATTTGGACTACCTTTGCATCTCGGGTTATTGGTCTTCTTTCTTGTTTGGGTCGGTTGATCAAGCATCTTTCGTCCTGGTCGGTTTTCATCATCCCTGGTCGGTCGGTCTTGTTTCCCCCCTGGTCGGTCGCATTTCATCAAACCTGGTCGGTCGGTTTTATCCCCCTGGTCGGTCTAACCTTCACCATCCCTGGTCGGTCGTTTTGGAGCTCGGGTCGGTCTCCTTCACCATTTCTGGTTGCTCGTCCTCCTTCATTCCTGGTCGGTCTGGAACCTGGTCGGTCGTTCTGTTTTCCCCCCGGTCGGTCGAAACCTGGTCGGTCAGAAGCTTGGTCGGTTTTTCCTGATCCTAAAACCTACACCATTCCAGCAAGCTATTTTCGCCACTTGACGGCGTTTTCGACCAATCTAACACTTCTAATCAACCACAAAGCATATCATACAATCATAGGAACATAGGGAATCAACCACAAACACCAAAACAACAATATAACATATCAAAATGGATCAAACATGACAAAAACCGCATATTTTCCTTTAAGCATGTTTTAAGCAAAACTAATGATATGATTAGCAAAACTTAACCAAATGGAACCAAATTTCTAACAGAGGTCTAAAACATCATTCCGAATTTTATAAACATTTTTCCAGAATTTTATCATGTTTAAATTCGCTAATTAACACTAATCACCCCTAATTAGTCATAATTAGTGTAAAACTATGCAAATCACTCACCTTAGCCACAAATAAACTAAGATCTGAAATAATTCTCTGATTTGATGTGAATCTCAATGCCAAACAGCAGTTCCAAGGTTGATTTGGTGTAGATCTTCCTTGATTAGGGGTTGCTAAGCCAAATCCTTGACCAAAAGATGATTTGGAGGTGATTTAGAGGTTGAAGGCCATTTTTAGGGATCCTTGGTGATAAGTGGAGGCTAGAAAACTGAAATGGAATGATCCTCTATCTCATTTCAGCCTCCCCATAACCCTAATCCCGAAATGGGTTATGGGCCTACTCACTAATCACCCGATTTGGCCCGGTTAAGCAGTTTTTCACCCTCCAAACCTTATTTCAGCCATATTTCCCAAACGGTAAGTCCGTTTGGCTATTATGACATCTCTACGGAAAGGTAAACCATCAAACGAATCTAATGGAAGTGGTTTCAGGTCAAAATTCCTTTCCTATCAAAAGTTATGGCCAAAACAGTACCAACTAGGGGCAAAATGGTCATTTAAAAATCGACAAAAATCATGAACATGGGAAATGACTCTAATAGATGTTTACCAAAGTTTCATGACCATACAACTTCACATGGGAAAGAAATAAATATTCTACGATCCTATGATGTGTAGAATACGGGTCATTACAGGAACTGAAGTTGCTGCTTGTCGAGAAAGAAAGGTAGGCTCAAAGCCTGTTGTGGTTCTCATTAATTGCGTGGTGACTTTTGTGCCTTGTAACATGTCTTTTTCTAGCACTACTATGTATGGGCCATTATTTTCATGTTTGGTTATTTTTGCTGCGTAAATACAGTATTGATCAGATTATTACAACTTGTAAATGTATTTTTAGAGGTAGTTAAAAGATGTTTTTTGACACAAAAATCCAGTAGGAAAGGAAATAAAACACAGATTTTGTATGAAATAGGACCAAAAATGTCTTAGTCTGTTTATTTCGTCTCTTTCAATCTAAATCTATTTTGGACAAAGGAAGAAAATTAAAGAAAAAGACAAGTAGAAAGTCACTATATGCTTAAGCAGGAGAAAGAAACCTAGATTCAGAAAATCTTTAACAGCTCCAGGCATTTTTCTTGCTAAGTTTTAATTAGAGATTATTAGAAAGGATGGAAATGCAGTAAGACTAAAATGATATGGGAGAGGCATGCATGTTATATTATATTGCATTATAGGTGCTGGTATATAATGTTTAATCATTTCACATGATTTGTACTGGTGTGTCGGATGCACAAGCATGCAAATGCACGGCAGTTCAAAGATTTTCATATGCAAATATATTTGTATAATATCATATAGTGAATTTGACATGTGCATTGTTTTGTTCGTTTACCATATTCCTTATTCAAAGATGTGATACCCAAATGAAAGAAGGCAAGCATGCTTTCATGATGTGTCAATAAATGTACTCATTTTCGTCATCTTCCACTGTATAGGCTTCAAATACATTTACAAACTATTTTATGTTAACTATGTGAGGCATTATATGTATGGATAGTGCTAAATGGTTATGGTTCAGACATGATTTTAACCATCCGAATAACACTATCCACTGAAAGGTTCGGACAAGCTACTAATAGCTAAGTCATTAGTACATATTTATGTGAAAAGTAGAACTCATGCATGTGATTCATGATCCATTAGTGGACCATTGTCCACAAGATTCCAATATTGCTAAAGTTTGGTTGTCTTGAGGGTAAGAGTGAGTACCCATATACTAGAGATAACCGAGCCCCTTAGTTTTGAAATTAAGCACCTCCGGCTGCTCAGTTTCGAAACTGAGGCGCTTAATTACAAAACTGGGTGCCTTAGTGGACTCAGTTTCGAACTGAGCTCAGTTTCAAAACTAAGCCGACTGAGGCACTCAGTTCCGAAACTGAGCAAACTGAGCCATAGGTTAGAAACATTTAATAAATTACATAATAGGGCATAATTATTTATGTGACTTCCCATGAAATTATGAAATAATGTGGTTGTTTTAAACATTTCCTTGATTAAAATTACTTGCACGCTTAGTCGTAAACAAGTGAATCACTCAAGTGAGATATTACGAGCAACATATCCTACAAGTTACTGAATATAACAATATGGGAAAAGTTTGGAAAATATTTTGAGAAATGTCTTCAGGAGATTGTTGATTGCAGGTTAGTGCATTGGTGATTTTAGTGCACTTTCGTGCGTGTGTGTGCGCGCGCGTGTGTGTTTGGGAAATGTTATGAACTTGAGGTATGGTTTTTGCTGCAAGTTGCAATGGTGGGTGGTTTGAATGATTCTCTTATTAATAGTGCAGGTGCAATCTATTTAATCTTTGCAGGCACACTCCTTGCAAGTTAAACTAGTTGAAGTCAATTTCTTGGCAAGTGTCATTGACTCAGGCAAGTGATGTTTTCTGGACTTATATTGTAATTTTAGTTGTTTTTGGTTGTTATTGGGAACTTGATTCTGCATCTATGCCTAACATCTAAGGTACTAGCTTTCTTACCTACATATACTCTTTGCTTCACATTGTAATATAATGTTGTCAAATTACTATGCTGTAATGTATAAGCCGTGACTTGCATACATTGATCACCCTTGATATCAGAGCATGTCAGATGTCTAAAATAAATTTCAGACGTCTGAACCAGGCTTAGGAATTTCCCACGAACATTTTCATATGTCTGAAATAAATTTTAGACGTCTGAAATGGTCTCAGGGCATTGGCTGAAGTCCATTTCAGACGTCTTCAAGCGTCTGTACCAGGTCAGACGTCTAAAAATATGTTTAGACGTCTGAAATTTGCTATTGTTTCTTGTTTTCCTTCTATCGACTAGTTGGTTGTATGCGATGTCAACTTATTACTTGATTTTCTTGCGCACCTTATGGCCCTTTTGTTACTGAGACATGCCTTGAGCCTTTCCAATGGCGACAATGAGGACGATGCTTCTGCATATTTTTCTGTAAGTAATTATATTCATTACACTACATGTTCATGGCATTCATGTAGGATTAACAAAGTGCATAAAAATACAAAACATAACTAAACTTCTATAATAATAATAACAATAAAATTTACAAAAGTAGCAAATTAACTAAGATTTATAAAAAATTAAATAAACTTATAAAAATGAACTAAGTGTTATAAAAATTAACTAACTATTATAAAAAATTAACTAAGTTTACAAATTTAATAAAAATTAAGAAGTTTAGCTTATAAAAGTTAACTAAGTATATAAAAATATAAAATATTACTAAGTATTCTATAATAATAATAGCAAGAATTAAAAATTATCTGAGTATTATAAAATTAAGTAATTGTTATAAAAATTAACTATGTTTACTAATTTTATAAAAATTAATTAAGTATTATAAAAATTAACGAAGTATTAACTAAGTATTATAAAATTAATTAAGTACTATAAAAATTAACTAAGTATTATAAAAATTAACTAACTATTATAAAAAATTAATTAAGTTTACTAATTTTATAAAAATTAACTAAATATTATAAAAATTAACTAAGTTTACTAACTTTATGAAGTATTAACTAAATATTATAAAAATTAACTAACTATTATAAAAACTATCTATAAGTATTATAAAAATTAACTAAGTATTATAAAAATTAACTAAGTTTACTAATTTTATAAAAATTTAGAAGTTTAGTTTATAAAAGTTAACTAAGTATATAAAAATATAAAATATTACCAAGTATTCTATAATAATTATATCAATATTTACAAATTAACTATGTAGTATTAAAATTAACTAAATAGTATAAAATTTTAATTAAGTTTACTAATTTTATAAAAATGAAGTAGTAGTTTATAAAAGTTAACTAAGTATATAAAAATATGAAATATTACCAAGTATTCTATAATAATAATAGCAATAATTAAAAATTAACTAAGCATTATAAAAATTAACTAACTATTATAAAATATTACGAAGTATGCTATCTTGTTATCTTCAACTTTCTCCTTGTATTCTTTTTTCTTGTTGTCGAGCATTGTTTTCTTGTTAATGTGTAAGCATGACCACATGCTAACTTGAACACATGTGTATAGGTATTGAAGATGGGCATTGTTGTGCATTCGGCTATAATCAGAATATCATTAGGCGCTTCTGAAGATCCCTCAACAATAAAATTGCTTGTGGTATCTGATTACGGAGAAAGCAGTGACTTTTAGATGCTCATTTTGTTAGTATTTAGCGCAAACTTGTTTTATGGGAATTTTGTTTTATTTATACATATCGTGACTTTGTTCGTCGGTATCGTGTAAATTTAGTTTACGGTGTTTTTTTATGGAAATTATGTAAAGTTTGTTTATTAATGATGTCTTTGTGTATGAATATTATGTTATACAATTAACTGGTTGATATATATTTACATATTGTTGATATGTTTGTGCATGAATATTTTGATACTACAACATGTAAATGTTGTGATAGATGCAAAAAAAGTTGTGATATATGGCAAAACGTTGTGATAGTAAAGAACATGTAAACTTCCAGAACCGTTGTGATATGTGTTAAAACGCTGTGATAGTAAAGAACATGTAAACTTCGAAAAATGCTGTGATATGTGGCTAAACGCTGTGGAAAAGGGAAGATAACAACATTTGTGAAACAATATAAAACGCTGTAAAAACAAAAGGACAACACCATTTGAAACGCTGTAACATGTCAATTTTCTATAGCTATTTTGAAAACGCTGTGATAGACCCAGGGACCTGTAACAATGTGTTAGTAGACAGCGTCCATCAAAACGTTGTTAAATGTTATAACAGCATTTTTTCAACGCTCTGAATAGACATATTTGTTGTAGTGTTATATCTACCGATGCCACAGCGTCTTACCTCCCAGCCCGGAACCATGCACGCACATGACTCCGTTGGACCTGCGCTGTCATCGTCTTACTCTTTTGACCTTTTATAATCAATTCAGTAAGCATGCTCCTTCCTCGACCTAGTTCAAGTGGTTCCTAGATACCAATATGGGTTCACTGATTGAAAAGGGTCCACACACATGACACAAGCTACCTTCCTTAGCTTGGTCCCCACTGCTAGGATTTCCCACTTAACCCCTTAATTGTATCTATGTCTTACCACATGTGCCATCGCGGTTAAGCGTTCTAACCAATTTAGGTTGTACATGCTACTCATCTTACCCATGCTACCCATGTTACCCACTTAACCCCTTTATTATATCCATGTCTTTCCATGCAACGACCCGCATTCTACGCATCTAGGATCGTAGAATATTTATTTCATTTTCATATGAAGTCGTATGGTCATGTAACTTTGGGGGACGACTATTAGGGTCATTTCCCATGTTCATGATTTTTGCCAATTTTTAAATGGCCATTTTGCCCTTAGCTGATCATGTTTCGTCCATAACTTTTGATTGGTAAAGAATTTTGACTTGAAACCACTTCCATTAGATTCGGATGATGGTTTACAATTCCGTAGAGCAGTCACATTAGCCAAATGGACTCACCGTTTGGGAGATATGGCTGAAACAAAGTTTGGAAGGTGAAAAACTGCTTAAGTGGGCTGATTAGGGTAATTAGCAAATGGGTTCATAAACCATTTCGGGATTAGGGTCATGGGGAGGCTGAAATGAGTTAGGTTTTCATTTTTATTTCAGTTTCCAGCCGCCATTTACCTCCTAGGAACCCTAACAATGGCCTCCAACCTCTAAAACACCTCCAAATCGCTTTCTAATTGAAGATTAAGCTTAGCAACAACAAATCAAGGAAGATCTTCACCAAATCAGTGTTAGAGCTGCTGTTAGACATCAGTATTCGCCCAAATCAGTAGAGAATTTCAGATCTAAGTTTCATTTGTGGCTAAGGTGAGTGATTAGCTTTGTTTTTCACTAATTATGGCTAATTAGGGTAATTACCGTAAATTAGCGAAATTATGCATTGTAAAAATCTGGAATTTTTTTTGTAAAATTCTTAAATGCTATTTCAGGCCTTTGCTAGAAATTTGGGTTAATTTGGTTAAGTTTTGCTAATCCTGCTGTTAGTTGTTGTTAAACATGATTAATGGGAAAACATGGGTTTTGGGTTCGTTTGATCCATTTTTACATGTTATATTGCTGTTTTGGTGTTTATGGTCGATTTTATATGTTGCTATGACTGTTTGGAATGTTTTGTGATTGCCAGAAAAGTTAGATTGGTCGAAAACGCCGTTGTATGGCGTAAATAGCTCGCAGGAAAAGTTGCAGGAAATTTGTCAATGTCCAGTTCGTGACACACCTGGACCGTGAGGAAGGAGCACGATCCGCACACCTGGACCGTGAGGAAGGAGCACGATCCGCACACCTCGACCATGAGGGAAGAGCACGATCCGCACACCTCGACCGTGAGGGAAGAGCACGATCCGCACACCTCGACTGTGAGGGAAGAGAACCGAGATGATGATGACTAAAACCCGAGATGCAAAGGTAGTTCAATTGAGAAGTTAGAACTCAGGATCCAGATGGGAACCAACGAGTTAACTTCATGATTGGGCTTTGCTGCGAGACATGTGCAAAGGGGTTATCGATACCTATAATTTTGGTTCACCACTAAGAAATGGATTAGGGGCTCGTAGTGATAGTTATACGGGGTTGGACTCCGTCATGGCCCCAAAGGATTAGGTGAACAGAGCAATGGGTATCGTATGATTTACGCACTGAGTGAGAGATGTAAGGATGGTTGCTATGCTTGATTTGTTTGCTCTCACTATGACATGCTTAACCCCTTCCCCGTTATCTTTACACCTTATGTTTAGTGGCACCTTAGAGTATTGTACGGTATGTTGTGCTAACTCTTTGGTTGCAGGCCCAGGTTCAGGTATGATTAGATTATATCTGTTATTGTCCTATTTTGTTGCTTATCGCTCACACCAGACTTTTTTTCTGACCCAGAGTTTTATGTCTCTTCTTATTACTCTAGGTGCTCACATGAGCGGACTAGAGACAGGTTAGGTGGAGGCACGAGTAGCTGTACTGGAGACGAGCAGGAGGCTTCCACGTATGATACATATAGATATTCTCCCTGTGCTGTTGAAGGTCGCTGCTTGGGCATTAGTAGTGCACCTCCTCCTTTTGCTTTATTTTGCTTTAGAGATAGTTTTAAAGTTGTAATAATGGTATTTTGGATCATAAGCTGTATTTTGGATTTCCGCTGCCATGTTAAACATGATTTTGTTTTCAGCTTATGTACTGTCTCGTCTGTTTTATATCAAGTTATGTTATTATTATATTTTATTCCATGCGCTGTGAGATATACTACAGGTTCTTGTTGGTTTATCACTTCAAATCCCTTTCCTTTTCTTTTTCTTTGGCGATCGTCCTGTGCTAGTTGGACATCGGTACAGCGCATTTCAGGAAAATGTCAGCTAGTGCGGGGCGGCCCGCCACATTCCACATGTACCATATTGGTTAAGCATTCTAATCAATTTATAATATCCATGCTACCCATGTTACCCACTTAACCCTTTTCTTATTTTATCCATGTCAACAATACATGTGTCGTCGTAGTTAAGTGTTCATTATTATTTATTATATTTGTAAACGCATAAGACCTCTCACATTAGATTACCGTTTGCGGTTGCTGGATATGACGGGCGGTTTCGGGCAGACTTCTACTGCATCTGAATCTAACCTCGTGTCTTAGCACCATTACGTGTCTGATTTCCATCTAATACCTCTAGCATTAGATTAACGTTTGCGGTTGCTGGATATGCCAGGCGGTTCCGGGCAGACTTCTACCGCAATCTTAATCTAACCTCGTGTTTTAGGCGTATATTCATTTTTTCATTAATTCATGCCCAATTTCAGTTCATGGGCTATAGTGAATTCCGATTACCCATAAATCCCAATCCAATTTATGCCTATAATCCCATACATAAGTTATGCCCAATTATGCCCAAACCACTTTTCCATAATTATCAACAATTTATGCCCAATTACATTTAATTAAATATTTCCCAACCATTTCTCAATCATCCCAACGTTATTCGTACGCGTATCTCAACGAGATTGGCCTAGGCTCGAAGGCTTCCTAGTTTTAAAAATAAAAAGGGAAAGAGGAAGGGAA
Organism: Allium sativum; assembly: GCA_030737875.1. Classification (NCBI taxonomy): domain Eukaryota; kingdom Viridiplantae; phylum Streptophyta; class Magnoliopsida; order Asparagales; family Amaryllidaceae; genus Allium; species Allium sativum. Next base: position 16,381,167 of record CM060922.1, on the reverse strand, counting down.
GAAAATCAAAACTGGCATAAATAAATAAACAGGCATAAGAACGATAAAATAAATCAAATCGGTATAAAATGATAGCATGAATCTGATGAACAACAAATAACAGATCTGATATGATTCAACTTAATCACAAGCATATACTAAGATCCAATTCACAACCCCATCATAACTACTTATTAGTTAATTAAATGCGAAAGTAACATAGACTCAAAGAGATTGGATCTAAAAGAAGATAATTAGGTGTTGCTGATGTAGATCTGTATGTAATCTTGAATTGTTGAAGAAGAAATCTAATTTTAATTTGAGTTAGAGCAGCAGCATGGCGTCGCCATTGTTGAAGGTGAGAAAAAGGGTGAAAATGGGGTCTTATTTATAGCCTTAGGCCAACGTATCGGGTCGAAATGGGCGTCTGCATACGAAAACTCAATTCTGCTCAGAAATAAGGGGGTCGACCCCTATGTCAACACCCCTTGGTGGGGTCGACACCCCTTGGGGGCTAGATACCATGTCGACACCCCTTAAGGGGGGTCGATACCTATATCGACACCCCTTAAGGGGTTCGACACCTGGGTCTACACCCTCAACCTACTTCTCCCGCCTCCTTTTATGAGTTTGAATTCAAATATTAATTATTATTTTATTAATTTAATTCTGTTTACTCTTCAAATCTTCTAAGCTGCATAAGTTCTTCATACGATGTTTGTTTTACGCAAACTAGGACTCTATCCGAAGAAGAATCCCGAGATGAACGCAACGGCACAACCTATTTTACATAATTCTTATTCTAAAAATTAAGTATTCTTTAATTAGTCGGCTTAGTGTTTTCTTAAAATTATGGGTTGTTGCAGGAACATTGAAACCTTTTTTAGCGCAATTTTTCACATGCCGTTTTGTTGGTCAAAAGGGGGCTGACCATGGTCGTAATTCGATTTACTATTTTTTGGAATATGATGCTCCATGCTATATTTATATTTCATACCAATAAATGGGTTTTCAAAAGACATACAATGCAATCTTGGATTTTCAAACAGATGTTGCACCTCAAGACTTCGATGTTGCACCCAGTAGACGTGGGTTGTTCGTCAACCATAACATTTTATCCATTTTGAGTTACTAGAACCATAACTTGTCAAAACTAAGCTCTCTCACAGATCTATAGGATTAATAGGTTCCACTCATCTCATTCTAGTACAGTAACCAAGAAATTCGATCTTATTGACTTTTGGGAACATCGAAAGCTTTTTCAGCTAAATTTTTCACATGTCGTATTGTTGGTCAAAGGAGAGATGACGATGGTTGGAATAAGATTTACTTTTTTTTGGAATATGACGCACAATGTTACATTTCTATTTCATCCCCATAAACGAGTTTTCAAAATTCAAACGTGCAATTTTGGATTTTGAAGCAAATGTTGCACCTCATGAATTTGATATTGCACCGAATAAACATGGGTTGTTCCGTCAACCATAATTTTCTATCCATTTTGAGTTACTAGAACCATTACCAATCAAAAAAAAGCTCTCTCATAGATCTATAGGACTAACTGGTTCAACCCATCTCATCTTAGTTGCTCAATTTTTCACATGTTGTTTTGTTGGTTAAAGGAGGGTTGACCATGGTCGAAATTGGATTTACTATTTTTTGGAATATGATGCGCCATGTTATATTTCTATTCCATCTCCATAAACCGGTTTTCAAAAGTCATACAATGCAATCTTGGATTTTCAAACAGATGTTGCACCTCAAGACTTTGATGTTGCATCCAACGGACGTAGGTTGTTCCGTCAACCATAACTTTTTATCCATTTTGAGTTACTAGAACCGGAACCAGTCAAAACAAAGCTCTCTCAAAGATTTATAGGACTAACAGGTTCCACCCATCTCACCTTAGTTTAGTAACCAAGAAATTCAATCTTAATGACTTTTGGGAACACCGAATGCTTTTTTAGCTCTATTTTCCACATGCTATTTTGTTGGTCAGAGGGGAGTTGACGGTGGTAGGAATTCAATTTAATATCTTTTGGAATATGATGCGCTATGTTATATTTCTATTTCATCCCCATAAACGGGTTTTCAAAAGACATACAGTGCAATTTTGAATATTCAAACATTTGTTGCACCTCAAGACTTTGATGTTGGGACCCAACGAACGTGGGTTATTCCGTCAACCATAACTTTTTATCAATTTTGAGTTACTAGAACCATAACTAGTGAAAACGAAGCTCTCTCGTAGATCTGTAGGATTAACAGGTTCCACCCATCTCATCTTAGTTCAGTAACCAAAAAATTCAATCTTAATGACTTTTGGGAACGTCGAAAGCTTTTTTAGCTCAGATTTTCTCATGCCATTTTGTTGGTCAAAGCTGGTTGACCGTGGTCGGAATTCGATTTACTATTTTCTGGAATATGATGCACTATGTTATATTTCTATTTCATCCCCATAAATGGGTTTTCAAAAGTCATACATTGTAATTTTGGTTTTTCATTCAGATGTTGCACCTAGAGACTTCGATGTTGCAACCAACGGACGTGGGTTGTTCCGTCAACCATAACTTCTTATCCATTTTGAGTTACTAGAACTATAACTAGTCAAAACAAAGCTCTATCGCAAATTTATAGGACTAACAGGTCCTGCCCATCTCATTTTAGTTCAATTACCAAGAAATTCAATCTAAATGACTTTTGGGAACATCGAAAGCTTTTTAAGCTTAAACTTTCCACATGGCGTTCTGTTGGTCAAAGGAGGGTTGACCATGGTCGGAATTCGATTTACTATTTTATGAATATGGTGCACCATGTTATATTTCTATTTGTTCCCCATAGATGATTTTTCAAAATTCATACAGTGAAATTTTGGATTTCCAAACAGACGTTGCACCACAAGATTTTGATGTTGCACCCAATTAACATGGATTGTTCCGTCAACCATAACTTTTTATCCATTTTGAGTTACTAGAACCATAACCAGTCAAAACGAAGCTCTCTCATGGGTCTATAGGACTAATAGGTTCCACCCATCTCATCTTAGTCCAGTAACCAAGAAATTCAATATTAATGAGTTCAGGGAACATCGAAAGATTTTTTAGCTCAATTTTTCACATGCCGTTTTGTTGGTCAAATAGGGTTGGCCGTGGTCAGAATTTGATTTACTATTTTTTGGAATATGATGCAGCATGCTATATTTCTAATTCTTCCCCGTAAATGAGTTTTCAAAAGTCGTACAGTGTAATTTTGGTTTTTCAAACAAATTTTGCACCTCAAGACTTCGATGTTGCACCCAATGGACGTGGATTGTTCCGTCAACCATAACTTTTTATCCATTTTGAGTTAATAGAACCATAACCAGTCGAAATGAAGCTCTCTCATAGATCTATAGGACAAACTTGGTCCACCCATTTCATCTAAGTTAAATAACCAAGAAATTCAATCTTAATGACGTTTGGGAACATCGAGAGCTTTTTTAGCTCAATTTTTCACATGTCGTTTGTTGGTCAAAGGAGGTTGACGGTTGTGGGAATTCGATTTATTATTTTCTAGAATATGATGCACCATGCTATATCTATTTCATACCCGTAAACGGGTTTTCAAAAGTCATATTGTACAATTTTGGTTTTTCAAACTGATGTTGCACCTCAAGATTTCGATGTTGCACCCAACGGATGTGGGTTGTTCCATCAACCATATCATTTTATCCATTTCGAGTTACTAGAACCATAACCGGCCAAAACGAAGCTCTCTTATAGATCTATAGGACTAACAGGTTCCACTCTCTCATCTTAGTTCAGTAACCAAGAAATTCCATCTGAATGACTTTTGGGAATAGCGAAAGCTTTTTAAGCTCAATTTTTCACATGCCTTTTTTTTGGTCAAAGTGAGGTTGACCATGGTCGGAATTCGATTTACGATTTTTTGGAATATTATGCAGCATGTTATATTTCTATTTCATCCCTATAAATGGGTTTTCAAAAGTCACACAGTGAAATTTTGGATTTTCAAATAGATGTTGCACCTCAAGACTCTGATGTTGCACCCAACAGACATGGGTTCATCCGTCAACCATAACTGTATTTTGTGTTACTAAAACCTTAACTAGTCAAAACGAAGCTCTCTTATAAATCTATAGGACTAAATAGTTACACCCATATCATCTTAGTTCAGTAACCAAGAAATTCAATCTTAATGACTTTTGGGAACATCGAAAGTTTTTTTAGCTCAATTTTTCTCATGCCGTTTTGTTGGTCAAAGGGGGTTGACCGTGTTCGGAATTCGACTTACATTTTCAAATAGATGTTGCACCTCATGACTTCGATGTTGCACCCAACGGATGTGGGTTGTTCCGTCAACCATAACTTTTTATCCATTTTGAGTTACTAGAACTGTATTTAGTCGAAACGAAGCTCGGTCACATATCTATAGGATTAACAGGTCCCGCCCATCTATTTTTTAGTTCAATAACAAGAAATTCAAACTTAATGACTTTCGGGAACATCGAAACCTTTTTTAGCTCAATTTGTCATATGTCGTTTTTTAGGTCAAAGGAGGGTTGACCATGGTTGGAATTCAATTTACGATTTTTTTAGAATATGATGCACTGTGTTATATTTCTATTTCATCCCCATAAACGAGTTTTCAAAAGTCATACAAAGCAAATATGGTTTTTTAAACAGATGTTGCACCTCAAGACTTCGATGTTGCACCCAATAGACGCAGGTTGTTTTGTCAACCATAAATTTTTATCCATTTTGAGTTACTAGAACCATAACCAATCAAAATGAAGCTCTCTCATAGATCATTAGGACTAACAGGTTCCACCTATCTCATTTTAGTTCAGTAACCAAGAAATTCAATCTTAATGACTTTTGGGAACATCGAAAGCTTTTTTAGCTCAATTTTTAACATGTTTTGTTGTCAAAACGGGTTGACTGTGGTCGGAATTTGATTTACAATTTTTTGGAATATTATGCACCATGTTATATGTCAGTTTCATCCCCATAAATGAGTTTCAAAAGTCATACAGTGCAATTTAGGATTTTCAAATAGATGTTGCACCTCAAGACTTCGATGTTGTACACAATAGACGTTCGTTGTTCCGTCAACTATAACTTTTTATCTATTTTGAGTTACTAGAACCATAACCTGTCAAAACGAAGCTCTCCCATAGATCTATAGGACTAACAAGTTCAACCCATCTCATCTTAGTTCAGTAACCAAGAAATTCAACCTTAATTATTTTTGGGAATATCAAAAGCTTTTACAGCTCAATTTTTCACATGCCGTTTTGTTGGTCAAAGGGGGCTTGACGGTGGTCGGAATTTGATTTACTAATTTTTGGAATATGATGCACTATGTTATATTTCTATTTCATCCCAATAAACAGGTTTTCAAAAGTCATAAAGTGTAATTTTAGTTTTTCAAACAGATGTTGCACCTCAAGATTTTTATGTTGCATCCAATGGACATGGGTTATTCCGTCAACCGTAACTTTTTATCTATTTCGAGTTACTAGAATCGTAACCAGTCAAAACAAAGCTCTCTCATAGATCTATAGGACGAATAGGATCCACCCATCTCATCTTAGTTCAGTAACCAAGAAATTCAATCTTATTGACTTTTGGAAATATCGAAAGCTTTTTTAGCTCAAATTTCCACATGTCAATTTGTTGGTCAAAGGCGGGCTGACTATGGTCTGAATTCGATTTACTATTTTCTAGAATATGGCGCACTATGTTATATTTCTATTTCATCCCCATAATGGATGTTCAAAAGTCATACAGTGTAATTTTGTTTTTCAAATAGATGTTGCACCTCAAGACTTCGATGTTTCACCCAATATATGTCGGTTGTTCCGTCAACCATATTTCTTTATCCATTTTGAGTTACTAGAACCATAAACAATCAAGACAAAGCTCTCTCATAGATCTGTCAGACTAACATGTTCCACCCATCTCATCTTAGTTCAGCAACCAAGAAAATCAATCTTAATGACTTTTGGGAACATCGAATGCTTTTTAGCTCAATTTTTCACATGTCGTTTTGTTGGTCAACGGAGGGTTGACCCTCGGTCGGAATTCGATTTACTATTTTTTGGTATATGAAGCACCTTGTTATATTCCTATTTCATCCCCATAAACGAGTTTTCAAAATTCATATAGTGCAATTTGTGTTTTTCAAACAGATGTTGCACCTCAAGACTTCGATGCAGCACCCAATAGAAGTGGGTAGTTCCGTCAACCATACATTTTTGTCCATTTTGAGTTACTAGTACAATAACCAGTCAAAACAAAGCTCTCTCACAGATCTATAGGACTAATAGGTTCCACCCATCTCATTTTCGTCCAGTTTCCAAGAAACAATATTAATGACTTTAGGGAACATCAAAAGCTTTTTTAGCTCAATTTTTCACATGCCTTTTGGTTAGTTAAAGTGGGGTTGACTGTAGCTAGAATTCGATTTGCTATTTTTTGAAATATGATGCACCAAGCTATATTTCTATTTCATACACATAAAAGGGTTTTCAAAAGTCATATAGTGCAATTTTGGATATTCAAACAGATGTTGCACCTCAGGTCTTCGATGTTGCATCCAATAAACATGGGTTGTTCCGTAACTTTTTATCTATTTTGAGTTACTAGAACCAAAACCAGGTAAAACGAAGCTCTCTCATAGATCTATAGGACTAATAGGTTCGACCCATCTCATCTTCGTTCAGTAAACAAGAAATTCAATCTTAATGACTTTTGGGAACATCGAAAGCTTTTTTAGCATGATTTTTTACATGTCGTTTTGTTGGTCAAAGTGGCGTTGACTGTGGCCGGAATTCGATTTACTATTTTTTTGAATACGATGCACCATGTTATATTTCTATTTAATCCACATAAATTGGTATTCAAAAGTCATACAGTGCAATCTTGGATTTTCAAATAGATGTTGCACCTCAAGACTTTGATGTTGCACCCAACGGACGTGGGTTATTCCGTCAACTATAACTTTTTATCCATTTAGTGCTACTAGAGTCATAACCAATCAAAACGAAGATCTCCCATAGATCTATAGGACTAACTAATTCCACCATCTCATCTTAATTCAGTTATCAAGAAATTCCATCTTGATGACTTTTGGGAACATCAAAAGCTTTTTTAGCTCAATTTTTCATATGCCGTTTTGTTATTCAAATGGGTTTTAACCGTGGTCGGAATTCGATTTACTATGTTCTGGAATATGATGCACCATGCTATATTTCTATTTCATACCCATAAATGAGTTTTCAAAAGTCATACAGTGTAATCTTGGATTTTCCGAACAGATATTGCACCTCAAGACTTCGATGTTGCATCCAACGGACATGGGTTATTCCATCAGTCATAACTTTTTACCCATTTAGAGGTACTAGAACCAAAACCATTCAAAACGAATATCTTAGCTAAGTAACCAAAACTTCAATCTTAGCTAAGTAATCAAACTTTTGGGAACATCGAAAGCTTTTTTATCTCAATTTTAATGACTTTTGGGAACTTCAATCTTAGGACCCAACAGACATAGTCGGAAGTCGTTTCACCTATCGCAACTTAGCTAAGTAATCAAAACTTCAATCATAACGACTTTAAGGAACATCGAAAGCTTTTTTATCACAATTTTTCACATGTCGTTTTGTTGGTCAAAGGGGGGGTTGACAGCAGTCGGAATTCGATTTACTATTTTTTGGAATATGATGCACCATGCTACTGCATCCCCATAAACGGGTTTTCAAACGTCACACAGTACAATCTTGGATTCTCAAACTGATGTTGCACTTCAAGAATTCGATATTGCATCCAACAGACGTGGGTTGTTCCGTCAACCATAACTTTTTATCCATTTTGAGTTACTAGAACCATAACCAGTCAAAACGAAGCTCTCCCATAGATCTATAGGACTAACAGGTTCCACCCATCTCATCTTAGTTTAGTAACCAGGAAATTCAATCTTAATGAATTTTAGGAACATTGAAAGCTTTTTTAACTCAAAATTTCACATGCAGTTTTGTTGGCCAAAGGGGGGTTGACCTTCGTCAGAATTCGATTTACTATTTTTTGGAATATGAAGCACCTTATTATATTTCTATTTCATCCCCATAAACGAATTTTCAAAAGTCATACAATGCAATTTTGGATTTTCAAAAAGGTGTTGTGCCTCAAGACTTCGATGTTGCACCCAGTAGACGTGGGTTGTTCCATCAACCATAATTTTTTATCCATTTTGAGTTACTAGAACCACAACTAGTCAAACGAAGCTCTCTCATAGATCTACAGGACTAACAGGTTTTACCCATCTCATTTTACTTCTGTAACCAAGAAATTCAATCTTAATGAGTTTTGGGAACATTGAAAGCTTTTTTAGCTCAATTTTTCACATGCCTTTTTGTTGGTCAAAGGGTGGTTGACCGCGGTCGGAATTCGATTTACTATTTTCTGGAATATGATGCACCATGCTATATTTCTATTTCATACCCATAAACGGGTTTTCAAAAGTCATACAGTGTAATCTTAATTTTCAAATAGATGTTGTGCCTCAAGACTTCGATGTTGCACCCAACGAACATGGGTCGTTCCGCCAACCATAACTTTTTATCCATTTAGAGGTCCTAGAACCATAACCAATCAAAACAAAGCTCTCCCATATATCTACAGGACTAACAGGTTCCACCCATCTCATCTTAGTTCAGTAACCAAGAATTTCAATCTTAATGACTTTTGGGAATCTCGAAAGCTTTTTTAGCTCAATTTTTCACATGCCGTTTTGTTAGTTAAAGGGGAGTTAATCGTGGTCGAAATTCGATTTACTATTTTTTGTAATATGATGCACCATGTTGTATTTCTATTCCATAGCCATAAATGGGTTTTCAAAAGACATACAAGGCAATATTGTATTTTCAAACAGATGTTGCACCTTAAGACTTCGATGTTGCACCCGACGGACATGGGCTGTTCCGTCAACCATAACTTTTTGTCCGTTTAAAGTTACTAGAAACATAACCAGTTAAAACGAAGCTCTCTCATTGATTTATGGGACTAACAGGTTCCACCCATCTCATCTTAACTCAGTAACGAAGAAATTCAATTTTATTGACTTTTGGGAATATCGAAAGCTTTTTTTGCTCAATTTTTCACATGTCGTTTTGTTGGTTAAAGGGGGGTTCATCAAGGTCGAAATTCGATTTACTATTTTCTGGAATATGATGCACCATGTTGTATTTCTATTCCATAGCCATAAACGGATTTTCAAAAGTCATACAAGGCAATCTTGTATTTTTAAACAGATGTTGCACCTCAAAACTACAATGTTGCACCCAATGGACATGTGTTGTTCCATCAACCATAACTTTTTATCCATTTAGATGTACTATAACCATAACCAGTCAAAACGAAGCTCTCTCATAGATCTATAGGATTAACAGGTTCCACCCATCTCATCTTAGTTCAATAACCAAAAATTCAGTCTTAATGACTTTTGGGAACATCGAAAGCTTTTTTAGCTCAATTTTTCACATGCCATTTTGTTGGTCAAAGGGGGGTTGACCGTGGTCGGATTTCAATTTACAATTTTTTAGAACATTATGCACCATGTTATATTTCTATTTCATCCCCATAAACGAGTTTCCAAAAGCCATATAGAAATTTTGGAATTTCAAACAGATGTTGCACCTCAAGACTTCGATGTTGCACCCAATAGACGTGGGTTATTCCATCAACCCTAACTTTTTATCCATTTTGAGTTACTAGAACTCGTCAAAACGATACTTTCACATATATCTATAGGACTAACAGATTCCACTCATCTCATCTAAGTTCAGTAACCAAGAAATTCAATCTTAGTGACTTTTGGGAACATCGAAAGCTAATTTAGCTCAATTTTTCACATGCCGTTTTGTTGGTCAATGAGGGTTGACCGTGGTCGGAATTCGATTTGCTATTTTCTGGAATACGATGCACCATGTTATATTTCTATTTCATACCTATAAACGGGTTTCTAAAAGTCATACAGTAATTTTTGATTTTTCAAACAGATGTTGCGTCTCAAGACTTCGATGTTGCACCCAACGGACGTAGGTGATTCCGTCGACTATAACTTTTTATCCATTTAGAGGTACTAGAACCATAACTAGTTAAAACGAAGCTCTCTTATAAATCTATAGGCCTAACAGGTTCCAACTGTCTCATCTTAGTTTAGCAACCAAAAATTCAATCTTAATGACTTTTGGGAACATCGAAAGCATTTTTAACTCAAATTTTCACATGTTTTTGTTAGTCAAAGGGGGTTGATCGTGGTCGGAATTCGATTTATTATTTTTTAGAATATGATGCTTCATGTTATATTTCTATTTCATCCACAAAAATGGGTATTCAAAAGTCATAACGTGCAATTTTGGTTTTTCAAATAGATGCTCCTCAAGACTTTGTTGTTGCACCCAGTAGACGTGGGTTGTTCCGTCAACCATAACTTTTTATCCATTTTGAGTTACTAGAACCATAACTAGTCAAAACGAAGCTCTCTTATAGATCCATAGGACTACCAAGTTCCACCCATCTCATCTTAGTTTAGTAACCAAAAATTCAATCTTAATGGCTATTGGGAACATCGAAAACTTTTTTAGCTCAATTTTTCACATGAGTTTGTTAGTCAAAGGGGGGTAGATCGTGGTCAGAATTCGATTTACTATTTTTTGGAATACGATGCACCATGTTATATTTCTATTTGATCCACATAAATGGCATTCAAAAGTCATACATTGCAATCTTGGATTTTCAAATAGATGTTGCACCTCAAGACTTCGATGTTGCACCCAACGGACGTGGGTTATTCCGTCAACCATAACTTTTTATCCATTTAGTGTTACTAGATTCATAACCAGTCAAAACAAAGATCTCCCATAGATCTATAGGACTAACTAAATCCACCCATCTCATCTTAATTCAATAATCAAGAAATTCCATCTTAATGACTTTTGGGAACATCGAAAACTTTTCTAGCTCAATTTTTCACATGGCGTTTTGTTAGTCAAAAGGGGGTTTCACGGTGGTCAAAATTCGATTTACTATTTTCTGGAATATGATGCAAAATGCTATATTTCTGTTTCATACCCATAAACGGGTTTTCAAAAGTCAAATAGTGCAATCTTGGATTTTCATATAGATGTTGGACCTCAAGAATTCAATGTTGCACCCAACAGACGTGGGTTGTTCTGGTAACCACAATTTTTTATCCTTTTGGAGGTACTAGAACCATAACCAATCAAACAAAGCTCGCTTATAGATCTATAGGACTAAAAGGTTTCACCCATCTCATCTTAGTTCAATAACCAAGAAATTCAATCTTAATGACTTTTGGGAACATCGAAGGCTTTTTTAGCTCAATTTATCACATGTCGTTTTGTTGATCAATGGGGGGTTGACCGTCGTCGGAATTCGAAAAATGATGCACCATGCTATATTTCTATTTCATACCCATAAACGAGTTTTCAAAAGTCATACAGTGTAGTTTTGGATTTTCAAACAGATGTTTCACCTCAGGACTTCGATGTTGCACCCAATAGATGTGGGTTGTTCCGTTAACCATAACTTTTTATCCGTATTGAGTTACTAGAAACATAACTAGTCAAAACAAAGCTCTCTCATAGATCTATAGGACTAATCGGCTGCACCTATCTCATCATAGTTTAGTAACAAGGAAATTCAGTCTTAATGATTTTCGGGAACATTGAAAACTTTTTTAGCTCAATTTTTCACATGTCGTTTTGTTGGTCAAAGGGCGGTTGACCGTGGTCGAAGTTCGATTTACTATTTTTTGAAATATGACATACTATGTTATATTTCTATTTCATCCGCGTAAATGGATTTTCAAAAGTCATGCAGTGTAATTTTGGTTTTTTAAACAAATGTCGCACCTCAAGACTTCGATGTTGCACCCAACGCATATGGGTTGTTCCATCAACCATAACTTTTTATTCATTTTGAGTTACTAGAACCATAACCAGTCAAAACGAAGCCCTCTCATAGTCCTATAAGACTAATTGATTCCACCGATCTCATCTTAGTTCAGTAACCAAGAAATTCAATTTTAATGACTTTTGTGAACATCAAAAGCTTTTTTAGCTTAATTTTTCACATGCCATTTTGTGGGACAATGGGGGTTGATCATTGTTGGAATTCGATTTACTATTTTTTGGAATTTGATGCACCGTGTTATATTTCTATTTCATCCACATAAATGGGTTTTCAAAAGTCATATAGTGCAATTTTGGTTTTTCAAATAGTTGTTTTGACTGGTTATGGTTCTAGTACCGCTAAACGGACAAAAAGTAATGGTTGACGGAACAACCCATGTCTGTTGGGTGCAACATCGAAGTCTTGAGTTGCAACATCGGTTTGAAAATACAAGATTGCATTGTATGAATTTTGAAAACCCGTTTATGGTTATGAAATAGAAATAAAGCATGGTGCATCATTTTCCAAAAAATAGTAAATCGAATTCCGATGACGGTCAACCCCCCTTTGACAAACAATATGGCATGTGAAAATTTATGCAAAAAAAGCTTACAAGATTCCCAAAAGCCATTAAGATTGAATTTCTTGGTTACTGAACTAAGATGAGATGGGTGAAATGTAACACCCACGTCCATTAATGTCACTCACAAAGGGAATGCATTAACTTCCATGGAGCGTATAAGAGTATAGCTCAGATAAATTACAAGAAAGATAAATAAACAGCGGATGATAAAATTTATTTCATAACAACATGGTCAAAAACAAGCTTACGTCAACTGTCTCCATAATACTTAAAACCATTACATCAGGATCATTGTCTTTTTCAAAAACTCCAAAATACATAAAGAAGCATAAACATAAATAAATAGCATAAATGCATTAATCCCCAATGAGCATAAGCAAAGCCATAATGTAGACAAGAGAGTCCAAAGCAATACATCTACTCTCTTCAAGCTTCAAGAAAGAAATATGCACTAAGCTGTAGTATTCCCTCCCTGTAAACCTGGGGGGAGGGGGAAGGAAAGAAGAGAGGCAAGAACAAAAAGGGTCAGACATAAAGTCTGGCGAGTCCAGTGACTTTAGCAATACAATATGTAAAGTAATAGGATAAGACATAAACTGGAGTTAAGATATGACTGTAACATAGATAAGACAAGGTAAATAAGATGGACAAGATATTACGATGATTACACTTCTAATTACTTAGATAATTCCCACACTGCACCACCTACTAAGGTACACCTCATTATTACTAGTCCCATACTAAAAGTAGATCCCTTCTTACTAATCGTCACCACACAACAATGATAGTAGTTTCGTGTACTCCTAGCTGCTATCATAGGTGCCGTCTTGCTCCTACCACCACTAGGGTACCCACCACCTACCCTTTCGATCGGCTCCCTAAACCTCGTAGATACCCATGCTGGCCCCACAGTAGGGTGTATCACTCCCTAAAGTGGCAACCCCCAACTAAAATGCACGGCTTATACCTACATGATGCAATAATGTCATACCTAGCAGCCTGGACCCATGCACGCACATGACCCCGCTGGACTTGCGTTGCCACCGCTACTCACTTTTGACCTCTTACAATCAAGCCCAGTAAGCGTGCCCCATCCTTGGCCTAGTATCGAGCCCACTTAGATACTCAAACGGGTTACTGGTTGAAAAGGATCCCCACTTGACACAAGCTTCCCACCTACGCTTGGTCCCCACTAGGATTTCCCACTTAACCCTCTTATTATTATTTCCATGTCTTACTACGGTTAAGTGCACATTAGTTATGTTTTACATGTCATTCCATATCACCCACTTAACCCTCTAACCATACCCATGTCACCCACATGTCTTATCATGGTTAAGTGTTTCTTAGTTCATTCATTATGCCGTAACGATGTAAGACCTCCCACATTAGACTGACACTTTGCGGCTGCTGGATATGCCGGGCGGTTCCAGGCAGACTTCTACCGCAAACCGAGTCTAACCTCGTGTCATAAACCGTTACGCCTCAAATTTCTGCCTTTGACCTCTCACATTAGATGTCCGTTTGTGGTTTCTGGATTTGTCGGGCGGTTCTGGGCAGACTTATACCACAAACGCGTCTAACCTCGTGCCTTAGGCGTTCATTAACTTTCATCTTTTACCCAACCCCAAATTTATGTCATGTGTTCCAAATTCACTTATAATCATTTTTATGCCTATTTCAAGTTACAATTAATTAACCAATTCCATAATTTCATATTAATCCATACCAAATTGCATATTATCCAATTCCAAAACATACCAATTTCATATGATTAAATATCCAATTATACCCAATTTCACGTATTCAATATTTTCCCAATCTTTTCCCCAACGTTCCCACGTATTCATTCGTATATTTTAACATAGGCTCGAAGTTAGTCTAGTTCCAAAAATAAAAAGGAATAGGGGTAGAGAAGAGAGAATCAAATCACAAAAATTGGAATAAAAGAGCATAATAAATCCAATAAACGTATGGACTGACATAGGGACATAAAAATAGATCCAATATGAACTGACATCAAAGAATAGATAATAGGCATGAACTGACATAGAAAATCAATTACAATAGGCATATGACATCCGAATTTAGATATAAGTCAAAAAGGTAAGAACTTGATGAGATTTAATAACAAGCATATTCATAAATCCACTTTACAACTTTTCCCAAATTACTTTTAAAACCAATTGTCTTGTAAAAATAACATGAGCTCACCTTGATAGGCTTAAGAAAAGATAAACGAATTGTTGTTGATGTAGAAACGCTGATTTGACATTGATTTGATGAAGAACTTGTCTCTAATTGAATTATTGATGAAGGACTTTGCTACTTTGAATTAGGTTTTAGAAGGTGACGGCTAGATTAGTTTAGGATTTGACAGCATGGAGGTGTCGTGAAGAATTATAATGAATTAGGGTTAGGTCTAGCCACTTATTTATAGGAGTTTTGGGTGATTTACGGCCTTTAGATCAACCCAGGAGAAACCAGAACCATACAACCCCTAAAAAAAGTCATCTAGAAAACACGTCATCCCTAACAGGCTTGGGCCGACATGGGGTCGACACCCCTAGGAGGGAAAATTCCCGCCTAGCTCGCTTCTGCCTTTTCGAAATGTTCTGAACTTAATTTCTAGGCTGGTTTAATTATTTTTAATTTAATTTAATTCTTCTTTACTTCTTAATCTTCCGAGGCCCATAACTTCCTTATCTATTGTCCGATTCATGCAAACTCAGACTCTATTCCAAGCAGAATTTCGAGATGAACGCAATGGCGCAACCCATTCCACTTAATTCCTCTTCTAAAAATTATGCGTTCGTAAGTTTGTTAATTTAATTATTTTTTAAAATTACGGGGTGTTACATTCTCCCCTACTTAAAGGATTTCATCCCCGAAATCTCCAAGTCAAGAAGAATGTTTATCCTACCATCTAATCATCCATCTACTCAACCATCAACCACGAGCATCCATTGTCCTTAAAAGATTTCTAATGCGTTTCATGAACATATGCATAGTGCGTGTATATGTTCTTACCCTAAATGCAAAATCAGGCGGTCTACTGATTCAGTCGACCTCCTTAATGCAAATAATGATAATGCCATGTATCCATCATGTATGCAAATGAGCCCTATACATATCATTTCTACATGCGTGCACAATTATTCATCCAAATTCAACATCCATATGATAAACACATTCAATATACATCCATTTATTTAATATGCACACTCATTAATATGCAAATATGAAAGTGATTGAGCCGATCTAGTGCCTAAAGTGTGTGCAAATGCATCCACGAGTAACCACTAGCAAACACTTACATCCACTTGCATCCATCAAACATAACATGTATCAAACTCATGTTTACAACCATAGGATTATCTTATATAAAGATCAAAAAATTTAATCGAGAGTACACACTAAAGATAGAACAAGTACAAACAAAGCGATAGAAGAAGGAGAAGTTAAAGAACATACCCTCAAAAAGGAAAGGGTGCAACGACGCATCTTCTCTTCTGTCTCCCAAGTAGCGTCTCCTTGATTATCTCCCCATTGCACTTTGACTAGCTTGACCTCTCGGTTCCGCAACTTCTTGACCTCCGATCGAAGAATGCATGTAGGAGCTCGTCGAATCGTGGCATCTCGTTCCACTTCCACCTCTCTAAGCAAGCTCGGCTCTACCACTTCTGCGGTATCATGTAAGCACTTCCTCAAATGTGAAACATGAAATACGTCATGTACAACACTAAGTCTCTCGGGTAACTCCACTATATACGTCATCTGTCTAATCCTCTCATTAATAGGAAACGGCCCTACAAACCTTGGTGCTAGCTTCCCGATGGACCCAAAGCGAACAACATTCCTCAATGGCGATACCTTGACAAAGACCATGTCCCCAACACTGAACTCAAGCTCGGTCCTTCTCCTATCAGCATATGACTTTTGCCTGTCTTGTGCCATCTTCATCCGCCTCTGAAACAAGTCAATCTTCTCTAAAGTTTCTCTAATCATATCGGGCCCAAGCAAGATCTTATCTGTAGATTCCCACCAACAAGTAGGTGAATGGCAAGGTCGTCCATAAAGAGCCTCAAAAGGTGTCATGCCAATGCTAGACTGAAAGATGTTATTGTATGCGAACTCCACTAATGGAAGATGTTCCTCCCATGTCCCTCTAAGGTCAAAGATGCATAACCTCAAAAGGTCTTCTAGAATCCGATTCACCCTCTCGGTTTGGCCATCCATCTGAGGATGATACGTGGTGCTCAAACATAGCCGAGTCCCTACCGCCTCTTGCAAGCTCTTCCAAAACTCACTAGTGAAAATGGGATCTCGATCGCTCACTATGCTAGAAGGTACCCATGCAAACAAACTATCTCTCGGACATAAACATAAGCTAACCATGGTTCGGTCCTCTTACTCTTCACGGGAATGAAATGGGAGCTCTTAGTAAGTCTATCTACCACTACCCAAATCACCGTATTACCCTTCCTCGATCTCGGCAGCCCATCAACAAAATCCATGGAGACACTCTCCCACTTCCACTGTGGAACCTCCAATGGGTGAAGCAACTCACCGGGCTTCTTTTGCTCCGCTTGACTTGTGGCACACTAAGCATCTAGCAACAAACTCGGCCGCATCCTTCTTCATTCCGGCCCAAAAGAAAACTCGCTTCATTTCCTTATACATCTTGTCACCGCCGAGATCTATGGTCATCTTAGAACGATGTGCATCATCAAGAATGGTCTTCCTCAAGCTCTCGTCTCGTGGTACACAAAGTCTACCGTCCCCACGCAACCACCACTTATCATCTAGGGTATACATACTAAGATGGCTCAAAGACTCCCCTCTTATGAGCTTTTCTACTATCTCAACCAACTTTGGTTCATCTCATTGTGCCTCTCCAATCCGTCCCAAAAGCGTAGGTCTCACCTCTGAGGATGCTAACAAACCGAGTACATAATCGATAGAGGGTTTAAAGTCAAAGGTAGATATGAGCTCTAAACTGCGCCATTCTACAAACAAAGGACTCAAAGTCAACCTCTTTCTACTCAAGGTATCTGCCACAACATTACCCTTGCCAAGGGTGTATGCTATCTTGAAATCGTAGGATGCTAAGAACTCCATCCATCTTTGCTGTCATAAGTTCAAATCTTTTTGAGAGAACAAGTACTTTAGTGACTTATGATCCGTGAGCAACTCGAACTTCTCACCAAGGAGGTAATGGTGCCAAGACTCAAGCGCAAAAACTATAGCGGCCAACTCTAGATCGTGTGTAGGGTAATTCTTCTCATGGACTCTCAACTGCCTTCCACCATAGCATATTACCCTCCTCTCTTGCATTAAAACTGCGCCAAGCCATGTCCCAAAAGCACCGGTATACAGTGTGAATAACTTACTCCCATCCGGCAAAACTAAAACTAGGTATGTAGTCAAAGCCCTCTTCAAACGTTGGAAAGCGTCATCACAGTCAACATCTCAAGAAAAAGTTAGGTTCTTCTTCATCAAGCGTGTAAGTGGGGATGATATCTTCGCAAAGTCCTTAACGAACTTCTTATAGTAGCCCGCCAACCCTAAGAAACTTCTCACTTCGGTTGCATTTTTAGGGACCTTCCAATCTTGGATGGCCACCACCTTCGCGGGATCCACAGCTATCCCTTCCTTAGAGACCACCTTCCCTAAGAATCTCACTTGCTTCTTCCAAAAATAGCATTTGGAAAGCTTATCTTTAAGTTGATGTGCTCGAAGGGTCTCTAACACTTCCCTAAGATGTAGGGCATGTTCTTCCTCGCTTTTAGAAAAGATCAAGATGTCATCCACAAAGACCACCACGAATTTATTGAGGAACTCCCTAAACACCCTACTCATCAAGTCAACAAAATGCGCGGGTGCATTTGTCAAACCAAAAGGCATGACAAGCTACTCGAAGAAACCGTCCCGAGTCCTAAAGGCAGTCTTGTCTATGCTATCCTCAGCCACCCTCAACTGATGAAAGCCTGTGGCCAAGTCCAACTTTGAGAAAACTGAAGCTCCAACCAACTGATCGGATATATCATCTATCATCGGCAGTGGGTGCCTATTCTTCTTCATGAGTTTATTTAGCTCCATATAGTCTACACACAATCTAAGTGAACCATCCGCCTTCATGGCAAAAACTACTGGAGCACCCCACTCTGAAATACTCCTTTTTATGAACCCCTTCTCAAACAACTCCCCTACTCGCTTATTGAGTTCCCTCCTCTCTCTAGGAGCCATGTGGCGCACTGGCAATGAAACTGGTTTTACATTATCTACAAGGTATATACGAAAGTCTATCTCGTGTTTTGGGGGTAGACCCCTCACCTCATCAAAGACATCAACATACTCACAGACTATATGAACAAAATGCAAATCATCGATGGATGTGTCAAGTGATTCTAGATAGCTAAGCATCACCGAACCTCTAGGGTCACAAGAAATATCAAGGGTCTTTCCACAACGAGTCAACAGTCTAACCACCCTTCTTTCACAGTCTGAGATGGCGCCATATCTGGCTAGCCAATCCATCCTTAGAATCAAACCATAGCCCATGAAACTAAGAACAAAGGCATTGCATTCAAACCCAACGCCCAAGATAGATACCCTCAAATCCCGACAAACCATAGATAAATGAGCCGAACCACTAACAGGATTTGAGATTACAATGGGATCCACAACTAGACTAGTATTTAGGTGCAACGTTTCAACTAACGATGCAGAAATAAACGAACGTGAAGCACCAGAATCAAACAATGTTCGAACTGGATTGTCAAATAGAAAAATCGAACTTTCGATATTAATATCTCTACCTCCTTCTTGTCCCGGAGCCATGAGAGCATGAACCCGCCCTCCCGAAGTAGACCCTATCCTCTGCCCTTGCCCTTGCTTCTTTGGGCAGTCCTTTACCATATGCCCCGCGTCACCACAATGATAACAAGCAAACTTCTTCTTCTTCCTATAGTCTTTCTTTAAATGGCCGCTTATCCCACAATTATGACACTTTCTCTTCTCTTTGCCATCTTTGCCTCCTTTCTTTTGTTGTTGTTGGGCTTTCTTTGGATCCACCTTCTTATCTTGTGGCTTAAATGTATTTGCACCATTCTCCTCTTCATGCATAAATGTCATGTCAACAAGCTTTTCGTACGTAGCCCCCATTGGAATGTGGGACATAGCTAAACAGTGGAGCGGTTCATTCAGGCCCTTTGCAAACCTCAAGGCCTTCTTATGAGGCGTGTTCACCAACTCTAGCCCAAACCTTGCCAATTGAATTTGTTCACATACTCCTTCACTGTCATGTTTCCTTGCTTCAATGCTAAGAACCTCTCCATGTACATACTCTCCCCTGCCTGAGAGAGAAACTTCAACTCAAACCTCTGCCTAAAATCCACCCACGTCTCTACAACGCGCTCTCCATTAGTTATCTCCTACCAAAACGAAGCCTCGTCTTTCATCAACCAAGCAGCCAATTGAACCTTCCTACGATCGTCCACCTCAAAAATACCGGACAAGTCCTCCACTTCCTTCAACCAATTCCTAGCCTCAACGAACGTCTCAGGCCCACTAAATGGTTTTCCACCCATCGCACGAAAGTCCTTACATATTTTAGAGAAAGCATCTACACGCAGAGGAACGATTGCAGCTGGGGGAGGCGGAGGAGGAACGTTGGCTGGGCTTATGGCAGTGGCCCCAGCCTCGAGATGTCGTCTGAACCAAGTAGGTATAGGCACACCTCTGGTACTTCGGGTTCCCCAGAAATGCCGAAAAGAAAAAGGAAGAGATTCAAAACAAACGAAGCGAAAGAAAGATGTATGGATTTTGGGGATTATGCTTTTCATAATAAACTTTTCTCTTGAAAATAGCTTCTTTAAAATCAAGTTTTTGAAAATACTTTTTAAGAAAATAAGCTTTTGAAAACATTTTTCAAAACTTTTTATCTGTTCTAGTAACCTTAGCTCTGATACCACGTGTAACACCCCACGTCCATTACTGTCACTCACAAAGGGAATGCATTAACTTCCATGGAGCGTTATAAGAGTATAGAACAGATAAATTACAAGAAAGATAAATAAACAACGGAAGACCAAATTTATTTCATAACAACATGGTCCAAAACAAGCTTACATCAACGCTCTACATAATACTTAAAACCATTACATCGGGATCATTGTCTTTTTCAAAAACTCCAAAATACATAAAGAAGCATAAACATAAATAAATAGCGTAAATGCATAAATTCCTAATGAGCATAAGCAAAGCCATAATGTAGACAAGAGAGTCCAAAGCAATACATCTACTCTCTTCAAGCTTCAAGAAAGAAATCAGCACTAAGCTGTAATATTCCCTCCCTGTAAACCTGAGGGGGGAGGAGGAAAGAAGAGAGGCGAAAACAAAAAGTGTCAGACATAAAATCTAGCGAGTCCAGTGATTTTAGCAATACAATAATTAAAGTAATAGGATAAGACATAAACTGGAATTAAGATATGACTGTAACATAGATAAGACAAGGTAAATAAGATGGACAAGATGTAACGATGATTGCGCTTCTAATTACTAAGATAATTCCTACACTGCACCACTTACTAAGCTACACCACATTATTACTAGTCCCATACTAAAAGTTGATCCCTTCTTACTAATCGTCACCACACAACAATGATAATAGTTTCGTTTACACCTAGCTGTTATCGTAGGTGCCGTCTTGCTCCTACCACCACTAGGGTACCCATTACCCTGCCCTTTCGATCGGCTCCCTAAACCTCGTAGATACCCGTGCGGGCCCCACAGTAGGGTGTATCACTCCCTAAAGTGGCAAACCCGATACCAGCTAAAATGCACGGCTTATACTTACACGATGCAACAACGTCTTACCTACCAGCCCGGACCCATGCACGCACATGACCCCGTTGGACTTGCGTTGCCACTGCTACTCACTTTTGACCTCTTACAATCAAGCCCTGTAAGCGTGCCCCATCCTAGGCCTAGTACCGAGCCCACTTAGATACTCAAACGGGTTACTGGTTGAAAAGGGACCCCACTTGACACAAGCTTCCCACCTACGCTTGGTCCCCACTAGGATTTCCCACTTAACCCTCTTATTATTATTTCCATGTCTTACACATGTCTTACTATGGTTAAGTGCACATTAGTTATGTTTTACATGTCATTCCATATCACCCATTTAACCCTCTAACCATACCCATGTCACCTACATGTCTTATCATGGTTAAGTGTTTCTTAGTTCATTCATTATGCCATAACGATGTAAGACCTTCCACATTAGACTGACACTTTGCGGCTTCTGGATATGCCGGGCGGTTCCGAGCAGACTTCTACTACAAACCGAGTCTACCCTCATGTCATAAACCGTTACGCCTCAAATTTCTGCCTTTTACCTCTCACATTAGACGTCCGTTTGTGGTTGCTGGATTTGTCGGGCGGTTTCGGACAGACTTATACCACAAACGCGTCTAACCTCGTGTCTTAGGCGTTCATTAAGTTTCATCTTTTACCCAAACCCCAAAATTTATGTCATGTGTTCCAAATTCACATATAATCATTTTTATACCTATTTCAAGTTACAATTAAATAACCAATTCCATAATTTCATATTAATCCATACCAAATTGCATATTATCCAATTTTATCCAATTCCAAAACATACCAAATTCATATGATTAAATATCCAATTATACCCAATTTCACATATTCAATATTTTCCCAATCTTTTCCCTAACGTTCCCACGTATTCATTCGTATATTTCAACATAGGCTCGAAGTTAGCCCAGTTCCAAAAATAAAAAGGAATAGGGGTAGAGGAGAAAATCAAATCACAAAAATTGGAAAAAAAAAAGAGCATAATAAATCCAATAAACATATGGACTGGCATAGGGACATAAAATTAGATCCAATATGAACTGACATCAAAGAATAGATAATAGGCATGAACTGACACAGAAAATCAATTACAATAGGCATATGACATCCGAATTTAGATATAAGTCAAAAAGGTAAGAACTTGATGAGATTTAATTACAAGCATATTCATAAACCCACTTTACAACTTTTCCCAAATTACTTTTAAAACCAATTGTCTTGTAAAAATAACATGAACTCCCCTTGATAGGCTTGAGAAAAGATAAACGAATTGTTGTTGATGTAGAAACGCTGATTTGACATTGATTTGATGAAGAACTTGTCTCTAATTGAATTATTGATGAAGGACTGTGCTACTTTGAATTAGGGTTTAGAGGTGATGGCTAGATTAGTTTAGGATTTGATAGCATGAAGGCGTCATGAAGAATTATAATGAATTAGGGTTAGATCTAGGCACTTATTTATAGGAGTTTTAGGTGTTTCAGGGCCTTTAGATCAACCTAGGAGCAAGCAGAACCGTACAGCCCCCAAAAGCACGTCATCTAGAAAACCCATCAGCCCTAACAGGCTTGGGCCGACATGGGGTTGACACCCCTATAGAGGGGTCGACTCCTGTGTCGACACCCCTATAGGGGTGTCGACTCCTGTGTCGACTCCCCTATAGGGGGGTCAACACCCCTGGGCGGGAAAATTCCCGCCCAGCCCGCTTCTGCCTTTTCGAAATGTTTTAAAATTAATTTCTAGGCTGGTTTAATTATTTTTAATTTAATTTAATTCTACTTTACTTCTTAATCTTCCGAGGCCCATAACTTCCTCATCCGATGTCCGATTCACGCAAACTCGGAATCTATTCCAAGTAGAATTCCGAGATGAACGAAATGGCGTAACCCATTTCACTTAATTTCTCTTCTAAAAATTAAGTGTTCTTAAGTTTGTTAATTTAATTATTTTTTATAATTATGAGGTGTTACATGAAACCTGTTAGTCCTATAGATCTATGAGAGAGCTTCGTTTTTGACTGGTTAAGGTTCTACAACCTCTAAATGGATAAAAAGTTACAGTTGACGGAACTACCTATGTCCGTTGGGTGCAACATCGAAGACTTGAGGCGCAACATCTATTTGAAAAATCTAAGATTACACTATATTACTTTTGAAAACCCGTTTATGGGGATGAAGTAGAAATATAACGAGATACATAATATTCAGAAAATAGCAAATCGAATTTCGACCATGGTTAACCCCCCTTTGTCCAACAAAACAACATGTGAAAAATTGAGCAAAAAAAGCTTTCGGTATTCCCAAAGGTCATTAAGATTGAATTTCTTTGTTATTGAATTAAGATGAGATAGTAGAACAAGTTAGTCCTATAGATCTATGAGAGAGCTTCGTTTTGACTCGTTATGGTTCTAGTAACTCAAAATGGATAAAAAGTTATGGTTGACAGAATAACCCACGTCCAATGGGTGCAACATCGAAGTCTTATGGTGCAACATCTATTTGAAAAACCAAAACTACAATGTACGACTTTTGAAAACCCATTTATGGGGATGAAATAGAAATATAACATAGTGCAACATATTCTGAAAAATAGTAAATCAAATTCCGACCACGGCCAACCCCCCTTGACCAACAAAACGGTAAGTGAAAAATTGAGCTACAAAAGCTTTTTATGTTCCCAAAAGTCATTAAAATTGAATTTCTTGCTTACTGAACTAAGATGAGGTAGGTGGACCTGTGAATCCTATAGATCTATAAGAGATTTTCGTTTGGACTTGTTATGGTTCTAATACCTCCAAATAGATAAAAAGTTATGGTTGACGGTAAACCTACACCCGTTGGGTGCAACTTCGAAGTCTTGCGGTGCAACATCTGCTTGAAAAACCAAAATTTCACTATATCACTTTTGAAAACTCGTTTATGGGTATGAAATAGAAATATAACATGGTGGATAATATTCCAAAAAATAGTAAATCGAATTCCGACCACCATCAACCCCCATTGACTAACAGAACGGTATGAGAAAAATTAAGGTAAAAAAGCTTTTGATGTTCGCAGTAGTAATTAAGATTGAATTTCTTGGTTACTGAACTAAGATGAGATGGGCGGAACCAGTTAGTCCTATGGATCTATGAGAGAGCTTCGTTTTGACTAGTCATGGTTCTAGTACCTCTAAATGGATAAAAAGATATGGTTGACGGAACAACTCACGTCCGTTGGGTGCAACATCGAAGTCTTGAGGTGCAACATCTGTTTGATAAACCAAAATTACACTGTATGACTTTTGAAAACCCATTTATGCGGAAGAAATAGAAATGTAACATAGTGAATCATATTCCAAAAAATACTAAATCGAATTCCGACCACGGTCAACCCCCCTTGACCGACAAAACGACATGTGAAAAAATGAGCAAAAAAATCATTCGATGTTCCCGAAAGTTATAAAGGTTGAATTTCTTGGTTACTGAACTAAGATGAGATAGGTGCAGCCGATTAGTCCAATAGATCTATGAAAGAGCTTCGTTTTGAATAGTCATGGTTCTAGTAACTCAAAATGGATAAAAAGTTAAGGTTAACGGAACACCCTACGTCTGTTGGGTGCAATATTGAAGTTTTGAGGTGAAACAACTGTTTGAAAATCCAAAATTGCACTGTATGACTTTTGAAAACTCGTTTATGGGTATGAAATAGAAATATAGCATGGTGCATCATATTCCAAAAAATAGTAAATCGAATTCCAACCACGGTCAACCCCCCTCTGATCAACAAAACGACATGTGAAAAATTGAGCTAAAAAAGCTTTCGATGTTCCCAATAGTCATTACGATTGAATTTCTTGGTTATTGAACTAAGATGAGTTAGATGGAACCTTTTGGTTTTATAGATCTATAAGAGAGCTTTGTTTTGACTGGTTATGGTTCTGGTACCTCTAAACGGATAAAAAGTTATGGTTGACGGAACAACCTATGTCCGTTAGGCGCAACATCGAAATCTTGAGGTGCAACATCTGTTTGAAAATCAAAGAGTGCACTGTTTGACTTTTGAAACCCCATCTATGGGTATGAAATTGAAATATAACATTGTGCATCATATTCTAGCAAATAGTAAATCGAATTACGACCACCGTTAACCCCCTTTTGACCAACAAAACGCCATGTGAAAATTTGAGCTAAAAAAGCTTTCGATGTTCCCAGAAGTCATTAAGATTGAATTTCTTGTTTACTGAATTAAAATGAGATGGGTAGAACCAGTTAGTCATATAGATTTGTGAGAGATCTACGTTGGTTATGGTTCAAATAACTCAAAATGGATAAAAAGTTATGGTTGATGGAACAACCCATGTCCGTTAGGTGCAACATCGAAGTCTTGAGGTACAATATTTGTTTGAAAACCAAAAATTGCACTGTATGACTTTCGAAAACTCGTTTATGGAGACGAAATAGAAATATAACATGGTGCATCATATTCCAGATATAGTAAATCAAATTCCGACCATGGTCAACCCCCCATTGACCAACAAAACGACATGTGAAAAATTGAGCTAAAAAAGCATTCGATGCTCCCAATAGTTATTAAGATTGAATTTCCTAGTTACTAAACTAAGATGAGATGGGTGGAACCAGTTAGTACTAAAGATCTATGTGAGTGCTTTATTTTGACTGATTATGGTTCTAGTAACTCAAAATGATTAAAAGTTATGGTTGATGGAACAACCCACGTCTATTGGGTGCAACATCTGGTTGAAAACCCTAAATTACACTGTATGACTTTTGAAAACTCGTTTATGGGGATGAAGTAGAAATATAACACGGTGCATAATATTCCAGAAAATAGTAAATTGAATTTCGACCATGGTCAACCCCCCTTTAACCAACAAAATGGCATGTGAAATATTAAGCTAAAAAAAGCTTTTATTGTTCCCAAAAGTCATTAAGATTGAATTTCTTGGTTACTGAACTAAGATGAGATGGGTGGAACCTGTTATTCCTATAGATCTATGAGAGAGCTTCATTTTGACTAGTTGTAGTTCTGGTAACTCAAAATGGATAAAAAGTTATGGTTGACGGAACAACCCATGTCTGTTAGTTCATGGTCATTAAGATTGAATTTCTTGGTTATTAAACTAAGATGAGATCAGTGGAACAAGTTAGTCCTATAGATCTATGAGAGGGCTTTGTTTTGACTTGTTATGGTTCAAGTAACTCAAAATGGATAAAAAGTTATGGTTCGTGGTACAACCCACGTCGACTGGGTGCAACACGAAGTCTTAAGGAGCAACTTCTGCTTGAAAATGCAAAATTTCACTGTATGACTTTTGAAAACCAGCTTGTGGGTATGAAACAGAAATACATCTTGGTGCGTCATATTCTACAAAATAGTAAATTGAATTATGACCACCATCAACCCCCCTTTGGCTAACAACACAGCATGTGAAAAATTGAGCTAAAAATGTTTTCGATGTTCCTGAAAGTCACTAAGATTGAATTTCTTGGATACTGAACTACGATGAGATCGGTTGAACCAGTTTGTCCTATAGATCTATGAGAAAGCTTCGTTTTGACTAGTCATGGTTCTAGTAACTCAAAATGGATAAAAAGTTATGGTTGATGGAACAACCCACGTCTATTGCGTACAACATCTGGTTGAAAAACCAAAACTACGCCGTATGACTTTTGAAAACTCATTTATGAGGATGAATTTGAAATGTAACACGGTGCATAATATTCTAGAAAATAGTAAATCGAATTCTGGCCACATTCAACCCCCCTTTGACCAACAAAACGACATAAGAAAAATTGAGCTAAAAATGATTTCGATGTTCCCAAAAGTCATTAAGATTTAATTTCTTTGTTACTAAACTAAGATGAGATGGGTCGAACTAGTTAATCCTATAGATCTATGAGAGAGCTTCGTTTTGACTGGTTATGGTTCTACTAACTCAAAATGGATAAAAAGTTGTGGTTGACGGAGCAACCCATGTCTGTTGAGTGCAACATCTGTTTGAAAAACCAAAATTGCAATGTATAACTTTCGAGAAATCGTTTATGGGGATGAAATAGAAATATAACATGGTTCATCATATTCAAGAAAATAGTAAATCAAATTCCCACCACGGTCAACCCTATTTGACCAACAAAACGGCATGTCAAAAATTGAGCTAAAAAAGCTTTCGATGTTCCTTAAAGTCATTATGATTGAATTTCTTGGTCACTGAACTAAGATGAGATGGGTGGAACCAGTTAGTCCTATAAATCTATGAGAGAGCCTCATTTTGATGGGTTATGGTTCTAGTAACTTAAAATGGATAAAAAGTTATGGTTGACGGAACAACCCACGTCTACTGGGTGCAACATCGAAGTCTTGAGGTCCAATATCTGTTTGAAAATCCAAAATTACACTGCATGACTTTTGAAAACTCATTTATGGGTATGAAATAGAAATATAGCATGGTGCATCATATTCTGAAAAATAGTAAATCGAATTCCGACTACAGTCAACCCCCCCCCCTTTGATTAATAAAACGGCATGTGAAAAATTGAGCTAAAAAAGCTTTCGATGTTCCCAAAATTAATTAAGATTGAATTTCTTGGTTACTAAACTAAGATGAGATGGATGGATCCTTTTAGTCCTATAGATCTATAAGTGAGCTTCGTTTTGAATGGTTATTGTTCTAGTGCCCCTAAATGGATAAAAAGTTATAGTTGACGAAACAACCCTCATCCGTTGGGTGCAACATCGAAGTCTTGAGGGGCAACATCTGTTTGAAAATCCCAGATTGCACTGTATGACTTTTGGAAACCAATTAATGGGTATGAAATAGAAATATAGCACATCATATTTCAGAAAATAGTAAATTGAATTCCGACCACCGTGAATCCCCCTTTGACCAACAAAACGCCATGTGAAAAATTGAGCTAAAAAAGCTTCTGATGTTCCAAAAAGTCATTAAGATTGAATTTCTTGGTTACCGTACTAAGATGAGATGGGTGGAACCTATTAGTTCTATAGATCTATGAGAGATCTTCGTTGGTTATGGGTCTAGTAACTCAAAATGGATAAAATGGTTATGGCTAACGGAACAATGCACATCTATTAGGTGCAACATCGAAGTTTTGAGGTGCAACATCTGTTTGAAAATCCAAAATTGCACTGCATGACTTTCAAAAACTTATTTACGGGTTCGAAATATAAATATAACATAGCGCATCATATTCTAGAAAATAGTAAATCGAATTCCGACCACGGTCAACCCCCCTTTAACTAGCAAAATGGCATGTGAAAAATTGAGCTAAAAAAGCTTTCGATGTTCCCGATTGTCATTATGCTTGAATTTGTTGGTTTCTAAACTAAGATGAGATAGGTGAAACCAGTTAGTCCTAAGATCGATGAGAGAGCCTCGGTTTGACTGGTTATGGTCCTAGCAACTCAAAATGGATAAAAAAGTTGTGGCTGATGGAACAACCCACGTCTATTGGGTGCAACATTTGGTTGAAAAACCAAAGTTACACTGTATGAATTTTGAAAACTCGTTTATGGGGATAAAATAGAAATATAACATAGTGAATAATATTCCAGAAAATTTTAAATCGAATTCCGACTACGGCCAACCCCCTTTGGCCCACAAAACGGCAGGTGAAAAATTGAGCAAAAAAGCTTTCGATGTTCACAAAAGTCATTTAGATTGTATTTCTTGGTTATAGGACTAAGATGATATCGGTGGAACCAGTTAGTCCTATGGATCTATGAGAGGACTTCATTTTGACTGGTTATGGTTCTAGTAACTCAAAATGGATAAAAAGTTATGGTTGACGGAATAACCCACGTCCGTTGGGTGCAACATTGAAGTCTTGAGGTGCGACATCTGTTTGAAAATACAAAATTGCACTATTTGACTTTCGATAACTTGTTTACGGGGATGAAATAGAAATATAACATAGTGCATCATATTCCAGAAAATATTAAATCAAATTCCGACCACGGTCCACCTTACTATGACCAACAAAACGGAATGTGAAAAATTGGGCTAAAAAAGCTTTTGATGTTCCCGAAAGTCATTAAGATTGAATTTCGTGGTCACTGAATTGAGATGCGATGGGTGGAAATTGTTAGTCCTATAGATCTTTGAGAGTCCTTCTTTTTGACTAGTTATGATTCTAGTAACTCAAAATGGATAATATGTTATGGTTACCGGAATAACCCACATCCGTTGGATGCAACATCGAAGTCTTGAGGTGCAACATCTGTTTGAAAAACCAAAATTGCACGGTATGACTTTTGCAAACTCATTTATGGGGATGAAATAAAAATATAGCATGGTGCGTCATACTCCAGAAAATAATAAATCGAATTCCGACCACCATCAACCCCCTTTTGACCAACAAAATGACATGTGAAAAATTGAGCTAAAAAAGCTTTCGATGTTCCCAAAAGTCATTAAGATTGATTTTCTTGGTTACTTCAAAAAAATGGAAAATCTAATTCTGACCACGGTCAACTCCCCTTTAACCAACCAAACGGCATGTGAAAAATTGAGCTAAAAAAGCTTTCAATGTTTTCAAAAATCATTTAGATTGAATTTCTTGGCTACTTAACTAAGATGAGATGGGTGGAATCTGTTAGTCCTTTAGATCTATGAGAGAGCTTCATTTTGACTGGTTATGGTTCTAGTAACTCAAAATGGATAAAAAGTTATGTTTGACGGAACAACCCTTGTCTATTTGGTGCAACATCGAAGTCTTGAGGTGCAATATCTATTTGGAAAAACCAAAATTACACTGTATGACTTTTGAAAACCCATTTATGGGGATGAAATAGAAATATAACATAGTGCGTCATATTCCAAAAAATAGAAAATCGAATACCGACAACGGTCAACTCCCCTTTGACCAACAAAACTGCATGTGAAAAATTGAGCTAAAAAAGCTATTGATGTTCCCAAAAGTCATTAAGATGGAATTTCTTGGTTACCCAACTAAAATGAGATGGGTGGAACTGGTTAGTCTTATATATCCATGAGAGAGGTTCGTTTTGAAAAGTTATGGATCTAGGAACTTAAAATGGATAAAAAGTTATGGTTGATAGAACAACCCATGTCCGTTGGGTGTAACATCGAAGTATTGAGGTGCAACATCAACTCGTTTACTAGGAGATTATAGAAATATAACATGGTGTATCATATTCCAAAAAATAGTAAATTGAATTCCGACCACCGTCAATCCACCTTTCACCAACAAAAAGGCATGTGAAAAATTAAGCTAAAAAAGCTCTCGATGTTCCCAAACGTCATTAAGATTGAATTTCTTGGTTACTTAACTAAGATGAGATGGGTGGAACCAGTTAGTCCTATAGATCTATGAGAGAGCTTCGTTTTGACTGGTCTTGGTTCTAGTAACTCAAAATGGATTATGGTTGATGGAACAACCCACATTGTTGGGTGCAACATCTGGTTGAAAAACCAAAACTACACCATCTGTCTTTTGAAACCTCATTTATGCGGATGAAATATTAAGATAACATGGTGCATAATGATCCAGAAAATAGTAAATCAAATTCCGGCCACAGTCAATCCCACTTTGACCAACAAAACAGCATGTGAAAAATTGAGTTAAAAAAGCTTTCGGTGTCCCCAAAAATCTTCAAGATTGAATTTCCTGGTTACTGAACTAAGATGAGATGGGCGGAACCAGTTTGTTAGATTTATGAGAGAGCTTTATTTTGACTGGTTATGGTTCTAGTAACTCAAAATGGATAAAAAAAAATTATGGTTGACGGAACAACTCGAGTCCGTTGGGTGCAAAATAGAAGTCTTGAGGTGCAATATCTGTTTGAAAAACCAAAATTGCATTGTATGACTTTCAAAAATTCGTTTATGGGGATGAAATAGAAATAGAACACGGTGCATCATATTCCCGAAACTAGTAAATCGAATTTCGACCACGATCAACCCCCATTTGGACAACAAAACGGCATGTGAAAAATTGAGAAAAAAAGCTTTCGATGTTCCCGAAAGTCATTATGATTGAATTTCTTGGTTACTGAAACAAGATGAGATTTGTGGAACCAGTTAGTCCTATAGACCTATGAGAGAGCTTCATTTTGACTGGTTATGGTTCTAGTAACTCAAAATGGATAAAAAGTTATGATTGACGGAACAAGCCACGTCTATTGGGTGCAACCTCGAAGTCTTGAGGTGCAACATCTGTTTGAAACTCCGAAATTGCACTTTGTGGCTTCTGAAAACTCATTTATGGGTATGAAATAGAAATACAACATGGTGCATCATATTCCAAAAAATAATAAATCGAATTCCGACCACGGTCAACCCTCCCCTTTGATCAATAAAACTATTTGTGAAAAATTGAGCTAAAAAAGCTTTCGATGTTCCCATGATTAAATTTCTTGGTTATTGAACTAAGATAATATAGGAGAAACCTTTAAGTCCTATGGATCTATAAGAGAGCTTCGTTTTGACTGGTTATGGTTCTTGTACCTCTAAATGGATAAAAATTTATGGTTGACGGAACACCCTACGTCCGTTGGTTGTAAAATCGAAGTCCTGAGGGGCAACATCAGTTTCAAAATCCAAGATTGCACTGTATGACTTTTGAAAACCCATTTATGGCATGAAATAAAATTATAGCATGGTGCATTATATTCCAAAAAATAGTAAATCGAATTGCGACCACTGTGAACCCCCTCCCCCCCTTTGACCGACAAAACGCCATGTGAAAAATTAAGCTAAAAAAGCATTCAATGTTCCCAAAAGTCATTAAGATTGAATTACTTGGTTACCGAACTAAGATGAGATAGGTGGAACCTGTTAGTCCTATAGATTTATAATATTACAGACAATAGTAAATCGAATTCCGGCCACGGTCAACCCCCCTTTGACCAGCAAAACAGCATGTGAAAAATTGAGCTAAAAAGGCTATCGATGTTCCCAAAAATCATTAAGACTGAATTTCTTGGTTACTAAACTAAGATGAGATGGATGGAATCAGTTAGTCCTACAGATCCATGAGAGGTCTTCATTTTGACTGGTTATGGTTCTATTAACTCCAAATGGATAAAAGGTTATGGTTGACGGAACAACCCACGTCTGTTGGGTGCAACATCGAAGTCTTGAGGTGCAACATCTGTTTGAAAATACAAAATTGCACTGTACAACTTTCGATAACTCTTTTACGGGGACGAAATAGAAATACAACATGGTGCAACATATTCTAGAAAATAGTAAATAGAATTTCAACCATGATCAACCCCACTTTGACCCACAAAACGACATGTGAAAAATTGAGCTGAAAAAGCTTTCGATGTTCCAAAAAGACATTAAGAATGAATTTCTTGGTGACTGAACTAAGTAGAGATGGGTGGAACCAGTTAGACCTATAGATCCATGGGAGAGGTTCGTTTTGAAAAGTAATGGTTCCAGGAACTCAAAATGGTGACGGAACAACCCACGTCAATTGGGTGCAACATCTGTTTGAAACCAAAAATTACACTGTACGACTTTTGAAAACCCGTTTATGGGGATGAAATAGCAATATAACATGGTGCATAATATTCCAGACAATAGTAAATCGAATTCCGACCATGGTCAACCCCCTTTGACTAACAAAACAACATGTGAAAAATTGAGCTAAAAAAGCTTTCGATGTTCCCAAAAGTCATTAAGATTGAATTTCCTGGTTATTGAACTAAGATGAGATAGTTGGAAGCAATTAGTCCTACAGACCTATGAGAGAGCTTTGTTTTGACAAGTTATAGTTCTAGTAAATCAAAATGTATAAAAAGTTATGGTTGACGGAACAACCCATGTCCGTTGGGTGCAACATCGAAGTCTTG
The DNA here is from genome assembly GCA_030737875.1 of Allium sativum. Classification (NCBI taxonomy): domain Eukaryota; kingdom Viridiplantae; phylum Streptophyta; class Magnoliopsida; order Asparagales; family Amaryllidaceae; genus Allium; species Allium sativum. Next base: position 16,347,898 of record CM060922.1, on the reverse strand, counting down.
AGGTGCGACATTTGTTTGAAAATACAAAATTGCACTATTTGACTTTCGATAACTTGTTTACGGGGATGAAATAGAAATATAGCATAGTGCATCATATTCCAGAAAATAATAAATCAAATTCCAACCACGGTCCACCCTACTATGACCAACAAAACGACATGTGAAAAATTAAGCTAAAAAAACTTTCGATGTTCTTGAAAGTCATTAAGATTGAATTTCTTGGGCACTGAACCGAGATGCGATGGGTGGAACCTGCTATTCCTATAGATCTATGAGAGATCTTCTTTTTGACTGGTTATGATTCTAGTAACTCAAAATGGATAATATGTTATGGTTTATGGAACAACCCACGTCCGTTGGATGCAACATCGAAGTCTTGAGGTGCAACATCTGTTTGAATAAACAAAATTGCACGGTATGACTTTTGCAAACTCATTTGTGGGGATGAAATAAAAATATAGCATGGTGCATCATACTCCAATAAATAATAAATCGAATTCCGACCACCATCAACCCACCTTTGACCAACAAAACGACATGTGAAAAATTGAGCTAAAAAAGCTTTCGATGTTCCCAAAAGTCATTAAGATTGAATTTCTTGGTTACTTCCAAAAAAATGGAAAATCGAATTCCGACCACGGTCAACTCCCCTTTGACCAACCAAACGACATGTGAAAAATTGAGCTAAAAAAGCTTTCGATGTTTTAAAAAATCATTAAAATTTCTTGATTACTTAACTAAGAAGAGATGGGTGGAATCTGTTAGTCCTATAGATCTATGATGGAGCTTCGTATTAACTGGTTGTGGTTCTAGTAACTCAAAATGGATAAAAAGTTATGTTTGACGGAACAACCCATGTCTATTTGGTGCAACTTCGAAGTCTTGAGGTGCAACATCTGTTTGAAAAACCAAACTTACACTGTATGACTTCTGAAAACCAATTTATGGGGATGAAATAGAAATATAACATAGCGTGTCATATTCCAATAAATAGAATACCGACAACAGTCATTAAGATTGAATTTCTTGGTTACTGAACTAAGATGAGAGAATGGAACATGTTAGTCCTATAGATCTGTAAGAGAGCTTCTTTTTGACTAGTTATGGTTCTAGCAAATCAAAGTGGATAAATAGTTATGGTTGATGGAACAACCCACATCCGTTGGGTACAACATCGAAATCTTGAGGTGCAACATTTGTTTGAAAAACCAAAGTTGTAATGTATGACTTTTGAAAACCCGTTTATGGGTATGAAATAGAAATACAGCATGGTGCCTCATATTCCAAAAAATAAGAAACTGAATTCCGACCACCGTCAATCCTCCTTTTACCAACAAAGCGGCGTGTGAAAAATTGAGCTAAAAAGCTCTCGATGTTCCCAAACGTCATTAAGATTGAATTTCTTGGTTACTTAACTAAGATGCGATGGGTGGAACCAGTTAGTCCTATAGATCTATGAGAGAGATTCATTTTGACTGGTTCTGGTTCTAGTAACTCAAAATGGATAAAAATGTTATGCACTACTACAAAAGTGGGCATATTCGACACTATTTTACTGTGGCCGTAGATCAAAAAAGCGTTGCAGTAGCCCCTTTTTTTAAATAGGCAACACCAGGGGGGCGTGGCATCCGCGGCCGTTGCATTAGCCATCTAAGGAAATGCTTTAGCACATCTACTGCCACAGAAAAAAAATGTTGCGTTATAGACGTAATGCAACACTAATTGTACATAATGCAACATTATTCAGCGTTGCTTGAAAATTAGTTAGATCCTGGGTACCAGGTCACGATAGCGGCGGCCACGTCAGCTTTCCATGTCAGCTGCCACCGTGTCACACGACACGTCAGATCTCCACGTCAGCTACACACGTGTCACATGCCATGTCAGCTGTGGCGTTTACATGCCACGTGGACTTACTACTATTTTACGTAATGCAACATCACTGTATTACGGAATGCGACACCATTATCTTGAAACACGACATCAGGAAAAAAGCAAATGCAACAGTAAAAGAAGGCAAATACGACGCTTGAATTATAAATTTTGCAATATCAGTTTTTTACATAGAAGAAACACATCCGTTACATTCATCATCACATTCAAACCTTCAATACATACCGCCTTCAACACATCCGATCAAATATATAACACATACGATCAAATACATAATTTAAAAGTAGTAAAAGTGCCAACACATACCACCTTCAATACAAGTGCCAATAAATACGATTAGTGTGCATTCTACAAAGTAGCAATGCCATGAACCAAAAACTGTATCTCTATGTCATTTCAGGTCCTCCACTTGCCGGCTGTATCTCCCCTCGTCATTTCAGATCCTGCAATTTGAATTTACAAGTTATTAATTTGATAAGTGCATATGTGCTGTGTGCATGCATCTGTGCATTTGGCCATCTAATTAACTTATAAATCTTAGTGAGTTACGCATACAATTATAATAGTTGACCAATCAGCATTGGTCACTACGTGCCACCTCATCAGAAATAGAATTGAGTATGCTTCGTCTTCTGTGCAAGCATTTCCAGTTCACATATCTGCCTGGCACCATCCATTGGGTCCCTCGCACATCCTTTCAAGAGTCAGAACATCATCTCCTCCATATCCCCTAAACCCTAATCTTCGAAATTTTAAAAAGAAACAAAACAATGGACTCGTCTCTATACATCACAGCCACTGTTATTGAGGGACATTGGAATTTCGAAGCTGTGTAAGACATTCTTAAGGTGGCTCTCAATCATAATTCGTGGCCTATACGGGTAATACCCAACAACTCTTTTCTAGTATCATGCCGATCGTACAGAATTCGTGATCATGCCCTAATGTTGAAAGTTTTTACAAAACCTGGTGGTGCTATTTACCTGCAATTATGGTCTGATGAAGAATTTGAGCCCTCACCAGCGTTAGAAGTGGAATCATGGGCTAAAGTTGATGGCTTTCCCGAGTTCCTAAAGAGTAATGTTCCTGCTGTTGAAGAAGTAATGAAGCCAATGGGACGTGTGCTTGCAATTGACAACTGTTACTGGTCTCAGTATGACCATACATCTTTCTACCTGAAAATGCAATTTTATGAAGGCATTGGCAATATAAATACTTTTGCTGCTCAAATCAATAACAAGGTTTACTTCATTAAGGTTCAGCGTTGTACCCATGCTCATCCTGGGACAAGGCCTGAACTTCTTTTTGTGAGCAATAGGGAGGAAGAGGTGGTTCCATGTTTGCATCATTACGGATGGGAATGGGAAATGGATTCAGATGAAAGATTTAATGCAATGATACAAGAAGCTGTTGAGCTACCCCCCTTGCCAAGCTTATTTCCGGAAGCCGCCCATGACATACATGTTGATAACCAAGCCCCAATGAACCAGAGGAATGATCAGTGGGTAGATATAGAAGTTGATCAGGAATTTGACTGGCCAAACTACCTCACCCCTTGTCCTGATGCTGCGGGTCCATCACATGCGGCTGCTCACTTCGGACCGGCTCTCCCACAGCCGCAAAGCCCTAACGAATCAGTTGGAAGTTCCACTGCCCCGCAACCCTGATCTGGTATGAATTGATGCTACTATAATTTCATTTTTTGGATGTGTATATATTAAGTTAACTTTATGATACTTTTGGATGTGGATGTGTATGTTATTTTTTGGATGTGTATGGTATGAACTGATCAATGCTGCCTTATTATACTTGTGCGTGTGTATATACTTGTGCGTGTATGGTATGAACTGATCGATGCTGCCTTATGATACTTGTGCGTGTGTGTATACTTGTGCGTGTATGGTATGAACTAATGTGTATTGTATGTACTGATGCTGCCTTATAATACTTGTGTGTGCGTGTTAGATACGGGTATTTGTATCACAAAACCGCACTACGACACATGTATTTGTATCACAAAACCTCAAGCATACAGTTGTATGTCATTTTTTGGATGTGTATGGTATGAACTGATGCAAAACTGAGCATATGTTTCCAAAATCGAAACATTGAAATTGGTAGTTTCCAAAATCAAATGGAAAATACCTGTGCGTGTTATAAGATACGGGTGAACGACTCGTCCAGATCTGGAAATTGTTAGCCTCAAGCACACCGCAGTGCAAACACACCGCATTACTACACATGTATATGTATCACAAAACCTCAAGCATACAATTATATGTCAGTGTAAATGAACGCAAAGTGCAAATCACTTTCGACTGTACAGTCCCCATTCCTTAACTAGCTCGATCTCTATAATAAACCAATGTCTTTTTCATGCCAATAGCCCGGTTCTCATGGTTTATTGCTGGGTACAATTTTCGATAAACCTCAGCATAATCCCAAATCCCAAATCAATGGTCAAAGCGCAACTAATTACTCATAATCTAATATTTCATCGACTAATCACTCATAAGCGAACAGGTTTCCCTAAGTTTGGGATGTCCAAGCAACTAATTACTCATAAGCGAATGGGTTTTCCAAAGTGTAACAAATGAACTACTTACTAATTACTCATAATCCAATTTATAATAAGCGTAACTAATTCACAGTGCTATACAAACTGAACCTGAGTGAAAAAACTGGCGATGTCAATGCCCTGAGCAATCAAAGCTAGAAAGCATTTCAAAGCTTCAACCTTTTCAGAATAGAATTTGTTGTCGAGGAGAGGAGTGATACTGACATGAATCTAGGTTTAAATTTTTGTTAATAGTAAAAAGGGGGAAAACGATTAGATGATAGAGAAGAAAAAAATTTCGTGAAGGGAGAAGATCGCGCCAAAATTTCGTCAAAATAATGCAATGACGTGGCTGTCAATGATTGGATGATGGCTATCGTTAAGATCATCAGACCAACAGATGGTTTGAACCGTTGGATTAATCTTGCATCTACGGTTGGGGTTTTAATATATTGATAAGGCGGATCGCTGAGATGGATTATATATATGTAATGCTACGCTTTTAACTGGTGTTGCATGTCAAAACTCTAGAATTCCTACCGCAACAGTGCATTCACATATAATGCAACAACATATGAATATTGTTGCAGAAGATCAAAGAAAGCATAGCTTTCACCACACTTTTCATGCAACGCATACAAATTAGTGTCGAATATGCCCACTTTTGTAGTAGTGATGGTTGACGAAACAATCCACGTCCGTTGCGTGCAACATCAAAGTCTTGAGGTGCAACATTTATTTTAAAAAGCAAAATTACATTGTATGACTTTTGAAAACCCATTTATGGGGATGAATTTGAAATATAGCATGCTGCATCATATTCCAAAAACATGTAAATCAAATTCCGACCACGGTCATCCCCCCTTTGACCAACAAAACGACATGTGAAAAATTAAGCCACAAAATCTTTCGATTTTCCCAAAAGTCATTAAGATTAAATTTCTTGGTTACTGGACTAAAATGAGATGGGTGGAACCTGTTGGTCCTATAAACCTATGAGAGAGCTTCGTTTTGACGGGTTATGGTTCTATTAACTCAAAATGGATAAAAAGTTATGATCGATGAAACAACTCACATCAATTGGGTGCAACATCGAAATATTGTGGTGCAACTTCTGTTTGAAAATCCGAAATTGCACTGTATGACTTTTGAAAACTCGTCTATGGGGAAGAAATAGAAATATAAAATAGTGCACCATATTCAAAAAATAGTAAATTGAATTCCGACCATGGTCAACCCACCTTTGACCAATAAAACGCCATGTGAAAAATTAAGCTAAAAAAGCTTTCGATGTCCCCATAAGTCAATAAGATTGAATTTCTTGGTTATTGAACTAAAATGAGATGGATGGAACCTGTTAGTCCTATTGATATAAGATAGAGCTTCGATTTGACTAGTTGTTTTTGTAGTTACTCAAAATGGATAAAAAGTTATGGTTGACGGAACAACCCACGTCCGTTGGGTGCAACTTCGAAGTCTTGAGGTGCATCGTTTATTTGAAAATCTAAGATTGCACTATATGACTTTTAAAAACTCGTTTATGGGGATGAAATAGAAATTTATCATGGTGTATCATATTCCAAAAAATAGCAAATCAAATTCCCACCACAATCAACCCCCCTTTGACCAACAAAATGGCATGTGAAAAATTGAGCTAAAAAAATCTTTCGATAGTCCCAAAAGTCATTGAGATAGAATTTCTTGGTTACTAAACTAAGATGATATAGGTGGAACTAGTTAGTCCTATAAATCTATGAGAGAGCTTCGTTTTGACAGGTTATGGTTCTAGTAACTCAAAATGCAGTTATGGTTGACGTAACAGCCCATGTTCGTTGTGTGCAACATCGAAGTCTTGAGGTGCAACATCTATTTGAAAATCCAAAAATGCACTGTATGACTTTTGAAAACCCATTTATGGGGATGAAATAGAAATATAACGTAGTGCATCATATTCGAAAAAATAATAAATCGAATTCCGACCATAGCCAACCCCCCTTTGACCAACAAAACGGCATGTGAAAAATTAAGCTAAAAAAGCTTTCGATGTTCCCAAAAGTAATTAAGATTGAATTTCTTGGTTACTGAACAAAAATGAAATTGGTGAAACCTATTAGTCCTATAGATCTATGAGAGATCTCCGTTTTGAATTGTTATGGTTCTAGTAACTTAAAATGGATAAAAAGTTAGGGTTGACTGAATAAACCACGTCCGTTGGGTGCAACATCGAAGTCTTGAGGTGCACCATCTGTTTGAAAATCCATGATTTCATTGTATTACTTTTAAAAACACTTTTTTGGGGATGAAATAGAAATATAGCATGGTGCATTATAATCTGAATAATAGTAAATCGAATTCCGACCACGGTCAACCCCTTTGACCAACAAAATGACATGTGAAAAATTGAGCTAAAAAACTTTCGATGTTCACAAAAGTCATTAAAATTGAATTTCTTGGTTACTGAACTAAGATGGGATGGGTGGAACCTATTAGTACTTAAGATCTACGAGAGAGCTTCGTTTTGACTGGTTATGGTTCTAGTAACTCAAAATGGATAAAAAGTTATGGTTCACGCAACAAACCACGTCAATTGTGTGCAACATTGAAGTCTTGAGTTGCAACGTCTGTTTGAATATCCAAAATTGCACTATATTACCTTTGAAAACTCATCAACGCGGAAGAAATAGAACTATAACATGGTGCATCATATTCAGAAAAAAGTAAATCGAATTCCGACCATGGTAAACCCCCTTTTGACCAACAAATCGCCATGTGAAAAATTGAGCTAAAAAAGCTTTTGATGTTCCCAAAAGTAATTAAGATTGAATTTCTTGGTTATTGAACTAAGATGAGATGGGTGGAACCTATTAGTCCTATAGATCTATGTGAGAGTTTCGTTTTGACTGGTTATGGTTCTAGTAACCGAAAATGGATAAAAAGTAATGGTTGATGGAACAACCCATGTCCGTTGGGTGCAACATCGAAGTCTTGGGGTGCAACATCTATTTGAAAATCCAAGATTTCACTGTATGACTTTTAAAATTTCAATTATGGGAATGAAATAGAAATATAGCAAGGTGCATCATATTCCAAAAAGTAGTATATCGAATTCTAACCACGGTCAACCCCCTTTAGACCAATAAAATGGCATATGAAAAATTGAGCTAAAAATCTTTCGATGTTCACAAAAGTCATTAAAATTGAATTTCTTGGTTATTGAACTAAGATGAGATGAGTGGAACCTATTAGTCATATAGATCTATGAGAGTTATTTGTTTTGACTGGTTACGGTTCTTGTAACTCAAAATGGATAAAAAGTTATGGCAGACGGAACAACCCACGTCCGTTGGGTGCAACATCAAAGGCTTGAGGTGCAACATCTATTTGAATATCTTAAATTGCACTGTATGACTTTTAAAAACTCGTTTATGGGGATGAAATAGAAGTATAGCATAGTGCATCATATTCCGAAAAATAGTAAATCAAATTCCGACCACGGTCAACCCCCGTTTGACCAACAAAACGCCATGTGAAAGATTGAGCAAAAAATGCTTTCGATGTTCCCAAAAGTCATTAAGATTGAATTTCTTGGATATTGAAGTAAGATGAGATCGGTGGAACCTATTAGGCCTATAGATCTATGAGAGAGATTCGTTTTGACTGGTTACGGTTCTAGTAACAAAAAATGGATAAAAAGTTATGGTTGACGGAATAACCCATGTCCGTTGAGTGCATTATCGAAGTCTTGAGGTGCAACATCTGTTTGAAAATCCATGATTGCACTATATGACTTTTAAAAACTCATTTATGGGGATGAAATAGGAATATAGCATGGTGCATCATATTCCAAAAAAAAGTAAATCAAATTCCGACCACGATCAACCCACCTTTGACCAGGAAAACGGCATATGAAAAATTGAGCTAAAATATCTTTCAATCTTCCCAAAAGTCATTAAGATTGAATTTCTTGGTTATTGAACTATGATGATATGGGTAGAACTATTTAGTCCAATTGATCTATGAGAGAGCTTCGTTTTTACTTGTTATGGTTCAAGTAACTCAAAATGGATAAAAAGTTATGGTTGATGGAACAACCCACGTCCGTTGGGTGCAACATCAAAATCTTGAGGTGCAACGTCTGTTTGAAAACCCAAAATTGTACTTTATGACTTTTGAAAACCAGTTTATGGGTATGAAATAGATATAGCATGCTGCATCATATTCCAGAAAATAATAAATTGAACTCCCACCACCATCAACCCTACTTGACCAACAAACAACATGTGAAAAAATAAGCTAAAAAAGCTCTCGATGTTCCCAAATGTCATTAAGATCGAATTTCTTGGTTACATAACTTAGATGAGATGGGTGGAACCAGTTATTCCTATAGATCTATGAGAGAGCTTCATTTTGACTGGTTATGGTTCTAGTAACTCAAAATGGATAAAAAGTTATGGTTGACGGAACAATCCACGTCCGTTGGGTGCAACATCAAAGTCTTGAGGTGCAACATTTGTTTGAAAAACCAAAATTACACTGTATGACTTTTGAAAACCCATTTATGGGGATGAATTAGAAATATAGCATGCTGCATCATATTCCAAAAAATAGTAAATCGAATTCCGACCACGGTCAACCCCCCTTTGACCAATAAAACGGCATGTGAAAAATTGAGCTAAAAAATCGTTCGATGTACCCAAAAGTCATTAAGATTGAATTACTTGGTTACTGGGCTAAGATGAGATGGGTGGAACTTGTTGGTCCTATAAACCTATGAGAGAGCTTCGTTTTGACTTGCTATGGTTCTAGTAACTCAAAATAGATAAAAAGTTATGGTTGACGGAACAACCCACGTCAATTGGGTGCAACATCAAAATCTTGAGGTGCAACGTCTGCTTGAAAATCCAAAATTGCATTGTATGAATTTGGAAAACTCGTCTATGGGGAAGAAATAGAAATATAACATGGTGCACCATATTCAGAAAATAGTAAATCAAATTCCGACCGTGGTTAACCCTCCTTTGACCAATAAAACGCCATGTGAAAAATTGATCTAAAAAAGCTTTCGATGTTCCCAAAAGTCATTAAGATTGAATTTCTTGCTTATTAAACTAAAATGAGATAGGTAGGACCTGTTAGTCCTGTAGATCAGTGACAGAGGTTCGTTTTGACTAGTTACAGTTTTAGTAACTCAAAATGGATAAAAAGTTATGGTTGACGGAACAACCCACGTCCGTTGGGTGCAACATCCAAGTCATGAGGTGCAAGATTCGTTTGAAAATCTAAGATTGCTTTGTATGACTTTTAAAAGCTAGTTTGTGGGGATGAAATAGAAATATGTCATGGTGCATCATATTCCAAAAAATAGTAAATCAATGCCGACCACGATCAACCCCTCTTTGACCAACAAAACGGCATGTGAAAAATTGAGCTAAAAAATCTTTCGATGTTCCCAAAAGTCATTAAGATTGAATTTCTTGGTTACTGAACTAAGATGATTTGGTTGGAACTAGTTAGTCCTATAGATCTATGAGAGATCTTCATTTTGACTAGTTATGGTTCTAGCAACTCAAAATACAGTTATGGTTTATGGAACAACTCATGTCCGTTGGGTGCAACGTCGAAGTCTTGAGGTGCTACATCTATTTGAAAATACAAAATTTCACTATATGGCTTTTGAAAACCCATTTATGGGGATGAAATAGAAATATAACATAGTGCATCATATTCCAAAAAATAGTAAATCGAATTCCGACCACGACCAACCCCCCTTTGACCAACAAAATGGCATGTGAAAAATTAAGCTAAAAAAGCTTTCGATGTTCCCAAAAGTCATTAAGATTGAATTTCTTGGTTACTGAACTATGATGAAATGGGTGAAACCTATTAGTCCTATAGATCTATGAGAGATCTTCATTTTTGCTAGTTACGGTTCTAGTAACTCAAAATGGATAAAAAGTTTTGGTTGACAAAACAAACCACGTTTGTTGGGTGCAACATCGAAGTCTTGAGGTGCAACATCTGTTTGAAAATCCAAGATTGCACTGTATTACTTTTAAAAACTCTTTTATGGGGATGAAATAGAAATATAGCATGGTGCATCATATTCCAAATAATAGTAAATCGAATTCCGAGCATAGCCAACCCCCCTTTGACCAACAATACGACATGTGAAAAATTGAGCTAAAAAATCTTTCGATGTTTCCAAAAGTCATTAAGATTGAATTTCTTGGTTACTGGGCTAAGATGAGATGGGTGGAACCTATTGGTCCTATAGACCTATGAGAGAGCTTTGTTTTGATAGGTTATGGTTCTAGTAACTCAGAATGGGTAAAAAGTTATAGTTGACGAAACAACCCACGTCAGTTGGGTGCAACATCGAAATCTTGAGGTGCAACGTCTGTTTAAAAATCCAAAATTGCACTGTATGACTTTTGAAAACTCGTCTATAGGGAAGAAATGGAAATATAACATGGTGCACCATATTCATAAAATAGTAAATCGAATTCCGACCATGGTCAACCCTCCTTTGACCAACAAAACGCTATGTGAAAAATACATCTAAAAAAGCTCTCGATGTTCCCAAAAGTCATTAAGATTGAATTTCTTGGTTACTAAGCTAAGATGAGATTGGTGGAACCAGTTAGTCCGATATATCTATGAGTTAGCTTTATTTTGTCTGGTTATGGTTCTAGTAACTCAAAATGGATAAAAAAATATTGTTATAGGAACAATCCACGTCGGTTGAAATATAGCATGGTGCATCATATTCCAAAAGATAGTAAATATAATTCCGACCGTCATCAACCCTTTTGACCAACAAAACGGCATGTGAAAATTTGAGCTAAAAAGCTTTCGATGTTCCCGGAAGTCACTAAGATGAGATGGGTGTAACCTGTTAGTCCTATAGATCTATGAGAGAGCTTCGTTTTGACTGGTTATGGTTCTAGTATCTCAAAATGGACAAAAAGTTATGGTTGATGGAACAACCCTCGTCCGGTTAGTGCAACATCTGTTTCAAAATCCAAGATTTCACTGTACGACTTCTGAAAACTAATTTATGGGGATGAAATAGAAATATAACCTGGTGCATGATATTCCAAAAAATAGTAAATTGAATTCCTGCAACGGTCAACCCCCCTTTGGCCAACAAAACGATATGTGAAAAGTTAAGCTAAAAAAGCTTTCAATGTTCCCAAAAGTCATTAAGATTGAATTTCTTGGTGACTGAAATAAGATGAGATGGGTGGAACCTGTTAGTCCTATGGATCTATCAGAGAGCTTCGTTTTGACTGGTTAAGGTTCTACTAAGTCAAAATGGATAAAAAGTTGTGGTTGATGGAACAACTCACGTCTATTGGGTGCAACATCGTAGCCTTGAGGTGCAACATTTGTTTGAAAATCCAAATTTTCATTGTATGACTTTTGAAAATCCGTTTGTGGGTATGAAATAGAAATATAACATGGTGCATCATATTCCAGAAAATAGTAAATCGAATTCCAACCCGGTAAACCCCATTTTGACTAATAAAACGACATGTGAAAATTTGAGCTAAAAAAGCTTTCGATGTTCCCAAAAGTCATTAAAATTGAATTTCTTGGTTATTGAACTAAGATGATATGGGTGGAACCTGTTAGTCCTGTAGATCTACGAGACAGCTTCATTTTGACTGGTTATGGTTCTAGTAACTCAAAATGGATAAAAAGTTATTGTTGATGGACCAACCCACGTCCGTTGGGTGCAACATCGAGGTATTGATGTGCAACAATTGTTCTAAAATCCAAGATTTCACTATATGACTTCTCTTTATGGGTATGAGATATAAATATAGCATGGTGCATCATATTCCAGAAAATAGTAAATCGAATTCCAACCATAGTCAACCCTCCTTTGACCAACAAAACGGCATGTGAAAAATTGAGCTAAAAAAGATTTCGATGTTCGTGAAAGTCATTAAGATTGAATTTCTTGGTTCCTGGACTAAGATGAGATGGGTGAAGGCAGTTAGTCCTATAGATCTATAAGGCATATTCGTTTTGACTGGTTATGGTTCTAGTAACTCAAAATGGATAAAAAGTGACGGTTGACGAAACAATCCACGTCTGTTGGGTGCAACATCGAAGTCTTGAGGTGTAACATCTGTATGAAAATCCGAAATTGCATTGAATGACTTTGAAAACCAATTTATCGGGATGAAATATAAATATAACGTAGGACATAATATTCAAAAATAGTAAATCGAATTCCCACCACGGTCAACCCCCCTTTGACCAATGAAACGGCATGTGAAAAATTAAGCTAAAGAAGCTTTTGATGTTCCCGAAACTCATTAAGATTGTATTTCTGGGTTATTAAACTAAGATGAGATGGGTGGAACAAGTTAGTCCTATAGATCTACGGGAGAGCTTCGTTTTGACTAGTACGGTTCTAGTAACTCAAAATGGATAAAAGTTATGGTTGACGGCAACCCACGTCCTTTGGGTGCAACATCATAGTCTTTAGGTGCAGCATCTATTTGAAAATCCAAGATTGCATTGTATGGCATTTGAAAACCCATTTATATGGATTAAATAGTAATACAGCATGGTGCATCATATTACAGAAAATAGTAAATCGAATTCCGACCATGGTCAATCCCTCTTTGACCAACAAAATGGCATGTGAAAAATTGAGCTAAAAAAGCATTTGATGTTCCCAAAAGTCATTAAGATTTAATTTCTTGGTTACTGATCCAAGATGATATGGGTGTAACCTTTTAGTCCCATAAATCTATAAGAGAGCTTCGTTTTGATTGGTTATAGTTCTTGTAACTTAAAATGGATAAAAAGTTATGTTTGACGGAACAACCTACGTCTATTGGGTACAACATCGAAGTCTTGAGGTACAATATCTTTTTGAAAATACAAAATTGCACTGTATGGCTTCTAAAAACTCGTTTATGGGTATGAAATAGAAATATAGCATGGTGTATCATATTCCAAAAAATAGTAAATCGAATTCTGACCACGGTCAATGCACTTTGACCAACAAAACGGCATGTGAAAAACTGAGCTAAAAAAGCTTTCGTTATTCCAAAAGTAATTAAGATTGAATTTCTTGGTTATTGAACTAAGACGAGATGGGTGGAGCCAGTTATTCCTTCAAATCTATGAGAGAGCTTTGTTTTGATTGGTTATGGTTTTAGTAACTCAAAATAGATAAAAAGTTATGGTTGACGGAACAACCCATGTCCGTTGGGTGCAACATCAAAGTCTTGAGGAGCAACATCTGTTTGAAAATCCGAGATTGCAGTCTATGACATCTGAAAACCCAGTTATGGGGATGAAATAGAAATATAACATAGTTCATCATATTCAAAAAAATAGTAAATCGAATTCCGACCACGGTCAACCCCCTTCGACCAGCGAAAGGACATGTGAAAAATTAAGCTAAATAAGTTTTGGATGTTCCCAAAAGTCATTAAGATTGAAATTCTTTATTATCGAACTAAGATGAGATGGGTGGAACCTGTTAGTCCTACATATATATGAGAGACCTTCATTTTGAATGGTTATGGTTCTAGTACCTCTAAATGGATAAATAGTTATGGTTGACTGAACAACCCAAGTCCATTCAGTGCAACATCAAAGTTTTGAGGAGCAGCATCTGTTTGAAAACCCGAGATTGCACTGTATGACTTTGAAAACCATTTATGGGGATGAAATAGAAATATAACATAGTGCATCATCTTCCAAAAAATAGTAAATCGAATTCCAACCACGGTCAACCCCCATTTGACCAACAAAACGGCATATGAAAAATTGAGCTAAAAAAGCTTTCAATATTCCCAAAAGTCATTAAGATTGAATTTCTTGGTTACTAAACTAACATGAGATGGTTGGAACCTACTAGTCCTATAGATCTATGGGAGATCTTTGTTTTGACTGGTTATGGTTCTCGTACCTCTAAATGGATAAAAAAAGTTATGGTTGAATGAACAACCCACGTCCGTTGGGTGCAACATCAAAGTTTTGACGAGCAACATATGTTTGAATATCAGAGATTGCACTGTATGACTTTTGAAAACCTATTTATGGGGATGAAATAGGAATATTACATAGTGCATCATATTCTAAAAATTAGTAAATCGAATTCCGACAACGGGCAACCCCCTTTTGACCAACAAAACGGCATGTGAAAATTTTAGCTAAAATAGCTTTCGATGTTCCCAAAAGTCATTAAGATTGAATTTCTTGGTTATTGAAATAACATGAGATGGGTGGAATATGTTAGTCCTATAGATCAATGAGAGAGCTTCGTTTTTACTGGTTAAGGTTCTAGTACCTCTAAATGGATAAAAAGTTATGGTTGACGGAACAACCCACGTCCGTTAGGTGCAAAATCGAAGTCTTAAGGTGCAACATCTGTTTGAAAATTCAAGACTGCATCATATGACATTTGAAAACCCATTTATGGGGATGAAATAGAAATATAACATGGAGCATCATATTCCAAAAAATAGTAAATCGAATTCCAACCACCATCAACTACCTTTGACCAACAAAATGGCATGTGAAAAATTAAGCAAAAAAAGCTTTCGATGTTCCCAAGAGTCGTTAAGATTGAATTTGTTTGTTACTGAACTAATATGAGATGTGTGGAACCTATTAGTCCTATAGATCTATGAGAGAGCTTCTTTTCTACTGGTTATAGTTATAGTAACTCAAAATGGATAAAAAAAGTTACGGCAGACGGAACAAACCACGTCTATTGGGTGCAACATCGTAGTCTTGAGGTGTAACATCTGTTTGAAAATCCAAAATTGCGCTGTATGGCTATTGAAAACTCGTTTATAGGTATGAAAAAGAAATATAGCATGGTGCATTATATTACAAAAAATAGTAAATCGAATTTTGTGGCATCCCACGTCCGTTAGTGCCACTCACAAAGGGAATGCATTAAGTTTCGTGAAATACCAAAAACAACTTATTACAACAAGATAAAACTTCTGTCTTGTACAATCATCAGAGTTCATAAAGAAGCATAAAATAGCATAATCTAGCATAGTCCCCAGAACAACGACATAATATAAAGATGTGGAATCAAGTGGTACATCTTAAGCAACTCCAAGCAGTAAGAAAGAAAAATCCGGATTAAGCTTAAGAATTCCCACCGTGAGAACTTTGTGGGGGGGGGGGAGAAAGAAAAGGGGCGAAACAAAATGGGTCAAACATAAAGCCTGGTGAGTCCAGTGACTTTTAGCATATAAATAAGTAAAAGCATCATGAAAAGCATATAAATTGGATGAGAGAGATAATAGTAACATAAGGCAAGTATGAACAGGATAAGCAAGATAACATAACAAGATGTATCGCTTCTCATGTATTCTCTTTTCTTTTCTATGTCTGCACCAATACTAGTATAACTGAACAAGGTGATCCCCACATAACAAATGGAAGACTTAGGTGTACTTCTAGTGAGAGGTTTTCATCCCCAAACAATAATAGGCAGCCAACGTGCTCCTAACAAGACTAGATGTACCTTTCTACCCCAATCGATCAGCTCCCTACTCTGTAGATACCTGTGCTATCCCCACAGTAGGGTGTATCACTCCCTAAAGTTGCAACCCTGATACAACTAGATTGCACAACTATACCTACTGATGTCACATCGTCCTGTTCTCCCTCTACCTACCGGAACCATGCATGCTTATGACCCCGTCGGGACCTGCCTGTCAACACCCTCGCTCTTTTGAACCTCTTACAATCAACTCAATAAGCATGCCCAGACCCCGACCTAGTTCGGGGTAGTCGTTTGATACCTAGATGGGTTACTGACTGATAAGGGTTCCACACAAATGATGCAAGCTACCCCTCCTAAGCTTGCATCCCCACTACTATTATTTCCTCATGTTACGCCTAACAATTTTATAAGGTTGCGTAACCCCACATGTAATAATAGGTTGCAGATGACTCCATTAGACTTGCGTTGCCACCGCTCTTTACTCATTTGACCTCTTACAATCAAACCCAGTAAGCGTGTCCCGTTCTTCACATAGATACTAAAATGGGTTACTGGTTGAAAAGGGTCCCCACACTTGACACAAGCTTCCCTCCTAAGCTTGGTCCCCACTAAGATTTCCCACTTAACCCATTCTTATTATTCCCATGTCTTTACATGTTTCACATTAGTTAAGTGCTTTTAATTATATTTCACATGCTACCCATGTCACCCACTCAACCCCTTTACTATTTCCATGTCTTACCACATGTCTTATCTTGGTTAAGTGTTCTTAATTAATTCATTATACTAGTAATCACGTAAGACCTCTCACATTAGACTACTATTTGCAGTTGTTGGATATGTCGGGCAGTTCTGGGCAGACTTCTACCGCAAACCAAGTCTAACCTCGTGTCTTATCACTATTACGCCTTTAATTTTTGCCTTCGACCTCACACATTAGACTGCCATTTGCGGTTGCTGGATATGCTGGGCGATTCCGGGCAGACTTCTACTGCAAACCCGTCTAACCTCGTGTCTTAGGCGTTTATTATCTCTTCTTTTATTCATACCAATTTAATTCTTTAATGTATTCCAATTGCCTATAATTTCCGATTCAAATTCATGCTTATAATTATAATCCACATTTATGCCTAATCTCAAATTTTAACTAATTACACCAATTACAAATCAATTTATGCCCAATTACATATTATTCAATATTTTCCCAAACCAATTTCATAATTACAAATTAATTTATACCCAATTACATATTATATAATATTTCCCAAACTTCTCCCACCACGTTCCAACGTCATTCGTACGTATAATTCAACTTAGGCTCGAAGTTAGCCTAGTTCGAAAAATAAAAAGGAAAAGAGATAGGGAGATAATCAAAATGTCAAAACTGGCATAAAAATAGGCATATGAAACATGAATTGGAATAAAACAATAAAATAGATCTAATAGACATATGATAACAGAAATTTGGATATGAATCAGAAAGATGATAAGAAAGACTTGATATGATTCATCTTACAAGCATATTCATAGAATCCAACTTACAATCTTATCACAATTACTTTTAATTTTAATCATATGTGAATGTAACATAAACTCACAGCGATAGAATTCTTAGAAAAGAGAATTAGGCGTTGTTGTAGCAACTCTGATCATGAATAATCTTTTACTTTGATTGTTGAAGAAGAAAGTCTCTACTTTGATTTTGGTTGGAGAAGAAAGGCTAGACTAGTTTAGATTTGAGCAGCGTGGAGGCGTCATGAATAAGTGTAATGAAATTAGGGTTAGGTTTAGATGTGTACTTATAGGTGTATTAGGTGAATTAGGGCCTTTAGATTAGATTAGGTGCCATCAGAACCACTTAGAATAGCCAAACACGTCATCTTCCCAGTACTTTCTCAGATCTGGCAGGTTGTCGACACCCCCTATAGGTGTCGACACCCATGTCGACACCTGGGGGTAGGAGTCGACACCCCTGGGCGGGAATTTTCCCGCTCTCCCCCTTTTGGATGATTTTGAATTCGAATTTCAGTTTTTAATTATTTATTTTAATTCTGCTATTTGTTTAAATCTTCCGAGCTTCATAACTTCTTCATACGGTGTCCGATTTACGCAAACTCGGACTCTATCCCAAGCAGAATTCCGAGATGAACGCAATTAGGCAACACATTTTACTTAATTCTTCTTCTAAAAATTAAATGTTCTTAAATTTGTCAATTTTAATATTTTAAAAATTACGGGGTATTACATTCTTCCCTACTTAAGGGATTTCGTCCCCGAAATCTCCAAGCTAAGAAGAATGTATATCCTACCATCCAACATCCATCTACTCAACCATAAATCACAGGCATCCATTATCCTTAAAAAGGTTTCTAATGCTTTTATGGACTTATGCATAATGTGTCTATATGTCCTTATCCTAATGCAAAATCAGGCGGTCTACTGATTTAGTCGACCTCCTCAATGCAAATCATGATAGTGCCATGCATCCATTATGCATGGAAAAGAATCCTGTTGATACATATTATTTCTACATGCGTGCACAATCATTCATCCAAATGAAGCATCCATATGATAACGCATTCAATATACATCCATTAACTTAAGTATGCACACTCATTTATATGCAATATGAAAGTGATTAAGCCGATATAGTGCCTAATTTGTTTGTAAATGCATCCACGAGCAAACACTTGCACCCACTTGCATCCACCAAATATAACATGTCTCAAACACATGTTTACAACCATAGGATTTTCCTACCTAAAGATCGAAGATATAATCGAGAGGATATACTAAACGATAGAACAAATATAAACAAAGCGGTAGAAAAGGGAGAAGTTAAGAATATACCCTGAAAAAGGAATGGGTACAACGCTCGTATCTTGTCTTCCGTCTCCCAAGTAGCGTCTCCTTGATTATCTCCCCATTGGACTTTAACCAACTTGACCTCTCGGTTGCGTTACTTCTTGACCTCCGATCCAAGGATGCATGTAGGAGCTCGTCTAATCATGACGTCTCGCTCCACTTCCACTTCCCTAAGCATGCTCGGCTCCATTACTTCCGCGATATCATGTAAACGCTTCCGCAAATGCGATACGTGAAATACGTCATGCACACCACTAAGTCTCTCGGGAAACTTCACTATGTAGGCTATCTGTCCAATTCGCTCTGTAATGGGGAGAGGTCCTACGAACCTTGGTGCCAATTTCCCTATCGATCCAAAGCGAACTACATTCCTCAATGGTGATACTTTAATAAAGACCATGTCTCCAAAACTGAACTCAAGATCGGTCCTTCTCTTATCAGCGTATGACTTTTGTCGGTCATGTGTTGTCTTCATTTGTCTTCGAATCAAGTCTATCTTCTCCGAAGTTTCTTTAATCATCTCGGGCCCAAGCAAAATATTATCTGTAGATTCCCACCAACAAGTAGATAATCGGTAAGGTCATCCATATAGAGCTTCAAAAGGTGCCATGCCAATGCTAGTCTGGTAGTTGTTGTAGGCGAACTCTACTAATGGAAGATGTTCCTCCCATGTCCCTCGAAAGTCCAAGATACATAACCTCAAAAGATCATCTAGAATCCGATTCATTCTCTCGGTTTGGCCGTCCATCTGAGGGTGATAAGCGGTGCTCAAACACAACTGCGTTCCTACCGCCTCTTGCAAGCTCTTCCAAAACTCACTAGTGAAAATGGGATCTCGGTCGCTCACTATACTAGAAGGTATGCCATGTAAACGAACTATCTCTCGAAGACAAACAGACGCTAACCATGTTGTTGTTCTTTTACTCTTAGCGGGAATAAAATGGGCGCTCTTAGTAAGTCTATCTACTACTACCCAAATCCCTGTATTACCCTTCCTTGACCATGGCAACCCATCGACGAAATCCATGGAAACACTTTCCCATTTCCATAGTGGAACCTCTAATGGTGAAGAAAACCACCAGGCTTCTTTTTCTCCGCCTTGACTTGCTGACAAACTAAGAATCTAGCAATGAACTCAGCCACATCTTTCTTCATTCTGGCCCAAAAGAAAACTCGCTTCATGTCCCTATACATCTTGTCACCAACGGGATGTATGGTCATCTTAGAACGATGTGCTTCTTCAAGAATTGTCCTCCTCAAGTTCTCGTCTCGTGATACGCAAATCACCCATCCCTACGCAACCAACCTTTTTCATCTATAGTATACCTACTAAGATGGCTCGAAGACTCCCCTCTTTTGAGCTTGTCTACTATCTCAATCAACTATGGGTCATTTCGTTGTGCCTCTCCAATCTGACCAAAAAGCGTAGGTCGCACCTCTAATGATGCCAACAAACCGGGTACATAATCGTTAGAGGGTCTGAAATCAAAGGCAGATATGTACTCCAAACTCTTCCGTTCTACAAACAACGGACTCAAAATCAACTTCTTTCTATTCAAGGCGTCAGCTACAACGTTACCCTTGCCAGGGGTATATGGAATCTCGAAATCGTAGGATGCTAAGAACTCTATCCACCTTTGTTGCCTTAGATTTAAATTTTTTGAGAGAACAAGTATTTTACTGACTTATGGTCTGTACACAAATCAAACCTCCCTCCAAGCAAATAATGGCACCAAGACTTGAGCGCAAAAACTATGGCAACTAACTCTAAGTCATGGGTAGGGTAATTCTTCTCATGGACCTTCAATTGCCTTCCACCATAGCATATTACCCTTTCCTCTTGCATCAAAACTGCGCCAAGCCTTGTCCCGCAAGCATCAGTATACACGGTAAATGGCTTACTCCCGTCTAGCAAAACTAAAACTGGAGCTGTTGTCAAAGCCCTCTTCAATTATTGAAAAGCATCGTCACAATCAACATCCCAAAAAAAGGTCAAGTACTTCTACGTCAATCATGTAAGTCAGGCTGATATCTTCGTGAAGTCCTTAAAGAATCTATAATAGCCCGCCAACCCATGAAAACTTCTTACTTCCATTACATTTCTAGGAATCTTTCAATATTGGATTGCCACCACCTTCGCGGGATCCACTGTTATCCCCTCCGTAGAGACCACGTGTCCTAAGAACCTCACTTCCTTCCTCTAAAATGGCATTTGGAAAACTTAGCTTTGAGTATATGTGCCCGAAGGGTCTCTAAGACTTCCCTAAGATGTAGGACATGCTCTTCCTCACTTCTAGAGAAAATCAAAATGTCATCCACAAAGACTACCACGAACTTATTTAGAAACTCCCTAAACACCCTACTCATTAAGTCTACGAAATATGCGGGTGCATGCATCAAACCAAAAGGCATGACAAGCCATTCAAAGAAACTGTCAGGAGTCCTAAAAGCAGTCTTGTTTATACTATCCTCAGCTACCCTCAACTGATGAAATCCTATTGCTAAGTCCAACTGCGAGAAAACCAAAGCACCAACCAACTGATCGAACAAATCATCTATCCTCGGTAATGGGTGTCTATTTCTCTTCGTGGGCTTATTTAGCTCCCTATAATCCACACAATCTAAGAGAACCGTCCACCTTCGTAGCAAAAACAACTGGAGCACCCCATTCCAAAATACTTCTTCTTATGAACCCTTTCTCAAGAAGTTCCCTTACTTGCTTACTGAGTTCCTTCCCCTCTCTCCAAGCCATGTGGTGCACTGGCAGTGCAACTGGCTTTGTATTATCTACTAAGTATATACGGAAGTCTATCTCATGCCTCAGGGGTAAACCTTGAACCTCATCAAAGACGTCTTCATACTCACGGACTACACGAACAGATTGCAAATCATCAATGGATCCATCAAGTGATTCTAGGTAGCTAAGCATCAATGAACCGTTAGGGTCACAAGAAATATCAAGGGTCTTTCCATAATGAGTCAACAGTCTAACTACCCTCTTTTCACAATCTAGGATGGCACCATATCTGGCTAGCCAATCCATCCCTAGAATCAAACCATAGCCCATGAAACCAAGAACGTAGGCGTTGCATTCAAACCCAACGCCCAAGATAGATACTCTCAAATCCCGACAAACCATAGATAAATGAGCTGAACCACAAGTAAGATTTGAGACTATAATGGGATCCGTAACTAGACTATTATTTAGGTGCAATGTTTCAACTAACGAAACAGATATAAACGAATGTGAAATGCCAAAATCAAACAAAGTTCGAACATAATGATCAAAAAGGAAAATCAAACTTTCAACAGAAATGTTTCTACCTTCTTCTTGTCCTGGTGCCATGAGAGCATGAACCTGCCCGCCAGAGTAGGTCCTGTCCTCTGTCCCTGCCCTTGTCCTTGCCAACTCGAGCAATCTTTAATCAGATGTCCATCCTCACCGCACTGAAAACAACCATGCTTCTTCTTCTTCTTACAGTCCTTGCTTATGTGGCCCGGTGTTCCACAATTAAAAAACATTTTCTTCCCTTGGCCCTTGTTATCCTTACCACCTTTCTTTTGTTGTTGATGTGCTTTCTTTGGATCCACTTTCTTATCCTGTGCCCTATACATATTAGCACCTTTCTCCTCTTCATGCATCAGTGCCATGTCAACAAGTTTCTCGAAAGTAGCCCCCATAGGAATGTGGGATATAGCCAATCCGTGAAGTGGTTCATTCAAGCCTTTAGCAAATCACAAGGCTTTCTTATGCGGCGTATTCACCAACTCTAAACCAAATCTCGCCAACTGATTAAACTTGTTAACATACTCCTTAACTGACAAGTTTACTTGTTTCAAAGCCAAGAACCTCTCCATGTACATACTCTCCTCTGCTTTTGAAAGAAATTTCAACTCGAACCTCTATGTGAAATCCATCCATGTCTCCACAACACGTTCTCCATTCGTGACCTCCCACCAAAACGAAGCTTCATCCTTTATTAACCAAGCAGGTAGTTGAACTTTCCTTCCATCATCTACCTCAAAGGTACCAAACAAGTCCTCCACTTCCTTGAGCCAATTTCTAGCCTCGACAAACGTCACAGTCCCATGAAAAGGTTTTCTGCCCATCGCATGAAAGTCCTTACATATCTTAGAAAAAGCATCTACATGCAGAGGAAGAGATGGAACAACGGCTGCAGCTGGGGGAGGAGGAACATTTGCTGGGCCTGCGGTAGTAGCCCTAGCCTCTAGATACCTTCTGAACCAGGTTGGTATTTGTATGCTCTCGGGTATATCGGGTTCCCCAGACATGCTAAAAGAAAAAGGAAGAGATTCAAAATAGAGAATCGAAGGAAAGATATATGGCCTTCGGGGATTATGTTTTTCATAATAAACCTTTCTTTTGAAAATACTCTCACTAAAACATGTTTTTCAAAAATACTTCTTAAAAAAATGCTTTTGAAAAAGATTTTCAAAGTCTTTTATCTATTCTGGTAACCTTCAGCTCTGATACCACGTGTGAAACCCCACGTCCATTAATGTCGCTCACTTAGGGAATGCATTAACTTCCATGGAGCGTTATAAGTGCATAGAATAGAACATCACAAGACAGATATATAAAATGGTACTTCAAATTCAAAATTTATTCATTGCAGCGGAAAAGCAAAACATGTTTGATTACAAGATCAAAACCTCATACTAAAACCAAGCACACAAATATCCATCTTGAACATAATTATTATCAGAGTACATAAAACCAAAACCATAATCTCACTCCAAAATTCCATATGAAAGAAAAACAAAGTTGAGCATTACTTTCAGCACTTCTAGTAAAGAGAGAAAGAATTCCAAATCAAGCTTCACTCGTCCCACCCTAAGAACCTGGAGGGGAAAAAGAAAGAAAAGAGGCAAAACAAAAAGGGTCAGACATAAAGTCTGGCGAGTCCAGTGACTTTATCAATATAATCGATAAAGTAACAGAATAAGAGCATAAACTGGATATAAGAAATGACGGTAACATACGCAGGTATGACAAGGTAAATAAGATGAACAAGATATAACGTTGACTGCGCTTCTAATCACTATAAGATATTTCCTACACCGCACCAATAATAGTTTCATACTAAAAGATGATCCCTCTTCCCAATCACGATAATAATAATAATGATAATGGTAGTTTCGTGTACTCCTAGCTGATATCGTAGGTGTCGCCTGCTCCTACCTCCACCAGTTGTACCCACTACCCTCCCTATTTGATCGACTGCCTAACTTGTAGATACCCATGCTGGTCCCACAGTAGGGTGTATCACTCCCTAAAGTGGCAACCCAATACTACTAAAATGCATGGTTTATACCTACACGATGCAATAGCGTCTTGCCTACCAGCCCGGACCTACGCACGCCCATGATTCTGTTGGAATTGCGTTGCCACCGCTCTTTACTCTTTTGACCTCTTACAATCAAACCCAGTAAGCGTGTCCCGTCCTCCACATACATACTAAAAGGGGTTACTGGTTGAAAACGGTTCCCACACTTGACACAAGCTTCCCTCCTAAGCTTGGTCCCCACTTAGATTTCCCACTTAACCCCTTCTTATTATTCCCATGTCTTTACATGTTTCACATTGGTTAAGTGCTTCTAATCATATTTCACATACTACCCATGTCACCCACTTAACCCTTTTACTACTCCTATGTCTTTCCACAGGTCTTATCTTGGTTAAGTGTTCATAATTAATTCATTATACCTGTAATCGTATAAGACCTCTCACATTAGACTACTATTTGTGGTTGTTGGATATGCCGAGCTGTTCCAGGCAGATTTCTACCGCAAACCAAGTCAAACCTCGTGTCTTATCACTATTACGCCTTTAATTTGTGCCTTGACCTCTCACATTAGACTGCCGTTTGCAGTTGCTAGATATGCCGGGCGGTTCTTGGTAGACTTCTACCGCAAACCCGTCTAACCTTGTGTCTTAGGCGTTTATTATCTCTTTTTTTATTCATGCCAATTTCAAGTCCTTAATTAATGTTTGCCTATAATTTCCAATTCAAATTCGTGTTTATAATTATAATCCACTTTTATGCCTAATATCAAGTTATAACTAATTACACCAATTACAAATCAATTTATGCCCAATTACATATTATTCAATATTTTCCCAAACCAATTTCATAATTACAAATCAATTTATGCCCAATTACATATTATCCAATATTTCCCAAACTTTTCCCACCATGTTCCAACGTCATTCATACGTATAATTCAACTTAGGCTCAAAGTTAGCCTAGTTCCAAAAAAGAGATAGGGTAGAGAATCAAAACATCAAAACTGGCATAAAAATAGGCATATGAAACATGAATTAGCATAGAACAACAAAATAGATCCAATAGGCATATGATAACAGAAATTTGGATATGAATCAGAAAGATAAGAAAGACTTGGCATGATTCATCTTACAGGCATATTCATAGAATCCAACTTACAATCTTATCACAATTACTTTTAGTTTTAATTATATGTGAAAGTTACATAAATTCACAGTGACAGGATTCTTAGAAAAGAGAATTAGGCTTTGTTGTAGCAACTCTGATCTTGATTAATCCTTTATTTTGATTGTTGAAGAAGAAAGTCTCTACTTTGATTTTGGTTGGAGAAGAAAGGCTATACCAGTTTAGATTTGAGCAGCATGGAGGCGCTCTGAATTAGTGTAATGAAATTAGGTTTAGGTGTGTATTTATAGGTGTATTAGGTGAATTAGGGTCTTTAGATTAGATTAGGTGCCATCAGAACCACTCAGAATAACCAAACACGTCATCTGTCCAGAACTTTCTCAGATCTGGTAGGGGTCGACACCCCCCTATGGGTGTCGACACCCATGAAGACACCCCTCCAGGGGCGTCGACACACCTGTCGAAACCTGGGGGTAGGGGTCGACACCCCTGGGTGGAAATTTCCCGCTCTCCCCTTTTTGGCTAATTTTGAATTCAAATTTCGATTTTTAATTATTTATTTTAATTCTTCTGTTTCTTTAAATCTTCTGAGCTTCGTAACTTCTTCATACGTTGTCCGATTTACGCAAGCTCGGACTCTATCCCAAGCAGAATTCCGAGATGAACGCAATGGCACAACCCATTTTACTTAATTAGTTTTCTAAAAATTAAGTGTTCTTAAAATTTTCAATTTTAATATTTTAAAAATTACCGGGTGTTACACTTTCGATGTTCCCAAAAGTTATTAATGTTGAATTTCTTAGTTAATGAACTAAAATGAGATGGGTGGAACCTGTTAGTCCTATATATCTATGAGAGAGCTTCGTTTTGACTAGTTATGGTTTTGGTAACTCAAAATGGATAAAAAGTTATGGTTGATGGAATAACCCATGTCCGTTGGTTGCCACATCGAAGTGTTGAGGTGCAACATCTGTTTGACAATCAAAGATTGCATTGTATGACTTCTGAAAACCCATTTATGGGGATGAAATAGAAATATAACATAATGCATCATTTTCCAAAAAATAGTGAATTATATTCTGACCGCGGTCAACCCTCCTTTGACCAACAAAATGGCATATGAAAAATTGAGCTAAAAAAGCTTTCGATGTTCCCAAAAGTCAGTAAGATTGAATTTCTTGATTACTGAACTAAGATGAGATTGTTGGAACCAATTAGTCCTATAGATCTGTGAGAGAGCTTCATTTTGACTAGTTATGGTTCTTGTACGACTAAATGGATAAAAATTTATGGTTAACAGAACAACCCATTCCCGTTGGGTGCAACATCTAAGTCTTGAGGTGCACATCTGTTTGAAATCCAAGATTGCACTGTATAACTTTTGAAAATTTGTTTCTGGGTTGAAATAGAAATATGACATAGTGTATCATATTCCAAAAACTAGTAAATCGAGTTACGACAACGGTTAACCCCACTTTGAACAGCAAAAAGAAATGTGATAAATTGAGCTAAAAAAGTTTTCTATGTTCCCAAAAGTCACTAAGAGTGAATTTCCTGGTTACCGAACTAAGATGAGATGGGTGGAACCTGTTAGTCATATAGATCTTTGTGAGAGCTTCATTTTTACTGGTTATGGTTCTAGTAACTCGAAATGGATAAAAAGTTATGGTTGACGGAACAACCCATGTCCGTTGAGTGCAACATCGAAGTCTTGAGGTGCAATGTCTGTTTGAAAATCTGAAATTGCACTGTATGATTTTTGAAAACCCATTTATGAGGATGAAATAGAAATATAACATAGTGCATCATATTCTAAAAAAATAGTAAATTGAATTCCGACCACAGTCAACGGCCCTTTGGTCAACAAAATGACATGTGAAAAGTTAAGCTACAAAAGCTTTCGATGTTCCCAAAAGTCATTAAGATTGAATTTCTTGGGTACCAAACTAAGATGAGATTGGTGCAACCTATTAGTCCTATAGATCTATGAGAGAGATTCGTTTCGACAAATTATGGTTTTAGTACCTCTAAATGGATAAAAAGTTAAGGTTGACGAAACAACCTATATCCATTGTGTGCAACATCGAAGTCTTGAGCTATAACATCTGTTTGAAAATCAGAAATTGCACTGTATGACATTTGAAAACTCTTTTATGGGGATAAAATAGAAATATAACATGGTGCATCATATTCCAAAAAATAGTAAATCAAATTCCGATAATGGTCAACCCCTCTTTGACCAACAAAACTGCTTGTTAAAATTTGAGCTAAATAAGATTTCGATGTTCCCAAAAGTCATTAAGGTTGAATATCTTATTTACTGAACTAAGATGAGAAGGGTGGAATCTATTAGTCCTATAGATCTATGAGAGAGCTTCATTTTGACTGGTTATGGTTCTAGTAACTGAAAATGGATAAAAAATAATGGTTGACGGAACAACCAATGTCCGTTGGGTGCAACATCGTACGTAGTCTCTTGGTGCAACATTTGTTTAAAAAAAAACAAATTTGCACCGTATGACTTTTGAAAACCCTTTTTTGAGGATGAAAAAGAAATATAACATAGTGCGTCATATTTCAAAAAATAGTAAATCGATTTCCGACCATCGACAACCCCCCTTTGAGCAACAAAACAGCATGTGGAAAAGTTGAGCTAAAAAAGCTTTCGATGTTCCCATAGTCATTAAGATGGACTTTCTTGGTTATTGAACTAAGATGAGATGGGTGGAACCTATTAGTCATATATATCTATGAGAGACCTTCATTTTGATGGGTTATGTTCCTAGTACCTCCAAATGGATAAAAAGTTATGGTTGACGGAACTACCCATGTCCGTTGGGTGCAACATCGGAGTTTTAAGGTGCAACATCTATTTGAAAATCCAAGATTGCACTATATGACTTTTGAAAACCCATTTATGGGGATGAAATCAAAATATGGCATGGTGCATCATATTCCAAAAAATAGTAAATCAAATCCCGACCAAGGTCAACCCCTCTTTGACAAACAAAACGGCATGTGAAAAATTGAGCTAAAAATGCTTTTGATGTTCCCAAAAGTCATTAAGATTAAATTTCTTGGTCGCGGAACAAAGATGAGATGGGTGGAACCTGTTAGTCCTATAGGTCTGTAAGAGAGCTTCGTTTTGACTAGTTTTGGTTCCAGTAACTCAAAATAGAGTTATGGTTGATGGAACAACCCATGTCCGTCGGGTGCAACATCGAAGTCTTGAGGTGCAACATCTGTTTGAAAATCCAAAATTGCACTGTACGACTTTTGAAAACCCATTTATGGGTATGAAATAGAAAATATAACATAGTGCATCATATTCCAAAAAAATAGTAAATCGAATACCAACCACGGCCAATCCACCTTTGACCAACAAAAAGGCATGTGAAAAATTGAGCTAAAAATGCTTTCGATGTTCCCAAAAGTCACTGAGATTGAATTTCGTGGTTAATGAACTAAGATAAGATGGGTGGAACCTGTTAGTTCCATAGATCTATGGGAGAGCTTCGTTTTGACTGGTTATGGTTCTAGTACCTCTAAATGGATAAAAAGTTATGGTTGATGGAACAACCCGTGTCCGTTGGGTGCAACATCGAAGTCTTGAGGTGCAACATCTGTTTGAAAATCCAAGATTGCGCTGCATGACTTTCGAAAACCCATTTATAGGATGAAATAGAAATATAACATAGCTCATCATATTCCAAAAAATAGTAAATCGAATTCCGACCACGGTCAACCCCCCCTTTGACCAACAAAAAGACATGTGAAAAATTGAGCTAAAAAGCTTTTGATGTTCCCGAAAGTCATTAAGATTGAGTTTCTTGGTTACTTAACTAAGATGAGATGGGTGGAACCTGTTAGTCCTATATATCTATGAGAGAGCTTCGTTTTGACTGGTTATGGTTCTTGTACTTCTAAATGGATAAAAACTTATGGTTGATGGAACAACCCACATCCGTTGGGTGCAAAATCGAAGTCTTGAGGTGCAACATCTGTTTGAAAATCCAAGATTGCACTGTATGACTTTTGAAAACCCCCTTTGACCAACATAACGGCATGTCAAAAATTGAGCTAAAAAAGTTTTCGATGTTCCCAAAAGTCCTTAAGGTTGAATTTCTCAGTTACTAAACTAAGATGAGATGGATGGAACCAGTTAGTCTTACATGTCTATAAGAGAGCTTCGTTTTGACTGGTTATTGTTCTAGTGACCCAAAATAGAGTTATGGTTTACGGAATAACCCATGTCCGTTGGGTGCAACATCGAAGTCTTGAGGTGCAACATCTGTTTGAAAATCCAAATTTGCACTGTATGACTTTTGTAAACCCATTCATGGGGATGAAATAGAAATATAACATAGTGTATCATATTCCAAAAAATAGTAAATCGAATTCCGACCATGGTCAAGCCCCCTTTGACTAACAAAACGACATGTGAAAGACTGAGCTAAAAAAGCTTTTGAAGTTCCCAGAAGTCATTAAGATTGAATTTCTTGGTTACTGAACTAAGATGAGATGGGTGGAACTTGTTAGTCCTATATATCTATAAAAGAGCTTCATTCTGACTAGTTATGGTTCTAGTAACTCTAAATGGATAAAAAGGTTATGGTTGTTGGAACAACCCACGTCTATTGGGTGCAACATCGAAGTCTTAAGGTGCAACCTCTATTTGAAAATCCAAAATTGCACTATATGACTTTTGGAAATTCATTTATGGGGATGAAATATGAATATAACATGGTGCATCATATTCCAAAAAATAGTAAATCGAATTCCAACCACAGTCAATCCCCCTTTAACCAACAAAATGGCATGTGAAAAATTGAGCTAAAAAAGCTTTCGATGTTCCCAAAAGTCATTAAGAGCGAATTTCTTGGTTACTTAACTAAGATGAGATAGGTGGAATCTGTCAGTCTTATAGATCTATGAGAGAGCTTCGTTTTGACTTGTTATGGTTCCGGTAACTCAAAATGGATAAATTGTTATGGTTGACGGAACAACCCATGTCCGTTGGTTGCAACATCGAAGTCTTGAGGTGCAACATCTGTTCGAAAATCCAAGATTACACTATATGAATTTTGAAAACCCATAGGATGAAATATAAATAAAACATAGTGCACAATATTCCAAAAAACAGTTAATCGAATTCCGGCCACGATCAACCCCCATTTGACTAATAAAAGCCAGGATCAAACTCAGATGTCGGACTATGATCGGCATGTGAAAAATTGACATAAAAATGCTTTCGATGATCCCGAAAGTCACTAAGATTGCATTTATTGATTACAAAACTAACATGGGAAGGGTGGAAACTGTTAGTCCTATAGATCTATAACAGAGCTTCGTTTTGGCTGGTTATGATTCTAGTACCTCTAAATGGATAAAAAGTTACAGTTGACGGAACAATCCATGTCCGTTGGGTGCAACATCGAAGTCTTAAGGTGCAACATCTATATGAAAATCCTAGATTGCACTGTATAACTTTTGAAAACTCGTTTCTCGGTAGGAAATAGAAATATAACATAGTGCATCATATTCCAAAAAATAGTAAATCGAGTTCTGACCATGGTCAATCCCCTTTGGCCAGCAAAACGACATGTGAAAAATTGAGCTAAAAAAGCTATCGATGTTCCCAAAAGTTATTAAGATTGAATTTCTTGGTTATTGAGCGAAGACGAGATGGGTGGAACCTTTTAGTCCTATAGATCTACGAGAGAGCTTTGTTTTGACTAATTATGGTTCTAATAACTCAGAATGGATAAAAAGTTATGGTTGATGAAACAACCCATGTCCGTTGGGTAAAACATCGAAGTCTCGAGGTGCAACGTCCATTTGAAAATCCAAAATTGCACTGTATGATTTTTGAAAACCCAATTATGGGGATGAAATAGAAATATAACATAGTGCACCATATTCCAAAAAATAGTAAATT
This sequence comes from Allium sativum, assembly GCA_030737875.1. NCBI lineage: Eukaryota > Viridiplantae > Streptophyta > Magnoliopsida > Asparagales > Amaryllidaceae > Allium > Allium sativum. Next base: position 16,316,711 of record CM060922.1, on the reverse strand, counting down.
GAATTCCGACCACGGTCAACTACCCTTTGACCAACAAAAAAGCATGTGGAAAATTGAGCTAAAAATGTTTTCGATGTTCCCAAAAGTCATTAAGATTAAATTTCTTTGTTTCTGAACTAAGATGAGATGGGTGGAACCTGTTAGTCCCATAGATCAACGAGAGAGCTTCATTTTGACTAATTATGGTTCTAGTACCTCTAAATGGATAAAAAGTTATGGTTGACGGAACAACCCATGTCCGTTGGGTGCAGCATCGAAGTCCTTAGGTGCAACATCGTTTTGAAAATCCAAAATTGCAATGTATGAATTTTGATAACCCATTTATGGGGATGAAATAGAAATATAACATGGAGCATCATATTCCAAAAAATAGTAAATCAAATTCTGACCACGGGCAACCCCCTTTGACCAACTAAACGGCATGTGAAAAATTGAGCTAAAAAAGCTTTCGTTGTTCCCAAAAGTCATTAAGATCGAATTTCTTGGTTACTGAACTAAGATGAGATGGGTGGAACCTCTTAGTCCTATAGATCTATGAGAGAGATTCGTATTAACTGATTGTAGTTCTAGTATCTCAAAATGGATAAAAAGTTATGGTTGACGAAACAACCCACGTCAATTGGGTGAAACACCGAAGTCTTGAGGTGCAACATCTGTTTAAAAATCCAAAATTGCACTGTATCACTTTTGAAAACTCATTCATGGGTATGAAATAGAAATATAGTGTGGTGCATCATGTTACAAAAAATAGTATATCGAATTCCAACCACATTCAACCCCTTTGAGCAACAAAACGGAATGTGAAAACTTGGGCTAAAAAGCTTTCGATGTTCCCAAAATTCTTTAAGATTGAATTTCTTGGTTACTAAACTAAGATGAGATGGGTGGAACCTGCTAGTCCTATAGATCTATGAGAGAGTTTCATTTTGGCTGGTTATGGTTCTAATACTTTTAAATGGATAAAAAGTTATGGTTGACTGAACAACCCATGTCCGTTGGGTGCAACATCGAAGTCTTTAGGTGCAATATTTGTTTGAAAATCCAAAATTTCACTGTACGGCTTTTGAAAACTCGTATATGGTGATGATATATAACATGGTGCATCATATTCCAAAAAATAATAAATTGAATTCCGACCATGGTAAACCCCCCCTTTAAACAATAAAACGGCATGTGAAAAATTGAGCTAAAAAAGCTTTCGATGTTCCCAAAAGTCATTAATGTTGAATTTCTTGTTTACTTAACTAAGATGAGATGGCTGAACCTGTTAGTCCTATGGCTTCTTGGATACTGAACTAAGACAAGATGGGTGGAATCTGTTTGTCCTATAGTTCTATGAGAGAGCTTTATTTGGCTGGTTATGGTTCTAGTAACTCTGAATGGATAAAAAGTTATGGTTGACGAAACAACCTATATCTGTTGGGTGAAACATCGAAGTCTTGACGTGCAATGTTTGTTTGAAAATCCAAAATTGCACTATATGATCCTTGAAAACCCTTTATGGGGATGAAATAGAAATATAACATAGCGCATCATATTCCAAAAGATAGTAAATTGAATTCCGACCACGGTCAACCGCCCATTGACCAACCAAATGGCATGTGAAAAATTAAGCTAAAAAAACTTTTGATGTTCCCAAGAGTTAATAAGATTGAATTTCTTGGCTACTGAACTAAGATAAGATCAGCGGAACCTATTAGTCCTATTGATTTATGAGAGAGCTTCGTTTTGACTAATTATGGTTCTAGTACCTCTAAATGGATAAAAAGTTATGTTGACGGAACAACTCATGTCCGTTGGATGCAACATCGAAGTCTTGAGGTGCAACGTCTGTTCGAAAATACAAAATTGCATTGTATGACTTTTGAAAACTTGTTTATGGGGATGAAATATAAATATAACATGGCGTATCATATTCCAAAAATAGTAAATCGAATTCCGACCACGGTCAACCCCCCTTTGACCAACAAAACGGCATGTGAAAAATTGAGCTAAAAAAGCTTTCGATGTTCCCAAAAGTTGTTAAGATTGAATTTAATGGTCACTAAACTAAGGTGAGATGGGTGGAACCTGCTATTCCTATAGGTCTATAAGAGAGCTTCGTTTTGACTAGTTATGGTTGTAGTAACTCAAAATAGAGTTATGGTTGACGAAACAACCCATTTCTGTTGGATGCAACATTGAAATCTTGAGGTGCAACATCTGTTTGAAAATCCAAAATTGCACTGTATGACTTTTGAAAACCCATTTATGGGGGTGAAATAGAAATATAACATAGTGCATCATATTCCAATAAATAGAAAATGAATTCCGACCACGGCCAACCCCCTCTGACCAATAAAACGACACGTGAAATAGTAAGCGAAAAAAGCTTTTGATGTTCCCAAAGGTCATTAGGATTTAATTTATTGGTTATTGAACTAAGATGAGATAAGTGGAACTTGTTAGTCCTATATAAATATGAGAGAGCTTCGTTTTGACTGGTTATGGTTCTAATACCTCTAAATGGATAAAAAGTTATGGGGTATGGAACAACCCATGTCCGTTGGGTGCAACATCAAAGTCTTGAGTTGCAACATCTATTTGAAAATCCAAAATTGCACTGTATGACTTTTGAAAACTCGTTTATGGGATGATGTATAAATATAACATGGTGCATCATATTCCAAAAAATTGTAAATCGAATTTCGACCACGGTCAACCCCCCTGACCAACAAAACGGCATGTGAAAAATTGAGCTAAAAACTTTCGATGTTCCCAAAAGTAATTTAGATTGAATTTCTTACTTACTGAGCTAAGATGAGATGGGTGGAACCAGTTAGTCCTACAGATCTATGAGAGAGCTTTGTTATGACTGGTTATGGTTCTAATAACTCAAAATGGATAAAAAAAAGTTATGGTTGACGGAACAACCCACATCCGTTGGGTTCAATATCGAAGTCTTGAGGTGCAACATCGGTTTGAAAATCCAACATTGCACTTTTTGAATTTTGATAATCCATTTATGGGGATGAAATAGTAATATAACATGGTGCATCAAATTCCAACAAATAGTAAATCAGATTCTGACCACGGTCAACCCCCCTTTGACCAACAAAACATAGATGTGAAAAATTGAGCTAAAAAAGCTTTCATTGTTCCCAAATGTCATTAAGATCAAATTTCTTGGCTTTTGAACTAAGATGAGATGGGTGGAACCTCTTAATCCTATAGATCTATGAGAGAACTTTGTTTTGACTGGTTATAGCTCTAGTAACTCAAAATGGATAAAAAGTTATGGTTGACGGAACAACACACGTCTATTGGGTGAAACACCAAAGTCTTGAGGTGCAACATCTGTTTGAAAATCCAAAATTGCACTGTATCACTTTTGAAAACTCGTTTACGGGTATGAAATAGAAATATAGCAAGGTGCATCATGTTACAAAAAATAGTAAATCGAATTCTGACCACGGTTAACCCCTTTGACCAACAAAACGACATGTGAAAAATCGAGCTAAAAAAGCTTTTGATGTTCCCAAAATTCATTAGGATTGAATTTCTTGGTTATTAAACTAAGATGAGATGGGTGGAACCTGTTAGTCCTATAGATCTATGAGAGGGCTTCGTTTTGACTGGTTAAGGTTCTAATACTTCTAAATGGATAAAAGGTTATGGTTGACGGAACAACCCATGTCCGTTGGGTGCAACATCGAAGTCTTGAGGTGCAACATTTGTTTGAAAATCCAAAATTGCACTGTATGGATTTTGAAACTCGTTGATGGTGATTAAATATAAATATAACATGGCGCATGATATTCCAAAAAATAGTAAATCGAATTCCGACCACGGTCAATCCTCCTTTGAACAATAAAATGGAATGTGAAAAATTGAGCTAAAAAAGCTTTTGTTGTTCCCAAAAGTCATTAATGTTGAATTTCTTGGTTACTTAACTAAGATGAGATGGTTGAACCAGTTAGTCCTATACCTTTTTGTATATTGAACTAAGATGAGATTGGTGGAACCTATTTGTCCTATAGATCTATGAGAGAGATTTATTTGGTTGGTTATGGTTCTAGCAACTCAAAATGGATAAAAAGTTATGGTTGACGAAACAACCTATGTCCGTTGGGTGAAACATCGAAGTCTTGACGTACAATGTCTGTTTGAAAATCCAAAATTGCACTATATGATTTTTGAAAACTCATTTATGGGGATGAAACAGAAATATACCATGGTGCATCATATTCCAAAAAATAGTAAATCGAATTCCAACCACGGCCAACCCCCCTTTAACCAACAAAGCGGCATGTGAAATATTGAGCTAAAAGAGCTTTTGATGTTCCCAAAAGTCATTAAGATTGAATTTCTTGGTTACTGAGCTAAGATGAGATGGGTGGAACCTGTTATTCCTATAGATCTATGAGAGAGCTTCGTTTTGACTAGTTATGGTTCTGGTAAATCAAAATGGATAAAAAGTTATGGTTGACGGAACAACCCATGTCTGTTGGTTGCAACATCAAAGTCTTGAGGTGCTACATCTGTTTGAAAATCCAAGATAGCACAGTATGACTTTTGAAATCAAATTTATGGGGGTGAAATAGAAATATAATGTGACACCCCATATTTTAAAGATAATTAAGAACCTAAGACAGTAGTTTGACACAAGTTATGGTTGGAATCGTGGGAATAACTTAAATTGAGATTTTTGGGTAAATAGTACATCTTGAAATATGAGAATCTAATTTAGGGCACAAACTGTAATGAACATGAACAATTGGTAAGAATTGGATTGGCTACACTTTATTCTAAAATAAAGTAAATTACATGATCGGAAGAACATGCGACATGATGGGATTAACATGGAATTAAGAATGAATATGCCTAGACACGAGGTTAGATTCTGATTGCGGTAGAAGTATGCCTGGAACCGCCCCTACACATCCAGCAACCAAAGAAGGTTAATCTAATGTGAGAGGTTGAAAGCAGAAATCAGACATGTAATAGTGCTAAGACCCGAGGTTAAGTCTGGTTTGTGGTAGAAGTCTGCCTGGAACCGCCCGGCATATCCAACAACCACGAATAGTCGACCTAATGTGGGAGGTCTAGCGCGTTTACGGATATGAATAAGTATAACATGAGTTAGCTAGAACACTTAACCAAGATAGCACGTGTATTGTTACGTGGAAATAATAAGAAAAGGGTTAAGTGGATAACATAAATAAGTAATGACATGAATTAATGTAGAACACTTAACCAAGATGGCACATGTGTTATGACATGGATATAACAAGAAAGTGTTAAGTGGAAAATTCTAGTGGTAGGGATCCAAGCTTAGGAGGGTAGCTTGTATCGTTTGTGTGGTACCCTTTTTAATCAGTAACCCAAATTGGTAACCGTAAGGCAATCGAACTAGGTTAGAAATAAATGACACTAATGGTGGTTAATGTAAATAAATGGAAATGAGTATGAAACGAATGAAGGTTACAACGGTAAAAGAAGTAACGGAGAATGGTAATAACCTATTATAATTAAATTGTGTTAATGAAAGGATTGTATGATAGGTAGTCATGTCCTAGGGAAAAGTGGAAAGTATACCTTAGGTTACAATGAACGACAAAGAAAATGGAATAACTTATGTAATAAGGTAAGTTGTACTTAATTGTAAATTAAGTCAATCGTGAAAAAGAGAATATGAAATCCATTGATAGGGATAACATAAGTTATATGAATGGAAGGGGAATACTTATTAGTAAACCTTAGTTAAGAGAACTAAGTTAATAAGTAAATAACGATAAGTTGTAATGACAACGTAAGACGAGATTATGATTAAATAAGAAGGAAGAAGGCAAATTTATGGAAAGAAATAAGTTATATTGAATCATAAATGATAAGTGACATGTTAGTTGGAAACATGTGATTTGAGATGTACTTAATTATAAATTAAGTGGGACATGTTATAGTAACCATAAGATGGGATAACGAATAACACAAAGAGATTGTAGGATATGAACCTTGAACTACAATCTAGAGAATAACATGTTGTAGGCTTATTAATGAACTTAAATGGGTTAAGTTAAAAGAAATTAATAAGCAAGAGAAGCTTGGTAAATTGAATAAGAAGTCAAGGAAAATGGGAACAACCAAGTTAACGTGAAATCTGACGAGGTCGAGCAAGTGCGTAATTAATGTTTAGGCATGGGGTCTAAAGACTTATTAAACTGAGGCACTTGGAACAGTCCGTACGATTGAGGACGAATAACCCAACGGGGTAGATCATCATGGGGTTATAAGGCACGAGCGGAGCGCACGTTCATCTAATTATTCTAGCGGCTCCGAAGGACTGGAAGGGGAAGCACGCGGCTTCTTGAGACGTTAAAGGTGCTCCTGGTCGTCCTCTGTGGTGGTATAGCTTCGGGCTATGATAACAAAGGTTGGGTCTGCGCGTTTCTATCGGGTGGGTAGGCCTTGACTGCAACAGTAGCATGGCAGTCAGAATGCTATGACGAGGTGACACTAAGGGTGGCTCGGCGATTGCCTCACGATGGCAGGCGGAGGGTCAGGACCAAACAAGGATAATATATCGTCGAGTGCCTATCATCGGCAGCCGGCGGGATGCGGAAAGACTATAGCTAAACCCATGACGCCATCAACCTTTCACTATCGAGGCACGGTGCTTGAGGGAAGATGCCAATTGGATGTTTAGATTGTTTGTTAGGGGCTTGTCGATTAGCTCTTGTAGTCTTTACTCATTGAGGAAGGGGATGAGGTAGGGCCATAACCACCATGGAAAACAGACTCAAGGGATATTTGTGTGTCGATGCTCTTAAAGGAGGGCCTGCATAGATATGAGGAAAGCTCCTGACCGAGTTCTATGCTTCTTGTATAACCAAACCACGGAACTCGACGCACGCACACACGAGGGGTGTGTTTTTTAGGCATCGAATACGATTGACGATACGTACGTGGGAAAGTCTAGATACATACATGTCTTCTCTGGGTGGTGTGTCATAGACTCTAGGGCATTCCTCGATGGAGGAATCTAACTCGATTGAAAAGTTCGAGGATAGCAATCAATATGCTTACATAGCACGACGATAGTGGTTCTATGCGGAATGTAGCATTGTTATATACAAAGATTTGCACTACACTTTGGTGTAGGATGAGGGACTACGTATATTAAAGTGGCATTACGGAGGAGACCGTGCGAGTAGGGTACCATGGGGTATACCTAATTTGGGGGTAACTACATACACACTATGTTAGGTTAATCTACTAGGGAGTAGATGGGTACGACGTGTGTGTAAGCCTTGAGTGTTGTTAACACAAATAACCTAATAAATAAGAAAATGTAATTGAACGGTATATGTAGGATTATCCAGAATGTGTAGTTTCAATTCAGTCACCAAAACTTGTGTTCTGACCCCCTCCTCATATCATACTCGCAGGTTAGATTTGTGGCAGAGATATGATAGGTTTGGATATTGGTTAAGCAGTATTATTATTAAGGTAAAGCTACATTTTGATTACATTATATTTTATCCTTTCCTCTGTGAAATGTTTTTCTGAGCTCTGATATATTTTTATATCTCAATCTTTTCTACAGGATACCAGAGCAAACTAACTCGAGTTTCGATAGATTAAAATTTTGAAAAGAATTCGGTCTGTTGGAATTCGAGTTGTTACATCTAGTACCAAAGCTTCGGTTTAGGATCCCTATATAGATAATGAGTGAGCATATTTGTATTTCAAAAATATAAATATATTATATATAAACCTAGATCCATAAAGGAGCCCACTAATTAGAAAGAGCAAAATTTGGAAAGAGTTGGGATATCGGTTTTGTACACTAAAGGAATGAACATGGAAATCATGGACCCTTAGGAAATTTGGGTGGAAAGTGCACAATATGTTTGGTATAGGAGGAAGATGTATCCCATAAGATAGCAACTGAAATGTTAGTATTTCAGGTTAGTGGGTTTGGCAGTGAAACCTTGTAAATTGGAATAAGGTTGAAAAGAGGAAAATGGATTAGGAATATATATATATAGTTGAGAGAATTGACTTCATGAGAGTGTCTAGGAAAGCCCAGTCGATTTGGAAACCCACTTTGAGTCCAACCCATTTATTAACTTTTAAGAACTTGAAATTGTAAAAGTTTTGGCCAAAGAGTTTGTGGTGTTTTCAAGTTTTAATCTTAAAAGTATTTTTGATGTTGAAAGAAATATGGAGAGAAACATATATGAAAAATGCATATTGGGTTTCAAAGTAAAATGGGGTATATTTTGGAAAACAATGGTTTGTTGTTTTAAAAGAATTCTCTCATGAAATGGTGCACATTATAGAGCATGCATAGCTCGCTAGTTTTCATATTATAATGAATGAAAAGCAAAGTAAAGAAATTGTTGCATTTTGTAAAGAAAGTTTTGAATCTATATTCATTTGCCAATAAATTTTTGGTTATTGTTTTAAAAAAGGAAATTTTGTTGGGAGGACAAAATAAATTGTAGAAATTAAGATAGATGTTTGCACCTTGTACTGAGTAATTGAACGACATTATAGGTAGAAACAATGTAAACCAGAATTGAGGAATAGTTGTCCTTGTCTACTCCAGTTTTGTGATTTGAAAAAAAATGTTTTGCATTTTTTTTTATGTTGTGACATGTTTTTTTTTATGGTTGGCAAAAGTAAGTTTTGGTGAAGAAAATATAGTTTTAGCACTTTTAATTTTGAAAGAAAAATGTAATGAAAAAAAAAAGAGAAGCCAAGCCATGTTTTAGAAAGAATAATGAAGTAGGTAAGGACTAGTACCTAGGGAGAACGGGAAAAATTGAGGCTATGAAGTAAATAGCAAGAATTATCTTGGAATAATGAAAAATTCTCGTAGAATGTATAAGCATTGTGAAGCCTAGGATTGTTTCTTGAAAAAAAAAAGTATGAGCTAGTAATACACAGCAAGGACTAGTAGTGGCTACTATGTAGTGAAGGGAAAGTAAGTGTACAGATCTTGTTGCTTGGACTTGTAATTGTCGGAGGTGACATAGTCCTAAGATTCTTGGCCCTTGATAGAAGCTGTGTAGGATGTTTTTTTTTCCTGTTTTAAGATGCAAAGGCTTATTTGAATAATAAACTTAGATCATTGGATTAAGTTAAGTAATCTAAGAAAGAAACATAGCATAACCAAAAAGAAAAACAATAAGTTCAGTAAAGAGATAAATATGACAGTTGAAGAAAATTAAAATTTTAAGAAAAGATGAAGAGCAATGGAAATTTTCCAAGATAAGTTGAAAAAGAAAAAGAAGTTTTCTTATGTAGGCTGTGCTTGGATAGGAAAATAGGCAACCTTTCTACAGTAGTTACATAAAATCCAAGTACAAATAGAAAAGGTACATAAAAGAAAAACGGAAGATGGGAATTTTTCCGTTTTATACCTTTCTGTGAAATAAGAAATCGAACTTAAAAAATTAGATTTTTCTAAATTTCAAAATTTAAAGATGGTTGGTAGGATTTTGGATGCAACAATTGGATGAACAATGCTCTTGTTCAGTGAGAGTGCGGGAAAATTTGGATGAAAAGCTATTTTGACTTTCAAAATATTTCATTCATATAGAACTACCAGTATATTTAGGATGTGAGCATCATGTTTTAAAGAATTTTGTTGAAAATTTGCATACATCTACGAGGTACCGCTTAGGCATACATGTATTACTATGATGTATTGCACTTTGCACATGTGTACAATATTTGCAAAAAAAATTGGATGCACACATGATGGATGTATATTATGCAAGGGATTAATTGATTTTACCCTTACCAAATTTCGGGGACGAAATTTCTTAAGGGTGGGAGAATGTAACACCCCGCATTTTTAAGATAATTAAAAATATGCATATATGTATATATATGCATAGATTTATAAATAATGGTAATGTACAGTTTAAATTAATTCATACATTGAAGAGAAGGAAAATTAATATGATAACAATGTATGTGATAGAAGAGATAATAAAATAAAGGGTACTTAATTTAATAATGGGAATTAAGTAAAACATACATTACCATTGCATTCATCTCGGAATTTTGGTTCAAATAGACATCAAGTTTGCGTAAAATGGACAACATATGAAGAAGTTATGCGCTTTAGAAATTTGTGTACGCATAAGGCTCATATATATAAACATATATAATTAAAGTTATCCAGAAGAGCAAAGGACCCATGGGGGTCGACATAAGTGTCCACACCCTAATATGGGGGTCGACATAGGTGTCGACACCCCAACGTGGGGTTAGACATAGGTGTCGACACCCCCCAACCGAAAATCAGAAAATGTCGGTTGCGAGATATCACGTGTTTTCTTGGCTTGAGCGGTTATAATAGATTTTAATTTAAGTCCAAAGGATCCAGTTTCTCTGGCACACCTATAAATAGGCTTGCAGAGCCTGACCTAAATCTCATATTATCTGAGACGCCACCGAGGCTCTGCCATTCTTCTTCCTCCTCATATCTCTTTAGAAAATAAAATAATTAGATTAGGAAAATTCCGATTCAAGATTTAGGGGAAAAGGGTGTATACAAATAGAAGGGTGTTCAGGGCTCCAATCGTTGAGAGGTAAGTTATTGGGTCTGATCTATTTAGTTATCTTCTTCTCCTTTTCTCTTTCTTTTAGTTTAATTTGTGAAACCATGGTTGTTTGGGTTCTAAATCCAGTTAGGGGAACCATGGAATGCTAGATCTGGATCAGATTCAGGATTTGGAAAGCTTTTAGGTGAGTGGATTTAAGTTATACCTCTTGAATAATGGTATATGCATCGATCAACGTTCCCCGTTAATGTAAAGATTAATTTAATGTACATGTTAATTATTGTAGTCTTAATTATGTGATTATTCTGTTCTTCTCTCTCCTTCCCTTTTTATTTTTATAGCCAGGTTACCTTCGAGCCTAGGCCAATCTCGTTGAAAAATATGTACGACAAAATTTGGGATAATTGAGAAGCAGGTGGGAATAATGGAAAAAGGGGATTTGAATCATATCATTTAATTGAGAACCTAGGACTGTAGTTTGGACACAACTTATGGTTGGAATCGTGGGAATAACTTAAATTGAGATTTTTAGGTAAATAGTACATGTTGAAATTTGAGAATCTAATTTGGGGTGCAAACTATAATGAAAATGAACAATTCCAATTGGATTGGTTACACTTTATTCTAAAATAAAGTAAATTACATAATATGAAGAACATGCGACATGACAGGATTAACATGGAATTAAGAATGAATATCCCTAGACACGAGGTTAGATTCTGATTGTGGTAGGAGTATGCCCGGAACCGCCGGCACATCTAGCAACCGCAAAAGGTTAATCTAATGTGAGAGGTCGAAGGTTGAAACCGGACACGTAATAGTGCTAAGAAACGAGGTTAGGTCTGGTATGTGGTAGAAGTCTGCCCGGAACCACCTGGAATATCCAGCAACCACGTATAGTCGACCTAATGTGGGAGGCCTAGCGCGTTTACAGATATGAATAAGTAATAACATGAGTTAATTATAACACTTAACCAAGATAGCACGTGTATTGTTACATGGAAATAATAAGAAAAGGGTTAAGTGGATAACATGAATAAGTAATGACATGAATTAATGTAGAACACTTAACCAAGATGGCACATGTGTTATGACATGGATATAATAAGAAAGGGTTAAGTGGAAAATCCTAGTAGTGGGGATGCAAGCTTAGGAGGGTAGCTTGTATCGTTTGTGTGGGACCCTTTTTAATCAGTAACCCATATTGGTATCCGGAAGGCACTCGAACTAGGTTAGAAATAAATGACACCAATGGTTGTTAATGTAAATAAATGGAAATGAGTATGAAACAAATGAAGGTTACAACGGTAAAAGAAGTGACGGGGAATGGTAATAACCATTATAATTAAATTGGGTTAACGAAGGATTGTATAATAGGTAGTCTTGTCCTAGGGACAAGTGGAATGTATAACTTAGGTTATAATGAACGACAAAGAAAATGGAATAACTTATGTAATAAGGTAAATTGTACTTAGTTGTAAATTAAGTCAATCATGAAAAAGAGAATAAGAAATCCGCTGATAGGGATAACGTAAGTTATATGAATGGAAGGGGAAAACTTATTAGTAAATCTTAGCTAAGAGAACTAAGTTAATAAGTAAATAACGATAAGTTGTAACGACGACGTAAGACGAGATTATGATTAAATAAGAAGGAAGAAGGGAAACTTATGGAAAGAAACAATTTATATTTAATCATAAACGATAAGTGACATGTTAGTAGGAAACATGTGAATTGAGATGTACTTAATTATAAATTAAGTGGAGTTATAGTAACCGTAAGATGGGATAATGAATAGCGCAAAGAGATTGTAGGGCAAGAACCTTGAACTACAATCTAGAGAATAACATGTTGTAGGCTTATTAATGAACTTAAATGGATTAAGTTATAAAAGAAATTAATAAGCAAGAGAAGCTTGGTAACTTGAATAAAAAGCCAAGGAAAATGCGAACAACCAAGTTAACGTGAAATCTGACGAGGTAGAGCAAGCGCATACTTGATGATTAGGCATAGGGTCTAATGGCATATTAAACTAAGGCGCTTGGAACAGTCCGTTCGTTTGAGATGAATAACCCAACGGGGTAGATCATCATGGTGTTATAAGGCACGAGCGGAGCACACGTTCATCTGATTATTCTAGCGGCTCTGAAAGGCTGGAAGGGGAAGCACGCTGCTTCCTGAGATGTTAAAGGTGCTCCTGGTTGTCCTATGTGGTGGTATAGCTTCGAGCTATGATCACAAAGGTTGGGTCTGCGCGTTACTATCGGGTGGGTGGGCCTTGACTGCTATAGTAGCATGGCAGTCAGAATGCTATGACGAGGTGACACTAAGGGTGGCTCGGCGATTGCCTCACGACGGGAGGCGTAGGGTCAGGACCAAACAAGGATAGTAGATCGTGAATGCCTATCATCGACAGCCAACAGAATGCGGAAAGACTAGAGCTAAACCAAAGACGCCATCAACCTTTCACTATCGAGGCACAGTGGTTGAGGGGAGATGCCTGGATGTTTAGATTGTTTGTTAGGGGCTTGTCGATTAGTTCTTGTAGTCTTTACTAGTTGAGGGAGGGGCTGAGATGGGGCCATAACAACCTTGGAAAACAGACAGAGGGATATATGTGTGTCGAGGCACTTAAAGGCGGGCCTGCACAGATATGAGGAAAGCTCCCGACCGAGTTCCATGTTTCTTGTATAGCCCTACCACGGAACTCGGTGCACGCACACACGAGGGGTATGCGGTTTAGGCATCGAATACGATGGACAGTACGTATGTGGGAAAGTCTAGATACATGCATGTCTGCTCTGGGGGGTGTATCGTAGACTCTAGGGCATTACTCGAAGGAGAAATCTAACTCGATTGAAAAGTTCGAGGATAGCAGCCAGTATGCTTACGTAGCACGACGACAGTGGTTCTATGCGGAACAAAGCATTGTTATATACATAGATTTGCACTACATTTTAGTGTAGGATGAGGGACTGCGTATATTAAAGTGGTGTTACGGAGGAGACCATGCGAGTGGGGTACCATGGGGGTGTACCTTAGTTTGGGGGTAGCTACATATACTATATTAGGTTAATCAACAAGGGAGTAGATGGGTCTGACGTGTGTGTAAGCCTTGAGAGTTGTTAACACAAGTAACCTAATAAATAAGAAAATGTAACTGAACGGTATATGTAGGATTATCCAGAATGTGTAGTTTAAATTCAGTCACCAGAACTTGTGTTCTGACCCCCTCCTAATATAATATATGCAGGTTAGATTTGTGGCAGAGATATGATAGCTTTGGATACTAGTTAATCAGTATTATTATTAAGGTAAAGCTATATTTTGATTACATTATATTTTATCGTTTCCGCTATGAAATGTTTTTCTAAGCTTTGATATATTTTGATATCTCTGTCTTTTCTACAGGATACCAGAGCAAACCAACTCGAGTTTCGATAGATTAAAATTTTGATAAAAAATTGGTTTGTTGAAATTCGGGTTGTTACATATAACATAGTACATCATATTCCAAAAAATAGTAAATCGAATTTGACCACAGTCAGCCCCCCTTTGACCAAAAAAAGGGCATGTGAAAAATTGAGCTAAAAAACTTTCGATGTTCCCAAAAGTCATTAAGATTGAATTTCCTGATTACTGAACTAAGATGAGAAGGGCGAAACCTGTTAGTCCTATAAATCTATGAGAGAGCTTCGTTTTGACTAGTTATGGTTCTAATACCTCTTAATGGATAAAAAATCATGGTTGACGGAATAACCCATGTCCGTTGGGTGCAACATCGAAGTCTTAAGGTGCAACGTCTATTTGAAAGTCCAAGATTGCACTGTATAACTTTTGAAAACTTGTTTCTGGGGATGAAATAGAAATATAACATAGTGCAACATATTCCAAAAATTTGTAAATCTAGTTACGACCATGGTCAACCCCCCTTTGACCAGCAAAACGACATGTGAAAAATTGAGCTAAAAAAGCTTTCGATGTTCCCAAAAGTCATTAAGATTGAATTTCTTGGTTACTGAACAGAGATGAGATGGGTGGAACCTGTTAGTCCTATATATATATGAGAGAGCTTTGTTTTGACAGGTTATGGTTCTAGTAACTCAGAATGGATAGTAATTTATGGTTGACGAAACAACCCATGTCCGTTGGGTGCAACATCGAAGTATTGAGGTGCAACGTCTGTTTGAAAATACAAAATTGCACTGTATGATTTTCGAAAACCCATAAAATGGATGAAATAGAAATATAACATAGTGCATCATATTCCAAAAAATGGTAAATTGAATTCCGACCATGGTCAACCGCCCTTTGACCAACAAAACGACATGTGAAAAATTGAGCTAAAAAAGCTTTCGATGTTCCCAAAAGTCAATAAGATTGAATTTCTTGGTTACTGAACTAAGATGAGATGGGTGGAACCTGTTAGTCCTATAGATCTTTGAGAGAGCTTCGTTGTGACTAATTATGGTTCTAGTACCTCTAAATCGATAAAAAGTTATGGTTGAGGGAACAACCCATGTCCATTGGATGCAACATTGAAGTCTTGAGGTGCAACATCTATTTGAAAATCCAAAATTGCACTGTATGAATTTTGAAAATCCATTTATGGGGATGAAATACCAATATAACATGGCGCATCAAATTCCAAAGAATAGTAAATCAAATTCCGACCACGGTCGTCCCCCATTTGACCAACAAAACGGCATGTGAAAAATGGAGCTAAAAAAATTTTCGATGGTCCCAAAAGTCATTAAAATTGAATTTCTTGGTTACTGAACTAAGATGAGATGGGTGGAAGCTGTTAGTCCTATAGATCTATGAGAGAGCTTCTTTTTGACTTGTTATGATTCTAGTAAATCAAAATGGATAAAAAGTTATGGTTGACGGAACAACCTATGTCCGTTGGGTGCAACATCGAAGTCTTGAGGTGAAACATCTGTTTGAAAATCCAAAATGCACTGTATGACTTTGTAAACCCATTTATGGGGACGGAATATAAATATAACATAGTGCATCATATTCCAAAAAATAGTAAATCGAATTTCGACCACGGTCAACCCCCCTTTGACCAACATAACGACATGTGAAAAATTGAGCTAAAAAAGCTTTTGATCTTCCCGAAAGTCATTAAGATTGAATTTCTTGGTTACTGAACTAAGATGAGATGGGTGGAACCTATTAGTCCTATAGATCTATAAGAGAGCATCGTTTTGATGGGTTATGGTTCTAGTACCTCGAAATGGATAAAAAACTATGGTTAACGGAACAAACCTTGTCCGTTGGGTGCAACATCAAAGTCTTGAAGTGCAACATCTATTTGAAAATACAAAATTGCACTGTATGACTTTTGAAAACTCATTTATAGGGATGAAATAGAAATATAACACGGTGCATCATATTCAAAAAAATAGTAAATCGAGTTCCGACCACGTTCAATCTCCTTTGACCAACAAAACGACATGTGAAAAATTGAGCTAAAAAAGCTTCCGATGTTCCAAAAAGTCATTAATTTTTAATTTATTCGTTACTAAACTAAGATGAGATGGGTGGAACCTGTTAGTCCTATAGGTCTATAAGAAAGCTTCGTTTTGACTGGTTATGGTTCTGGTAACTAAAAGTAGAGTTATGGTTGACGAAACAACCCATGTCCGTTGTGTGCAACATCGAAGTCATGAGGTGCAACATCTATTTGAAAATCCGAAATTGCACTGTATTAATTTTGAAAACCCATTTATGGTTGATGAAATAGAAATATAACATAGTGCATCATATTCCAAAAAATAGTTAATCGAATTCCAACCACGACCATTCCCCCATTGACAAACAAAACGGCATGTGAAAAATTAAGCTAAAAAAGATTTTGATGTTCCCAATAGTCATTAAGATTGAATTTCTTGGTTACTGAACTAAGATGAGATAGGTGGAACCTCTTAGTCCTATAAATCTATGAGAGAGCTTCGTTTTGACTGGTTTATGGCTCTAGTACCTCTAAATGGATAAAAAGTTATGGTTAACGGAACAACACATATCCGTTGGGTGCAACATCGAGGTCTTGAGGTGCAACATCTGTTTGAAAATCCAAAATTGCACTGTATAACTTTTGAAAACTCGTTTACGGGGATGTAATAGAAATATAACATTGTGCATCATATTCCAAAAAATTGCAAATCGAATTCCAACCACGATCAACCCCCCTTTGACCAACAAAACGACATGTGAAAAATTGAGCTAAAAAAGCTTTCGATGTTTTCAAAATTCATTAAGATTGAATTTCTTGTTTACTGAACTAAGATGAAATGGCTAGAACCAGTTAATCCTATAGATCTATGAGAGAGCTTTGTTTTGACTTATTATAGTTCTTGTAACTCAAAATGGATTAAAAGTTATGGTTGATGAAACAACCCATATCTGTTGGGTTTAACATCGAAGTCTTGAGGTGCAACATATGTTTGAAAATCTAAAATTGCACTGTATGACTTCTGAAAACCCATTTACGAGTATGAAATACAAATATAACATGGTGCATCATATTCCAAAAAATATAAAATCGAATTCCGACGATGGTCAACCCGCCTTTGACCAACAAAACGATATGTGAAAAATTGAGCTAAAAAACTTTCAATGTTCCCAAAGGTCATCAAAATTGAATTTCTTGGTTACCGAACTAAGATTAGATGGGTGGAACCAGTTAGTCCTATATATCTATGAGAGAGCTTCGCTTTGACTAGTTATGGTTCTGGTAACTCAAAATGGATAAAGTTATGGTTGACGGAACAACCCACGTCCGTTGGGTGCAGCATCGAAGTCTTGAGGTGCAACATCTCTTTGAAAATCCAAAATTGCACTATATGACATTTGAAAACTCGTTTATGGGGATGAAATAGAAATATAACATGGTGCATCATATTCCAAAAAATAGTAAATCGAATTCCGACCACGGTCGACCCCTATTGACCATTAAAATTGCATGTGAAAAATTGAGCTAAAAAAGCTTTCGATGTTCCCAAAAGTCATTAAGATAGAATTTCTTGGTTACTGAACTAAGACGAGATGGGTGGAACTTTTTAGTCCTATATATCTATGTGAGATCTTCGTTTTGACTGGTTATGGTTCTGGTAACTCAAAATGGACAAAAGGTTACGGTTGATGGAACAACCCATGTCCATTGGTTGTAACATCGAAATCATGAGGTGAAACATCTGTTTGAAAATCCATGATTGCACTGTATGACTTTTGAAAAACTGTTTATGGGGATGAAATAGAAATATAACTAGTGCATCTTATTCCAAAAAATAGTAAATTGAATTCCGACCACGGTCAACCCCCTTTGACCAACAAAACGGCATGTGAAAAATTGAGCTAAAAAAGCTTTCGATGTTCCCAAAAGTCATTAAGATTGAATTTCTTGGTTACTGAACGAAGATGAGATGGGTGGAACCTGTTAGTCCCGTATATCTATGAGAGATCTTTGTGTTGACTGGTCATGGTTCTAGTATCTCGAAATGGATAAAAAGTCATGGTTGGCAGAACAACCCATGACCGTTGGGTGCAACATCGAAGTCTTGAGGTGCAACATCTTTTTGAAAATCCAAGATTGCTTTGTATAACCTTTGAAAACTCGTTACTAGGGATGAAATAGAAATATAACATATTGCATCATATTTTAAAAAATAGTAAATCGAGTTCCAACCACGATCAACCCCCTTTGACCTACAAAGCGGCATGTGAAAAATTGAGCTAAAGAAGCTTTCGATGTTCCCAAAAGTCATTAAGATTGAATTTCTTGGTTTCTGAACTAAGAAGAGATGGGTGGATATTGTAAGTCCTATAGATCTATGAGAGAGCTATGTTTTGACTGATTGTGGTTCTAGTAACTCAAAATAGATAAAAAGTTATGTTTGATGGAACAACCCCTGTATGATGGATTCAACATCGAAGTCTTGAGGTGCAACGTTTGTTTGAAAATTCAAAATTGCATTGTACAATTTTTGAAAACCCATTTATCGGGTGAAATCGAAATACAACATACTGCATCATATTCCAAAAAATAGCAAACCACCTTTCACCAACAAAACGGCATGTGAAAAATTGAGCTAAAAAAGCTTTCGATGTTCCCAAAAGTCATTAAGATTAAATATCTTAGTTACTGAACTAAGATGAGATATGTAGAACCTGTTAGTCCTATAGATCTATGAGAGATCTTTATTTTGACTGCTTGTGGTTCTGGTAACTCAAAATGGATAAAATGTTATGGTTGACGGAACAATCCATGTCCTTGGGTGCAACATCGAAGTCTTGAGGTGCACACATCAGTTTGAAAATCCAAAATTACACTGTATGACTTTTGAAAACTCATGTATGGGGATGAAATAGAAATATAACAGGGTGCATCATATTCCAAAAAATAGTAAATCAAATTTTAAACACGACCAACCCCCCTTTCACCAACAAAACGGCATGTGAAAAATTGAGCTAAAAAAGCTTTCGATGTTCCCAAAAGTCATTAAGATTGAATTTCTTGGTTACTAAACTAAGATGAGATGGGTGGAAACTGTTATTCCTATAGATCTATGAGTGAGCTTTGTTTTTTGTTAATCCCTAAAAAATCCACGCGCACGTTGAATAAGGGAAACGTCGTTGACGTCATCAGGGTCGTTCGCACCAGAAGTCACTAAGGCATTTAGAGATTCATAATGGAAAAGAACGGTCAAAAAAGCAGGAACCGAATGTCAAATCCAGAACTGATCAGGTCGACCAGTACGATCAAACAATACGATACTGTGTGATTACGAACAGTGCGACCCAAATCTGGGTTCGAATCATGATTCAAGTGCAGAGGCCAAGACCGGTCGTTCATGTAAAAGACAAGGCCGCACCAAGCTTTGAAAGTGAAGAGTTCCAAAGCTTTTGCACTAAATACAAAATCCAAAAAAGCTTTTCAGCGGTTGCTCATCCACAAGCGAACGGGCAGGTGGAGGTAGTGAATAAAACCATCAAAACCACCATCAAGAAGCAACTCGAAAAAGCTAAAGGCGCATGGGTAGACGAACTCCCGCTGGCATTATGGGCGTATCGCACCACGTACAAAACAGCAACAGAGCATACTCCTTTTTCTTTATCTTATGGCTCTGAAGCCATGATTCCTGTGGAACTAGAGGTCCCTACCCAAGAAAGATACATTTTGACCCCAAGGAGAATGAGAAGCTACAGCTCGAAGCTCTCGACTAACTTGAGGAAAGAAGAAAAGAAGCGGAACTCAGAGTAGACGCACATCAAAGGAGATTGGCCAGGCACTTCAATTCAAAAGTCAAACATAGAACTTTCGAGGTTGGAGACCTCGTTCTGAAAAAGATAATGACCGGTACTGGAGTCTTCGGACCCAACTGGGAAGGACTTTATGTTATAAGTCAAAAGCTCCAGGACGGAACTTTCAAACTGGTCACCACAGATGGGGATCAAATTCCATGGGCATTGAATAGCGAGCAAGTTCGTCGTTATTTCATATAGCATATTATTCAAATACGCAGAAAATGCTGTAAGATTTGTGAAGTTTTTGCATTTTTAATGATGATCACAGAATGCTTGAATATGTAATCCTATTTACACATACAGGTCACCCGTTCATGGGCTGCTACTAAAAATTTACTTTCTTGTGTAGCAAACGAGCGACCGGGAGGTATCAACTTCAAGAGTTCCAACTTTCACCAATAAACGCTGGACCTCTTAATCTTTGGACCAACAAAAAGCTTGGTATCAGAATAAAAGTCAATGCTGAGACAAAAGCAACCCAAAACAAAACGTCCCATAGATAAAAATTTTGCTGAGCCCATCAAAGAAACACCTTCTTATTAGGTGCCGGATGCGGGTTCTCCGACTTGGAAGAATTTCTTAATTTTTTCAATGAAGTGAGCCAGTGTCTATTTCCTTGGGCAAAATGCAAAGTCGGCAAAAACCGACGTGGTGCAAAGCCGGCAAAAATCGGCATGGTTCGTAGAAACCCTTACCGAAAGGAGGTGTCTGATCTTGTTCTTTGTTGTTAACCAAGTCAAGCAAAGCCAAGATTGGATTATAGCAGAAATTCCAGTCGAAAGGGGGTGTCAGAAATCCTAGCCATTTGGGGGTGTCTAGTCTTGTTCTTTGTTGTTAACCAAGTCAAACAAATCCAAGATTGGATTCTACATTGGAGCCCAAGTCCTCCCATGGGGGCACGCATAAAAATGCATCACAAAAACGCCCCAAATTAATAAACAGGTTGTGTAATAAAAAAATTAACGACCAAATGGCCTAAGATAAAATAATCTAAAAAATTGTAATAGTCAAAGCCAAATATTAAAGGCTGGTTGATCCCAGCCTAATAAAGCATTACAAGACTAACCGTAATACGATATTAACACATACGAGCGCCTAGTAATACGATATTAACATATGACCGTAGCGAAAAGTTATATATATATATATATATATATATATGTGTGTGTGTGTGTGTGTATGTATGTGTTGCTAAACAAGGCAAGGAAACACAGCATGGCCAGGATATCAAGGGCATTAGGGAACCAGCCAGACAACCGTCATTGAAGTGTCACAAAAAACAAACACAAACCATCACAACACCCAGCATAGTATCATGAGCGAGGGTAGGCACCCGCTTATACAACCGGTCTTAGAGTTCAAAAGGCAAAATAGTCAAGGAAAAGGTGATTACAGATCCCTCACCTTCCTCGGCCTACCCACTTTCCTCTTTGATAGGGTAGAACCAGATGGAAGTTCATTAGCCTGACCAGAAGCCACCAACTCAACACCTCCATAAGGGAAAGCAGCTACCAAGCCATCTCTGGATCAAAGGGCATGGACCAATCTTACCTTATCATTCTCCAAAACAGAAATACGTTCAAGGCTATCTTTGTGAAGTTTTTGAAGGTCGCAAACCAGGGAGTGCCAGCCGTCCATCCGCTTTGCAGAATGGTTCTTCAGGAAGTCCATATGCTCCCGAAATTGATATGCAGCGGTCTCAAGGCGAGCCAACGTCCGACCTTTCACCTCAACCATCTCATGGGAGAAGGTCTGAGAATCAAACGGAGATATATCCACATTGGAAGATACTCCTTGCAAACTGCACCCCTGAAAATGCTTGGCTAATTTTGGAGGGCAAGGTCTAGGCGTATGGCGCGGCCTGTTGATGATTGTCTGAAGCTCTGCGTATGAAGGAACGGAGGAAGAATTCATAGACGGTTAATCGGTTGACTGGATCTTGCCTACCGAGATACCCAAATCAAAAAACATCTCCCTTCGACGTTGTTCTGGCGATGGAACCATCCAGTAAAAGGATCAAGAGCAACTGTAAGGCTCAAAGAGAAGAAAAGCACGAAAAGAAATCAACTAATCCGAGTACCAGTATAGAGAAGCGGAGCTTTTTCTTTTCCAATTAAGATATCCTACTGAGGAAAAACAAAAGCAAAGTAAATGAGAAGTCAGAAAACAGAGAGGAAGATCAAAAGGCAAGCATCCAAAGGATTCTCGCTGCGTCAGCTTAATACTTGAGTACTGGCTTAAGTGTCCCATCGAAAGCCAGCTGGCACCAGTTTGAAAAAATGACAGGAAAGCCCAAATGCCTCGTTCACATTATAAGGCCATACCAGTCAGTAGTAATGAAGTAATACCAATCCCTGAACGAACGATTCTTCAACAGGTCAAGACAAGTCTACTCAGCAACGTGCGATCAAATATGTCGAAGCTAGTAATTCCTCACTAAAAGAAATCACATACTTCGAGGGGCAAGTGTTAATCCCTAAAAAATCCACGTGCACGTTGAATAAGGGAAACGTCGTTAACATCATCAAGGTCGTTCTCACTAGAAGTCACTAAGGCATTTAGAGTATTCATAATGGAAAAGAACGGTCACAAGAGCAGGAACCGAATGTCAAACCCAGAACTGATCAGTTCGACCAGTACGATCAAACAATACGATGCAGTGTGATTATGAAGAGAGCGACCCAAATCTGGGTTCGAATCATGATTCAAGTGCGGAGGCCAAGACCAGTCGTTCATGCAAAAGACAAGGTCGCACCAAGCGTCAGCATAAACCAGGTCGCTCATCCAATATGGGCTGGGACGACCTAACAAAACAGCCGCAAAGACAAACAGCATCCTACAGAAGCAGTAAAAGGGCAAGCACCCTTGAACCAAGATGATCGATCGTGCAAGGAGCAACGGAGAGTCAGTTCCAGCCTAGCGCCCTGCTCTCACAGAGCTTCCCGAAGCAGTCGGCCGCACCGGAACGCCCGTTCTTGTGAACCCGCTCAACTGCTTGAGGCGTCCGCTCTAAAAAGTTATTTGCGCATAACAACTTAGGACAGCTGCTGGCTACAGCTGGCCAATGGCTTGATTGTAATTAACAAGATCAGCGATCTACAGCAAGGACAAATGGATTTCAAACCATTCTCCAGAGAACTGGCCTATAAATACACCATGGCCACCAACGAAAAAGGGGATCAAATCTTTAAAACCACGAAGTGCTGCCAAATTGAGGGAAGACCATAGATTTGGTCATGGCGTCAAGCTCAATCTCGTGATTTAGATAAATGAAGACATTCTCATTCTCGATGATCCATTCATCTTCTTCCTCCTCAAATTCAACTATCTTCTTGTATGGTTTCCTAGATTGAAATATATAAGCTAGGATATATTGAGTGAGAATAGAGATGTGTGAAAAGATAGAATTGATGTACCTTGTAATCCGTATCATGAGATTAGAAGTCACCTTCACAGTGGACGTAGGCCTCATTAACGGCTGAATCACTCTAAACCTTGTCTTTACTTTACTTTTTATGCATTTTCCGTTTTGAATTACTGATTGAATACGGCTCCATTTATTTCTTACCAAATTGGTGAAGTGCATCTTAGTACCTGGGGTGTTTAGACCATTTTTGGTGTAAACATTTTCGGTGCCCACCATGGGGCTCGTGTTCATTGTTTCTTTTGGTAATTCAGTAGTCTGAAAGAAAATCGATCCCAAAATCACTTTCTCCTTTGAAGCCATGGTTGGATCGAAGAAGGGTAGCAAATCTGTTAAAATTGCCACGATTAATGAGGACGATAATGCTGACAAAGCTATGCCTCAGATCTTGAATCAAGGGGCAAGTGAAACCCCTAGGCCATCTATAACGCGAGATGAACTAAATGTGGTTGTAACTGGCCTAAACGAAAAAATGGATAATACGACGAAGATGTTAATGGAAAGGTTTGATAGCCTTACCAATGTTCGAACCAATCTGCTGCCGCCAAACACTGTGGATGATATTGGTGAAAAAGAGGACTCATCAGCCTCAGACCCTGGACGACCTCACAGCATAGTGAGAGACAAGGGAGAGGTCGGCGTTGAGGATCCTAAAGCCAGATCTCCGCAACGCAAAAAGGAATGACCAACTCGAACAGTCGCAGGTCCTACCGATGTGGTACTCCTCAAAAAGGGCGCTAGGCGTCGAAGTTTAAACTACGACCGTGCTGATAAGTACAACAGTACCGATCCCAATGACTCAGCAGATGACGAGAGACGCACCACGGATATGGTCCAACGAATAATGAAGGAGAAGGCGGTCCAAGAAGATGAGGAGAAAGAATGGGAGTTTCCCCCAGCAAAAACCCGTTCATAGAGGAAATTCATCAAGCGAAGTTACCGAAGAAATTCACTCCTCCAACAATAACACCTTACAGCGGATTTGGAGATCCTACCATTTTCCTGTTCAAGTACGACCAGCACATGAACGGAGCTAGAGCCACTGATGAGATCAAGTGTTTGTATTTCCCTATGTGCCTAGAAGGTGTGGCCTCATTGTGGTTCACCAGACTTCCACCTAAATGTATTGACCAGTTTGCTGACCTGGCAAGGAGATTTCAAGATCAGTTCCAACTACAAACTACTAGGGCAAGGGATGTAATGTCATTATGCGAGATGGAGCAGAAGCGTGGAGAAACCATCAGAGCTTTTCTTACACGCTTCCAAGCTGCGGCAGCATAGGTTATAGAACCCGAGCCTTGGTACCTGTTGGCTGCGCTAAAAGGAGCTATCGATAAGAAGTCAGAATTTGGAAAGTGGCTCAAGATGAAGAAGCCAAAGACTCTAAAAAAGTTCTACAAGAAGGCTGAAGAATACATGAGCGTGGAAGACGAAGCTCCAAGTGCCTAGAAGGCTACAGAGAGCAACACCATCGTAGAAAGAAAAAGCAGTGAATCTAGGGTCGAGCAGAAGAATGACGTAGGGCCGAAGAGGGGAAACGATGAGGAGAATAACAAAACTTATAAGAAGACGTAGTTGTGCAAACCGTCCGAACTAACCCTTCTGAACGAAACCCCAGAGAGAATCTACCTAGCTGCAAAAGACTCGGGCCTTTTTCCTCAAATGAAACCGCAGAGGGTGTCTGAGCAACAGGCAAACTCCGGGAAATTCTGCCGGTTTCACAGCTAGTCAGGGCACAGCACCAACGAATGCCGGCACCTGAAGAGCTTAATTGAGGAACTCATCAGGAACAACCGACTTCAGTAGCATATCAGAAATTCCCAGAAGCCTCCGGCTGCACAAGAACATAATAGTACGGCTAGCCAGCCCAACCTGAACAAGGAAGCCCAAGTGCCAGCTGACTCGAGGCCAGTAGTCAACATGATATTTGGAAGCTCCCACCCGGCCGGGAGCAGTTTGGCAGATATGGAGAGATACGCCAGTGAATTAAAGGGCGCTACAGCAGAGTTAGGATGCATGGTCCTAAACAATGAGCTTCTGGCAAAAATGCGCAAAACCTCAACTGAGGATGTGATTCAAAGGTAAAGATGTAGAAGGTTTCATTACACCAACCATCGATGCAATGGTGATCATGATTAGTCTCGGACCTGCGGTGGTAAAAAGGGTCCTAGTCGGCACTGGGGCATCTGTCAATGTGATTTTCATAGACACTTTCAGAAAGATGAATCTTCCTATGGCAAGGGTGCGCGCATACCCAAATAAGATCCACGGTTTTACTGGCCAGGCTACGCAACCCATTGGAATGATAGATTTGTCCGTAGAATTGGCAGATGGGGAGCGTCGGGCTTCCATGGTACAAGCCTTTGTCCTAATAGACGAGTTTTCATCTTATAATGTGTTCCTTGGGAGGCCAACTCTTTCAGGTTTCAAGATCGCACTAGCTCCATGGTGTTTGACCATGAAGTTTCCAACTGAAAGGGGAATCGGTGTAATCAAGGGCGATCAAATCACTGCAAGGGACTGCTATGTGACAGAGCTAAGAGAGGCTAAGAAAAAAGAGTCAGGAAAGGATGCGGAGGTCCTCTCCTGCATCCAAAGTTCCCCTTTATAGCAATTAAAGAAAGGTCCATGCACTGGTGAGCATAGCGGAGCACAAAAAGAGATCGATCCTAGAGAAGCCAGTGTAGAGGACGAAAGGGCAACCTCAGCCGAAGACATAATTCCTATAGCTGTAAACCCGAAGGACCCAAACCGTGTGTTGAATATAGGATCTCGGTTAAGCCCCGAATTGAAAGACCAATTGATTATCTTCTTGAGAGCTAACCTAAATGTGTTCGCGTGGGACCATTCCGACATGTGCAGCATATCCCCAGACGTCGCGGTCCATAAGCTAAACATAGACCTGCTCGTTCCGGCCGTCATTCAAAAAAGGAGATCCCAGGGACCAGAGAGGTCGCGTGCCGTGAAAGAAGAGGTCGACAGATTAATGGAGAATGGCTTTATCAGAGAATCTACATACCCGAAATGGGTATCCAACCCAGTACTCGTGAAAAAGTCAAACGGCAAATGACGGGTCTGTGTAGATTATTTTGACTTAAACAAAACTTGTCCGAAAGATAGTTTCCCCCTACCCAGAATCGATCAGCTGGTAGATTCCACAGCCGGCCATGAACTGCTATCTTTCATGGACGCATATTTCGGCTACAATCAAATTATGATGTACGGCCGAGACCAAGAAAACACCAGCTTCATTACCGATCTCGGTTTGTATTGCTACAAGGTGATGCCATTTGGTCTAAAAAACGCAGAAGCAACCTATCAACGACTGGTAAATGCCATGTTCAAGATGCAAATTGGCAGGACAATGGAGGTCCACGTCGATGACATGCTGGTCAAGTCAAAAAGAGCAGTAGACCATTTGGAGGATTTGGCCCGAATGTTTGATGTCTTACGGCGATAGGGTATGAAGCTAAACCCCTTGAAATGTTCTTTTGGTGTCGGCTCAGGCAAGTTCCTTAGGTACATGGTCAACGCTAGAAGTATAGAAGCTAATCCAACCAAAATCTCGGCCTTAAGGGAAATGCGTGCCCCAGGAACCAAGAAGGAGCTTCAGTGTTTAAATGGGAAAATCGCAGCCTTGAATCGTTTCATATCCAAGGCAACAGACAGATGTCTTCCTTTTTTCGATGCCCTCAGAAGAGGGAAGAAAGAGATACAGTGGACCCCTGAATGTCGAGCTGGTCCAACAACTGGCGATGCCACCTATGTTATCAAAATCTAGCGACGAGGAAGACTTATTCTTATACTTGGCGATTTCTGCCAACGCTTTGAGCGCAGTGCTGATCAGAGAAGTTTTGAAGGTACAAAAACCAGTATACTACATCAGCAAGAGGTTATACGGGGCAGAGCTCAACTATCCAAAACTTGAAAAACTAGCCTATTGCTTACTCATCGCATCAAAAAAGCTCCGTCCCTACTTTCAGGCTCATCCCATTAAGGTGCTCACAGACCAACCCCTGAGGCAGGTCCTGTCTCGACCAGAAACCTCCGGGAGACTATTGAAATGGAATATAGAGCTCAGTCAGTACGATATTACGTATCATACCCAAAAAGTGATCAACGGGCAAGAACTTGCTGACATCATTGCAGAATTTACCGACCGGGGGGAGGTAAAGGAAGACGACGTTGAAGCTAGTATCCAATGGAAGCTATTTGTAGATGGGGCGTCGAATGACCGCTGTTCTGGGGCAGGGGTGGTTCTTGAAACCCCTGAGGGAAGATCCTTATGCTATGCCTTGAAGTTAGAATTTCAATCAACCAACAATGAAGCCGAGTATGAAGCCCTTGTTGCAGGAATAAAGCTAGCGAAAGAGTTACAAATAAAAGCTATGCGAATCTTCAGCGACTCTCAGCTCGTGGCGTGCCAAATCTTGGGAGAATTCCAAACAAAAACAGATAACCTGCCAGACTATCTCGCCAAATCCTTGGAACTGTTGGAAGTCTTCGAGCATTACACCATATCTCATATTCCTAGAGAAGAAAATACTAAAGCGGACTTATTAGCCAAGTATGCAAGCACGGGAAATGCATTGCTAACGGGCTTAGTCCCAGTGGAAGTCCTTACCAGTCCAAGCATAAAACAGGCTGAAATGGATGGGATCATGGAGACAACCAATGAGCCAACTTCGTGGATGTCACCAATTAAAGAATAACTCGCAACTGGGGCACTTCCAGCTGAATCCAAACTCCGAAGGAAATTTTTGTGAAAAGCTCCCTTATACCTTATTCAGGACGGACGACTGTATAGACGGGGATTTTCTACACCTTTACTCTGTTGCGTTACAGAAAGGGAGTCTAAGGCAATTATGGCAGAGTTACATGAAGGGGAATGTGGAGGACATACTGGCAGACAAACCTTGGCTAAAAAGATCCTACAATACAGTTACTTTTGGCTAGATATCAATAAAGACTCCATGGCCTACACCAAGAAATGCGACAGGTGCCAAAGGTCTGCAAAAATCCCAAGGATGCCATCCACAACAATAACCAATATGGTCAGCCCATGGCCATTCGCCGTCTGCGGCATTGACCTCATAGGAGCTCTCCCTACTGCAAAATCTGGTTTAAAATATGCAATTGTTGCTGTAGATTACTTTACAAATGGGCTGAACCAGAGCCGTTGGCCACTATAACTTCAAAGAAAGTTATTAACTTCATCTTGAAAAATATCATATGCATGTTCGGGGTACCGCAAAAAATAATCTTAGACAACGGGACCCAATTTGAAAGTGAAGAGTTCCAGATCTTTTGCACTAAATACAAAATCCAAAAAAGCTTTTCAGCAGTCGCTCATCCACAAGCGAACGGGCAGGTGGAGGCAGTGAATAAAACCATCAAAACCACCATCAAGAAGCAACTCGAAAAAGCTAAAGGTGCATGGGTCGACGAACTCCCGCTGGCATTATGGGCGTGTCGCACCACGTATAAAACAGCAACAGGGCATACTCCTTTTTCTTTATCTTATGGCTCTGAAGCCATGATTCCTGTAGAACTAGAGGTCCCTACCCAAGAAGGAAACATTTTGACCCCAAGGAGAACGAGAAGCTACAGCTCGAAGCTCTTGACCAACTTGAGGAAAGAAGAAAAGAAGCGGAACTCAGAGTAGCCGCACATCAAAGGAGAGTGGCCAGGCTCTACAATTTGAAAGTCAAACATAGAACTTTCAAGGTTGGAGACCTCGTTCTGAAAAGATAATGACCGATACTGGAGTCTTCGGACCCAACTAGGAAGGACCTTATGTTATAAGTCAAAAGCTCCAGGACGGAACTTTCAAACTGGTCACCACATATGGGGATCAAATTCCACGGGCATGGAATAGCGAGCAAGTTCATCGTTATTTCATATAGCATGTTATTCAAATACGCAGAAAATGCTATAAAATTTATGAAGTTTTTGCATTTTTAATGATGATCACAGAATGCCTGAATACGTAATCCTATTTACACATACAGGTCACCCGTTCATGGGCTGCTACAGAAAATTTACTTTCTTGTGTAACAAACGAGCGAACAGGAGGTATCAACTTGAAGAGTTCCAACTTTTACCAAACAAACGCTGGACATCTTAATCTTTGGACAAAAAGCTTGGTACCAGAATAAAAGTCAATGATGAGACAAAAGCAACCCAAAACAAAAAGTCCCATAGATAAAAAAATTGCTGAGCCCATCAAAGAAACACCTTATTAGGTGTCGGATGCGGGTTCTCCGACTTGGAAGAATTTCTTAATTTTTTCAATGAAGTGAGCCAGTGTCTGTTTCCTTGGGCAAAATGCAAAGTCGGCAAAAACCGACGCGGTGCAAAGCCGGTAAAAATCAGCGTGGTTCGTAGAAACCCTTACCGAAAGGAGGTGTCTGATCTTGTTCTTTGTTGTTAACCAAGTCGAACAAAGCCAAGATTGGATTACAGCAGAAATCCCAGCCGAAAGGGGGTGTCCGTAATCCTAGCCATTTGGGGGTGTCTAGTCTTGTTCTTTGTTGTTAACCAAGTCAAACAAAGCCAAGATTGGATTCTACATTGGAGCCCAAGTCCTCCCACGGGGGCACGCATAAAAATGCATTACGAAAACACTCCAAATTAATAAACAGGATGTGTAATAAAAAAAATTAATGGCCAAATGGCCTAAGATAAAATAATCTAAAAAATTGTAATAGTCAAAGCCAAATATTAAGGGCTGGTTGATCCCAGCCTAATAAAGCGTTACAAGACTAACCATAATACGATATTAACACGTACAGGCGCCTAGTAATACGATATTAATGTATGACCATAGCGAAAAGTTAAATATATATATGTGTGTTGCTAAACAGGGAAAGGAAACACAGCATGGCCAAGATATCAAGGGCATTAGGGAACCAGCCAGACAACCATCATTGAAGTGTCAAAAAAACAAACACGAACCATCAAAACACCCAGCATAGTATCATGAGCGAGGGCCGGCACCCACTTATACAACCGGTTTTAGAGTTCAAAAGGAAAAATAGTCAAGGAAAAGGGGATTACAGATCTCTCACCTTCCTCGGCCTACTCACTTTCCTCTTTGATGGGGTAGAACTAGACGGAAGTTCATCAGCCTGACCAGAAGCCACCAACTCAATACCTCCAGAAGGGAAAGCAGCTACCAAGCCTTCTCTAGATCTAAGAGTATGGATCAATCTTACCTTATCATTCTCCAAAATAGAAATACGTTCAAGGCTATCTTTGTGAAGTTTTTGAAGGTCGCAAACTAAGGAGTGCCAGCCGTCCATCCGCTTTGTAGAATGGTTCTTCAGCAAGTCCATATGCTCCCCAAATTGATATGCAGCGGTCTCAAGGCGAGCCAACGTCTGACCTTTCGCCTCAACCATCTCATGGGAGAAGGTCTGAGAATCAAACGGAGATATATCCACATTGGAAGATACTCCTTGCAAACTCCACCCCTGAAAACGCTTGGCTAACTTTGGAGGGCAAGGTCTAAGCGTATGGCGCAGCCTATTTAAGATTGTCTGAAGCTCTGCGTACGAAGGATCGGAGGAAGAATTCATAGACGGTTGACCGGTTGACTGGATCTCGCCTGTCGAGATACCCAAATCAAAAAGCATCTCTCTTCGACATTGTTCTTGCGATGGAACCATCCTGTAAAAGGATCAAGGGGCAACTATAAGGCTCAAAGAGAAGAAAAGTACGAAAAGAAATCAACTAACCCGAGTAGTAGTATAGAGAAGCGGAGCTTTTTCTTTTACAATTAAGAAATCTTACTGAGGAAAAACAAAAGCAAAGTAAATAAGAAGTCAGAAAACAGAGAGGAAGATCAAAAGGAAAGCATCCAAAGGATTCTCGCTACATCGGCTTAATATTTGAGTACTGGCTTAAGTGTCCCATCGAAAGCCAGCTGGCGCCAGTTTAAAAAAATGACAGGAAAGCCCAAACGCCTCATTCACATTAAAAGGCCATACCAGTCAGTAGTAATGAAGTAATACCAATCCCTGAATGAACGATACTTCAACGGGTCAAGACAAGTCTACTCAGCAATGTGCGATCAAATATGTCGAAGCTAGTAGTTCCTCACTAAAAGAAATCATAGACTTCGAGGGGCAAGTGTTAATCCCTACAAAATCCACGTGCACGTTGAATAAGGGAAACGTCGTTGACATCATCAAGGTTGTTCGCACTAGAAGTCACTAAGGCATTTAGAGTATTCATAATGGAAAAGAACGGTCACAAGAGCAGGAACCGAATGTCAAACCCAGAACTGATCAGGTCGACCAGTACGATCAAACAATACGATGCAGTGTGATTATGAAGAGCGCGACCCAAATCTAGGTTCGAATCATGATTCAAGTGCGGAGGCCAAGACCGGTCGTTCATGTAAAAGACAAGGCCGCACCAAGCATCAGCATAAAGCAGGTCGCTCATCCAACATGGGCTGGGACGACGTCACAAAATAGCTGCAAAGACAAACAGCATCCTAAAGAAGCAGTAAAAGGGCGAGCACCCTTGAACCAAGATGATCGATCACGCAAGGAGCAACGGAGAGTCAGTTCCAGCCTAGCGCCCCGCTCTCACAGAGCTTCCCGAAGCAGTCGCCCGCACCGGAACGCCCGTTCTTGTGAACCCGCTCAACTTCTTGAGGCATCCGCTCTAAATAGATATTTGCGCATAACAACTTAGGACAGCTGGTTACAGCTGGCCAATGGCTTGATTGTAATTAACAAGATCAGCGATCCACAGCAAGGACAAATGGATTTCAAACCATTCTCCAGAGAACTGACCTATAAATACACCATGGCCACCAACGAAAAAGGGGATCAAATCTTTAAAACCACGAAGTGCTGCCAAATTGAGGAAAGGCCATAGATCTGGACATGGCTTCAAGCTCAATCTCGTGATTTAGATAAATGAAGACATTCTCATTCTCGATGATCCATTCATCTTCTTCCTCCTCAAATTCAACTATCTTCTTGTATGATTTCCTAGATTGAAATATATAAGCTAGCATATATTGAGTGAGAATAGAGATGTGTGAAAAGATAGAATTGATGTACCTTATAATCTGTATCATGAGATTAGAAATCACCTTAACAGTGGACGTAGGCCTCATTAACGGCTGAACCACTCTAAACCTTGTCTTTACTTTACTTTTTCTGTATTTTCCGTTTTGAATTACTGATTGGATACAGCTCCATTTATTTCTTACCAAATTGGTGAAGTACATCTTAGTACCTGGGGTGTTTAGACCATTTTTGGTGTAAACATTTTGATTGGTTATGGTTCTAGTAACTCAAAATGGATAAAAAGTTTTGATTGACGAAACAACCCATGCTCGTTGGGTGTAACATCGAAGTCTTGAGGTGCAACATCTGTTTGAAAATCCAAAATTGGACTGTATGACTTTTGTAAACCCATTTATGGAGATGAAATAGAAATAACATAGTGCTTCATATTTCAAAAATTTGTAAATCGAATTCCGACCGCGATCACTGTAACACCCCGCATTTTATGACAATTAAATATTTAATTATGTATATGTATGCATAGACATAAATTTATAAAAGAAGCATAAAATACAGATTGCATGAAATAAACACATGCATTGGAAAAGAAGAAAATATTAACACAAATAAAAATGCAACGCATACGTTAAAAGAAAGAAGAGATTGGTTGCATGCAATGTAAATATTTGCATGCAATGATTTATAAATATCATGCATTAATAATAAAAGAAAAATGAAAGAGAAAGATGCATGCAAAGCGATAAGGTTACATGCAATATTTAAATGAAAAACAGGAATAAGAAATGAAAAATGACCACAATTGCTCTAAGCCTTGTTAACAATAGTCTTAATAGTCCAGTTGGTTAGATCATGTGGCTTTCATGCAAGAGGCACATAGTTCGATCCCCGCCGGCGCCATATTTTTGTTTTAAGGGAACAGCTAAAATAACACATGTTCTGAAGAGAAAATATGTATAAATGCATATATGAGGAAAAGTATACATATAAGGAAGTGTAGAAAAATATATGTATATATGTATATGAGAATATGTATGTATATATGTACAGAAATATATACAAGAGAAAAATTCAAAATAAGGCTGCAATCAAAGAAATATGGTCAGGATTAAATAACGGCATAGCAGCATTTGAATTTTGAAAACAAAATAAAAGTTATGCATAATATAGGCATTAGAAGTTTTGTATACATATAAGGAGATTATATGTAAATAAAATATTTAAATAAATTCTAGAAATTCAAAAGTTCAAAAATAAAAGTTCTACACCAAAACAGCTCGCGAGACCATAGGGGGGTCGACCTACCCATAAGGGGGTCGACACACCTATAGGAGGGGTCGGCCCAAGGGGCGACCCACCCCAGATTCAGCCAGATTCGTTAATGAATCTGGACTGTTTTCTTAACCATGTTCGTTGCTGACTCAGCGTTGCGTGTACGATAAGATCCTGAACACCTATAAATAGGCTAGTAGAGCCTAGCCTAAATCTCAGATTTTCTGAGACGATGTCTATACTCTGCCATTCTTCTACCTCCTCAAATTTCTTCAGAAAAATAGAATAACTAGTTTAGGAAAATTCTGATTCAAGATTTGGAGGAAAAGAATGAAAATTAATAAAGAAGGTGTTCAGAATTCTACTCGAAGTAAAGTAATTTCTTGGATCTGGTCTATTTGAATTTCTCCTCTTTTTTCCCTTCTTCTTTTAGTTAAGAATTGTGGATCCATGGTTGTTTAGGTTTTAAATCCAGTTAAGGGAAGCATGAAATGTTAGATCTGGACCAGATTCAGGATTTGAAAATCAAATTAGGTGAGGGGATTTAAGTTATATCATTTTTGATAATGGTATATTTATCATTTGACATTCCCTATTAATATGCAATGTAAATCTACCATAATGTTAATATAATATGTTGAAATGTTAATCTGATGCATTGAAATGTTAATATGTTGAGAAGGATAAACCTGTTAAATATGTGGAAACGATTACTGTTGTATACATGCATGTTTTAATAACTTGTTAATTGGATACTATAAGTTAAGTTACAGTGAAATTGGAATAATTACATGTTAATTTGTGGCATATTATGTACTTAAACCCTTAACTATAAGAATTGGTACTATTACATGTTAAATTGTTAGATGAGAATAATTACATGATTGATAATTACATGTTATTATTTTAAAATAAAGTTAACTACATGTTAGGAAGAACATGCGACACGGTAATTAGAAATAGAATTAATATGATATTAAGTGTGACATGTAAAATATAGATTACAGTGATACTTTAAAGAATGAATGTACCTAAATGTACAGTAAATAGAAAACTGTTATATCAAATGTTGTGAACTGGCTCCGATTAGTGCCTATTCTCCGAGCAATGGTCGAATATGTTGTCGTTTCCCTATCGGTCAAAAAGTAAACTCCTCGGATGGGTAAAGAAGCCTATCTTATCCGCACTTGGACACGAGGTTAAATTCAACTTGTGGTAGAAGTCTGCCCGGAACCGCCCGGAACCGCTCGGCAAATCCAACATCCACAAGTTGTTAATTTAATGCGGGAGGTCTAGTGCGTAAATATACATGTAACAGTGCTAGGACACGAGGTTAAATTCAACTTGTGGTAGAAGTCTACCCGGAACCGCCCGACAAATCCAGCATCCACAAGTTATTAATTTAATGTAAGAGGTCGAGTGCATAAACATATATATGAATATATGTATAAAAGGATACAAATAAATGGCTTTAATAGTGATTAATGGAAATGAATAAGGAAATGAATGAAAGTTACAACAGTAAAAGAAGTGGAATGAAAGGGGAATGATAATAACCTATCATAATTAATTACATTAATGATAATGTTATATAATAGGTAGGCTTGTCCTAGGGACAAGTGGAAATTGTAACTTAGGTTATAATAAACGATAAAGAAAATGGAATAACTTAGGTAATGAGATAATTTGTACTTAATTGTAAATTAAGTTATCTGTAAGAACGAGAATCTGAAAATCTACTGATGAGGACAACATAAGTTATATTAATGGAAAGGAAACTTATTAATAAACCTTAGTTGAGAGAACTAAGTTGATAAGTAAACAACGACAAGTTGTAGTGACAGTGTAAGATGAAATTATGATTAAATAAGAAAGAATGAGGCAAACTTATGAAATGAAATAAATTATATTTAATCATAAATATTAAGTGACATGTTAAACAGGAAACATGTGAATTGAGATATACTTAATTACATATTAAGTAGAACATGTTATTGTAACTATGAATTCGGACAATGAATAATATAAAGAGATTGTAGATTACAGACCTTGAATGACAATCTAGAGAATAACATATTATGGGCTTATTAATAAACTTAAATGGGTTAAGTTATATGACTGAAATTAATAAGCAAGAGGGGTCCATTCCTTAGATATATAAGGGGCATAGAAAGAACTTGGTAACCTGGATAAGAAGTTAATATGACTTGAGATAACCAAGTAGAACTGAAAACCCGAGGAGGTAGAGCAAGCGCATATTTGAATGTTTAGACACAGGGTCTAATAACACATTAAACTAAGGCGCTTGGACGAGTCCGTACGTTTGAAGGTGAATAAACCAACAGGGTTGATCATCGTGGTGTCATGAGGCACGAAAGAAGCGCACGTCCATCTGATTATTCTGTTATTCTACTGGCTCCGAAGGACTGGAAGGGGAAGCACGCGACTTCTTGGGACATGGAGTGTACTCCTAGTAGTCCTCTGTGCTGTGACAGGATCCTCCCGTGCTCACAGAGGTTAAGTCTGCACATTTCTACCCAGTGAGTATGTCTTGAGCATTCATAATAGGTAACTATCATTCCCCATTCATTCATTCCTTTTACTGTTGTAATTCATTGTCCTTCCTTTACTATAATATATGTTCCTTGTTTTATTAAGGAAAATACTTCATGTACCTTATCGGTTTGACATACAGAAAGAATCAGTGATTTATTTTCATAATGTATTCCCATCCAAATCCGTAGCTGCAAGTAATTTCTTCTGTTTCACTTTCTTTATGGTGGCCTTCTTGCAACAACGTTCTCAAGATAGGTAACTTAGGGAAATGCATCACTTTTCCTTCGTACCCTAGGAACTCAGCCCATTACACACCTTCCCTTATCTAATTTCTGAGTTTGGCATTTAATTTATAATTCACTGAAATCTTTTCTTTTTAACCGCAATAAGTGTTTTAACATATTTTCCTTAATGTCTTCTGCGTACATATATTTGTTACATATGTATTTCTGCACTAGACCTCTCACATTAAATTAACGACTTGCGGACGTTGGATATGTCGAGCAGTTCCGGGCAGACTTCTACCACAAGTGTAATCTAACCTCGTGTCTTAGTGTCGTTTCGTATATACGCACTAGGCCTCTTATATTAGATTTACCACTTGTGGATGCTGGATGTGCCAGGCGGTTCCGGGCGAACTTCTACCACAAGTGCAAATAACCTCTTGCCTAGGCGTGGTTCAGTTTTAGGCATATTCATCTTTATTCAATCATTTACGTTCATATTAGATTGCGCCCCAAATTAAAGTCTCAAATCATAAGGTATGTCATGTCCCAAAATCCCATTACAAATTATGCCCAAATCCCAATATATGTCGCATGTCTTCCTAATTGTAATTAACTTCATTTAAAATAACATGTAGTTCTAAAATAGTGTATTTATTTCAATTCTTACCAATTGTTCATATTCATTGCAGTTATGCCCCAAATTAAATTCTCAGATTCAATTTGTATCATTTACCCAAAATCCTCAGTTTAAGTTATGCCCGTAGTTCCCACCATAAGTTGTGCCACAAGTTACAGTCTTATGTCTTCAATTAGTGATATCCCCCATATTCCCTTTTTCATTACTATTCCCAAACATTTTTCAATTATCCCAATTTCGTTCGTGCGCATATTTCAGCGAGATTGGTCTAGGCTTGAAGGTAGCCTAGTCTAAAAGAATAAAAAGGAAAGAGAGAGAAGAACAGAATAATTATAAAATTAAGACTGTAATAATTAACATGTTCATTAAATTAATCTATACGTTAACGGGGAATGTTGAACGATGCATATACCATTATTCAAAAGGTATATTTTAAATCCTTTCATCTAAAAGCTTTCCAAATCCTGAATCTGATTCAGATCTAGCATTCCATTGTTCCCCTAACTGGATTTAGAACCTAAACAACCATGGATCTACAACTTTAACTAAAGAAAGAGAAAAGAAGAAGAAGAAAACTAAATTGATCAGATCCAAGAACTTACCTCACGCGTAGCAGAACTCTAGATGCCTATATTGTAGATCTAAATCTCTTATCTTCAAACCTTGAATCATTAGAAGCCTAAGATCTAATTTTTATTTTCTGAAAAGGTTTGGAGGAAGAAGAGAATGGCAGAGCCTGGGCAGCACCTCAGAAAATATGAGAACAAACCTAGGCTCTGCTAGTCAATTTATAGGCGTAGTAGAAAGCTATGAACCATCGGATTAAGTTAGACATAATCCGAGCCGCTTAAACCAAGAAAAACATGTCACAAAACAAATTTTCGGATCTGGGAGGTGTAGACACCGGTGTCGACCCCCTTTCATGGGTGTCAACACTGGTGCCAACCCCCCTATGTGGGTGTCGACACCCCTATATGGGTATCGACCCCCTGGGTCCTACGAGTTCTGGATAATTCTTTTATTATATATATTTATATACAAGAGTCTTATATGTATACAAACTTCCAACGCTTATATCTTCTTCATACGTTGTCCGTTTTACGCAAACTTGGTGTCTATATGAACCAGAATTCCGAGACGAATGCAATGGTAATGTCTGTTTTACTTAATTTCTATTATTAAATTAAGTACCCTTTATTTTATTAACTCTTCTATTACATACATTGTTACCGTATCATAACAGCGCTATTTGTAGAACTAGAATAATGTCTAGCATTATCCCTCTCCAAATACTGGCTCGCGTCATACATAACAATTTCAATCCAATACACATCCAAAAAAATCCATCAATCAACCAATCAATCACCAATGCCATATAAGGCGTCATAAGTGTCCATCTACGTAGTACGAAATGCGAATGTCGCTAATATCCATACTATGCTTCTAATGCAAATGATTTGCGAAGAGTTCATGTGTCGAACTACAAAAAGGAATAGCGTAGCTACATGATGCAATATCTAACTTGCAACCTAAAATGTATATTATAACATATAAAAATCTACACTGTCAATTTTCATGTTTTTATACATAAATACAATAACATGATGCAATTATTTTGAGTGAGAAAGAGTTCTCACTTTGGTTTCCACTCCGTCATTCTTTAATTTGACAATTTCAATTTTTGCTAAAAATCTAACTTGCTCATTTCCATTCCGGTCAGTCTCCGATTGTAGAGTTCGTCGTCACGATCGCAACGGACCTGAGTTTGCAATTTTCTGAGCTCGTATGAAAAAGTTATGATGTTATAAAGGTTAATTACATAATTAGAGTAATTAATTAAAAATTAAAAACATGATTACATATTAAACCTCTCTTCCCCGATTCCTTTTTGCGATAAAAAAAACCCATTTCGTCGATCTCTTCCCCTGATTGTCGTGCCTCTGCCGCCACACCGGACCCAGATCCGATCACCCTTCCCCCTCCCCCCTCCCCTCGACGACCGCCTTCTAATGCTCTCCTTCCTCCATGAGCGCTGATGAACTCGGCCACTCCGTTGATCTCGAAATCGGTGGTGAATGCGACGACTTTGAGCACCTAGATCTTGCAATTTACAACCTTAAACAAAATCATAACCATCCATATTGTAGAGCTCGTTGAGGTGAATATTTTTGTTGTTGACAAGTTCTTGGATTTGCGCACGGATCTGGAGTTAGAGGAGGTAGAAATTTGGAGGAGCGCTGCTATCAGTTTCCATTAGAGCGACGGTGTTTATTTTTAGGTTATAAGAAAATTTCAAATTGGCCTAGAGAGAATATATATATATATATATATATATATATATATATAAAATATTTAATTCATGGAAAAATAGGGTTTTTTCATCCGAACTCCAAATCGAACCCAATGACCGTCGCCCTAGCTAAATACCCCCATTCCGAAGACAATGGGATATGTCTCGTAAGCCATTTCGGCTGTTTCGATCAGTTTTTATCAAAATTAAAATATGAATTAATATATATTTCAAATTGAATTTCAACGTACATTTTAATTCATCGGAGCTACATGCTGATTCCAAAAATTACGAATTTTGGAATCTAGCTATGTTTTGACGATACGGTCCCATAGGAACTAGTTTTGTCGAATTCTGAGTCCGTTTGAAAAATGACCTTTTTCTAGTCGATTAAATTTACAACTGAAATTGAACATGCCTTTAAATTTGCCACGCTTACATATTAATTTCAAAAATTATGAAAATTGAAACCTAACAATAATTTGGCATTACGAATCCATAAAATTGGTTTCATCGAATTCGGAGGTCGTTTGCAAAATGGTCATTTCTAAGGCGTATATGATATTAAAATTATATATAAATTCCATAGCGCTTTTTCTAAATTTTAATTTAGAAATAACTTACAATTTATAAAGTGAAACCCAAAATTTCTTACATTCATTAGAAAGATATAATTAATTTGTTCCTAACATTTCTTGTTTTATCCAATTCTAATTTATTATGAATTCTATACATTCAATTGAAAATTAAAAACGAATTTTCAAACTATCGCGCCATTTCAGGCTCGTAATATAATTAATATAAATTTATAAGTTTTTACTTCATTTTAAAAATAAATTTTAGT
Source organism: Allium sativum (assembly GCA_030737875.1). Taxonomy (NCBI): domain Eukaryota; kingdom Viridiplantae; phylum Streptophyta; class Magnoliopsida; order Asparagales; family Amaryllidaceae; genus Allium; species Allium sativum. The sequence continues at coordinate 16,276,540 of CM060922.1, read as the reverse complement.
CGTTATTATTTAAAATAAATCATTTTAAATATTCTAAATTCACTAAAATAGCTTGAAATAAAATTTTAAATTGGTTCAAAAATTCCGGGTTGTTACATATTAACCCCAAAGGCCGAAACCAAGATCTAATCAATACTCAAAAAATCATTTAACTCAACCGATCTCTAGTTAGGCTCCAATTCTTTAATTTCATATTTGGGCTTTTGTTTCATTCATAAACCATTTCTAATAACCTGTTCCGATAAAATATCCAGTATAACTCGGGTTTTATAACTTCATCAAATCTTGGATTTTATTAAATCCAATTACATAGAATGCCAATAAGAATTCAATTAAACTCAAATTTAAACATTACTTGTATTACTATTAATGTAATTCGCTTAAAAATATCATTTAACTATAAATAGGCCTTATATTGTCATAAACCTCCATTGACACATTTTAAATCCCAAGATTACCGGTTATCACTTTGGTTATTATTAAATAAATAATAACCAAATATCAACATTTGTTATTCTTCACAATTAACTATTTCTATTAAATTAATAAACTAATTTAATAATCTGTTCCAATTAAATGGTTGACTTAATCAACTAAAAAATATCATTAACTCGCTAATCAATTCTCATTAGTTCCTTCTTTAAATTAATTAATAAGATATTTAATTTTAATAATCCCATTCGCTTTGATTATTATTAAATAAACAATAATCACTTAAAAAAATCCTATTTTAACAATTAATCTCGATCATTAATCATTACGTTAATTTCTGGTCACTTGTTAGTCAATCTTATTAATATAAGAATCAGCTTTATAAATTCAATAGTTACTTACAAGCTTAAATATTAAATACAAATATTTATTTCTTTTCACAAACTTCCATTCAAGATAATATATTTCAAAATCTATCTTCAATTATAAAAATAAATTTTATAACTTCATTTCTATCGATTCACCTAATGGTAAATCAATCTTTATACAACAGTGTATATTTAGGCCATGGACTATTAATTCCTCAATCAATATTACTCATTGATTAATAAAAAAAACTGCGTTGAATTAGGATTCAGGAATCAATAATCCAATCATATTCGTTGAACAGTTCATATAATGATAATATGAAAATAAACAATAAAATTGAGGAATCCAATTGGATCCCTCCAACCTGTATTTTTTCCTACATCCAAATAGGTTACCTCCAATAAAACAATCCATTCAATATGATCATTTATAAAAAGCATGCATAATTAATTCAACTGATAATGGTCGACTAATAATAAAAATTCAAGCATCTAATTTAAATTTAATACGTTTATATTATTACAAACATAACCAACAACGTAAGTTACCTCGTTTGGGAATAATCGTTAAAAATAACGATTGGTTTCAATTAAATTAAACAAACGTTTAATTTAAACCAGTTATTATAATAATATTCGGCATATATTCAAAGGATCATCAAATCAACCAACAATTAGCAAACATAACACACAAACACTATACTCGACTTATATAAAATATAAATGGGATAACTGAGTGAGCTAGATTCACCTTGATTTCCATTCATCGTCAAAACGGTTAGTTTTAGTTAAATTAAATTGGCATTTAATTTAATTAAAATTTCCAATAGTAATCATCTCTGACCAAACTAGCTCCATAATGTCGTGTTTGTCAATACGGTTCCGATGCGACTGATTTTGTCGAATACTGCTAGCATAGGAGCATGTTACAAAATTTATATATATTGGATTAAATATAAACTAATTAAACATTAACTTATTCTCTAATTAATTAATTAACTATACGTTTTATAGTTGAAGGCCATGTTAATGTAGGATTAGAAATATTAGAATTGTTTATAAGGTTTAGTAATCGGGCACGTTCATATCTACTGGGTTTTATATATATATATATATATATATATATATATATATATATATATATATATATATATATATATATATATATATATATATATGGGCCACATTATTCTATCATTAGGCATATTAAAACTCACCTGCTACATAACGTTTGATATATTCTATTATATTCAAATTAATGACTTTGCAAGGCTGTGTTTGTACAAGTGTGAAATATTTACTGTGAATATATATATATGATCTAGATTTGCATAATTGCACGTACTATATTAGGTTGCCTGATTTGTAGTTGTATAGGTCTGTACACTAGTTTTAGGTTCTATTGTTTTTTATCTTAGGCATGCGTGTGTGTATATTTTATATCAGTGCTTCATCCTTTCCATCCTAAGCCTGTTGTATGTTCATGTTTGTATAGGGTGTGTACTTGGATTTGGATTAGAGTAGGAATGTTTTATATTATTTAGGTTAGGCTATGCATTGTTCATGGTAGGTATGCTTTATAATATAAATAGGAGTTAGATGTGTGTGTGCTTTCCATTTAAATAGGCTGTGAGTAGGCATGTGCATGTATAATTTATACAAATTTTAGATCTGCGTATTAGTAGTTTTATAGAATCTGCATATTTATATTTTTAGATGGCTTGAGCTTTCCATTTTCACACTTAGGCCGTGCATTAAGCAGAGGTAGGGCGTACAATTTTCTTAAATATGAAGTTTGTATATTATTTTAATTTTATACAGTTAGTGGATTCTATTGCTAATTTACGTTGCACGTTCTATATTCGCACCGCTACACACCAACTCTAACCGCGATGAAAATGGTCACACTGCTACGTCTTGTCGTTACAGACCTAATAAAATTAATTTAATTGAAAACCGGTTCCCTTTGCACAAATAGCTTTATTTTGATTTCAATTATACTAGCCGGTTCACGTTTAAAATTCGCGCGCTCTCAAAACAACTCTGATTGGTTCTAAATATAAACCAATATAGATTTGAAACTCAACATTATATAATTTCAAGTTAAACGATATCCAAATTATACAAAAATCGTTATAATATTTATTAAATAAACGTTATAGTTTACAAATGATTTTATAGCGATTATTTGGAAATTTGATTTAGACATAACTTGCAATACATAAGAAAAAATCTCGATTTTTTTCTCTTTCATTAGAAAATTATAATTGGATTCAAACATTTCTTGTTTTACAGAACCCCGACTTATAATGGATTTTGTATATTTAATTGAAGTTCAAAACTTAATATTACGAACTACCACATAGATACAAACTCGTTTTAAAGTAAATATAAATTCATACGTTTAAACTTCGTTCATTAACGAATTCAATATTAAAAATCCATTAAAAATTCTAATTCAATATTTAAAATAATAAAATAAATTAAATATTTGACTACCAAAAATATCGAACGTTACAAAAATGTCCTTCTTCTTCGTCGAGCCAAAGTGTGTTTGAGAAAACACTTATGTCCAAGAACGTCCAAATATACCAAAAATTGTCCAAGAGCAAGCTAAAAGTCCAAGTAAATGTCAAAAAACTGTAGGCCAAAACTCAAGCTGGCCCAGTGTTTTCGCATCGCCTCCCTGAGGTGGTCAGGCTGTTTCGTATCTCGATACACAGCCAGGGATTTTGTATCCCGCTGCCAAGCCAAGCGAAGGAATCGCGAGAAATCGCATCCTAGGATGCGCTGCGATCCATTGAAAGAAGTGGATCCGGCTGATGCGATCAGGAGTATTCGTGTTGCCTAGGGCTGTCATGGTAACAATTACCGTTACCGTTATACAATTACCGTTACCGTACCATTTTCGTTGGTAAATCAAAAATGCTTACTGTTACCGGATTGTAGATATACCGAAACATCGGTAACGGTTTTATCGATAATGGTATTTTCCGTTACCTGAAGACATTTCTTAAACAATGTTATTACACATAAATAAAACATCTACAGTCCATAAATAATTAAGTTGACAAGAACCAACCATGCAAAGAGCACGTAAGGCTATCATCAACAATCCAAGTCTCCATTTTAAATCTCACTAGCAAACAAAATGCTCATGGATTTTTTCAAAGAAAAAAACCATATAAATATAAATACAAGTGCAGTTATGTAAAAGTATAACAACATTGGCAGTTTAACAGTTAACAATTTAAGTGAAACAAGACCACGTACATGCAACATAAAATTACTTAATTGTTAGTTTTCCACACAAAAAAAAAGCATGTCAACGGTGTACAAATCAACATAAAATATAAAATTACTTAATTGGAGCAAATATTTGGAATAAAGTTACGTGTTTGCAACAATCATGAAGTGAAATTTGATTATTTGATTTTTAAATGGTATTTACTCAAATTAGATTTGGTCGTCAATCCTGTAAAGGTGTCAAAAGAGTAAGGTAGAGTCATATGTGGATCAAGAAAAATACGATCCGACCCGTCAGCTACATACAATAGCTTGACCCCTTTTGACTTTCTTAATTAAATGGTTAACCCATTATAATCATTATAACCCTAATAGTAAATAAAAAAGCTATAATTTTTGAAATATCTCATGTACCGAGTCATGTTAAACATATCGGATCAAAATGTTACCACTCATCACAACCATACCAGTTACCACATATTTCTCAAAACTGAAAGCACTACATGCTACAGCATCAAAAAACATGAGAACTGCATCAAATAACTTGAAAATTACTCCAGTTTTTTTTTTTTAATTAAAAAAAACTGTAGTAAAAAATATTAGAACATCTAATAATTATTGAACTACAATGCATAAGTCTCAAAACACATAAATAAAACATATTAAAGTTAAAAAATGTGCTGCATCCTCTTCATAATCCACGGGCATGGTTCGTTTTCACAACCTGCATGGAATCATAAGTGAAAATTCTAATGTCAAAAATACATACGAAAAAGGATGAAGCATTAAAATAATGAACTAATGCAAGAATAAGATAAGAAATCGCATGCTATAGAATATTTGAGCCACACAATGAACAAATGCAAATTAGACGTTCTGGGATGAAACGTGGAACATTTACGGGGCTTCACATGTCATGCCATGTGATTGGGTCAAATCACAACTAACAAGAATATCAAAACCAAAGTGGGCGTATGTTAAAATTTGCGTCTATCTTTGATAAGTTCCGATCAAAAATATTCAAAACCTTTATTTCACAAATAGCTTTCTAGAAAACGGCAGAGTTTCCAGTGAAATACCAATTTACTCTATTCATTGTTATTCATATCTCCACCGTTCATTTTGCCATTCGCATTCATATATGTCTCCCATCACTATTTCCACTGCTCGTCGTCGTTGCTATCCGACGTTATGATGTTATCAAAATATCACATTCATTTTTTTAGCTCTAATTCTTATGCAAATGATGTTATTAAATCGCTATATTTATCAAATGATGTTAAACTTTTATTAAATGATGTTATTAAATCATTATTTTTTAACGTTGTTTAATCACAATCTAGGTATATGTTGTCATGCCTTGTCATATTTTAACAAATGCAAATTTGAATATCATGCAAATTAAAATATCATCCCTACATTATACAAGAATTGCGAATTGTGAATTGTGAAATGTGAATGTAAGTTGATTGTGGTGTGAGTATTTAAGTGCTTTAAAAAAGTATCTTATAGAAATATGAAGACTGGGACCATCCCAGAAGATGATTTCCATAAATGTTCCATGTTTAATGTAGTGAGCATTTAAAATAGGTAGATTATCTTTGAGAATGTGATACAAGAACCATGAGAAAGAGCCACAAATGATACTGAAAGCAGTCACTTAGCTTGATCTATGAGTTTAAGATAGCAGATTTTACTCAACACCAAGAAAACTATCATACAAATGTAAAATGCAATTTCAAGTTGCAAGTTAGGTCTCACATTATTAAGAACCCATCAAGATTACATATCTGCTTTCAAATTCATATATCTTACAAAAATTTAAAATGAATGAGATAGTCACCTAACAGTATGACTGCTTACAAGAGCAAATACAATTCACAATTTGATTCATCTCAAGTGTTGCGTTAGTAAATTGGAATTCATAAACAGTTGTTTATTTTATTTTTCCAACTAGAACAGTGGGTCAACATGTTTTCTTGCTACTCCAGCTTTTAATGTTCGAGCAAAATGACTATATCCTAACAAAAACAGATAATAACCAGTTAACACAATGTAGACACTGACATGTATAACACTCAGCAACGGCAGCAAAAGCTATATAATTACTCCTAGTCTATAATGTCTGAATTCAGGTACTTCAATTCAAAACAGGCTCTCTAGATCAGGGCAACTATAGCAATATTTTCTCCTTTTGAGAATAATTTTATTAACAGCATTTCAGTATCCACTAAATCGACAGCCCATTACTAATTTTCTTGACATTAATTACCTTAATTTATGCTAAATTTATTAAGCAAGTGACTACATTGATTACTTCTGGGCCTTGGGTTCTAATGCCTCAGACATCAGTTACTAATTTTCAAATAATAAATAAATTGACAATTCATAAGTTTGGAAGAATAAATTGACATGTTTTTTTGCTGCAGCTCCAACTTTGGGTTCTTTATTTACAGATGTCTTCAACTTACAGTAAGATATCTATTATTTGTTCTTACTTCTCTATGAATTTTGAACTATACACGCCTTTGGTTTACGTTGGTTTACGTTGTAACCCGCAATTGTATATTTGCATCATAAGATGTACTTAACAAAGAGTAAGTCTATAATGCCTGGGAGTAACTATAATATTTTGATATCTATTACTCATCATTCAAGATTGACTGTAATGGGTTCATCCGTCGTGTCAGGTATATAAGTTGAGAAATGATTAAATGGTGTTTTTCTGTATATCAGTTGAAATTGAAACCATATAGTTAACACTAATATTTTGGTCATATCATTAATATGCTTGTCACAGTGTTCAAGTTGAAACCATATTATATACAAGTTATGTGCAAACATAAATTGTATCCCTTAAATGTTATTTATACTACAAACATATCATTTAAGCTATAAGTTATACCTATCGCAGTACCGGTAGAGCGAGATGATGTAGGTGTAGAATTTTATGCATATCCCTCTACACCCTCAACATATCATCTGAGGACTGACTTGACTGTGTTGACATCATTTCTTTTATCATGCCTAAGTCCTAACTATAAACAAGTGATCACCTAGCCTATATATCGAAGCATCGCACAGAAACCATATCAAAATAAACTAAAACGAGTAAAATGAACGTCATTAAAAAAATGAATTATATATTAAAACAATTTGTTGCCTCCTGAGTATGCAATGGATGATCCATTTTTAGTGAGATCAAATGCCAGTAGTTTGCAATGTTGTTTCAAAAAATGTAAGTGTTGTAAAATACAAAATATATTGTTCAAAATTGCTCTCATAAAATCTTTTACCTTTGGTGAGTATGCTATCTAAGTTCTAAACAACTTATTTTCTGTTTTTATTCTTGTTGATGCTATTACTTATCTTGCAAATATGCTTATCATTATTGTTACCTTTCAATATACGTTTCCATATTAGCCACACAAAAAAATGGTTCCATATTAGCCAAAAACAAGGGTGCACAACTCCTTGAATTGATTGAATCAAGAAATCGATTCTGATTTCTGACCAAAAAAAGTAAAACAAAAATAATCGATTGAAATTGACAAAATAACTTACAGCGTAACAGCTTCTTTCCCCTATCAAACGAATCAACGTACCAAAATATTTTACATAAAAAAGTGAAAGCACTCCACTAGTCAGTAATTTACCGATACCGACGGTATAATTTTTTTACCGGTAGTTTACCGCTCACATAGGTAAAATTGCCATTTGCGTACCGAAATACATTGGTATACCATTTAGTTATGCAGATCGGTAAATTGTTATTTCTAAGGATGCATTGTTAACGTGTGGAAAATTTCAGGTTGAAGGTATTGATTTTAAGGATGAATTATTATTTCTATGGAGAAAAAGGTCTAAAGGTAGTATTTTTCACACTCATTTCTTCCCTTTCTTCGATGACAATCTAAGTTATATAAGAATTTCTATAATTTAGCTGTTGATAGTTTATTCTTTTAGATATGGCTTTATCTGGTTAGCATTGCTGGTGCATGCATTTGTGTTGGAAAATGATGCACCGACTTCCTTCTGGCAGAGAGGATTTTTGGGTACACGTACACTGCACATACTCGAAAATTTGTAGTTTGGCTTTGGTATTTGATGTTTTCGTCAATGTGTTGTGCAACGTGTTCTGAAAATATGGCTCAGTTGTTATTTCTTTGTACGTGGGACCGAAGTCCTCACTCCTCATTGTTTGATTGACTAACCTATACTATGCTGCCTCAGCTAAGTATTTGAATTTTTTGCAACTTCTAGTTTTCCTCATGGTTTGATTGACTTATGCCTTGTCTGCAATTTTTCCTCAGGAGTGACAAATATAAATAAAAAGTATTATACTTACATGAAGAACCATCATCAGGCTAAGTGTGAGGCCCTGACCCGCCTCCATGTGCCAGCATCCACCGTTGTAACCACTTCAGAAACGTGAAAAACCCGAGCATTCCCAATTGATCGATGGTCTGTGCCGATTTCCATATGCATGTAATGCAGAAGGTTGCGATCAAAGTGATTGCAAGAATTACAACCAGGAAGATGTACCTGGCAATCTCCAATATTTGAGGACTGCTCGTCCTCATTATCTGTAAATACAGTGCGAAGAAAAGAAAAAAATATAATCAGATTCCTTGTTTGTTTTGCATTCAAACGTTCTGCGTCGCTTTTAATAAAAAAATGAACAACTTAAAAAGTCATTCAGAGCTTTTAATAATATTAAAAAAAAATAACAAACGTTGCGTTCACAGGACCATGAAGTGCCAACTGCCAAACTGATGTCGACATACCTCGAAAACCAAAAAAATAAATAAAATTAAGATAACTTATTACCTGTTCCAATACCAGCAACGCCTCTGTATCGTCGGTCAACATCTTGTTCTTTGTCTGAATTTTACTTCCTACTCGATCGCTGTTAGTCGTCTGTGAATCTGTGATCTGGTCTTGGCACTTTTGACGATTTCTATATTTGCCTAATAGAAGAACGCCTTTAAAAAAAATTATTAAATCTAAGGACAAACAAATTTTCCTATCTAAATCAACGACAACTTTCATGTTTTAGTTGAAAAAAGTCCAAATATTTTAAACTAAGGACATAAATTGACATTTCATAAATACTCAAAATTAATACAAAAATGTTTTTCATGTGGTTGTAACATTTAAAATTAATAAAATTTAATTGCAACGTTCTTTTTTCTAAATTTTATTGACATTTGACGTTTTTATCAATCAAGTTTTTAGCTCTTGCTTGCGTACGTCCACCTAATAAAAAATATTATTCATTTATTTAAACATAAGCAACATGGCCCAATGTCACAAGTTTGATAAATGTAAGATGCGTACGCGTATTTATGGTTTAACTCCTTTTTTTTCTAAAAAAAGCAAAAACAAAAGAAAAGAAAAGAAAATATAGACGTATGTCTATGCGTAAAGTAAAGTAAAAAAGAAGAAAAAGAAAAAGAAAATATAAACGCTTACATTATAATTGTTGTTTGGTGGATGATAACTGTTGTGGTTGTTATTATAATTGTTCACACAAATTGACACAACGAATTTGGAATTATTTGGGAATTGATTGAGTCTCGTTCCACTGGAATTTTAAATGAACACTACATTCATTTAAGTGAAATAAGACGTGAAAATGAAAATATCCAAAACCATTTGGAAATGAAGTTGAGATGATTACAAACAACTAAGTTAAGATGGTTTCCACAAGCCCCTTATATCCCCACTGGGAATAGACTCACTCTATCTTATTAGCTTATTAATCCCATAATTTTAACTTAACACGTTTAAGTTTATTAATAAGCCCAATATAACCACATATTATATTCCTAAGCAGAGCCGGTCCTGAGACATATGATGTCCCGTGCAATTTACTAAATGATGCCCCCAATGTAAAGCATAGTAAATACAGAAAATTCAATACTGCTATTAAAGGGTTAACAGTGCAAACCAGATAAACAAAATTAACATGGTTATAATGCAAAAAAATCATAAATAATAAGTTCAAATATAAAAAAAAATTACATACAATTTCAATTTAGGTGTTATATTTTCTCCACCAACCAACTGTTGCATATCAACAACCATATTAAGCAAACTCACTGGTCATTGTCGCTTGCAATTCCAAAATACAAACTAATTTACTTCCACCAGTTGTTGTATTTACTATTGAGTTGCTTAAGATAATTTTTTCTATGGTTCAGTAGTTTCGTATAAATTATAAATACACATTCTGTATTATAGATATGACCCATTTAATTTTAGGATTAATTGACAAGAATAATCCAAAGTTTAACGTTTCCGCTCATATTAATCCCAAGTTTGCGTTATTCAAGAATAATCCCAAGTTTAGGAGGTGTCTTCCCAAATTGATCCCGATGACTTTTAATGACTTTTTCACGTGTTATTTTGGGATCAATATGGAAAGACACCCCCAAACTTCGGATTAATATGGGAAGATACAAGTGAATGGGATTAATTTGGGAAGACACCCCCTAAACTTGGGATTATTCTTGTATAACGCAAACTTGGGATTGATATGGGCGGACACGTTAAACTTCGGATTATTCTTGTCAATTAATCCTTAATTTTAACACTGCAAATTAAACTAGACCACTATACATCCAAAGTCCATTAAAATAATTGTACTTAGAATATTCCCAATTTTTTAAGTTTGGGATTAAGAGTTAGTGTTTTTAGCACAGAAAAGAGGAGAGGTAGAAATAGTTATACTGAAATGCATAAAAATTAACGAATGTAGCTTTTATCTTAAGTCAATTCTGTTAACTCGAGCTATAAAGGTCTTCTAAGGATATTTGCTTGCTTCCATAAAACGAGTCATGGATAAACGACGATTATGACAGAGCCAACAAATCACGTAAAAAAGTACATAAAAGAACATAAACAAAGAAAAAAATACCATCACGATCTTGATTGAGGTGCAAGAAAAGAAACCCAAGAAGAAGAACAAATAAATATAAAGGAAATTCATTCCCGGGTGCGTCTATTAACACCCCGTTAATTGCTCTTCGCCCCCCGCTAACTAGAAAATAAAATATGCACCCCATCATTTGCTCTTCCCACCCCGTTTAATCCAAAAATGCCCTTATTGCATATTATTTCAACGTCGATTTATTTGAACAATATCATCTATATTAATGATTTATTTATTTACTTTTTAGATCTTTGCAATTTCTGTTATTGCTAACATACTCGATCTCAAAATGCATAACGATACACATCATTGATAATACAGTTTTTGAATTTATAATAATTGTTTTAAATTTTTTAATCAATATTTGTAGTTTCTATTTTTTATAAAAATCATGTACAATGCTGATTTTAAATTTAATTATAGCTTGCAATTTAGCATCGAACTCATATATATAGTTGAAATTATTATTTTTTAATCATTTTGCAACATTAGACAAACTATGTAATCCACTGTTAAAGGGCAAATTCGGAAATGAAAATTTAAAATTTTATTCGGTGGGTGAAGAGCAAATAATGGGGTGCGAATAGCCAGACCCTTCATTCCCAGTTCCCTCGTAAGTACTTTAGCTTCAGAAATTACAATAGTGATAGAAGCAAGGAACTGTGTACGTACAATCATGAATTGTACATAGCAATGACCATTATCATGCTGTGTATGATTTTAGATAGGTAATGTTGTGACCATAACACTTAGGGTTTAGCCACCAACCAAAAATTAAATTAATTAGGGAAATCTAGAAATTAGGGTTATCTATTTAGGAAGTCAGATCTGAGATACCCAAATTCTTGTTCTACCTTTTTCTCTAGCTCGGCCTCAGCGTGTCCTCCTCCTTCGTGATTCGTTTCTTGTGCTTCTGCGAGTTCTTCCGCCTTCTTTTCTTTACGTCACGCAGTTTCTGTCGCCTTCTTTCTTTTTGTTCACACCACCTTCTGTTCTTCCTAAATACTTTACGCGTTCTTTTCTAGTTTTCGATGCCCTCCGCCGAGCTTCTGCCCTGTGAGATGGCCCAGTTTGCTCTGGGCCAAGGCCGGCACTGTTCTTAAGTTGTAATTAATATTTTAGTTGTTGTAATCTTTCTATACAACCCTTTCTCATGTCAATTAATGTCCAATCTATTATCGTTTACATGTTTTTCAGTCACATGCTATAAATGCCCGTGCTATTCATTCTAATTCATAAATTTGAATATTCTTCAATTAAAATTTATCCTAATTTACAGTCCTTTATTTGAAAATAATGTTCAATTGCTTCTAACACGTCCAATTATCCCCTTTTCAATTTCGTTATCGTCCAAGTTACAGTTTATTTATAGAATATAATACTTGTCCAACTTCATCATCTTTCGAATATTACAGTTTGTTTGTTGATTACATCTTTAATCAAACTCAACATGCCCCTTTCACATCCATTTTCATTATAATAAAATATCGCTAAGACCCGATTGTTTCTTTTTATACATATTTCTTATTACTATCCAATTGCGCTATTATTGACCCAACTCATGTTTTAACCCAATTTGCGTAAAAAAATAAAGAATGAAAAGTTTAGGATCAAAAAGGCCTAAACCGAACATCTGAAATAAAAAGGAATTGACCTAGGCTCTCGCATGGCTTAGGCTCAAATAGACAGAAGTAGATTTGAGATAAAAATAGGGATAATTACAGAACTGTAATGACATTTTACACAAAGAACAAAGGTATAGATAATTGAAATAAACTACAATAATTGATTTACTGAAAATGGAAAAAGGAAGAACAGGAACAAAAATCATATTTAAAAGAATTATTTATAGACAAAAGAATTAGAGATAGCTGGATCTGTAAATAAACAACAATTGAACTAGATCTATGTATAACTACATAAAGATTCAAAAACACTATAACAACTATTATATCAATTTGAACCTCAACTTGGAAGAAATCTCATAATTATAGAAATACTCACCTAAAATTTGAGCAAATCCAATAAGCCTCGGTAGATCCTTTCTATCTATGAATATCCTCCAAAAATATGTATAGAACCAAGCCTCAATATTCCATTAGAATTTTATTTGAGAAGAGGGTTATTTGAGAGAGGAGAGATATGGATTAACGAGGATTAGGTTAGGTTTTGAAGGCTATTTATAATAGAGTTAGGGTGTCTAGGTTCGTTGGATTTTAGGTTTAGATTTTAGATTATTAGATTAGAAGAAGGACTTGGAAGAAAAACCCAAAAGACAACCCGAACGGTTGAAATCATGCTTGGCAAATAAAGTTGCCAGGCCACGACCTGGGTCGACCCGACCCCTTAGGTGGGTCGACACAGAGGTCGAACAATTTAGGTCCTAATTTGACCTGGGGATTGACCCATGAATGGAGCGCGACGCAAAAATGGCATGCGACGCAAAATGATGCTCTTTTTATTTATTTATTTATTTTTGTTCGTTTTTTGGCGTTTCAAACTGCAATAGCTACTACTACAAATATTGTTACTATCGCTACAATCACCATCATCACCAATATTATATTATTACCACAATAACATAAAATATAAATAAATTTGTTAAAATCTATTTTTCATTTACACGGAAACATAATTAGTAATTATATCATTATTATTTCTTATTAGATTATCATCAGTGAGTTAATAACCCTACAATTATGTAAGTAGCTGACCTTAGCATGTCGACATTTAGAACCAACGTATGTTTTATTATCCAACATAGTTTAGAATCATTTTATTATTGTCAGAAAATGTGACATATAAAAGATCATGAAATATTGCCTAGCATAGATGCAAAAGCAAATGAATGAGACTTAGAAAATGTAAACGATAAATAAAGAGGCAGCTTTGGAGGAAGAAAAAGAATTCTTAGAAAATAAACATTCAAACATCTCTGAAATCAGTGTTTTAAATATCGTCCATCTCGACCAATATCTCGTTTCTAGGACAAAACGAAACGGAACTTAAAATATCACTGTGTATCTCGTTTCAAACATATCGACCGATATTTACAAATATCGGCCCATATTTTGACCAAAACGATTTTCCGATATATCACCCGATTTTTTTTAATAAGCAAAACCTATATCATTACATTCCTATTTTATTTTAATGTTTTCTGTCTTCGCATATATTTTCTATCTTTGCATGCATTTATTTCGTCAATTCACTACATTCCACCAGCATATGGTTAATTCATTTCATTTAATTCATTGCATTCATTTTATTCATTTCATTTCATTAATTCAATTTATTGCATTTATTCATTCAAATTCATTGCATTTGTTTTCTGTCTTTGGATGCTCTTATTCATTCAATTCATTACGTTATTTTGCTGTAGTACATTCCTGTTTTATTACTTTCTGTTTTGCATTTGTTTTCTGTCTTTGCATCAATTTAATCATACAATTCATTATGTTATTTTTCTACCATTACATTCCTATTTTATTGTTATGCTTTTGCATTTGTTTTCTGTCATTGCATGCATTTATTCATTCAACTCATTACGTTATTTTTCATGCATCTATTTTGATTTACCTTTTTTTGCTACTAGCTGTTTTCACTCTAGAATCTTGATATCGTAATTATGCGCATCATTGACTTCGAGCAGTATCCAACTTGAAAATATGAAATATGTGGAACAACTATACAAGATGGAAATGACATGGATATTCTTTAGAGCTATCAATGACAGTGGAAACGATACTGAGTGGTAAATCTCTGAGATGAAACATGACCGATATCCGATATTTAAAACCTTTTCTGAAACATACATTTGGGCAGAAAAAATTGTATTTGTGGGAATATGTCCAACATCTTTGTACAATTTGTCTAAATTATAAAAATATTGTATGATTTGGTGTTTGTTAAATACAATCGAGCGTTAAAAGGAAGGTATAATAGCTGTCACCTTCCAATTTATCTAATAACTCAGCACATTGTTTCTTCAAATCTTCGATATTGTTAAAATCTTCAGGTCTGGTTCTGTTCCATTCTTTCAACCTAGCTTTAGTATTTTCGAGGAATTTCTCAAGATGATACACGCGTGAATTTTAATGGATAGACGGTTCAGAGCTTTTATTGCAATGATACCCATCTAGCACATGCCAGTGGTTAGCAAATCCAAATGGTTTACCTTTTACTTCAGTGTTACGGGTTTTAAGTTAATATGAATATGGAAATGGTCACTAATCGAAGGAGGTAACACACTAACTTAGATATCCGAAAACATAGTGAGACAGGCCATGTGTACATGTTCCAGGAGCCCAGCAGCTAATATTTCAGATCTCGAAAATAGCATCTGAGATCTTGTTTTCGGCTCCTTTTGAAACGAAACAGCTAACCTCATTGTAAATGTCCTTTCGAATATATCATCTGATATATTGCGATATCAAACGATAAACCAACTAAGACGAGATACTGGCATATCATCCGAGATCTTGTTTTTTTGGTCAAAATTTAAATTCAATCCTAAACCAGAACAATAATTAAAAAGCTCAAATCTAGCCATGATAATCTCCTACTATTCAACATTTTTCATGTTGAATGACCATACTGTATGTTCATATTGTTAGAGAAAAGGATAATATATATTGCCTTTAGAAGATATGTTGCCTCTTTTAATTATATATATTTTCTGTATTGGTTTGGGTCTATATTTGGCTATGTAATTATTTATTATATATAATTTTCATGTTGAATGACAAAAATGTATGTTCATATTGTTAGAGAAAAGGATAACATATATCGCCTCTAGAAGATATGCTCCTTTCTCATCTATAAATAGAGCCAATGTTTAACATTGTATTCAATCAATCATCTCGCTTGTAATATTAGTCAACAATTAATAAAATGTAGTCTTTCATGTTTTACCGTTTATCTCTCTCTTCTCTCTTGATCAAAATTCTAATATGGTATCATAGCTTGGTTACAAATATAGAGAGAGGGTTGTTGTCAACATGATTTCTTCCCTTTGTTCACTTTTCCTATTGTTGTTAAGCATACTCTTCGTCGCCTGATGGATTCCTGTTATATCTCCCGCTCTCAGATATAAGATTCTAGATCTGGTTTTCTCTTCTGTATTTTTTCGTTCTTTGGTGAATTATCCTTTCTAGATCTGATTTTCTCTTCTGTATTTGTAATCTGGTTTAATGGAGCAATTGTGGTCAGAAGTGAAGAGGTAGATCAGATGAAGAGCAGTTATGGACAAAATTTGATGTTTGTATTTGTGGCTGATGATGGGGGAGTTTGCTGTTAGGTGGAGTTTTGGATTTGTAGGCGATATATAAAAAATTGTTTGTATGTGCTAATGGTCATGGTTTAGAGTTGCTTATTTAGATTTGTCAATGATTGGGAGTTTTAATTTTATAGTTTTGGCATAAGCTGAGGCATTTGAGATCAAGTGTTGTGTTTGGGTTTTGGAAAGAGACAGCAATTATCATGTTGATGGTGAAGATGTTGAAGAAGTGGTATGGTTTTAGGAAGTTGAATTCGGTTTGTGTGTAGGTTGAAATGGTGTGTTTTGTGATAGTTTGTTTGGAGTTAATATTGGTGTAGTGTTGTTTTGTTGACTGATGAAGTTGAAGTTTGAGTTGTGTTTCAGTGATGTTTACTGAATCAGGTTTGTGTAGTTGTGTCAAGGCAAGATGGTTCGGGTTTGGTTTGGTGAATGGTATGGTTCTGATCGATGGACGGTATGGGCTTGCGATGATGAAGTTGTGAGATGATGAGGTCCATGAATTGGGATCTGGAGTTTTGGAAGAGTTTCAGGGGTTGATTGAGTTGTTAGAGAGTAACATTAGTTTGAAGATATTTATGGTTCATTTGATGTCTGTATCGATAACCTCGTTTATTAGGAGGGAAATTGACGTTGATTGAAGGTGGTAGGTGGTACTGTAAGGTATGTTTGGAGGATGCAAACATATGCCGATTCATCCATATTGATCTATTTGGCAAACTCACGATTTTCTGCATCGTGAGTTTGAGGGGGGATGTAGTGACCCAAAAATCCTCGCCCTCTGAATCGACCGCAAGGCCCTATTCGAAAGTCGGAATTCATCAGATACGCTAACTTTGGGTATCCAGCAACATCAGAACAACAACAGAAGACATTTATTACATCATAATAATGTTACATCAGAGTACAGAATATCAAAGTACATAAGCATAAGATAATTTACAATAGATGTAATATAATGCACAGTGGAACAAATAAACTAACACAGCGGAAGACTATCAATGCTCTGGACACAACTTTAAGCTTCGATCCAGAATCCTGCTCAGTATATCTGCAAAATAAACTACTTGATTGTCCATGTGGAAATAAGGGCACCCGAGTTTTCAAGGTAAAAACAAACTACGAGTCAGTCATGGGACTGGTATGAGAAATCTTATTGTTACTTAACTTAATTAAGAAAAGGCGAATCACAGGACCACGCCGTATGTCTCGGAACGAGTTTACTCCATTGGATTGCTAGTGCACAAACAACAACCATAAATAAACTCATGGATCTACAATGCATCAATCAACATGCAATTCCTCAATTACCCATTTAGGCTTAATCCCTAAACTTAGATTTCCAAAATCAAATTCTCTTTACAGAAATTATTCCTTTGGACTTTATTTTCCGATTTCTTATTACAAATCCTTTGAAATACATATATAGCTTTCATAATAAAGTAGATATCACTTCGGAATCTTAAAACAAAACATTTGGAAATATGAATTCCAAAACAAATGCATACAAATAAATATGCAACCAAACCTCGAGAGGTTTCACCCGTCGACAAGGAAAAGGGAATGCTCCTGTCGCTCGATATATATGTGTTCATCCTCTCCCTCCCCCCCCCCTCCCCCACGCATGGAAGCATACACCGCCCAAAGCCATTAAGGCTATAATACCCATACTTTTAGTCGCACAAGTTACCCGAATCTTTAGTCACATACTAAATCATTTCTTATCCCGAAGTAGGGAAAATCATTTCACAACATAATAATCACAAGTACTTTCAAACTATAGTACTTCATATTAGTAATTCACACATATGATTAGTCACTATTAATCACATAACCTTTGAGCTCGTACGTCTCAAAGAAGAGTCCTAAGCAAGAAAATAAATTCTCCGCCACTAAACAGATATAACATCAATACAAACTAATCGATTATGTGATAAACCACAATGTAAAACACATACACTTCTAAATCATTTCGAAATCATCGGGTTTAGCCCTTGAAATCCTTTCTGATTTATAAAACATTTTATAAAACATTCCCTGTCCAAAATCGGGAATAATCTCCTTTTCTTTAAGAAAATCACATTTCAAAATCATTCATTAACTTTGAAATAAATCGAACAACATCGCTAACCACCTCATAGTCAAATCGTGAAGTGTATCACAAGGTGTTAGCATATAGATATATCTACCCAACCCAATGCTAAATATAAAAGCATATTTGCTCATAAACTAGTCGAGCATAATCCATTCAATCAATCAAACATAATCAGTCAATCACAACATATCAATAACCAGGTATATTTGGTTCTAACACATCTCATGTTTTGGTAATTTAATTACCATCTATACATTCCAATCTAATTAAAGTTTTATTAAAACTCTATTTAGTTTTAATCTCAAGAAATCATAATTTAATGATTATTTAACTTTCTGGAAATTAATCCTGTCTTACGACAAATCCAAATCCAATTTGATATTAAATATAAGGTTTTGAATAGAAATTATATCAACTTATATTCAGTGTCAAATTCTAAAACAAACAAATATCATATCGGGAATAACGATATCGATATCTTCCAAATTGCCATAACAATATCCGTATAATCACGGAATCCAATATCAAAATATTCCAAAGATAATTTCCATTCAAATCCATTCCAATATATTCATTAAAAATAATTCTGGTTAATTAAAACCCCTTTAAATCCTTTTATTTATTTATAAAAGAAAATAAATCACTTATCCTGATAAGAATAGCTTTTATCTTTATAAAATTGGAATATTTCATCCAAAACCCTTTTAAATCATTTATTATGATTTTACATAATTTTTCCCTATTTTTATTTATTTAAAAATAGACCCTTTCAGCTAAACGACGTTTCAGGTCATTTAACGGCACTAGCGCTGTTTTTATTCAAATTTGAATTAAACATTTCTCAAAATCTAACCGTTGGATTTTAAATCTCTTTTGCTCATTAGAAAGCTCTTTTTGATACGAACCCGTAGGTTCCTGTTTCATAAGAATCCGATGGTCGGATCTCCCGTTATGTCCATTCAAAATCAATGGTCGAAATTCACGAACGGTCGCGGCGCGACGCGTTCTATTCAAGCCATTTATATATGTAATATATATATCGTCAATTTCCTTTATAAAACGTATTTTATAAGCGTTCTCAATTCGTTTGAAAATGATTTCAATTTCTATTCTGGCTTAAGCTCTTTAACCTTTCAGTTTCTAAGAACTTTCTAATTTTTTAGAAATTTGGCTAACACCCTAAATTTCTGAAAAATTTCGCCATAACCTCCTTTGTACAGGGAGATCGGACAAACCACAACTTGCCATGCAGGGCCCTCTCCAATCAAAAAGAAAAAGAAAAAGCCAAGCGGCTAGCCAATCGGCTCATAAAATCACCAAACCCAAAACAAATAGTAAATATTTACCTATTTGTCAGGCATACAATTTTATTCCTCTTCTCTAGCCTCCTTGCTATGACGTGTTCAATATATATATATATATATATATATATATATATATGTCTATGTATGCAATTTCAATAAATTTTCAATTTGGTTTTGTTTGCATGTCACATTCCTTAGTTTCATTGCACACTTTAGTTAAAGATAACATTTTAACTAACTAATGTTCATTTCATTGCATTTGAATTTTCTATATCGCATACATATCATTATACAATGTATATCTATATTTATACAACGTTATATTTTATACAATGCTTATATATATATTCTTTCATATAACGTATATATATATCCTCATATAACGCTTATATATATATTTTCTTACAATACATATATATATATATTCATACAACGTGTATATATATATATTCTCATATGACTCTTATATATATTTTCTTACAACGCTTATAAATTCTCATATTATCTTTCTAAAAATAATTCCATAGCTTGACTATTTTTATAATGACATACATACAATAAAAATCATATTTTTATCTTTCTAAAAATAATTCTTTAGCATGACTATTTTTATAATGACATACATACAATAAAAATCATATTTTTAATAAACAAATAATTTTTCCTTAGTATGACTATTTTATTTATAATATACATATGTTAAAAATCCTATTTTTAACAAACAAACAATTTTTCCTTTGTATGACTATTTTATTTATAGCATACATATGTTAAAAATCCTATTTTTAACAAACAAACAATTTTTCCTTTGTGTGACTATTTTATTTATAGCATACATATGTTAAAAATCCTATTTTTAACAAACAATTTTTTTTTCCTTTGTATGATTATTTTTATTTATAGTATACATATGTTAAAAATCCTATTATTGACAAACAAACAATTTTTCCTTTGTATGACTATTTTATTTATAGCATACTTATGTTAAAAATTCTATATTTAACTTACGAAAACTTATTTCATCTAATAATAATTTTTTTTCTATATCGCATACATATTTTATACATCGAATGCACAAATCAAAAATCATATTTTTAAATTGAGTTTAGAATTCTTACCTTGGTTATGACGTCGCCTAAATTCATAGCAAACTCTAAAATTCCTCCGGTCTCTTCTAGAATGTACTAGACACTGTCACGAGTCCAATGTCTCCTATTTCATTGGATTTCGTCTTCGTATGAGAGAGATATGATTTTTAATAAGTTAACTACATTTATAATTAAATTAAAAAAGTAATTAGTAAAAACTAATTTACCTTCTTCCTCAGATTACCACGGCCGCGGTTTCAACTAGTTGTTTAAAACTAGGGTTTGATTTTTCAAGCAACACAATCAACTTCATGACGATCAGACCTCACCACGCTCTCCACCTACGAGAGAGCTCCAGGCGCCACCCTCCTTTACTGAGTTCGACGGCGACAAGAGGGAGGAAAACGATGGCAAGCGGAGCGACTTTAGAACGATGGTCTGAGCGAAATACCACACCCGAAATGACGGCACCGGTATGGATTTGAAGATGGTGTTGAATACTACAATATTCGTTCAGATTATTTCTTGAATCGATGCGTGGATCGAACGAATTTGAGGGAGATTGTTATGAAGCTTTTTCTGCGTTCAATTTTAACAGCGGCGGGTTTCTGGAATAATAAACGAGGGTATGAAGAAATGTGATTGGCCAATTTTATTTATATTTAATTTTATTTCATTCTTTTAATTCCAAAAATTGTGATTGGCCATTCAAACTCCAAATCAAACCCAACGACTATTGCCCCTAGCTAAGTACCCTCATTCCGGACACAATGGGATATGTTTCATAAGCCGGTTCGGCTATTTCGATCCGTTTTTATCAAGTTTAAAATACAAAATAATATACGTTTTAAATTTGAATTCAACGCACGTTTTAATTTATCGGAGCCACATACTGATTCCAAAAATTACGATTTATGGAATCTCGCTATGTTTGACGATACGGTCCCATAGGAATTGGTTTCGTCGAATTCCGAGTCCGTTTACAAAATGGCCATTTTTCAGTCGATTAAATTTACAACTGAAAGTGAGGGTGCCTTTAAATGTGCCACGCTCACATATTAGTTCCAAAAATTATGAAAATTGGAATCTAGCAATAATTCGACATTCCGAATCCATCAAAAGTGGTCCCATCGAATTCAGAGGTCGTTTGCAAAATCTTCATTTTTAAGGGCTTATATATTAAAATTATTAATAAATTTCTTAAGAAAATCCATAGCGACTATTTCTAATTTTCATTTAGTCATAACTTACAATTTTTAAAGTGAAATCTGAATTTCTTACATTCTTTAGAAAGACATGATTAATTCGATCCTAGTGTTTTCAGTTTCGTTCAATTCTGACTAATATTGAATCTTGTATGTTCATTCAAAGTTTAGAATCGAATTTTCAAAATACCGCGCCATTTCAGGCTCGTAATATAATTTATAAAAATTTATATGTTCTAACTTCGATTAAAATAAAATTTTAATCGTGAATATTTAAAATAAATTATTTTAAATATTCAAAATTCACTCAAATTGCCAAAATAAAATTTTTAAATTGGTTCTGAAATTCCGGGTTGTTACAGGGGATGTTAGTGACAAAAGTAATATATATTTCTCCTTTAGAAGATATGTTGCCTCTTTTGATTATATATATTTCCTGTATTGATTTGGGTCTACATTTGGCAAGGTATAATTATTTATTATAATAGATCCAAACATGCTCTAGAATGTTCTATTCTAGAATGCTCCTTTCCCATCTATAAGTAGAGGCAATGTTTAGCATTGTATTTTATCTCTCTTGTAATGTCAATCAATAATTAATAAAAATGTAGCCTTTCATGTTTTACCGTTTATCTTTCTCTTCTCTCTTGATCAAAATTCTAACACATACATGTTCTAGAATGCTTACCATAATGTTTTTTATGTTCTACTTATGCTGAACATTTTAATGTTTTATGTCTAAAAATAATTTATGTTTATGAATTATATGTTGTAAGCACTAATCTATTTGGAAATTTTTATATTTCTGTTTTAAACAAATTTTAGTTTAGAGTATGAATGAACTTACGTAAATTAAGAAAAATTAAGTGATTTTGCAATTCAACTTTAAGTTACTATGTTTATAATAGCATTCATAAAAATCATTGTGTAAAAATACCATTTTTTAACTTATCATGTACCCCAGGATTGTTCCGATATGAACTTTCAGACCCGAGATGGAAATCCAAGATCGACCCTCGAGTTAGACTCATCTCATCCGAGATCTCCCCCGATATGAGATCAAGTCTCTAAAATCTCCGAGACGAAAAGCGACCGATATCCAAGATTTAAAACCTTGCCAGCAACTAGCACACAATTATTTAACTCTGTAAATTGTGCAACTCTAAGAGCTATTCCTTTTTTTTTATCATGGGATCGTAAAATAGCATTGAGGTCCCCAGACACAATCCAAGGCCCATCAATAGAATTAGAAAGCAAGCAGATTATATCCCACAAAGAAGTTTTGAGGTTAGGGAGATTATTAGCATATGCAATAGTAACAAACAACACTAGTCCCCTCGAATTTTTAGTAGGCAAAATGATTTGTTGGGTGCCTTATCAATAACATTCATCTGCCAAATCCCCTTATTCCAAACAATAATAACGCGACCTTGAGAATTACCATCATTGTTGTGAGTGAGATCCCATTCACTACCAAGCGTAGAAGTAAAAAAAATTAAGATTGTCGTTTGTGAGCTTGTTCTCTAATATACCAATGATAGAAGGAAGATCATCCTCCTAAGATTAGAGAGGTCTAAACCGCGATTATCATTATTTAGACCTCTCACATTCCATGTAATTAGGAACACGGAAGTTTGGGAGCACTGCTCCTCAAAATGCGAGAAGAGCCCTTTGTTGCCTCAGTCTTTTTATTGTTGATCACTATCTCCTTAAACTGCTAATTATTTTTTGATTGGTTTTGTTAATGGTTCATTATTACCATTGTCCTCTTTATCACTTTCATCCTTACTATTTATGTCAATATTTAGCTTATTTATGTCTTCTAATGATTTAGGGGAACTTCTTGATCCGCCTCCAACATGTTCTTTGGATGAATTATCTTCCATTGTGCACCGTTTCTTGAGCCTCAGCCTGAACAACCAGCGAGTTTACCACCGAAACATCTTCTTTGCTTGAGATAGATCCACATCATGCTTGGCTTAGGCTAGGACTTCTTGGGCCTGGGATAGATCCACTCTTAAGTCTGCCTGAGGGCCGGGGACCATCCTGGACTACCGCTAGTGCCATAGAAGGAGAAGTACCTTCAGATGTAAATATGTTTATAGTAGTAGTCTCTATAGTGTTAATATGTTCATGATTAAGGCTCTGTAATTCATCTGTACTGCATCCAGCAATTTTTGGTAACCAAACTTGCCTTGTAGGCTTAACAACGGTCGCACATTGGTCATCAGAATGACCGAAACATTTACATCTTTTGCAAGTAGGTGGAATATATTCATATTCTACCATCTGAATGTACGTATTACCTTTGGCATGCTTAGCTCTTATTTGATATTTGATATCTTTACATGCTTTTAAATCTACTAGTACTCTAGCGTAATTCAAACATTCGACATTTTTAGTGTATTCGTCCATTGCTAGAGGATCCCTAATAAGACTTGCAAGCATACTAATCCCCCTAGCATTCCACAGGGTAAGTCAAGATTAACTAGTTTAATCGAAACTGGATAGGATTCAAGCATATCTCTCTCCGAACGAAGGTTTGGTTCCCATCTTTTAAAAAAACCAGTTTAGAGTCCATGAACCAAGGTCCCCCTTCTAACACCCGATTACAATCAGTTTCTTTTTCAAACTTTATCAACTAAAATCCATTCTCTCTTGCAAACACATCCCATCTTCCCACTGGTTTCCATTCACGTTTGATGTAAGCATTAAGATGGACATAATAAGGTATTAAGGTCTACACCCAACCAAATGTGTGTGTGTGTATATATATATATATATGTATGTATGTATGTATGTATGTATGTATGTATGTATGTATGTGTATATATATAATGCGTCCACATTTCTTTGTTAGGTCAAACACCTTATCATCCAAAAATATGTATTCCCCCTCATTGTCTGTTGCAAAAGCAAAATTTTCAACTTCTCCTACAGTCTTAGTATTACCTTCAACAACATTAGCCTAAGTTCTAATACCAGATCTGAAAGTTTGATTTAATTTCGATCTGGAAGAATTCGATCTGGTGTTAGCCGCTTGTTTAGAATTAGAAACATAATTCGACCGTCTAGGGTTCAAATTATTAAGAACCTTCCTTAGATCTACACCCATTTTCTGCTTTACAGCCACTACCCTAGCATAAGATTTGCATCTTACCTCTTGCCATCCAGTGTCTGGAATAGAGGGATTGGGATTAGATAAAGGAACAAAGTTCGCATGATTTGAATTTTTTGTCGCTTGTGAATTTTGAGGATCTGCCATTAGTGAGAAAACGAGTTGATTGAATTATCTACTTTTTTGTGAAAATTATAGACATAGTGAACCGTATTAATAGCTATTATTTATTGAGTCGATTCAGTGGTTTAAAGTGCTACAGAACATGTGGAACTTAATTCAACATCTAATCTTGAACTTAATAAATCATTCTTCATGATTGCCACTGCATACACATATACTCTAACATGCATAAGCATATGTATCCATATCTATTATATTACTCCATTTATGTGAAGGTTCTTTTCTAATATAAATATAAATTGGTAACAATATAGTTGGTGCCATTTTAATTTTTTTCTTTTCGTGTTTTCAAGTAGTGCTTTTAGAAATTACATCATTAATTTAAGCTTATATTGTACATGTATGAATTTTTTTAATTAAAATTTGTTGCTAAAATAAAATTATAATTTACGTAACGAAATCTCTTACGTAACATTTTTAACTCATACATAAAACTGATGCTTGCCTCAAGCTCTATATAAGAAGGAAAAAATGATTGCTACAACTATATTTTAGCTCATCCACATTGCTTACAAGCTTTTGTTGTTGACATCAATTATAAAGCATAGAGGGATTGTTACATCAATTTAACTTCTATAAAAAAAAATGTGATATTAAATGTAAAGAAAAACTCAAAATATTTATACTTGAATCAAGTACTTTATACTTTAGCAATTAACAAGGTTTACAATTGAATGGAGCATAATGGGAAACACATTATTCATGGTGGATAAGAAATTACACACACACACACACACACACACACACATATATATATATATATATGTATATATATATACATATAGATATGTGTGTGTGTATGTGTATATATATATATGAAGGTTTAATTTTTGGCTACGTTAATGGTGATTGGTGAAACTTTCACCAGTTTTCGTCATGCGTGAGTGTCCTCCTTTCTTTACCTTCCTTATCTGATTTTTTACAATTGCTTTACTCCATCAACCTTCAACGAGATTATTCGTTGATAATACTTTTGCTTTCCATCCGTTTTTCACAATTCAATTCAGATTTGGAAACCACAAAGTGCGAGATTTGTTAATCTACCAGGAGATCTATATGCCGATTCGACTCCATCTACCCAATTTTTATGGATTTTAGTAGCTTGAGTACGGATTTTCAAGACATCGTTAATTTGGGATTCGGCATTGCCGGCGCAACTGAATCAGATTCAGTTCCAGGTTATCCAACCGATTTTCCATGGTTGAGCTAGATCGAGGTCGGTTTTGTATTGGGTAAGATTACTTTGATTTGGATCTAGGGTTAATGAATTCTGAGTATTTTGGTTTTTCGTTCAAATTTGGTTAAGTAGTTTATTCATCTACCAATTATAGAATACCTGTTTTTGAAGTTTTATTTTAGTTTCACAAAGGATCTGGTTTATCGATTTAAAGAAGCCTCTTCAGATTGTTCAAGATAGTCCCAATAACCTTCTATGTGATAATCATTATATGAATATGGGCCTATCGATATGAAGAAATTGGGGTTCAACATGTTTATAGGTTATGGATGAAGAATACTAGCTCCTTATTTCTTTATTTAAAATGCTCTTCTATAATCACCCAGATTCATCAAGGTTAATCAATATTTTTGCACGTTAGTCAACCTCATGTGAGCCCATTTATGAGATTGAAAGATTGTGTTTGAATATTACTTTGGTTTAATAGATGGTTTTGAGGATATACTGATGAGTAGCTGTTTGCTACAGTGATTTAAAGCTTGTTTAGTTGAAAATCATTAAATCCAGAGCCTAATTTTCAATCTTTGATCAACTATTAGCCTACTATAAATGGAGCGAGAATGGATTTAACTTTTTGATGGTTCATAGTTTACATAACAGTGCAGTAGCCGTTTCAAAAAGGTGGTGGCACTGGGATTATTACAGGTTAATTAAATATATAATTGCAACTTGTCGATACTGGTCCTAGGTTTTGATTCACAGTTGTTTGTGAATCATCAACCAAACCTAGGGATTGGAATTGAATATCATATGGGATTTCATTAGCAAGGATTGTTAGAAAAATTATGGTGCTATCTATATTTGTGTAATGGCTGTTTTGAGATTCTATGTGGCTTGGATATATGAATTATCTTGGATCAAGGACTGGGGATTAGTTTTGCCACTAATTTTCATAAAGATTATCAAGGGTAGTTTTGGTTCGGGGGTAGTGCATTGAGTTTGCATTGAAGTGGGCAGGATCTCTTTTACTTTGTTCTTTTATTTACCTGTATTTTCCATTTCTTTTCGCTTTTTAACGGTTAGTATGCTAACCGCTCTTCTGTACTGTCTTTTTTAGAAATAAAGTGAACCAAATTTCAAAAAAATATAAAATATGATGGTTTAATAATTCTAAAAAAAGAGACAATGCAAGTTTTCTAAGTAACAAATTAATGGAAGCGTTAACTTTAATATTTGTTACATTTATCACAAAACATTCAAATATACAGTACACATTGAAATCATTTAGTAAAAGTAAATACCATTAAAAAGAACATTATTTAACCAGCTGTACATTTGGAATCACGTAATATACTTATGCCATGAAAGTAAATACATTCAAATATACAGTACACATTGAAATTATGACTTGGACATAGAGGAAATGTGACAACGTTCATCATTGTTAGAGGATGCAGGTCATGTTACAGAAATACACATTCTCTGCAGTTTGCTACCAAATAGGTGAAGATTCAGACAATTTGTGATATAAATCTTGCACGTATTATTTAATCTTGATACCTTATCTTTATTCAGACAGCCAGAGTTTGTAATAAACAAATTTTCTTTTTCTTTTCTTTACCCACTCAAATAACATGCCTAAGTACAGTAAAATAATATGTACTCGAGCTCTTGGCTCCTTCTCATATGTCCAATGAACGTGCCAAACATACTAGTATGTGTGTGTATGTGTATATATATATGTGTGTGTGTGTGCGTGTGCGTGTTAAAATATTCAAACTGTATAATGCAAAATGAAGTTATATTGGTACAAGTATTACCCATTTTAGCTATTTATGTAATGTAATAAGTTATAATATTAATATTAGTAGAGTACATTTAATATATCACTAAAATTAAAATGAGTATGCAATAAATAATCTAATTTCAATGATGTTTGGGGAAGATAAATTAATGCGATTAACTAGAGAAAAGTGTTGTGGAAATTGTGCGTTTGCTGAAGCGATCGGGATCTTAATCACCCAATCACTTAAAGATGATTTCTATGGAAAACAACATAGACACGAAATTACACGTGCAAACAAGAAATTCCACCCAACCACCCTTTTTATTGATTCAACAAAACAAATTTTGTTTACATACAATGGATCAACAACCAAAAACAAACAAAATACAATGAATCAATAACCTTATTGATATAGGTAAAGAATTCTAGATGACTACAACTTTTGTTGGAGAAGGAGAACAATGAAGAACAGCGATAACCTTTGAATTAATTATCTCGGTCCCAATTCCATGCTCTTAATCCAGTCCTAGATGCTGCTAATATAGGAGAATGGAAGGCGTAGGCAAATATCCAATTTGCCCCCCAGAAATATATCCAGAATAAAATTATTCATTTCTTTCCTTCTATGATACAATCAATCAATCAATTAGCCAATCAACCAATCAATCAAATCAGTTAGTCAATTAATTAATTAATCAGTCGATCAAATCAATCAATCAATTATTCAAATCAATATTCATAAACATATGTGATTTTATGTCACAAATCACAACACTCCACCTTGATATGAAATCACATCACATCAAATGAACTTCCAACACATAAGTCATCTAGCTCTTTCAACGATGCCTACTCTCAATTCGACCATTACAAACACAACCCACCGCTTGTCAGAAAAAATGCATCTTTCCCTCGAGATGAACCATGCAATACTAACGGTCTAAAAGTGCTTGTAATACCACAAGGATCTCCACCTTGTGGATTTTCCACATCGGCACCTGTCTACCACTTGATCTGAGCCCCTTCCTTGATCACTCCGGATCCCTCGAACATCATCAACATGAAGACCCCTCTCTGTACCATCAGCAGTGACCAAATTAACCTCTCCACCTTGTTGTGGACTAGGTTCTTCAACCGTCACTTGCCTTCCACAGTTGACCACTGACCCAACCAATCTATACATGTTTCCCTCTTCTAAGACACCTCTCATCACAACACGACCACCTTTCTTCACTCTCAAAACTCCACCTTGAGTATCATAAGAGCAACCACGACGATCCAACTGACCTAGAGAAATGAGGTTATGCGAACTAGCGGGTACATGCCTAACTCCAGAGACTTCCCTCATCACGCCATCATGCATATGAAACCGGATAGATCCAATACCACACATCGGTAGCTCTACTCCATTGGTTGTTCTAATCACGTCAACATTCTTCTCATATGAAAAAAAAAACTTCACATCCTTACAAATGTGAAAACTGGTTCCCGAATCCATCTTTCAAGGATTAACTTCACTAAATAGGACATCATAAGAAGCATCACTAATGGAACCTGCAGCAAGACATGCCTGTGCCTCATCACAACTATCACCATCCGTAACCTTCTTCTTATCCCTCTGATAAGCATAAAAATTCTTGCGTATGTGACCTTCCTTATTACAATAGTAACAAGTGATGGCACCTTTACCATTAGCCCCTTTCTTCTTCCTCCTTGTATCTTTCCCTGAGTCCTTTGCTACTATAGCCTCACCTTGAACTGACTTCACACCCGACCCTTTTCTCCTTAGTTCCTCATTCAAAAGACAGCTTGTACCATTTCCAAAGAGATAGCTCCACTAGCATTGGAGTTACTCAATGAAACAACCAATGTCTCCCAACTTTCTGAAAGTGAACTCATCAGCAAAAGAGCCTGCAACTCATCATCAAGATTGACCTTCAGATTTGCCAATTGATTGATCACATCTTGAAATTCATTCAGGTGCTCTGCAACAGACTTCTCCTCTCCCAATCTAAGATGAACAAGCTTTCGAACCCGAAAAGCCTTACTTGTAGCACTCCTTGACTCATACAAAGATACCAACTTGACCCACAATTTCTTCGCGGATTCACAACTAGCCACATGATGAATACCGAATCATCAAGGTACCGCCGAATCAAGGCAATAGCCTTCTTATCCATCTTCTTCCACTTTCCCTCATCCATACCCGAGGGCTTCTTCCCGTCTCCATCAATCGGAACATGAAGATCATTGAGGTAAAGCACATCCTCCATCTTAGGCTTCCAAATCCCCCAATTTCCTCCATCAAAAATAGTCATCTTCGGAAACGCCATCATATCTAACATTAAAAATCAATTTTTCCAATCCAAAATCACTCTAAGCTTTGCGATGATCTAGCTTTGATACCAACTGTTGTGGAAATTGCACATTTGCGGAAGCGATCAGGATCTTAATCACCCAATTACTTAAAGATGATTTCTATTGAAAACAACATAGATATGAAATTACACACGCAAACAAGAAATTCCACCCAACCACACTTTTATTGATTCAACAAAACAAATTTTGTTTACATACGATGGATCAACAACCAAAAATAAATAAAATACAATGAATCAATAACCTTATTGAGATAAGGAAAGAATTCTAGATGACTACAACTTTTTTTTGGAGAAGGAGAACAATAAAGAACAGCGGCAACCTTTGAATTAATTATCTCGGTCTCAATTTCATGCTCTTAATCCAATCCTAGATGCTGCTAATATAGGCGAATAGAAGGCCTAGGAAAATATCCAATTTTCCCCTTAGAAATATATCCAAAATAAAATTATTCATTTCTTTCCTTCTATGATACAATCAATCAATCAATTAACAAATCAATCAATTAATCAGTCAACCAATTAATCAATCAATCGACCAATCAATCAAATCAATTAGTCAATTAATTAATTAATCAATCAATCAAATCAATTATTCAAATCAATCTTCATAAACATATGTGATTTTATGTCACAAATCACAACAAAAGGTTGGCAACACTTAATGTAGTTAACAGAGGAAAAGTTGCAAGCTGCTGTGCTAAAGTGTCAGTGCATAGTATTCTAATTTGTCATATGGGGAAAAGGTTTAAATCAATTACCTAAGGAGGAGAGAATGGTAAGGCTAGCTATGCAAAAATAAAAAAAGGACCATCAGTATTGAAAATAACACTCATGGTATGTGTTGATCTTCCCATAACCAATTTATAAGTTTCCTATTGTGGTACAATATATCATCACTATAAACTTAGTCTGACCATTTATGCATAACTCATTCATGATGACCAAAGAATTTGTCTCATCCATTTACCTATAGCTCATAGGTTTTTTTACTATAGTATGTTATGATACTATTATACAAAAGTAGTTATTGAGAACAAACACTAAAGAAAAGGTAGGAAAAGATACGACTATACAGTTGTTTTAAAACATAAATCTTTTGTATTATATTTACATCTAAGATTAATTATGAGGTTACATAGTTACACCTACAATTTCTAACCATGTTCATGTTTTATAATTAAACATTCATATTATCAAAATCTATATTTTCAATTGTATATAATTTATAGGAAGTACAATGTCAAACACAAACTGTTTCCAGATTATACACACACACACACACACACACACACACACACACACACACACACACACACACACACATATATATATATATATATATAGGCTTTAAGTAAAAAGCTTTGAATATGCACAATGTCCTAAATGTACAGAAAGGTTTCAAACGAGTAAAGATTTAAATAGACAAAATGTAGACTTCAAATATATTACATATGTAAAGTATATAGTTACTTTATATATGAACCTAAGTGGAGTTCCCACACACAGACCCACACTTATTTAATCACTCAATATATGACATATAAGCTCACATATGTACATAATTATATATGTATGTATGTATATGAATTTAAACATTCAGTTTATATGTGATCCTCAATGCTTTCGTACTCACTTTTATTTTACGACTGACAATAGTTTACGGTAACAACAAATTATTTATATCATATTTGTGAACTTGAAGACTCATAATTGTGCGCATATTTGTGAGCTCCCGTCATTATTATGTACATAATTGTGAACTTTGGTCAATGGTTTACCAAACATATTTAGTCATCTTCTTACACTTCCACCTATGATTTGTTCTCTCTACAACAAATTTTTAATTATCTTTATCCTTGTTATCTAAATAAGGATGCCAAACATATTGATCCTCTTTCATAAAAAAGCTATATGCAAGAAGCATATTAGAAAGCAAGAGATAGACTATTATGTTTGATTCGTGAAATACTACGAGGCTTACTCCATATGTTCTTGTACAAGTGAAATTGTCATGTAAAATCTTTTTTAGCATTCATGTAAAGTCTTCATATTTTGAATTTAATAATTGAAATTGTTATAAAATCTTAAGGGTAGTAATGTTATTCTAGTGCGTATGTACAAGTTTTTGTGCTTATCAGTAGAAACATTAAGTATGGAGACATACCAAAAATGTGTCTCCGCAGAATGATATTATATCATCTCATTTGTATATTTTTTACAGCCAAATTCTACACAAATAAGTGACATTTTTATTTTGGTATCTCATTTTTGATTTTCAGTTTAGAGTGTACTTTTTAAAATAGCATAACCAAATATATTTTTCAAAATATTAGAAACATTAAAACTGAAAAACTGAAAATGACCTTTAAATATCAAAAGCTAAAAGTTGAAAATGATAACAAGGACTAACTGTGTGAACTGATTTGAGGGGGAGGGTCGGGTTTGCATAAATTTGCTCTATAAGCATAAAATCCTTTTGTCGGTGGTACCATCTTCTGTCTTTCTCTTAGATAATATCCATTTTCTATATTCTATACTCTATCAATTTTCGGTTTACACACGCGTACCTAATTATTGATATATATTAGTACAAATTTAGTTTTAAATTTTACGTTGTTTTGTATTTTAATAAAAGTGGTCAAATAATTAAATGTGTTTCATAATATTACGGTATGTATCATCATAAAGTGTGAAGTTTGTTTAATTAGTCCTGATTGATATCGCTATTGTTATTATAGTTCAATTTGATTTCAATTTTATGATCTGCTTACTTTTGAAATCACTTTTGTGTTAAAAAGGTAAAATGTACTTCGTAGATTTCTTTCTTATCTCAAAGATAATGTAAAACCAATCGCATAAAGTTGTTTCATTTAACATGGATATGATTAACAATACGTTAAGCATGTTATGTGAGAGTATATATTGGATATCAGTGAACAATAACTTTAATTTGTAGAGTTTGAAAGAATATTTCCTTCAATGTTTTAAAGCAAAATTTACTCGGTGCATATGTTTTTTCATAAATTAGGACCTGATGTGCATGTATTAAGCAAACATTTTTGGCCCAAATTTTCTCGTTCTCAAAGAAAAGATTTTAAAAAATTCCATGCATGGTAAAATATCAGTATTTTCAATGGTAATTATCACCAGGAATTTATTCCAATTTCAATAGCAACTATTCCATTTTTGATTATCATGTCAATAAATTATGTATTATAGTTTATAAATGTATTATCTATGTATCCAATTAACTTTTTCTAGCAGCATTTTTGTACAAAAATACTAACAATAATCGAAATTAAAAATATTACTAGAAATTTGCAATGGTAGTATCCCTCTGCAAACATTTTCTGTTTAGCTTATCAAATTTGGTTACATCTTCTAATTTAGGAGTGAACATGGTTTGCAATCACATCTGTTGCTGAATTCTACTGATCCGTTATATATATTGTTTATATTTGAACAATCATACCTCATAAACATGCATCATTTCTATACTTAGATTCTATTCCATCAAATGGAAAAATATTTTAGTTAAGAATCGGTGTTTTATTGTCAAACACTTTTATTATGCTTGTATTGGCATGAAATTCAATATTGTATTATGTTTCCACTACTTGATAAGTTTGCTTTTGGCTTTTAATGCTAAACTTGCTTATTTTGTTTATTGATTACTTTGTAACTTTAGATTGAACTTGCTTATTAATTTTTTTGGCATGACTGCCGCCAATTGGTATCCCTAACAAACACAAGTCGATGCTTTTTCGAATGTTCAAGATAATATATAATAGTTACTTGCAATATTTTAGTATTGACCTCTTCATCAATAAGAAAAAAATGTTAATTGTGAAGTTTCATTATTCTGCAAGCTTATCGACTTCCATATTATAAAAATGTTCACTTTAATTTAGCAGTCCTTTGTATATGCGTCTAGAGATTGCAAACTGCATTAATTGGATTTCGTTGTTTTTGTTACCGGTGTGCAGAAACTGTTAGTATTTAAAAAAAAAACTAACAGAAATGGTATATGCTGAACTTTTTGAAGATTTCAAAATTTCCAAACTATAGTTTTCTTTTTCGATGACAAGATAAGCTTGCCTATCTATGATTTTATGTTTGTAAACTATAGTACATAATAATATGTTTATAAACCGTATTATATTATCAGGGTAATATGCATGAATCAAGCATATAATAAGAAAGTTATTATACTTCAAATCTATAAAAAGGATTATTCGGTTGTATGCATAATTATATTGGAATAAAGCAGTGGGATTAAGAAATTGAAATAATAGAGAAACGCCTAAAATGGGCAATAATAAAATAAAGGATCTGAGCGGTTGGAGTATTTATTGTTTACAATGTTATTATTTATATAAGAAACATAATTAGGCTATGATATTTTTGAAACTGGATATTTGCGAGTGTTGTTATTAACACTTCAAATATTGTTAAGGGAGGCTTTTTTTTTTAAATAATTTGTTAACGGGAGTACCAATGCAGAGAGCACCTCTTTAACAAATAATGTTTATTTTATGAAATTATCCTTCTTTACAATAATATTTTTTAGTTGTCAATCAAAAACAATTTATATGGTATATTAGTTGAACTACATCAGATTTTTTATACCAAATTATCAATAATCTCACTTGTCAATATTGTGATAACCCCAAACTTCTGCGGAACGAAAGCAAGAAAAATCATTGGAGTACAACACATATACAACAATAGCACTCACAGATAATAGCATAACATAGAAATTTACAAGATAACATCATCATAATAGCTGCGGAATATAAATGTCCTCATCATCAGAGTGCACAGATCAGGATACACTTAGCACATAGAATAGTTCCAACAAAAACAGAAAAGAAATCTAGTACATCTCAAAACTACATAATAAAAGATGTCCCAATGTCTAAATAAAAATGCAAGATAAAAGCTAGAAGAAAGATGGTCTTCATCATCCAAGAAAGCACCTCAAGCTGCAACGAATCCAAGATAAGCTAAAGACCTCCAAGATAAGCTAAGACCTGTCACTTGGCTGCCCGTGTAGAAAGAAGGGCACCCGAGTTTGCAAAGTGGAAACAAACTGCGAGTCAGTCATGGGACTGGTATGAGATTACTAACTTAACCTACTAAAGAACAATAAAACATATCATAGGACCACGCCGCTAATGCGGAACGGGTTTACTCCAATTGATTGCAAGTGCATAAATAAGTTTTAAAAGAAAACAACGCAATGCTTTTGAAGAAAAAAATTGAAATCATTATAAAACTCAAGTCCCATCACACAATGCAACGCACACCAAAGGATAGAGTTTTACCTTATAATGATCAAACATGCTTGATACGTATAAAATAATAATCATTTTATGTTATTATTAGTGTCTAGTCATTTTAGAATACTTCAAAGTAAATATATTAATCCTAGACAACATAGCTACCATATACTGTGTCGCCATATATAAGTTTGCAATCAAAACCGCATATGTTATATTGGAAATTGGGTTTCCATCATGAACCAAGGCTAGGGATCGTCCTTACCGAATTCAAGACTCTCTAGCCCGAGCCTCAGGATCAGTCGCAATTGCACCTTGGATCTTCAGGGCCGGTCCACTCTTATGTTTGTGGATTAGTAATTCCTGAACAACATGTTTACCCGCCCTATGGGGCGTAAGTTTAGAGCCACTAGGGACTCAAATCCGAGGCGCCTCATTCCATCATCCACATAAGTAAAATGTTTGGGTCTATACTATACCATAATACCACTTCTAGCTAGAAGGAAACGCATGTTCTCCCTGCAGTCCTCTCCCGTTTTTGGTTCATACCAAAGTGTGAAGCTCGTGAATTAACGTTATACACAAAGCTATGCTAATTAAAACTGTGCTTTGATCATTAACCACAAGGCCCTGCTTTTCAACAAAAACCTTGATCATTGCATCTTAGCATGCTACATTGTCAATCCATACCATACCATTGATCATCTACCAATATATACCAGGGTGTTGAACAAGAGAATAAATTCTCCGCCACCAACTGATACATATTAAGCAGAGATCAACAAATATGGTATAAAGAATACAATGTCAGACACACAATCCATTTATTAGTCCGTTCTGGGTCTGAACGAAACCGTATCCGGTAGATCTCCAAGTACGTTTGGACAACTACCATTGAAACCCTTTTCAAGGTAGCAAATCAATCGAGGGCATCAGTAGCCGTCATCCATTCGATGTTGAGGATTGCCGGTCTTCAATCGCCGTCTTCAACGTCTTAAATTTATCGCCATATAATTATTTGAAATGAGATTGAATCTCGGTCTTTTCAAATAATTCTCGAATATATAATTCAAATCCATTTCATATCATTAATAACGTTTTATAACGATTTATCTCTATTTTTATTTTAATAAAAATAGTTCATTTTATTTCAAAAGACGTTTCAGGTCATATGTGGTTATGGCGCTGTTTTTGTCTAAATTTGAATTTAACATTTCCCGAAATTTAATCATTGGATTTTAACAAACCTAATATCGATGAAAAGACTTTTCCAAAACGAACCTAACGGTTCCAGTTTTGGAAAAATCCGACAGTTGGATCTTTTGGTATAACTGTTTGAAGTTAAGATTTCAAAACGCGAACTACCGCGCGTGTTTCGTTTAGTTTTAATATATATATATATATATATATATATATATATATAATCCATTCAACGATTTTTACACAATTTCATTTGTTTCATGTATGTTTAGCCAATCCATATTCATGTAAAGAATTTATATTTCAACACATGATCCTTTTTATCCTAACTAGCATACAATAAAAATGATATTTTTATTTCCTAACTTTTTAATATAAGCACTTACATTAAAAATGAAATTTTTAATGTTCAATCTTTCTATGTAATAACACTACATAAATCTTTTTATGTTTAATCTTTTTAAATAAACAACTTACATTAAAATGTAATTTTTATTGTTTAATCCTTCTAATGAACCATATTACATTAAACATGAAATCTTTTTATTGTAATATAAATGACAATAAAAATATGTTATTTCAAATTGCAACAAAATGGCGCTAAGAATATATTATTTTTAGTTGAATCAACATGACGCTAAAAAAACATGTTATTTTTAATTAAAATAACATAACACTAAAAATATGTCATTTTTAGTCGAAATAACATAACGCTAAAATACGATTATTTTTAGTTGAAATAACATGACACTAAAAATATGTTCGTTTTTAATATTTCAACATGACACTAAAAATATCATTTTTAATGATTATACATAACACTAAATTTATGTTTCATTTTTAATGACATAACTTGACACTAAAAATAATGTTTCATTTTTAATGAATTAACATATCACTAAATTTATGTTTCATTTTTAATGATTCTACATAACACTAAATTTATGTTACATTTTTAATGACATAACTTGACACTAAAAATAATGTTCATTTTTAATGAATTAACATATCACTAAATTTATGTTTCATTTTTGATGAAACTTAATGACATTAAAATTATGTTCATTTTTCATAAAACTTAGTTACACTAAAAAT
This sequence comes from Allium sativum, assembly GCA_030737875.1. Lineage (NCBI taxonomy): Eukaryota > Viridiplantae > Streptophyta > Magnoliopsida > Asparagales > Amaryllidaceae > Allium > Allium sativum. Next base: position 16,238,365 of record CM060922.1, on the reverse strand, counting down.
TATATTCATTTTTCATGAAACTTAATGACATTAAAATTATGCTCATTTTTCATGAAACTTAACGATGCTAAAAATATGTTTATTTTATATAAAACTTAACGACGCTAAAAATATGTTTATTTTATGTAAATCTTAACGACGCTAAAAAATGTGTTCATTTTATATAAAACTTTACGACGCTAAAATATGTTTATTTTTATGTCAATTTCATATCTCCTTCATATTTCTACATATGATATCAACTAATATTTTGGTGTCAATGTTTCCATAACAATTCCTACATATGGCAACAACTAATATTTTGGTGTCAATATTTTCATGACAATTCCATATTACTACATATGACAACAACTAATATTTTGGTGTCAATTATGATGTCCATTTCTCATATTAATACATGTAATCATATTAAACTTTGGTGTCAACATATGATGTCAATTTCCATAATATTACATGTAACAACATTAAATTTTTGATGTCAAAATATGGTGTCAATTTCCATATTAATACATGTGGTTATAACTAAACCTTTGGTGTCAACATTCATGTAATGTTTCATATTAATACATGAAATAAAAACTGAATTTTTATTATAATATAAATGACAATAAAAATGCAACTTCTCATTTGTAACTTTTATTGTAATATAACGATATTAAAAATTGAATCTTTTTAATGTAAACCTTTTTATGCAAAATAACAACATTAAAAATTGAATCTTTTTAATGTAAACAATTTTATGCAAAATAACAACATTAAAAATTGGATCTTTTTAATGTAAACAATTTTATGCAAAATACAACATTAAAAATTGAATCTTTTTAATGTCAACAATTTTATGCAAAATACAACATTAAAAATTGAATCTTTTTAATGTAAACAATTTTATGTTCATCGATCTCAAGTGAAAGTAAAATCTCAACAAAAGAAGAATCTTATTATAAACTAAATCAGTATTCCTGGATCTATAATAAAAATATGATTTTTATTTCGAATCTAAATCTAACCACAACTAGAGATTCAAATTAAAGAAGGAATTTTAATTCTAGATCGGTATCTAACAGCATAAGCATCACAATCAATACAAACGACCAATAACAATTTTAATCACAACATCACAGATCTGATTTCATTTACGTACATACATCGATTTAAAATAGTGAGAATAATTAAATTTAATTATTTATTAAAAATAGAAAACTCACCTCGATTCAGTTTCAGATCTAAAATTCAAAAATGTTCAGAATCAGTTCCAATCAGTTCTAGGACGTAGTATTTGCTGTCACGGTTCCAAAGGTTCTGAAAATGTCCAATTCTGTGTCTGAATGAATAAGATATGAATTTTATAATTTAATTTTAATTTTGCAACGAAAATAAAGTGTCACAAATTAATTTAATTATATTCACCATGTGATTTCCAGAATTGTTCCAAACTTCAATTCAATTTTCCAGGAGATTGGATGCACTAGAGGTAAATTGGGAGGTGCAGCGTCGAGGAGGGCCGAATGACGCGTTAGCGCGGTGTGGTGGGGCCCAGATCGATGGTCTGTGGCTGACGGGGCGGAGATTGAGGCGGCGCGGGTTTCGAGAGTTGCGGCAGACGCTACAGGGCACGGGGAGGCTCGAAATTGGTATGGAATCGAAGGTGGTTCGAAGCTCTACAAAAAGTTTAACTGGAGTGTTTGATTTTGATGAGAGGAGGAGGAGATTTTAAAGGAAGAAGATTTGAGCAGTAGCGGCCTTTGAATCGAGGAAGACGGCGGCTGATTACTGTGCAAATGAGATTAGGGTTATAATTTATCTCCTATTTATAATATTTAATTATTAAATTTAACCCTAAAGGCCCATTTAGCCACTAACTCCAAATCGAGCCCAACGACAGTCGTTCCTACCTAATTACCCCTATTTTGGACCCTATGAGCTATATCTCGTGAGCCCAAATGGCTGTTTCATCCAATTTTTCATCAATTTAAAATATAAAACATTATTATTTAATTTAACCGTACGTATTAATTCACCGTGGCTACATATTAACTCAAAAATTCCCAAAAAATAGATTTAGCTATATTTTGACGATACAAACCTAGAAAAATTAATTTCATCCAATTTTGAGCCCGTTTATAAAATGACCTTTTTCTCAGTCGAACAAATTTAACTGAAATTTTCAAACGCGTTTTAATTTACTGCGCTCACATATTAATTTCAAAAATTATGTAAATTTAAACTTAACAATAATTTGACATTCCGGATCCATAGAAAGTGGTTTCTTTGAATTCAGACATCGTTTGAAAAATGACTATTTTTAATAGCTTAATAATTATTTTAAAAATGAAAATTTTAAATTCTTACACATTTTCCATCAAAATTTATCAAAATAAAATTTTAAAATTGGGTCCAAATTTCCAGGTTATTACAGATATGCATCAAATCAGATGAAAATATATCATTCATAGAAATCAATATACATATATCAAACATTTTTTTTATACGGTATAACATATAACGATCGCTTTTTTTCGGTTTGCAAATAATTTAGGGATTTTTTTTTGCATTTAAAATTGATTGGGATTTGAGATGGTAACTGATGTTATTACCAGGATAAAAAGGGAACATAAAAAATTAAGTACGTAACCCTGCTTAACATTCCTTTTTTAATTTTGATAAAGAAATTGACTGTATGTATAATTGTAACTTTGCATAATATTTTGTGACACACACATGTTCTCATTTTATACATAATTCTTTATAGCTTGATTCTTATATGACAACGTGTATAAGAAAATCATTGTTTTTATGACTGTAAGTTAAATTAAATGGCATCAAAGACAAAGAAGCGTGGCAGTCAAGATTTAGGCTCTGAAATTCTTTAAACATTTGGTTTTTCCTTAATGTTTGTAATGTGGGCAAAAACAAATCTTAGAAAGATGATAATTATTTTAATGTTGAAATGTGTTTTGAGTAATAAATATGGCTATAATGTGGTTAACATATTTTACCATAACAACGTTCTAGAATTTGTAACAACCCGAGTTCCGATGGACCAATTTTTTTTTTTTTTAAAATACCCAATCCATCGAAACCCGTGTCGGTTTGCCCTGGTATCCTGTAGAAAGGACAGAGACATAAAACATGTCAGAGTTCGGAAAACATCTCACAGCGGAAGGAACAAAATATAATGTAATCAAAACATAGCTTTACCTTAATAACAATACTGCTAAACCAGTATCCAAAGCTATATAGTCTCTTTCATGAACCTAACCTGTGAATGTTATGAGGATGAGGATCAGAACATAAGTTCTAGTGGCTGGACTTAAATTACACTTATGGATAATCCTACATATACCGTTCGATTACATTAGGTTATCCGTGTTATTAGCACTCAAGGCCTACACACACACGTCGCACCCATCTACTCCCTAGTAGATTAACCTAATATAGTGTATATGTAGCTACCCCCAAACTGAGGTACACCCCATGGTACACCACTCGCACGGCCTTCTCCATAACACCACATTAATATGCACAGTCCCTCATCCTATGCCATAGTAACATACATATCTCTGTATATATAACAAAGTTACACCCGCGTAGAACCACTATCGCTGTACTACATAAGTGTACTGACTGATGTCTTTGAACTTCACCATCGAGTTAAATTCTTCCATCGAGTAATGCCCTAGAGTCTACGATACACCACCTAGAGCAGACATGCATGTATCTAGGCTTTCTCACGTTCGTATCGTCAAACGTATTCGATGCCTAACCCGCACACCTATCGTGTGTGCGTGCCCGAGTTCCGTGGCAGGGCTACCCAAGAAACATGGAACTTGGTCGGAAGCTTTCCTCATATCCGTGCAGGCCCGCCTTAAAGAGACTCTCACACAAATATCCCTAGAGTCTGTTTTCTATGGTGGCTATGGCCCTACCTCAGCCCCTCCCTCAACTAGTAAAGACTGCAAGAGCTAAGAGACAAGCCCCTAAGCAAACAATCTAAACATCCATGTGGCGTCTCCCCTCAACCACCGTCCCATGATAGTGAATGGTTAACGGTATTTTGGGTTTAGCTCTAGTCTTTTCGCATCCTACTGGCTTCCGATGACAGGTACTCGATGACCGACTATCATTATTGGTCCCGATCCTCCGCCTCCATTGAGGCAGCCGCCGAATCACACTACCGTCACCGTGTATAGCATTTTGACTGCCAAGTTATTTTTGCAGTCAAGGCCCACCCACCTAGTAGTTACGCGCAGACCAAACCTATGCGAGCACAACATGAAACATCTTCTACCACACAGAGGACTACTAGGAGCACCTTTAACGTCTCAGGAAGCCGTGTGCTTCCCCTTCCAGTCCGTTGGACCTGCCAGAATAATCAGATGAACGTGCGCTCCCCCTCCTGCCCTATGACACCGCGATGACCTACCCCGTTGGGTTATTCACCCTTAAACATACGGACTGTTCCAAGCACTTCAGTTTAATATGTCATTAGACCCTACGTAATCATTAATTACGTGCTTGCTTTACCTCGTCAGTTTTCTCGTTAACTTGGTTATTCCCATTCACATTGACTTCCTTTTCAAGTTTACCAAGTTACCCTTGCTTATTAGTTCCATTTATAACTTAACCCATTTAAGTTTATTAATAAGCCTACAACATGTTATTCTCATGATTTATTCATTATCCCATCTTATGGTTACTATAACATGTTCTACTTAATTTACAATTAAGTATATCTAAATTCACGTATACATTGGTAAGAGAATAACTCCCCAAGTATCAACCCCGAAGACCGAAATCAACATCAAGTTGACACTCAGAGAATTACTCAACTCAACCAATTTCCTGTTATGTCCTAACCCTTTTCCATTCATTTAACTTATGTTATCTTCATTTGTAGATTTATTCTTACCTTTACAGATTACTTAATTTACAATTAAGTACAACTTACCTTATTACATAAGTTATTTCATTTTCCCTTATCGTTCAATATAACTTACATTATAATCCTCACTTGTCCCTAGGACAAGTCTACCTATTATATAACATTCTCATTAATGTAATTTATTTATAATAGGTTAGTATCATTCCCCGTTTATTCACATTTTCTTCTTTACCGTTGTAATCATCTTTCATTCAATTCCATTTATTTCCATTAATTACGATTAATGTCATTTATCACTCCTTCCATATATATATATATATATTATGTTTATGCACTAGACCTCTCACATTAAGCCTACACTAGTGGATGATGGATTTGCCGAGCGGTTCTGGGCAGATTCTTCCACAAGTTGACTTAACCTCATGTTTTAGCACCATTACATATTTTATTTAAGCACTTAGATCAGTTACATTAGATTTACCACTTGTGGATGCTGGATGTGCTGGGCGGTTCCAGGTAGACTTCTACCACAAGTGTAATCTAACTTCGTGTCTAAGTACGGTTATAGTTTCTTATTACTGTAGATTTTCTATATCACCTAGGCATATCTATTCTTCCAAATTTTCACTGTAATTTGCATGTCATCGTACTATGCCTATTTTGCACCACATGTTCCTTTTAACATATAATCAATTATAATTTTACATGTAATTAATTAATCGGATAATGGTTTAAATTTTAACAGTAACATGTGATTGCCAAATCATGTAATTATTTTAACCTGTAATTTTCTCAATTTTTACCGTTAATGGTTCAGGTACATAAATGTCACAATTTAACATGGAATTGAAACAACGGTACTCAGTACACATATTTTGGCAAATTTTCCAACATATTAATATCTTAGCATATTAATGTTCCAATATGTCACATTCATTACTTCAATCTTTTTAATATACGCAAAAACATTTCAACATAACATGTCATATTTACCTAAAAATCTCATTTATCCCAATTGAAATGTCCACAAAATAAACCTTTATAACAATGTCCATGTACATCATAACATGCTAATTGATTAAACATAATTTCCATTTTTAGCGCAATTACCCATCACATCAATTAACTTTTCCAATACATCCATTATGAATATTCATATGGAATGATCAAACGATAAACATATTATTATTCACAGAAGATAATTTAAACCCACTCACCTTGTACGCTTTCCCAATTCTAGACTTGATCCGATTTTAGCATCCATGGTTTTTCCCTTAATCGAATTCAAAGCCTAACGACCATGGATTGGTTATTTTTATTAAAAGAGAAAGGAAGAGGAAGGAATTAAATAGATTGAATCTAGAAGTTTACCTTGCTTTTCATGATTCTGAATAATCTTCTTATTAATAATCTAAATTCTCTTTCTCTAATTCTGAAGCAGAAGAAGCCTAAATCTAATTTTTATTTTTAGAATAGGATTTGAAGGAGAAGAGAATTGCTTGAGGAAGAAGAAAAGAGCATAATACTGGCGTCTCTTCTGAAATTATGAGAGTGGAAGAAAACCTAGTCATCTATTTATAGGTGTGTTAGAAGAATTGGGCCCTTAGGATTAAAATAAAAGCTCATCTAAGCTGTCCACCTCACCCTAGAAAAGAACATTCCGGAACACAGCCAGGGTGCGCTGCACCCGCACCCATGCGTAGGGGGGTGTCGACACCCTTGCTTTGGTGTCGACACATGTGTTGACACCCCCTTGTGGGTGTTGACCCCCATACGTCATATTTTTTTTCTTTATTTGAAATTTGATTTATGTACGTAATCAAATTTCAAATATTCTCTTTTTTTCGCGCACAACCCTTATTCTGAATTATGTTTATCTGCATTCAACTCTTATGCGTATACTAAGTCCTTGTATGCGAACAATTATAATTTTAGTTCCAAGTCAAATCAATCAAATCATTTATTTCTCTTTTTAACCATTCTTCCAATTAAACCTCCAATTAACTTAACCCTTTTCACACTGAATTGCTTTTTAATTAAACCATCTTTTTTATTTAAACCGCTTTCACACTAAGCCACTTCTTAGCCATTCCCATAAAACAAAAAATGGCACTGGTGGGGATTGAACTCTGAACCTCTTGTATGCAAGTCGCATGTTCTAACAAACTGAGCTACTTATTCTTTTTTTAACAAGACTTAGGCCAACGGTAACCATTATTCTTTTCTCATTCCTTTTTTTTCCATGTTTTTTTGCAATATTTAATTTAAAGATATCTCTTTCATTTTAAATCGGTTTTCTACAAACCATAGGTCTAAATCGACCAGGAAATCGCCACGAACGCAATGACGCTAATTTCGTGACCAAATTCTAGAAGCTCTTCAAATTTTCCTTTTTATTTCTATCTAAATGTTCGCATGCATTTCTCCGCATTTCATGTATTGCATGTAATTTCTTTTATTTATCCTTTTCTTCATTTCACTACATCAACTTATTACATGCAATTTTATTGTCATTATTTAATTTTTCCCTTAAATATATCTATGCATGTAATATATATACATTTATTCATATTTTTAATCGCATTAAAAATGCGGGGTGTTACAGGATTGATACCAATTTACGTGTACTATTTACTACAGCCTTACATTTTGGTATTAGCAGATAATTTTCGAATAAGGTATCGATGTGTAGCTAGGTATAATTACATTTCAGTAAAATTTGGTATGAAATAATAGTAGATGTGCTTGTGAATGTTGAAATGACTACTGTGTTTAGATGCTTGTTATTATGTAATACGTTTCATGGATTAGAGTATTAAATTGAAGATGATAAAATATCTAGAGAGTTGAACGAGCAAAGATAACTCATAGAATTAAGGAGAAAGTTTTAATTTCTTCTGTTTCACTATTATTTAATAGATAGATTATGTTTGCATTACATATTAATGCATAATCAAAATATTCAAATGCTACCATAATTGCATGATTCAAATAATTAATCAAATTCATTAAATTGTATTAAATATGCAATTAATAGTAAACTTCATATGTTGTATGAGGTTAAAATTATTGCTAAATTATATAAATGGAGATAAACAATAACTGTAATATGTCAATGCAGTTAAACTTGACAAAAAAATTATGAGTTTTGAATTTTTTATCTTAATGGTATCTTTTAAACTATTATCTTCCTATCTTCATCGAATGTAGCAAATCAAATTGGAGAAGTATAATTGTAACGACCCGGATTTTAAGCGACTTTGGTTATCGACATAAACTCAATGATGACTAACCAAACATAAAAAAATACTGAATTGTTAATGAAAGAAGTTAGAGGGTGAGAATAGATAAGATAGAACTTATAGAATAGAAGAAGAAGACCATCATCATCAGAGTAAACACGAATCTCACAACGGAACGAATAAAATATAACATAACTTTTGAAATACAAACATTATGTATACAATAACACTTATCAGAGTACAATACTTACAACAACAGCAGAATAAATAATAGCTATAAATCCTGAAGCCTCCTGTTCCAAGCTCCCCAAGTATATCTGTAAATCCCGAACTACTTGACTGCCCGTACAAATCTAGGCACCCAAGAGTTTAGGGAAAACAAAACAAAATAAACTCCGGGTCAGTCATGTGACTGGTGTGAGTAAACTCAAATCATTTGAACAGGTATATGATATCTTATAAGACCACGCCGTGAATACGGAATGGGTTTTTTCTTTATGAGAATCCAAACATCTTTGAAAAGCAATATCATTCTGATATTATAATAATGTCTAATACAAATAGATATCAATCTAGGAGAAACGCTTGCATCTTACGTTCTACATATATAGCATACAATCAGAACCGCGGGTGCATATTGGATGATTGGATTTCCAACTATGACAAGGTATGGAACCACCTTCCGATCAGTGTACTCTAGGAATGATACAATGGAGTTCAACAAGAACATCTTGCAACTCAGTCACACATGACCGACCACTCATTTCGCTTGAGTGTATCAAATGTATATCACCAACGGTTGGGATCAGCAACTGTTCTTGTATATATATATAAATATAAATATATTTATATATATATATATATGGGACAGCATTGATAGATTAAAGAAACAAATGAATATTCTCTAGATAGGTGATTATACACCCTACTTCGGTGCGACCGGCTTAGCCATGCTGCCTGCCCGATTTTTGTCATTTACCGGATGCGAGGCTAGAAGCTACGCTTATCTTTTCACATGCCACATCTTCATTCACTTAGAATGTCACATCGTCATATCGTTTAAATCACAAATTGATTTATCCAAAAATAAAACGGGTATACAACTAAGAGAAACGAATTCCTCCGCCACCAAACATGAATACGTTTGAAGAGATCAACTTACGCGATTTATCAGATATACTCTGTCAGACCTTCGTCCATAGAAGTTGTCCTGGGTCTGGGAAAACCGAAGGTACTATTCCGTACATCCATCTTAGGCAATTGTTATCTAAGATATATACAATAGCCCTTGCACTTTACTCCATCTTCAATATATTTAGCGTACTTGATTCGCAATGCTTATGCCAATACGGAGTGGTTTTTCGGATAATAATCCAACCGGTCTCCCCATATTAAAAACGTAAAATGGTCAAAACTTTGATAGTCAGTGATTTAACTATCAAATGAAAACATGTCCGTGTACAAACAACGATCATATTTCCAAATGGAATTATCGATCCAATCATCAAACATATTTCCTTATTTTCTATATTTAGAAAATATACGTTATTAACACTGGAAAACATTTCCATAGCTTATTTACGTATCACTATTCTTCCACAACTATCAGTCCCTAATTGTAACTAGCAAGAGAAGAACTTTCTAGGTATAAACCCCGAAGGCCGAAACCAACATCAGATCGATACTCAGGAAATCATTCAACTTACTAATTCTAGTCAGTTTCTAATTTTGCTTAACTCTATTTCATTAACTCTATTCGAATAACTCCTATTTGATTTAACTCTGTTCGATTGATTCCTATTCGAATAATCCTTTTTTGATTTACTCTATTCAATTGACTCCTATTCGAATAAATTCCTTTTTGATTAACTCCTTTTGAATAACTAATATTCGATTACTCCTTTTTGATTATAAAGATTTTTCTTTTTTATAGCGTTTATCCATTTAAAAAGATTTCCTTTCAACAACGTTTATTCATTTATAATGATTTACTTTTAGTAACGGTTCTTCACTTTGAAAATGTCCATTTAATAACGTTTCTCCACTTATACAGATTTCCTTTTAACAACGTTCATTCTTTTATAATCCTATTTATTTTACAAATAAATATTCCTTTATTCTATTTATTTTCTAAATAAATATTCCTTTATTCTATTTATTTTCTAAATAAATATTTCATTTAATATCTCCTATTTATTTAACAAATAAATATCTCATTTATCATCTTCTATTTATTTAACAAATAAATATCTCATTTTATCTTTTCTTACTCTATTTGCAAATGGTTTGCAAATATTTCATTTTTCTATTCTTTTTGCAAATAGTTTGCAAATATTCCCTTTTCAAATTATTCTTTGATTTTATAATAATTCCCTTTCTAAATATCCCCTATTTATAAATATTCCAATTTATAAATATTTCTTATTTATAAATTTCCATTTATAAATATCTCCATTTATAAATATTCTCTTTTATAAAATCCTTTGATTTTATAAATATTTTATTTTCAAAACATTTCCTTTTATAAAATCTGTCGATTTTATAAAATTCCTTTATTTCAATATACATCGAAATATTTCTTTTTACATCCCAGGGTCTTTTATGATATTTAAAATATCGAATAACAATGATCAATATCATTCAAACATACAAAATCAGCAACAGATTTCATATCACATCATATAACACAATATATGAAAAACAGTAAAATAAATGTTGAGGAATCCAATCGGATTCCTCCAACCTGATTCCCTGCATCCATAGATGTTAAACAATATAGATAACATCACTTTCATTTCAATATGAAATATTCTGATCAACAGAATTAATATCTAATAACGGTATATATATATGTATATATATATATATAACCCTAACTGTGTTTTCAATCAATTATTTAACAGTCCAATTTAACAATCAATACACAACAATCAATCATTAAAAATAAAGTACAGTTTATAAAAATATAAACTGAACAGAGTTAGTGAGAAGTACTCACATTGGACGATCATCGCTAATAACGATAACCATCGCTTGATTTAGACGGACAATTTAAATTGTAACAAGCTCCGCATTACTTCCAGTCGGTTCCATGTTGTAGCTCTCGTCCATACGGTCCTGTTAGATCTTGTTTTGCTGAATTCCGATAATACATGACCAAGTTATTGTGATTATAAGTTCATATACAAATTAATTTAAACAAACTTAATTAAATTAACTAGATGGGCTTTGACCTTTTGACCTGGCCCACTACTATCCTCCCAAGCCCACGTGGACACTCTTCCTTCTTAAATGAAATACACAGAAACCGCTCCTTACAGAGAGCACCATTACCGTGTTGACTTCAAGACTTGAGCTTCCGTTCCTTAGCAAAAACGTCCAAAACTACCACCGATGGACTCCTCTACTCGAGTTTTTTCTCCCCATATGTATCTCGTCCAACCCGCACCTCTTCTACGGATCCCGTTCTTAGGTCGACGACGCAGCAACAGTAAAGGTATCAATCCCTTTTTGAATCGAACTCCACCAAAATACTACACCCAACTCCAATTTCCCTCCTCAACTCCAATCTAAGCTCGAAATCATGAACAATAGCATATAGGACTCGCGATCGTTAACCCTAATCAATCATTGGAATACTGACAGCGAAATAACAAGCTTCGAACTACTTGAAATTGTTATGGGACGGAAGTAAATCACACAGCGAATTCAAATATATGAGTCTCCTGATTTACTGGATTTTATTTTGAATTCTATGAATTTAAATGCCCTAGAATGTTGTGTTTGATATTTTAGTGGCGGCGGATTTTTCTTTTGCTGTTGACTGAGATTGTAAATTAGGTTTAGGTTTAGAAGGTTAATGTGTTATTTATAGTGTGGACAAATATCTAGATATTTTGTAGGAGGAACATTCCCAGTATATTCTCGTTTCTATATTCATTTTTGCTTTCTAAAAATTCGTGTGATCACACACGATATTCAAAAATCATGAAAATGGACATGCAGCCACAGTTCGACATTACAGTCCCAACGAAACTAGTTTCATCGAATTCCGACTCCGTTTGCTCACACAGCGTATTTTTAACCGTCGAAATACTGACTGTTTTTCACATTAAAATCCCGTACGACCATACACGGACTCCAAAAATTACGAAAACTGGACCCTAGCAATAATTCACTATTCCAGATCCAACAAAATTGGTTTCATCGAAAACGGAGGTCGTATGCAAAACTGGCTATTTTTAAAGCGTTGAATAGACCATTTAAATATATAATATATTTAAATATTATTAAATTAAATATTAATGAATTAATATTATCGTATATATTCACATACGATGTCGTACGGCTCCAGAATAATTTCAAACTCGATATTCCAAGTCTAGATTGAATCAAATATTCAATTTATATTGAAAAATCCATTTATAACGTAAATAAAGCGTTACGAATTATAAAGAAATTCCACAGCGACTTTTCTAAAATTTGATTTGGGCGTAAATCTAAATCTACACGACGAAATCCCTATTTTTCTCTTCCATTAGAAAAATATACTCCACCAGCTCCACGCGTTTCTTGTTTCACAGAAATCCGACTTAAAACGGATTTTGTATATTCGTTTAAAGTTCAAATCACCAAATAGCGAACTGCCGCGACGTTTCAGGTTCATTTTATATATAATTATAAATTATACGTTCAAACTTTTTCGATTGAATATATTCGTTATTATATTTTAATTCTAAACGTTATTAAATCTCTTACACTATTCAATTCAGACAATATTGACAATTCAACTATTTCTGACTATTTCGGAAGTAAATATTATTATTCCATTATTTAATATTAATTAAATATTCATTTTTATTTAATTATGGTTCTCAATATCGCTAAATCGATATTTAATAATTAAATTAATTAATTAGTCAACATCTAAAAATGCGGGTCATTACAATCTTTCCCCCTTAAAATAATTTCGTCCTTGAAAGTGCTAAGCTAGAAGAATGCTACCACTCTACTAACTAGATTTTAAACATCTTCTAGTTTACTTATTAACTTCAGTTTTAATTGAACCTATTAATTCCAATTAAAATATTAATTTATTCCAACTTACTAAAATTTTCAAAAATTCTGAAAATTTTCTAACGCCCTAAATTTTCGGAAAATTTCGCCATAACCTCCTTTGTACCGGGAGCATCTGGAAAATCCCCAAACAGCCACACAGGCCTCTCCAATCCAAAAGAAAATCAAACAGCCAAACGGCTTGCCAATTCGGCTCATAAAACTCCAAACTCATATATAAAATATAAACTTGTACCTTTTTGTCGGGCATGCCATTATATCCTTTACACCTGTTACCAATTCAATATATACCAATGTCATTCCAATCAAACTCAAATCGATTCATTCTCAAATCCAACTATTCACTTATACTCAAGTCAAATTCCATTTCAAACTTAAGTACAATTCTTGATTCCAAATTCTTATATCATCAATCAGCTTACTCGATATCATTCCAATATAATTCCATATTATATTTAACCTTGTCTAAGTTTAATTCAAATTTATTTATCCACTTTCATTATTTTAATCCATTTAACTTCATAAGTTAAATTTTAGTTCCAGAATATAAATTTCTTGGGTTATTCCAAATCAATTTGAAATCATAATACCAATTCAAAACATTTGAATTTCTAAACCACTTGTTTTCCAAAAACAATTCAAAAACCAAAAATCTTTGGTAGTAATTTGTCACTTACAAACTCGAAAATGAACACTGATGATGTCGTGATTCATCTTCAGAATCTATTTTCCAGCTATCGAAGTGAGTTCAATACTATATCACTTTCAAAACCATTACTAAATACTTCCATTTTAAAAACATTTCAAAATCTCCTAGGAACTTAAAATTTCCTTATTTTAATTCCAATTCTGATTTAAAATTCTAAATTTATTTCATCTTATTTCGTATACTTTACTTATACGAATATTGATTAGTTATTTATAAGCATTTCACCTTTTTATAATCTAATTCGATTATAAAAACAACCAACACAACCAATATACTATGTTATGATATATTCGGGTAAAATTATTCCATTTACCCTCTTTCAAAACATACCGTGTCGGTTCATCGTATTCAAGGGTTTAGAAACTCCTATCGATACAGTGGATCAAACTCATCGACCAGAACTTATAAACCACTCAACCAATAAATCTCCACAATATAAAATCATTTTTATATCAAATAACAAATATGCCCTCATAGATATACACTCAACTCAATCTAGGATATTACTGATCCCATCTCTACTGAGTCACGCCACAGAGCCAAGGTAATTACTTAACCTTTGCTCTGATACCAACTGTAACAACCCGGATTTTAAGAGACTTTGGTTATAGACATAAACTCAATGACGACTAAACAAACATCGAAATATACAGAATTGTTAATGAAAGAAGTTAGAGGGTGAGAATAGATAAGATAGAACTTATAGAATAGAAGAAGAAGAAGACCATCATCATCAAAGTAAACACGAATCTCACAGCGGAACGAATAAAATATAACATAACTTTTGAAATACAAACATTATGTATACAATAACACTTATCAGAGTACAACACTTACAACAACAACGGAATAAATAATAGCTATAAATCCTGAAGCCTCCTGCTCCAAGCTCTCCAAGTATATCTGTAAATCCCGAACTACTTGACTGCCCGTACAAATTTAGGCACCCAAGAGTTTAGGGAAAACAAAACAAAATAAACTCCGGGTCAGTCATGTGACTAATGTGAGTAAACTCAAATCATTTGAACAGGTATATGATATATCATAAGACCACGCCGTGAATACGGAACGGGTTTTTCCTTTATGAGAATCCAAACATCTTTGAAAAGCATTATCATTCTGATTTTATAATAATGTCTAAATACAAATAGATATCAATCTAGCAGAAACGCTTGCATCTCACGTTCTACATATATAGTATACAATCAATACCGCGGGTGCGTATTGGATGATTGGATTTCCAACTATGACAAGGTATGGAACCACCTTCCGATCAGTGTACTCTAGGAACGATACACTGGAGTTCAACAAGAACATCTTGCAACTCAGCCACACATGACTGACCACTCATTTCGCTTGAGTGTATCGAATGTATATCACCAACGGTTGGGATCAGCAACCGTTCTCGTATATATATATATATATATATATATATATATATATATATATATATATATATATATATATATATATATATATATATATGGGAAAGCATTGATAGATTAAAGAAGCAAATGAATATTCTCTAGATAGGTGATTATACACCCTACTTCGGTGCGACCGACTTAGCCATGCTGCCTGCCAGATTTTTGTCATTTACCGGATTTGAGGCTAGAAGCTACGCTTATCTTTTCACATGCCACATCTTCATTCACTTAGAATGTCACATCGTCATATTCTTTAAACCAAAAATTGATTTATCCAAAAATACCACGGGTATACAGCTAAAAGAAACGAATTCCTTCGCCACCAAACGTGAATACGTTTGAAGAGACCAACTTACGTGATTTATCAGATATACTCTGTCAAACCTTCGTCCATACAAGTTGTCCTGGGTATGGACAAACCGAAGGTACTATTCCGTACATCCGTCTTAGGCAATTGTTATCTAAGATTTATACAATAGCCTTGCACTTTACTCCGTCTTCAATATATTCAGCATACTTGATTCACAACGATTATGCCAATACGGAGTGGTTATTCAGATAATAATCCAACCGGTCTCTCCATATTAGCAACGTAAAATGGTCAAAACTTTGATAGTTGGCGATTTAACTATCAAATGAAAACATGTCCATGTACAAACAACGATCTTATTTCCAAATGGAATTATTGATCCAATCATCAAACATATTTCCTTATTTTCTATATTTAGAAAATATACGTTATTAACACTGGAAAACATTCCATAGCTTATTTACGTATCACTATTCTTCCACAACTATCAGTCCCTAACTGTAACTAGCAAAAGAACAACTTTCTAAGTATAAACCCCGAAGGCCAAAACCAATATCAGATCGATACTCAGGAAATCATTCAATTTACTAATTCTAGTCAGTTTCTAATTTTGCTTAACTCTATTTCTTTAACTCTATTCGAATAACTCCTATTTGATTTAACTCTGTTCGATTAATTCCTATTCGAATAATCCTTTTTTTGATTTACTCTATTCGATTGACTCCTATTCGAATAAATTCCTTTTTGATTAACTCCTTTCAAATAACTAATATTCGATTACTCCTTTTTAATTATAAAGATTTTTCTTTTTTATAACGTTTATCCATTTAAAAAGATTTCCTTTTAACAATGTTTATTCATTTACAAAGATTTACTTTTAGTAACGGTTCTTCACTTTAAAAATGTCCATTTAATAACGTTTCTCCACTTTTACAGATTTCCTTTTAACAACGTTTATTCTTTTATAATCCTATTTATTTTACAAATAAATATTCCTTTATTCTATTTATTTTCTAAATAAATATTCCTATATTCTATTTATTTTCTAAATAAATATTTCATTTAATATCTCCTATTTATTTAACAATCAAATATCTCATTTATCATCTTCTATTTATTTAACAAATAAATATCTCATTTTATCTTTTCCTACTCTATTTGCAAATGGTTTGCAAATATTTCATTTTTCAATTCTATTTGCAAATAGTTTGCAAATATTTCCTTTTCTAATGATTTTTTGATTTTATAATCATTCCCTTTCTAAATATTTCCTATTTATAAATATTCCAATTTATAAATATTTCTTATTTATAAATTTCCATTTATAAATATTCTCTTTTATAAAATCCTTTGATTTAATAAATATTTTATTTTCTAAACATTTCCTTTTATAAAATCTGTCGATTTTATAAAATTCCTTTATTTCAATATACATTGAAATATTTCTTTTTACATTCCAGGGTCTTTTTATGATATTTAAAATATCGAATAACAATGATCAATATCATTCAAACATACAAAATAAGCAACAAATTTCATATCACATCATATAACACAATATATGAAAAACAGTAAAATAAATGTTGAGGAATCCAGCCGGATTCGTCCAACCTGTTTCCCTGCACCCACAGATGTTAAACAATATAGATAACATCACTTTCATTTCAATATGAAATATTCTGATCAACATAATTAATATCTAATAACGGTATATATATATATATGTATATATATATATAACCCTAACTGTGTTTTCAATCAATTATTTAACAGTTCAATTTAACAATCAATACACAGCAATCAACCATTAAAATTAAAGTACAGTTTATAAAAATATAAACGGAATAGAGTTAGTGAGATTTACTCACATTGGACGATCATCGCTAATAACGATAACCATCGCTTGATTTAGACGGACAACTTAAATTGTAACGAGCTCCGTATTACTTCCAGTCGGTTCCATGTTGTAGCTCTCGTCCATACAATCCTGTCGGATCTTGATTCGCTGAATTCCGATAATATATGACCAAGTTATTGTGATTATAAGTTTATATACAAATTAATTTAAACAAATTTAATTAAATTAACTAGATGGGCTTTGACCTTTTGATCCGGCCCACTACTATCCTCCCAAGCCCACGTGGACATTCTTCCTTCTTAAATGAAATACACAGAAACCGCTCCTTACAGAGAGCACCATTACCGTGTTGACTTCAAGACTCGAGCTTCCGTTCCTTAGCAAAAACGTCCACAACTACCACCGATGGACTCCTCTACTCGAGTTCTTTCTCCCCATATGTATCTCGTCCAACCCGCACCTCTTCTACGGATCCCGTTCTCAGGTCGACGACGCAGCAACAGTAAAGGCATCGATCCCTTTTTGAATCGAACTCCCCCAAAATACTACACCCAACTCCAATTTCCCTCCTCAACTCCAATCTAAGCTCGAAATCATTAACAATAGCATATAGGACTCGCGATCCTTAACCCTAATCAATCTCTGGAATACTGACAGTGAAATAACAAGCTTTAAACTACTTGAAGTTGTTATGGGACGGAAGTAAATCACACAGCGAATTCAAATATATGAGTCTCCTGATTTACTGGATTTTATTTTGAATTCTATGAATTTAAATGTCCCAGAATGTTGCGTTTGCTATTTTAGTGGCAGTGGATTTTTCTTTTGCTGTTGACTGAGATTGTAAATTAGGTTTAGGTTTAGAAGGTTAATGTGTTATTTATAGGGTGAACAAATATCTAGATATTTTGTAGGAGGAATATTCCAAGTATATTCTCGTTTCTATTTTCATTTTTGCTTTCTAAAAATTCGTGTGATCACACACGATATTCAAAAATCATGAAAATGGACATGCAGCTACAGTTCGACATTACGGTCCCAACGAAACTGGCTTCGTCGAATTCCGACTCCGTTTGCTCACACAGCGTATTTTTAACCGTCGAAATACTGACTGTTTTTCACATTAAAGTCCCGTACGACCATATACGGACTCCAAAAATTATGAAAACTGGACCCTAGCAATAATTCACTATTCCGGATCCAACAAAATTGGTTTCGTCGAAAACGGAGGTCGTATGCAAAACTGGCTATTTTTAAAGCGTTGAATAGACCATTTAAATATATAATATACTTAAATATTATTAAATTTAATATTAATAAATTAATATTATCATATATATTGACATACGATGTCGTACGGCTCCAGAATAATTTTATACTCGATATTCCAAGTCCAGATTGAATCAAATATTCAATTTATACTGAAAAATCCATTTACAACGTAAATAAAGCGTTACGAATTATAAAGGAATTCCACAACGATTTTTCTAAAATTTGATTTGGACGTAAATCAAAATCTACACGATGAAATCTCGATTTTTCTCTTCCATTAGAAAAATATACTCCACCAGCTCCACGCGTTTCTTGTTTCACAGAAATCCGACTTAAAATGGATTCTGTATATTCGTTTAAAGTTCGAATCGCCAAATAGCGAACTACCGCGACGTTTCAGGTTCGTTTTATATATAATTATAAATTATACGTTCAAACTTTATCGATTGAATATATTCGTTATTATATTTCAATTATAAACGTTACCAAATGTCTTACACTATTTAATTCAGACAATATTGACAATTCAACTATTTCTGACTATTTCGGAATTAAATATTATTATTCCGTTATTTAATATTAATTAAATATTCATTTTTATTTAATTCTGGTTCTCGATATCACTAAATCGATATTTAATAATTAAATTAATTAATTATTCAACATCTAAAAATGCGGGTCATTACAATAATACATGTCGGTTAACAATTTTTTTTAACATCTCTCGTCAGTTTTGGCTTAAATTTTAAATGCATTGTCAACAATTAAATATTTTGCCAGCATAATTATTAAAAAAGAATTAATTGTACCATAACTGAACCATACACTTGTACCAGTTTTGAAAACTATTTAGATTTTGCATGTTTAATATTTAAACAGAGTTCACCATCATATAGTAACATCGAAATGTCATTTTTAAATTTTTGATGAAATAGAATTAAATAGGATTTTCAATATTTGATAAATTGGATTGGAAAGAGGCCACAGGGAAATAGCTGAAGCCCAATAGCCCATGGAAATGATATTCTAAATTGCCTTCTCCCACAATCCCCAATCAAAAATGAAACTTAATGCCCTTCAGCCTATTATTTTTCAAAATTTATCCTTCTTCCCAATTACCTATGCTCTTATTTGGTTTTATGTTCATGCAAAAACAGAGTTAAAAAGATAAAAAATGAAGAAAATTGAAAAATCACACATGAACACTTCAAAAATGGACGCAGATGTACAATCAAGTGGCGATAACATTTGGGCTCTAATCGAGTCCACAATTATAGTTGTGATCTCAAACCACGAATCCAAACTTAAATCGAGAAGATACGGAATCGTGGAGTAATTATACGTTGTCGTTGACAAGACCAATTACGTGTTATAATCGTAATGGTAATAATAATTTTAAAGCGACAAATGATGTTGTTAAGGAGGAGGTAAAGGGGAATAACAGCTGCATTGAAATAGTTTTCAGAGCTTCCCCTTTTACTCTACAATCGAATTACAAAGTAGATACGGATCAAGAAGTTGATAACGTTGGCGATGATTTAGTTGATCAAGAGATGAAGATTTTAGACATTAAATTTTTTCTCGAAGATCGATATCAAGTTAGGTAGTGTTCGCCATTAAATTTTTGAGTTTGACCATTGCATTCGCGTCTGACGCATCGGACGTCCTAACGGTCCAACTAAAAATTTGGACTGTTCAGAGGAAAGATTTAAGAAATTTCATTCGCATCCGATGCGTTGGAGGCGAATGCAACATTTCACTGAACTATTAACCTCTATTCGCCTCCTTCCTCTCCACCCTCAACTTCTCCACCTTCAAGTCGAAAACTCCTACAAAATCCAGCACTTTAGAACTTTTGTGTTCGTACCTTCTTCAAATCATGTTTTGTTCAATCCTAATATTATTATTTTTTGGTTCCCTGCATAACATATATCTTTTCAAATTTTTCTGATATTTTTCAATTTTACTTTTTTCTAGATATGACGAATAATTCCCCCACCTCCTCCTAGCCTATCGCCCTTTGGAAATGACCGAGGATGACCATTTTCATCGATATTTACTGCATCCATATGGATGCCCGCACTGCAGCCTATTCATTTTATCATGTTGTCGCTGCCGAGTTCAACGCTCAGATTGGACTGGACTATATAAACTATTGAAGATAATGGAATGTAATAAACTCTGAATGTTGAACAAAATGGAATGTAATAAATGCCAGAGAATACTTTGAAGAAAAAACATTTAATGCTGAAAGAATATTGGAATATGCTTAGAGAATATGTTGGAGAATAAAGAATATGCTAGAGAATATGCTAAAGAATAATATTGGTTTTGTCATTTATTTAGTCTATAAATAGAAGCCATGTAATAGAAAGATATAGATTCAAATTCAGTAAAGATGCAGCCCTTTAACTTATATTCATTTTCTCTTCTTCCCATCTCCTTTTGATTTATTTTATTTGTTCTTCATCAATTATTTATGTTTTGATTAGTTATTTCAACATGGTATCAGAGCATGGTTATACAGAGAGATAGAGAGAGAGAGTTGTTGTTAACATGTTATCAAAGCTAGATTATACAAAGATATAGAGAGATGAAACGGTAAGACATGAAAGGACTACATTTTTATTGATTACTTGATTGATATTACAAAAGATATAGATTAAAATTCAGTATGGACGTAGTCCCTTAATTTATATTCATCTTCTCTTCTTCTCATCTCCTTCTGATTTATTTTTGTTGTTCTTCATCAATTATTTGTGTTTCGATTAGTTATTTCAACATAGACATCCATATAAAAAATAAGTGGGACAACCTGAAAAGGGAGTGGAACGATTAGAATGCCCATATGCAGCTGCCAAGCAGGAAATAGAACGTGGAGAATGATTACTGAGAAGCCTGGATGATTGGTGAAATACTGCAACAAAGAAATACCAGAAGCACAAGCATAATTCCCTCATCAGATTCCGCCAGCTATATATGCTCCATGACAATGCCATCTCGAAGGGAACCTGCGTTTATCTGATTACTCCGGTAGCTTCATTCACCATCGAGGATATAACCTTTTATGGATCATTTCTACAGACGGATGCACCTCCTCTTTTGTCCACTGGATATTTCCCTGCTAGATCATCTTCAAGGCACGCTTCATAGAAAGAGTGTGTCCAGAAGCAGGTGCACTGTTGTAGCTGCTTGGTTGCGTCATACTTTGACTACGAAGTATGAGAGCTGAGGATGGCCCTACAAAGTTATATGTGGATGTTAGATATCCTTGAGGAGATCGTGGATGACAAGGTCCTGCCGTTAGTGCAATACATTATCTAAGACTTTCGTAGGTTGTTTGGATTGTAGTTTGATTTATTATGTTATAAAAAAAAACCTACATTTCATGTTAGTTTTACCGTTTCAAAATTTCTGTTACAATCAAATATACGTACAACTGCTCAATACTCCACTCACCATTAATGCTCAATTAACAGCTCATTTCACTGTCCAAAATCTCAAAAATACAACATCTGCTTACTTTATTTTAATTGCTCAATTCACCACTTGGTTAACTCGTTCAACTCAACCGCTCGCCGCCGCCAGGAATGGACCCTTAGTAAATATTACAACAAGTGCAAGTTTGTTATGTATTTTAACTGACCATTTTGGCTGATTTGAAAATTTTCAATTGAGGATGTAAATTAACAAAAACTTACTATGTGTAGCTACCAAGGATGTTGTAAGTTTATTGGAAAATCTGGCAGACATGGATATCACATTCAAAGCCTTGAGGGTTGCACTGTTATAACTTGTAAACTATTGCTTGTTTTCTTAATGAATAGATAGCGATTGCTTCATATGCAGGAGACTAATATTGGAAGTCACATAAATCGTTTGAGGAAGCATTCATCAAAGGAAGTAGAGCCGGCCCTGGCTCAATGCTAACTGGGCCATTGGACGAGGCATCAAAACGCATTAGGGCATAAAAATAGTTACGAAGGTATGCAATGGAAAAAAAAAACAATCCAAAAAAATCGAGGAAAATAGAAGCGCAAATTTGTGGGAAGAAGAAGGCAATGCGCGCAAGGAAAAGAATTATGAGAAAGTAGGATCAGAGGGCTATGAGATCTGAATTAACCCTAGCCTTAATTCTTGAATTATTATATTTTAGTTTACTCTCTGTTTTGCCTAGATGATTGCTAAATGCTAAAAACCTAAATTAGTACTTTGCTTTCACCGCTAATCGCGTGCCATGTAATATTTTTATTCTCAATTATATGTTTATGGAATTTTTTTAGCAATTTTTCTACCATTATTTGTCTGCTTAAGCTTGCTTACTTTATATTATATTTAGTAAATTTAAATACTTTAAACCTATCGCAAAATCTAGATTTTCAGCCTAACTTTTTAAAATGAAGTTTTTTTTGTATGGTTTTATTTTAATTTTATAACTTGAAGCATCAATTATCATAATTGCTAAATGGTAAAAGCCTAAATTAGTAGTTTGCTTTCATCACTGATCGCTTGTAAGGTAACTTTTTTTTTTCAATTATATGATTATGGAAATTTTTTAACATTTTTTCTACCATTATTTGTCCTCTTAAGCTTACTTACTTTATATTGTATTTAGTAATTTAAACCTAACGTAAAATCTAGTTTTTCAGCCTAATTTTCTAAAATGAAGTCTTTTGTATAGTTTTATTTTAATTTTATAATTTGAAGCTTCAATTATCAAAAATCAATGCAGCAAAAAAATAGCAAAAATAATTAAATAAGGTATGATGCTACACAAGTACTATCCAAAATGTTGGGATCGATCGATATTCTTATTATTATTCAATTTGTTATTGCAAACAACATTAAAAAAATATAAATAAAATTTTACTTTTCTTTTAGAAATGTTGATCATTTTGAGGAATTACCCAAAAAAATGATATTTTATTCTATTGGATGGCTTTTAATAGATTTCAAAATTTTCATATCCTGAATTTGAAAAAATATCTTTATCTTAGCATATTTTAGATGTTTCATTTATTCCAATATTTTGAGTTTTAAAAATTCTCATTTACCAAATAACATATAATTGATTTTAAAATTAAAAAAATTTGTATAATTGACAATTTCTTCGTAGAGCAATTCAATCTGACATTGTATCTTAAAACATAAAGGTTTAAATGAAAGCAGTGATATTTTTAGTTGCAAATTTGAGGATTTTGACATAAGAACAATTCAGCTTTTATTTGTAAAATTTCTTCATATTTGAACATACTATTTCTTCTATATTTTAAAGAAACTAATTTTATTTATCTTGTTTGCGCTGGTACTTCATAATAGCAGCATCAAATTTTCAAAAATTAACATTGCCTTATAAATTAGAATATTATCAAGTACCATCGCATAAATTTTCACAGTGGGTGCATAATTTAATTATATATCGCACTGGACATCATATTTCCCAGGACCAACTCTGAGAGGAAGTTCGGATGTTAGTTAAACAACTTGTCAGAGATTAACTCGGTGGTAGACAATATGTTCAATACAATATAATTTTGCACAGTAATAAAATAGTACAATTTTGGGCTGGTCATAACGTAATACATCTTTTGAAGGTAATAGTACAACTCTCAAAGCAGCAATTGTTAATCCATAAGATATGGCTAAGAAGTACAAAACATAGTTAGATCGTTCTCATACAGCAATGCCAGATCATAAGTCCTTGGGTCGTGCAAAAGCCAGTACATTAGGGTCGTCCTGAACTCTAGCACGATTAGGGCACTTTAGGCCGTTATGGAACTTTAGCTCGCTTGGGAACCTTAGGTCATTTTTGACACTTTAGCTCATTTGAGTACTTTGGGTCGTTGAGGCTCCTTGGGTCGTTGAAGCTCTTTGGGCCGCTCCACCGATAGTTCTTGAAGATTTTGGGTTGTAACATCTTTGGGCCATTCAAGCTTTTGGCCGTATGATATATTGGATCGTCATAGTCAAGCAAGGATAGCCCGCCAAGCCCTTCAAGCCTTAGGTGAAAACGACCAAAGGACCTGCACATGGAATTTTCAGACCTCGCCTCTTCAAAACCACACCTATAAATACCCCAGGTCCTCAACCATTAAAGGGGTCGATTCACACTTCCGGGAAGCGTCGCCAAACTCATTTCTCCGCCATTCCAACCTCCATTCATCATCTCCAAGGGAAGATCTATCGTCCAATCCGCCATGGAGTCGTCCAAAATCATCCAAGTGTCGGAGAGATCGTAGATCTACATTCATACTCCTTGCACTTAGAGAGATTCACCCATTCCTCCACTGATTTGAAAAGATCAATGTGAAATACTTGTCAGAAAGAGAGAATGAATGTAATGAGAGGGAATTATTACCTCATAAATCTCAAAGTGATAATGAAAGCTCTCGCCATAGTGGTCGTAGGCAATTGTTAAGCCGAACCACTCTAACTCTTGTTTCTTTTACTTGTTTTTCTGTGATTGTGGCTCCATTTTTTCTAAGTCTTACCTTTTGGTGAAGTGTGATATCGCACCTTTGGTGTTGTAGCCAATTTTTGGTTACAACGTTTGGCGCCTACCGTGGGGCCACGTTCACTCTCTTAAGGTTAAGCCTCTTGTGGAATTGCTAAAGTTCTAACCCTGTTTCTACTATAGGTTCTCAAAACCTAAGACTCGGGCCAATCGACGAGTTCTGTTCAAAGTATAAGAAATTGACCGATATAATGGCAAAGAAAGCGGGAAGTAAGAACGCCAGACGAGAATCTGATAATGCCATATGTGGATTCAATAATGCCGCTAATAAAGAAACGCCCCTCACTAACCATTTTGAAGTTGGACAAACCTCTGTAGGTGGGGCAGATGTAACGAGGAATGAATTTAACGAAGTTGTAACCAACCTCATTAAGAAAATAGAAATCTCCAACAAAGCCATGATGACAAGGATAAAGTCTCTTTTTTCTCTACAAGAGGCTATGGCAAAAGTCGTTGTTGTATATAACGGTGTTGTATATACAATTATATGATTTTTGTTTGATGATAACAACCAAGTATATTTTTATTATTAAATGTGTTCGTAACTGTACTGGTATACTACACAATAGACAGGATTATAATATTTCTATTTAAATAAAATACAACTATGCATAAATTTAAATATTCACACGGTATTTTACTTGAATAGAATATTTTATTTCAATATCAAACAGTACATATTTTACAACTCCACTATTTGTACACTTCACTGATATATTTCATGTTTAAACATTCAGTACACTTGTTTCCTCTTTACAACACTCACGCTCAATACAGACACTTTCATTTATACACTGAAACTCATACATTTCTCTGCCATCTTCGTTCTTCAGTATTCTGTCGTCTGCCCGTCCAGTCACTTCAGTCTAGTCATCCACCTGTACAAACATAAAACACACACACTGCAATAGGAATAAAACAGAATTCATGCAAATATAAATTTTATTTTTAAAATTTTGTTTGCCTCAGAATTTCGGTGTGTTTCTCATCATTTTTCATGACTTGATTTGATTTGTCAATATAGCACGTTCACGATACATGTATACACATACATGTGTATGTATATACACATATTATTGTGCAGGGACAGGAAAATCTATTTTAGATGGCTTCATATACACACGTGCATAAAAATACACGTGTGCACTGCCTCGCCAACCCAGTGTGTGAGCATCTCGAAAGCAAAAGCATATATATATATATACACATATGTATACATGAATGCAAAATGGTCGAGACATTTTCAAATTGTGCAACTCAAATTTCAATGTGGTCGAGACATACAAACATCATAGAATGGAGCATATATGCAACAAGGTGGAAAACAATCAGGGTTATGCGCGAAGACAGTGAGCATCAGCTTGGGTAAAAATGAATGTGTGCATGTCAGGGTAACTCAAGTGACACAGTCACAAAACATTTGGAAACAATTCAATCAAGTTCAAGACAGCATGTGTGATCAGCAAACTCAGACCAGAATGGCTCAAGTTCAAGTAAGTATGGTGCAGCATGGTCGAGTAATGGAAAGACTACATGGTCGAGCAAACATGAATGCATGAAGCAGCATAAGTGCTAGCAAAACAAAATGGAGCATTTACATGTACATGGTTTCCGGATTTACCAATTGCGTTAGGGAACAAGCCAATTCATGGTGGAGCTATCAACAACAAATAAAAATAGTAGTGATACAAGGCAGCATACATATGGTAGATCACGCATATGTCTAGCAGCATGAACATGGTGAATATAAGCAAGATCAATATGGAATGGCCAGATCAGTATGGGATCAATATACATAACAAGCCAAGGAAGATCAACTCAATACAATAGCTACAAGGTACACAGTGGCACAAAGCATGATGCATCAGCAACTAAACATTTCGACATGGCAATATGAACATGGTGAATATAAGCAGCATATGCATACATGAATGTCAAGGTAAGGGTAGACCAAACTCAACATACATGTTCAAGCACAATAATGCTCACGGCAGTTACATGGCAGTTTCAAGTTTTATAACATGTACAAAGCAAGCAGCATATTCTTTTTGGCCAGTTTCAATTACAAGTTGAAATATGCATCAGAAAATTGAAGAGTATCACTTTTGACAAGAGCTTGTTTGGCTGGTGTTTAATTCATGTCTAGAAATCACACAATCAAATTCACGGCTGACTTTATTAGTCATGGCAATTTTGAAAGGGAAAACAAATCAATACTTTCCTGTATTTTAAATAGGCAAGAACTTAATTCTTTTGCGTCCAGGTTTCAAAATCCAAATTGGAGAAAGTTTTTATTTTTTGCAAGAATCCATTTAGGGTTAATATCATCTCACAGTAACAATATTTGGCAAGGTGGTAATATATTTCCAGAATAGTGCATAACATGTTTATTGCTAGAAATCAAGTAGTGTTTTTCAGAATTCAGCAATTAGTTTTATTTGACAAAAATTCCGTGTTGTTAAAAGATAGATGCAGAAAATTTTGGGAAAGGTTTCATTATTACAAATCTGTTTTTAATGGGCACGGCAATGTTTTATTTAGCAATTTTCTTAAGGGGATCGCAAATTATTTTCCTCAATTGCCATATCAAATCCAAGGAATCCGAATTCATTCAAAGCCAACAGAAATCATGTAACATTTTTGAAAAGTTGAAATTCATTCAAGAAAATCAAATGAGGAAACCGAGCCAAATCATTTCAAGCCATACGCATGAAATTAGAGTTTGTTTAGGGTTTGTAACCCTATATAATAACACCCATACATCATTGGCAAAAAGGATCGAACATTTAACAATTCGAAACCAGATTCAAAAATTCAGAGTACTTACAATTTCTTTTCGGATTTCGATCGCTATCCCAAGTCAAACATTCGAAGAACAGGAGCATTAAAGCACTCGTCTCTACAGAGGGTTTTCAAAGCTAAATCTATAATTTTCGATTCAATTTGGGATTCAATCAGAAAAACCCTAAGAGCATTCCCAGCAGTGGGGAGGGGGCTTGAAATGGGAGGGAGGGAATGTTGTCGACGCTCTCCAGCAGCGTGGATACGGGTGTGGGGAGACATTCGAAATGGCGAGGGTCGCCATTTCACAAAGTTAAACGTCGAGACCTAAACGGTTTCATGAAAACCGAATAAGCCCTATACGGTTTTCATAAAACCGTTTAAGCTATAAACGGTTATATGAAAACCGTTTAGGGGCTAATTTCGGTTTTCATGAAACCCTTTCTGTTTTAAACATAGAACCGTAAAAATCGGGGATTTTTTTTTGAAGATAATACGATTTTCGACGTGTTAATTTAATACGTGTGAATTAATTTGTAAATTTATGTAAATATAAGTTTTCAATTTAATTTAGAACATGGATTTCAATATAAATTACTTAAAACTAGTAAATTTTCTTTTATAACCCACAAAACAATACACCCAACATAGAAAACTAAAACTAGGATACAACAAGCTAGAAATAGCAACATAGAAATAACAGAATTAAAGCCAACTTAGAAAACTAAAGCTAGGATACAACACACTCGATTTTTTGCAACATACTGTGTCTACATCTCGGTACTTCCTTCTTCTCCCTGATATCGTTTCTGTTGAGCCCTCAATATACGGTCTTTTTTTGCTATAACATACTGAAGAGTCTGTCCGGTCAAATGAGATATATCCCTTAATAGAAACACATCATCTTCCTTTTCCTTCAAACGTCTTTCACGTTTTTCTTTGTAAGCAGTTCTTTCTATGAGAGCTGTAGTCCTAGCGGCATCTTGCTGCAGTTGCATCTCCACGATCTGCAGCTTCTTATCTTTATGCTTTTCACGGTCTTCGTTGGTGGAGACGGATGCGAGAGATATATCACTTAACAACGAAGTTAGTTTATCACTAGACGATGCCAAATCTTTTGTTTCTTTATTTCTCAGCAGTGCTCTTTTGCTTGATTTTATTCCTTTTGGCCTTGTTTCAACCCCACCATACATCATTCCCGAATTTGGAGTCACAGGCGTACTGTTATTCCCATCATCGTCTATAGCTAAAGGAGGTTCACTTGTATTTCCCGGGGATGAATCCATCGAAAGTCAAGAAGCTACATTTCTTAAGTTAGATTCTTCTGTGTCCACAAGATATACATCATCCATGTCGCATAGATTGGCCCAACGTGGACAAAAAGAAAGAATTTCCAATGCTGCATGAGCATTGAATTCAGTTTTACAGGTGTCACGATATATGGTATCGTAATCGTCCTTTAAATCTCTGAATGTTTGACCGCTTCTAAGCGAATCCCCCCCTTAATGCTTTTATCCCTTTGTACTTGGTACACATAGTATTCAAATTATACCATGCAGTCTTCGTGCTCTCAATTGATCTTCGTGTCACGCATTCAGGATCTCCGTTGTATAAATCGTTAACCCTCTGGTAGAAAAACTTACCACCAGAACGGCCTTCAGCAACAATAGACGCGTTTACCCATGCATTAGCTAGCACTTTATAGTCAGCTGCTTTCTATATTTTACCGGTAGCTACAGTTTTTTCTATGCTACTTTGAACGGGAGTTTCTTTTGTTTTTCGCTTGGTGTAAGACCGTTTGGCCTTGGCTTTCTCACGTACCTGGGTCGGAGCAACCATCTGTTGGTGTGCATTTTGATTATGAAGTTGGCCATACATGGTACCGTACTGCTGGGTGAGGTTCATTTGGTGGAGATATTGACTTTGTTCTGGAGTTAGGAACGGGGATGGAATCATTGAGGGGTTGTCGGCTTGAGATAATAAATTAGTAAAATTACCAATGTTATCATCGGTATACCTAGAGAAATTGTTGTTGTTGGGATCATCCATTGTTGTTTGCTTAGAAGTGGGTTTGTTTGTGAGTATAAGGAAAACACCCATACCCCCGTATTTATAAAGAAAAAGGATGCAAGTAGGCATGATAATTATAATAAGCCATTCACTGTTCTGCAATGTGTTTTCCAATCAACTATAGAAAACAGGGTAAGTTTAATTGCTCTGACCCGGTCAAGTTGTATAACCAAACAAACTTTAATGATTCCCTTGAAAGGTGTGATGCTTTACTTTACTTTACTTTACTTTGCTTTGCTTTACTTTAACTTTGCTTTGCTTTACTTTACTTTACTTTGCTTTTACTTTGCTCTACCTATATTAAACGTTTGAATTGTAGTTTAACCACACACTTCGAAATGGAAAACGAAAACTGGACTGCTTCAGACTACGTTGTTTTGATAAAGGCGTACATTGAAGCAGACGTACAACATATGGAAGAAGAGGTAGATCAAGAGTTTTGGGCAACCCTCAATGATTTTTACAACAATCATACTAGGTGTAGAGTACAGAGGCCCAACTTAGCAACCAGAAGCGCCTTCTGCTTATTTACTACCGATTGTATGAATTACCGCAAAGTAATTGATGAGATAAAAAATGATGGCGTCTTTCAGGAGAAACGGTCGACGTACGACTCACTCTATCTTTTCAAGTACCGTTCAAACTTCTGAAGTGTGAAAATAAAGAGTTAATGCATTTAAGGAGTTAAGGAGTTATATACAGTTTGGGTCGTCCACTTCTGAAGTGTGAAAATAAAGAGTTATATTAAATCAAACGTGCATTTTGCATATTAGCCACACTATTAAATAGAAAGGCAATATATTTGAAGTACATAAAACAATACAATAATTGAGTACTACAACGTTACAATAGTTCAACAACCTCTTAGACTATATCTAAGCAGTACCTTTTGTATGCCATAAATGCTCAACCAGGTCGTCCTGCAGTTTACTATGGACCTCCCTAGACCTAATTTTACGCAGTCGCCTTAGAAATACCTCAAGAGTTGCTGGGTTTCGATCAGCAACAACAGTTGCGGTGTTATCAGGATCATATCCCAAATAAGACGGAAATTTCCCTCTTTCTTCTTCGGTGATCATGTTATGCATTATAATACAAGCACGCATAATGTTGCTCAAAACCTGTGGCTTAAATAATTTAACAGGATTTTTTACAATCGCAAACCTTGCTTGGAGAACCCCGAATGCACGTTCTACGTCTTTTCTCACTGCCTCTTGCCTTTTAGCATAGTATTTTTCTTTCTTTGTTTCAGGAGCTGAGATTGTTTTGACAAGCGTACCCCAAGAAGGATAGATGCCATCTGCTAAATAATACCCCATGTCGTATGTATTTCCTGCAATATTAAAATCACATGCAGGTGCTTTTCCATGTGCAAGGCTCTTAAACAAATGTGATTGGTGAAGCACATTAATATCGTTCATTGAGCCAGGACATCCAAAAAATGCATGCCAAAACCACAGATCATGTGAAGCAACTGCTTCGAGTATCATTGTTGCTTTAGGGTATTGTCCAATAAACTGGCCGTGCCATGCTATAGGACAGTTTTTCCATTCCCAATGCATGCAGTCTAGACTGCCTAACATGCCGGGAAATCCTCTTTTGGCTCCTAGCCTTTTCAATTTGTTGACATCGCTTTGCGTCGGAGCACGTAGATACTCCTCACCGTACATTTCAATTATGGCTACACAGAACCTTTCAAGGCTTAAGGTAATAGTACTTTCACCCATTCGGACAACCTCATCAAACGCATCTGGAGCTATTCCATAAGCTATTACACGTAATGCGCCTATAATTTTTTGGTACGGCGAACATCCTAAGGTACCCGCACTATTACGTTTTTAAACAAAATAATTATTGTGTTCAACAACTCCATTGAAAATGCGCATAAACATATTCTTGATCATACGAAAACGGCGTCTGAAGTCTTCAGGACCATACGTACAAGGGGTGTTGAAATAATCTCTAAGTAATCTTGTAGTACCTCCTTTATGATCCCGCATCTTCCGTTTGTCTACACGACTGTACGTGCTGCCTCCTCGATTACCCCGAGATGAACTTTCAGCTAAGAAATGTTGGTTAATCTTTAATTGTTGCACGACAACAGCTTGCATCATAACCAGTAAATTATCGCCATCGGTCGAGCTATCTGAAGAAAACTGCAGAAATTTTGTATGCTTCCACATTTCATCGCCTTCATCGGAATCAGAATCAGTATCATCCAGATCAGTGTCGCTAGAGTTTATTGATTCTTCGATTTGCGCATCTGATTCGTAAACAGAATCGTCGTTGTGGACATTATGAGACATTTTTGGTGTTGTGAAGCTTAAATGTGCACAACTGAAGTGGTTTTATAGCTTCTTCAACCCGTAATTGCAATGGCTATATAAAGAATAATGTATTAAAGTATATTCGATAACGGCTATAAATTCAAACAGAATTATAATATCCTGCAACGGCTCTAAATTTGAAATGTATTTTACTGTGGACCAACCGTTATTTATTTAAACTATATTTTAATATTCGACACAAACTTTATTTAGCCATATTGTATTCTAAATTTTTCGAAAACGGCTGTATATATATATATATTATATTTTAATTTTAATTTTAATTTTAATTTACTACATATTCAATTTTATATCCATTAACTACATTTTGGCTGTTCGACCAGATCATAGAAATTAAAAAAAAAAAAAATTGCAAACGGTTTTCTGAAAACCCTTTGTGGGTTAAACGGTTTTTTGAAAACCGTTTAACCCATAAACGGTTTTCAGAAAACCATTTACGGTTATATTTGAAAATAACAAAAAAGAACCCAGCGTCCCCCCACCGACTGCTGGATGGGTGGGGGGAATCAACGTCCAAACAATGCAATCCACGCTCCAAATGGGTAGAGTTGCTGGGAATGCTCTAATCTCTTTTTCCAGCCTCCATTTTCTATTCCCACGAGAGAAAGCAAAGTGATCGGGAAGTTAAACAAAGGGGTGGAACCAATTGAAGTGGGATGACCAAGTTTTGAAAGGGGCTTGAGTGTTTTTTAATATAAAAAGGGGATTTTTCTTATATTTTGCTTTTAAATGTTTTTATTTGTATTTGAGTTTGTAAAATCATCCGAACAGTTTTTTTCTAGGGTCTGTAAAATTCTAGAAATCCAGTTAGGGGTTTAACTGGCAGTTTACCAGCGTATGTAAAACCAAGGGAAATCTAGTCGAGAGTATATTGGTCAATCTAGGGTTTTGAGCGTAGAACTAGAATAGGAGTGAGGGTTCGCGAGTGTACATGGTCTTGTATGCGGGATTGTTCTTGTACCTAGTAGAAACCTTAGGAATGCAGCAGTAGGCAGGGTTTTGCCGAAGCTAGGTATCTCTATGTGACATTTACTTTCTGCATCTCTATTTCTGCTATATTCTGTGATCTGTTTATTATTTTAATATCCCTTAAGTTTTGAACTCGGTGAAAAATTGTGAAAAACCCTATTCACCTCTTTCTAGGGTTAATCTAGATCCAACAGTCGCAACTAAGGTCGCTCATGTCGAGAATGTGGGATCTTCCTCGTCGAGCTCAAATCGAGACCGTTCTGTCCAAGAGGTTGCTGGGCCCAACAATGCTCGTCGCAATGAAGCTAAAATTCCTGCTCGAACCAATATTGGAAAAGCACCCTCTTGACAAGCACATGGTTCCGCTAAACAGGCACCTTCCCATGCGGAAGGCTCAGGGCCCGAGATCCCAAACTATGATCTTTTGCCAAGGCCAACATCTGGTGAGGGTGACGGCGTCCGCCCCGCAGACCAGCACAACGATGAGGAATGCTTATTGGAAGTGGTTCGCAAAATCATGGAGGAAAGTCAGAAACAAAGTGAAGATGAGAAAGAGTGGGGCTTTTCTCAAATCAATACTCCACTCATGGATAGAATCAAAGTGGCTCTGTATCCGAAAAAGTTCAAACCTCCGACGATGCAGGCCTACAATGGGACAGGCAATCCCAATGTGTTCTTGTTCAAATACGACCAACATATGGATGGAGCACGCATCACAGATGAGCTTAGATGCCTATACTTCCCGACATACCTGGAGGGGCTACCTTCACTGTGGTTCACAAAGCTACCTCCAAAATCTATGGATAATTTCTCTACTTTGACCAAATTGTTTAGAGATCAATTCAAGTTCCGGGCTACTAAGTTCCAAGACATAATGGAGCTGAATGAATTAGAGCAAGAGAATCAGTCAAGGCTTTTCTTACTCGGTTTAATGTTGCTGCAGCCGAGGTTGGAAATCACGAGCCCCGATTGGTACTGATGGCTTTAAAGGGGGACATAGACAAAAAGACTGAATTTGGAAGGTGGATCAAGATGAAAATGCCAAACACGCTCGAAAAGCTATATGATAAAGCCGAGAGTATATCGGTGTTGAAGAAGATCCAGCCTAGGCCTTAGGTGCTCCTGAAAGCACTGCACTACCAAAAAATAAAAACAATGGTGCACTAGGTGGCAAAAAGAATTATGGGGGCCAGAAAGGGGCGACGACGGTAAGGACTACAAGAGTAATAAAAATTTACACTTCTTTAAGAACTCTGAATTGACTCCTCTTAATGACACTCTAAAGAATGTTTTCATGGCTACGAAGGATACAGAAGACTTGCCGAAGACGAAACCGGTAAAAGTTAGTGATGCCAGCATAAGCTCAAGAAGATTCTTCTGGTTGCACAATCAACCAGGCCACAACAAAAACGAGTGTAGGCATCCGAAAAGCTTGGTTGAAGAGTTGATCAGAAAGAACAGATTGCAGCAGTACGTAAAGAATCCACAGAATCCACAAGCTGCACAGGTTCAAAGCAATCCCCTAGCAGAAAGGACCCCGACTCCTGTCAATCCAAGGCCAATCATTAGCACAATTTCAGGTAGGCCCCACCCAGCCAGAAGTAGCTGGGGGATATTGAAAAATATGCCAATGAGTTGAAGAATCCTCCACATGAAGAAGGTTATGTGGTCCTGAACAACACATTTCCTACCAAGCTACCAAAAACATCAAGAGAGGACGTGGTGTTCAAAGACAGGGATTCAGATGGACTGCTAACTCTAACTATCAATCCAATGGTCGTCACCATTGTTATAAGACCAGCTTCGGTCAAAAGGGTCCTGGTGGATAGCGGAGCATCGGTTAATATGCTTTTCATTAACGCTTTCAATAAAATGAACCTGCCCATGTCGGGTGCCTGGGCATGCTAGAATAAATTCCATGGGTTCACAGGGCAACCAACTCAACCAATAGGTGTGATAGATTTGCTTGTTTAACTTGGTGAAGGGGAACAAAAGGTTACTATGATGCAAACCTTTGTTATAGTTGATGAGCTTTCATCTTACAACGCATTACTCAGAAGGCCCGCTCTGGCCAGGTTTAAGATTGCGCTAGCTCCATGGTGTATGACCATGAAGTTCCCAACATAAAAGGGAGTTGGCGTGATAAAAGGTGATCAGAAAACTTCTAGAGAGTGCTATATGGCAGAATTGATTAAAGCCAAAAAGAAGGAAATGGGGAAGAGTGCAGAGTCTTTGCTCCGAATTCGAGACACCGCCTTATAGCAACTAGCGCGGAGCCCCTGTACTGGTGAACACAGTGGAGCTAAAAAAGAAATAGATCCAGGATAGACCAATACAGGGGAAGGACGTGTGACACCAGCTGAAGCCACAATCCTGATACCAGTCCATGATGATGATCTAGATAAAGTTTTAAAGATAAGCTCTCTGCTAGTCCTGAAGTTGCAGAAATAATTAACAATGTTTCTGAAAGCGAACCAAGATTTTTTTTCCTGGAGCCACTCTGATATGTACGGAATATCTCCTGATGTAATAGTCCATAAGCTAAATATAGATCCAAGCATGAATCCAGTCAAACAGAAGAGACGACCTTAAAGACACGAAAGATCTCAAGCTCTCAAGGAAGAAGTGGACAGATTAATGAAGAATTACTTCATAAAGGAGTCCACATATCCAAATTGGGTCTCTAATCCGGTCCTTGTGAAAAAATCTAGCGGCAAATGGAGAGTATGCATCGATTACTCAGACCTCAATAAGGCATGACCCAAGGATAGCTTCCCACTGCCCAAAATTGACCAGCTTGTTGATGCAATAGCGGGGCATGAACTCCTGTCTTTCATGGATGCTTACTCGGGGTACAACAGATTATGATGTACAAACCAGACCAAGATAATACAAGTTTCATAACAGATAGGGGCTTATATTGTTACAAGGTCATACCGTTTGGATTGAAAAATGTAGGAGCGACTTACCAGCAACTTGTGAATTCTATGTTCAAATCCCAAATCTAGAAAAGTATGGAAGTATATGTAGACAATATGCTGGTGAAGTTGTAAAGAGCCGAATATCATCTGGAAAACTTTGCTGGGATGTTCCATATGCTCGGGAAGTTTGGAATGAAGTTGAATCTGCTCAAATGCTCATTTGGAGTCGCATCGGGAAAGTTTATCAGATTCATTGTTAATGCTAGAGGCATTGAGGAAAATCCCGCTCAAGTTATAGCTCTACGAGAAATGTGTGCTCCCTGAACGAAGAAAGAGCTCTAAAATCTGAATGGGAAAATTGCTGCACTAAGTCGGTTTTATCTCAAAAGCAACAGATCGGTGTATTCCACTCTTTGTTGTTTTGAAGAAAGGAAAGAAAGATTTCCAGTGGACTCCCGAATGCCAAGCAGCCTTCGAGGAATTAATCAAACACATGGAATCACCATCGATGCTATCAAAACCCAAGGACGGAGATGAATTGTTTCTATACTTGACGGTCTCATCTCACGCCTTAAGCGCCGCACTAGTCCAAGAAGACGCTAATTGCCAGTGTACTACATTAGTAAAAGGCTTGCTGGGGTAGAGCTAAATTATTCCAAATTGGAGAAGCTTGCATATTGTCTACTCGTCGCCTCAAAGAAGCTAAGGCCATACTTCCAAACCAACTATATCAAAGTTCTAACCTATCAGCCGTTAAAGCAAGTACTCTTTCGCCTAGAAACTTCAAAAAGATTGTTGAAGTGGAATATTGAACTTAGCCAATATGACATCACTTCCAATCCTCGAAGAGCTATCAACGGGCAGGCTTTAGCAGATCACATTGCAGAGTTTATAGATTGCAGGGCACAAAAGGAAGAACTGATCGAAACAGTCGTGAGATGGAAGTTGTTCATTGATGGGTCCAAAAATGACTATTGCTTGGGAGCAGGTGTAGTTCTAGAAACTCCTGAAGGTCATCCTCTATGCTATGCTTTGAGAATAGAATTCTCATTGTTGACCCATTTAAATATGGCTCACAAATACATAATGCTAGATCGTGTTCATCTCGTAGGGTCGTCGGACCTTAGGTCGGGGGTGAGAACTCTTCAGGTCATATCTTAGGTCGTTCAAAGGTATTAAACTCACTAAGTTTCAAAAGTCGTTCGGGTTCCTTAGGACGTCCATGGTCTAAACAAGCGGAGTATAGGTCATCCTATGGCCTATTAAGGTATAATTGGGAAAGCCAAGTCTCTTAGGTCGCTCAGGCCCTTACCTCGCCCAGGCCTTAGCTCGGCAAGCATTCTAGTCCGTAAAAGCTTACAACACGACCCGCTCTTCAGATCGTCCAGGCTTTTAGATGGCATGAGGGTTCTAGGTCGTTCCACCTTATGTTAGCCCGTGCCGAAGGTTTCAAGGTCATGAAGCGGTGGAGTGAAGCTCCATGGTCGCAAAGCGACCTAAGGAAGATGTGATATAATTACAGAATTGCCACCTGGTCTAGATTTCACCTATAAATACCCCCTTCATTCCCTCATTTGGGGGGATCGAATGCCATTGCCACGAAATGCCTCCAAGTTGCATCTTCTCCATTTCAAGCATTTCCAAGGATCATTAATGGCTTCTCCATCTCCAACCATCCTCCTTCATCCATCCATGGATCAAAGCACTATCATCCTCCATTGAAGATTCATCCAAGTTCAAGCCTAAGTCCGGATCTAGCTCAAGTCATCTCCTCCAAAATTCAGATCTAATTCAAGCTCTCCGCGAAGCTAAGGAAAGTCATCCAAGCTTTCAAGTGATCAAATATCTATCAAATTTCCATCACAAAACTAAGAGATCTCATACTTTCCTTCACGAGCCTAAGTGCAATCTAGATCCTAAAGAGATAAATGAGGAATTTGAGCATATTCATGTACTTTGTAAACCAAGTGTTGATAATAAGAGCTATTTCCATAGTGGATATAGATCAAGCATGATTGAACCACTCTAAAATCTTGTGTTCTCTACTTTCTGCTTGTCTTTGTGTAGTTGTTGCCCTATTTTTTCCTTACTATTTGCAAAAGTACTTTCAGGAGTACCTCGGTTGTTGTAACCAATTTAGGTTCCAACAATTTGGCGCCCACCATAGACATGTCAAATCCAAGATCCGTACCTATAGACGAACTCTCTTAAAGTCCAAAACCTTAACCGAAATTATAGTGAAATCTAAGAAAACCACAAGTAAAGCCATTGAAAAGAACGACGATGACGACAACATCGCTAACAAAGAAGCTACACCTCTTAGCAACCGCTTTGAAATTGGGCAAAACTTAACAAGCGGAGCAGGAGTGACTAGAGCTTAGCTAGATGCCGCCATTTCCAATCTAAATCAAAGGACGGAAACCTCCAACAAAACTTTGCTAGATGTAATCAAGCTCTAATGGACAAGATGAACGCTCTTATAAATGTTCAAGCCAATTCTGATCCTACTCTGAAGGTTCAAGTCAACCTCGAAGAGAACACGAATTCATCAGCTTTAGATCATCATCATAATGATAACATGAAAGAGCTTGATGAAATCAACATCCAGGAATCCCAGACGAAAGATAAAAGCCATTCTGACCTAAATGCCCAATGAGTCGTAAGTCCTGACAAGGGGGCACCTTCCCATAGTGAAGGTAAAAGACCTAGATTCTCTAAACGCGATCGTTCGCCAAAGCGAACATCCGCCAAAGAGATCAAAGTCTACTCTCCGCAACACCGCAACTCGAAGGAGTATATCGAAAACATGGTAAAACAGATTATGAAAGAAACTTGGCTCGCAATGTTAGAGAAAGGGAATGGGACCTCTCCTCCAGTAGAAATCCATTTACTAAAAGGATTCGCAAAGCTGAGCAACATAAAAAGTTCACCCATCCCACCTTGCCTCCATATAGTGGGACTACTTATCCAAATCATTTCCTCTATAGGTATGCGTGGCACATGAGTGTGGCTAAGGCAACTGACAAGATCAAGTTTCTATGCTTTCCTCTCTATCTTGAAGGCATAGCTTCATTATGGCTCATGAGGCTTCCGCCTAAATCCATAACCCGATTTGACGATTTGACTCATAAGTTCAAAGAGCATTTCAGGTTGCAAGCTACTTGTAATATTCCACAACTTTTACGGTTCTAGAATTTAAGAAATTAAGAATTAACTATTACTAGGTGATAAATAGGATGTTGTATCTATTATCATTGTGAAGGTCTTTCCAAGACGATCAGTTTAATATATAATTTTGATACATTTGAAATTATCATTTACAAGATATTTCTTTTTTTTTAAGAATGAAAGATACACACATGAAACCATTAATTCTCAATGTTACTATTTTAAAGAACAAAAATAGTGTTTGGTGTGGTGGTTAAGTGAGTAGACTTTGATGCACGAAGTCATGACTTCAATTCCCGTTAATGCTAGATTTTTGAATTTTGAAACAACGAAAAAAAAAGATGCATGTTCCAAGTTAGAAGTATGAGCATATATAAATGTGCAACACATAGGATCAAAAGGAAAGGTTTTATTTGTGTATTTGTGTATTATATATATATATATATATATATATATGTATGTATGTATGAATACATATATTTGGGGTATATGTTATTTCCAAATTATAATACATTAATTTCATAGGTTGTGAATTAATTGGACATTACATGTTATTCAAATCCTATGCGTATGTATGTGTGTGTATATATAAGTTGATTATGCATTAAATTTGTATGGTAAAGTAGAAAAAAGAAAGAGGGAATTAAATTTATATAACTGATTTCTACTTTTGAAAATAGGTAAGCAATCCATTTGCATTAGTTGCCAATATATTCCACTTATTAGACATTTGTTGATGGTTTCTATTTTGTTGACTTTACATATTACAGAGGGAGGGTTAACCGCATATTCGTGCAATTAATTAGTAGGATTCAAATAATCCTATGCATATATATATATATATATATATATATATATATATATGTGTGTGTGTGTGTGTGTGTGTGTGTATACACACACACACACAAAAATGTCTTTCATGTTATAAGGTAAAGAATTAATTTGCTTCAATTGATATATATTATGTATGGATGGTTATGGGGTTTATTGCATATTCTTGCAAATGTTAGGCATTAATTGGTATAAATCTAAATTTCACTGTATATGTATAAATATGTAAATGCGGTAATTTTATATATTATGGAGCAATAAGTGAATAATTGCGCATGAGAAGATTTGTAGGCATTGATTGACATGTTTGTTAATCAATTTGTTTTATTAGAGAATTATTTCCTAAAGACTGGGAATTAATCCTCTAATGTAAATGGTAATATCTTAATAAATCTTAAAATATATTCATTTATTACCATTTTAAATCATATATTCAATTCTCTTTGTCATATGTTGTATGAATATAAAAATATACTTATGAGATGCGACTAAAGATATTACTTCATTATGACGCAATTAGAAGAGCGGTTGTGATGTAATTTAACAATTTTTAGGGTTAATCTAATGGACTAAATCAATCCCTAACTTTTATATAAGCAAGCTAAACCTAAATGATAGGGGATCCAAACGTACATCTTCTTTCTTTTCTTCTTCCTCATGAAAAAAGGGTAATTCAAAGTCTAAACCTAGAGGGGAAAGATCTATAGTTTTAGGGAGTGAGAAACCCATTTGTATGATTGTTCTATTTCAGATCTAGAAAGATTCCTATGATTTATCGTTGTAGGCAAAGGTAAGTGATAATCTCATGTTTACTGATTTCTGTATACATACAAGATCTATCTTAGAAGTTGGTTTAATACTTGTTAAGATCTAGAAATATTTCTTAAAATTACATGATTTTATATCTTTGCAAACAAGTCCTGAATTCTTATTCTAAATCTAAACATGCTAGACCTATGTAATTGATTTGTTGGATGTATGCACGATTACATCCAAGTTTACTTTTAGATGTGAATATCACAAACTTATGCAAGCTAATAGATTTATTATATGTGTCATTTTTTATGATGAATCGCAATAAGTGATGGATTTGAATATATGAGTTATTCTTAAAATAAAATAAATAAAGTTGAAAAATAATATCAAAATATGCTAAATAATGGAAAGTGTGATTATCCATAGTTTATACGTGAACAATTTTTGGAAAAGAAAAGAAATGATAATATTAATTTAGGCTGTTTTGATATGTTTATTACTTTTTTTGAAGATATTCATGAATAGTAACAAAGGATGCATATTGCTATTCAATAAAATAAGATTTTATAGACAATAATCTAGCATTAATGAGAATTGCATTCCTTTGAAATAAATGGGAATAACATGACTTTCTATTGTGTTAAAAGTATTTAATATAAAAATTGTTATTATTTTGTGTAAGACAATAATATAGTTGATTTGTAATGTTATTCGATATGTTATGTTTTGATAAAATATAATGTTTTGGAAGAAGAAGCAATGAAAATTCTAAAACTAAATAAAGCAACAAAGTTTCTTTTTACAATAAACAACAATACGATAATCTTATACTTGTAATAAAAACCATTATGGTAAATGTGATGGAAT
The DNA here is from genome assembly GCA_030737875.1 of Allium sativum. Classification (NCBI taxonomy): domain Eukaryota; kingdom Viridiplantae; phylum Streptophyta; class Magnoliopsida; order Asparagales; family Amaryllidaceae; genus Allium; species Allium sativum. The sequence goes on along the minus strand of CM060922.1, from coordinate 16,196,364 downwards.
GGTTCCAATATATTACGTTTTAGTCACTGCATGTTTTGTTTCACGTTGATAGATCGCATTAAAGATGTTTATGCGATGTTTTACCATTGATTACTGCAAATTTATGTGTAGTTAGTTATGGTTAATGTTGTATAATCAATATTAATTGGATTACTATGCATTGGTGACCATGTTACTATTTTGGAATGATTAGTATACACAAAATGGTTTATGTTCGCATTGATGGCGTACAATTATTGATTGATGAATAATAATTGTTTAAGTATGCTAATGTTGTTACCTTTTTATTTTATAAGTTGGAATTGTTGTTGGGTGTTACTGGTTTTTGAAGACTATATGTTAATTTTATTTTATTTACTTCATGTGGTGAGATGTTGCGATAGATTAGTATGATACTATTTTCTGCTCTTATTTGGTTACATTGATGTGGTGATTGTATTAATTATGTTGATTGCATTAATTTCCAAAATTGTACTGATTGTATTGAATCATATTGATTGCAATGGTTGAATGGATGAAATGATTGAATGGATGCAATGGTTGAAATATACTAACAAGTATTTGGATGCAGGAGAAGAGCAGGAAATAGAACTACGTGGGCTTGATCCCCCAAAAGGGGTACGTAAGCAGTCTTTTCTTATGCAATAGCTGCCGGAACCCTTAGATAGGGTCGGGGTGTATAGGGTTAGGCGCAGTCGAAATATAGTTAAGACACTTTTTCTTTGTATAGAATTTGTAAAGTTAGAAGATGTAAGATTGCAAAAAGAAGACAAAAGAAGAAGCAAAAGGGAGCTTAGCCTGCATGTTGGATCTAGTGGTTGTTTATTTAAATTCATTTCTTATGTATGCTGTTTTTTTGTTTTGTGAATGTTTAATGTAATAAAATGGATTATGATGATTAATGAAAATTGTTTATTTTTCCATCATGAGATCTTCCATATTATCAATTGTCTCTAGTATTTTAAATCTTATATACTTAAGGTCCACCACTTTGAATATTTGAAGTTAGTTGTAAGCATGTTTGATGACGTTTATAATTAATTTTGGACCTTTAAAAATAGCGAGTCTCCACATTTGGTATCAGAGCTTAGGTTTGGCAATTACCTGAGCCTTGGGCAGGTTTAACCATTATGTTGTAATGATTTGCACCTTAAGGTTGTTTAAATATGAGAGAAAATGTTTTTTATAATTACTTGCTTGAAGTGTGTGTACTGTTTGTTTGGTCATTATTACTATGAGAAACCTTTTGTTATGGATAAAAAAACAAGAGTGTGGCAAGATAAACACTTATGGGGCAGGTTATGTGTTTGTTATAACCTAAATGACATACACATGGTGATTAGGTTGCAATTGAAACCCAAGCTTAGTAAAGATAGATTCGTTTTAAGAGAACAACAATGGTCTATAATTATCGTTTTTAACATATATCCTTTTAAACCTATCTCATTAGTTAATAGAAAATTGTCATTTGTGAGATATTTGCCTGTTTATATACAAATTAGTGCTAATTGGGGGTGATTAGAAAAAGAAAAATTAGCAAAATTATACATTAAAAATTTATGCATAAATTCTAAAATCATATTTTATGTAACATATATGTTGTTTTGTTAGGGTTAATTAGTCCCATTCTATGAACATGAATGTTGTTTTGATCTTTTTGATTGAACCTATATGTTGTTACTGCTGTTTGGTATGTTTTATGATTGCATAGAAAAGTTAGAATGGTTGAAAATGCCATCGTTCGGCGAAAAATAGCTTACTGGAAATTCTGCAGGGATCCAGTTTAGATTAGATAGGGCTAATCAGATCGGATGGAGAACCGAACCAAAGCACCGAACCGGATTAAAGGCAGAAGCATACGAATGCAATGGGGCGACAAGGAAGGCCCAGATCGGATCGAATTGGGGTGAAACAGATGAGACCGGATCGAATGGGAGCTGGAGATTTTGAACCGTACCAAAGGCAAGAGGTGAAGGACCGAACCGAATGGAAAGTTTGAGCACCAAGCAAAACAAAGAGCGACGAACCGAGATCGAATCATTCAAACCGAACCGAAGCATACTAACCAAACTGCGCAGAGGAGCATGAACCGAACTGAAGCTTGAGCACTACACATGGCCAAACCGAACCGAAAGACATCAACTGGAGAACCGAACATAACACCAATTCGACCAAAACTTGAGATGCAAAGGAAGTCCAAATGAGGAGTTATTACTCAGGATCCAGACGGGAACCAATGAGTTCACCTCATGAGTTGGGCTTTGCTGCGGGACGTGTGCAAAGGGGTTATCGATATCTATAACTTTGGTTCACCACTGAGACATGGATTATTGGTTATGGATCAGTGCAGTGGAGTCGTCATGACTCCTAAGGGCAAAGTGATCGTAGCATGGCTATGGACTAGTGCAGTGGAGTCATCGTGACTCCAAAGGGCAAAGTGGTCGTAGCAAAGGGTTGTTGACTATGGACCAGTGCAGTGGGGTCGTCGAGGCCCCAAAGAGCAAAGTGGTTGTAGTAATAGCAAAGGATATAGTGATCAAAGTGGTGGATATCGTACACTTTATGCACTGAGTGAGAGATGTGAGGATGATTGCTATGTTTTATGTTTGCTAGCACCATGACACGCACACTTCCACTTTACACTCTATGTTTGATGTTTGCTTGTTAGTTCATGTCATGATTGTTTGGATTAATTTTTTTAATTGAATTGATTTTTTTTCCTTATTTGATATGTTTAGTTTGCTTGTATGTTATTTGTTTGTTTGTTGTTTATGTTAATTTTATTGTCTCAGGAAGCCGCGTGCTTCCCCTTCCAGTCCGTTGGAGCCGCCAGAATAATCAAATGAACGTGCGCTCCCCTCGTGCCTTATAACACCATGATGATCTACCTCGTTGGGCTATTCATCCTATAACATACGGACTGCTCCAAGCACCTCAGTTTAATATGTCATTAGACCCTACGTCTAATCATTAATTACGTGCTTGCGCCACCTCTTCAGTTTTCTCATTTAACTTGGTTATTCTCATTCACATTTAACTTGGTTATTCTCATTCACATTGACTTCCTTTTCAAGTTTACCAAGTTACCCTTGCTTATTAATTCCATTTATAACTTAACCCATTTAATTCATGCCCAATTTCAAGTCTCGGATTATAGCGAATACTAATTACCCATAAATTCCTAATTCAATTTATGCCTATAATCCCATATATAAGTTATGCCCAATTCCCCATATATGTCGCATGTCTTCCTACGTGTAATTAACATCATTTAAAATAACATGTGATTCTCAAATAGTGTATTTATTCCAATTCTACCAATTGTTCATATTCTTTACAGTTATGCCCCGAATTACAGTCTTATATTCTCAATTAAGCAATATCTCCATATTCCCTTTTTTTCATTACCATACCCAAACTTTTCCAATTATCGCAATTTCGTTCGTGCACATATTTTAGTGAGATTGGACTAGGCTCGAAGGTAGCCTAGTCTTAAAAATAAAAAGGGAAATAGAGGGAGAAGAATAGAATAAACATAAAACTAAGACTGTAGTAATTAGCATGTTCATCAAATTAATCTGTACATAAATGGGGAATGTCGAACGATGCATATATTATTATTCAAAATTGTAATTTAAACCCACTCACCTAAATGCTTTCCAAATCCTGAATCTGATCCAATTCTAGCATTCCATGTTTCCCCTTAATCGGATTTAGAATCTAAACAACGATGAATCTATACTTTGAACCCAAGAAGAAAGAGAATGGAAGAAGAAGATAACTAATTAGATCAGATTCAATAATTACCTCACAATGATGAAAACTTTGAGCACCCTTTTATTTCTATTCACCCTTTTCCTCCAAATCTTGATTTAGAATTACCTTAATCTAATTATTTATTTTCATAAGTGTTTTGAGGAGGAGGAAGAACGGCAGAGCCCTGGCGGTGTCCCAGAAATTATGAGATTTAGGTAAGGCTTTGCTATCTAATTTATAAGTGCTTCAGAGAAATCTGAACCATAGGATAATAGTACAAATCCATCTAAGCCATATATAAAAATAATACACGTCATATTAAACCTCGCAGAACATTATGGATCTCGTTCGGGGATTGACACCCTTCAGTGGGTGTCGACAACGGTGTCGACCCCCTACTGGGATGTCGACACTGGTGTCGACCCCTCTGGGTCCACATGTTTTCTCATTTGTGGATCTGATTGATAATTATTTAAATTAACTTATATATATACACTTATTTGTACGTATCTTTTATTATTCACAACTTTTTCATATGTTGTCCGTTTTACGCAAACTTGGTGTCTATCTTGATCATAATTCTGAGACGAACGCAATGGAAATGTTTGTTTTTACTTAGTTCCCATTATTAAATTAAGTGTCCTTTACTTTATCGCTTCTTCTATTTTATGTATCAATTTTCCTTCTCTTCAATGTATGAATTAATTTCAATTGTACATTACCATTATTTATATATCCATGCATATATATATACACACATTTTTAATTATCTTAAAAATGCGGGGTGTTACACCTATGGTCAGTATACAACTCGAACTTTTCTCCAAGCAAATAATGGCATCAAGACGTAAGCGCAAATACTATGGAAGCTAACTCTAAGTCGTGGGTAGGGTAGTTCTTCTCATGAACTCTCAATTTTGTTCCATCGTGACATACTACCTTACCATCTTGCATCAAAACAGCGCCAAGCCCTGTACCACATGCATCAGTGTATGCTATAAACATACTGTTCCCATCAGGCAAAGTCAAAACTGGGGCTGTTGTCAGAGCCCTTTTTAATAGCTGAAAAGCATCATCACAATCAACATCCCAAGAAAAAGTCAGATTCTTCTTTGTTAGTCTGTTGAGTGGGGCTGATATCTTTGCGAAGTCCTTAATGAACTTCCTATAATAGCTTGCTAAACCAAGAAAACTTCTTACTTCCGTCGCATTCTCTGGAACTTGCCAATCTTGGATTGCAACTACTTTTGCGGGATCTACTTCTATCCCTTCTTTAGAAACCACATGTCCTAAAAATCCCACTTCTCTTCTCCAAAAATGGCATTTGGAGAATTTTGCCTTAAGCTAATGTGCTCGGAGGGTCTTCAAAACCTCCTTTATATGTCGGGCATGCTCTTCTTCGCTCTTCGAGAAAATCAAGATGACATCAACAAAGACTACAACGATCTTATTCAGAAACTCCCGAAATACCCTACTCATCAAATCTACAAAATAGGCGGGTGCATTCGTCAAACCAAAAGGCATAACGAGCCACTCGAAGAAACCATCTAGAGTTCTGAAAGCAGTTTTATCAATACTATCCTCAGCCACTCATAACTGATGAAACCCCGTAGCTAAATCTAACTGTGAGAAAACAGATGCCCCCACAAGCTGGTCAAACAAATCATCTATCCTTGGAAGTGGGTGTCTATTTTTCTTAGTGAGTTTATTCAACTCTCTGTAATCCACACATTAGTAAAGCGAACCATTCGTCTTAGTCGCGAATACTAAGGGAGCGCCCCATTCGGATATACTTCGCCTAATAAACCCTTTTTCAAGTAGCTCCCCTACTTGTTTACTGAGCTTACTTCTCTCTGTCGTAACCATGTGGCGCACAGGCAACACAATTGGCTTTGCATTATCCACTAGGTATATTCGAAAATTAATCTCGCGCCTCGGAGGTAAGCCTCGAACTTCCTTAAAAACATCTGGATACTCACAAACTACGGGTACGGATCTTGGATCATAGATAGATGTGTCAAGCGATTCTAAGTAGCTAAGCATAACAGACCCCTTAGGACCACAGGAAATGTCGAGAGTTTTCCCATGGCAAGATAATCTAACTACTCTCCGTTCACAGTCCAGAATGGCACCATATCTAGCTAGCCAATCCATCCCTAGAATCAAATGATAACTCGTGAAACAAAGCACATAGGCGTTACACTTGAATTTAACGCCTAGTATAGATATCCTCAAACCCCGAAAAACCATAGACAAATGAGTCATCCCCCTAATAGGGTTTGAGACAACAACGGGATCCAAAACCATACTACTACTAAGGTGCAGAGACTCAACTACAAAATCAGATATAAATGAGTGCGAAGCGCTAGAATCAAAAAGATTTTGAATAGGGTGATCGAAAAGAGAAACTAAACCTTCAACAGAAACTTTCCTACCCCTTTTCGGTACATTAGCCGCGAGAGCATGCACTTGCCTTCTAGAAGAACCAGCTCTTTGACCCTGGCCTTGCCTCTTCGGGGACTCCTTGATAAGATGTCCTGCCTCTCCACACTGAAAGCCTGTGTTCTTCCTTTTTCTATAATCTTTGATTAGACGACCCACGCGTCAACAATTATGACATTTCCTCTTTTCTCGTCCTTTTTCATTCTTTCCACCCTCCTTCTTTTGTTGTTTCTCCTTCTTGGGTTCCACTTTCTTATTTTGTGCCTCATCCACCTTAGCCTCTTTCTTTTCTCCTTTATCCTCTTTGCGAATTAATGCCATATCAATGAGTTTATAAAAAGTTGCCCCCATAGGAATATGAGACAAAGCCAACCCATGAAGAGGTTCGTTTAATACTTTTGCAAACCTCAAAGGCTTTCTTGTGCGGGGTATTTACTAGATCCAATCCAAACCTTGCCAACTGGGTAAACTTATTGACATACTCCTTGACGGACATGTTTCCTTGCTTGAGTGCCAAAAACCTTTCCATACACATACTCTCTTCTGCTTGAGAAAGGAATTTCAATTCGAATCTCTGTCGGAAATCAAACCAAGTCTCCATCGGGTTTTCTGCATGCGTCACTTCCCACCAAAACGAGGCCTCATCTTTCAGCTGCCAAATTGCTAACTGAATCTTCCTACCATCGTCAACCTCAAAGATCTCAAACAAATCCTCCATTTCTTTAAGCCAATCCTAGCTTCTACAAAGGTCTCAGTTCCATGAAATGGCTTTCCGCCCATAGCACGGTAATCCTTTCATATTTTAGAGAACGCATCAACACGCGGAAGAGGAGGAACAATGGCTGCAGCTGGGGGAGGAGGGTCTGCTTGGCCTCCGGCAAGTGTCGTAGTGTCCAGATACCTATGAAACCCGGCTGGTATCTGTACTCCCTCAAGAAGATTGGGTTCCCCCAGACATGCTGAAAAGAAAGAAAATGAGATTCAAATAGAGAATCGAAAGACAGTTCAATATGGCTTTGGGGAATATGTTTTTCTAAACATACTTTCTTTTGAAAATGCTTTCTTTTTAAAATATTTTTGAAAACAATTTTCAAAATCTTTTATCCAATCTGGTAACTAAGCTTATTCAATATGTCCACTATTTGTGGATCCTCTCGCTGTGAATCTCCTATCTGATCCAAAAGCGTAGGTCACACCTCTAACGATGCCAATAAACTGGGTATGAACTCGGTAGAGGGCCTAAAATCGAAAGTCGATATATATTCCAAGCTCTGCCTCCCTACAATAGAGGACTCAAGGTTATCCTCTTTCTACTCAAAGCGTCAGCTACCGCATTTCCCTTTCCAGGGGTATTAGTAACCTCAAAGTCATATGACACTAGGAACTCCATCCATCTTTGCTGCCTCAAATTAAGATCCTTTTGTGAAAACAAGTACTTTAGAGACTTATGGTCAGTATACAGCTCGAACTTTTCTCCAAGCAAATAATGACACCAAGACTTAAGCGCAAATACTATGGCAGCCAACTCTTAGTCGTGGGTAGGGTAGTTCTTCTCGTGAACTCTCAATTGCCTTCCACCGTAACGTACTACCTTACCATCTTGCATCAAAACAGTGCCAAGCCCTGTACCACATGCATCAGTGTATAATGTAAACATTTTGTTCCCATCAGGCAAAGTCAAAAGTGGGATGTTGTCAGAGCCCTCTTTAATAGCTGAAAAACATCATCACAATCAACATCCCAAGAAAAAGTCAGATTTTTCTTTGTTAGTCTGGTTTGTGGGGCTGATATCTTTGTGAAGTCCTTAATGAACTTCCTATAATAGCCTGCTAAACCAAGAAAACTTCGTACTTCCGTCGCATTCTTTGGAACTTGCCAATCTTGGATTGCAACTACTTTGGCGGGATCTACTGCTATCCCTTCTTAGAAACCACATGTCCTAAAAATCTCACTTCTCTTCTCCGAAAATGGCATTTGGAGAATTTTGCCTTAAGCTAATGTGCTCGGAGGGTCTTCAAAACCTCCCTTATATGTCGGGCATGCTCTTCCTCACTCTTCGAGAAAATCATGATGTCATCAACAAGGACTACAACGATCTTATTCAGAAACTCCCGAAAAACCCTACTCATCAAATCTACAAAATAGGCGGGTGCACTCGTCAAACCAAAAGGCATAACGAGCCAATCGAAGAAACCACCTAGAGTTATAAAAGAAGTTTAATCAATACTGTCCTCGGCCACTCTTAACGGATGAAACCCGTGGCTAAATCTAATTGTGAGAAGACAGATGCTCCCACAAGCTGGTCAAACAAATCATCTATCCTCGGAAGTGGTGTCTATTTTTCTTAGTGAGATTATTCAACTCTTTGTAATCTAAACATAATTAAAGTGAACCATTCGCCTTAGTCGTGAATACTAAGGGAGCTCCCCATTCAGATATACTTCGCCTAATAAACCCATTTTCAAGTAGCTCCCCTATTTGTTTCATGAGCTTCCTTCTCTCTTAGGAGCCATGTGGCATGCAGGCAACGCAACTGGCTTTGCATTGTCTACGAGGTATATTCGAAAATCGATCTCGCGCCTCGGAGGTAAGCCTCGAACTTCCTCAGAAACATTTGGATACTCACAAACTACGGGTACAGATCGTAGATCATCGATAGATGTGTCAAGAGATTCTAGGTTGCTAGGCATAACAGACCCCTTAAGATCACAAGAAACGTCGAGAGTTTTCCCGTGGCAAGATAATCTAACTACTCTCCGCTCACAGTCCAGAATGGCACCATATCTGGCTAGCCAATCCATACCTAGAATCAAATCATAACCCGTGAAACCAAGCACATAGGTGTTTCACTCGAATTCAACGCCTAGTGTAGATATCCTCAAACCTCGAAAAACCATAGACAGATGAACCGTTCCCCTAATGGGGTTTGAGACAACAACGGGATCCAAAACCATACTAGTACTAAGGTGTAGAGACTCAACTACAGAATCAGATATAAATGAGTGTGAAGCGCCAGAATCAAAAAGAGTTTGAATAAGGTGATCGAAAAGAGAAATTAAACCTTCAATAGAAACTTTCCTACCTCTTTCCGGTACATTAGCCATGAGAGCTTGCACTTGCCTTCTAGAAGAACCTTCTCTTTGACCCTGCCCTTGCCTCTTCGGCAATCCTTGATAAAATGCTGTGCCTCTCCACACTAGAAGCCCACGTTCTTCCTTTTTCTACAATCGTTGATTAGATGACCCACGCATCCACAATTATGACATTTCCACTTTTCTCGTCCTTTGTCATTCTTTCCGCCCTTCTTCTTTTATTGTTTCTCCTTCTTGGGTTCCACTTTCTTGTTTTGTGCGTCATCCACCTTAGCCTCTTTCTTTTCTCCTTTATCCTCTTCGTGAATTAATGCCGTATCAAAGAGTTTCTCAAAAGTTTTCCCCATAGGAATATGGGACATAGACAACCCATGAAGAGGTTTGTTTAATCCTTTTGCAAACCTCAAGGCTTTCTTGAGTGGGGCATTTACTAGCTCCAATCTAAACCTTGCCAACTGGTTAAACTAATTGACATACTCCTTGACAGGCTTGTTTCCTTCCTTGAGCGCCAAAAAAATTTCCATATGCATACTCTCTTCTGCTTGAGAAAGGAATTTCAATTTGAATCTCTGTCGGGTATCAAACCAAGCCTCCACCGAACGTCCTTCATGCATTACTTCGCGCCAAAACGAGGCCTCATTTTTCAGCTGCCAAACAGCAAACTGAATCTTCCTACGATCGTCAACCTCAAAGATCTCAAACAAATCCTCCATTTCTTTAAGCCAATCCCCAGCTTCTACAAAGGTCTCATTTCCATGAAATGGCTTTCCGCCTATAGCGTGGAAATCCTTGCATATCTTAGAGAAAGCATCAATACGCGGAGGAGGAGGAGGAACAACGGTTGCAGCTAGGGGAGGAGCGTTTGCTTGGCCTCTGGTAGGTGTCGTAGCCTCCAGGTACCTATGAAACCAGGCGGGTATCTGTAGGCCATCAGGAAGATTGGGTTCCCCAGACATGCTGAAAAGAAATAAAATGAGATTCAAATAGAGAATTGAAAGATAGTTCAATATGGCTTTGGGGAATATGTTTTTTTCTAAACATACTTTTCTTTTAAAAATGCTTTCTTTTTAAAATCTTTTTGAAAACAATTTTCAAAATCTTTTATCCGATCTGGTAACTAAGTTTATCCAATATGTCCACTATTTGTGGATCCTCTTGCTGTGAATCTCGTATCTGATCCAAAAGCGTAGGTCGCACCTCTAACGATGCTAGTAAAACGGGTATAAACTCGGTAGAAGGCTAAAAATCGAAAGTCGAGATATATTCCAAGCTCTTCCTCTCTACAAATAGAGGACTCGAGGTTATCCTCTTTCTACTCAATGCATCGACTACCACATTGCCTTTTCCAGGGGTATAAGTAATCTCAAAGTCATATGATGCTAGGAACTCCATCCATCTTTGCTGCCTTAAATTAATATCCTTTTGTGAAAACAAGTACTTTAGAGACTTATGGTCGGTATACAACTCAAACTTTTCTCCTAGCAAATAATGACACCAAGACTTAAGCGCAAATACTATGGAAGCTATCTCTAAGTTGTGGGTAGGGTAGTTCTTCTCATAAACTCTTAATTGCCTTCCACCATAACATACTACCTTACCATCTTGCAGCAAAACAGCGCCAAGCCCTATACCACATGCATCAGTGTATACTGTAAACATTTTGTTCCTATCGGACAAAGTCAAAACTGGGGCTATTGTCAGAGCCCTCTTTAATAGCTGAAAAGCATCATCACAATCAACATCCAAAGAAAAAGTTATATTCTTCTTTGTTAGTCTGGTGAGTGGGGCTGATATCTTTGTGAAGTCCTTAATGAACTTCCTATAATAGCCTGCTAAACCAAGAAAACTTCTTACTTCCGTCGCATTCTTTGGAACTTGCCAATCTTGGATTGCAACTACTTTTGCGGGATCTACTGCTATCCCTTCTTTGGAAACCACATATCCAAAAAATCTCACTTCTCTTCTCCAAAAATGGCATTTGGAGAATTTTGCCTTAAGCTAATGTGCTTGGAGGGTCTTCAAAACCTCTCTTATATGTCAAGCATACTCTTCCTCGCTCTTCGAGAAAATCAAGATGTCATCAACAAAGATTACAACGATCTTATTCAGAAACTCCCGAAATACACTACTCATCAAATCTACAAAATAGGCGGGTTCATTTGTCAAACCAAAAGGCATAACGAGCCACTCGAAGAAACCATTTAGAGTTCTGAAACCGGTTTTGTCAATCCTGTCCTCGGTCACTCTTAACTGATGAAACCTCGTGGCTAAATCTAATAGTGGGAAAACAGATGCCCCCACAAGCTGGTCAAACAAATCATCTATCCTCGGAAGCGGGTGTCCATTTTTCTTAGTGAGTTTATTCAACTCTCTATAATCCACTCATAAGTAAAGCGAATCATTCGCCTTAGTCGCGAATACTAAAGGAGCGCCCCATTCATATATACTTCGCCTAATAAACCCTTTTTCAATTATCTCCCCTACTTGTTTACCGAGCTTCCTTCTCTCTCTCGGAGCCATGTGGCGCACGGGCAACCCAACTGGCTTTGCATTGTCCACTAGGTATATTCGAAAATCAATCTCGCACCTCGGAGGTAAGCCTTGAACTTCCTCAAAAACATCTGGATACTCACAAACTACGGGTATAGATCGTAGATCATCGATTGATGTGTCAAGTGATTCTTGGTAGCTAAGTATAACAAACCCCTTAGGATCACAAGAAATGCCGAGAGTTTTCCCATGGCAAGATAATCTAACTACTCTCCGTTCACAATCCAGAATGGAACCATATCTGGCTAGCTAATCCGCCCCTAGAATCAAACCATAACCCGTGAAACCAAGCACATAGGCGTTGCACTCGAATTCAACGCCTAGTGCAGATATCCTCAAACCCCGACAAACCATAAACAAATGAGCCGTTCCCCCAATGGAGTTTGATACAACAACGGGATCCAAAACCATACTAGTACTAAGGTGTAGAGATTCAACTACAGAATCAGATATAAATGAGTGCAAAGCGCCAGAATCAAAAAGAGTTTGAATAGGGTGGTTGTAAAGAGAAATTAAACCTTCAACAGAAACTTTCCTACCTCTTTCCGGTACATTAGCCGTGAGAGCATGCACTTGCCTTCTAGAAGAACTAGCTCTTTGACCCTGCCCTAGCCTCTTCGGGCAAATCCTTGATAAGATGTCCTGCCTCCCCACACTGGAAGCCAACGTTCTTCCTTTTCTACAATCTTCGATTATAAGACCCACACGTCCACAATTATGACATTTCCTCTTTTCTCGTCCTTTGTTATTCTTTCCGCCCTTATTCTTTTGTTGTTTCTCCTTCTTGGGTTCTACTTTCTTGTTTTGTGCCTCATCCACCTTAGCCTCTTTCTTTTCTCCTTTATCCTCCTTGTGAATTAGTGCCATATTAACGAGTTTCTCAAAAGTTGCCCCCATAGGAATATGGGACATAGTCAAACCATGGAGAGATTTGTTTAATCTTTTTGCAAACCTTAAGGCTTTCTTGTATGAGGTATTTACCAGCTCCAATCCAAACCTTACCAACTGGTTAAACTTATTGACATACTCCTTGACAGACATGTTTCCTTGCTTGAGCGCCGAAAACCATTCCATATGCTTACTCTCTTCTGCTTGAGAAAGGAATTTCAATTCGAATCTCTATCGGAAATCAAACCAAGTCTCCACCGGACGTCCTGCATGCGTCACTTCCCACCAAAACTACGCCACATCTGTCAGCTGCCAAATGGCTAACTGAATCTTCCTACGATCGCCAACCTCGAAGATCTCAAACAAATCCTCTGTTTCTTTAAGCCAATTTCTAGCTTCTACAAAGGTCTCAATTCCATGAAATGGCTTTCTGCCCGTAGCACGGAAATCCTTGCATATCTTAGAGAAAGCATCAACACGCGGAGGAGGAGGAGGAACAAAGGGTGCAGCTAGGGGAGGAGCGTCTGCTTGGCCTTCGGCAGGTGTCGTAGCCTCCAGATACCAATGAAACCAAGCTGGTATCTGTACACCCTCAAGAAGATTGGGTTCCCCAGACATGCTGAAAAGAAAGAAAATGAGATTCATACAGAGAATCGAAAGATAGTTCAATATGACTTTGGGGAATATGTTTTTCTAAACATACTTTTCTTTTGAAAGTGATTTCTTTTTAAAATATTTTTGAAAACAATTTTCAAAATCCTTTAGTAAAATTTGATAACTTCGGCTCTGATACTAAGTGTGACACCCCACGTCTGTTAATGTCACTCTTTAAGGGATTGCATTAAGTTTCGTTAAGCGTTATAGGTAAACAGAAATAACATAAGACCGATACATAAAATAACAGCGGAAACCTAGGGGGAAAAGGAAAGAAAAGAGGCGAACCAAAAAGGGTCAAACATAAAGTTTGGCGAGTCCAGTAACTTTTAGCATATAAATAAATAAAAGCATCATGATAGGAATATAAATTGGATGAAAGAGATAACATTATCATGAGAAAGGTATGAACAAGATAACATGATAAATAAAGTTAACGGTATAGGATATATCGCTTCTCAAGTATTTATCTTTGTCTGCACCAATACTAGTATAACAGAATAAGATGATGCCTACTAAACAGATGGTAGATTTCGGTATACATCTGGTGAGAGGCCTTAGCCCTATACAATAACCTAGCCCAATAGAAACGACAGGTATTACCCCCAACAAGAATAATAGGCTTCTACACAAGCAAGACTAGATGTACCCTAATTACTACCACAATCGATCGGCTCCCTATTCTGTAGATACCATGTGCTGGCCCCACAGTAGGATACATCGCTTCCTAAAGTGACAAACCTATAATAACGAGATGCACAACCATACCTACTGGTGCTACAGCGTCTTATTATCCCCTAGCAAGCAGATACATGCAAGCACATGGATTCGTGGAACGCACCATCTAGCACCCTCGCTTATAATGAACCACTTAGTGGAAATTTGCTTAAATGGATTCTTTTTGTAAAGTAATTAGTTTTAAGGACAACACTTTTGAATAATAAGTTTTAAGGACAATTCTGCTCGAAAAAGATAAAAGTGGTTATCTTTTTAAGTTATACAAGAAAATGATAAAAGCGGTTATCTTTTTAAGTTATAACGTAAAAAGATAACCGCTTTTATCTTTTTAGAGCAGAATTATCCTTAAAACTAATTTTTCAAAAGTGCTGTCCTTAAAACTTATTGCCCTGAACAAATAAGCCCTTTAAGTGAAAATCCCAAACCGCTTATAATCGTTTCAGTAAGCGTGCCCTGACCCCGACCTAGTTCGGGGTTCGCCATTTGATACTAAGGTGGGTTACTGTTTGATAAGGGTCCCCCACAGATGATGCAAGCTACCCCTCCTAGGATTGCATCCCAGCTACTAGGATTTCAACAGGTTATGCCTAACGGTTTAACAAGATTGCATAACCCCAACGTGTAATATAGGTTAAGTTTGTCGATTTATACAAGGTAACTTAACCTCTCCCACTGATTCAAGCAAGTTTACTTAGCCCCTACTCAATTCAACTGGTTCATGTAACCCTTACAGATTCAATTAGGTTAAGTATTCCAAGTTAACAACTTATTATCGTTTCTGGTTAATGCACCAGACCTCTCACATTAGATTTACCACTTGTTGATGCTGGATATGTTGAGCGGTTTCGGGCAGACTTCTATCACAAGTGTAATCAAACCTCGTGTCTTATACTGTTTCGTATATACGCACTAAGCCTCTCACGTTATATTTACCAATTGTGGATGCTGGATGTGCCGGGTGATTCCGGACAGACTTCTACCACAAGTGTAATTTAACCTCATGCCTAGGCGCAGTTACAGTTTTAGGCATATTCATTCCTATCCAATTATTCATGTTTATTCCAGATTATGCCCCAAACTAAAATCTTACATTATAATATATGTTATGCCCAAAAATCCTAATATAAGTTATGCCCCAAATCCCAATATAAGTTATGCCCCAAATTAAACGTTTCCCATCGTTCCTAATTTCACACGTTTGCATATTTCAACAATAGGCCTAGGCTCGAAGGTAGCCTGGTTATAAAAATAAAAAAAGAAAGAGGAAGGGAAGAGAATAAGAATCAACATAATGACAAAACAGGCATATGATTATAAAATTGATCATAATAATAAGATAGCCATATAATGGCAGAATTAGGCATATGAGAATTATGAATTTGATGTATAAATAATGGTATATTTGATATGATTCAAGTTACAACAGGCATAGGCTTAGATCCAATTTATAAACATATCAGGATTACTAATTAGTTATTTAAATCTAAAAATAACATTAACTCACAGAGACTGGATCTATGAACGGAGAAAAGATTGTTGTTGTAGCACAAATCCTTGAATATGTCTAACTTTTGTTGTTCAAGAAGAATAGGCTATTTTAATCTGAGTTGGAGCAGCATCTCGACATCACCATTTTTGTAGGTGAGTAAAATAATGGGATTAAGGTCCTTTATATAGCCATCATCCAACGAACCAGGACACACAACTGGTCCATATTCATTGAGGGGGTCGATATAAGTGTTGACATAGGGGTTGACACCCCTCTTGTGGGGTCGACATAGGGGTCGACACCCATAGGGGCGGGGTCGACCCCTAACGGGCCGATTTCCCCCTTTCTGCATCGTTTTGATCTTTGAAATATTTTGAATTCTGATTTATTTTATTATATAATTTTTCTTATGTGTATACAAACTTCTAACCTTAATAATTTCTTCATACGATATCCATTTTACGCAAACTTGGTGTCTACCTTAAGCAAAATTCCGAGACAAATGCAATGACACAGTCTGTTCTACTTAATTCTAAATATTTAAATTAAGTATTCTTTAATTTATCATTTAATGTCTTTAAAATTTTGGGGTGTTACATACATGTCCCTATACTAATGCGAAAGTTTAGGCGGTATACTGATTCATTCGACCTCCTTAATGCAATATGTCGGTGTTATGTATCCAAATGTATGCAAGAGAAATCCTAATGTATCATATAAGCTCTAAATGTGTGCACAACATTCACCAATATGCAATACCCATGTAACGAGTTGGCCATTTTACATCCATAAAAATTGAAAATGCACACACATCCATACGTAGGATAAGAGTGCTTTTGACCCGATCTAGTGCCTAGTATGTGTATATGCATCCACGAGTAACCATCAACCATAACATTTCTCAAACACATGTTTCCGTCCATTAGTTGTTGGATCTAGATTAACCCTAGAGGGGGGGTGAATAGGGTTTATCACAGTTTTTAACTGAATTAAAATTCTAACGAGATATTAAAATAATAAATAGATCACAGATTATAGCAGAAACAGAAATGTAGAAAATAAATCATACACAGATATACCCAGCTTCGGCAAAACCCTGCCTACTGCTGCATTTCTAAGGTTTCTACTAGGTGATAGAACAGATCCCGCATACAAGACCATGTACACTCGCAAACCCTGCTCCTATTCTAACCCTACGCTCAAATCCCTAGACTGACCAATATCCACTCGATCAGATTTCCCCTGGTTACAACCAAGTAATCAGTAACCCAGATTTTACAGACTCTGAAACTGTCAGTTACCCTTAACTGAATCCTAGAATTTTACAGACTTCTAGAAACTGTTTGATCGATTTCACAACACAATTTAAAATGACACAAAGTAGAATCAAAATTAAAACCCTAGGAATTAAAAACAAAGGGTCATCCCCTTATTAAAACACTTGGCTAGGTTTAACCCCATTAGGCCGACCCCTTTCCTTTTTTATTTAGCTCGATGTCTCTTATCCTCTGAGAAAAAATGGCGGCCGATATCAAACTAGGGTTTCTTCCCAAATCGAATCGCTTGCTTCTTGGAACTGAATCTCTGTGCCGTCGAGTTGTCGTGGCTTTCTGATGCTTTCTTGCTCACTGATTTGTGGCTTTCAGGCGATTGAAACTCTTGTGAAAATTGTGAGTTATTCGAATTTTGTTTCTCTGATTGCTATTGATTTTGTTGTTGGTTTTCGATGCTTTTTAGCCGATGATGTAATTGGTGTAAATATAGGATTATAAAATCCTAAATCACACTCTGATTTCGCAAGAATGACTTGGCTGATTTGCGGTTTCCTCTTTTGAATTCTCTGCATTGATTGTATTGCTGTGCGATTGAATTATTTCCAGAAAGTGAATTTCACCCCTTGCGTGATATCTGAATGGATTAGCTCGGCTTAAATGACTTTCCCTTTTTTTTGATAATCTTGGCTTTGATAAATTCTGATGAATGAAATTCTTGCCACACAAAAGAAATGTTCTTTGTAGCATTTATCGAATTCACTGATTGATAAGTGATTTGTAAAACCGGAAACAATGAATTTACTTCTTGCCAAAAAAAACAACATGCCCCTGTGATTTTCTGGACACATTAAAATCTGATTTCTCGCCAAGTATATATATAAAAAAAACTGACTTGAGTGTAAACATTGATTATTTCTGGAATCATATAATAATGCTTTTGAAAATTTCTTACCAAAAAAAAAACTCTCTGATTTTTTGGAAAGAAACAATTTGTCATCACAAGTCGCAAACCTGCCTGTTCTGTAATTTTTGTAATTTCCCTTAAAAGATTTCTTGCCTTAAACCAAATACAAACTTTCACTATGATTTCAGGAATGCATTAGAAACTTGCCAAAAGATTTTGTCTAAAACTGGAAACAGATTTTCACAAAAATATGATAGTGATTAAGCACTTGCAAAAATAAAAAAAATAAAAAATAAAAAACTGAACTTTAAATTTCTGGATTCAATTTTAATTGTCTTTTGGCTATTCTTGAAACCACATTACTCATGCAGTGCACGTGTACTTGAAATTGTTAACCAGATTGATGTTCCCTTCCAGTAAATGACATGTATGATTAATCATGAAAGATTTCAAGTCTAAAATCTTCACTTGTTGAATTCATTAAATCCCCTGCATATGTTTATGTACTTGTATTCTGAACACATGATGTATCACCTTGGGCTTGATCACTTAGCTTGCTATATCCATTTTAAAAACTGCTCCATTTTGCACTACCCATGCAAACACGCTTGATCTGGTTAATGTCCACTTGGAAAAATAAATACTCCATGTACATGAAGTAAACATGCAGCTTTGTATTTGTGCATGTTCATCATGCTGTACTGAACCATGCAGACATTTTTGTGCACTATTTTGTTTCACCATGTATTTGTACATGCACATAGTACACTTGTTTACTTCTTGCTGCTTTGATATGCATTGAAATGTAGTTTGGCATTGTTGTTGCTTCGACCATTCTCTTTGTACTGATCTGTTTGGTTTGTGCATCATGTCACCCCATGCATTTGAACCAATGCTTTATGCTCCATGTACTTGAAATATATGATTTGCCGTGACACTTTGCTTGTCTCGACCATATTTTGGCCTGTTTTGTTGAGCTGTCTCGACCATGTTGAGCAGTCTCGACCATTTGAACTTAAGCTGAGCCATGTTGATCTGCCATATAAAATATAGTTGATTTTCCATGCAAATCACTAGATTTTGAATGGTATTGCCATGTAAATCACTTGACACTGATCTGCCATGTAAGAGCAGATTTGCCATGTTTATTTGCTATGATCTGCCATGATTTACAACTTGTTTATGCTGATCTGAAATCGAACCTGATCTGCCATGTTATATATTGTGATCTTATATTGCCTTATGTATTATCTTGATTAAGTTGTCATGTTGATGGTTTCATTGGTTTCATGTTTGCTTTGATCCTTTGAGCTTCCATTTTCACTTTGTATTATGAGATGTGATGACTTTGTTTTCATGTGCACTGAGTCGAGAAGGTCCACGTGGCTACTCCTCAGTTGCACACCGAATTGGTGTGGCAGTGCACACTTGTATACATATATATATATACATGTGTGTATATGCAGCCATTCAGAAAATTTCCTGTCCCTGTACATATACAAACTGTCTGCTAGACACAGATGTATCAGATCAAGTCATGAAAAATGATGAGAAACACACCAGAAATCTGAGGCAAATAAAATTTAAAAATAAAATTTATATACACATGTATTCAGCTTAAATTCTATTGCAGTGTACTCTGTGTGTGTTCTTGTATATGACAGGTATGAAGACTGGACTGATGATGAAGATAGAAGACTGAAGATACAAGACAGAAGATAAAAGACCGAAGATAATAGAGAAAAGTATATGTGTCAGTTTATGGGAAAAATGTATGTCTGAAATGTAAACAAAGTGAATGATGTAACAGTGTCAAAGTATAAATGAAATGTATATCAGTGATATGTACAAATAGTGGAGTGTACTATTTGAAAAGTTGAAATAACATATCATATTTAAATAAAATACTGTTTGAATATTTAAATTCGTGTACAGTAGTATTCTGTTTAAATATAAATATTATATTTCTGTTTGTGATGTATATTAACAGTACGATATCAAACACATTTATAATATATATTTATTTGGTTGTTATCATCAAACAAAAATCATATAATAGTGTATACGACTACGTCATATACAACAATCTCCCCCTTTTGATGATGACAAACAAATAAAAGATTTTGATCGTAATAAATGTGTTTGACAGTGAATATTGAACTCCCCCTATTTATTTGCTCCCCCTACAACAGACAACTCCCCCTATAACTGTGCATGAGTGAAATGTATGAATAATAATAAATTTTCAAAATTAAAAATATTTATAAAATATTCACTCATAAATCAAAATCTCTATCCATTCTCTCCCTTTTGTTATCATCAAAAGGTTACAGAATTTAAAACATAGATGAAAAATGACTAACAAATACTATATCAGCTTAAGAGAAAGAACGGTCATCATACATTTCAATCAGTCAAATAAAAATCATAATATTCTGAGAACAGGTGGCATATTTCACATTTCAGAGAATGACTGATTTACGATGAATTTCATACATAATGGAGAGAGTTTTAAAAACAAATCATTTCCAATCATTTTCTAAAGATTTTTTTAAAAATAAAGCACAAAAACAGTGATGGATTTGGACTATAATTAATAATTCAATTCAAGTGACAAAATCGTATAATCTCAAATCCCAATACCTATCAATCAACAAATCATAATACGTCATAAGATTTAACACATTTCATAGATTAGAAGATGGATTGATAGGCTAGTTTTTATACTCAGAGGAAAAATTCAAATTTATTTCTATTTTTAGCACTTTATTTCCTTTTTTTTTTAAGAGCACACTGTCCATGCATAACCAGAGCTTGGATTTTTAAATGGGATCAGTCGCAACTTAAATTATAAGACGTCTCATAACCATGCATAACCAGAGCTTGGATTTTTAAATGAGGTTAGAGACACTCTTATATATTAATTATATTTATTATTTTCAACTTTAAAAGGAAAAAAAACTCCTCGGTATATAAAACCAATATGAATGATAGAAAAGTGGTAGGTACAGAGATGGACTGTGAAATAAATTTCTAAATTAATTATATTATGAAATATGACCAACTGTACCGGGATCATTGAAAATTCTCAATTTCACTAATTCTGAATAATAACACCGTCACATTTCCATCACGAATATTTCCACTGTTTATTAAAAAAATTATAAAAAATTAAACTCTCCATATTAATATAAAAAATATGATAGATGTCAGAATGATGATAGATAAAGGTGATGGTCGTGAAATAATTGCCAATTCAAAGATATTATAATAAATGTTCAGCCATCATGAAAATCTAAATAAAAATCTCCTCTTATTGTGAAATATATTGCAGTCATAATTCATCACAATTTCAGATTCTGATATATTTTGATGAATTATAAATACAGAACAATTTGGATATTGATTTCAATTTCTGAATGAATAAAAAATAAATAATCTTAAAATTGAAAATTAATTACAAGAGGAATATAAAGAGCTATACAGGACAAGAGTGATTAAAATATATACAAAAAAAAAATTCAGCACATCTGATACCGATTGTAGTCTCCCTCTCAAGGATTTTAATTACACCCTGATGGACCATCATGGACATCTCAGACCAAAGAAATTTAAACACAAACCTAGCCAGACAAATCAAACAATAAGCAATTATCTAAGAACAGTATCATAGCAGTGCAGAACACAATATCACATCAGACTTGTCTGGGGATGGTCACATAAGAACTTTCATGATCCAAGATTAGAACTACCGTTTATTTGAAATCATTTGAGGAATATGAAAAATCTCTAGATTCAATGAATCGATCACACCAAATTATTATTTTCATATTCAGAATATGTGTGTGATTCAATAAATCAATAATTTCAAATGATTTTAAACAAACAAATACTTAAATCATATAACCATGAAATAATAGAGAAATTCAAGATCGGATTTTCAAAGAATTTTCACAAGAATTTTCTGACAAGTCCTCAAGAAATTTCAGATCATCTACATCAATTTTGTGAGATATTCATGATCCAAAGAATAAAAATAATTTATTTGAAATCATTTGAATCAATGTCAAATTTTGAGATATAATGAATCAGTCACACAAGGTTAATAATTTCAGATTTAAGTGGTGTGTGAGATTCAAAATATCAGGAATTTCAGATGATTTCAAACTAAACTAATTTCAACCATAATAATCATGAATAAGGATGAAATTCTAGATGTATCACTGATTTAACCCAAATATTTTTCAAGTCAGAAATAATCAAGCCAATCTAAAAATTAATGAGATTATCACAACTGAGAAGTAACAGTGCTGTAATGAGTATAATACTTTAAGCGTTTCCAAAATGAATTGGAAGGGACTCAAAACCGTATAAGTGTGTGAAATTTCATTAATTATTCAGATCTTCAAAAATTTAGAATTCTAGTTAACAGTGTTCAAGATATGATATGAATGCATCAACACTGTTATGAATTCAAAAATCAGAAAATAAACTTCAAAACAATTGCAGATATATACAAGTTCAAATTCAGGATATGGAAATAATTAACACATGATGATTTTATACAAGTAAGGCAGATTTCCAGAAAATCATTAATTCTGCAACTGGAAGTTTAAGAAGCACAGAATAAACAAAGAGATATGGAAGTGACAAATCAAATAAAGACAAATAGAAGAAAATAAAATAGAAAGGGGTAGAAGAAGCAGGAATAAACAATAAAAAATATTTACAAGGTTGAGGTCAGAAATCATACCTGATTCACAGAAAATGTTGTGGATCTCTAACTCATCAGACTTTGCTAAGGAACAGTAGATGATTCAATGATGTGAAGCAGTTTGAATCAGTTTCTCTTTTCAGCACAGTTGTTCCTCAGCCTCCTTTGGTAGCTAACTGTTTAGAGGATTGAGTGGTCTAACAAAGGCAGTAAAACCACTCACAGTTGTATTTGTTCGTTTTGGTACCCAAACCTGTTTATATAACAAACCATCAGAATAAACCTTTGTACCCTTAGGAACCCAAATCTGTTTGAATTTCACGAAGTTTGGTTTATTTCTTTTTGGGATCCAGGATTGTTTAGAAGGATTATTATAAAACAATTTCTCATTTTGATTTTGACTCAAAAAACCTTTGAAATTATAAGAGTTCAAATTTTCAAATTGATTCTTTTCAAGGTTGTTTGAAGGATTTGAAAAATCATTCAAAATTCGTCTTTCAAAAACATTATTTTTCTCAAACCCAAGTCCACGTTTATTTTGAACAGAAAATTGGTTTTTCAACAACATATTCAAAGATTTTTCACCGTTTGAAAAATTAGACAAGATTGTTTCAAGTTGTTGAATTTCAGTTTTAAGATCACCATTTTCTTTCAATAAATCTGAACAACGATTTTTAGTGATCTCACATCTTTCAAAATCAGATTTCAAAACCAAATTTTCATCATTGAGTAACTTTATTTTGGTTTGGGACTCAGCAATCTCAGACTCAAAATGTTTTCGACTTTCAAACTCAAATTTCTTGAAATTTTCAATCTCGTTTTCAAGTTCTTTCAAAATCGAATTCGATTTCAACAAATTTTCCTTTTCTGCAATTTCAAGTTAGGAATGAATATTAGTTTTAAAAATTTCAAATTCCTTTTGCAGATGATTGTTCAAATTTGATAACTCAATCTTGTTTGCTTTTAAGATCAAAATTTCATCTTCAAACTTTTGAATATTTTTATTGAGATGAACAAGATTGGTTTTCAATTTCAAACAATTTTTACAATCTGAATCTGAAAGGTTTTTAAAATATTCAAGTTGTGATTCCAAATCATCAATTTTGCTGGTCAACTCAGAATTCCTAGATTTTAGAGTTTTGTTTTTAGATTTGAGTTTATCAACAGATTTAGTTAAATCAACACACATATAAACCAAATCTTCGTATGAGAAATTTTCAACTTCAGCATCCGTTGATTCTCCATCATCTGATCCTTCTGAGAGAAATTTTCAACTTCAGCATCCGTTGATTCTCCATCATCTGATCCTTCTGAATTCTCATTTGTAAATCCTGTTAAACAGAATTCTGAATCTGAGTTGACAATCTGGGGTTTTGAGCTGGAGTTGTCAATTTGACCATACTTCGTATTGAGAGCTGTCCAAATTTCCTACGCAGTTAAATAATGGGAAATCAGACTGTATTGATTATCATCAAGATGAGAATAAAGAATATGTGTAGCACGAGAATTAAAAACTTTATCTACCATATCGTACCCATTGATAACAACATCCCAACATTTAATATTAACAGATTTTAAATAAAATTCCATTTTGGATTTCCAGTTTAAAAAATCTGTTCCAGTGAAAATAGTTGGAGATGAACTGGACTGACTCTCGCTAGACAGACAACTAGGGTTACCCATGACTCTAGAGTTAAAAAAAATACCTGCTCTGATACCACTTGTTGGATCTAGATTAACCCTAGAGGGGGGTGAATAGGGTTTATCACAGTTTTTAACTGAATTAAAATTCTAACGAGATATTAAAATAATAAATAGATCACAGATTATAGCAGAAACAGAAATGCAGAAAATAAATCACACACAGATATACCCAGCTTCGGCAAAACCCTGCCTACTGCTGCATTTCTAAGGTTTCTACTAGGTGATAGAACAGATCCCGCATACAAGACCATGTACACTCGCAAACCCTGCTCCTATTCTAACCCTACGCTCAAATCCCTAGACTGACCAATATCCACTCGATCAGATTTCCCCTGATTACAACCAAGTAATCAGTAACCCAGATTTTACAGACTCTGAAACTGTCAGTTACCCTTAACTGAATCCTAGAATTTTACAGACTTCTAGAAACTGTTTGATCGATTTCACAACACAATTTAAAATGACACAAAGTAGAATCAAAATTAAAACCCTAGGAATTAAAAACAAAGGGTCATCCCCTTATTAAAACACTTGGCTAGGTTTAACCCCATTAGGCCGACCCCTTTCCTTTTTTATTTAGCTCGATGTCTCTTATCCTCTGAGAAAAAATGGCGGCCGATATCAAACTAGGGTTTCTTCCCAAATCGAATCGCTTGCTTCTTGGAACTGAATCTCTGTGCCGTCGAGTTGTCGTGGCTTTCTGATGCTTTCTTGCTCACTGATTTGTGGCTTTCAGGCGATTGAAACTCTTTTGAAAATTGTGAGTTATTCGAATTTTGTTTCTCTGATTGCTCTTGCTTTTGTTGTTGGTTTTCGATGCTTTTTAGCCGATGATGTAATTGGTGTAAATATAGGATTATAAAATCCTAAATCACACTCTGATTTCGCAAGAATGACTTGGCTGATTTGCGGTTTCCTCTTTTGAATTCTCTGCATTGATTGTATTGCTGTGCGATTGAATTATTTCCAGAAAGTGAATTTCACCCCTTGCATGATATCTGAATGGATTAGCTCGGCTTAAATGACTTTCCCTTTTTTTTGATATTCTTGGCTTTGATAAATTCTGATGAATGAAATTCTTGCCACACAAAAGAAATGTTCTTTGTAGCATTTATCGAATTCACTGATTGATAAGTGATTTGTAAAACCGGAAACAATGAATTTACTTCTTGCCAAAAAAAACAACATGCCCCTGTGATTTTCTAGACACATTAAAATCTGATTTCTTGCCAAGTATATATAAAAAAAAACTGACTTGAGTGTAAACATTGATTATTTCTGGAATCATATAATAATGCTTTTGAAAATTTCTTGCCAAAAAAAAAACTCGCTGATTTTTTGGAAAGAAACAATTTGTCATCACAAGTCGCAAACCTGCCTGTTCTGTAATTTTTGTAATTTCCCTTAAAAGATTTCTTGCCTTAAACCAAATACAAACTTTCACTATGATTTCAGGAATGCATTAGAAACTTGCCAAAAGATTTTTTTCTAAAACTGGAAACAGATTTTCACAAAAATATGATAGTGATTAAGCACTTGCAAAAATAAAAAAAATAAAAAATAAAAAACTGAACTTTAAATTTCTGGATTCAATTTTAATTGTCTTTTGGCTATTCTTGAAACCACATTACTCATGCAGTGCACGTGTACTTGAAATTGTTAACCAGATTGATGTTCCCTTCCAGTAAATGACATGTATGATTAATCATGAAAGATTTCAAGTCTAAAATCTTCACTTGTTGAATTCATTAAATCCCCTGCATATGTTTATGTACTTGTATTCTGAACACATGATGTATCACCTTGGGCTTGATCACTTAGCTTGCTATATCCATTTTAAAAACTGCTCCATTTTGCACTACCCATGCAAACACGCTTGATCTGGTTAATGTCCACTTGGAAAAATAAATACTCCATGTACATGAAGTAAACATGCAGCTTTGTATTTGTGCATGTTCATCATGCTGTACTGAACCATGCAGACATTTTTGTGCACTATTTTGTTTCACCATGTATTTGTATATGCACATAATACACATGTTTACTTCTTGCTGCTTTGATATGCATTGAAATGTAGTTTGGCATTGTTGTTGCTTCGACCATTCTCTTTGTACTGATCTGTTTGGTTTGTGCACCATGTCACCCCATGCATTTGAACCAATGCTTTATGCTCCATGTACTTGAAATATATGATCTGCCGTGACACTTTGCTTGTCTCAACCATATTTTGGCCTGTTTTGTTGAGCTGTCTCGACCATGTTGAGCAGTCTCGACCATTTGAACTTAAGCTGAGCCATGTTGATCTGCCATATAAAATATAGTTGATTTTCCATGCAAATCACTAGATTTTGAATGATCTTGCCATGTAAATCACTTGACACTGATCTGCCATGTAAGAGCAGATTTGCCATGTTTATTTGCTATGATCTGCCATGATTTACAACCTGTTTATGCTGATCTGAAATTGAACCTGATCTGCCATGTTATATATTGTGATCTTATATTGCCTTATGTATTATCTTGATTAAGCTGTCATGTTGATGGTTTCATTGGTTTCATGTTTGCTTTGATCCTTTGAGCTGCCATTTTCACTTTGTATTATGAGATGTGATGACTTTGTTTTCATGTGCACTGAGTCGAGAAGGTCCACGTGGCTACTCCTCAGTTGCACACCGAATTGGTGTGGCAGTGCACACTTGTATACATATATATATATATATACACATTTGTTTATATGCATCCATTCAGAAAATTTCCTGTCCCTGTACATATACAAACTGTCTGCTAGACACAGATGAATCAGATCAAGTCATGAAAATTGATGAGAAACACACGGGAAATCTGAGGCAAATAAAATTTAAAAATAAAATTTATATACACATGTATTCAGCTTAAATTCTATTGCAGTGTACTCTGTGTGTGTTCTTGTATATGACAGGTATGAAGACTGGACTGATGGTGAAGATAGAAGACTGAAGATACAAGACAGAAGATAAAAGACCGAAGATGATAGAGAAAAGTATATGTATCAGTTTATGGGAAAAATGTATGTCTGAAATGTAAACAAAGTGAATGATGTAACAGTGTCAAAGTATATATGAAATGTATATCAGTGATATGTACAAATAGTGGAGTGTACTGTTTGAAAAGTTGAAATAACATATCATATTTAAATAAAATACTGTTTGAATATTTAAATTCGTGTACAGTAGTATTCTGTTTAAATATAAATTTTATATTTCTGTTTGTGATGTATATTAACAGTACGATATCAAACACATTTATAATATATATTTATTTGGTTGTTATCATCAAACAAAAATCATATAATAGTGTATACGACTACGTCATATACAACATTAGTTTCTACCTAAGGGTCGAAGATTGTATCGATATGATATAGTCGAGAGATAGAAGCAAGTAAAAACGAAAGCTTGTAAAAAGAAGTTAAGAACATACTTTCAACAAGAGATGGATATGAAGCGCGAATTTTGTCTTCAGTCTCCTAAGTTGCATCATCGCAGTCTTCCCCTATTGTACCTTCACTAATCTGATTTCCTTATATCGCAGTTTCTTAACCACTGATCCAAGTATGTGGGTAGGAACTCATCCGATTATCGTCTTTTTTCTGCCTCTACTTCCCTTAGAAAGCTCAGCTCAACTATCTCTGTCGTATCATGAAGACATTTCCGCAAATGGAAAACGTGAAAAACATCATGAACCCATCAGTCTCTCTAGCAGTTTTACTCTATATGCCATCTGACCTATCCTTTCCATAATAGGAAATGGCCCTACAAACCTTGGTGCCAATTTCCCTACTAATCCGAAGAGAACTATGTTCCTCGGAAGCGATACTTCAATAAAAACCATGCGTTGAAACCAAAATTGGTTACAACACCAAAGGTGTTATTGCAACACTTCACCAACCGGTGTAATTACAGATTATGGATCCACAAACGCAAAATAAAAGCAAAAAGTAAATAACAAAGGATTTTTATAGTGGTTCGATCAATTGAGATCTACGTTCACTTTGAATGCCACTTTCATTATTGCATTAGAGATTCAAAGTACATGTACATGCTTATATTGCTTATTTCTCTCTTTATGATCAAGATTACACTTGAACTCGTGAAGGAAGGGTTGAGATCTTCTTGCTTTGTGATGGAGATTAGGTAGATCTTTGATCACTAGAAGGCTCGAATGATCTTCCTTTGCTTCATAAAGAGATTGAGTTAGACCCAGGCTTAGGAGAATACGAGTGAGGATCCACGAGTTAGAATTAAGCTCAAATGAATCTTCATTGGAGGATGATGATGCTTTGTTCCATGGATTGATGACATAGGATGGTTGGAGTTGAAGAAGCCATTAATGATCCTTGTAAAAAGCTTGAAATGGAGAGGAAGCATCTTAACTGCACTTCGAGGTAATGGCCTTCGATCCCTCTAAAATGGAGGAAGTATGGGGGTATTTATAGGTGAGATCTGAAACATGTGGCAAAGTCCTAAATACTGTGTAATGGTTCTTAGGTCGCCATACGACCTATGGCTTGGGTCGGCAACGACCTAACAACATCCCTGTGCCTTAAACTCCAGGCTAAAGCTTCATCTCACTGCGGAATGGCCTAAGACAATTTGACATATCTTGGATACTTCATAAAGCATGGCAGAGTGACCTAACATTAACAAGCAGGAGATTGCTAAACAATCCAGAAGCTTGGCGGGTTAGAGATCCTGGCGTTCTAAAAAACGTGGCCTTCCTTAACACACTTCGTTAGGTCGTAGGACGACCTCAGAGAGGTTGTAGCGCGACCTTATTTGCTTAGCACACGGACGACCTAAGGAGCTTGGTGAACCATAGCGCAGACTACCTTAGGAACCCGAATGACCTAAGGAGCTTGGTGAATTTAATCCCTTCAAGCGATCTAAGTTACGATTTGAATAAATCTCACTCCCGACCTAAGGTCCGACGACCCAATGATATGAATTAGCATGATCTAAAATTATTTATTCGTGAGCCATATTTTAATGGATTAACATTTACCCCTCGAAGTTTGTATTTATTGAAAATAATACAGGCTTCGACTTTGACATCTTTAATGCGTGTTAAGTCGCGTTTTCTCAATTTCATCATTAGGTCGCACTAGGCCATGCTAGGGCTTAGATCATTTATGGCTTCTAGGTCATTCGGTGCTTCATATTGTTTCATACCTTTGGTCGCACAAAACCCTCAGGTCGTTCTGAGCTTTGACATTCTGTCTTAGGTCGTTGTATAGCTTTATAACGTTGGTGGGCCTCAGATCCAAACCTGGCCTGCTAAGTCCTGTATCTTCTATATCTTCATTCTAGGTTGTTCCCTTTCCTTTTTTATTCCTTCAGCTCCTAGCTTGTTATTGGCGGCGGCTTGCTTCTGAGCATCAATCAATTCTCGAGCCAACTTCCTGGATTTTAAACGCCATCGATTATTCCTATCATCATTCAAACATTTCTGATTTTCTTTACTTCACCATCAGTTCCAACTTTGTCAGATCCATCCGACTTTCGATATCAATTCTACCTGATTTGAAGAGGAAACCAACGATCAAGCTACTTGAGTTCGAAGCCTCTTTTCATCAGAGATCTGGTTCGATTTCCTCTCAGGATCTTTGAACTCGAATTGGAATTGAATATTCTCAATCATGTTGTGATTTGCAGAATTTTGGATTCTTGTAATTTGTTCATGTTTTTTATGATAGTATTGGAGTAATCTTCCTTTTGTAACTTCGACTTTCATAGATTGTATATGATTTTGGACTTGTATATGTGGTTTCCAATTGCTTATGTAATTCACGATCTAAAATGAAGCTTAGTCGTTGACACGGTCCAAATAGTTAAACTCTAGACATTGCAAGTCTTAAGTCGTTGACACAGTTAAGAACATTAGGTCATTGATTGAGTCCCGAGCCTTGGGTTGCTATCTCGTCTGAATCTTTAGGTCGTTGCCTCCATCTAGAGCTCTAGGTTGTTATAGGTATTCTTCGCAAATACGACCTAAGGCTCTAGATTGAAGACGACCTGAGTCATAGGATAGCAGATGCGACCTGAATCTGAAGATCGTGACTATAGGTCATTTGGGTGTTTGAAGGTTTTAGGTCGTTGGGAGGGTTCAAGACTTTCGAGATCACACTGCGACCTTAAGCTTTGAACCTCATAACGACCTGATTCTCCAAATCTCAAAGCGAACTAGAACTTCAGATTTCAGAACGGCCTAAAACTTGGGATTATGAATGCGACCTAAAGCTTCTAATGCCTTGGATGACTTGATACTCAAATGTTTGAATTTTGAAATCTAATGCTTCGAAAACTTTACATTTTTCGCGACTTAGTTTCTGCACATGTTTCATCATGTTTCCCAGTGATCTATTCATGGATGAGGTCACTCGTGTAGAATGTCTATCAGTCATACAAGAATGAGGAACATCTTGAACAAAGACAGCTTGCGAAAACGGCGTAGATCAACAAGATCTCTGTGCTAGATACTCATACCACTTCCGATCAATCCTCCTTGGCTACTCCTTTAGTTGCTCCAACTCTTGATGACATCCAAACAATCATAGACAGGCCTTGTTATGCTCCTGGATGGTGCAACTCTTAACTTGCTGAACGATTCGAGGGTTGGTGTCTACAGGGGATGGACTTTGACCTGGACATATATCCATCCAACAAACGATCAATCCCTAATGATATGGAAGTCATAAAACGTAGCGCGCTTGCATAACTTGATGCTATTAAGGATTGGCTAGAAAGGCATATCAACCTTATCAGGAACCATAGTGCAAGACAACTGAGTGCCTGGCATACATTTGCTTGTGATCTTCAGAGGCTAAATTGGGAGAACATTGAACGCATCTCTATCTTAGAGAACGACAAATCCAAGCTTATCCAGGCTCTCAAGTCCCGTGACAAGATTATTGCAGAATTAGGAGGTCTAAAGGACGAGACCAAACCGGTTGGTGCACTTCGTTCTTCCTCTGCTCATGTTAGGAAACAATCCGGTAGTAGAAAGAAGTCATAGCCTTCCTACGTCACCTTTTTCTATTTTCTTTTATGCGCTCATGTTCTAGACCGGATGTATTATGCAAGTGTCGACCCTCACTTATGACTTTATGTTTTCTGACGTCTTTGGATTCGTTTTGCGTTGCGTGTGACTGTCGTATCTGTGACTTTTGTATTTTGGACATACTTGAGACTTGTATTCTACATTCTGTGTCTATTATAATGACGAAGTAATGCTTTGTTTATTGTACTATTTGTAGCTTCTTATTCTGCTTGTTGCACTTTTTGCTCGCATACTTGTATTTACACGACATTAGAACCACAAGTCTTTTGCTGAATCCGGAGTTGTGACGAATTTTTGGTATGCAGATCTGAACATTATTTATTTGCTTTATGGGTCATCACGAGTCGTAATAATCTCTATGTGACCTGTTTGTTTAATTTCCTTGAGTGTGGTTGATGCGCTAGAGGCTTTTACTTTGTTGGTTAAAGCTATTTGAGCTTGCCAGCATGTATGGAGCCTTTGAGCTTTGCTTACACAAAAGAAATTCTGACTTAGTCGATTAATTTAATGCTACTTCATGGAGAAGATTTTAAACCTTTGGGCCTCCACCCGGGAATGTCTTATGTTTGGTGCCCCCGCTAGTCGAGGACTTTGGGTTTATTGCCCCCGTTCGGGGAGGTCTTGGGAGTTAATGCCCCTGCTCGGGGAGGTCTTGGGATTTGATTCCCCTGCTCGGGGGGTCTTGGGATTTGATGCCCCCGCTCGAGGAGGTCTTATATTTTGTTCCCCCGCTTAGGGAGGTCTTGTATTTTGTGCCCCCGCTTGGGGAGGTCTTGTATTTTGTTGTTCCCCCGCTTGGGGAGGTCTTGTATTTTGTGCCCGCGGTTAGGGAGGTCTTGTATTTTGTGCCCCCGCTTGGGGAGGACTTATATTTTGTGCCCCCACTTGGGGAGGTCTTGTATTTTGTTGTCCCACGCTTGGGGAGGTCTTGTATTTTGTGCCCGCGGTTGGGGGGGTCTTGTATTTTGTGCCCCCGCTTGGGGAGGACTTATATTTTGTGCCCCCACTTGGGAAGGTCTTATATTTTGTGCCCCCTCTTGGGGAGGTCTTGTATTTTGTGCCCCTCTTAGGGAGGTCTTGTATTTTGTGCCCTCGGTTGGTGAGGTCTTGTATTTTGTGCCCCCGCTTGGGGAGGTCTTATATTTTGTTTGCTCGCTTGGGGAGGTCTTGTATTTTGCGCCCCCGCTCGGGGAGATCTTATATTCTGTGCCCCTTCATAGGTCAGACACCAGTTCCTTTATCGGATGCTCAACTTGATTAGCAATCTCGATTTAGGAACTAGGGCCTTGAGTTTCTTATTAGAGAAATTTCTTCTTCAGTGAAACTCAAAACCCTTGTATTGACCTGTCGTGGCTCTTTCTCGTTATTTGACTCTTCGCGACCCCCTTCATTTACTTTTCAAGGCGGTGCTCTTTATTTTTGCAGTTGCACACTGACATTTAAAGCACTCGGCGCTTGGATTAACATCGTTAGGGTCATGAAGTGTTATCAAATTTCAACGAAACAAGTACTCGGCGGGTGACCTGCAATAAAATATAACTCTAAAGCACATTTTGATTTGACAAAATTTCGGCAAGTAAGAGATTTATTTAAGCAAGTATGTTGTAAAGCTAATGTTCAGAACAGTGTTTTCAAAGTATTACAAATTTGGTTACAAGGACTATTAATATAACAAGTAAGTAAAACATGAAGTAAAATAATGGCGATAGTAATCGCTTATTCTAGGCAGTTGGAATTGGAGTGCCAATCAACGGTTATCTGTAGATGATCCGCTCTGGAGGGGCTTCATTGTTTAGAGAAGACTGATTGTTTAATGCCCCTTGCCCTTGGGATGTTGGAGCAGTGCTTGAGGATTGTGGATTCTTGATGTATTGTTGTAGTTAGCCATTCTGAATCAGCTCCTCAATCAAGATCTAGAGAGTTCTACATTCATTTGTATCATGACCTGGCTGTTTGTGGAATCGACAGAATTTTCTAAAGTCTACCGCCTTCTTTGAAACCCTTATCTTTGATGGTTCCGGATAGTGTTTTGTATCCATTGTGGTGAAGAAAATGTGCTCTATGGTATCATTCAGAGGAGTGAGTTCTGATGGGTTATGAAAGAGAAACTTCCTGTTAGCCTTCATTGTTAGCTTGCTTCTTCCCCTAGTTACACTGCTGATTAAGTTGTGTGTTAGCATTTTTGGGCGGATCAATAGTCTGAAGAGGCACATGATTATTGTTTACTCTCTTATACTCTTCGGCCTTCTTATAGAGTTTCTCAAGCGTGTTCGGTTATTTCATTTTAATCCATTTACCAAATTCGCTATTCTCATCTATAACGCTGATTAGAGATGTTAAGATCATGCAGGGGTCAGAATTCCCTACTTCAGTTAAAGCGGTGTTGAACCTATTGAGAAAAGCTTTAACAGACTCTCCAGGATTTTGCTTCATTGATGTAAGAGAATTGACGTCCTTTGCTTTGGTAGCCTGTAACCTAAAATGCTCCTTGAACTTGTGAGTCAAATAGTCAAATTGGTTGATGGATTTGGGCGGAAGCCTTGTAAGCCATAATGATGCCACGCCTTCTATATAGAGAGTGAAGCACAGGATATTGATCTCGTCTGTTGCCTTGGCTACATTCATGTGCTATTCATACCTATAGAGAAATGATTTGGATCGGTAGTCCCATTGTATGGAGGCAAGGTAGGGTGAGTGAACTTTTAGGCAGCTCAGCTCTACGAATCCCTTTAGTGAACGGATTTTTACTTGGGTAGAAATCCCATTCCCTTTCGCTGTCATTATGAGCCATGCTATCTTTCATGATTTTCTTTACTTTGCCTTCGATACACTCCTACGATTTGTGGTGTTCCAGAGAGTAGACTTCGATCTCTTTAGCGGACGTTCGCCTTGGCGAACGATCGCATTTAGAGGATCTTGGTCTTTTACCTTCACTATGGGAAGGTGCCCCCTTGTCAAGACTTGTAACTCGTCGGGAATTTTGGTTGGAATGGCTCTTAGCCTTCGGTTTGGAATCCTGAATGTCAACTTCATCAAGCTCTTCCATGTTATCATTACGATGATGATCAGAGGCTAATTGTTCGCAAAACGGATATTCTATTGAATTAGAAAATCGTTAACACGAAATATCGAAGTAATAACCGCAAGTGCACGACGTACGATTGTAGTACATATGCGAGAACGAGTCGATCCGCAGAGAAAGAATAATTTCAACTTTATTCAATCGAATTAAACCAAACTTGAGATTAAGCAAACAAACTACAACTAAACTCTATTAACTACAACTAAACTATATTAACAAACTAAGATAGTTAAAAAGATGAGAGTTAAAAATCAACTTAGAAGCAAATCCACTCTCTAGAACACATATTTCAATAGGTTATGAAATTATGTTCTCTCTATTTTGGTCATAAGTATGATTAGTCGATGTGTTTATCCTAAGCATGACATATTTGTGCTATTAATTAGCCCAACATATGTCATCAAACTTTAACACAACCTCCAACCCACTTGTTTAACTCTAATGAAAATGAAAAAACTGTGAAAATCAAATCTAGATGTAGCATGGCCTATCAACTTTTGTTTAGAAGTATAGTCCATCAAATTTCAATTTAAACAATCACTTCTTTGCCATAATCATATTTAGATGAATTTATGTTTTGTTTGTTTAAGCATAGTCTATTTGATATAGACTATCAAATTCAAAGCTAAACAATAAGTTAAACCACTTCTACTATTTCCATTAAGCACAACAAAGAGAACATAAAATCAAGTAATGTTGAAGCTAATGATTTGAGAGCTTCATCACCCCTAAGTTGAAGGGGTTTATCTACTCCTATTAGTTATCATATCAACTAAAATAGCTTGCAACATAAAAAGAAACAAAACAAAAGAAAGAACTAATTAACAAGAACAAAATAAAACTAAGCTACTTGCATAAAATTAAACTACACTAATGCATAAAGTAAAGAACAAGAATTAAATGAACAAGAAATTAAAATTGCATTAAAAAGAGAGATTACATAAAGGAAAATGGCTAAGTAGCCATGGAAATAAAAAGAGAGCTTTGCTCCTCTAAACTAAAGAAGGGGATAAAAGAGGAGATATCAGAGGAGCTCCTATTTACATGACATAAAGGGATATTTATACATGTCCTAAACCCTAAAACCCTAATGAAATTTGTTGGGGACTACCACAAATGCCCCTTCATGAAAATTCCATTTTGTCTCCATCCACTAATGAGTCATTAAAATTGTATGAATCCTTTTTTGTCCCATTAGCCCATATATTATCTTCTAATTGTTCCAATAAAGAGAGAGGGAGAGTGGATGGGGTCCTCCACTAAGTAGTGTATGAATTAATTCCATCTCCAATTCCTTTGTCTTCATTTTGTGCATGCATATCTCATGTAGCCCAATTGTATTTGTAGCCAATTTTCTACAAAACAACATGAAAATAAACAAGTAAATGTTTTCAAAAATAAATACATGCACAAATGATCGTTTTTTCCTAATATGAAGATGAATGTATGAATATTTAAGAATATTGGGTTTTTTGGTTAAAACATGTAAAAATAGCCAATTATGTTAAAACAAGACTAAATGTTTGAATATAAACATGCACATTTATGTGCACATCACTAATGAATCCGCGTTCTCTTCGAGGTTGACTTGAACCTTCTGAGGAGGAGCCGGGTTGGCTTGAGCGTTTATAAGGGCATTCATTTTATCCATTAGAGCTTGATTAGCATCTAGAAGAGCTTTGTTGGAGGCTTCCATCCTTTGATTTAGATTGGCGACGACGACATCTAGTCAGCTCTAGTTACTCCAACCCCGCTCGTTGAGTTTTGGCCAATCTCAAAGCAGTTGGTAAGAGGTATAGCTTCGTTGTTAGCAATGTCGTCGACGTCGTTGTTTTCTCGAACGACTTTACTTGTGGTTTTTTAAGATTTTGTCATTATCTTGGACAAGGTTTTAGACCTTGTGGTCGTGGGTTCGAGCCCCACGATGGGAGTCAAATGTTGAAACCAAAATTGGTTACAACACCAAAGGTGTTATTGCAACACTTCACCAAACGGTGTAATTACATATTATGGAGCCACAAACACAAAATAAAAGCAAAAAGTAGATAACAAAGTATTTTTATAGTTGTTCGATCAATTGAGAACTACGTCCACTTTGAATGTCACTTTCATTATTTCATTAGAGATTACAAAGTATATGTACATGCTCATTTTGCCCATTTCTCTCTTTATGATCTAGATTACACTTGAACTCGTGAAGGAAAGGTTGAGATCTTCTTGCTTTGTGATGGAGATTAGGTAGATCTTCGATCACTAGAAGGCTCGAATGATCTTCCTTTGCTTCATAAAGAGATTGAGTTAGATCCCATCTTAGGAGAATATGAGTGAGGACCCATGAGTTAGAATATAGCTCGGATGAATCTTCATTGAAGGATGATGATGCTTTGTTCCATGGATTTATGAAGGAGGATGGTTGGAATTGAAGAAGCCATTAATGATACTTGGAAAAAGCTTGAAATGGAGAGGAAGTAACTTGACAGAACTTCGAGGTAATGGCCTTCAATCCCCCTAAAATGGAGGAAGTATGGGGGTATTTATAGGTGAGATCTGGACCAGGTAGTAAAGTCATAAATACTGTGTAATAGTACTTAGGTCGCCATACGACCTATGGATTGGGTTGGCAACGACCTAACTACACCCCGTGCCTTAGACTCCAGGCTAAAGCTTCATCTCACTACGGAACGACCTAAGACAATGTGACATATCTCGGATCCTTCATTAAGCATGGTAGAGTGACCTAACATTAACAAGCAGGAGATGGATAAACAATCTAGAAGCTTGGCGGGTTAGAGATCCTGGCGATCTAAAGAACTCGGCCTTCCTTAACACACTTCGTTAGGTCGTAGGACGACCTAAGAGAGGTTGTAGAGAGACCTTATTTGCTTAGCACACGGACGACCTAAGGAGCTTAGTGAACTTAATCCTTCAAGCGATCTAAGTTATGATTTGAATAAATCTCACTCCCGACCTAAGGTCAGACGAACCCATGATATGAATTGAGCACGACCTAACATTATGTATTCGTAAGACATATTTTAATGGATTAACACCATGTCTCCTACCTTGAATTCTATATCAGTCCTTCTCCAATCTGCTAGAATTTCGGCCTATCCTGAGTTGTCTTCATACGTCGGTGGATAAGATCAATCTTCTCTAAAGTCTCCCTAACTATCTCAGGTCCAAGTATAAGTCTATCCGTAGACTCCTACCAACAAGTTGGTGATCTACAAGGTCGTCCGTATAATGCCTTGAAGGGTGTCATGCCTATGCTTGCCTGGTAGCTGTTGTTGTAAGAGAAATAAACCAATGGAAGAAGCTCCTCTCATGTCCCTCTGAAGTCTAGGATACACAACCTCAAAAGATCCTTAAGAACCCCATTCACCCTCTTGGTTTGTCCAAAAGTTACCTAATGCCTCTAGCAAACTTTTCCACAATTCACTAGTGAAGATAGGGTCACGATCACTCACTATGCTCGAAGGCACTCCATGTAGACGGACTATCTCTCGGAGATAAATTGATGCCAACCATGCTGCTATTCTCTTGCTCTTAACAGGAATGAAATGAGCACTCTTAGTAAGCCTATCTACTATAACCCAAATACTCATATTGCCCTTTCTTGATCTAGGAAAGCCATCGATGAAATCCATAGAGACGCTCCCCCACTTCCATAGCGGGACCTCCAAAAGCTAAAGCAATCTGTCTGGCTTCTTTTGTTCAGCCTTTACTTGTTGGAAAACTAAACATCGAGCTCCAAACTCTGCCACATCTTTCTTCAATCCGACCCAAAAGAAAACTCTCTTCATATCTTGGTATATCTTATCGCCGCCCGGATGAATAGTCATCCTCGAACGATGGGCCTCCTCAGGAACTGCCCTTCTCAAGCCTTCTACTCGGAGAACACACATAGCCTTCTGTCTCATCATAACCACCCATTATCATCAACAGAATACCTATCAAGGTGAATAACGGTCTCTCATCTACCATGCCTATCCAAGATGTCCATAATTTTTGGGTCCTTCCTCTGTGAAGACCCTATCTGATCCATAAGACTTGGTCGTACCTCTAAAGATGCTAACAAACTAGACGTAAGATCTATGGATGGCCTAAAATCAAAGGCCGATATGTAATCCAAGTTCTGCAGCTCTACAAATAGTGGACTCAAAGTCACATTTTGTCTACTCAATGCGTCTTCCACCACATTACCTTTGCCGGGAGTATAGGCTATCTCAAAATCGTAAGACGCTAGGAACTCCATCCACCTTTGCTGCCTCACATTGAGATCCATTTGAGTGACTTATGATCCATGTAAAGCTCAAATCTTTCACTAAGCAAATAATGTCGCCATGAATTAAATGCAAGTACTATAGCAACCAACTCCAAATCATGGGTAGGATAATTTCTTTCATAGATCCTCAATTGTCTACTACCATAGCATACTACCCATCCCTCTTGCATCAAGATGGCGCCAAGCCCTATGCCACAAGCATCCGTATATACTGTAAACACCTTGTTTCCATCAGGAAAAGTCAGAACTAGGGCTGTTGTTAGAGCCCCTTTCAACTGCTGAAAAACATCCTAACAGTCAAAACTTTAAGAAAAGGTCAGGTTCTTCTTTGTCAGTCAGATGAATAGGGCTGATATTTTTGGAAAGTCCTTGATAAACTTCTTATAGTAGCCCGCTAAACCAAGAAAACTTCTTACTTCTGTTGCGTTTTTCGGAACCTTCCAATCTTGGATTGC
Organism: Allium sativum; assembly: GCA_030737875.1. Classification (NCBI taxonomy): domain Eukaryota; kingdom Viridiplantae; phylum Streptophyta; class Magnoliopsida; order Asparagales; family Amaryllidaceae; genus Allium; species Allium sativum. The sequence goes on along the minus strand of CM060922.1, from coordinate 16,157,242 downwards.
AACCACCTTTGCGGGATCTACTTCTATCCCGTCCCCAGAAACCACAAGCCCTAAAAACCTTACTTCCCCCCTTCAAAAGTGATATTTGGAGAATTTTGGCTTGAGCTGATGTTTTTTGAGGGTCCTTAAAACCTCTCCCAAATGTAAGACATGCTCTTCTTCGTTCTTTGAGAAGATCAGAATATCATCCACAAAGACCACCATCAACTTGTTCATAAACTTCCTAAACACCTTACTCATCAGATCCACAAAATATGCGAGTGCATTGGTCAGTCCAAAAGGCATGACTACCCACTCAAAGAATCAATCCAGAGTCCTGAAAGCAGTTTTATGTATACTGTCCTCGGCCATTCTTAACTGATGAAACCCCATAGCCGAATCTAACTGCGAAAAAATAGATGCGCCAACTAACTGGTCAAACAGATTGTCAATCCTCGGAACTGGGTGTCTATTCTTCTTAGTGAGTTTATTCAACTCCATATAATCCACACTGCTTTGGTTGCGAAAACAACTGGAGCGCACCCATTCCGAATGCTTCGCCTGATAAACCATTTCTCAAGTAGCTCCCATACTTACTTGTTGAGCTCCCTTCTCTCCGTAAGAACCATGCAGCGCAAGGGTAATGTGACTGGCTTTACATTATCTCCTAAATAAATCTGGAAATCATTCTATCGCCTTGGAGGCAGGCCTGTAACCTCATAAAAAACATCCGAATACTTACAGACTACGGGTACAGATTGCAGATTATCGTCAGAAGCATCAAGTGATTCTGGGAAGCTAAGCATGACAGATCCTTTTGGGTTACAATAAATCTCGAGAGTCTTCCTCGGCAAGTCAAAAGTCTAACGACCATCCTCTTACAGTCTAGGATGGCACCATACATGGCTAGCCAATCCATTCCAAGAATCAAACCATATCCCATAAAGCCCAGAACGTACGTGTTGCAGTACAACTCAACGCCTAACATAGATATCCTCAAACCCCGACATATCACAGACAGATGAGTCATACCCTATATGGTGTTTGAGACTATAACGGGATCAGAAGCAAGACTAGCATTAAGGTGCAGAGACTCAACCACAAAATCGGAAATAAAAGAATGAGAATCGCCAAAATCAAAAAGAGTTCTAACTAGATAATCAGATAGGGAAATCAAACCTTCTACAGAAACTTTCCTACCTCTATCAGGTCCACTAGCTACGAGAGCATTCACCAGCCCTCTAGAAGGTCCTACCCTTTGCCCCTATCCTCGCTTCTTTGGGCAGTCCTTAGTTAAGTGTCCCATTTCCCCACAGTTGAAGCAAGCGCCTTTCCTTTTTCTGCAATCTTTGTTTAGATGACTCAAGCTTCCACAAGTATAGCACTTCTTCTCCTTCTTATTCTCAGACTTTCCACCATTTTTCAGTGTTTCTTTCTTGGGCCACACTTTCTTGTTTTTTACATTATCAGTCTTAACTTCTTTTCTCTCATCCTTACCATCCTCGTGCATCAAGGCCATGTCAACAAGTCTTTCAAAAGTTTCCTCCATCGGAATATGAGATAATGCCATATCTTGGAGGGGCCGATTTATCCCCTCGCAAACCTTAAAGCTTTCTTATGTGAGGTATTTGCCCACTCCAAAAAATCTTGCCAACTGATTAAACTTATTGGCATACTCTTTGACAGACGTATTCCCTTGCTTAAGGGCCAAGAATCTCTCCATCTGAATACCCTCCTCTTCCTGAGAGAGAAACTTCATCTCAAACCTCTATCGGAAATCAACCCAAGTCTCTATTGGATGCCCAACCTGTGTCACTTCCCACCAAAATGAAGCTTCATCCTTGAGCTGCAACCCGACCAACTGTATCTTCCTACAATCATCAAGCTTAAAAAAATCGAAAACGTTCTCAGTCTCTCGTAACCAATAGCGCGCCTCTAGATAACTCTCAGAACCACGAAAAGGCTTTTCGCCCATTGTGCAAAAGTCTTTGAAAAGCTTAGAAAAGTCTATACGAGGAGGTTGAGCAGCCCCAGGTGCAACTGGAGGTAGAGCATCGAGGTCTTCAGCAGAAGCCGTAGCTTCCAGGTTCCTACGGAACCATGCCGGTAGGTTTACCCCTTCAGAAAGATCGGGTATCGCAGACATGCTGAAAAGAGAAGAAAAAGGATTCAAACAGAGAATTGAAAAGATATTCCATATGGCCTTGGGGAATATGTTTTACAAAAGCAGATTTTTTCTTGAGAAAATGATTTATTTTGAAAACGATTTCCAAAACTTTTATCTGATCCTGTAATCTTCAGCTCTAATACCAAATGTGACACCCCACGTTCGTTAATGTCACTCACTAAGCGAATGCATTAAGTTTCGTGAAGCATTATAAGTAAACAAAATAGAATTTCATAAGACAGATACATAAACAGAAACTCAAAATTTAAAACTTTATTGTTCAATAGAAAAACATCGTGGTTACAAATCTGGTTATAACATCAAACTAAAATACTGAAACCAAGTACACTAAATAAAAACATCTGTCTTACATAGGAAGCCCTCAGAATACAGAAATAAAAATTCATAACCCCCATAAATAGCCATAACCGAGTAGACAGGAAATCGAAGCGATACATAAAAGCAGATCCAGATCCAACCAGAAACAAAAGAGAGGGAAAGTCTAATCTCTGAGCGTACGCACCATGAGAACCCGAGGGAGGAAAGGGAAAGAAAGAAAAGGAAACAAAAAGGGTCAGACATAAAGTCTGGCGAGTCCAGTGATTTTATCATATAAACAGATAATAGAATCAAGATAGGTAAATAAAAATGGATGAGAGATAATAGTAACGGAAATAACAGATATAAACAAAATGCACAGAATGGAATAAACGAACAGGATAAAGCTACTCACTTACATCTCTGCACCATACTAGTGTAATATGACTAAACAGAAACATAAATAGAATGATCCCCACAGAAACAGAATGGTAGAATTAGGTGTACTTTAGTTACTTACCGGATTTAATCCCAATAGAACAGACAGGTACCCTACCAGAAATAAAAGGTGTTACCCTAAACAGAAACAAACAAGTACCCGCACAGAACAGACAAGACTAGATGTACCCTAATTACTACCCCATGCGATCGGCTCCCTATTAAGTAAACATCCTATGTCCTCCCCATAGTAGGGTGTATCACTCCCAAAAGTGGTAACCTACAGAAAGACACAAACCTATTTACAGATGTCACGGCGTGTTAACTTTCCCAGAGCAGACTGGACTCATGCATGCACATGACCCCGTTGGAACGCGCCATCAGCACCTCTCTCCTTTAACAGATGAACCTCTTATAATCAATTCAGTAAGCATGCCCTGACTCCTACCTAGTGTTGGATCGCCGTTTGATACCAGAAAGGGTTACTAACTGATGTGGGTCCCACACAAAAGATGATAGAAGCAAATCCCCCTAAGCTTGTGTCCCCACACTAACAGATTTCAAATTAACAGAGAAGATGTACATATTAACAAGTCTATAGATTTCAAATTAACAGAGAAAACATACAGATTAGATTAACATGTTTTACTTAATCTTTGAATTAAGCTTACAGATTTTCATGTTGGTTTAACCCCAAGATTTCTGTCATGTTTCCAGCACAGGTTATACCCAGATTTCCCAAACATCCCTATTTCATTCGTACGTAGATCTCAGCAAAACTAGCCTAGGCTCGAAGGTAGCCTAGACTTATAAGGGAAAAAGGGAAGAAAACCAGAAATAGGCACATAATAACAGAAAATCAAAGAAACGTGTAGGAAACTACTTAGATGTGAATTAACAAATAACATGCATAGTCTCAGATTCAGGTTTATTAACGTGTCAGGATTACTATTGAATTTTGTATCTAAAAGTAACATGAACTCACAGAGACAGGATCAAAATATATGCATGCAGATGTTGGGGGAGATAGTCATGATTTAATCAAGAGTCGGGCAGCATTTCACTATCTTCATTATTTTATCTTAGAGCAGAGTTTTGAGGAAGAAGAATGATGAAAATTTTTGGTGTAGAAAAATATTGAAATGTAAGCCTTTATATGGACTATCAACCCAATGAACCAGAAAAAGAAAATATGCCACGTTCAGAAAAACTCACCAAGCTAGATCAGGTGGGGGTCGACCCTCCTAACCCCTGGGTCGACCCATGGGTCGACCGACTTGGCCTTGGGTCGACCCGTAGGTCGACCTAGTCCAAGGGGGATCGTCCCACCTAATTTTCCCGCTAACGTTTATATATATATATATATTAAACATGCATGAATTTTTGGAATATTGTATTTACATATATGCGGCTTACATGTATACAAACTTCTAAGGTTCATAACTTCCTCATACGTTATCCGTTTTACGCAAACTTCGTGTCTATCTTGACCAGAATTTCGAGACGAACACAATGGTATAGTAGGTTTTACTTAATCCCTAATATTTAATTAAGTATTCTCAGATTTAACGTTTCTTTAAATTATGGGGTGTTACAACTTTCCTATGGTGTATGTTCAATTCATCCAAGAGACCATCACACGCATCCAAATCACACATAGTAGTAATAAATAAATAAATCATCCAGTGCCATTTAAGGTGCAACATATTAGAATAAACTGAGTGTGCAGTTCAAGTGTATTACTCAAGTAAACATCATACATAACTGATCAAAATGGTATTTTTATCTAACTAGTTAATCTTTAACATAGAAATAAACTGATGATATCGGTAGTAAACATAATTAAATAATTCTATTCAACCACCAGTAGTCAAATTAAATTCACCACACTACTACGTAAATTCAAGTTTAGCGCAAACACAGATAATCACCTACATATGGATTAAAAATGAAATTTTTATATTACCATTCATTTACTAACATCATAATAAATTATTATTATTATCCGTATGACTTTGTAGTTAATTTTATATTTTAACTTCCATCAATTAGCGCTTTAACCATTAATTTTATTTTATTAATTTAGGTTACAATTCCATGATATTGATACAGTTTAATTTTTATAAATATATATATATATATAGGGAAAGTATAAATGGACACAAAATGTTGACACAAAATCAAACACACAAAATCTGAGTCATTAGATCTTCCACTGAATTACACCTCACCCATAAAGACAAACAAATCGTGTGGTCCAGATTTTGTGTACATAAATTTGTGTCCAATTTTGTGTTCCTATAGCCGCTCCCATACACACACACACACACACGCACACACACACATATATATATATATATCACATATCCAATTTATGTCCCATACACTAGTTAAAAACGATACTTTTGACTGATTAAAAATCATTTCATCACTTAATAAATCTTATTCACTAACTAGCACTAACTGATAAACTTAACAATTAACCTTTAAACAATTTATTTTCTAGTCTACCCCTCACCGAGAATTCAACTCTGCCAAATCTTTAAAAGCAGAGGAATTGCCAAGCTCCTATGCGGCTACACGGAGGTCCACGGCACTCAAACTTCACTTCTACGCTTACCAATGCTCGTGTATTGGTGATCTGGAGGTATTAAGCATAATAGAGTTGAAATCGAGCACGAACGGGGCACCCAAAATCTAGGGTTCTGTTGTCCAGAGTTGTAATGATGAATGGAGAGGATTTTGGAGGCGGTGGAGGTGATATTCGGCGGTGTAGAGGTTGTAGGGAGGTGTACAAAGCTTCGAGAGATGAAAAATGGAGTTTTGGAGCTTAGGGAGGGAAGGGGGTGGTGCGCCATGGCTAAGGGAGGCGCTGGCCGTCAGTGTGGCTAGGGGAGGTGAGTGGTTGTAGTTCAAAGGGAAGGGGAGGCAGTGGTAGCAGTGAGGGTGAGGGAGGAAGCCATTTGAATGAGGTAGGAGGGAGAAAAGGAGGAAGGAGGAAAAGTGAAGAAGGAAGAAAGTAAATGGACATAAGTGCAAAATTTCCATCTCCATCTCTCTCGGATTGTCTGATCGCAAACTAATTTCATTTGCTACGAAATTTTGGATCATGATAGTATACGAAATTACGAATCCAGTTTCTTCAAATTCTGAGTGCGTTTGACCTTCTATTTTATTTTTCGATCGAGTTTGAATTCGATTTCTATGTTTATTTTGGCGTACGTTAAATCAGCTTATGCCTACACGCCAACTCCAAAAATTCTGAAACTTCGGATTCTGCCATTATTTGATTGTCTGCAATCGTAAAAAAGTCTCATCGAATCGTGAGTTCATCTGAACCACATTCCTTTGTAAACTGATCGTCAATTTTACTTGAAACGGTTTTATCGTGCCCGGTCACATGCTGATTCCGTCTGGCGTGAAATTCAAAACTCAACAATTATTTGTTATTACGAATCCATATAAATTTATATCATCAAACTCTGAGGATGCAAGAAAAATCTCACTTTTTAAGGGCTATGCGATGATTTGAAAATGCAATTTTTAAATTCTGGCATATTTTCTTATTAAATTGTAATAAAAATAATTTTTAAATTGCTTGTGAAATTCCGAGTTGTTACAATCTCCTCCACTTAAAATCTTTTTGTCCCGAAAAAGAAACAAAAGTAAAGTAGGAAGTAAAACAGTAACATAACATATCATAAATGTACCTCTCACAAGAATTAATCAAAGATGTCCACTCTGCACTTGGGATAAGCTTGCATAATGCTATCTTCTGTCCCTACGTATAGTCTCTAGGATCTCTGCTCTACTGCACTTTGACTAAATGCACTTACTTGTTCCTGATAACTTAAGTCTCTCTGCCAATGATCTTTATCGGCTCTCTTTGCACCGTCAATTCCGGAGTAATATCCAGGGTTTCCTATGATGCTTCTTCTACAATCAGATCAGGATCATGAACATGCTTGAAAAGCTGAGAAATGTGATATACATCGTGAACACCGGATAACCAATCTGGCAACTGAACTCTGTAAGCTAGAGTTCCAATTCTTTCGAGTATAAGGAATGGACCAATATTTCTAGGTGCTAACTTCCTTATCTTCCCGAATCGAATCACCCCTCTCAATAGAAAAACCTTAAGATAAACCTGATCACCAACAGAAAATGCTAAATCTCTTCTTCTAGAATTTGCAGAACTCTTCTATCGGCTCTGTGCTGCTAGCAGTCGTTTCTTAATGAAATCCACTTTATTTGAAGCTTCTTGGATCATATCTGGACCCAATACTAATCGATTACCAGAATCTATCCAACATGCAGGAGATCTACATGGTCTATCATACAATGCTTAAAACGGTGGCATTTTAAAAATTGTCTGGAAGTTATTATTATATGAGAACTCAACCAAATGTATATGATCTTCCCGAGATCCTCCAAAATCAAGAATGCATGCTCGTAATAAATATTCCAACATATGATTCGCCCTCTCAGTCTGTCATCTGTAAGAGGATTATATGCAGTGCTAAGATTAAGCTTTGTTCCCAATTCATATTGGAACACCTCCCGGAACTTACTAGCAAAGATCGGATCTTGATCACTGACAATCCTAGTGGGAACTCCATGCAATTTGACTATCTCCCTTACATATACTTGAGCGAGACTCTGAGTGGTTCTAGTCGATTTCACTGGAATAAAATGAGTGCACTTCGTAAATCGATCAACAATAATCCATATGTTGTCATTTCCTTTCTTGGTTCTAGGCAAACCATCTATGAAATCCATGGAAATCTAATCCCACTTCCATTCTGGAACCACCAATGGTTGCAGCAAACCGGCAACCTTCTTCTGGTAACTCTTCAATTATTGGAAAGTAGAACACCTGCTAACATATATAGAAATGTTCCTTTTCGTTGACTTCCACCAGAATGTGCATTTAATATTGTGATACATCTTGCTTACCCCTGGATGGATACTAAGCTTGGACTTATGACATTCATCCATCACTTCCCTTCAAAGTTCAGCAATATTTAGAACGCAGATTTGGCCTAATAATATCAGAATTCCCTTGTTATCAATCTGGAAACTTAGGACTTTCCTTCCCCGAATTCTCTTATTAATCTTTTGAATGAAGTTATCGTCCTTCTAAAGAGCAGAAATCTTCTCTATCAATGAACGTGTAATGATAAGATTAGCCACAACTGCATTTTTTCTGCTGAGTTCATCACTACTGCATTGGCTTTCCCCGGAGTATACAAAATATCTAGATCGTATGTTGTAAGAAATTCTAACCAACGCTATTGTCTCAAATTCAAGTTTTTTTGGTTAACAGATATTTCAACGACTTATGATCTATATATAATTCGAACTTCTCACCCAAGAGATAATGCCTCAATATCTTCAAAGCAAACACCATAACTAATAGCTCTAGATTGTGAGTAACATACCTCTTCTCATGTGGTTTTAACTGACGGCTAGCATAAGCAACTACTTGGCCTCTGTGCATTAACACTACACCTAATCCTTCATGAGAAGCATCTGTATAGACAATCAAATTCTGATTGCCAGCTATAATAGTCAACACTTGAGCTGAAGTCAACCTTTCTTTCAATTCTTTGAAAGCTGCCTCATATTCTATCGTCCAATTAAACCTTGCGCACTTCTTCATAAAATTCATCAATGGACCAGATAGCTTCGAAAAATCCTTCACTGGTTTCCTATAATAACCTGTCAGTCTTAGAAAAACTCTAACTTCTGTGGGAGTGCTAGGTTGCTTCCAATCTCGAATAGCTGATATCTTGCTTTGGTCTACTGATATTCCTTCTTTTGAAACGACATGACCAAGGAACTTCACTTCTTCTTTCCAGAATATGCATTTAGAAAATTTGGCTTTTAATACATTCTTTCTCAAAATTTCCAAAATATGTTCCAAATGTTTCGCATTCCCGCTAGCTGACTTCGAGGAGATTAAAATATTATCAATGAAAACCAACGCAAACTTATTTAAAACCCTGTGGAATACTCAATTCATAAAATCAACAAAATAGGCAGGAGCGATACATAATTCGAACGACATTATTAACCATTCGTAAAACAAGTCTGGGCCTCTGAAAGCTGTTAAAGGAACACATTCTTATGCAATTCGCAACTGATGGAAACCTGTAGCTAGGTCCATCTTCGAAAATACTCTCGCTCCATTCAAGAGGTCCAATAAGTCATCAATGTCCGGTAATGGATACTTATTCTTCAATCTTTTCTTATTGAGATCACGATAATCTATGCATAATCTAAGAGTACCATCTAACTTAGGAACAAAAACCACAGCTGCTCCCCAACTCAAAAACTAGGCCTGATCGGACCTTTCCGTAAAAGCTGTCGAATTTGATCACTCAACTCTCTTCTTTTTCTTTCAGTGTCATCCGTCGAATTGCATGCACAACTGGCCTTGCATTCGTAACTATATCGATCCTAAAATCGATTTCTCTTTGCCGAGGTAGGCTATCAATTTTTTTAAACACATCTGCATAGTCTCTACCAACGGGAATAGTATCTATAGAAGTAGGAGAAACCTCTAAAGCAAACCAAAATTATTTTCTATCCGAACTTGGTCCTTCGCATGGTAAAATAATAATATTTCCAAGTTTTGTTTTAATTTCAACAACTCTTTTGGCGCTTCTGACCTCAGCCTCATATTTCATCAACCAATCCAACCCAAGTATATTATCCAATTCGGAAAGATTCATGACGATCAAATCAAAAGACAGCCGGTAATAGAAATAGGAGACATGTACTCTACATATAAACGAAGATAAAGGGAATATCCTATCGGATTGTGGAAGCTAATGCATCCTTCAACATTCCTCAATTTAAATTTAAATTTCTTAATTATATTACTTGAAATGAAACATCATGATGCTCTTATATCAAATAGTACTTTAACAGGAACGTTTTTAGCTATAAGTGTACCTTCCAAGATATCTGGTCTTCCTCCACCAGTAGAAGTTACTGGAGCATCCGCCATATTATCTACGTGAGCCACATCGGACTTTTTTAGCAATGGGCAGTACTTGATAACAAGCCCTGTCTTATGGCAACTATAACACTCCTAGTGTCTCGAGGCTTCTAGCTAGATCTGGATTCATTTCATCTTGGCTTCTTAGGAGCATTACATTGGTTGGGCTAATGCCCATACTGTTCACAGTTGTAGCATTTAATATTTGCTCGCTTATCTTCTTGGGGCTTAGCTACTGCGGTCATGCTTTCCTTGGGCTTCTTGTTGAGAAAGTTCCTTTTGTTGCTAGCTTGACTTCTCTCCCGATCTTCTTGAGAATTCCTCTTATCGATATTCTCATATCTGCAATCCATCTCAACAACCTTAGCAAATGGAAGCTCGACATCTACCGCCACTCGACTGCGGTATTTTCTCTGAAGACCCTCAATGAACCTCTTGTTCTTATCGATTGGCTCTTGGACTAATTCGGGTACGAAGCAGGAGAGTTCATTGAATTTGTTGATATACTCATGAATGGTTCTGTCGCCTTGCTGGAGTTTAGAGAATTCATCATACAAGCGCTCAACTTCTTGTTGCGGGACAAATCTTTCCTCAAAAACATCCTTAAACCTTGTCCACATCATATCGACTCTTGGATTACTTACTATCATTGCTTCCCACCAGATTAGGCCTAGTCTTTAAGTAACTAGGATGTTAAAAATCTCTTTATGTTATCAGCCAATCCTAGGCCTTCGATGATCCGTTCGCAAGACCTCATCCAAGCTTGAGCTTCAATTACAGATCCAATGCTTATGAAGGGTACTCCGCCCAAGTTCTTATACTTCTTGAAGATAGCATCAAGATCAAATGGTTACTGCGGTGGTGGTTGTGGAAATGCTGCCTCGTTGCTAGCTTTAGATTCTACTTCCTTGAGGTTGGGCTGATTATTAACGGCGGGAATGTTACCCCTTCCTCGACCTCTTCCTCTTCTGCCTATGCCTCATGCACTCATTTTCTTTTACTTCTGTGAATTGCAAGAAAAGAGTCAGGCCAATAAAAAGGATATCTTAAGGAATGGTAAGAGCATAAAGACATATGCATAAATAAAGATGTAATGATCAATTTATATATTATTCTGATGTACTTATTCTAGGATATTACTAGTCCTCTCTCTCTAATGAGTTACTCATCCTAGAATGCTACTGGTTCTATCTATGACGAATCATTGAACACGTTATATGCTAGAACAAAGGTAAACCAAAGCTTTGATACTACCCTGACACAACCTAAACCCCCGATCCACGGTGGCAAAGTCTGTTTTTGGAATATAACACATTAATTACATCAGAAGATCATAGAATATAGCATAATACATAAAATCAGAGAATAACATACATTGTCATATCAGCTGAATCATAAGCATCATCATCAAACCTACACAGATACAAGATCCTACTTAGTACAAAACATAGTTTCACCAAATAGGTAATAAGTCTACAGCGGAATCAAATATGAACATACATAAGATAGTGTTTCAAAGTTCAAAAGAAATGGTAAAAAGACCAGTCTTCATCTTCAGCCAAAATAGCAGCCCATGCTATGGTGCATATCCAAAAGAAAGCCAATCATCCGGCTACCCGAGTAAAAATATGGGCACCTGAGTTTGTAAGGGAAAAACAAACTACGAGTCAGTCATGGGACTAGTATGAGAAATCATACAGTTACTTGACTTATTTAAAAGTGAAGCATATCACGGGACCATGCGGGTAGCGCAGAACGAGTTTGTTCCACTAGATTGCCAGTGCATAGAATAAAGTAAATAAAATAAACAGCACAATGCTTTTCAGAAAAATGAAGCCGCTATAAGACCCAGGTCCCATCACACAATGAAAGCAAGTCGGAGGATAGAGTTTTACGTTATAATGGACAAATAAGCTTGATACGTGGAAAACAAAAATCATTTGATATTATTATTAGCGTCTAGATGTTTTAAAACAATTTCGAAATAAATGTATCAATTCTAGGCGGCATAAGTACCATATATTATATCGCCATATAGGTTTAAAAATAAAACCGTAATATCTCATATTGGAAATTGGATTCCATCTGTGAATCGAGGCAAGAGATCTTCCTCATCTGATTCATGTCATCTCTAGCGGGATGCCCAGGACCAACGCACGTGACCCTCGGATCTTGCAGGGTCGGTCGATACTTACTTTTGTGGATTGGTTATTCCTAAATAATATGTTTCCCTGTCCTATCGAACCTATCACTTGGTCAGTTTGTCGACCAATCATATCTGAATCGCCAGCAATCTATCATCCACATAAGTAAAAAATGCCTAGGCTCCATACCATGAAATTACTCATAGCTAGAAAGAAACGCATGCACTCCCTATAGTCCCTAATCTTGTTTTTGACTCATACTATGGTGTGAGGCTCGCGAATCAACGCTATACACAAAGCTATGCTAATTAAAGTTATGCTTTGATCATCATCCAAAAAGCTCCGCTTTTCAACAAAAGCTTTAATCTATGCATTTCAGCATGTCACGTAGTCATTCCAGTCCATACAATTGATAACTACAAATACATAACCTATAAGCTCATACATCTCAGAGAAGAGTGTTAAACTAAGAGAATAAATTATCCGCCACCAATAGATACATATTTAGCGAAAATCGATTAATATAGTCCAGAATACCGCGTCAACACACAATCCATTTACAAGTTTGTTCAGGGTTTGAACGGAACTGGAGGCACCTTATTCCTTATCCCGTATGTCCAATACAAGAGAGCGGTCCTCGCATATCCAGATAATCAATAAGTACATCCGGATAACTACCATTATAACCTCTTCAAGGGAGCTACCCATATCCAAGGCATCAGTAGTAATCCATTCGATGTGAAGATTGTCGGTCATGCATCGTCTTCATTATCTTTGTCGTTTAATTATTTGAAATGAGATTTAACTCGGTCTTTTCAGATAATTCTAGTATACATGATTCAAATCAAATCCTTTTCTTTGGTTAAGTTATTGACCTTCACAATTTATTTCATTACCTTAAATTAAAAGGTTTAATCGAGAATTTAATTTGGCCATCGAATTAAGTTCTCTAGTCCTAACATCTTCAATATTTATTTCAAAAGTTTTCAGGCCAAATCGTACTTAACCATTTTTATTTTATAAACCAAGTAAAATTGGTTTACACACATTATAAATTGCATAAAATAAGTTAAAACGATGTTCCGCTATTTATATATATATATACATATACATACATACATATATATATATAGCTGATTTCAGTCGAAAGATGATTCAGGTCATTCGACTACACAGGCGCTGTTTTTATTCTGATTTAAATTAAATGTTTCTAAAAATGTAACCACTGGATCTTAACATATTTATTATCTTCGAAAAGATCTTTTCGAAACGAATCCAACGGTTCTAATTTCAGGAAAATCCAATGGTCGGATCTCCGGATGTACTCGTTTAAAATTACGAGTCGAAAACGCGAACTACCGCTACGCGATTCGTTTAATTTGATTTATATTTAAAGTATATAAATGTAATTCGTTATACGGCTTACAAACTATTTAATTGATTAAATATTTGGCTAATGCCTTTAATTTTCGGAAAAATTCACCATAACCTCCTTTGTACGGAGTGCTCGAAAAAACCGTAACTCGCCTCTACCGGCTGCTATAAATCAAAGTATATTTGTACAACAATTGTCTATTGGGAGATGTGCGAAAGTAAATCATCCCAACACCCGTGTGGGAATTAAAAATCTTATGAACACCCATTATGCAATATATATATATCCTGCAGATTCCGCTAAATGTTTTATTTAGTCCGTATCAAGTCCAGTCTTCATCAGATAACCATGATGCCATTTACCCGATCTCCGGTCATTTGTTCTCGTCATGTAGCATCCATAATTACATGCTATACGGTTCACAACATATAGGCATCAAGCAGCTACATGCTTATATGGGTATGCTATGCTATGCAGTGTAGTCCAATACCAGTTTACTATCCTACGGTGTATGTTCAATTCATCCAAGAGACCGTCACACGCATCCAAATCACACACAACAGTAATAAATAAACAAAAAAATAAATAAATCACCCAATGCCATTTAAGGCGCAACATATTAAAATAATCTGAGTGTGCAATCCAAGTGTAGAACTCAAGTAAACATCGCATATAACTGATCAAAATGGTATTTTTATCTAATTAATTAATCTTTTACATAGAAATAAACTGATGATATCGGTGATAAACATAATTAAATAACTCTATTCAACCTTTAGCGGTCAAATTAAATTCACCATATTACTACACAAATTCTAGTTTAGCGCAAACACAGATAATCACCTATATATGGATAAAAAATGATATTTTTATATTACCATTCATTTACTAACATCATAATAAATTATTATTATTATTATTTGTATCACTTTGTAGTCAATTTTATATTTTAACTTCCATCAATTAATGCTTTAACCGTTAATCTTATTTTACTAATTCAAGTTACAATTCCATTATATTGATACAGTTTAATTTATGTATATCACATATCCAATTTACATCGCATACACTAACTAAAAATGATATTTTTGACTGATTAAAAATCATTTCATCACTTAATAAATTTTATTCATCAACTAACACTAACTGATTAACTTAACAATTAACCTTTAAACAATTTATTTTCTAGTCTACCCTTTTTTTAAATGTGAGTTTAGGTTTCTCACCGACAATTCCACCCCATCAAATCTTTAAAAACAGAGGAATGTGATTTTGTCGAGCTCCTATGCAGATACACGGAGATTAACGGCACTCAAACTTCACTTCGACGCTTACCAATACTCATATATGGTAGACTTAGAAGTATTAAGCTTAATGGAGGAGAAATTGGGCACGAATGGGGCACCCAAAACCTAGAGCCCGCTGTTCAGAATTGTAATGGCGAATGGAGAGGGTTTTGGAGGTGGTGGAGGTGATATTCGGTGGAGGTGGTAGGGAGATGTACAAAGCTTCGGGAGGTGAAAATGGAGTTTTGGAGCTCGGGTAAGGAATGGGGTGGTACGCCATGGCTAGGGGCGCCGGCTGTTGGTGGGGCCAGCAGAGGTGGGTAACGGCGGTTCAAGGGGAGGGTGAGGCAATGGCAGCGATGAGGATGAGGGAGGAGGCCATTAGAGTGAGGTAGGAGGAAGGAAGAAAGAAAATGGGCTTAAGTGCAAAATTTCCATCTCACTCTCTCTCGGATTGCCTGATCGCAACCTAATTCTGTTTGCTACGAAATTTTAGATCATGATAGTATGCGAAATTGCAAATCCAACGAATCCTGTTTCGTCGAGTTCCGAGTTCGTTTGACCATCCATTTTATTTTTCGATCGAGTTTGAATTCGATTTTTATATGTATTTGGGTGTATGTTAAATTCGCTCATGCGTACACGCCAACTCCAAAAATTCTAAAACTTTGGATTCTACCATTATTTGATGGTTTGCATTCAAAAAAAAAGTCTCATCGAATCATGAGTTCATCTGAACAATGTTCCTTTGTAAACTAATCGTTAGTTTTACCAGAAACAATTTTATCGCGCCCGACGACATACTAGTTCCGTCTAGCGTAGAATTTAAACCCAATAATGATTTGTTATTACGAATCCAGAAAAATTTATCTAATCGAATTTTGAGGTTGCTAGGAAAATATCACTTTTTAAGGGCTATGCGATGACTTGAAAATCGAATTTTTAAATTCTGACGCATTTTCTTATTAGATTATATAAAAAATAAATTTTAAATTGGTTGTGTAATTCCGATTTGTTACAGGTTCTCATTTTTAAGCGTTTTCCCGTAATCTTTTGGAATTATTAATAAAGGTTTATTTGGAGTAATTAATTTGTTATTTTTTTCTTCTTCCCTCTTTTAAAATTTAATTAGAAAACCTAACAATTGATATCATATCCTTCTACACAAATTTTTTGAAGATGGTTTGAATATGGATAAAATAATTGTTGAAAAGTTTAATAGGATAAATTGGGGACTATGGAAGGCAAAGATGGAAGATTTTCTTTATCTTAATGATCTTAATCAACCATTAGACAGCAATGACGAAAAACCTAGCAATAAATCTGAAGCAAATTGGAAGACTTTGGATAAGAAGGCTGCTGCATCTATTAGATGTTTTTTGGATAATCTAGTGTTTCATATTGTTGCTAATGAAACATCTGCTTATGCAATATGGAAGAAATTGAAAGGAATTTATGCAAAGAACTTCACAACAAACAAGGCTTTTCTTATGAGAAAATTGGTGAATCTGAAGCTTGAGAAAGGTGAATCAATTGGTGAGCACCTTAATGATTTTCAGGAAATTATGAATCAACTGGATGCCGTGAATTTCAAGGTGAATGATGAAACAAAAGCTTTAATGATGATGAGTTCATTACCGGAGACTTAGGAAACACTTGTGGTTGCATTAAAAAACTCAAATTCGGATGGCGTTGTTTCCATGGGGTCAGTGGTTAGTAGCTTATTTAATGAGGAGATGAGGTGGATGAGCCTTATGGAAGGAAAAGATAAGGAGACAACATAAATTGGAACTCCAATTGAAAATGCTTATATTGCAAGAGGGGTTAATCATCGAAATATGGAAAGACAATCGAATAAACCAAACATGAAAAATGAATACATTTGTTTTTATCGTGACAAACCTGGTCATCAGCTAAGATTTTTTCATAAGCTTTAAAGGGCTACGGAAAATATGAAAGCATTGGAAGAAGAGTCGAATGAGCAAAATAATAACGATAATGAGGTAAATTTTGGTGAGAAACTTGAGGGCAATGTTTTATGTGTTAATGAAGGCGAGAGCAAAGTTTAGGTACTTGATTCGGGCGCTTGTTTCCACGTATACTATTAAAGGGAAGCATATATTGATTATGAAGAACAAACTGGTAAAGTGGAATCTGCCGATGGTCGAGATTTGCATATTAAAGGCATAGATTCGGTTAGGTTAAAGATGACTGATGGAAAGGTGGTGAAGCTAACAGGAGCTAGGTACATCCTAGAAATTAAGAAGAACCTTGCTTCAATAGGACAGTTGGTACAAAAAGGCTGCAATTTTTCGAGTAGAGGTGGAGTCACAAGGGTTTGGAAGGTAATAAGGAGTTTCTACGCACAATACGTTGAGATAATAACATATATATATTGCTTGGAAAAATGGTGGAGAAAGTTATGAGTTCTCAAATTGAATTTGGAGAGGCAAGTTCATCTGAATCAAGGTAGAGCCAACAACGTAAAGCCACAAAGCCTACATGGAGGCCATTGTGGTATAACAAGAATTCTAATTTATAGATGATATGAATATTTAAGTAGGAGCATACATAATTATGTGGTTTGGAAGTCAGTTATATTTGGAATGAAAACATTTTTTTGGTAACATTGGGGATTATTTGGAGGTTGAGGTTCTAAAAGGATATTGGATACCATTTATGGAATATCGTATCAATGTGGAGATTGTTGAAATTCGATGATATAATATTCCATATATATTAATAGATTGTGGAGATAATTAAATTAAGATAGGATTATGTCACAAACACATTGTCTTATTTATGTATTTTACATATTTGATAGAGTAGTTTATTGCCTCTTTTATTGCATAAAGAAAGCAACAAATTATCTACATGGAAAAGATTTGTTTTAAAGGGTGAGGGTAATCAAACGGTTATTAATGCAGATACGTTCTCAATACTCATATAAACAGGCATGTATATGGTTCATTGTATGAGTAAGTGAAGAATGTTGTTTTTCTTGGTTTGAAGATTGAGATTGGTTCTCAATTTTTAGCGTTTTCTTGTAATCTTTTGAAAATATTAATAAATGTTTGTTTAGAGAAATTCGTTTGTTATTGTTTTCTTCTTCCTTCTTTTAAAATCTAATTACGTAGTGATACTACGGAAAACCTAATAATCTAGGTAGAGAGGGAAGAGACGAGGAAAGGGGTGAATCGATTAGAAATGGGAGGAAATGAAAGGGGCAGAGGAGGAGCTGAAAGTAAGGAAAGGAAAGAAACGATATATTTCCTACTCGCCATTAACGGGTGCTTTCGCATATTGATTTGATTGAAAGTAATGTGCGTGGGATGAGGAGACTTGATAGCCTATATTGCTCATAACAAATAGGTTATGTTTAATCATATAGAAACAAGTTGAATTTTCATCTAAGTATGATTTTAATAATGAAAGTGAATATATGATCAAATTTGGATGGTATATGTTACTGGTTCAATTGTAAATAGATCATGCTTATGGTATATTTGATTTTTAGTTTTGTGTTATTTCCATGAGAGTTTACAATTGGTTTAAATCGTGTACTATAGTATGTTCGTTTAAGTTTTGACTTAATAAAACTATTAGGTCATATTTACAATAGATATATCCACTAATTTCGCAAATGATTAAAATAAGAGATCATAAGTTCATTTTATGTTTATTTATACTATCATGAAAAGAGACTCCTCTAATAGCCTTTTAATCTTTTTGTTTTAATTACAATTTTTTAGTTAATGACATTTTCAAACTCTTTGGCTTATTTAGATTTCGTAACTTAATATTATCATTTTTCATGCAGATCGATCCATACTCTTATGCGTACTACGATCGTATGTCGTACGCTTGCGTTTTTTAACCAATTTGATCAATGATTTTATAGTCGATAAAAATACCATTTTCGGATCAGTTGTGCTTTCTGATACAAAATCACATTTGGAAAAAATAATAATTAAATAATAAAAGTGGAAAAAAAGAAAATTTGAAATTTCTCCTAATTAATAAGCATATCTAGTTTTGTCTATTTGTCCCTCAGATTGGATAATGAATTCATTTTTTTTGTCATCTAAATGTTAGTTTGAACATGAAGTAACTAATTATTATAAATGTAGCTGTAAATATAGAATGAAGAGCTGCAGAGAAAGGTTATTTTTTTGGGTTTGGAGAACGAGAATTCTTCTCAATTGCGAGGCTTTTTCTATAAATCTTTTGGTAAATAAATAAATGTTTTTGGTTGGAGGAATTTATTTGTTTTTTTTTCAATTGTTATTTATGTTAAAATCTAATTGTGTTGGGATGCTAAGTTAAAAGCTTAGGGCATAGGAACATAAACAACTAAAAATTGCTCATATTCCAACTTGAGAGCTTTTCTTTGTCAATTTTTTACATTTAATTGTTAAATTTGGATCAACTGTGATACACAGAGTGAAAATCACGACATTCTTTAGTGTGCACCACATGATACACTTCAGCGAAAATACGAAGTACGCAGTCCTTCGGGGAGCAAATCATTGATCCCATATTCATCTATCTCGATGTGCCAAGTAAATCAAAATACAGAAAAGTATTTTCTCTCTTGTACTGAAGGACCCAAAGGAAAAAAAAAAATTTGTAGTTGACAAAGCACATCGAGATAGGGGAATTTGGACAGGATATGCAAAGTGAATAGTTTTCTATAAGACATTTTTCCTTTTTTTTTAAATTAGTATAACCCAAATGTTGAAGTGGAACACTTTGCTTTGTTAATTGTTACACTGTGATAGGAACCGCTTTCACCCGTTGTTTCATATGCAAAACCTTGCCTTTACTTTTTCGCTCTCTTTCTTTTTCCACCCCCAAAATTGAAATTCGCTGTAACCGAAATTATAAAATCTTCGCCTCCAACGTCGTTTTCTGCTCTCTTCTCCGTCCTTATGGCCATTGCACGTTGATGTGATTAGGCCACCATTCGCTACTTTAACTGCTGCACTCAGAAAAGGTACGAACTTTGGTCGATTTCCTCTCTGATTCACCAATTTTATATCGCTGCCCTATTTCTTTGTCTGTCGCTATACATTCTTTTTTTATTTACTTCGTGCCTATTTCGCAAATGTTGTCACTGAGTTTGTCATCCTTATGTTAACGGCCGTCGAACAGTCTTTTTTTTTTTTTTTTTGAAAATTCCATTCGTTGGTGAGCGACCGAACGGAGTGCGGTGGCCAAAAGTGAAAATCGGGATCCAAATAGTAACATCCTTTATTTTAAACTTAATGTATTCTTAGCCGTTATTTTGTCGTAACGAATTACCACTGCTGTCATTATATTCCATTGTTTTTATTGTGTTATGTTCCTAGATCAATCCAACATGAAGAGCAATTTGTACTCCACTTTGGTTATAGTCAAATTTTGATACGACTTTCATTCAGAAACAAGTATTCTTTTGAATGGTGCCCCCTGGTACTTTCACATGATTCAACTATGATCACTAAAATTAATATCTGAAAAGGAGAACCATTCAAGTTGGTAGCATTTTCCCCCGATTGGTAGTGCAGGAAATTCATGCATGCAGAGTTTGCAGATATGAATAATTAGTTTTAGGTTTCCATCTGCAATGCTTTCCCATGCTATATACTAAAAACTATTATATATGTGATGAAGAATTTATGATTCCTTCAAATAAACAAAATGCATTTGTTTATCAAGACAAAGTTTCAAAGAGGAATAATTTTAGTTATAGCGATTTTTTTTACCATAGATATATAAAACATGACCTACCTGTAGGGTACGTTCGTACTAAACAATAACAGTTCATTATAACGGAGTATTTAAGTGAGAAATTTGAACAAGGTTGTATGGTAAATAGGGTATGCGTTTGCAACGTCAAACGAGGTAATTTAATTTATAAGTTTAAACAGGTTATTTTAGTTTATGGGTTAAATGGAACATTTTAGGGGATATTAAAAAGGTATCCGTTGGCGTCCGACGTGTCGTGTTAACGTCAACGGATGCCTTTTGATCCGTTGGTTCAACGGAGCAAATACTCTGTTTTGTGTTTGAAAACGCATCAACCAATGCTCTAATATGCTGACACATGTCATTTTATATGGTCCTTGGCCACGTTGTTGGCGATCGCGTTCGATTTTCAATATTCAAGCAACAAATAACTGGACGTGCGTTACACAAACTAATTAATTCTTATCTGCAGCTCCCAGATCATGTTCCGGTTCGTCTTGTATGATCCACAAATCTAAGGATAACTAATGGACGAAATCCTTTTGGTATTCAAACTACACTATCTTTAATCGATTCCAGGTAAACATATAATTTTTCTGGAGGCGAGACTGTGATCGCTCGACGGAGGTGGAAGTGGCAATCAGTTGGATATCTGGAGGTGCCACTATTTTCTTGATTTGCGGCATAGCCTTCTCGTTTCATAATGTAAATCTAAACTCTTCCTTTCCTAGGTAGTTATTTTCCGCTTTTTCTTCAATTCATTTGATTTAACGAGTCTTTTGAATTTAGAAAATGTTGTTATGCATCTGTGCATTGGTTGCTTCGACTATGAGTGTACAGTTTGTTCATGTTTTCCTCAATGGTTTTTGGATTTGATTCCTTTGAGATATTGAAGAAAATATTGGTATTAATTATTCCATGTACATCCTGCCATTGTTTCCGCTGATTATTTGATGCTGAAGACGTAAATATTTTAACGCATTTCGATTTTACCACTAACTATGAACGAACTAAGTATTGTTCTTGTATTTCCTGTCTATATTCATAGGAGAAAGTTGAAGGAACCGTTTAAACCAATATATTCTTTCTAAAATGGGAATTATGTGATAATTTAGTTTCTATTCTTAATATTACTGTTCAAGTTCTTATCATTTGCATATTTAGTTTCAGTTTATCTAACATCAACACATTTTAATCACAATCATATATAAACATTTCCTTCTATTTAATTTACTTCTATAAAGCTCATTTATTTAAGTTGTACTGCTATTAGGTGCTGTAACTAATGAGCTATTTACAAAACATATCCTCACTATGTTCATGGAGAAACCTTCTTAATTTGATTTAACACACTTCCTCTTCATTTATTGGACTAATATACATTTATACAGCCTTTTATATCCATAAATATTAATATTTTTATGTAAACAATTATGGATTTTTTTTTTTGGATGAGATGTATCTTTATCAAAGCACATGAGGTCCATGTGTTAACATGAAGGGTACAACTTAAAAAAAAGATTGAAAAAAGGAAAAGAAAAAGTGCAAAACATTCATGATAAGTTAGAAAATAAAAGATAGTTTTACTTTCTTTATCCATTACAGTTTACTATATCGCATTAAAGAGACAAAAGGATGAAACTACTTCCTTATAAACTGTTATAGAATAAATATTTGAATGAGAGATGTCTACATAGAGACCATTAACTCCATGATTTAATAACACTAAAACTGAAAAAAAAATCTTCAAATGTTGATAAAAATCCACAATACTGTAGAAAATCAAAGATGGTTTTGTTTTGTTTATCCGGTTCAATTTATTTTTTGCGCACTGAGCATGAAAGGATCACTATTTCATTATGAACAAGGATTTAAAAATCTGAAAATTATGTTTTAGTACATCTATGCGGTCGTGTATTTCTTTGCAGGCCACCGATTCAAAACATTAAGTTTCCAGGACATAATTTCCGATTTTTTGCTAATCAACTACTCAACTCAAATTTCATATTCCCAAACTAACCCTCTTCTACTTCTGTTCTTTTTTTTCCACGAAATTTACAATCCTTCTCCGCCTTCTCGCTCCAAGCCGTGTATCCAGAAATTAGGGTTCTTAGTACTGCCGTTCTCCGCTTTTGCTTCGATCAAATAAATAAAAAAGTTCTGCCGATAATCTAATTCAAGAACTGCCTTGGCTTTGTTCAGGTATTTTTTCCTTATTTTGATTTTTTAAATGCATTTTAAATGTTCAGGTTATTGATTCCTCTTTAAACCTAAATCTGATCAAATTGAGGTCTCTATCTTTTATTGTGATACTCTCTGATACGAAGAGTAAAATCAATTTGGACGAGAAATCGTTTCAGTCCTTACTGTTTCTTTTGCCAATTCGATTGTTGCTTGTCAGCATCTAATATTTCGTTTTTCTGAAAATTCCCCAATGCTTTTTATTTATTATTTATTTTCCCCTGTGATTAAACCTTCTAACTCTGAATAGTTGAATACTGAAAATTCCCCAATGCTTGTTTTTTTTTCTCAATGTTTAATAGTTGTTGTAGTTTTTCATAAAATTTCTATGCCTGAATATTAGAAAACCGTATTAATGTCATTAATCAGTTGAGTACACTACTAGAAAAAGGGTTTATTTCCGACGTCAATTAGCGACCATATAGTGATGCGGGGATGCTGCGGCCTCTCTAAAATTTTGGTCATTGCTAATCTATCATTAAGGCTGCACTATGCTGCTAATTGTAGATGCCTTGATGACCAAAATTTCCCTGTTTGTTGCTGATACTTAGGCAATTAACGATGCTTTAAACATGAGTAGTCAGCAGAGAGCAATATGCGTTCTCACGCGATTGTTACTTTGCCCCATTCAGATTGAAATAACTAACGCTCATATTTAGTCATCTGTGTCCATTTGGTTAAGCTGCCAATAACTAACACGATGGTTACTTTGCCCCATTCAGGTTGTTCTAGTGTTTGATTATACTGCCCTAGGCGATCTTAGTAATATTTTTCTGATGGATAATCTAGGTGAACAAAGGTATGGTGTTTGCTGAATTATTTTATAGTTTGTTTTTTATTTTATTATATTTAATGCTATTTTGTTTTTCTTTACAGGAACAAAGAATCTGTTATGGTTATTTTTGATTTTAACAACCATACTTTTAGTTTAAGAGTTAGTTTGGATTCTATAGTTTCATTTATTAGAGATAAGATTTGTGAAGTGTGGAAAAATCTTACTCCTTTATCTTTTGATATTTGTTACATTAAAGATTCTAAGACTACATTTATCGAAACGAATAGTGATTTGCAAGCTATTTTGTCTTTAACTTTCTATAGAAAAGAAGATTATTTGGTTTTATTTGTGAAGCGGAAGAAAATTGGTCGTATAAATTTTGTTGGAAATAATAGCATATCTTGTTATGATAGTAGATCTATTGGAAATGATGAAAGCACGGTTGATAGTGTTGACTTTTTAGGGAAAAAAGGAAATTTGAATGAATTATTGAAAAAGGGTTCTAGTTTGAAATTTTTTGATGGAGTTGGACAAAAATTTGATTCTGCAATTGATTTTCGAAGAACTGTGGTTGGATATTGTGTGAGAAATGGATTTAAACCAAAATTTGTAAAGAATAGTAAAGAGCGTATTACAGTTGGATGTCATGTTGACAATTGTTCTTTTAGAATCCATGCATCTTGTAAAATGAAGCAATTGGATCACTTTTTAGTACGAAAATTTGAGCCCAATCATACATGTGGTGGTGGTTTTAGATCTATAAGTAGTCCATTAATTAATAGTGATCTTGTGAAGACACTAGTTCTAGACCAAGTACGAGATGAGCCATGTAGAAAAACGAAAGATATCAGAGCTAGTTTTAAAAGGGATTATGATATTGATTTAAGTCACTATTATGCTTATACCGGTAAAAAAATGGCTTTAAAGGAAATATTTGGTAATGAAGAACAATCATATAATGATTTGGTTTGGTATTTGAAGGCTGTTGATAGAACTAATCCGGGTAGTTATTCTTCTATTAATGTTGATGAGTATACCAATCAATTTCAGCGAGTTTATTTATCATTTGAAGCTTGCATTTATGAATTTAGCCATTGTCGTCCTATGATATTTCTTGATGCCACCTTTTTACGAGGTAGAAATGGTTGCTTGATGGCTGCTACAGCAAAAAATGGGAATCAAGGTATGATTTTTTATATTTAATATTCAATTGTAGGATGATATCTTTTAATTAATATTTAGAACTATTTACTTAATATGATGGCAAATTTATTAAAAAAATCATTTTTTTTGTGATATGTGTACGTCATATGTACCTTTCTACTTACAAACCTTCCAAATTTGAAAATATGAACCAAACGCGCTCTTAAGTTTTAGTTGTTGCTTTCTTTACTACTTCAGGTTGCTCTTTTCTCATTCTTTTCACTTATTTACCTATTGTTAGGGATTTGGTTCGCTTCATGTTGCAATTTTTACCACTATTGTTGTCAAAATCTTAAAATTTGCCTTGACTTAGTTTTATTTATAAAATTACAAATTTTATGATCTGTTGCTTATTTATTTTAAATCAAAGGGTTTCTATCAGTATGGTCTTTAGCTGGCTATAGAGTGGATAATATAAATGGAGGAGAGTAGAATTATCCTCCATCAAGGAATGTGATTTTATATTAAGAAAGGATTTTGTAAGAAATATATTTAATTTTTCATTACTTAGTTATTAATAACGGCAGGATCATATGGACTGTTATATATATATATATATATATATTTGTATATGTATATGTATGTATAATGGTCTGTATAATACAGCATTTGAGAAGAAATGAATCCACATGCATCATGCACAGCCGTGCAAATTGTCCACATCGGTCCACAAAACAAGATGCATGTTCACCATGCATATGCCCAATTCCAATTAGGCACAACACACATGAATGAGTGATAGCTCTGTAGGGAGGGACAGAGGGACATGATATCGATCGAACAAACTTCACTTAGATAATTTGAACTGTTAGGAAGTAGGAACTATTATGAAATGCTATGAACTATTATGAACTGTTTAATTTATTTAATATGAACTATTATGAACTGTTTAATTTACTTTGTATTTTTTTTCCTTTCATGTTTTTATCTTACGTTTAATATTTATTAAACAGAATAATTTCCAATTTAAGTTTTGTTGGTACATTTGAAATTTAAATAATATCAGGTTGTCAAGTGAAATTATACTTTTTAAGTGTGATTTTCTGAAATTTGATAGTGAATGACAGAGATATATTGTTTGTTTCCAAATAATAATTATTTGTTTTGTATTTTTAGGTTTTTTCCCATTATCTATGGCTATTGTCTCCAAAGAAAATGAAGAAAACTGGTCTTGGTTTTTGGGTCATTTGAAAAGTACTATTGGTGTTGAGCGACAATTGGTTTTCATATCCGATAGACATTGGGGTTTGTTGCTTAGCATTCCTAAAAATTTTCCAAATTCTTGTCATTCATATTGCTTACACCATATGCAGAATAATATAGCTTCAATTATTAAAAGCGTAAAAGGACCTTGGATAGCTCATTTATTAGAACGTTGTGCTAGAGCTTCTAACAAGTATGATTTCGATAGGGCTATGGCTAATCTTAGACAAAGTGGAGGTCAAAAAGCAATTGATTTTTTGAATGATAAACCTCTTGATCATTGGGCAGACCTTTTTTTCCCGGGTAATCGTTATGGTGAAAATAAATCAAATGTTGCAGAGAGTTTTAATTCTTGGATTTTAGATGAAGGACACCTTCCCATTACTGCATGTATTGATGGAATTAGAACTAAACTTATGGTTCAAATGTCAAATAGAAGAGAAGAAGCATCAAAATGGGATAGTATTCTTTGTCCTAAAATGGAAGCTAGGCTATTGGCGCTAAAAGAAGAAGGATTTGGGTGGAATGTTTCTAAGTCTTCAGCTCAGATTTTCGAAGTACATTCTCCGATTTCTCATAAATTTGATCTAGAAAATAGATTATGCACGTGTAATCAATGGAAAGTAACCGTTTTTCTTTGTTCTCATGCTTTGAAGTGTCTAGTAGTCAGCAAACTTTCAGTTTATGACTATGTCGACTGTTATTTTACTGCTGCCGCTTATCGTGCTAGTTATTCACATGTTATTCAGCCAATTCCTACTGTTGATAAGCAACTTATTGTAGCTGAAGGGTCTTCAATTATTCATTCTCCGAAACCAATTAAAGCAGCTGGTAGGCCTAGAGTTAATAGATTAGGAGGTCCTGATGTATTCCATGGAAAACAGAATAAATGTGGAAAATGCAAGGAATTAGGGCACAATCGAAGAGGTTGTCCAATGAATGTTTGATTAGTGTTATGTTTTCTTTTTAATTTTCTTATTTAGATATTTGATATGAAATGTTGTTTTCTTGTTTAGAATTGTATGGTGGTTTTAAATATGTTATCATGTCTTATTATCAATTTATTTTAATGCTGATGCTAATTATAGTTACAAATGTTTGAAAAAATCATATACTTTTTTTTCTAAGTATTCAAGCTATTGTATAATTTTTTTTCCCTTTGTTTTCAATATGGGATGTTTTTTTGACAAATTATTTGTATGAATTTTTTTACAAAAAAAATAGTGTAATCAAACTGAAACAGTATTTTATAAAATTATGATTGTGCTATATGTTGAAGTTGAAGTATGAGGTGGTTTATTGTTAAATATTCCTGCATTGTGTATGACCAAATAGTGTTGAAGGTATGTTTTAATATTATCATTATATGATTATTAATATCAACTTATTATAATTGCTTTTATAAATAATTTTTAATTGTGCATGGAAGCATTGGTTTGGATTCACGCACTATGTTTGCCGCCGGGATCTGCATAATAAAAAATTTACTCAAGGATTGCATCCGTAGTGGAGCAAGATCGAAAAGGAGCACCTTTTGCGATTCTTACGCAGGGATACTGCCCAGTGCCCTTGAAGCCTGCTGGAAGCCCGTCATGGATACACCTGGCTGTGCGTTATCAATCTATATGTCTTCGGTTGATGACAATGTAACTGGACTCGATCGTAAGTGCTGTGGGGCACTGCTTCGCCTGAACCATGATTGCTTTAAAAGGATGTTTGCGCCTCCTGGCCTCTTCGTTGCGCCTCTTAGCCCATATAGTCGTGAATTTGGTGAGAAGGCAGTTGGATATTGTGCTTCTAAAAGGAACAAAGGTATGGTTTCTTTTCTCTTTCTTTGATGATGTACTTGTATACCTGTATTGTATTCACTATTTAGTAGATTGTGATCCTTTTTTTTTTCTTCCCCTTTTTATGGTTATGTATGGAATATAGCAAACGCTCCAGGTTTACATAGTGGGGAGGCTTAGCCATGACTGACTGCATGCTTCTGTTTCTAAAACTCCTTTTGCTTTCTTGATGTGTCGTGTTGAATAAGCTGTATAATGCGATATTACTTATATGGAATAACGGTATCTTGGCAAGCCTTAAACATAGTTTATATGTTGAGATATTTTATTCAACGGTTATTTTTGAAAATATATACCTCCATGGTTGTTCATCTTAGGTGTTGTTCTGTGGATATGATAAAATAAATTAGAACTGAAAAATTCTTTGTCAATTAAAAATTACTCAATAATAATGATATTATGGATATGCTTCACACAGTCATTGGGACAATTATTAGCTGGCCTTCTATTTTGCTGAGCTTAGTTGGTAACTGTGAATTTTAATCATATGACATAGGCGATGAGATGGTTGATGGATCCAAGAATGATTTCAAAAGTGATGATGGTGTTTGGATTCTAAAATGCACGTAGATGTGTAATAAAACTAATTTATATTCAGATAGTTGCTTCTTTTGTGATTTCAGCAAAACAGGAGTTCCTCATTGAATCAAAACTTTGAAAGACTTGATCACACAAGATCCGCTCACCTGACATTAAAGTCCAGATTAAAATAGAGGACCCTGAAAGCCATGCTTGGATCTTTATATCAAGAATCTCCCAATCAAGCTTCTTCATTTGAGACATGGTCAGAGTTCCAAATCCAATCTTATACATACCTTCGTCTACTATTGATTTTCTTATCATTATGTAAATTTTCAAGCACTCTTTTCCGTAACCGGCTGATATCATAGTTTGATCTATAGTTCTTAGATCTGCCATTGCAATTGAAGAAGCCCGTTGAACATCAGTAATGGTGTCGCAGACTGTTCAGTTTTCATCTTCAGAATCAAGATCCGATAGGCTTGCTATGATTGATCTAGCTGATCGATGTGAAGTAGAGTCTGGGTCCAATTTGTCGTAATTAGCTGAAATAACCTGGTAGAACTCTTTCTCCAATCTTTTCATTGCTGTTTCAATTAAACTATGTGCATGTAACAAATAGACAGACTTTGATTTGATGCTTTCAGTGTAGATTATGAACCGCCAGGCAAAATTTGTCGGCCTCTTCTCTGGTATCATAGAACAGTGTGTTTATTTTAGACTGAGGGGAAGAGTGGTTCGATTCAGTAATCAACATTATGCAATGTATTGGCTCGAAGCAAAAAGAACAGAAGACATACAGGTAGAAAGTGAAATTATGGAAGCAAACATTTCATGCATTAGCAGTGAAGTTGCAGCAAAGGTAAAAAAAACATGGCAATAGGAAATGTATTAACAGGAGATGAAGAAATGAATAAACAATGAGTGCTGTAGCATGGGGACCAAAGATTTGTGTACAAAAGAAGGGAAATATATATATATATATATATATATATATATATATATATTCAATAATGTAGAAAGCTTTAGTAGTATTGTATTGATCTTGATGATATTAAAACTCAGAAGTATTCTTGTACAAATATTATGTGTGTGTGTTGCTTTTCTTTCTTATTTGTATTGTTGTATGATATTCAAGATTTGTGTACAAAAGAAGTGAATACAATACAGTATTCCAATGAGTGATGAGTTTAATGATTTAGTGAATACAATGCATGTGCTTGTGATGTTTTAACATATTAATGTGTTCTTTTGCTTTTTCTTCATGTTATTTATATCTTGTGTGTTTCTTTGATTTATTTTTCGCTTGTTATGCAGAATTGTATCGCAGTAAATGTTTATTTGGATAAGCTTGCCATTAGTTGTCCCGTCCAGACACTCCACATTTTTTCTTCGAAGCTTAAGGTCCTTTCGTTTAATTTGTATTTCGTGTCTTAAGTTTTCAACAGCAATAATAAAATATGAATTAATTGGAGGGACGATAAAAGGGATGAGAGGAAGATTAATCATTTTTAATGACGAAAGAAAATGAGGAATGACAAAATGATATGTTGTCTCACGTTGTAGAAGCTAAAGTAATTTCAATGTTGGGAAAGGAGTAAAACAAAGGTCTCCCCGTTTTTTTTTTAACAATTTTTATTATAATTGGGAATCTGATTCCCGTTTAACATAAATAGTCTCGTTTATATCATAAACTAGAATCATATTATTGTTTATAAAATATACAACAATAAGATTGCTATTTATAGACATAAAGGTATTTTTTTAATTAAAGAGGCATCTTTTTATTATAAAAGAACCTAAAATTGTTTTTCTAAAATCATTTATAGAATAGAAGTATCTTGAAAACCATTTATAGAGTTTAGTTAAAAAAAAAGTACCTCACTTATTTATTGAGAAGTGGAAATTTGTTATGCTTTATTTTCTCTTCGTCCTATTGATTTTAGACTTCCTACTAGAGATGCTCTAAAGCATTGTTTGATTATAAATTAAAATAACTAATGTCTTCATAAATAAGACTTACGCAACACAGTTGGTTAAGGATCTAATATTTTTTTATATAATTTATATTTTTTTATTATCCAAAAAACTTTATACTTTATATTTTATAATTTTCTTTTATACTTTATACTTTATGTTTTAAATGAAGTATAAATTTTTGGTTATGACCTTAATTATTTTATATTTTACAATTTATATAAAGATTAAAGATTCGGTTAATTTTATATTTTATACTTTATGCTTTATATTTTATATTTTATACTTTATATCTTATATTTTATAATTTTATAATTTTTTATTTTACGTTATTTTTTATATATTTTATATTTTCTAATTTAGTTTTTAATTTATAACCAATCCAATAATTGAGTCATAAACTTGCGCATGACCTAGCCTATGACCGAGCATATTACCTAGCATATGACTGAGCACATGATTGAGTCCTATAACAAAGAACATAATTGATCCCATGACATATAATCGAGTTCATAAGTGAGCTTATACTTGATTCCATAACCTAGCCAATAATTGAGACGCTTCACATAGCCGATCACATAACTGAGTTCATAACCAAATTCGTAATTGAGCCCATAACCGAGACCCTTCATATAACTGAGTCCATAACCAATCTCATAACCGAACCTATAACCGATCACATGTCCATAACCGATACCATAATCTAACCCATAACCTATCACATGTCCATAACCTAGGCCATAACCGAGCCCATAACCGTATTCGTAATATGCTTCGGTATATAATGTTAGTATTTTATGATGTATGCGTATTTTATAATGTATGCGTATTTTATACTTTATATTTTATACTTTATAGTTTATATTTTATATTTTAAATTTTTTTGTTTTATATTTTATACTTTATACTTTATATTTTATACTTTATATTTTATACTTTATACTTTATATTTTATATATAATAATTAATATTTTATTTTTATATTTTTTTTTCTAATTTATATTTTATACTAGTTCATAACCAAATGTTTAACCTAGGTCATAATAAGGACCATAACCGAACCTAGCCAATAACTGAGACCCTTCACATAGCCGATCACATAACCGAGTCCAAATCCGTAATTGAGCCCATAACTAAGACCCTTCATATAACTGAGTCCATAACCGAAACCTTAATCGAGTCCATAACCGGGCCTATAACCGAGCCTAAATCCGTAATTGAGCCCATAATTGAGACCCTTCTTATAATTGAGACCATAACCAATCCCATAACTAGACCTATAACCGATCACATGTCCGTAACCGAGACCATAATCGAACCTATAACCTATCCCATGTCCATAACCTAGGCCATAACCAAGTCCATAAATGAGCCCGTAACTGAATCCATAATTGAGTCCATAACCGAGCCAATATAATTGAGTCCATATATTTTTATTTTATATTGTATGCGTATTTTATAATGTATGCGTATTTTATACTTTATATTTAATACTTTATAGTTTATATTTATATTTTATACTTTATATTTTATATTTTAATTTTTTTGTTTTTTATTTTTTATTTTATGTTTTATACTTTATATTTTATATTTTATATTTTATACTTTATATTTTATATATAATAATTAATATTTCATTTTATTTTTATATTTTTTGTTTTCTAATTTATATTTTATACTAGTTCAAAACCAGATCTTTAACCTAGGTCATAACAAGGACCATAACCGAACCTAGCCAATAACTGAGACCCTTGCGTGCGTTAGTCTTTTACGTATCACGGGTACCCGCTCGGTTAATTAATTCCTACTGGGTGCAGAATCGTTGCTGGAGTACCCGATTAGGCCTTGTGTGCGGAAGTTTTATACGTGTCATAGGTACCCGATTAGGCCTTGCAGTGTTTTACGTGTCATAGGTACTCGCTCGGTTAACTAATTCCTACTGGGTGCAGAATCGTTGCTGGAGTACCCGATTAGATTGAAAACATAACGGATCCCATGACCAAGGCCATGATCGAGCCTAAGCCCATAACCAAGTCCATAACCGAATCCGTAACTAAGCCTAAGCCTATATTATGGTTTAAATTTTATATTTTATACTTTATATACTATAATATATACTTTATATTTTATAGTTTATAGTTTATATTTTATACTTTATATTTTATACTTTATACTTTATATTTTATATTTTATATTTTATATTTTATATTTTATACTTTATATTTTATACTTTATATTTTATATTTATACTTTATAATTTAAATTTTACACTTTATACTTTATATTTTATACTTTATACCTTATATTTTATACTTTACACTTTTATATTTTATATTCTACACTTTATATTTTATAGTTTATACTTTATATTTTATATTTTATACTTTACATTTTATATTTTATATTTTATACTTTATGTTTTATATTTTAAAGTTTATATTTTATATTTTATACTTTATGTTTTATATTTTATATTTTATATTTTATACTTTATGTTTTATATTTTAAAGTTTATATTTTATATTTTATACTTTATATTTTAAATTTTATATTTTATAGACCGTAATCGAGTCCATGACTAAGCCCATAACCGAGCCTATAACCGAAAGTCTTACATGCGTAAGTCTTTTATGTTTCACGGGTAACCGCTCGGTTAACTAATTCCTACTAGGTGCAGAATCGTTACTGGAGTACCCTATTAGGCATTGCGTGCGGAAGTTTTATACGTGTCATAGGTACCCGATTAGGCCTTCCGTGCGTAAGCCTTTTACGTATCACGGGTACCCGCTCGGTTAACTAATTCCTACTAGGTGCAGAATCGTTGCTGGATTACCTGATTAGGCCTTGCGTGCGAAAGTCTTTTACGTATCACGGGTACCCGCTCGGTTAATTAATTCCTACTGGGTGTATAATCGTTGTTGGAGTACCCGATTAGGCCTTGCGTGCGGATGTCTTTTACGTATCACGAGTACCCGCTTGGTTAACTAATTCCTACTGGGTGCAGAATCGTTGCTGGAGTACCCGATTAGGCCTTGCGTGCTGAAGTCTTTTACATGTCATAGGTACCCGATTAGGCCTTGCGTGCGTTAGTCTTTTACGTATCACGGGTATCCGCTCGGTTAACTAATTCCTATTGGGTATAGAATCGTTGCTGGAGTACCCAATTAGGACTTGCGTGCGGAAGTGTTTTACGTATCATACGTACCCGATTAGGCCTTGCGTGAGTGAGTCTTTTACGTATCATACGTAACCGATTAGGCCTTGCGTGCGGAAGTGTTTTACGTATCATACGTACCCGATTAGGTCTTGCGTGAGTGAGTCTTTTACATATCATACGTACCCGATTATGCCTTGTGTGCGGAAGTGTTTTACGTACCCGATTAGGCATTGCGTGCAGAAGTCTTATAAGTGTCATAGGTACCCGATTAGGCATTGCATGCGGAAGTTTTATACGTGTCATAGGTACCCGATTAGGCCTTGCATGCGGAAGTATTTTACGTATCACAGGTACCCGCTCGGTTAACTAATTCCTACTGGGTGCAGAATCGTTGTTAGATTACCCGATTAGGCCTTGCGTGCGGAAGTCTTATACATATCACGAGTACCCGCTCGGTTAACTAATTCCTATTGGGTGCAGAATCGTTGCTGGAGTACCCGATTAGGCCTTGCGTGCGGAAGTGTTTTACGTGTCATAGGTACCCGCTCGATTAATTAATTCCTATTGGGTGCGGAATCGTTCCTGGAGTACCCGATTAGGCCTTGCGTGCTGAAGTATTTTACATGTCATAGGCACCCGATTAGGCCTTGCGTGCGGAAGTCTTTTACATGTCATAGGTACCCGATTAGGCATTGCGTGCATTAGTCTTTTACGTATCACAGGTACTGGCCTCTCCTTCGTACTCCAGCACTCTTCTCTTACCTCCCAAATCCAAAGCCACTCCGACCCCAATGCCATGGACTTGTACTGAGGCCACCTCACCTTTGCCTTCTCCAGACCACCACCACGGCCTCCGCCTTCTTCCTCTATCTCCATGGCACAAACCTTAAAATCGTGCAAAGAATCACGGATTAAAAGGGAACCCACCTAAATAATTAATGGAGTGTTGGAAATTAATAAGGTAGGGGTGCCAGTTGTCCATTTTATACTTTATATTTTATATATAATAATAACTAATATTTTATTTTAATATTTTTTGTCTCTCCTTCGTACTCCAGCACTCTTCTCTTACCTCCCAAATCCAAAGCCACTCCGACCCCAATGCCATGGACTTGTACTGAGGCTACCTCACCTTTGCCTTCTCCAGACCACCACCACGGCCTCCGCCTTCTTCCTCTATCTCCATGGCACAAACCTTAAAATCGTGCAAAGTATCACGGATTAAAAGGGAACCCACCTAAATAATTAATGGAGTGTTGGAAATTAATAAGGTAGGGGTGCCAGCTGTCCATTTTATACTTTATATTTTATATATAATAATAATTAATATTTTATTTTAATATTTTTTGTTTTCTAATTTATATTTTATACTAGGTCATAACCAAATCTTTAACTTTATATTGTGTTCGTATTTTATAATGTATGCATATTTTATGTTTTATACTTTATACTTTATATTTTTTATTTTATACTTTATACTTTATATTTTATATTTCATACTTTATATTTTATACTTTATACTTTATATTTTATGCTTTATATTTTAGAATTTATATTTTATACTTTATATTTTATATTTTATACTTTATATTTTATTGTTTATATTTTACATTTTATATTTTATATTTTATATTTTATACTTTGTAGACCATAACTGAGCCCATGACTGAGCCCATAACCGAGCCCATAATAGAGTCCATAACCGAGCCCATAACATGACAGAGTCCCATAATTAATAACATAACCGAGCCCATGACTTAGTACATGACCAAACACATGACCGAGCACATGACCAAACCCCATAAACAAGAACGTAACCGAGCCATGACCGAGCCCATAACCGTGCACATGCTCAAGCACATAACCAAACATACGACCGAGAACATAATCAATCCCATTACCGAGGCCATGACCGAGCTCAAACCCATGACCAAGAACATAACCTAGCCCATGACCGAAAACATAACTAATCCCATGACAATGGTCATGATAGAGCCTAAGCCCATAACCAAGTCCATAACCGAATCTGTAATTGAGCCTAAGCTTATATTATGATTTAAATTTTATATTTTATACTTTATATATTATAATATATACTTGATATTTTATATTTCATACTTTATACTTTATAATTTATATTTTATACTTTATATTTTATTGTTTATACTTTTATATTCTATACTTTATATTTTATATTTTTAAATTTTACAATTTATATTTTAAATTTTATACTTTATATTTTATAATTTATAGTTTATACTTTATATTTTATACTTTATATTTTATATTTTATATTTTATACTTTATTCTTTATACTTTATATTTTATAATTTATATTTTATAGTTTATACTTTATATTTTATATTTTATACTTTATACTTTATACTTTATATTTTATATTTTATATTTTATATTTTATATTTTATATTTTATAGACCATAACCGAGCCTTTGACTGAGCCCATAACCGAGCCCATAACAGAGTCCATAACCGAGCCCATAACATGACTGAGTCCCATAATTAATAACATAACCGAGCCCATGACTTAGTGCATGACCAAACACCTGACCGAGCACATGACCGAACCCCATAAACAAGAACTAACCGAGCCATGACCAAGCACATAACCGTGCACATACTCATGCACATAACGAAGCACATGACCGAGAACATAACCAATCCCATGACCAAGGCCATGACCTAGCTCAAGTCCATGACTGAGCCCATTATTAACATACTTTATACTATTATATTTTATATTCTATACTTTATATTTTATATTTTACAATTTATATTTTATATTTTATACTTTATATTTTACATTTTATATTTTATACTTTATATTTTATATTTTATATTTTATATTTTATACTTTGTATTTTTATTTTATATTTTATATTTTATACTTTATATTTTATAGTTTATATTTTACATTTTACATTTTATATTTTATATTTTATATTTTATACTTTATACTTTATATTTTATATTTTATATTTTATATTTTATAGTTTATATTTTACATTTTATATTTTATACTTTATAGACCATAACTGAGCCAATGACTGAGCCTATAACCGAGCCCATAATAGAGTCCATAACCAAGCCCTTAACATGACCGAGTCCCATAATTAATAACATTACCGAGCCCATGACTTAGTACTTTAAATTTTATATTAAATGTTGTATACTTAATACTTTTATATTATATATTTTATATTTTATATTTTATACTTTATATTTTATATTTTATAGTTTATAATTTATATTTCATAATCGAGCACATAACCGAGTGCGTAACCGAGTCTGTAATCGAGCCCGTAACCAAGCCCATAACCGAGCCCATAACTGAGTTTGTAACAGAGTCTGTAACCGAGTCCATAACCAAGTCCGTAACCGAGTCCATAATCGAGCACATAACCGAGTTCATAACCGAGCCCATAACCGAGCCCATAACTAAGTCCATAACCGATCTCATGACCAAAAACATAACTAATCCCATAACCAAGGCCATGATCGATCCTAAGCCCATAACCAAGTCCATAACCGAATTCGTAACTGAGCCTAAGCCTATATTATGGTTTAAATTTTATATTTTATACTTTATATATTATAATATATACTTTATATTTATATTTATATTTTATACTTTATACTTTATAGTTTATATTTTATATTTTATACTTTATATTTTATATTTTATATTTTATATTTTATATTTTATATTTTATATTTTATACTTTATGTTTTATACCTTATACTATTATATTTTATATTCTATACTTTATATTTTATATTTTACAATTTATATTTTATATTTTGTACTTTATAATTTATATTTTATATTTTATATTTTATATTTTATATTTTATACTTTATATTTTATAGTTTATATTTTATATTTTATATTTTATATTTTATTCTTTATATTTTATATTTTATACTTTATAGTTTATATTTCACAGGTACATTTTATAGTTACATTTTATATTTTATACTTTATATTTTATATTTTATTCTTTATAATTTATATTTCATAATCGAGCACATAACCGAGTGCGTAACCGAGTCTGTAATCGAGTCCGTAACCAAGCCCATAACCGAGCCCATAACTGAGTTTGTAACAGATTCTGTAACCGAGTCCATAACCAAGTCCGTAACTGAGTCGGCGAGTCCATAACCGAGCACATAACCGAGTTCATAATCAAACCTATAACCGAACTCATAACCGAGCCCATAACTAAGTCCATAACCGACCTCATGACCAAAAACATAACTAATCCCATGACCAAGGCCATGATCGAGCCTAAGCCCATAACCAAGTCCATAACCGAATTCGTAACTGAGCCTAATCTTATACTTTATACTTTATATTTTATAATTAATATTTTATACTTTATACTTTATATTTTATATTTTATACTTTATATTTTATACTTTATACTTTATTGTTTATATTTTACATTTTATATTTTATATTTTATATTTTATACTTTGTAGACCATAACTATGCCTATGACTGAGCCCATAACCGAGCCCATAATAGAGTCTATAATCGAGCTCATAACATGACTGAGTCCCATAATTAATAACATAACCGAGCCCATGACTTAGTACATGACCAAACACATGACCGAGCACATGACCAAACCCCATAAACAAGAACGTAACCGAGCCATGACCGAGCCCATAACCGTGCACATGCTTAAGCACATAACCAAACATACAACCGAGAACATAACCAATCCCATTACCGAGGCCATGACCGAGCTCAAACCCATGACCAAGAACATAACCTAGCCCATGAACGAAAACATAACTAATCCCATGACAATGGCCATGATCGAGCCTAAGCCCATAACCAAGTCCATAACCGAATTCGTGACTGAGCCTAAGCTTATATTATGATTTAAATTTTATACTTTATATATTATAATATATACTTTATATTTTATATTTTATATTTTATACTTTATATTTTATATTTTATATTTTATACTTTATATTTTATTGTTTATACTATTATATTTTATATTCTATACTTTATATTTTATATTTTTAAATTTTACAATTTATATTTTATACTTTATATTTTATATTTTATATTTTATACTTTATATTTTATATTTTATATTTTATAGACCATAATCGAGCCCTTGACTGAGCCCATAACCGAGCCCATAACAGAGTCCATAACCGAGCCCATAACATGACTGAGTCCCATAATTAATAACATAACCGATAACATAACCGAACCCATGACTTAGTGCATGACCAAACACGTGACCAAGCACATGACCGAACCCCATAAACAAGAACGTAACCGAGCCATGACCGAGCACATAACCGTGCACATACTCATGCACATAACCAAGCACATGACTGACAACATAACCAATCCCATGACCGAGGCTCAAACCCATGACCAAGAACATAACCTAGCCCATGACCGAAAACATAACTAATCCCGTGACAATGGCCATGATATACTTTATATTTTATAGTTTATATTTTATATTTTATATTTCATAATCGAGCCCATGACTTAGTACATGACCAAACACATGACCGAGCACATGACCAAACCCCATAAACAAGAACGTAACCGAGCCATGACCGAGCCCATAACCGTGCACATGCTTAAGCACATAACCAAACATACAACCGAGAACATAACCAATCCCATTACCGAGGCCATGACCGAGCTCAAACCCATGACCAAGAGCATAACCTAGCCCATGAACGAAAACATAACTAATCCCATGACAATGGCCATGATCGAGCCTAAGCCCATAACCAAGTCCATAACTGAATTCGTGACCGAGCCTAAGCTTATATTATGATTTAAATTTTTTATTTTATACTTTATATATTATAATATATACTTTATATTTTATATTTTATACTTTATATTTTATATTTTATACTTTATATTTTATTGTTTATACTATTATATTTTATATTCTATACTTTATATTTTATATTTTTAAATTTTACAATTTATATTTTATAGTTTATACTTTATATTTTATATTTTATATTTTATACTTTATATTTTATATTTTATATTTTATAGACCATAATCGAGCCCTTGACTGAGCCCATAACCGAGCCCATAACAGAGTCCATAACCGAGCCCATAACATGACTGAGTCCCATAATTAATAACATAACCGATAACATAACCGAACCCATGACTTAGTGCATGACCAAACACGTGACCAAGCACATGACCGAACCCCATAAACAAGAACGTAACCGAGCCATGACCGAGCACATAACCGTGCACATACTCATGCACATAACCAAGCACATGACTGATAACATAACCAATCCCATGACCGAGGCCATGACCTAGCTCAAGTCCATGACTGAGCCCATAATTAACATACTTTAGACTATTATATTTTATATTCTATACTTTATATTTTATATTTTACAATTTATATTTTATATTTCATACTTTATATTTTATAGTTTACACTTTATATTTTATACTTTATATTTTTTATTTTTTATTTTATACTTTATATTTTATATTTTATATTTTATACTTTATATTTTATAGTTTATATTTTACATTTTATATTTTATATTTTATAGTTTATATTTTATACTTTATATTTTATATTTTACATTTTACATTTTATATTTTATAGTTTATATTTTACATTTTATATTTTATACTTTATAGACCATAACTGAGCCCATGACTGAGCCCATAACCGAGCCCATAATAGAGTCCATAACCAAGCCCTTAACATGACCGAGTCCCATAATTAATAACATAACCGAGCCCATGACTTAGTACTTGACCAAACACATGACCGAGCACATGACCAAACCATAAACAAGAACGTAACCAAGCCATGACCGAGCCCATAACCGTGCACATGCTCAGGCACATAACCAAACATACGACCGAGAACATAACCAATCCCATTACCGAGGCCATGAACATAGTTTATACTTTATGTTTTATACCTTATACTATTATATTTTATATTCTATACTTTATATTTTATATTTTATATTTTATAATTTATACTTTATAATTTATACTTTAAATTTTATATTAAACATTGTATACTTAATACTTTTATATTATATATTTTATATTTTATACTTTATATTTTATATTTTATACTTTATATTTTATATTTTATACTTTATAATTTATATTTCATAATCGAGCACATAACCGAGTGCGTAACCGAGTCTGTAATCGAGTCCGTAACCAAGCCCATAACCGAGCCCATAACTGAGTTTGTAACAGAGTCTGTAACCGAGTCCATAACCAAGTTCGTAACCGAGTCCATAACCGAGCACATAACCGAGTTCATAACCAAACCTATAACCGAACTCATAATCGTGCCCATAACCAAGTCCATAACCGACCTCATGACCAAAAACATAACTAATCCCATGACCAAGGCCATGATCGAGCCTAAGCCCATAACCAAGTCCATAACCGAATTCGTAACAGAGCCTAAGCCTATATTATGGTTTAAATTTTATATTTTATACTTTATATATTATAATATATACTTTATTTTTATTTTTATATTTTATACTTTATACTTTATAGTTTATATTTTATATTTTATACTTTATATTTTATATTTTATATTTTATACTTTATGATTTATACCTTATACTATTATATTTTATATTCTATACTTTATATTTTATATTTTATATTTTATACTTTATACTTTATATTTTATAATTTATATTTTATACTTTATACTTTATATTTTATATTTTATACTTTATATTTTATTGTTTATATTTTACATTTTATATTTTGTACTTTGTAGACCATAACTGAGCCCATGACTGGGCCCATAACCGAGCCCATAATAGAGTCCATAACCGAGCCCATAACATGACCGAGTCCCATAATTAATAACATAACCGAGCCCATGACTTAGTAATTTAAATTTTATATTAAATGTTGTATACTTAATACTTTTATATTATATATTTTATATTTTATATTTTATATTTTATATTTTATATTTTATACTTTATAATTTATATTTCATAATTGAGCACATAACCGAGTCTGTAATTGAGCCCATAACCAAGCCCATAACCGAGCCCATAACTGAGTTTGTAACAGAGTTTGTAACCAAGTCCATAACCAACTCCATAACTGAGTCCATAATCGAGCACATAACCGAGTTCATAACCGAACTCATAACCGAGCCCATAACTAAGTCCATAACCGACCTCATGACCAAAAACATAACTAATCCCATGACCAAGGCCATGATCGAGCCTAAGCCCATAACCAAGTCGATAACCGAATTCGTAACTGAGCCTAAGCCTATATTATGGTTTAAATTTTATATTTTATACTTTATATATTATAATATATACTTTATTTTTATATTTATATTTTATACTTTATACTTTATAGTTTATATTTTATATTTTATACTTTATATTTTATATTTTATATATTATACTTTATGTTTTATACTTTATACTATTATATTTTATATTCTATACTTTATATTTTATATTTTATATTTTATACTTTATACTTTATATTTTATAATTTATATTTTATACTTTATACTTTATCAAATGACCAAACACATGACCGTCTTTATCAGTACCTCCCGGTCATTGTATTTTAGTTCAATGCCTCTTGATTGAGTATTTTGCTTGAACTCTTCTTTGATTGAGATTGAAAAGCTTTGACTGATTCATTACTTTCCGCTTCAGGTATGTAACAACATTATATTTCAGTGTTCTAAGTGATCAGATCTCCCACTGTAGTTATGTAAGAGTTACAGAAGTCCATCGTCCGAGCTTATATTGTCTCACAATAGTCTATAAAAATAGTATGGATCCATTAAACTCCACTTTGGAGAGGCCCATGACTTTGTACATGACTTAGCACGTTGGTAAACAAGAACGTAACCGAGCCATGACCGAGCCCATAAC
The DNA here is from genome assembly GCA_030737875.1 of Allium sativum. NCBI lineage: Eukaryota > Viridiplantae > Streptophyta > Magnoliopsida > Asparagales > Amaryllidaceae > Allium > Allium sativum. The sequence goes on along the minus strand of CM060922.1, from coordinate 16,114,919 downwards.
CGTGCACATGGTCAAGAACATAACCAAACATACGACCGAGAACATAACCAATCCCATTACCGAGGCCATGACCGAGCTTAAACCCGTGACCAAGAACATAACCTAGCCCATGACCGAAAACATAACTAATCCCATGACAATGGCCATAATAGAGCCTAAGCCCATAACCAAGTCCATAACCGAATCTGTAACTGAGCCTAAGCTTATATTATGATTTAAATTTTATATTTTATACTTTATATATTATAATATATACTTTATATTTTATATTTTATACTTTATACTTTATATTTTATATTTTATACTTTATATTTTATTGTTTATACTTTTATATTCTATACTATATATTTTATATTTTTAAATTTTACAATTTATATTTTATATTTTATACTTTATATTTTTATATTTTATAGTTTATAGTTTATACTTTATATTTTATACTTTATATTTTATATTTTATATTTTATATTTTATACTTTATTCTTTATACTTTATATTTTATACTTTATATTTTATAGTTTATATTTTATATTTTATATTTTATATTTTATAGACCATAACCGAGCCCTTGACTGAGCCCATAACCGAGCCCATAACAGAGTCCATAACCGAGCCTATAACATGACTGAGTCCCATAATTAATAACATAACCGATAACATAACCGAGCCCATGACTTGGTGCATGACCAAACACGTGACCGAGCACATGACCGAACCCCATAAACAAGAACGTAACCGAGCCATGACCGAGCACATAACCGTGCACATACTCATGCACATAACCAAGCATCCATAACCGAGACCATAACCGAACCCATAACTGATCACATGTCCATAACCTAGGCCATAACAGAGTTCGTAACCGAGCCAATAACCGTATTCGTAATTGAGCCCATAATCGAATCCTTAATTGAGTCCATAACCAGGCCCATAACTTTATACTTTAAATTGTATAATTTATATTTTATACTTTATATTTTATATTTTATAGTTTATATTTTATATTTTATACTTTATATTTTATATTTTATACTTTATATTTTATGTTTTATGTTTTATACTTTATGCTTTATATTTTATTACATTTTGATCAATTTGCTTTTAATTACATTTTGAACTTCCATGTTTTGCTGGTAACTTTAAATTTTATATTTTATACTTTATACTTTTTATTTTATACTTTATATTTTATACTTTATACTTTATATATAATAATTAATATTTTATATTTTTATATTTTTATTTTTTTATTTACTAATTTATATTTTATAATCGAGTCCATAACCGAGTTCATAACAAAGTTCATAATCGAGCTCATAACCGAGTTCATAACTGAGCCTATAACAAAGTTTATAACCAAGACCCTAACCGAGCTCATAATTGAGGTATTAACCAAACCTCTAATCAAGATCATAATTTATATTTTATTTTATATTTTTTATATTTTATACTTTTTATTTTATAATTTATACTTTATACTTTATTCATTATACTTTAAATTTTATTTTAAATGTTTTATACATTATACTTAATATTTTATACTTCATATTTTATACTTTATATTTTATATTTTATACTTTATTTTTTATACTTTACATTTTAAATTTTATACTTTATTCTTTATATTTTATATTTTGTATTTTGTGATTTAGAAATTTTTTCCATAACCTTACCAATAACCGAGCCCGTTACCGAGATATAAACCTTGCTCATAATTGAAGTACAACTAAGATTATAACTGATCATATAACCAAGCCCATAACTAGGACCCTATCTGAACTCTTAATTGAATTCTTACCAAACCTCTAACGAAGTTCATAATTTATATTTTAGTTTTTAGTTTTTTTATAATATTTTAAATTTTTTAAATTTTATTTTATATTTTATAATTTGGCTTTTATTTCATAATCATTCCAATAAACGAGCCCATAAACAAGATATAAACCTAGATCATAACCGAGGTAATCATTGAGCTCATAAGCACAGTGATAATTAATGTCATAACAATATCTTTAACCTAGCACATAACCACGCCCATAACTGAGCCAGAACTAAACCCATAACTTATACCATAATCGAGCTCTTAAAAAAGCTTTTAATTTAATTTATAACTTATCCCTTAATTGAGATTATTATTTAGCTTGTAACTGATATTAGAACAGAACCAAAACGACAACTGAGCCCATAATCAACCCATAACCACTTACCTAACCAAGCTGTTAACCCAACTCTCTTTCATCTATTATAGTCATGATTTGCTTCTCTTACATCTGTTTGTGTTTTGGAAATATTTTACTTTGAACATGGTTACCCAGACAATAGACAAAAAAATACAACTATGAAAAATACACAAGGGGATTTTATGCAAGTTAACATGTAAAAAATTAATTTCATGATGATATTTCAATACATCAAACCACACAGCAGATTGGTACTATATATTAGTAATAAAGTGCAGGAAAGTAATACAAACAATACCGTACAATCAAGAGTTGTACACAATTGCTAGTTCTAAGAATAAACAAGCAAGCAAGGGTCTATTTTACGGTGTTGTACATGTTGCTATTTCATTATTGTAAACAACACAGTGAACAAATAAAATCAACAGTAACTGCATAAAAATTAAAATTCAAAAAAGGGTTTCCTTCTGTCTTTAATGTGCGTATTTACCAGGCATATACCACACAAGCTTACAATCAATAACCAAAGATACCCTATTTGAGCATCCCAAAAGCTACAAACTGTAAATAAAGCAAACTGTACAATACAATGTGACACTGTCACTGTTTTTGAACTCACACCAAACTTAACCATCAATCATCAAAGAGCAATCACTTTTGACAAAAAACAACTTGACAATATATAAAGCTCCAGCACAACTAAATTTTCAAAAAAAACAAATCAACATAGCTAACTATGAAAATTAAAAGACACAAACAACAGCACAGAATGTGTACTGAATGTGATTTTAAAACTTCAAACTACAACAAAATACTCATGCTTTCTACTGTCATGCTCCTACTGTCAACAAACTAGAACAAATTACAACAAACTACTCTAATCTTGTTTTGCATACCCCAAACTTAAACAACGGATTACATATATTTCAAATACCCCAACAATTCGCCAACCTTACATGACAGTAGTTTAACAAGTACGTAAAAAGAAGAAAGACTAACAAACAGTAAATAAAATTCAACCTTCAACATTTTATCCTTGATACGAACTGTAGAATTTTACAACTGACCAACTGTATGGAATATCTGACAGAATGTCATGTGCTATTTGTCCTCTCATTTTTCTTATTAAACTCTCAGATACATCTTCAGTAATGCTCAATTCTTTCACTCTTCTTTCCATATTGAGCATCACAAATAGGCCACAATCAACTCTGAAATTTTAAAACATGATAAATATATAATTGTAATGATGTAATCACTGATATCTATTATCTATTTAACACAGCCAAACAATAAATTTTCAAAAAATAGTCTACTGAATCTAACTACCTGCTTAATAAAGAGGAGGGTGAGTTATTGTATAATTAATGTTCCTTAACCAAACCGTATGAACTGCTAAACAGACAATATTTCATGCATGATTCTCAACAACAAATAACCATCGACTGAACAAATAACTCAAATGATTCTAAGCAAACACATATCTGTCAGATTTATATGTGTTCACATAGATCAGAACCCAGTGCATTTCATCATTCTTCTTTTATCCCACATATTAATTGAACTAAGAAAATGATAAATACGTTGAAAATATAGATCCTCAGCGATAATGCTTATAGTTGTCATCACAGTTTGACATCAGGTCTCAAAGATATTCATGCCATCATTGGATCATATCAAATCTAAATCTATAACACTCAACTAAAATTGACCATTAAATCAACTTTTGGGGTTTTAATTCGCTGCCCCGCAGACAACAACTTCATTTTGGAATGTGCTTTTTTTTTTGTTATTGTTGCACACACTCTGAAAAAAGAGAAATTTGTTAAGGCTTGAGTATGTTGACTCTTATGATTGAATGTGGTTCTATTTAAGCTTCAGGCCTTTGAATATGTTATATTTGGTTTCGACCTCGTTAGAATCTGCAACTATAGTATTCCACCCTTCGATAATCCTATCCTTAGAGCCTATAAAGTATTCATCAAATTTGGGACCCCTATTATGCTTTATAATACTAGAAGAAGAGAATTCCGACTCTTTACAAAATTAGCCCAGTCTTGCCAGCATTTTAAAGTTCAACAGAGCCATCAAAATCAAATGTGATTTATATTTATTTAATGCCACTAAAAATCACAATTCGCATATTATAACTATTTTTGAGCTGTCATGCACCCAGTACGGATATATAGGCTTTGATGAACGAATACATGAAGTAATTTTGGTTTAGAATAAACAATTACGTATATAACATCTTGTGTTGACATGCACGTTAAAAGACTTCAACAGATGATAGAGGATGGATGTTACGAATCTCATATGCATTTTCTTTCTAACAAATTTTTTTTGGGACTCCTGAAATTTACTTTTCTACCGTCAATTTGTAAATAAAGAAACAACGAGCTCAATCGTTTGATAAATCTCATATGCAGTGCTAGTAAAATAGTATGTTTTTGTTGATATGGACATGGATATGGACTCTCAAAAAAACTTGCTATATAATATAATATATAATCCATTGTATAAAAATTAATATAAATAAGGAGTAAATCAATTTGCAGAAATTACCCATTGGACTGCTGTGTACACTTCGAATTCATGATCACTTTTTTGTTATTTAACTTCACTGGTAAACCTTCTTTCTTTAATTCTGTTGCAACATCTTCTACAAAGCTTTTCTGCAAAAACATTACATAAAAAAAAATGAGAACAATCTTAAACTTAACACCTTTTATTTTTAAAAATATAAAAAACTTACAATTTTAAGCGCTGATATCATGTGATTATTTCTTTTAGATGAAGAACGACGGGGCTGAAGAGAATCATACAAATACCATTTAGACTCTGCAATATCTAATTCTAGAAGTGTCCAATGATGCACATCATTTATTGGAAATAATATGCTGCAACACAATCTGTTTGAAAGAGAATTTCGTATAGCTGGCATGAATAAAGCTTCTCTAGTGCTAGCAAGGCATGAGGTTGCACTATTCTACAAAAAAAAATCATATTCAAATTAGTATATTGTAATTAATTAAACATAGAACTATAGTATAATGACATATTATGAAAAACTTAAACTTACGGTCATAACAGTGTTTATATAAACGAAGCTTTCACTTTCATCTAGGCGTTTCAGTTGTCGCTCCCAATACCAATCTATTATCTGAACAATTAAAAAAAAAGTAGTTAATTCAAGATGCATGATGTGTAGATGATTTGGATTTTTTTCTCACCTTTTTTTTCTTTCTCAGTCTTATTGTTAAAGCCAGCTAACGTGCAAATGCAAAGTAAGTTGTTATTCATAATTCATGTGTATCCAACGAATTCGTACTTGAACAGAACATAGACAAAAAATGATATGCCAGTTTCATTTGGAAGATGTTTGTTCTGCGTGATTAATTATTTAAACCAACAGTTTTTGAAAGCTACGCTTCCAGTATCATCATATCATAGGTCAAACAATCCTTTCATAACGCAATCCATCAGATTTTCATCAATATGATCATATCAAGGCTTTGCATTGCAAGTTTAAGGTAAAACGCAATCATGTATGTCAGCTTCAAGACAACTATACCACCATAAGACACAAACATAAGACAAACATAACCTAAATTCTAGGTTTAGAATTTAAAAGTAACTGTATAAATTTTGGTCATAAAATATATGAATTTTTGAGGGTTAACGATAATTAATTATGCTGTAACAATTATTAAAATCATATTGCAATTGAAAAGTGTTATGACCTGTTCGCCTACTAATGTTTCTGGTCTTCATGAACATGAGTTATTGGAATTGTGAATACTTATAGAAAATGGTTCAATAAAATAAAATAAATAATTGAGAGAAAGAACTAATAAGAATTATAGAAACAAATAAAAGAAAACAACACAAGATAGTGAATAGCGTAAACAATCAAAGCACCCATTTACTATCTTCCAGGTGTCATATCATAGGTCAAACAGGCTGATCTTGCTCATATCGTATCTTCTCTATGCTATATTCTATACTACCAACAGTTTTTGAAAGCTACCCCTTCCAATATCATCATATCATAGGTCAAACTATCCTTTTTCTTTTTCTTGCTGCTGTAATTACGATTATCTATTAAAATAGCTACGGTACTATCACAATGGATCAATATAGCTTAAATGCAAAATACATAAAATACCTAATGTATAAAATACCTGCCCAAATGCATAACGATTAAAAATTAATTCCCCAATCATTTCCTTTGTAATATCCAGATCAACTGACTTATCATCATTACTCCATGCTATCTCGCTGTATAAACATAAAAAAACATTTATTTCATAATTGTAATGAATGAAAGAATAAAAATATAACACTTACTTGTTATTATCAACAATTTTGAAGAAAGTTTTTATGACATTACTCATTTCTTGATTCATATCATGAATCAAATCACAATGTTCTATATTGTATATTATACTAGTAGGAACAACCGCTTTTTCATAAACAAAATCTGGATCTTCATTGGGAACCCTTGTTTCTTTTTTAATTCTCTTTATCATGGAAGGAATAGAACTAGCAGCTTTTTTGTTCTTTCTTTTTTTTGATTTAGATTCAAAATCCACAAGTTGAATACTTCCCTGATCTTCATTGGCTGTTTTTAAAAACTGTTGCGTAATATCCAAATTAATATTTGGATATTCATCTTTATCAACAACCTGTAGTAAACATAAACTAATATATTAAATTCATTTATTTTACATTATTAAGTAATACATCTAAAATTCTTAAAACTTTACTAACCTTCTTTTTTTTGCTCACACAAAGTTTGTTTCTTTTTTTTGAAATAACATTTGAATTTTTTAATTCATCATCCGGACCAGAAAATATTCTTGCAACTTCTTGAACGTCATTTAAATGATCAACCTAAACAAAATATAAACAAGGAATATTTACTATAGTTCACACAATAAATTTTAAACAATGAAATATAATTATCAAAACGTACTCTTTCTTTTTCCATTTTGAAATCAGTAGTGTCCTCTGCATTGCTTTTGATATCCACATTTTTATCTTCTCCTTTTACTTTTTCCTCCTTGTCTGATTCGAAAACCGATTCCGGAACAGTTGACATATAATTTTGAAAGTTCAACTTTTCTTTGATATCTTTCAACTCTTGTTCCATCAATTGTCTTCTAGTTTTTTCTTCATCTAACCTTGTAGATAACAATGACACTTCTTTTTTAACACTATTTAATTCTACTGTCAATGAGTCCACTTGGGCTTTGCTGCCACATGAACAAGATTCTTTTTCAACGTGTCGGTCATGCTTTCTAACATTACCAGTATTGAATCTTTTAGGGCTTTCTTCATTCAGTTTTTTATTTTGATCACTTTGACCCTTGTTTGTTTCAAGCAAATCATTCTCAAATTCACTAATTTCCGGAATTTCTTCAAAAACCTGTTTTATTAATTGAACATATTACAATTAAATGTTTGAATATAGAGAAGGAAAGTCTAACAGATGAAGTATGGTAGTTCTAAAAGGGAAATTAGTGAAAACAGTAAGCTTTTTTTTTGGAAATAAATGAAGAAATAAGTAATTTAAAAACAAAAGGCTCTTAAGTGTATTTTTTTACAAATGCAAAACGAATACACAATTTAAAGTCGAACTTTCATTGTTTAGACAATAGGAAAAAAAATTGATGTAATTTCAAATGTACTAGCACATACGTTTAAAAAACAAATAATGCAACATTAAGTAAATCAAAACAGGACTACGAATGAAAATAGTTTTGAAATAAAGCTAACCGTGTAATAAAAATGTAAAACAACGCTACCTGTGCAATTTAAAGGTTGCTGTAAACATTATATAAAATTAAAAAATATTTGTTCCAACGTAAAATAAAGTGTGTTTATCTAAAATAATTTTTTTTTATCAATTTATATTTATATGTTAACAGTCGAATCAATGATCAGTTCACAACATAATGCAAAAAGAAAGCAAAGGAAGAAAGCTATACATGCAAAGAAAGAAAGAAACAGTCGAATTTATCGTGTTTTTCAGAAGCCGCGGAAGCACACGTGAAAATCCATTGGTTTACCGTGTTTTTCAGTTCACAACATAATGCAGAAAGAAAGCAAAGAAACAGTCGAATTGATGATCGCTGAAAGCTATTCATGCAAATAACTATAAATTTTACAATTATTTTTTAATAATATTGGAATTGTTTCAGCTGATGCTATACATGCAAATAACTAAAGTTTAAAATTGCATATAAAATTATTAAAAATTATACAAATAAAACTAATAGTACCTGATTATCTTCAATTGTTTGCAATTTTGCATACGTCAACTGATTTTTCAAATTTGATAGATTCCATTTAATGAAACGCGGATATCCTATGACATTTTCTTTCCCTTCAATGAGAGTTGTCCTTTCACATATCCAATACTACATTAAATATAAAATAATTTAACAAAGGAACTTAAAACTAATGAAAAGAGAAGAAAAGAAAAAATTCCTTACCAATAAAAACAATGTACAACCAGGCGTACCTCGATAATCATCAACAAATTTCTCTAAATTCCTATTCAAGGTTTCAACAACAAATCTTGACCAACATACTGAATTCATATTATCCCAATCAAATAAATATGGGATGAAGCTCCAAGACAAATATCCATTATTATTCGGTACAAGAAAGATACCACAAACAATATAATAATTAGTTTCATCAAATCTTCCTCTGGATATTTTTGAGAGATCAAAAATTCTATTCTCTTCTCTACCTTTTGTTTTGTAATCTTGTTGGTATTTTGAAAGTGAAAATCTATGAAATCATGATATACTTTCGGTACTGAGTTTCTACCGGAATGTTTAATCGGAAATATTTTCTTACCACCGATCGGAAAACCGAATATCAGACTAACATCTTTTTCTGTTAGTTTTAACAACTTCCTTCCTATTTGAAATGATTTTTCATCCACATTATATGTCCAAATGACATCGTCTAATGTCTTTGAATTTTTCCTAAAATCACTCCTTGTAATTTTGTTTTCAACAAATACTCTTAGGAAATTTTTGAATGGACTTTTGTTCATTTTTTCCACCAAATCATGATTCAAAATCTTCTTGCTTCTTAATTTCACAAATATTTTGTGCAATGATTCTAGATTGCAATAATAAGAGCCATACATTAAATACTCCCAAATCAACCCCAAATCAACCCCAACGACTATCGTCCATAAACAGAATATTATAAATCCACACACACACAGAATACAGTCGTTGGGAGTTCATTATATTCCACCAAATACAACACATACCAAGAAACGAATATTATACATAAACAGAATGTAATCCAGCTTGATCCAAATTAACACAGCAATACAAATTGACAACACAACAGTAGAACCCAGATTGCCAAAGCAACAAATATAACCAAGATTAATCCATAACAGTCCAAGATATCCAGCAAAGACAATGCTCCAAACAAACAAAGCTACATATAGCAGACAAGCCCAGTCAACAAGCTTCAACAAAAAGCATCTCCAAGCTTCAGAAAAACATAAAAGCCATCCACAGACTCACTCTGAACCACATAATCCAAAGAGACAGCATCCAAAAACATACACATCAGACATACCTTCGTCAATCACACATACAAAACCATCAGCTTCTATATACCAATCAAAACAGGCTAACAAACAGCTGGCTGCATATGAACACTGAAGAGCACACTAGCTAAGCCCTCAATACATCAACTTTAACAGACCAAAAATAAAACCAACTCTTGCAAACTCAAAATACTTCCACCAAGCACATACAGCAAATGTCACTGAAACCAGAAACCACACTAAACATCAGCAAACTCAACACAGAGAGAAGGAAAAATAACCAAAATTTGACATTTCAGACTTAAGCTTCCTACTTAAAATTGAAGATTCACGCAAATATACCTGAACTTAAACGCAGATAAAGTTGCTTCATAGCCCTATCTTCTGCAAGGGAAATGATGTAAATATAATAAGTCGTTTTGTCACTTTTCATATATCAGATTGCAAAATGGTGTTGAAATGTAAGACGAAAATGCCTTAAATATGGATGGACATTTATTAACTTATATGCGTATGAGTTAAACATGGTGCATACTAATCATTTTGATGTAAGAAGATTTATTTTTGATTTAATTAATATTCATATAACAATGGACATAATTGGATAGTCCTTTGTATTTTGATATATAAATTGCATAATGATGGACTAATACATAACTTTATTTCATGATGGAAATATTTCTGTATGATGCATCAGTTTCCTATCTTGAACGGGACATTATTACTTTCAATGGTGTACCAAGGACGTTAGCTTTCCATCCTAATGTTTCATAGTATATCTAAATTAGGAAATTAAACATGTCAATATGTATACATTATATAATGACGAAGATGTAGTTAAATATTTTATATTACTTCATATGATCTTTTGGAAAATCTGGTATTTGATGTTTTTTTTTTTTGTATTCATTAATACAATTTTGAGGGTAAAATAAAGTCAAAAAAATTAGCCGCAGTGGGTTATAAATTTTGGGTCCGGCCCAGATCAACTTTAAATGTTCGCCTAAAATTTATCATTAATTGAATAATTTTCTCAATTGTAGTTGATATACTTCTACGATTTTACTTAATACCATCCACTTATTAATTTCTTAGCTGGTTGTGAATAAAGTGTGTATTACATTTGGCAGAATAACCAGTACTTATTTTTAAGATCCAACTCCATGAATGTAATGTACCTCTATTTTTCAAATATACATTGCTTTTCCATGTTTTATATGTCTAAGTTACATTCCTTTTGGAAATATAAATTTATTCCAAAAAATTGATTTTGACAGCACTTTGTGTTTGATTGAACGTCTACAAATGAAATATGTTGTATTTTTTTTTTAACGAGCTTGTGGTTGACTTCGTGGTTCAAACTTGCATAATGGCCTTATTTTTCATTTTCTATTTACTGTAACCAAGAATTGTTTATGCTGTTGAGTACCTATTCAAATACATCATATTATTTTGGAATATTTTTATATTTTTCTTATACATAACAAACATATGTTTCTTATTCTTACATAAAATTAATTCATATTTATATTAGTCAAAACCATTTTAAAGATTATCTTTTTCCTGTGAAAATTGTTAAATGTGGAGATAAAATATGTCTTATTTTTTATTAACCATTGAGTGAATGAGATGGAGCTATACTTTTCAACATTCAAACTGTTTTTCATTAGTATTATAAAACAATTGTTTGATAAGGATTGACATAATTTGAATCATTAATGATATGCCATAATATGAGGGAATAAATATCATTAATGATATTAGTCAAATATCATTAATGATATTATTCCATTATTGTAGTTGCATGTATAAATATCATCAATGATATTATTCAATTATCATTAATGATATTATTTCATAATTGTAAGTGCATGAATCTTCTAACTTTATATATTTGTGATTACTGAATGGAAAATATGCATCATTCTCTTCAACTCTTCATCATGGTATCAGAGCCTTGATCCAAAACAGTTCAACTTCATGTTCTTCAATGACTCTCATCAACCAAACATCATCCTATCAGATTCTTAATGGCAGTGATCCCACAAAGCCCTACACTTTTCTAGGCAAATGTCAATGGTGCCGAGGACAAGGACATGTGATTGCTCATTGTCCTTTATTTAAGCAAAAATTTCCTAATGCTATTCCTCCTCCTTCAAATTCTCAACCTCTGTCAAACCTATTCACATCAAAACCTCAAGCAAACACCGTAAATCCCTCTGCCTCCTCATCCTCTTCAACATGGCTTCTCGATAGTGGTGCTTCCTACCATGTCACGACAGATCTAAACAATTTATCCCTCCATGCTCCTTATGATGGAACCGAAGAGTTGATCGTCGGTGATGGCAAAGGCCTTAAAATCACTCACGTCGGTTCTTGTTCTTTATCATCAATCAAACAATATAATGTCTTAGTTGTTCCTGCCATGTCTAAAAATATAATTTCTTTTTCTCAACTTTGTCATGATAACAATATCTTAATTGTCTTTTCTTCCACCTCTTTTCATATGAAAGATCTCAAAACGGGGGAATCTCTATTCCAGGGGTTGGTTGCAACATGCATTTATCAGCTCAAATCCACAAGCCCTACAGTTTACGCAAGCACAACTAGTTTACTTGATTGGCATCATCGTTTAAGGCATCCGTCTCGTAATGTTTTTAGGCTAATTATTTCCAAAAATAAACTTCATGTTCCTAGTATCTCCACTTTAGATTGTAATTCATGTGCTTACAATAAAAGTCATAAACTTCCTTTTTCTACTTCCTCCATTGTGTCTACTACCCCACTTGAGTATGTTTATTCTGATCTTTGGACATCACCAATTTACTCTCATGATGGCTTTAAATATTATCTTATTTTCATTGATCATTTTTCTAAATACATTTGGCTGTATAATTTGAAACGAAAATCATATGCAAAACATATATTCATTCGCTATAAAGCTCTAGCTGAAAAATACTTTCAACTGCCTCTCAAAATTCTCTACTCGGACAACGGTGGTGAGTATGAAAGCCTACGTAACTATCTATCCATCGATGGAATTTCGCATCTCACAACTCCACCCCCACACCCCTTAACACAATGGCTATTCAGAGCGACGACATCGATACATTGTTGAGACATTTCTATCTCTTTTAACTCATGCTAATATGCTCCTTGAATATTGGACAAATGCTTGCTCAATAGTTGTTTACTTGATTAATCGACTTCCTATGACAACTCTAAACAATGTGTCACCCTACATTAAATTATTCAGCCAACATCCTAATTATTCCAAGCTTCGAAGTTTTGGACGTCTTTGCTATCCATGGCTTAAACCCTACAATTCTCACAAACTTGAACTCAAATCTCAACCATGTATTTTTGTTGGTTATTCACCTACTCAAAGTGCATATTATTTTCTCGAATTAAACACTAATTGTGTTTATGTTTCTCGTCATGTTCACATCAAAGAGTTTCTTTTTCTGAATTTAAAAATTCAACTGCCTCTTTGTCTGACCTAGTGAAACAATGGGCACCTCGCACATTATCTATATTATCAAATACTCAATCTTCCTCCTTTCATTCATTATCTACATTAAAGATCCTAAGTTCTATTTTTCACCAATGCATTAATTTCTTCATCCATAGCTTTACACCAAATGGGGCTTTTTAATGCTTGAGTGATATTTTTTTGGGATCTCCATTTCATGGACCTCCACATTTAAATTCAGTTTACTGATTGGTTTCCTAATGCCATGTTGAAATCTTGTGGTCATTTGAGGAGAATGTATATGATTGTTGGGTGTTGAATTTGTGGATGTGGATATATCGAGGTTTGATTGAGATGAAGCAGAGGAAAGCTCAGTAGTTGTAACAACCCGGAAATTCTAAGCAAATTTAAAATTTTTATTTTGGCAATTTTAATGAATTTTGAATATTTAAAATGGATGATTTTAAATAATAACGACGGAAAATTTATTTTCGACGATGTTAAAACGAATAAATTTATTTTAATTATATAACGAGCCTGAAATGGCGCGGCAGTTCGAAAATTTGATTTCTAACTTTGAATGAATATACAGAATTCAATATAAGTCGGAATTGGACGAAACAAGAAATATTTGAATCTGATTAACTATATCTTTGTAATGAAGTCAAGAAACTGAGATTTCACTTTAGAAATGAAAAGATATGTCCAGTTTAAAATTCAGAAAAGTCGTTGTGGAATTTATATATATTTTAATATATATAAGGCCCTTAAAAATAGCCATTTTGCAAACGACCTCCGTTTTCGACGAAACCACTTTTGTTGGATTCGGAATGTCAAATTATTGCTAGATTCCAATTTTCATAATTTTTGGAGTTAATATGTGAGCGTGGCGCAGTTAAACGCATTTGACCAGTTTCGGTCAATTTCGATCGACCAGAAAATGACCATTTTTCAAACGGTCTCGGAATTCGACGAAATTAGTTTTGTTAGGACCGTATCGTCAATACGAAGCTAGAAATAATTTTTCTAGAATTTTTACAGTCAGTATGTGGCCCCAGTAAATTGAAATGTACGTTTAAATTGAATATATACTCAATTATATTTTAATTTTGACGAAAACTGATCGTAACAGCCGAATTGGATTATGAAACATATCCCATTGTGTTCGGAATGGGTGTATTTAATTATGGACGATAGTCGTTGGGGTTGATTTGGGAGTTCAGACGAAAGGAATTAATTAGAGATAACCTTTGCTTCTGGATTCAGAATACAGTCGTTGGGAGTTCATTATATTCCACCAAATACAACACATACCAAGAAACGAATATTATACATAAACAGAATGTAATCCAGCTTGATCCAAATTAACACAGCAATACAAATTGACAACACAACAGTAGAACCCAGATTGCCAAAGCAACAAATATAACCAAGATTAATCCATAACAGTCCAAGATATCCAGCAAAGACAATGCTCCAAACAAACAAAGCTACATATAGCAGACAAGCCCAGTCAACAAGCTTCAACAAAAAGCATCTCCAAGCTTCAGAAAAACATAAAAGCCATCCACAGACTCACTCTGAACCACATAATCCAAAGAGACAGCATCCAAAAACATACACATCAGACATACCTAGTCGTCTGAAACCCCAATTGTTTGCAATGAATGAAAGAGTTTCTTCCGATTGTATTAGAAGCAAAGGTTATCTCTAATTAATTCCTTTCGTCTGAACTCCCAAATCAACCCCAACGACTATCGTCCATAATTAAATACACCCATTCCGAACACAATGGGATATGTTTCATAATCCAATTCGGCTGTTACGATCAGTTTTCGTCAAAATTAAAATATAATTGAGTATATATTCAATTTAAACGTACATTTCAATTTACTGGGGCCACATACTGACTGTAAAAATTCTAGAAAAATTATTTCTAGCTTCGTATTGACGATACGGTCCTAACAAAACTAATTTCGTCGAATTCCGAGACCGTTTGAAAAATGGTCATTTTCTGGTCGATCGAAATTGACCGAAACTGGTCAAATGCGTTTAACTGCGCCACGCTCACATATTAACTCCAAAAATTATGAAAATTGGAATCTAGCAATAATTTGACATTCCGAATCCAACAAAAGTGGTTTCGTCGAAAACGGAGGTCGTTTGCAAAATGGCTATTTTTAAGGGCCTTATATATATTAAAATATATATAAATTCCACAACGACTTTTCTGAATTTTAAACTGGACATATCTTTTCATTTCTAAAGTGAAATCTCAGTTTCTTGACTTCATTACAAAGATATAGTTAATCAGATTCAAATATTTCTTGTTTCGTCCAATTCCGACTTATATTGAATTCTGTATATTCATTCAAAGTTAGAAATCAAATTTTCGAACTGCCGCGCCATTTCAGGCTCGTTATATAATTAAAATAATTTTATTCGTTTTAACATCGTTGAAAATAAATTTTCCGTCGTTATTATTTAAAATCATCCATTTTAAATATTCAAAATTCATTAAAATTGCCAAAATAAAAATTTTAAATTTGCTTAGAATTTCCGGGTTGTTACAACTACTGAGCTTTCCTCTGCTTCATCTCAATCAAACCTCGATATATCCACATCCACAAATTCAACACCCAACAATCCTATACATTCTCCTCAAATGACCACAAGATTTCAACATGGCATTAGGAAACCAATCAGTAAACTGAATTTAAATGTGGAGGTCCATGAAATGGAGATCCCAAAAAAATATCACTCAAGCATTAAAAAGCCCCATTTGGTGTAAAGCTATGGATGAAGAAATTAATGCATTGGTGAAAAATAGAACTTAGGATCTTGTACCTTCATCTATGTCACAAAATGTAGTGGGATGCAAATGGATTTTTCGAATTAAAAAGAATAAGGATGGTAACATTATTCAGTACAAGGCTCGCTATGTTGCAAGAGGTTTTAATCAGAGAGCTGGCATTGACTACGGTGAGACTTTTAGCCCCGTAGTTAAACCCGTCATAGTTCGGCTTGTGCTCTCACTTGCGGTTAGTCAAGGTTGGTCATTGCGCCAACTTGACATAAACAATGCTTTTCTACAGGGCACACTCACTGAAGACGTATACACCACACAACCTCCTGGCTACACAGATCCTATACATCCCACACATGTATGTAAATTAAACAAGGCACTGTATGGCTTAAAACAAGCTCCAAGAGCTTGGTATAAAGAATTACGGAAATATTTAATTAAGTTGGGCTTCAAGAATACGGTCTCTGATTCATCCTTATTCACATTGCACAAAAATGATGACATCATTTATTTGTTGGTTTATGTGGATGATATTATTGTTACAAGTAATGCAACTCATGCACTGGAAGCTTTTATAAAAAAAATGTTGAAACGTTTCTCACTAAAAGACCTTGGAGAATTATCTTACTTCTTGGGAGTTGAAGTAATGCCTCATCCAAAAGGTATTTTCTTAAGTCAAAAGAGGTATATTGCTGATATTTTATGCAAAGCTAATATGGACGATGCAAACCAGTTGCAACACCATTAGCAACTCATCCTCCGTTAACTATACATGGAAATCTTCTCAACGATCCTACTGAGTATCGTACTTTGATAGGTAGTTTAAAATATTTAAGTCTTACAAGGCTTAATGTGGCATTCACAGTGAACAAGTAAGCTCAATACATGAAGCGTCCGACTGAGGAACACATGCAATCTCTACATCGTCTTCTTCGATATCTAAGTGGTATATCTAATATGGGTCTAATTATACAGAAAGATTCACCTCTCACTCTCCATGCTTATTCAGATGTGGACTGGGCTCGTGACAAAGATGGTTATATTTCTACAACAGCATATATAGTCTATTTAGGTAAGAATTCTCTCTCTTGGACGTCAAAGAAGCAGCGTACAAGAGCTAGATTATCTACCGAGGCCGAGTACAGGGCAGTGGTAAATGCTACTGCTGGAATTCTTTGGGTAGGAAATTTATTCAAGGAGCTTGGTCATAACCTCACTTTCGCGCCAGTCATTTATTGTGATAATGTTGGAGCTACATATATGAGTGCTTATCCGGTTTTCCATTCTAAAATGAAGCACCTTGGATTGAATTATCATTTTGTCAGAGAAAATGTGCAAAGTGAAAATTTGAGGGCCTCTTACATCTCCACTAATGACCAGCTTGTGGATGCTCTCACTAAGCCACTACCACGTACCTCCTTCACAACATTAGTTAGCAAAATCGGTCTCTCATCTTGGCCGTCCGTTTTGAGGGGGCGTGATATGGATTGACATAATTTGAATCATTAATGATATGCCATAATATGAAGGAATAAATATCATTAATGATATTATTCAAATATCATTAATGATATTATTCCATAATTGTAGTTGCATGTATAAATATCATTAATGATATTATTCAAATATCATTAATGATATTATTCCATAATTGTAGGTGCATGAATCTTATAACTTTATACATTTGTGATCATTGAATGGAAAATATGCGTCCTTCTCTTCAACTCTTCATCATTGTTTCCCGTATAACAAATATCAAATAAGATACAGTTGCTTTAATCCTTTATCACATTAATTAATCTTCGATCATGTCCCATGTATCACATGTATCTTCTTCATTGTTCACATGGCTAACAGCATGATTTAATCGCTTTGAATCCAAGTACTTTACTATTTGTTAATTTGGTACATGATAACTTTCCAATAACATGGATGAAATGTTAATTCACTTTTAATATATTGATATTTAGAGGAAAAAAAACTTATCATGACTTAGGTACCTCATCATTTTCAATGTTTATAATTGTAATAGAGATATAGATTAATATTCTAAAATAGCAACAATTTACTATACAAAAATTGAGATTCAATATTTGTTTTCTCCATGTTGGAGAGTTACATAACTAATGTGGACAAATTGTTTACAAATGATAACCTATCCATAAATGACTAAACATACATGAGAGATATAATGTTGAAGACAAATCACTTATGGCTATGTAAGTTAATAATTTGAAACATCATTTCATATTGGTAAGCAGTAGGAAATGGATAGCGTCCTAAGTTACCACTGCATAATAATTTATCATCACAGAATGCCAAATTAAGCAGAACCTTAGACGATTTTTTATCAAGAGTTGGCCAGATGGTCATGAATACCATTTTTTGTAAGAAATATAATGAAGTTGTGAGCTTCAAATCACCATTTTTTTCTCTATGGTTTTTACTTGAGCTGAATAACTGAAAAATTACAATGATCAATTTGAAATTTTCATTTTTCTTATATATATTGTGTAGCCTATTTTATCATCAGACATTGCGAAACGTAGCTAAAAGTACAATAGTCACAGTGATTCTCATTTTTAATATATACATGTATACATACGTGCGTACGTACATAGGCTATAAACAGCATTAGACATTGCTAAATTAGGCTATGTTTATCGCCTAATTTGGCATCGTACATTGCAAAATGTTACTAAAAATACAATGGTCATATAGACTTGTATCTTTGAAATTTTATAACGGTTGTGCATATTTAGTTTATTAAAATATATTTGAAAGCCAATAACGAAAATACAGGGGATACTTGCTTTATTCTGGATTTCTCAAACACTCTTTATAGTATGATCTTGGTTCATGTTACTAACATAGATATGTTACATTTTCATATTCAAAACATATGCAATATTTGAATCATATAATGATAAAACTATAAATGTCAGGCTAATATTATTATTATTTTTTAAATTTTTTGCTTGCTTCCTAAGTTGTTTCCCTTGAAGATTATGTGAGGTTATTTCAACTTGATAGAAAATAGTGCTCACAACGTCGTGAATATGCAGCTTGATGAAGATAAACAAATGGAGGATATGGTAATAGATTTAGAAAAGAAGGAGCATCCCCAACATTATGGAGAAACATAACAAGCTCATCCAAACATGACTCAAAGGAAAAGGGGCAATGAAGATAGAGTTACACAGAAAAAGCACTCAAGAAAAGGTTGGACCACAACTCAATCTGATTTTGCATCGAATGGATAATACTTTTCTTAGTCTTCATATTTCAACTTTTAAAAATAAATTTTATTACAAAAATCTTTTAAGGTTTGGCAATTTGGTTTAGAAATACCCCCTATATAAGGGCAATTCAGTGTTGAAAATTTGTCTAGCTCTGATACCAATTTGTTAACTATATTAACTACTGGATAGTCTCTGAGAATTATAGCAAACACAGAAGGAGAAAACAAATACTGCAAGAAAATAAAAACTCTACTTTTTTTTTATTTCTTTCCTTTTTGTTCACATTTTTGCTTGATTCAAATGAGGAGAGAGCTCTTCTATTTATAGCATACAATGGACCATTCTAGATTTGCAATATTCTAGAAAATATCTAAATATTTATGGAAAAATATCTTTTCCTAAATAATAGCAACTTTAAAAGCTCTCTCAATAAAAATAGGATCATAAATTTGAATTATTACTAATCACGCTATAATAGAGATTTGACTCTTTCTATTCCTAAAATCTTGGCTAAAATGCTTGAGATTAATTCTCAACAAATCCCTCCTTTAAGCTCAAGCATCTACCATCCTTTATTCCAATCATCGTCTTGCAATTTTTGAATAACAATTTTGGCAATGGTTTGGTGAAGATATCCGCTACCTGATCACGACTCATAACATGATTCAGCTGCACATCCTTTTTCTTGACATGCTCCCAGATGAAATGAAAACGAACATCTATGCGCTTACTCCTTTCGTGGTGAACTGGATTCTTCGATTGCAGACTTTTGATTCCTTTATATCTCACATGTTTTGGTAAAAGTATAGTAATCGTCCAAACTTTCTTTCTCATCAGCTTTTCTTTTCTTGCTTTCTTATCTTCGGGTTGCTCTACCACCACCGCTTCTGTAGTTGTCATTAATGAAGAAACACTTGCAGCATCCACTAATGCAGTTCTGATCACTTTCAATGAATCGATAATACCAGCCTTTACCATATCAACATATTCACCTTTAGCAGCGTTAGCTTGATTTTGCTCCAAAAGCTTGTCAACAACAACCGCACCTTCTACTTCAGCATTCGCAGTAATAATATATGCTGACATCTTCAAAGCATTTTGAATGATTTGATCACCAATTTTCTGGTCAAAATTAGCCGTCTGCAAGTTCGCTAATTCTTCGAATGCATACAGCAAGGAAACACCACCTCCATGCACAATTCTCTCTTCCACAGCAGCTTTAGTTGCATTCAAGGCATCGGTAACTCTATCCTTCTTCGCACTAACTTCAGTTTCGCTCGCTCCTCCAATTTTCGGAACTGCAATGCCACCAAATAACTTTGCCAACCGCTCTTGCAGCTTCTGTTTATCATAGTCCGATGAATTCAAATCAATAGCAGACCTTAGCTGGTCACATCTTTCTTCAACTTTAGCCTTATTTTCTTTTCCTACTTCATTTGATTCAACCGCCCAATAAACATTCATGGCATTATTTACATCAAGCCCAACTTCAGTATCCTTCAAATCTACTTCTTTCTCAACAACATTATCATTAGTGTTACTTCTATCCTCGCCTTCTAAATCAACAGCCTGAATCTCTTCTACATCATCAGGTTCGTTCTCATCAAAATTGCTATCAAGTACGTTATATTCTTCCTTGTTCACTGCTAGTACCTCCTCAACTTGGTCTGTATCTCCTTCTCTTGCTTCTGAGGCAGTCCTCTGAACCGCGGCTCTTTCTGCATGCAATCGTGCTTTAACATTTGCTTTATCAACAGCTACCCATTCTTGTTTTGCAATTGCTTCAGCGGCTGCTCTTTGTCTTGCCTCTTCTACGTTGATTATATCAATTTTTTTATCATTGTCATTAACAATCTCATCATTATCCATTTTTCCTATGACTTCCTCAGCGAATTCTTGATTGTCAACCATTTCCTCCTGCTCTACTCTTTTCATAGCCATACAATCAGCCTCGTCTTCTTTATTTGCCATTAGGGCCTCCTTGTTTGCGTACACCTCTTTCAGTAATTTCCACGAATCTCTTGCAGATTCTTCTCCTATAATATGGTTGAACGCTTCTTCATCAACGTTCTCACACATAGCAACACGGGCTTGATGGTCTTTCCATCTCGACCTTGTAAATGCCTCTCTCTCTTTCTCCGTCATATTTTTAACATCTTTTGGCCACTCGTAGCCACACTCAACAATCTCCCATAATCCTTTGGAGATCAATTCTTCTTTCTTTTTGTTACTCCACTTTTCGAAGTTTTCTTTTGTGAGAACAAATGTCAAAGGAAATAAAAATACCATAGTTTCAACCTGGCGCTCTGATACCAATTTGTTGAAAATTTGTCTAGCTCTGATACCAATTTGTTAACTATATTAACTACTGGATAGTCTCTGAGAATTATAGCAAACACAGAAGGAGAAAACAAATACTGCAAGAAAATAAAAACTCTACTTTTTTTTATTTCTTTCCTTTTTGTTCACATTTTTGCTTGATTCAAATGAGGAGAGAGCTCTTCTATTTATAGCATACAATGGACCATTCTAGATTTGCAATATTCTAGAAAATATCTAAATATTTATGGAAAAATATCTTTTCCTAAATAATAGCAACTTTAAAAGCTCTCTCAATAAAAATAGGATCATAAATTTGAATTATTACTAATCACGCTATAATAGAGATTTGACTCTTTCTATTCCTAAAATCTTGGCTAAAATGCTTGAGATTAATTCTCAACATTCAGTTTCAGTATTACGCCAAGCATCTATTTCGAAGTCTCTAAATCTTCTCATGTCATCGTTTTCTATATAAATACAAACACCTCTCGATGTCTTCTTCTTCTTCTTCTCAAACATGACTCTCTTTCGAAAAAAAAGGATAAAAATATGGGCTTAGGAGGAACTTTAGACTATTTGTCTGATACAGTGTTATACTAATAACCACACATTCAAAGAAATGGTAAACAATGCAGACTGTTGACCTCCAAGTTAAAATGAATTGCGAAGGATGTGTGAACAAGGAGGAGAATGCCATTAATTTTGTGAAAGGTTTGTTTCTCATCATCGCATTTCTCTAATTCTCATTTTTATTCCTTGGTAATCTTTATTTTGTTGACTGGTCATCAAAGAAAGTACATGTACAAATCTTTCATCCATATATTGTGATAAAGTTGGTGAACAAATATGAAAAAAAGAACATTAATTAGCAATGAAACAATTATACCATGATTGATGACTGTAACAGATTCATGGACTATAACTATGCTGGTTTTAAGTCCTAAAGAACAAGAATAAGCATGTATGATATTACTAAATTGCTATATGTTTTAGGCATGAAAATTGTAGATGTTAACAAAAAGCAAAGTAGAGTGACTGTAACGGGATATGTAGAGGCAAAAAAGGTGATAAAAAGATGCAATCTATTGGAGAAACAGCAGAAATATGGCCGTGTGCCGTATAATCTGGTAAGTCATCCATATGTTGCGGGTGCTTATCGCAAAAGAGCTCCTTTTGGTAATGTGAAAAAAGTTCTATCGCTCTGTAGGTTCACGGTTCACAGTTCACGGTTCGAAGTCGAGTCATGCATATGTCCCAACCGTGACACCAACCACTCTTCCACTTTGTACTGTGTCCTATTTGTGTTTTTTACAGGTTTGTATTTTCAGTTGGGTTGTTATTGTTGTAAAGAAAAAATAGTAGCTACAGTGTACTTTGCTATATCCATTTCTATTTTGGTTTGTTCAGTGAACGGGCCCTATATGTCAAAACTAGATTATCCTTTTGCAAGTTTTATCAATACTTTCCTAGTATTCGTATTTTTATCATTTTCATCATTTTCTTCAAATTACAATCACATCTGGTAACATCTGTTTTTGTACCATGCTTAACTGAGGTGACTATTCTACTCTGTTAGGTTGTTTTATAAGTTGAAGTATTTATAGCCTTGCAAATATTTACTGACCAATGACTTTCCTTTCATCGAATGATTCAGTTAGGATCGATTCGTTTTGTGCATGTATGTCAATTGCTTACTTTTTTCACTCTATGATCTAATTTTCTCCACCTCTAAGCATTAAAAGGAAAAAAAATCTACCCATTTGTGGTCAACCGTTTTGTTTAAATATTGTACGTACATGGACTTAGAACTAAATGTTTTCCAAAATAAACTTCTACATGTTCACAGGGTACAAACTTGAAAACTTTGTTTGATTACATAATCGAGGAGTCCTAAGATACTTTGAGCAAATATAACTTAACAAAAGTATCAATAGAAATACTTTCATATACTCTCATTGATTTAAGAATGAAAGACACTAAAAATACTAGAATTACAAACTTCTGCATCTATCCGTGTGTGTAGCACGGGTCATGCACTAGTTTATACCTAAGATAAAACCAAATTACCCTTCTAATTTTTGGCAAAAGATGGCCGTTTGCATAATTAATTTTCAATCACTCTTCACCGATACAGTGAACATTTGAAACGTATTACTCGGGGTAATTTTATCCAAAAATTTGATATTTTTCCCTGATTCGAGACCCCGTAACAATTCAAAAGCAGTGGCGTAGTATTAAAAGAGAGTTGCTTGCTCAGTGATTGGTTAAAGCTTTTATATAATTATTTTTCTGTAGTTTTCTATGGTATATAGAGGTCTCACTATCACAATAACAATCAGCTGCATGGCCGCTTAAAAGCAACTGTCCCTAGCATTTCCCCTCTTATAAAATGCATTTCAAATTTTAATGTCATTAACAATGACAATGAACAACGAAGACAAGAAAAGCAGTTCTCCTCCCTCTTTTCATTTAAAATGCAACCCTATCACAGAAGCAAACTACTCAATCTCCCACAACAAAAATCATCAAAATTATGTTCTCTCTAAAGCCCTTAATATTCATTCTATAACTTATTCTATTCCAATTCCAAAACTCCGAAACAGCAAGCAGTTTCATTTACGCCAGCTGCTCACCTTCAAAATTCGACCCCAACTCCTTATACTAGTCCAGTTTGACCTCCCTTTACACTTCTATTGCCTTTTCATCATCCCAATCCTCATATGATAGTTACTCCAGCGACAACAATGGAGCCCCTTTCTTCGGAATTTACCAATGCAGAAACGACTTGAGCTTTCCAGACTGCACAACTTGCATGCAGAGTGTTGTTGGTCATCTCAGACTGGTATGTGCCCGGTCCTACTCTACTTCTTTCCAGCTCGATGGTTGTTTCGTCCGCTAATCTATGTAAAAACATAATCTTGTAAACTTAACTATATAGTTAGCAAATGCAGAATGAGATATGAACACTTTGCTAAAACAGGTACAGTAACGAGAATTTCCTCGGAAAGCTTGATACAGCACTTGCCTACAAGAAGTGTAGTTCAAGCACAACAGGGTTCTTAAGAAAGAGAGATGATGTGTTGGGGGACCTACAGTATGGAGCCAAGTTTAGGGTGAGCAGCTCTGGAACTGTGCAAGGACATGCACAGTGTTTAGGAGATCTTAACGCTGGCGACTGTGCTTTTTGTATGTCTCAAGCAATTGGACAGTTGAAGAATGTGTGTGGATCGACTCTAGCAGCTGATGTCTTTTTAGCCAAACGCTATGCTAGGTACTAGGCTTTTGAATATTACCTTCAATCATCTAAAGGTATATTTTCGGAATTTCACAAAGGGGTAGAATTATTTCATTTTGATCATTGTCTAGATATCCAAAATTATTTTTCATAACTTTGATCTGCTTGTCTATAACTATATTTCAGATCCAATGCTGTTTATTTAAACACTTTAATTTGAATTTATTCTGCTAAAAAGTTGAGAATGGGAGGAACTAATCTGACATATTTGATTTTAAAACAAAATGATGTTTTCTGACCATCTCGATCCTTCAGATCACACTTTGCGGACCGAAAGTGGGATGACACCGACACAAACAGCATGACTACCTGTTTAAATAACTCTGACTCTGGCGACTTGAGAAGGAGTATAAAATTATGAATGACTGTGAAAGGTGCACCCAGACCAAAGACCACTCGATTCTCAAAACTCTAACATAAGAAAGCTAAAGAGAGAGTATAAAAGGACTTATATGCCTCTACCAGAGATCGATCGAATCCCAGGAGATATGTACTCATGCTGATTTGGATAACCATGTTGACAATGACAAAGCCAATCCCCCTGTTTAATATATGCTCTGATATCAGTAAAGAGTTCTTAAAAAAAAAAAAAAAGAACGCAATAATAAACATGATATCCTTAAGTTACGGTAAAGATGGTGCATAAAGTTAGAAATTACCTGCTAGTGGACATAGCAGTAAGCACTTATCAGCTTAATACATTCTTTGATCTAGAACACATTTGCTTTTGATCAAGTGCAGAGCATTCGGATGAAAATACTGGCAAACTTGTAACAATAATTGTAGGCATATTCGGATGAAAATACTGGCAAACTTGTAACAATAATTGTAGGCATATTAGCAGGCCTTGCACTTTTCTTCATCTTACTATCATTTCTTAAAAGAGCATGTAAGCATGTACTCATTCTTTTCACATTCATTGTAGTACTCCTAGTGAAAGATTTGATGGTGAAGTGTTTTGTTGTTGTAGGCTAACAAAACAGGTACTGCCTGCCTGAAGAGACTATATGAAATACTCTTCTGATTTCGTTTAGAGGGAAGATCACATTATGTTTTTTTTGCAACAGGAAACACAAATGATATGAAGTTTAGGTGTTGTGTATATATGAATCAATACTATAATAATGTAACATGCTAGCTTTTATTAATCTTCATCCTATTGTCTAATATTCTACTTCTTAATTCATATAAGTCAATGTAAACTTCATAGAAACCGACTACAACAATTACAAGCAATCTCACAAGTAAAACACCAAAGATCTATACAAGCATTTATAGCGTACCTTGAGATTGAGCCTTTGTCTGATATTTTATGTCTGACAGCATGGATCATGTATATAACCGCTCAATAAACGAATTTGAAATCAATCAATCATGCTAATGGCAATAAAAGTCCTCTTCTTCCTCCTCTTCTTTCTCCCTCACTCCAGTTCTTTCACAAGTTCAAAAAAGGTTCATCTTGAACAGTGGTGCAAATACACTCCTCGCCCACGCACATGTGTCCACTATCTTGCTCCACGCTTGGCTCACAGTTCACTAAAAACCAAAGCAGACTTCTACAAGCTTTCAATGAAAGTCACATACAATCTTACTCTACAAGCACATTTCCATTTTCGCAATTTAACAACCCACGCACGTTCACGTTAATCCTGCAAAGCCATCCTCGACTGTTCAAAACTATACCAGTACACTCTCAATCAACTTGACCGTACTCTCAATGCACCTTCTAAAACTTATTCTGCTACTGACAAGCAAGTATGGCTATCTGCAACACTCACCAATTTGCGCACCTGCAAAAGTGGCTTTTCAGATGTCAAATCTTCCAACAATATAGTAACTGCTATTTACAAACACTACAACATCTTACACTTGATCAGTAACTGTCTGGCTATCAATGGACATGTGAAAAGAATGAGTACGTTTTCGAAATTTTGGGTGTGGGTCCCTATTTCTACCTACTCCACCTAACCACTCCTCTATAAATACCCCACTAACTCACACTTTAGGGGACTTTAAACATGTTGGCATATCTTGTGAAGCTCCAGGAGACCACTTTAATGACATCCTCACTTTGAGGAAGAAGAAGGGCAAAATTATCCTTTTCCCAAATACTTGTATATGACACATATGACCTTTAAATCCTTAGAAATGCTTGTAAAAGGATGTCATATGATGCTTACATGCTTGTAATTCTTCATTATTAATAAAATACCAACAACACTTCCAAAGTGGACGTAGGTCCCACACGGGGCCGAACCACTATAAATCCCTTTTGTGATTTATTTTGCTTTTCCGCACTTTATTTCCTACGTGAAATGATAATTCTTACGTAATTAAGACTCTTGAGTGTTGAAGACAATTTTGTGCTCCAACATTTTGGTGCTTTCACTGAGAATTGAACTCGAAGTCGCTTTTTTGTCATAAACCTCCATCTCGACTTCGACGCGCTTTAAGGTTCCTCTCTTAAACCTGCCGCTGAGTCCGCTTACGATGGTAAAGTGACCAAAGAATGCGGCGATTGGCCCTTCGGCCACAACTGAAGCTCGAACATCCCAGCAACCCCAACCGGCGGTTATCCCGGCCACAACTGAAGTCCCTCCTCATGTGGACCTTAAAGCTCCCGCGACACAAACGCAAATCCACGCGCTCACTGAAAAGTGTCAGGATACCGCTCTCGAGCTTAATCAAGCGCTAAGGCATAACATAGACTTTATGCGCCAGCTTCAAGAAAGTCAACGCATTGTCGTACGACTCCAGCTCGCCCCGAACAATGCTCGACCAAGGCGTATTATCTCGGAAACCTCTTCTTTCGAATCGAGTGGCCCACATAAAAGAAGGAGGTTCCACCTCATCGACAACGTTGCCATCCGCATTAACGCTCATACCAACGACAACGCCAACAGGAACGGGAACGGCGATCAACCAACCGTCACTTATAGTGGCAATGTCCCACGTTGTGATCGCTCCCGTCTTGTCATCAACGATGAACCTGGTCTAAGCAATCGACCCCCTCCTCGACAAAACCCAGTTGTTGAGGCTCAAGAGCAAGAGCATACCTCTCCAGCGACTCGTCAGGCTGGAGTCCCTCTAGTCCAAGATGCACATCAACCCGCTCAACCTCGTCATCGGAACCAAAACCGAATCATCAACATCGACGACATGGAAGGGGACGAGCCCAACGTGCATCATGGGAGGCGACCACAGGAAAGAATACCCGAGCCTCGCCAAAACCCATGGATCCCGCAAATGGATCCGCATCCGACTACCTGCCCGATATGGTCCGAAGAATCATGTGAGACATGCAAAGGAATTCCAACGAACCGTGGGAAGCATTCCCAAGGCGCAATCCTTTTACAAGAATTGTGCACGAAGCAGAGTGACCTTAACACATTATCATGCCACAAATGGCCCTTTATGATGGCACGACAGATTCATGTGCTTTCTTGAACTAGTACGAGTGACAAATGGACTCCAGTCGGGCTACGGACCCAGTCAAATGCAAATGCTTCGCAGTCTGCTTAGCCGGCACAACATTGCATTGGTTCTACCGCCTTCCACTCCAGTCCGTCAGTACCTTCGGCCAGCTCGCCATGGCTCTGGTTAGACAATTCTGAATGCATGTCTTTACTCCAAAGAACGCTCTCATAATGTCCAACTTATACCAAGGACCCGCTGAGTCACTCAAAAGCTACCTTTCTCGGTTCAATACTGCTCTTGCCGAGGTCGATGATCCCGAGCCTCGCACCGTACTGTTCCAACTCACGAAGGGTGTCCTCCCAACTTCAGAATTCGGGGCGTGGATTGACAGAAAACAACCTAAGAGCCTCGATGCCTTTTACGAGAAGGCCGACCAATTCCTACATCAAGAAGAAGTGAGGCATAGTCGAAACTCCTACACCAATCGTCCCGACGACCCGCAAGAAGACACAACCAACAACAGTGTCAAAGGGAAACAAGTAGGAGAACCTTTTGGCAGAGACAAGGGAGCTGGCCCTTGCAAGACGAAGCCAAACAATGCTAGGCCTAGCAAAAAGTCTGGCCGTCAGCAAACTTATCAAACTTATACTCCGTTGAATGAAGACATTGAGAACATCTACCTGGCAACGTGCAATACTCTCGACTACAAGAAACCTAAGTACAAGGAGTCAACGGGCCGCGAGAAGAATTCCGAAAAGTATTGCCGATTCCACGACCTGTATGGATACAACACTAACGATTGCCATCAACTCAAGGATGCTATCAAAAAACTCATCCGTGTGAAGCACCATGAACGGTATGTCCAAGATCCATTCCCTCCCGAGACAGCTCTAAGTCCTTCTACGCCCACGCCTCCTGTTCCGGCCCAGGCAAATCCCGGGCCATCAAACCCAAGGCAGGGCATTGTAATCAACACCATATGTGGCGGGCCTTAACCCACACATGAAAGTTTCCGAAAAATGGAGGAATACATGAGCTCCATTAAGCACGCAACTCTCGAAGCCTGCTCCGCTCCAGACGAATCCATTCCCTCCAAGCTTCAGAAGACGATGCAGGATGACATTGTTTTTCGAGAGAGGGAATCTACTGGAACTGATCTCCCAACAATAGATCCTCTCGAAATCAAAGCTCAGATCGGACCCGCATCTGTTCGCAAAATAATAATCGACCCCGCAAGCTTGGTCAACATCATCTTTAAAGCCGCTTATGACCAAATGAAGATGGAGGTGAAAGACCTAAAGCCCTGCCATTCCATGATCCACGGCTTTAATGGATCGTTTAGTCTACCCATAAGCATGATCGACCTACTAGTTGAAATCGGCGAGGGGAGTCGGAGTCGGGTCCGAGTCCTCACATTTGTGGTTATCGACATCATCTCTCCCTATAACGATTTCATTGGACGTCCCTTCCTCACAAAATTTCAAGTTTGTCTATCACCATGGTCACTACTAATGAAGTTCCCAACAAAAAAGGGGATTAGAACAATTAAAGGTGACCAAGTTGCCGCTCGAGATTGCTACACCATAGAATGTAAGAGCACGCGCAGCAAGGACAAAGGCAAGACAGTGCATTTACCCTCCTGTGCCGAAAACATCTCAGCATAGCAATCAAAGGCGTCTGAGCCTTGGCTCAAGCGCCACTCCCGCCTTTCCTACATTCTCGATCCAAGGGAAGACGAAGAGCCCGAATATGAAAGGGCTACCCCCGTTGAACCAACCGAGGATATCTCTGTCAGCCCCAATGATCCATCAAAGGCAATCAGCTCAGCACTAATACGTGTCGAGGACCGCATCCAGCGATCCATCTATTACATCAGCAAAATATTGGCGCGAGCAGAAAAGAACTACCCAAAGCTTGAAAAGTTAGCCTACTGCTTATAGATTTCCTCCCGAAAAATTTGGCCGTACTTTCAGTCTCATCCCATTAGTATATACCGATCAACCTTTGCGACGGGTCTTCCAGTGAGCTAAGGCATCCGGGAGACTTCTGAAATGGAATGTCAAGCTAAGTCAGTTCGAGATAACCTTCATCCCTCGACGAGCCATCCTCGGGCATGCACCAGCCGACTTCATAGTGGAATTCACCACCCCCGAGGAGCCTCTTCTCGAAGATCTCAATGTTCCCGATCTCTAGTGGAAGCTATTTATGGATGGATCCTCCAACACCAAATTCTCCAGAGCTGGAGTCGTGCTCATCACGCCAGAAAATCGCTCAATATGTTATACCCTAAAGCTTAACTTCCCTGCAACAACAACGATGCAAAATATGAAGCCTTAATAGTCGGACTAAAGATCGTGATCGAGCTCAACCTCAAGCCTATTCAGATCTTCTCCGACTTGCAATTCACTATGCGCCAAGTAGATGGGGAATATCAGGCTAAGGGACCGCGACTCGCTCCCTATCTCGCCCAAGTTCAGGAGCTGCTCTCTAGCTTCGACCACTTTGTTATCACGCACATCCCGCGAAAACAAAATGAAAAGGCCGACTCACTGGCTAAGTAGGAAAGCTCGGATGATACACAACTCATGGGAATTGCCTTGGTCGAAGTGCTCGAGGCACCAAGCATTAATACATCAAAAGCTGATTCGGTGATGAGCAACGAGGAAGAACCTGAATCTTAGATGACACCAATCAAGAACTACATGCAACACGGACCTTGCCAGAACGTTACAAGAAAATAACAGCACTTACCCGTCAGTCATCTCGCTATATTATTTTGGATAGGGTGCTCTACCGTAGAAGCTTTTCTGTCCCCCTACTACGGTGTGTTGCCAATGATGACGTCGACTGCATTTTAACAGATATACACGAAGTTGAATGCGACAACCATATCTTAGGGCAAACCTTAGCAAGAAAGATCAGCAAGCAAGGTTACTTCTGGCCCGCACTCTATCAAGATGCCGCGGACTACGCCCGCAAGTGCGATAAGCGTCAGCGCTTCTCAAAGATACCTTGAGCCCCGCCTACCGAGCTAACGCAAATGGTTAGTCCTTGGCCATTCGCCATGTAGGAGACAGACATTATCGGAACTCTTCCAGATGGCTAAAGGCAGGCTATGATATGCCATGGTTGCAGTCGATTACTTCACTAAATGGGCAGAAGCAGAAGCTCTCGCCACAATTGATATACACATAAATGTGTATATTTTATCTGCTTATTTATCTTGTTTTCTTTTTAAATTAATTGATATTATGTATTTATAGTTGTCTTTTCAGAATGTTGATAAAAAGCTTGGTTTAGAGCATTTGATGGATAAAGCATGAAGAATTTGCTTAAAATGAGTGAAGATTGAATTTACTAAAGCTTGAAGAGTTTAATGCTTGAAGAACGGTTGCAAATGTAGTTCAATTAGATAGATTTGGCTCACTAATGGCTCATATTGCGTTCACATTGGTTCATTTGCAAGGCATCTTACTCATGTTGTGTTCATATTAGCTCCTTTACAAGGCCTCTCACTCTACAACTGCGTTCACACTAGCTTATGTGTTATTTGGGCTAATTCTTTAGTCCCACATTGTGGAATTTACTAAGTAGTCTTTGTCATATCAGCTATAAATACGTTGTATCTCATTCATTGAAAAACACACTTAGTTTTATTCTGTAATTCTCTTCTTAGAATAAAACTCTTCTTCTCTCTTTCTATTTACTTTTTGTTGTATTTTATTTATGTTATATATATTCTGTTTCTCTTCTTCTTTAGCTATGTCTAGCTAATCCCCTTTGATTAGGGGGTGATGACGCTAACAGATATGATTCAATATGAATCACATAGCCAAAGAGATTAGAACTTCATGTATGAAGATCTAGATCTGAACCAAGGGTTGGATCTGAACCTTCATACCTGTGTCGTTTTAGAGCTGTGCTCCAACACAGGGTATATTTGAGTTCGATCTAACGTTTATCAGATTTAGATCTAATATTTAGGGTTTTAGAAATAAATTAGTGAATCTATCCTGATAGCCTATGGTTGTTTAAGAGCTGAGCTCCTGCATAGGCTATGCTTGTTGTTATTCACATTTTTATTTCTAGAAACCTAATTACCGTTGATTCATATTTGTGACAGAAATGTGAATTAGATCTATATTATTATTCTGTCTGGCTGTTGATGAGTATTAATCAAATCTGTGTCATTATCCCCTAATTTCCTTCTTTAATTATATAAATCTCTCTTTTTATTTAATTGTTGTTATTTTCTGTGTTTTCAATCAATCAAAATCCTGGAATAACTTGATTGGATTTATTAATAAAATAATTTTTGGTCCTAGAGTTCGACACCCTCTACAACGATCCTTGTTGTTTAGGAAAGACGAACGGATTTTACAGTTGTTTACAATTGTCTAATTTGTTCGCAAGCAAAATTTGGCGCCGCTGCTGGGGACTAAAATAATTTTTATTAGTAAATTATTCGGGTTATAATTTTATTTTCGTTTTTTTTCTTTTCTTCATATACAAAAAAAAAACAGAAATAGTTTTATTTTATTTTGTTCCCTTTGTTTTCTAGCATAGATAGAAAAAAAAAGAATCTCTTGATTAGATTTGATTTGGTATTGCTGATTATGATCTTCTAATTAAGAGAGGAAAAAAAAGATTTGCAATTTTCTGTTTGATTTCTTTCCCATTACAGTCTCCTTCTAATTTATTTCATTTCTTCTTTTCCAAGTTTTTGATATTCAAAATAAAAAAATAAAAAAATCTTTCCAAAATTTCTCTCCTTGCGGTCTATTTCATTCCACCTTCAATGCGTTTTCCCTTTCTATAAATTTCTTTCTTTTCTCTTTACAGATAAAAATAAAAAAAAGTATTGATTGGTTGATTAGGTATTAAAACATTGATACCATAATCTTCTAAATCAAAGAAAAAAAACACTTGCCACTTTTTACATCAATTTCTTGTTATTTATTTTCTCTATTTCTTTCCTTTCATTTCCAATTTCTTCCCAATTTCTCATATTTCTTCTTTTTAACCAAATTTTGTGTAATTTATTTTTCTTTCTTCATATATTTCTTTCCCTTTTACATTTTTTTTCCTTTTACATCCATATTTCCACTTTCACAACAATAAAAAAATAAAAATAAAAACTCCTTTACAAATTTCACACTTCTTCCACACCCCCCCAAACCCCCCCATTACATCTATCCTCAGCCCCACCGTCTCCATAACATCCGGCCACTACAATTCCTGAAACACCACGCAATTTGCCCTCTACCAGCTGCCATTGTCCACATAAACACCGCAGTCATAACCACAAAAGCAATACACTGATCACGCTACCTACCCATATTCATAACTCAAAACCAAATCCCTGAAATTCCACAATCAACAGTTTTCATCTCCACACAAACTTTGTTCCAATCTTCATTGCCATTGACCGCAAATTACCAAACTTCCTCAATATATTGTCCACTGCACAACTCTTTCCACGCATACCCTTGGAAACACAGCCACATCTTCTCGACCATCCCAATTCCATTACCAGCAACCCAACTCACAATCATACTATCAAACCATCTTCCCTTCTCGACTGTAACAACAACAAACCTCAACCAAACCTTACAGACTTCTCCACAACCCCTCATCACACAAAGAACACCTTAACTACCACATACACTTCACCACAAATATACAACCACCAGAGCGCAAATTCCTCCAACAGATGACACATAACTTCGCCAATCTTCATTGCGAATCAACCCGCATCAGTTCTCTGTTAATCACCATTCAATACAATCACCTCTCAGCTACAGGCCGACCACTCAAACAAGCCTCAACGTAGCATCCTCACTCTTCAACAAAGACTTCCACCGATCAATACCAAATAACATCCACCTTTCAATCACCTTCATCACAGTCAGTCATTGCAACTGGAACTGAAAATCACCACCTCAACATTTCAACAAACCCACTGCAAAGTCTCACAATCACCACCACGTCCATTAACAATTCACGCCCCAAAAACGTTCACATTAGCCCTCCTACCACAAACAAGTTTTAGCACCCCTCATCAAAAGCACAACCGCGAAGCCTTGCAAATCATCCCCAAGACCGCAACTCATGCAACCACGTAACTGCCTTCCTCACATCATAATTCGCACCGTCGATTTCAGAAACCCCAACTCACCACACTGCTTCAGACAGGCACTGCAATACCTCCTTGCCACTTAACCCCCACAAGACCAGCGTCTATCTCGAACTGACCAAGTTCAAAACCACCGTACTGACCAAAACCAAACATCAACGAATCGCAATCGAAGACCTGATGTACCAAATTCCTAAAATCGCAACCCTAGAAACTTGCATCTAAAACCCCCAAATTTGGGCGAACTCAGCACCCCAATCGCACATAATCGAAACAGTTCAAAACGCGATTGGAAGGAGTCTCAAACGAAAAAAAAGGAGAGAGAAACCATGGATATTGTGAGGATTTATTTCCTTGTGTAATCTGCAAAGAAGGGTGCGGTCCTTTGAGGGTCCTGCGTTTTTTTTTTCCGTTTTCAGTGGTAGTGGTACTGTTTCTTTTGACAGTCGCATTTTTTTTGGTTTGAGAAGGCTATATTTCGTGGGCTCTTGCTTGTGTGGGCTGTCATTTTTTTTGGGTTTGCTTCTCTAATTTTCAGTTTCTTTTGTTTCTTTGGCTATTTGCGTTGATTCATTATAGATCTATTTCTCTTTTGTTTTAATTTCATCCATCCTTTAAAAAAAAAGATTTTTGTTTCTTTGTTAAAAAAAATCATTTCATTTCCTTATGTTGTTATTTTTTTTATTTTCTTTTGATTTTCACTCATCTTGTTTTTAGCTTGTTTTATTTTTAGTTTCATTTTCTTTCTAAAAAACAAAAACAAAAAAAAAAAACATGGAAGGACTTTCAAAAAGCGAGCAACAAATAAGAAATCAGAGTTCAAACAATTTGCAATCAGCGGAATTTGAATTATTTGAGCGGTTGCACATCAAGTAGGGTGTGAACTCGCTAGCGCTACTCCGTTGCACAGGATGGACTGCCGATCTAGGTGAGAAATTTCTAAACTCTACAGGTGCTCTACTACAAAGAAAAAAATATATATAGACATTGCTTGTAAAAATCTTCTGCAGGGGCCGAGGCTTGCTTATAAAATTTTATTTCTGCAATTTATTCTTCTGTAACTGTTCTGTGATTGATTATTCTTCCTGTTGATGTATGGCTGGAAATTTTAAAACAAACGTGGAATAAATTATTTTTGAAATCGAATCAAGAATTCTCCAAAAGCTCATAGGACAAAATATTCGTTAAATTGACAACTAGAATTGATACTCTCTAAGGTGTCTAAGGAACGGTAGAGTCTCGAACTCAAACAGGTTCTTAAACCTTCAGTCGTGTTTCTACGGTGATTCGTGGCACACTGATAACCCCTGTCCGAACCTGGCCTGGACTTGTATTCATATAATCCGAAGTTGCTAATTTTAACGTATTTTTTTAGAGCTTCTTTTGAGCCATAAGTTTTGCAACTGATTTTTCAACGAAAAAACTCTCTTCTTCTAGTACATGCGCGCTTGCCCCATGTACAACCAAAATTGCAATTCTTTTCAAAATTTAAATGATTTTGGTTTCAATTCAAATCAGAATGAATTTCAAGCTGAATTTTTTTTGAATAATTTCCACCAATCTCCTCAAACGGTTGTACCCCAATATGAAAACTGTCATTCTATGATTAATGAGAATTTATCTGAGACGAGACGATTGTTGGCGCAAATGAGCACACAAAATTTTTAAAATGATTATCAACCCTCAAGTCTTGAAATAAGTATTCAATCTCTACTTGAAGAAAGTCAAAGATTAAATGAATCAAGTCAAAGATTAACTAAACTAATGTACAACAATTCAAGTCAAAGTTTTCAAGATAATCAAATTTTGAATTCACTTCCAAATTCAAATGATTTTGATTATAACCTCGGTCAATTCAATTTCGAACTCCAAAATGAATTTCAAATTCAAAATGGAAATGTAAATCAATTTTCAAATGATTTTGGCAATGGGAATAATTTAAATTGTGGTGCTACTGAAAACTTTTATTCTCAACAACTTCAAATTGAAAATTCTCGTGCAAATAACTATAAATTTGATTTTGTTGAGCAAACGAATGAAATTGACGACTACTTGAGGTTTCGTGAGAAACAAAATCAAATCCAAACGTGTGACGATTCGAATAATAATCCACCTTTTACCACAATCGACGATCTGCAATTAACAACTTTTGAAACTGATGAAAATCTTAACAAAGTTGCTGAAAGCTCTGTGATTGATTTGAATTTCAATTCTCTTGAAAACGAAGACGTCAATCTTCAATTTGATCTTCCTCTCTCCGATTCTGAAAAATTTGAAAATTTAGCCACTTTAGATTGTCAACTTGATAAAAATGATGAAGTTGTTAACAATTGTTTAAGTGAGGACGACTTTGATGAGCGAAAACTTCTTAAAATGATTGACGATGATGTTGTTGGGTCTAAAACTGAAAATGAAACATTTGAAAACTTTGAAATTCTTGAAAACAATGAAACTGCTGAACATGATCTTAAACTCAATGACGATTTTTCTAAAATTGTTGAAACTCCTTGCAACTTGATCGTTTCAACTCTACCTCACTGTGATCACTTTCTTTTCAATGATAAATTTTTGCAGTATATGAACTCTTTTTGGAATAACACTGTTTTTGAGAAATCACGATTTCGAAATTTACTGAAAATTCATTTGTTTGGTTTTGACTTTAGGTTTATGAATGAACCTTTAGTTAAAAAAAATTCTAATATCAAAGAAAAACTGAACAATATTTCTCAAAACAAGTGTGGGGGTGAGAACGATGCACACGTCTCTCAATTTATACATCATCTGGACAAATCAAACTTTATTTTTGAAACTTTTACTGAACCCCAGCTCGATGACCTCTCTTTAGTTGCTAAGAAATGCAGTTCGATTTTAGGATCAATTGTAAGCTTAAAATTTTAAAATTAGCAACTCAAACTTTTAAAAAAACAAAATTTGTTTTTCCAAATCTGACACGTAATATAAAATTCTTTATGATTTGGTTTTCTGTGCTTCAGCTGTGTCTCAGAATCTTAATGAGGCAAATCCATTGGTCCATTGTGGACCGGTTCATCTATTCGATGACTGCATATTTTCTGCACGCACATTCGAAAGATGCACTAACCCTCTTTTGTACATATTTTCTTATTTTCTTTCCCTTTCACTAAGATATGTCTGATTAACGACTATGAGGACACAGTCACACTCAAGTGTGGGGGGGGGGGAGTTTCATATGTCTTTTGGTTTTGCACGTAATTTTCCTTTCTTCTCTTCTAAAAAAAATTTATTGTTTTCCATTTCTATTTACTTTTAAATAAGACATGATGGAGTTATTAGCATATAATTTTGGTCGTTTAATTAAAATATTTGGAAATTTACTTCTCTTAGTGGATAACAAAAGGAAAGTTTGAATTATGAGCAAATTTGGTGTAACTGGTATATAGGGAGATTCATGGGTGATGAGTATGAAATGTTTTCTAAATTGTAATCCGATTAAATGAATGGTTGATTTTGACTACTTGCGATAACATTTTAGATCGTTTAAGTGAAGTTGTGCTAAGATGTTCTCGCTTAACTCTCTCTCATATTAAAAAAAACAAATAAAGAAAGAGAAAAAGTATGTATATATAATAATAATAATCCAAGGGTATCCAACATTGCCGGTACATCTGGCGTTGGTGTGCAAACCCGCCAAGCTCTTTCCGACACCTTGTTGACAATGTCAGCGTCGGTATATCTTGGTCTCATTTTATGAGTTGGACACCTAAGGATTACCAACATCTTGTTGACAAAGTCGGCGTTGGTCTGCACAATCCGCCAAGCTCTGTCCCAAACTCTCACATCAGTCCGCGAGGCAGTGCAAGGGTGGTATACCTTGGTCTTTTCAGTTAGGTGTTTGTAAATAATAATAATGTGACTATTTTGAAATAATGAGAGAGTAAGCACTTGAAATCTAAACACACTCTTCACTTATTTGACCTAACTTGTTAACAAAAAGGAAGTTGAGATGCCTTTGTGCGACTGTTGATATCGATTACAGAATTCATTTCATATTTGCACTATGTTTCTACCAAAACAACTGGCCAAGCTGGAGGAGTTTGTGATGATAACATGAATTTTGTTTGAAGTTTTGATTAGTAACGGACTCAAATTTCATAGTGACGACCCAAATTTGTGTTAACTCATTCGTGTAAAATTTAAAAGTAAATTTGTAAATATTCCTTTAAAAATTTGCATTCATATTGTAAATATTTTCGAATTTGCATTTTGTAAATACTTTTTGCTTTTGGATTTTGTGGGTAGTATTCGCTGAAAACCCTCACGAGACAACACTCGTCCTACTGGGGACACCCAGAGGTTTAACGGCTTGTTGCATACGCTAAATGCAATCGTGTTTCTTACGAAAGTGTGACATATCTTAGTTTAGTTTATTCGAGGACGAATAAAAAGATAAGTGTGGGGGTATTTGATATGCACGTAAATGTGTATATTTTATCTGCTTATTTATCTTGTTTTCTTTTTAAATTAATTGATATTATGTATTTATAGCTGCCTTTTCAGAATGTTGATAAAAAGCTTGGTTTAGAGCATTTGATGGATAAAGCATGAAGAATTTGCTTAAAATGAGTGAAGATTGAATTTACTAAAGCTTGAAGAGTTTAATGCTTGAAGAACGGTTGCAAATGTAGTTCTATTGGATAGATTTGGCTCACTAATGGCTTATATTGCGTTCACATTGGTTCATTTGCAAGGCATCTTACTCATGTTGTGTTCACATTAGCTCCTTTACAAGGCCTCTCACTCTACAGCTGCGTTCACACTAGCTTGTGTTATTTGGGCTAATTCTTTAGTCCCACATTGTGGAATTTACCAAGTAGTCTTTGTCATATCAGCTATAAATACGTTGTATCTCATTCATTGAAAAACATACTTAGTTTTATTCTGTAATTCTCTTCTTGGAATAAAACTCTTCTTCTCTCTTTCTATTTACTTTTTGTTGTATTTTATTTATGTTATATATATTATGTTTCTCTTCTTCTTTAGCTATGTCTAGCTAATCCCCTTTGATTAGGGGGTGATGACGCTAACAGATATGATTCAATATGAATCACATAGCCAAAGAGATTAGAACTTCATGTATGAAGATCTAGATCTGAACCAAGGGTTGGATCTGAACCTTCATACCCTGTGTCGTTTTAGAGCTGTGCTCCAACACAGGGTATATTCGAGTTCGATCTAACGTTTATCAGATTTAGATCTAATATTTAGGGTTTTAGAAATAAATTAGTGAATCTGTCCTGATAGCCTATGGTTGTTTAAGAGCCGAGCTCCTGCATAGGCTATGCTTGTTATTATTCACATTTTTATTTCTAGAAACCTAATTACTGTTGATTCATATTTGTGACAGAAATGTGAATTAGATCTATATTATTATTCTGTCTGGCTGTTGATGAGTATTAATCAAATTTGTGTCATTATCCCCTAATTGCCTTCTTTAATTATATAAATCTCTCTTTTTATTTAATTGCTGTTATTTTCTGTGTTTTCAATCAATCAAAATCCTGGAATAACTTGATTGGATTTATTAATAAAATAATTTTTGGTCCTAGAGTTCGACACCCTCTACAACGATCCTTGTTGTTTAGGAAAGACGAACGGATTTTACAGTTGTTTACAATTGTCTAATTTGTTCGCAAACAAAAATCACTACCAAGAAGGTAACCAACTTCGTCGTCCGCAATATCATCACCCATTACGGGGTCCCCCAAGCCATCATCTCCGACAATGGCCCTCAACTCGAGAGCGCAGAATTCAAGACCTTCTGTCAGTGGCGCAACATCGAAAAAAGATTTTCAGCGGTGGCTCACCCTCTAGCCAATGGGCAAGTCGAGGCTGTCAACAAAGTACTTAAATCCATCATCAAGAAGTGTCTGGAGAAAGCCATGGGCATGTGGGCAGACGAGCTTCCTCTGGCCCTATGGACCTATCGAACCACTCATAAAACAACAACCGATCACACTCCATTCGCCCTTACCTATGGATCTGATGCAGTCATCCCTATTGAGCTAAAGCTTCAGTCTCACCGAGCCACCTGCTTCGATCCACGAACCAATCAGGACTTACTCATGGGATCGCTAGACCTACTTGAAGAAAAGAGAAATGAATCTGAGCTCAGGAACGCCGCCCAATAACTACGAGTTGCCCGATACTACAACTCTCGCGTCCATCAGGAGGACCTCAATATCGGCGACCTCTTCCTAAAGCGGGTCTTCCCCCCACCGATTAGACTCAGTCCTCGTTGGGAAGGCTCGTACATCATCCAACGCAAACTCAGCAATGGGACCCTCAAACTTGCCAGTGTGGATGGAGCCGAGCTCCAAGGGAATGGAATAGCGAACACCTCCACCGTTACTTCACCCAAAGCATTATAAAGGTTGCTATTACAAAAGTTATTAGTAAAAATGGTGTTCAATTTCGGTGTCTCTTAACGCTTACTCCCTACATATCCTATGCAAGTAACCGTCGCATTCAATTTGCAAAACATCGAGATTTAAGCACCACATCGACACCTAGAGCACGCGAGCTGACGTCACCCTCGAGTCTCGACTCACACCATGGGCCTCGCTCAACACCCCGAGCACGGGAGCCGGCGTCGCCACTCGAGTC
Organism: Allium sativum; assembly: GCA_030737875.1. Taxonomy (NCBI): domain Eukaryota; kingdom Viridiplantae; phylum Streptophyta; class Magnoliopsida; order Asparagales; family Amaryllidaceae; genus Allium; species Allium sativum. The sequence goes on along the minus strand of CM060922.1, from coordinate 16,073,816 downwards.
CTAGCCTGAGAAGTGACCGAGTATAAATAACCACACACTCGAATCTCAGTCCCGCGCCCAGTCGCTCATCAAGACCGAGGTAAAATCGTTCCACCTTCAAATCCCAGGATTTGGAGACAGCCTGCAAGCCCATGAAGTAGACATGTACTCACACGGCTACTCACAGGCCTAGTCGAATCTTGGCACAGCACCGAGACCGACTTTAAATCATTTCACTCGCCCTAAGCTCTCAAGGCTTAGGTGCAGTCCACGACCATGATCGGACCTACGGCTGATGATCAGGACTCACTTTGGCGAACAAACGACGCCTACCCGTTCTCATGAAGAACGACGGGAGAGCAACAAATCAGACGAATCGAAATGCCCTGTCCTTCAATCTACTTGGACGTCATCCAGGCAGTCCAAGGTAGAAGGTCCTGACACGGTTTCTGACCAAATGTTTAATGTCCCTTATTTTTACGGCGTAATAATTAATTTATTTATTTATTAAAATATTGATTTAGAGAATTAAATGGTTATTTAATTAAATAATATTGAATATTTAATTAATATTTATAATATAATAATATATTATAATGTCGAAATATTCAGAAATAATTGAATTCACAAATATGTGTGAATTGGATCGTTTATGATATTTAATTCAGTTTAGAATAACGAATATATTTAATGGACGACGTCAGAACATATAATTTATAATTACAATTAAAACGAGTGCGTAACGTCGCGGCAGTTCGTAATTTGGCGATTTGAACTTCAACTGAATATGGAGAATCCGTTTCAAGTCGGGTTTCTGTGAAACAAGAAACGTATGGACCTGTTGAATGATATTTTTCTAAAGAAAGAGAAAGTTCGAGATTTCGCCTTTTAATTTGTAAGTTATGACAAAATCAAATTTCCAGAAAAACGCTATGGAATTCGTTATATTTTGTAACACTTTATTTACGTTATAAAAGGAATTTTAATATAAATTGAATATCGATTTAATCTGGATTTGGAATATCGTGTTATAAATCCAAATAAGTTTATTTTGAGTTTACGATATTCTATTGTGACATACGATAATATTAAATTAATACTTAATTTAATTGTTTTAAATATATTAAAATATTTATTGGTCTATTTAGAGCTTCAGAAAATATCCATTTTTGCAAACGACCTCCGAATTCGATGAAACCAATTTTATAAAATCCATAATGATCAATTATTGTTAGACTTCAATTTTCGTAATTTTTGGAGTCAGCATGTGGTCGTACGGATTTTTAATGTGAAGAACAGTCGATAATTTGACCTTTAAAAATACGTTGTGTGAGCAAACGAAGTCGGAATTCGACGAAACAAGTTTCGTTGGGTCCGTAATGTCAAACTCTAGTTGTTTGTCCATTTTCATGATTTTTGGATATGTTATCTGATCATAGGAATTTTTAAAGTAAGTTAATGATCAAAAATTGGAAAATGAATGGATGAGGCATCTACAACAAGCCATAACACACACTATAAATAACCCACAAACCCTCCTAACCTAAAAACATGTCGTTCGGTTTTTTTCCGCCATAGTTTCCTTTTTCCAAAAAATTATTCGGATCTTCATAAATTCATATATATTCTAATAAAATCCAATAAAATGCAAAGTCGGTTTCTTTGGGTTCGTCTAGAATTTCTCTTCATTTCTATGCCGGTTTTATGGAGTGCAAATCATCTTTGGGTTGCTCCGCTAGTTTTCTAGCACGAGGTAGGGTTGAAGTTTTTTTGTTGATTTGAGCATTGATTCAAGAAATTTAATACGTATTTGTGTTTGTGGTTGGAATTGGCTTCATTTGTGGGTTTTTAGGAATGTTCGAACTCTATTTAGTTCGCTGCCTTCGGCAGAAGGACCACGCGGTGTTGTGATTGCATCTGAGGTGATTAGGTCGAATTTGACATTTATGATACGGGGAGGAGGAGAATTTGAGGAGGAGGTTCATGGATATTTTTAGTTGATTTTTCATGAACCGATGGAGGGAGAAAGGATGGAAGTATCGGAGTTGGGTAGCTGGAGATAACAGGAGCAGGTTGCGTGTTTTAGAAAGAGGGAGAAGAAGGATTTGGACGTGGCATTTGGCCTTGCAAAGCTGATAGGCTGAGGGCATGGGCCGGGATAAGTGCAACACAAATAAAAGAATTGGGCCGGCTTGGGATAAAACGTGAGGCCCATATCTATATTAGTTTAATTAAATCACGTATTTATGCTTATATAACTTGTTGACTCAATAATTTATTCATACGATATCAGAATTTCAAACGTTTTTTCATGTTGAAATCATATGGACGGACACTACACGCTGGAACTGATTTGGGATGATTTTGAGCTTGTCTGGATATATGACGAAATAAAACGTTAGAATGGATCTAATGACCGTAAATCGTTATTTAACGATTTACGACAAATGTGAGTAAAACACAATAACTCTGCTTAGTTTATATTTTATAAACTGTACTTTATTTTTGATAAATAATGATTGATGGCTGTGTATTGATTATTTGAACTGTTAAATAGACCTGATTGAAAATGTAGATATAGTTATATATATAAATCGTCAATCAAATATTGATTCTGTTTATCAGGATATTTCATGTTAGGATGAAAGTGATGTTATTTATGTTGTTCAACATCTGTGGATGCAAGGAAACAGGTTGGAGGGATCCGACTGGATTCCTCAACATTTATTTTACTATTTTCATATATTGTGATATATGATGTGATATATAATCTGTTATTGATTATGTGTGCTAGAATGATATTGGTCGTTGTTGTTTGGTATTTTAAATACCCTAGGAAACCCTGGGATGTTAAAAAGGAAATTTCAATGTGTATATTGAAATAAAGGAATTTTATAAAATCAACAGATTTTATAAAAGAAAATATTTTGGAAATGAATTTATAAAATCAAAGGATTTTATAAAAGGAATATTTATTTAGAAAATAAATAGAATTATTAAAGGAATATTTATTAAGAAAATAAATAGAATTATGCAAAGGGATTTCGAGTTATATAAAGAGTTACGAGAAGATTTATTTAAAGTAGAATTAAATAGAAATCTGCTTTAACAGATAAATTAAGAAGAATAATTTATAAATAATATTTTATAAATTAAGTAAAAATATTTATCATTGGATAAATGGAATATATAAGCCAAAACTTATATAGAGAAGTAAGAATCGATTTTAACATCGATATTTGAAACTGAATATGAACGTAGAGTTAACGAGACTTATTAATGGAATTATTAAGTGTTGAATATAAAATGAGATTTTTTTATGAATTATTTATAAACAGAAGTATAAATAGGATATTTAAAATAAGATATTATTTTAAAATACGAAACCAAACTGTTAGAGTATAAAACAAATGTTATTCATATTTTATATGAATAATAGATTAAATAAATGTTTTAAAAATAAAAACATTTATAAAGGAAACTGGATTTTTGAAAGAAGAATTCAAATCAAGGAGAGTTAATCGAATAAGAGTTGAATCAAATAAGAGTCAATCAAATAGAATTAATTGAATATTAGTTATTCAATTAGAGTTAATGAATTAGAGTTTATCGAATATTAGTTAATCGAAATAAAGTTAATAAATTTGATTTAATCCAAATGAGTTGCCATTTAGCACGACTGCTAGCGTAATTCGCAGGGCTGCAGATAGCCTACGGCAGTCGGATGTTTCCTGAGGGAATCAGGTGTAACCATTGTGATTGCTGCGATCTAGAGTTAAGCGAATGGAGTTAAATCAAATTAAGTCGTTCGAAGTTAAGTTAAATCGAATATTAGTTATTCAAATTAGAGTCAATCGCATTAGAGTTAATCAAGTAAGATTAATTGAATATTAGTTATTCAATTAGAGTTAATCGAATATTAGTTATTCGAATTAGAGTCAATATCATTAGAGTTAATCAAGTAAAGTTAATTGAATATTAGTTATTCAATTAGAGTTAATCGAATATTAGTTATTCAATTAGAGTTAATCGAATATTAGTTATTCGAATAGGAGCTAATCGAATAAGAGTTAATCGAAATAGAGTTAAGCGAATATTAGTTATTCGAATAGGAGTTAATCGAATAAGAGTAAATCGAAATAGAGTTAATCGAATATTAGTTATTCGAGTAGGAGTTAATCAAATAAGAGTTTATCGAATAAGAGTTAATCGAAATAGAGTTAATCGAATAAGAGTTAATCGAAATAGAGTTAATCGAATAAGAGTTAATCGAAATAGAGTTAATCGAATAAGAGTTAATCGAAATAGAGCTAATCGAATAAGAGTTAATCAAAATAGAGTTAATCTAATAGGAGTTAATCAAATTAGAGTTATTCGAGTAGGATTTAATCGAGATAGAGTTAATCAAATAAGAGTGAACCATATACAGTCAATCAAATTTGAGTTAAATCGATTAGAATTAATCGAGTAGAGTTAATAAAATTAAGGATAATCGAATGTATGTCATTCAAAAGTGTATTAATCGAATCTAAGTTATTCGAAGAGAGATAATCAAATCTAAGTTATTCGAAGAGAGATAATCGAATGTAAGTCATTCGAGAAGAGTTAATCGAATAGAGATTACTTGAAAGAGAATTATATGTTGAATTCAATTATATCAAATTCGTGAAAGTACTATTTACTTTCCGGTTTTTAAACCTAGATTTATTTATAAATGAATTAGTCGTTTGGTTATTTATGCAAAATAAGAAACAAAGGTTAGATTTTTAAGTTAGATATTCCAGAAGTAGGGTACGTTAAAGTTATAATAAATGTTTTTCATAAAAGAAATGGATTCGTAATCTGAATCCGAGAATTTGCGTAAGCAAATGGTTGTAAGAAATTAAGAAAACGGAGTTAAACTAAATTAGAAACTGACTGGAGATTAGTTAAGTTGAATGGTTTTCTGAGTGACATCTAAAGTTGGTTTCGAACTTCGGGATTGATACTTAGGGAATTGTTCTCATACTAATTTATAGTCAGGGACTGATAGGTGCGGAAGAATAGTGATATGTAAATAAACAATGGGAATGTTTTCCAATGTTAACAGCATATATTTTCTAAATATAGAAAACAAGGCAATATGAATACACACACACACACACACACACACACACACACACATATATATATATATATATATATATGATCGATCGATCAAATTTCTATCTAGAAATAAGATCGTTGTTTGCACACCTGTTTTTCTTTGATAGTTAAATCACCGACTATCGAAGTGTTGACCATTTTTCCGTTGTCAATATGAAGAGACCGGTTGGATTATTATCTGAGAACTACTCTATATTGGCATAAGCGTTGCAAATCAAATATATCGAAGCCAATTGAAGACGGAGTTTATGCAAGGGTTATTTTGGCGAATCCTAGGTAGAAATTGCCTAAGATGGATTTACAGAATAGCGCCTTCGGTTTGTCCAGTCTTAGGACAACTTGTATGGACGAATGTCTGACAGAGTATGCCTAACAGATCATATATACATTGATCTCTTCAAACGTATTACGTTTGGAAGTGGAGGAATTCGTTTCTCTTAGCTTTATACCCGTGATACCTTTGGGGAGATCGATAATGATTTGATGGGTATGACGATGTGGCATTCAAAGAATGAAGATATGACATGTTAAAACGGTAAGTTATAGCCTCTATCCTCACAACTGGGAAATGACACAAAATCGGGCAGGCATCATGGCTATGTGGGTGGCTCCCATTAGGGTGTATAATCACCTATCTAGAGAATATTCATTTATTTCCTTCTTTAATCTATTGATGCTGTCCCTTATCGAGAAATGGTTGCTGATCCCAACCGTTGGTGATATACATTCGATACACTCAAGCGAAATGAGTGGTCGGTCATGTGTGGCTGAGTTGCAAGATGTTCTTGTTGAACTCGGTGTATTCTCCTCTGGAGATACACTAGTGGCAGGTGGTTCCATACCTTGTCATTGTCGGAATCCAATCATCCAATAAGCGCCTGCAGTTTACGATTATATATTATATATGTGGAACGTGAAATGCAAGCGTTCCGCTAGATTATTATTTACTTGATCTAGACATTATTATAAGATCAGACAAGTATTTATTTTAAAGAATGCTTTAGGTTATCGTAAGGTAAAAACCATCCGTATTTATGTGTGGATTGGTCTTACGAATATTCTTTCTTTTAAAAGGATTTTGAAAGTTAAACCAAGTACTTGGGATTCTCACAAGGGAAAAACCCGTATCGTTTTTACGGCGTGGACTTATGAGATATCCCTTATTAAACCAAGTGTTGGATTTTATTCACACCAGTCCTATGACTGACCTAGAGTTTATTTTTGTTTTGTTTTCCCTAAACTCTTGGGTGCCTAAATTTGTATGTGCAGTCAAGTAGTCGGGATTTTACAGATACACTTGGAGAGCTTGGAGCAGGAGGCTTCAGGATTATATAGCTAGTGTTTATTTCCGCTGTGTTGTAAGTGTTGTACTCTGATAAATGTTATTATATACATAACTAGTTTTGTTTCAAAGTTATGTTATATTTTATTCATTCTGCTGAGATTTGTGTTTTACTCTGATGATGTATGTTCTTCTTCTTCTTCTATTCTAATTTTCTATCTTATCTATTCTCACCCTCTAATTTCTTTCTATTAGTTTTCTGGTTTCCAGTTAAATTTGGGTTGGACTTGTGTTATTTAGTCAGCTCAAATTGGACGGGAATTTCGGGATACTACAGTTGGTATCAGAGCGAGGTTAAGTTATTACCTTGGCTCGGTTGTGTAACTCAGTAGAGATGGGGTCAATAATACCCTAGGTTGAGTTGAGTGTATATATATGAGTGCATATTTGTTATTTAATATAAAATGATTTTTATATTGTGGAGATTTATTGGTTGAGTGGCTTATGAATTCTGGACGATCAGTTTGATCCACTATATCGGTAGGAGTTTCTAAACACTTGAATACGATGAACCGGCACAGTATGTTTTGAATGATGGTAAATGGAATAATTTTACCTGAAATATATTTTGTTATAAAAGAAATATATATCCTGAAATTATTATAATATATTGGATGTGTTGGTTGTTATTATAATCGAATGAGATTATAAAAGTAGAATGGTTATAGATAACCAAGTAGAATTCATATAAGTATAATATATGAGAATTTTAAAATCCTGGTTGATTTTGAAAATGTTTTTCAAGCAGTGTGAATGGTATTTTGAAACATATTTCAAAATGGAGGTGTTTAAATATGGTTTTGAAAATTGTTATAGTATTGAACTCACTTAGATAACTGGAAAATAACCCTGATGCGTGTGGCCACATCGTCAGTGTTCATTTTCGAGTTTCTAAGTAACGGATTACTACCAAAGATTTTGTTTTTGAATTGTTTTGAGAAACAAGATGTTTAGAAATTCAAAGGCTTTGAATTGGTAGTATGATTTCAAGTTGATTTGAAATAAAATTAGGAATTTAAATTCTGGAATTTAAATTTAACTTATGAAGTTAAATAGATTGAGATGGTAAAAGTAAATAGATAAATTAAAAATTTAACTTGAAATAAGTTAAATAAAACTGTATGTTATTAGAGAATAATCTGGAATGAGATTGAGTTGATAAGTTAAGAGTTTGAAATTTGATATTGGTGTCTGAATGGAATTTGGCTTGGATAGAACCAAATGATTGAATTTAAGGATAAGTTGATTGGAATGACATGGGTATATGCAGGATTGGTAACAGACGGAAAGGAGATAATGATATGCCCGACAAAAAGGTAAAGTGTATATTTCATATGGAGTTTGGTGATTTTATGAGCCAAATTGGCAAGCCACTTGGCTATTTGATTTTCTTTTGGGTTGGAGAAGGCCTAGAGAGGCGAGTGGTGGTTTGTCGTGTTGAGCCGGTACAAAGGAGACGCTGGCGAAATTTTCCGAAAATTTAAGGCATTAGAAAATTTTCAAAATTTTAGAAAATTTTGGAATATCGAAGTGAATTAATAATTTAATGGAAATTAATTGGATCAGTAGAAACTGAAAATAAGAAGTGAAACGAAATTTTTTTAAATCTAGTAGTAGAGTTAGTAGCATTTTTCTAGCTTAGCAATTTCGGGGGCAAAATTATTTTAAGGGGGGAAGAATGTAATGTCCCGTATTTTTACAGCGTAATAATTAATTTATTTAATTACTTAAATAGTGATTTAGAGAATTAAATGGTTATTTAATTAAATAATATTGAATATTTAATTAATATTTATAATTTAATAGTATATTATAATGTCGAAATATTCAGAAATAATTGAATTCACAAATCTGTGTGAATTGGATCATTTATGATATTTAATTCGGTTTAGAATTGAACTAGAATAACGAATATATTTAATCGATGACGTCAGAACGTATAATTTATAATTATATTTAAAACGAGCGCGTAACATCGCGGTAGTTCGTAATTTGGCGATTTGAACTTCAACTGTATATACAGAATCCGTTTTAAGTCGGATTTCTGTGAAACCAGAAACGTATGGACCTATTGAATGATAGATTTCTAAGGAAAGAGAAAAATCGAGATTTCACATTTTAATTTGTAAGTTATGACAAAATCAAATTTTCCAAAAAAACGCTATGGAATTCGTTATATTTTGTAACGCTTTATTTACGTTATAAAAGGAATTTTAATATAAATTGAATATCGATTTAATCTGGATTTGGAATATCGTGTTATAAATCCAAATATGTTTATTTTGGAATTTACGATATTCTGTTGTGACATACGATAATATTAAATTAATATTTAATTTAATTGTTTTAAATATATTAAAATATTTATTGGTCTATTTAGAGCTTCAAAAAATAGCCATTTTTGCAAACGACCTCCGAATTCGACGAAACCAATTTTATAAAATCTGTAATAATCAATTATTGTTAGATTTCAATTTTCATAATTTTTGGAGTCAGTATGTGGCCGTACGGATTTTTAATGTGAAGAACAGTCGATAATTTGACCTTTAAAAATACGCTGTGTGAGCAAACGGAGTCGGAACTCGAGGAAACAAGTTTCGTTGGGTCCGTAATATGAAACTCTAATTGTATGTCCATTTTCATGATTTTTGGATATGTTATCTTCTCATAGGAATTTTTAAAGTAAGTTAATGATCAAAAATGGGAAAAATGAATGGATGAGGCTCTTACACCAAGCCATAACACACCCTATAAATAACCCACAAACTCTCCTAACCTAAAAACACTTCGTTCAGTTTTTTCCGCCGTAGTTTCCTTTTTCCAGAAAATTATTCGGATCTTCATAAATTCATATCTATTCTAATAAAATCCAATTAAATGCAAAGTCGGTTTCTTTGGGTTCATCTAGAATTTCTCTTCATTTCTATGCCGATTTTATGGAGTGTGAATCATCTTTGGGTTTCTCCGCCATATTTCTAGCGCGAGCTAGGATTGAAGTTTTCTGTTGATTTGAGCATTGTTTCGAGAAATTTAATAATTATTTGCGTTTGTGGTTGGAATTGGCTTCATTTGTGGATTTTTGGGAATGTTCAAACTCTAAGTAGTTCGCTGCCTTTGGTAGAAGGACCTCGCGGTGCTGTGATTACATCTGAGGTGATTAGGTCGAATTCGACATTCATGTTACGGGGAGGAGGAGAATTTGAGGAGGAGGTTCATGGATATTTTTAGTTGATTTTTCGTAAACTGATGGAGGTAGAAAGGATGGAAGTATCGGCGCTGGGTAGCTGGAGATAACAGGAGCAGGTTACGGGTTTTAGAAAGAGGGAGAAGAAGGATTTTGATGCGGGTTTTGGGCTTGGGAAGCTGATGGGCTAAGGACATGGGCCGGGATAAGTGCAGCACAAATAAAAGAATTAGGCCGGCTTGGGATAAAACATAAGGCCCATATCTATAATTAGTTTAATTAAATCAAGTATTTATGCTTATATAACTTGCTAACTCAATAATTTATTCATACGATATCAGAATTTCAAACCGTTTGTCATGTTGAAATCGTATGGACGGACACTACACGTTGGAATGATTTAGGATGATTCAGAGCTTGTCTGGATATATGAAGAAATAAAATGTCAGAATGGATCTAATGACCGTAAATCGTTATTTAACGATTTACGACAAATATGAGTAAAACTCACTAACTCTGCTTAGTTTATATTTTATAAACTATACTTTATTTTTGATAAATAATGATTGATTGCTGTGTAATGATTATTTGGACTGTTAAATAGACTTGATTGAAAACGTAGATATAGTTATATATATGTATAAATCGTCAATCGAATATTGATTCTGTTTATCAGGATATTTCATGTTAAGATGAAAGTGATGTTATTTATGTTGTTTAACATCTGTGGATGCAGGTAAACAGGTTGGAGGGATCCGACTGGATTCCTCAACATTTATTTTACTGTTTTCATATATTGTGATATATGATGTGATATATAATCATTGATCTCTTTAGACGTATTATGTTTGGTGGCGGAGGAATTCATTTCTCTTAGCTTTATTCCCATGATACCTTTAGGGAGATCGATAATGATTTGACGGTATGACGATGTGACATTTAAAGAATGAAGATATGACATGTTAAAATGGTAAGTTATAGCCTCTAGCCTCACAACTAGGAAATGACACAAAATCGGGTAGGCAGCATGGCTATGTGGTAGCTCCCATTAGGGTGTATAATCACCTATCTAGAGAATATTCGTTTATTTCCTTCTTTAATCTATCGATGCTCTCCCCTATCGGGAAACGGTTGCTGATCCCAACCGTTGGTGATATACATTCGATACACTCAAGCGAAATGAGTGGTCGGTCATGTGTGGCTGAGTTGCAAGATGTTCTTGTTGAACTCGGTGTATTCTCCTCTAGTGATACACTAGCAGTAGGTGGTTCCATACCTTGTCATAGTTGGAATCCAATCATCCAATAAGCGTCTGCGTTTTATGATTATATATTATACATGTGGAACGTGAGATGCAAGCGTTCTGGTAGATTATTATTTACTTGATCTAGACATTAATATAATATCAGACAAGTATTTATTTTAAAGAATGCTTTGAGTTATCGTAAGGTAAAAACCATCCGTATTTATGGGTGGATTGGTCTTACGATTATTCTTTCTTTTAAAAGTATTTTGAAAGTTAAACCGAGTACTTGGGATTCTCACAAGGGAAAAACCCGTTCCATTTTTACGGCGTGGTCTTATGAGACATCCCTTATTAAACCAAGTGTTGGAGTTTATTCAAACAAGTCCCATGACTGACCCAGAGTTTATTTTTGTTTTGTTTTCCCTAATCTCTTGGGTGCCTAAATTTGTACGGGCAGTCAAGTAGTCGGGATTTTATATATACACTAGGAAAGCTTGGAGCAGGTGGCTTCAGGATTATATAGCTAGTGTTTATTTCCGCTGTGTTTTAAGTGTTGTACTCTAATAAGTGTTATTGTATACATAACTAGTTTTATTTCAAAGTTATGTTATATTTTATTCGTTCCGCTGTGAGATTCGTGCTTACTTTAATGATGTATGTTCTTCTTCTTCTTCTTCTATTCTAATTTTCTATTTTATCTATTCTCACCCTCTAATTTCTTTCTATTAGTTTTCTGGTTTCCAGTTAAATTTTGGTTGGACTTGTGTTATTTAGTCAGCTCAAATTGGGCGGGAATTTCGGGACACTACAAAATGCAGGGCTCCTGAGCTGAGGGATCCATCCCCCGAACTGAAATCGGGGATAGCCTCTATACTCGGGATATTCCCAATCTAGAGGCTCCCGATCACGTTTCGGTGAGTGCGACAATGCGTACGTTTATGCAAGTACGGGACGCCTGAAAACATAAGAAGAACATTCGAGCACATAAATGAAACCTGATATTTCCTTTTTCACACATACAAGTTACAGACTACATGTCTAACTTCTCACTATTTCTTTCTAATAGCAGGGTGTACATGCAAACCACACCGTGCCTCTGAAAACCAAAAGCAAGGGTCGTACCTGCGTATACTAATCGGCCTACATTAGCAAAATTACGGTAACATTTTTATATTTACTAATGATGTCCATGCTTCTTCTTTTTCTTTGTCTTCCTTGCAGATTCTGCACTGGACAAGTCTCCGCTAGAGGGATGCCTCTTCCTTTCAAATCCTCCTCTTCCTACTTTTCCCTTTGGAGGAGTCGCAGATTCGTGAGTAATCGAGAGCCGCTGGCCACCTTCACCCTCGCCATTCGAGATCTCGGTAATGTCAGTTGGAAAAGTAGGTGGCAAAGGCTTGGGTGTAGTGCCCGATGCAAGGGCCAACACTGCTTCGCTCCCTCCAGGGGATGCTTGCGTTCCTCGCCCCGTCTTCTCCTTAGCCTCCTTCGGCGTTTCCTATCGGCCAGATTCTTGGATCTGTGCTCCTTGGTCTCCGAGACTCTCTTCTCAACCACTGCGGCTTCTTTCCTCCTGGCCTCCTTAACCGCTCTCTCCTCCTCAGCATCATTAGCAAGCCTCTTCTGTCGGGCCTCCTTAGCAATCCTCGCCCCCTCGACCTCGGCATCATCTTTTTCCCTCTCCTCAATAGCAGTCACCCTTCTCTCAGCCTCTTCCTTGGCCTCGTCCCATGCCTTTTGAAGGGCATCTTCATCCTGCTTTGTCTTTTGCTCGTGCTCTTCGACTTTAAGAGCCATTTGGATCTTGTGGGACTCCACCAAAGCCGACATCGAGGATACACCAGCATTTACCGAGCCCTGGTCCTGGCCGCCCACGCTATACATTATCTCTCCCTCCTCCGACATAGCGTCCTTATACACATGTGACCCAAGATCGATGTCAGAAAAAGAGTCTACACGGCCACTTTCTCCCTCGGGTTGCACTCCTGGCAAAACCTATCCAGCTCCTTCTCCTTGGGAGATTATAGGGCCAAAACCCAGCGTTGCAGCAGCTCTAGTAGTGACTGTATGAGAAAAACAAAAACTTTTAGTCGATAAACTCAGTATCCACATCATCTTCGGGAATTCACGATAGATAAAATTTAACTCCAGTTAGGGATGGTAGAGAAATGATAGGAAGTGCACTTGTTGTACCAGACGAGGCAAGTCCAGTTATCCCTAGTCCCGGGAACTCGAGATCATACTTAGCATGGACTGGGACAGTAGGGTCCACAGCGGCGGCAGACTCGGGAACAGGTGATTGGAATGAACTCTCTTCGAGAGTCTCTAGGGTGATCACAACCTCTGAAACTTTGGATTTACCCATCTCGGTAGCCCTAAGCTCCAGCCTCTCTCTTTCTTCCTCCTCGGCTAGCAACCTCCTTCCCTCCTCTAGCTTAACGACCTCGTCATTAGTCAAGATATCCCTCATCAGCTGGCCCTCGTCAAGACTGAGCACATCCACTTGGCGCAAGCTAGCCTCATATAGAATCAACATCTCCCAGGTCTGAGCTAGCATTTGAGGATAGTTTCCGACCCACGAGATCCCGCGAGTCTTCAATATCTTCACATACATATCCCTAGTATTCTCCTTCAGGGATGCGGCAACCTCAAATTTTTTGTTCTCAAGCTCTTCCCTCAGCTGCTCCACCTCTCTCACATGCTCCTCCTTGAGCCCCTCCACAGAGATTAGCACATCTTCACTAGCAGTCTCGGCATACTCTTTAGCCTTGTTAGCCCCCGCTAATTGCTCTCTCATCTCGGTCGCTTCTCGTCTTAGAGCCTTATTCTCTTGCTGAATCTGGGACACTCGTTCATTGTCCTTTTCTAAGTCGACATTTACCCTCACCAGCTCCGCGATGTTATGCTTTAGCTAGGTATTTACCATTGTCAACGACGCCACAGTATCCTTAAAGGCTGTCGTAGCATTATCCTTCTCCCTTTTCAATTGCTCATTAGCTTCTTTACCGCTGCAAGAAAAACATTAAGGGTCAACATTAAGAAATGACTCACTTAACGAAATAAAGAGAGTAATTACTTCAAACCAACCGAGCTCCCTCTCCAAGGTCCTAACGGTGGTCTGCTCAGCATCAATAGTCATTTGTTGGTTGAGAATCTTCAAATTCTTCTCCTTAACCAACTCAGAGAGGCCCTAGGAATATTTGCTAAGCTCTTGGGGCTGGAAGTATACGGCCTGCACCTTTTGCCAAAATCAAAGTAATATTGGGGAAAATTTTTCCTTCAACAGCGCCTTCCTCTCATCTATAGAAAGCTCCTAGGGCCGGGACACTGGCAAATCTTGCTCATTTGCAGGGCCCCACCATGTTTTGCATAGCTTGTTGGCAGCTCCATTGCTCCCGAAAAAGGGGGAGGAGCCGAAGACGCCGCATGTGTGGGAGTTATTGGCGGCAAAGCCCTCGACCCTCTTGCAGCGGTACGAGTGTCTGCTTCTAGCTGTCTAGAGAGGGCGGAGGAGGAGATTGCTGTGTACGATCCCAATAACCACGTCCGGCGTGTCTGTCTGCGGGAGGTGGGGTGTTCTCATATAAGCTCGACCCGCTCTTGAAGCTCTCAAGAAAGTGACTCCAATGGTATCAAGGGCCTCTGCGCCTATGGTATCGGCCTAATCTTCCTCTGGCCATGTCACCTGTCAATCGTAACCTCATAAAACAAACGAATGCAGTGGTGCGATGCTCATGAAATTAATGGGTCCTAAGTGTCCACTTAACGAACAGTGTGTCTGTCCGCTCGAAGGAGTAAACACCCCAGCAGCCAAAGCAAGCTCGTCCATACTTGCGGTGCTGAGCTAGAGGGATGGCGGAAAATAAACTCTATTAAGATCATCAAACTGGCCCTCAGCTTCAAGCACGACCGCAGTCTTGGGGGAATCGCCGGAGACGGCGATCCCACCGTCGCTCCTTGTCCCGCTTCAGGCAAAATTGGAGTAATCAATGGGTCCCTGACCACGACAGCTGTCTCCTCGACATCAGTCTCTTCCTGTACCTGAGCTACCTTTTCTGGCTCAGGCACAACGAGGGGCACTTTCCTCTTGCGACCCCAACTTTCGGGCCTTCGACCACTTTCTCCTTCGGCCCAACGCCAGCAATAGCAGGTCTAACCACAGCTCGGTCTTCAACCAACAACCTAGCTTGGCGGAGTCGATCCGGACTTATAACTGATTCCGTTGAACGCAGTTCACCTGGGATCGCGCGCAAAGCCTCGAGGCGATGTTGGTATACAGCACCAGTAGGCGCTTCAAATTGCCTTATCATATCATAGAAAAGTCTAATGTAAGACAAGGAGCCCACAAACATTACAGTAAAAAGCAAGAGTCGAAGAGCCTTACTTCCTTCCAACCATATCCTCGCAAACCCCGGAGGACAACGCATGAAGAACCCCTCATGTTTATAAACGGTTAGGTTGGACCACTTCCCAACAAAGAATTTATTCTTAGAAGAGGCTTCAGGATAAAACTGAGACGTGCCCCCTCTCCTCTTTAGCTGAAATAAATGCTAAATGTCATCCCCGGTCGGCACAAGGTTCAAGTGCTCCGGATATAAAACATAAGTGCTTAAGAGCGATGCATAGGCATTCAGACGCAGTTGAGAGGGTGCGATGCGGAAGTAATATAGCATGTCCCGTATAAAGTCATTGGCTGGGGGCACGCACCCAACGACGCAGACTTGTCTATTCCACGCCGTAAGACCTTCGGGAGGCATATGAGCCTGACCACCTTCTCTGGGTGCGTAAATGTCGGCCACTAGAATGTTGAACCGCAATGCCATCTTTTTGACCAACGATGCGTCCATACGCGACGGCATGAGATTTGGTGGGTTCTCAATTATCTCAACATCAGCCAGCATGTCCGGTGCCACGGGGGCACCAGCCTCCATAATATCCACATTCTCATGTTCCTTATGAACGACTGTGGAATGCTCTCTCTCCAACAGCCGCGCCTGCTTGGCTGATTATGTTAAGCTAATTGTCTGAGAAGGGGATGATCCCTCTATAGTCTCAAGCTCGCTGCCTGTCGAGCTAGCACCGCTAGGAGAGCTAGTAGTGTGCGACAAAGGCAGAGAAGCCTCGGTACTAGAAGTATGTTCCGACATGGACTGCGTCTTCATTGTCCAAACTATACTTTAACACAATATTGTTAGACATCGCATCGGAATAACCTATAACCCTCGTGTTGGTGCAAGCTAACATGTGTATGTGTTATCATAATATGTGAGAACAAGGTACGCGAATTAAGTTCAAATAGTCAAGCATTAGGGTCACAGTTCGGGATTGTGCTCTACCCTATGTGAAGGCTCAGTTCGTGAACTACATTATCGCATATATCAGAAAGGTCGAGCAGAGGCGGAAGAGCCGAAGGGACGAAATCGATTACGAGGCATGCCACCTGTGCAGGGTTCGAAATCTCGAACCCCCCATAAGAGCTCGAAATCTCGAACCCGCGTGGGGACTCAAATTTTCGAACCTTGCATAGTGTTCGAAATCTCGAGCCCCACTCTGGGGTTCGAAATCTCGAACCCCACTCGGGGATTCGAAATCTCGAAACCCACTCGGGGGTTCGAATTTTGGAACTCCCTCCAAGTTCGTAAGTTCGAACCCCTGGGTTCGAGAAAATGCCACGCCTCCTCCTCCTTCATCTCCAACTCTTCTCCCTCCGCTCTTTTTCGAGCCCCCTCCGCTCTCGCTCGCCACCTCGGCCCACGGCGGAGCTCGAATAGGAAGGCTCGCACCCAGATAAACAACCTCGAGCCCTACCTTGGTTCACAGTTCGAAAATGTCTAAACTAATGGCTCGAAACTCGGAAGAAACAATGAGGGAAGCAAGAAAGTAAAAGGAAAATGAATGGGGGAGGCCCCCTATTTATACCCGAAGTCCGCCTCTTCCTATACCCTACGGGGTTCGAAAATTTCAAACCCCTCAGGTTCGAAATTCCGAGCCCCTCGGGTTCGAAACTTCACAACCTTCGGCTTCGAAACCCTCAGATTTGAAATCTCGAATCCTTTCAGGTTCGAAAACTTCAAAACCCAAAAAAAATAGAGAGATGAATGAATGATGATAAATAATAATGCCTACGCACATTCGCGTATACCTGCGAGCGCGCGAGCATGAACTCGACAAAGACTCGCGTATAACGCCACGTTGCGATGGCATCACGATAATAATGACCCACTTGCAACTACAAGGCAAACTAGGTCGACCACTAATATCTGCTTTTCAGTTTAAGTTTGTTGGAAAATCGGCGATTCAACTAAGCTTCCATAATACAAAGCACGTCATGTCATGACAAGATGCACTTTGGGGGGCAAATGTTAACCGACCTATTGGTCCGGTTCCCAAAAGTACATGAGACACGCTCAGCTTAATGCATCGCGTGAAGATAAAGACGAAAGTGTCACCACGGAGTCACTGGAATGAGTCGAAAAGGGATCGTACCTGCCAAGACCTCACCACGTCTCCAAAACATCGCCAGACTTACACCCCAAACGCTGGAATGACGAAAGTTTAAGTCATGACACTCCACAAACACTTTCCCCTTCTTTTTCGTGCCCCTCGGGGTATGAATTTCGAAACCCTTAGGGGGTGCAAAATTCGTACTCAACGAGGTTCGAAATTTGAACCCCATCAAGGGTACGAGATTTCAGGTTTCGGAGCGGAGAGTTCGAGATTTTCGGGTTTGGCACTTACGGATTCGAAATTCTAGGTGTGGGTACCTATTTCTACCAACTCCCGCCTAACCACTCCCCTATAAATATCTTACTATCTCACACTTCAAAGGGGTTGGCTTTTAGCATGTTGGCATCTCTTGTGAAGCTCCAAGAGACCACTTTAATGGCATTCTCACTTTAAGAAAGAAGAAGGTCAAAATTGTCCTTTTTCCAAATATTTGTACATGACACATATGACATTTAAATCCTTAGAAATGCTTGTAAAAGGATGTCATATGATGCTTACATGCTTGTAATTCTTCATTATTAATAAAATACCAACAACACTAACAAAGTCGACGTAGGTCCCACGTGGGGCCGAACCACTATAAATCCCTTGTGTGATTTATTTTCTTTTCTGCACTTTATTTCCTACGTGAAACGATAATTCTTAAGTAATTAAGAATCTTGAGTGTTGACAACAATTTTGTGCATCAACATGTAATATTGTTTGTACAATATGAGTACATATTTATAAGTTGTAGCAAATGTAACAGCCGACTTGGGCTTATGAAATAAAGCATAGAAAGACATAATTGGCTCAGGCCATTTATATTGTAATCGGTTAATAAGTGGGATATGAGGAGGATTCTCCATACCCCTCGCAAACTGTGTTATCTGAACTAGGGTTTGAGATTGCAAAAAAAAAATGGCTGTTGTACTAAATCGCCATGCCCTTGCTCTCTCTCTTTGTTCCTGTTCTAATCTGACATCATCTCCATCTTCTTTACATCTTCTCTTCCATGGGATAGCTTTGTCTTGAGCTTGAGTTCTGTTTTCAGTGTCGATAGCAGCGAATTTGCACTCTTTTGTGTCGAATCCGACTATGTTGATGGATTTTGTGGAGCTCTTGTCGGATTTGGATAAAGCTTAATACTTTACGATAGATCCATGACTTATAGTTGTGGATCTGTCGTATTTATCATCTAGCATTTTACTCTTGCTTCTGCTGCCATGTAATTGAGGGCTTGCAACTTCTGCTACACACAGGTTGTCTCTCAGAGCTTCAAATTTGGGTTTATATAATGGTTTGGTTAGAATATCTGTTGTTTGGTAAGTTGACGGTATGTGATTAACTTGAAGCTTATCTCTTTGAACTAGTTTTCTTACAAAATATATATCTAGTTCTAGATGTTTAGTTCTGGAGTGTAACACGGAATTTGCTGTTAGGGCTATCGCACTCATGTTATCACACCGCACTGTTGCCTGACTTTTAACTCACTTAAAAGTGATTGAATCCACATTATTTCTGTGGTTGTACTTGCAATGCTGCGATATTATGCTTCTATATTGGATCTGGAGACAGTACTTTGTTTCTTAGCACACCATGATATAGAATTCTTTCCAAAGTATATGCAATAACCACTTGCAGATTTTCTGTCATCATAATCATTTGCCCATTCTGCATTTGAGTAGGCATTATTGTTTAAATTGTTGCTTGTCCTCAGTATTAACCCCTGATTAATTGTGCCTCTTAAATATCTTAAATTTCTTTCGATTGCTTTCCAATGATCACTTAGAGGCCCTTGAATGAACTGACTTCCCTTATTCACAATCTATGATATGTCTGGTCTGGTTATGGTGACATATTGTAAAGCTCCAATGATGCTCCTACATAGTTTTTCATTACACGTGGGTTCACCTTTTTCCTTGCCTAAATGTAGATTAGTTACCATTGGTGTAGGCAAAGGATTAGCCTTGTTTATATCTTGTCTTGCTAAAATTTCAGCAATGTACACTTTCTTTGGTTTAATTGAAGTTCAGTGTCTTTGTTTCTGCCAACTTCAATACCTAGGATGTATGATAGTTCACCTAGGTCCTTGGCCGAGAGTTCACTGTTCAGTTGATTAGTGATGTTTCTGATTTCATTAGTGCAATTGCCAGTGATTATGAAATCATCCACATAAATCAAAACATAAGTCACTGTATTGGCTATAAATTTTGTGAACAGTGAATTATCAGATTTTTCTGAATTGTATCCAAATTTTGATAGTGTTGCTTTTAGCTTGTTGAACCAGACCCTAGGTGCCTGCTTCAGTCCATATATAGCCTTGTTTAATTTGCACATCACATTATCATCTATTTTTTCTTTTAGTCTTGGTGGTACTTCCATGTATACTTCTTCCTGCAATTCACCATTCAAAAAAGCATTATTAACATCAAGTTGCTTGATGTTCCAATTTTTATACAAGGCTGTAGTTAATATAGTTCTGATGGTTGTTGGCTTCACAACAGGTGAGAATGTTTCATTAAAGTCAATTCCCCACTGTTGTGAATATCCTTTTGCCATTAACCTAGCCTTGTATTTAGAAATTGTACCATCAGCATGTCTCTTTATTATATATGTCCACCTACACCCAATAATGTTTTTATTTTTGGATGGTTGAACAAGACAACAAGTTTTTTTTAAATAGAGCATCTAATTCTTCCTTCATAGCTGACCTCCACATATCTTTCAACTTGGCTTGTTGATAAGTGGATGGTTCAGTAACATTAAATATAGTACAAAAAGTTTTTGGTTTGAATATACCACTTTTTGCTCTAGTTATCATATGATGTTGATTTTGAGTTTGAGTGTTTTCACTGTTTCTTTTTGAATGAGATCTTTCAAGATTGTTGCTTTCATCATTGCTCACATTGTTGTGTTGTGAATTGTCATTGTCATCACTTGCACTGTTTTCACTTTCATGATCTGATACTGTTCTATACGTAGAGTGTTGTGGAGTACTTGTAGTATGTGTACTTTGTGTGTGTCATGCTGTTATAAGAGTATGGCACATGCACAAATTCACTTACTTGTTCAGGAAAATGTGGAACAAAAATCCTTGGATTATAATTTTTCTTTGTTGTTTTGCATGTGTCACTTTTGAATGGAAATACTTTCCCATTGAAAATAACATGTCTAGATATGTAAATTTTTCCATTACTATCCAAACACTTGTAACCTTTGTGATTAGCATATAACCCAGAAAAGTACATGGAGTAGATCTGTAGTCAACCTTGTGTTTGTTAAATGCTCTAATACAAGGAAAACATAGACACCCAAATACTTTCAACTAATTATAATTGGTTAAATTTGATTTAGTACCTCTATGGGACATTTCAAATTAAGTACCTTTGTTGGTAATTTGTTTATTAGATGTACAGCTGTGGCAAATGCATCAGGACAGAATTTCAAAGGCATTGATACATGTGCTGACAATATCAGACCTGTTTCTACAATGTATATATGTTTTCTCTTAATTATGCCATTCTGTTCAGATGCATGTAGGCATGTTATTCTGTGTGTGATTCCCTTTTTACTAAAGTAATCTTTTAATGGTTAAAATTCCTTACCACCATCACTTTGAATAGTCTTGACCTTATGACTTAACTGATTTTCAACATTAGCTATAAACTGCATGACTACATTACAAGTGTCAGACTTTGATTTCAATATATCCAAACATATCTTTAATGAGCATAATAAATGAAATGTGATACGTGTACCTATAGACAGTGTTAATTGGTGCTGGACCCCATAGGTTAACAACAATTAATTCTAATGGGTTTAAGTATTCAGTTTCAGAATTTGGCAATGGCAGTTTATGGCTCTTTTCCATTTGACAGTATGTGCATACATGGTCATTTGGAATATCAATAGAAATATCATTACTAACTAGAATTTCTTTCATGATTTTTGAATTTGGATGACCAAACTTACAATGCCACAAGTCAAATATCATACAGTCATTGTTTATATCTAATTCAGTCACATTACAGCAATTAATTTTAAACTCAATTTTTCTACGTTTCCAGAATCAAACTTGTATAATCCATTTTGTTCTCTACCCTGGAATAAAATGCTCTTAGTCAGCATGTCCCTAGCAACACAGTGATCTGGGTAAAATTCAAATGACACTTTATTGTCTTTAGCACACTATAATACACCGATCAAGTTTTTTTTATTTGTGGTGCACATCGTAAGTTATTCAAACAGATTTGTTTAGAACCCTTAATACTAGCATGTCCAATGTGAGAAATGACTATTGAATTGCCATTACCCATAATTAAAGACTACTTACCGTTGTACTCTCGATTGCCAAGATTCAGATTATTTAAGTTGTTTGTAACATGATGAGTGGCTTCTGAATCTGGGTACCATGATTCATCTTGAGTATCATCAGCAGTGGCAGAGTTTGAAGTAGACTCTTGATCACTTTTTGCATCTGATTGACTGTTGACCATGTTGGCATTTGGATTGTTATATCTGTTACTGTTGTTGCCTTGTTGATTGACTTTGTAGCTGTTGTCGAACCTGAAATAACATATGTTGGTTGTGTGACCAATTTTTTCACAAATTTGGCACTTTGGCCCGTTGTTGGTGTTCCATCTCCCAGCTCTTCCTCTTCCTCAATTTGACTGGCCTTCTCTCTGGTAAGTAATCTGATTTCTTGAATTGTTTGGTTGATTCTTGTTTTTGCCAATAGTAGTGTAGTTGACTATGAATCAGATACTTGATCTTTCATTTGCAATAATCTGCCTTCATGGGCAAGTGGGATAGCATAGACACTTTGCAACGAGGGTGTAGGTTCAATAGATGTGATAAAAGCGATAACAGCTTCATATTCATCCTCAAGTCCTCCAACTATGTATAGAACTTGCTCCTTTTCTTCAATTTTTTTTTCCAGTACATGCAAGTTGATTACCCAAATTCTTTACCTTCATTAGATAGTCATTCATGTTTGAGTTCTCCTTCTTTATACTTTATAGCTGTTTCTCGTAATGTAACACCCTTGCAGAGGATTGACTTGTGAATGATCTCTCTAATGTTGTCCATATATCATGTGATGTTTTACTGCTAATTAGTTGTGGCATTATTAATGAACCCACTGTTGACATTAACCAAGCACTAACAAGATTATCTTGTCTTTTGTATGATGTGTGTTCTTCGTTAGGGATTAAACTGTTGTCAGCACCTCTGGTATATTTGGCTGGAACAGTTTTTGATCCGTAGAGATGATCTTCCAATCCATAACCTTTTGCCATTGTTTCTACCTGCAGTTTCCACAGAAGGTAATTCGACTCGTCCAATTGAATTGAGAGAATGTGAATTTGCGTCTTAATGACGGATTTAATAAGATCATCAGTGCTTTCAGCACTGGTCTGATTTGATCTGGTGGAGCATCTTGGTGAATTTGTTGGATCTCTTTCAACTATGATTCACTAATTACGATGGAAAAGTGCAGATGCTAAAAAAAAGGTAAAGAACTTCTGAACTCCTTTACTTAAATTGAAAATTTCTGAAAGATTTCTTCAGTTTGAATTTAAAAGCAACCAGAACTGCTGATATGATGATTTTGATGAAGTTTTGGTACTCTGAATGTCTGATTTGCAATCTAAGATGGCTTTTATTTTTCAGCTGACTGGTTTCTTCAGAATTTTTTGATCGAAATTGAGTTTTTTGTGATTCGGTAGTACAAAACTTGTCTTTTGCATCTCCTCATTTGCATCTTTTGTATAAACAACATATGCAAATAGTACAATTTGCATTTGATTTTAACCCACATCAGACGCAAATAAGAGGAAATAAATAGTGTGGAAATTAATTATTAATATTTGCATCTCTTCATTGAATAGTTGGACGTAAATAAGTGGGAAAATAGTGTAATTTGCGTCTTCCCTTTTAAGATTGACGCAACAAAGTGCTCTCATGTGAGGAGGGAAAACCAAAAAAATCACAAGTGCGTTTGCTCATGTTTAAAGATGGATGTAATAAAGTATTTATCTTAAACACGTGGACGGAAAGCCGCGCATATGTTTACGGAGGGAAAACAAAAATACTTTCCTGCATTCTTCTAAGTTATATCATCTTCTCTCCTGAAACACGTTTTCCCCAATTTACAAAATCATTTTCCCTAATTTCGTTGAACCCTAAATATCTCTTCTCTCCTGAAACCAGACCCGACCCACGACATAAGAAGCAGATCCATTTTCCTAAGGCATTGTAATGACCCAGATTATTCATACTAGAATATTTAATTTATTTAAATATCTATGTGATTAATGTAGAAGTCGAATAAATTAAATTTAGAATATATGAGTTATTTTAATAACTGAATCGAATATGGAATTTAATACGAAATTAAATTGAATTCGAAGCATATGAAAAATCATTTTTGAATGTAAATGGTAAAATAAATTTGCTATCGAAGAATATAAATGTTTGAAAATCGACTGGTATTTATTTGATTTTATTTACACGTAAAAACAATGTTTTTGCAAACGATTTCCTAATTCGTCGAAACTAGATTTTTTTGAGTTCGGAATATCATAATATAGCAGAGTGTCAAATTTCATAGCATTTGGGTTTGTTATGAAACCATGTGCGCTTAAAATGTTTGATGGAAAATAAGTGAACATTATAATGGAAAATATCTAGCCTAAATATCTAAAACAAAATATCTCACCAAAGAAAATATCTCCACCAAATATCTAAATATAACCACTATAAATAAACCTTACTAGTTAGCCTTAGGACCGAGAACCAAATTCCATCTTCAACAAATAAAAAGACAGCCGCCACTTTCATAATTCTTCCAACCTTCTTTAAATAAAATCTCCACTAGTACTTAATGAAATCGAACATCAATGGATCTGTATGCTTCGTCTGTAAGTGAGCTTCTTGCATGTACACATGGAGTTGGGTGCGGTGCCATTTTCTGGGTTCGACATTTCTGGGTTCGACATTTTACCAGCAAGCTAGGGGACGGGTTCCGCGGTGAACAAGGCAGAGCCAGGAAGAATCGAAGTTGCAGGGGGGGCTCGTGGTGGCGAGGTGCAGCCGACGGCGTCGGTGAGTGGAACTCCGGTGTCTGAGGTCGAAGTGCATCGTGGGAGATATCGAAGGATGGCAACAAGTCGAGGTTTTGTTGTTGGCGTAGAACTCGGGTTCGAGGGTAGGGGCTAGTGCGGATTTTGATGGAGAGTGCATTTGGTGGTGGTTGCGGCGTCGGCAGATGGCCGTGGAGGTGGCTAGTGGCGGTCAAAGGACAGTCAACGTCGGGTGTTATGAATACTGGAGGGATGTTGGATTTCGAAACGCCGGAGCATTGGCGAAGCGGTCGGGAAGGTCCAGTTTCAGGTGAGAAACTCGATGGAATCGACGGATTGATGTTTCGTTGAGTGGATTGTCATGTCATCTTGAGAGGTGCACGTCGGTTCACTGCGTATCACAGGAGAAAGGAGCAGATGTTTTGAGCATTGGGGGAGAAGGGGCTGTCACATGCAAAACGGGTGAAGGGTATATATTTTAATAAAATTAAGTTTAAGTTCTTTTAAATAGTATGCGAAGCATGTGTTAATTTGTATTGGCCATAACCTTTTCATACGGGATCCAATTGACGAACGGTCAGATATGTTGGAATCATTATTCTGATGGATATGTGTGGGTAGTGGTTTAATGGCATTCTGAAGAGTTTGGAATTTTGTCTAATTTCAAATGTCAGTTTGAAATTCGATAAATCAGCGCGTTATCGACGATTAAATGGATAGTCAGTTTAACTCATGCTTTTTGCTATGCTATTGTACCAGATAATATTATTGATTCTTATTTACATATTTATATGTATGGTTGATTGTTTGGGTGATTTACTGCTTTATTGGTGGTTGTTGATATATGTAATTACCATCAGTGAACGGATGATCCTTTAACACTACCTGCGTTAGCAGAAGATTAATCTTATATGAATTAGCTAGTATTGAACTGTATTACATGTATATATGCTGATATATGAGCTGTGATGCAAGGGGACAGGTTGGAGGAATCCAACAGGATTCCTCAATATTATTGTTACCATATTTATATTCATATGTGGTATTATGAATTGATTGTGTGTTAAACCTGACTGTGGACCCCATTGATTATATAACGTTGTTATATGTGAAATTATCGTGAAGTGAATATATTATTTTATATAATATATTGAGTTTGTCTATTTCACACAAATTGGTGTGTTTAACATAACTGGACAGAATTGAGAAATTATACGAATAGGGACGGGAATTGGGAAACTAGGAACGAATGGTTTTATAAGATAAAGAAATGATTTTTGATTATAACACGTATGCTATAATCAAATGATTTAGAAATCACAGTATTTCACCGTATTGAATATTTATCGATATTTACATTTTTAAAGGACTACTTTAAAGATTTGAATAAATATAGAAATTGTAATGACCCGGTTTTTAGCGACTTTGGTTATCGACATAAACTCAATGACGACTAACCAAACATCGAAAAATACCGGTAGTTAATGAAAGAAATTAGAGGGTGAGGATAGATAAGATAGAAACTTAGAATAGAAGAAGAAGAACTTACATCATCAGAGTAAACACGAATCTCACAGCGGAATGAATAAAATATAACATAACTTTTGAAATACAAATAGTATGTATACAATAACACTTACAACACAACGGAAAAACAATAGTTATACAATCTTGAAACCTCCTGCTCCCATCTCTCCAAGTATATCTGTAAAATCCCAACTACTTGACTGCCCGTACAAATTTAGGCACCCAAGAGTTTAGGGGAAACAAACAAAATAAACTCCGGGTCAGTCATGGGACTAGTGTGAATAAAACTCCAACACTTGGTTTAATAAAGGATATCTCATAAGGCCACGCCATAAAACAGAACGGGTTTTTCCCTTATGAGAGTCCCAACAACTTGGTAAACAATATCCTTCTGATATTATAATAATGTCTAAGTACAAATAGATATCGATCTAGCAGAGACGCTTGCATCTCACGCTCTACATATATAATGTAAAATCATAAACCGCAGGCGCTCATTGGATGATTGGATTTCCAACTATGACAAGGTATGGAACCACCTACCGATCAGTGTACTCTAGGAATGGTACACTGGAGTTCAATAAGAACATCTTGCAACTCAGCCAGACATGACCGACCACTCATTTTGCTTGAGTGTATCGAATGTATATCACCAACGGTTGGGATCAACAACCGTTTCCCGTATATATATATATATATATATATATATATATATATATATATGGGACAACATTGATAGATTAAAGAAGCAAATGAAAATTCTCTAGATAGGTGATTATACACCCTACTTCGGAGCGACCGACTGAGCCATGCTGCCTGCCCGATTTCTGTTTTGTCGGATGTGAGGCTAGAGGCTATGCTTATCTTTTTACATATCATATCTTCATTCGCTTAGAATGCCAGATCGTCATACTCTTTAAATCACAAATTGATTTATCCAAAAATAACATGGGTATACAGCTAAGAGAAACGAATTCCTCCACCACCAAACCTGAATACGTTTGAAGAGATCAACGTACATGATCTATCAGATAGACCTTCGTCCATACAAGTTGTCCTGGGACTGGACAAACCGAAGGCACTATTCAGTACATCCATCTTAGGCAATCGTTATCTAAGATTTATACAACAGCCCTTGCACTTTACTCCATCTTTAATATATTCAGCATACTTGATTCGCAACGCTTATGCCAATACGGAGTGGTTCTTCGGATAATAATCCAACCGGTCTCCCCATATTAACAACGTAAAATGGTCAAAACTTTGATAGTCGGTGATTTAACTATCAAATGAAAACATGTCTGTGTACACACAATGATCTTATTTCCAAATGGAATTATCGATCAAATCATCAAACATATATATATATATATATATATATATATATATATATATTCATATTTCCTTATTTTCTATGTTTAGAAAATATATGTTATTAACACTGGAAAACTTTCCCATTGCTTATTTACGTATCACTATCCTTCTACAACTATCAGTCCCTATAAACCCCGAAGGCCGAAACCAACATCAGATCGATACTCAGGAAACCATTCAACTTACCAATCTCTAGTCAGTTTCTAATCTGGTTTAAATCTATTTGATTAACTCTTATTCGAATAACTAATATTCGATTAACTCCATTCGCTTAACTCTAGATCGCAGCGATCACAATGGTTACGCCTGATTCCCTCAGGAAACATCCGATCGCCGTAGGCTATCTGCAGCCCTGCGAATTACGCTAGCAGTCGTGCTAAATGGAAACTCATCCTAAATAACTATATTTGTTTTAATTCTAATCAATTAACTCTATTCAACTAACCATATTCGACTAACTCGACTAACTTGGTTCGATTGGCCATATTCAACTAACTCTACTAACTTGGTTCGACTGACCATATTCGACTAACTCGACTCGATTAACCATATTTGATTAACTCGACTTGACTAATTCAATTAACTCCCTTTGAATATCTAAATCCGATAAACTTACTTTTTCGATTAACTCTTTTATATTTTGTCAATTTCCTTTAAAAATCCTGTTTATTTCCGAAATAAATATTCCCTTAATTCCATTATTTACTAAATAAATATTCCTTAATTCTAATTATCTTATAAATAGATATTCCTTTTATAAAACTCTACTCGTTTTATAAATATTTTCCTTTTATAATATCCTATTTATTTTCCCAATAAATGTTCCCTTATGATATCTTATTTATTTTCTAAATAAATGTTCTACTTTATAAACTCCTATTGTTTTATAAATACTCGTTCTCCTTTATAAAATCTTATGATTTTATAAATACTTTATTTTCAAAATATTTCCTTTTTTTAAATTGGTTGATTTTATAAAATCCCTTTATTTCAATATACATTGAAATATTCCTTTTTACATCCCAGGGTTCCTTATGATATTTAAAATATCGAATAACAATGATCAATATCATTCTACATACATAATCCATAACCGATTATATCACATCACATATCACAATATTTTAAAACAGTAAATTAAATGTTAAGGAATCCAGTCGGATTCCTCCAACCTGTTTCCCTGCGTCCACAGATGTTAATCAACATATATAACATCACTTTCATCTCAACATGAAATATACTGATAACAGAATCAATATTTGATTAACGATATATGTACAACTATATCTACGTTTTCAATCAAATCAATTTAACTGTCCAAATAATTAATACACAACAGTCGATCAGCATTTATCAAAAATAAAGTACAATTTATAAAAATATAAACTGAACAGTCTGAATCCCATTCTTTACGGTGCTCCTACAAGCTGAACAGTAGATGTGTGAACATTTTGCACCCAAAAGTTTCCCAAAACAAGAATGCTGGCCGCTCCTCAGGTGTTTATTCAAACTTGCCTGCTTGTTCTCAGACTTTATACGAAGACGCGCCAGAACTGGCTTCGCCCAGTAACGGTGTTCCAGGTCACGGCATCTCTCATTCTCATCATTGCCCAACACTGGTTGTTTCTCCAAACATCAAAACTGAAGCACCTTAGAATTATTCCGTCCAGTATTTGATTTATAAATTTTTATCTCTTTTGTTATGATTTATGTAGTGGTGGATTTTCTTACGAGGGTGGCGGCTACGTTTGCATTAGGTTTCAGCAAAAATCGAAGTATAGTATGCGATGGTGCTATTTATAAGTTTTTAGTTGGGAACGAGTTTGTTTTGAGGCCAAGGGAAAGTTGTGGATTTAGGAAGAGAAACGTGGCCTTCCCATTGATCAGAGAAATAGATTTTTAGGTTAAGAAACGGTTCCCTTTTTGTTTTCCAAAACGAAGTTTTACAGTCTCCATTACCCCAGATTTCGTCATTTTACGAGCCACTAGAGACGGAAATAAAAATACCGTTAAGATAAGTAACGTGCCACGATCCCACAAATATAATAATACCAGTAGATTAACTCATATAGTGAAACCCCAAAATCGTTGATTAAGGGTGCAAAAAACTCTAAATAAAAAGTTGCTTATTTAATTAATTAAAAATTTCAGAAAAATTCTAAAATTTAAATTATCACTACGCCTCAAAAGAATCCTATCTAAATTCGAAACAAGTACGTAGTTATATCAAATAAACTGTTACGGTCGATAAACGATTCTAGAGCGATTATTTGAAAATTTGATTTGATCGTAACTCAAAATCTACACGACGAAATAGCGATTTTTCTCTTCCATTAGAAAAATATACTTCAGCAGCTCCGTATGTTTCTTGTTTCACAGAAATCCGACTTAAAATGGATTCTATATATTCGTTTAAAGTTCGAATCGCCAAATAGCGAACTACCGCGCCATTTCGAGCTCAATTTTAATTATAATATAATTATACGTTCAAATGGCGTTCATATAATATATTCACCATTTTAATTCAATACTAAACTAAATTATACCTTATATATAATCCAACTCACACTGTTTTGTGAATTCAGCTATGTTTGACTATTTCGACATTATAATATATTATTCTATTTTATAATATTAATTAAATATTCATTTTTATTTAATTCAAGTCATCGATATTGCCAAAACGATATTTAAATAATTAAATAAATTAATTATTCGACAGTTAAAAATACGGGTCATTACAATCTTCCCCCGTTAAAATAATTTCGTTCTCGAAATTGCTAAGCTAGAAAAATGCTACCAACTCTGCTAACTAGATTTAAACAACTTTTGGTTTACTTCTCAACTTCCCTTTTAACTGAACCATTTAATTCCAATTAAAATATTACTTCATTCCAATTAATTAAAATTTTCAAAAATTATGAAAATTTTCTTACGCCTTAAATTTTAGGAAAATTTCGCCATAACCTCCTTTGTACTGGTCAATACGTCAAATCTCAACTCGCTTCTCTAGGCCTTTTCCAACCCAAAAAAAAATCAAACCGCCAAATGGCTTGCCAATTCGGCTCATAAATCCCAAACTCTTATCAAATATAAACTTGTACCTTTTTGTTGGGCATATCATTATATCCTTTCCCGTCTGCTATCAATTCATCATATACCAATACATTTCCAGTCAAACTCAAATCAGTTTATATCCTCAAATCCAAATCGAATTTCATTCGAACCCCAATAACAAATTCCAAATCATCAACTTATCAATTTGGTTCCATTCTAGATTATCTCTAATCCAATTTAATTTTATTTAACTTAGTTCAAGTTAAGTTTCAATTTATTTTTACCATCTCATTTTATTTAACTTCATAAGTTAAATTAAAATTCCATAATTTAAATTCCTGGGTTTATTTCAAATCAATATGAAATCATAATACCAGTTCGAACCCTTTGAATTTCTAAATAATTTGTTTTCTCAGAACAATTCAAAAACAAAATCTTTGGTAGTAATCCGTTACTTCGAACTCGAAAATGAACACTAATGATGTATCGATCCATCATTGGAATTATTTTCTAGTCATCAAGGTGAGTTCAATAACCTATCACTTTCAAAACCATATTTAAACATTTCCATTTTGAATTCATTTCAAAATATCATTCACAATGCTTCCAAACCAATTTAAAAATCTACCAGGATTTTTAAGATTTTCATTTATACTTATATGAATTCTACTTGGTTATTTATAACCATTAAACTTTTTATAATCTCATTTGATTATAATAACGACCAACACATCCAATATAATTTGGGTAAAATTGTTTCATTTACCCTCTTTTCAAAACATATCGTGCAGGTTCATCGTATTTGAGTGTTTAAAAATCCCTATCGATATTGTGGTGCCCCACTATCGACTAGAATTCATAAGCCACTCAACCAATAAATCTCCATAATATAAAACCATTTTTATATTAAATAACAAGTACGCGCTCATATATATACACTCAAACTCAATCTAGGGTATTACTAACCCTATCTCTACCGAGTCACGCCACAGAACAAGGTAATTACTTAACCTTAAGCTATGATACCAACTGTAACGACCTGATTTTTAGCGACTTTGGTTATCGACATAAACTTAATGACGACTAACCAAACATCGAAAAATACCAGTAGTTAATGAAAGAAATTAGAGGGTGAGGATAGATAAGATAGAAACTTAGAATAAGAGAAGAACTTACATCATCAGAGTAAACACGAATCTCACAGCGGAACAAATAAAATATAACATAACTTTTGAAATACAGACAGTATGTATACAATAACACTTACAACACAGCGGAAAATCCCGACTACTTGACTGCCCGAACAAATTTTGGCACCCAAGAGCACCATATCCTTGCTTTATCATCAAAACCATTGGTCAAAGAGCCATTATGACAAAACCATCATCGAAAGGCTCATCGTATCTTGCTCCTCTAAAACGCACAATTGCCCATGTTAATTTGGCCAATAGAACCAGCAATAATCATAGTCGATGACTCGATATCGAATCAGTCACTCGATAGTGGTCGATAACTATCAATCTGATCATGTATTTAACTGAAATTGTTTTGATACACATCAAGTGAAAAAATAAAGCAATTGTCATGAATTCCAAGCTCATTTCTAAGTTCATTCTCCATCTTCAGATCGGTCATCAAACTCCAATGATGCTCTATCTTCTAATCTGTAGCTTCTTCGTCTTTAAATAAGCTTTCATGGTCCATGCTGCTTTATGAATGTAAATATATTAGAAATGAAGGTTTTTTAACTTATTTACGATTTGTATAAGCATGTAGCAATTCGAAAACTATCGATCTGAGAGAAACTCGATATGAAATCATAATCTTCTATTATGAAATTTATATGAGAATTATATATCCAGAAAGCTTTGACTATATATATTTTCCTAGAAATTTTAGGTAAGGGAAGTAACTTCCTTCAAAATGGCGGACCTACTCGATAGGTGTTGCATGTGATGATTGGTTGTTTGGACGTAATACTCATGAGTTTCCCTTGAACTCTGCTGCATATCGAAATTCGTAGGTTTGCGAAGGCCAACGGTAACAGATGTTTTCGGGGGAAACCAGGCATAACTATTGTATCTACTGTGATTTATGGTCATTTTACGGTGGCGAAATCCACAGGACTATGAAGGCATACATATATGGATGTTTCCTTGGGGATCCAAGTAGAACCATTGTGTATCAGCGGTCCACATAGCGTAATTTGTAGGGCAGTGATTTCCTGAGGTCTACGGATGATAGAGAAGTAACCACATATGTTACTATATGTAGGTTACGATTCATGCGATTGTTTGGTGGTATTATAGCAAACTGCATATGGTAATGATTGCTTAGCCACTGTCCTCTCGACCTCATGATAGAGCGACCTTAAGGAATATACTCCATGGTGATTTCAGGTTATTCTATTTTTCTTTTGATGCATTTGGTTTATTTGTTCATGAAGAAATTCGCAGCGAAGTGATTTCCTATGGGTACGAATATTTCTTGGAGGATCCAGGCATAACCATTATGTATCTTTGATCACGAATAGTTTCTTTGATTGGCATCGGTTGGTATTTTTCCTATTTATTTTGAATGTTTTTCAAGATTTTTCATGGGATGTTGAAACGGGTTTACTTAGTACTTCGAAATTTTTAGTCTTGCGCCTGATCAACATATTACCAAATTCTTGAAGGAGGATAAACTTGTTGAAATATCGATTTATCAAAAACTTTTTTTGATATAAAGAATTTTGATATAAAAGAAATTTTTCAAGAAATTCTTTTATAAATGTAAAAATTTGTACATAAAACGAAATCGCGATTTTAATACATTGGTATAACCAAGAAACTGATGGAATATAATACATGTGTATGAAAATTTATTCGATTCGAATAAAAGTTTCAATTTAGTATGAATATACTACTTTGATTCTAAATAAAATTATTCGCTCAATTCTCGATAATGAACACTGATAAGGGTTTTTGATACGAATATGAAGTTCCCTATCATGGTTTGTTTCTATAGAAGGAGAATGAAAGTTTCTAATCAAGAAGTTGAATCAGAATCTGCACTAAAGTAGTCTGGTTACCAATGTTAATTGAAAACAAAATTCTGTATTTGAATAAGTAGTCGAATTTGATATGCACATGAATGTATAAGGCTTGAGTATTAAATCTATATTTCATTCCTTTTTTAGGACGAAAAGTTCTAAGTGTAGGAGAGTGTAATGACTCACGAATTTAAACATTTTAAAAAGTATTGTTGATCGGAACTTAACCTTGAAATTTAAAACTTAAGTTATTTTTGAATAGATGAATTTGATTTCTAAATTGATTCAAAATACATACGTTTGATTTGAAGCAAGAATTAAGTGATAAGCTTAATTAAAATGAATTTATTTGAAAGCTAAAATGTGAAATCGATTGATACTGAAATATTGATTCTTAAAGATTTAATATTATCAAATAGAAGTGTTCTAAATAGTTATTTGACAGAAATGTCAAAATTCGTACGCTTAAATTGATTTAAACGATCGATTTGTGGTATAACACCGATAAATCGCAAATAATAATAAAATTCAAAAAAAAAAAACTCAAACTGACGCTCCTAGGACCGAATTCGACCCTTCCATCGTTTCCCTAAAACCGACATTGTCAAAAAAAACACAATGCTTGTAGCTTCTCTTGAACCTTGTCAGCACCATTGCCAATTTGTTGCTGCGTCTATGCCCACCAGTCACCAACGCTCCAACATCCAAGACCCTCCAACGATCCTACGCTCTGCCATCCTTCTCCTACTCCACTCGATTTGAAACCCTGTCCATCACCACACTGGAAATTAGTCCATCTCAGAGTCACCACCTACGGCTGTGCCATCTCCACCACCGTTTGTGAGCTGTGACCAACAACAACGTTGTTCTCCTCAGAAGCCCAGTACCTGAGCATCTTCGCAAGTCTGTAGCACCAAATACCCGTTGCTTCTGAAGCATACAGAGAACTTTCTCATGCCACACGAGATCACCATGGCCATCCAACACCATCATATTCATCCCGTCTTCATTGAAAGGCTACAGCAACACCTAGGGAGTTGCTTAGCTATTTGACTTTCCAACACTCGCAGTACATTCCATCCAAAAATCCAAACTCGAGCATACTGCGACCAATTCTTGCCCCATACACAACATGCTGGCCTTCTTCCATGACTGCAGCTGTGGTTGTGGCCAAACTAGCCAGTGTTGCACGTGACACTCACAAAGTCATTGGTACTACTTTTGCTATGAATATGTTGTTTTGTGTTCTGATTTGGTGTGGTATGTCTTAATTTGGGTCTGATCACTTTTGGCTTTCTTTTGCTACCGGCCTCGCTATATCCTTGCTTGGCCTGAGTAACTCTTCGTTTCATTTACAGAACGTAGGAAACTTTCCAAGCTTTTGTCAAAAGATTCAATATCACCACATATCTCTTCTGATTTAAGGCACAGAGATTCAAAAGCAAGCATATCACTACATCCTAAATTCCAAATTCATACAGGGGACTGAACTTGTAGTTAGTAGCAGAATACTCCAATATGGTAAATATTAATTGTTCGCAAAACGATATTTCTATTGAATTAGAAAATCGTCACGAATATTGAAATAACCGCAAGTGCGCGGCATACTATTGCAATACGTAGTGAGTGCGAGTCGATCCTTAAGGAAAGAATAATTTCAATCTTATCCAATCAAATTAAACCAAACTTTAAAATGTGTTAACTAAAATTAAACAAAACTAAAGACTGAGTTGAAAATAACACTATTGGTTAAGAACAATTTAGAGGTGTTTTCACTCTCTAGATCACACAAATCAACATGATGAAGTTATGATCTCTACTTGTTTGGTCACAAGTGAAATTAGGTATTGTGCTTATCATAAGTATGACATATATATGCTAATAATTAGCATAACATAAGTCATCAAACTATAGCACAAATCTAATTCACTATTCAACTCTTATGAAAATAAACAACAAGTTGAAGGCAAAATCAATTGTAAGCATATTCTATTTACTATTAATTAGTAATATAGAATATCAAAAGTTGATTACCACCTCCTCCTTTCGCCAAAATCATATATATAGACGAAGAGGCAAATTTTGTTGTGTCATTTTATCAAGCATGATCTATCCTCTATTAATTAGAGGCATAGACCATCAAAACCAAGCATGATTAACAAAATACACCAAACATTCATTCTTTAATAAGCACAAATAGATAGCATGAAAAATAAACTATGTTGATTCTATGTGATTTGAGAGCTTCATCACTCCTAAATTAAAGGGGTTTAGCTCATGTGTGTTATTATTTCAACACAAATAGATCTCAACATAAAAATAAACAAAAGAAAAGAAATAACTAATTAACAACAACAAGATAAAACTTGACTAATTGCATAAAATTAAACTACACTAGTGCATAATGTAAAGCTAATCTATGAACATGAAATTAAATCCAAGCTATCAACATAAAGTAAATGAACATGAAATTAAAGAGACATATACATAAAAGAAAGAGGCTTAGAAGCCATTTTTATTTACTTGATCACTTACACTTTCATATGCTAAAAAGAGAATCCAAAATACATGAAACAAAGGGGTATATATACATGATCTAAAATCCTAAAACCCTAATCATTTTCCTTGGGAATTCCCCAAAATGCCCAATCATGAAGCTTCTAATTGCCATTAGCCAATGATAAGTCATGTAGAATGCATGAGGCCTTTTGTCTCATTCATTTAGTCTTTAATATGAAGCTTAAGAGCAAGTGGGCCAGTGGGCCTCCAATATCCATAATGAATTAATTATTTTCCTCCTATTGTGTATATGCATGCTTTCCTTCATATCTTCATGTGTATATATTATTTTTGCTCCAAAATTCCTACAAGAGATAATTACAAAGAAAAAGTAAATGCAATCTCAAACTATAACATGCACATTTTACCGTTTAAACCCCCCTAAATGAGTGATGATTTTAAAACGTTTAACACATGGTTTGATCATATAAAATACCCAAAAGTGTTCATTTATTTAAATAACAAGATTAAATATATGAATATAAATGTGCATTTTTACGTGCACATCAAATACTCCCACATTTATCTTTTTATTCATCCTCGAATAAAGTAAAAACTAAGATAAATCCACTTTCGTAGGGAGCACGATTGCATTGAGCGAATGCAACAAGCCGTTAAACCTCTGGGTGTCCCTAGTAGGACGAGTGTTGTCTCGTGAGGGTTTTCAGCAGATACTACCCACAAAATCCAAATGTTAAGCGCAAAAATTATTTACAAAATGCAAGAAAAATATTTACAAGATGAATGCAAGTTTCTAAAAGATTATTTACAAATGGGTAACTTACTTTTAAATTTAACATGAGTGAGTTAAATACAATTTGGGTCGTCACTATGAAATTTTACGAATCAAAACTTCAAACAAAAGTCAGGCTATCATTACAAACTCCTCCAGCTTGGCCAGTTATAGAAACATAGTGCAAATATGAAATGAATTCTATAATCGATATCAACAATCGCAAAATGGTGTCTCAACTTCCTTTTTGTTAGCAAGTTAGGTCGAATAAGTGGAGAGTGTGCTTGGATTTCAAGTGCTAACTCTCTCTTTGTTTTGAAAATTATTTACAATATTATTATTATTATTATTTACAAACACCTAACTGAAAAGACCAAGGTATACCACCCATGCACTGCCTCGCGGACTGACGTGTGAGTTGGGACAGAGCTTGGCGGGTTTGCACACCAACACTATATTTACAAGCAATGTTGGATACCCTTAGGTGTCCAACTCATAAAATGAGACCAAGATATCCTACCCATGCACTGCCTCGCGGACTGACGTGTGAGTTAGGACAGAGCTTGGCGGGTTTGCACACCAATGCTATATTTACAAGCAATGTTGGATACCCTTGGACTATTATACATACATTTTTTTCTTTTCTCCTCCTTTTTTACATAAGAGAGAGAATCAAGTGAGAAAATCTTAGCACAACTTCACTTAAAAGATCTAAAATGTTATCGCAAGTAGTCTTAATCAACCATTCATTTAATCGGATTACAGTTTAGAAAACATTTCATACTCATCACCTACTAATCTCCCTATATACTAGTTACACCAAATTTGCTCATAATTCAAACTTTTCTTCCGTTATCCGTCAAGAGAAGTAACTTTCCAAACATTTTGATTGAACGACCAAAATTGCATGCTAGCTTCATCACGTCTGATTTAAAAGTAAATAAAAATGGAGATTTTTTTTTAAAAAAAAAGAAAAAGGAAAAAAGAAAAAAAATAAAACTATGCAAAACAGAATGAAAATGAGACTACCCCCACACTTAATTTTGACTGTGTCCCCACAGTCAATGCATGACACAATGAGTGAACGAAAGAGAAATATTTACATATTTACAAAGGAGGGTTAAATTTAACTTTCTTACTTGACATAGCATAGCTCATGAAGAATCATGAGTTCCTCCTCTCGATCAATGGGCAATTCCAAGAATGGTTTTAGTCGTTGACTTTGACTTTGAAAACGGATCCACCCCTCTGGTTTTCTATTTCGATGGTGTCGTGTAGAAAAACCGTTCGAACAACATAAGGTCCGGTCCATCTTGACTTTAACTTCCCAGGGAATAAATGAAGTCGTGAGTCATATAATAGAACTTTTTGGTCTGGCAAAAACGTTTTTCTTAGGATTGACTTGTCATGAAAAACTTTGGTTTTTTCCTTGTAAATTTTCGCGTTTTCGTATACGTCATTCCTAATTTCTTCTAATTCATTGAGTTGCAATTTTCGGTTTTCGCCAACTTGTTCAAGATCAAAGTTTAAGTTCTTTATTGCCCAAAGTGCTTTATGTTCAAGTTCAACAGGTAAATGACAGGCTTTCCCGTAAACCAATCGGAAAGGGGACATTCCAAGATTAGTTTTAAAAGCAGTAAGGTAAGCCCAAAGCGCATCGATTAATTTCTGTGACCAATCTTTTCGATTTTTATTTACAGTTTTCTCCAAAATCTGTTTTATTTGACGATTCGACACTTCGACTTGACCACAAGTTTGCGGATGATAAGGAGTGGACAACTTGTGGGTTATCGAGTATTTTTTCATTAAGGACTCAAAAGATCGATTACAAAAATGTGTTCCATTATCGCTTATTATTGTGCGAGGTGTGCCAAACCTCAAAAAGATGTTTTCTTTTAGAAATTTCACAACAATTTTATGATCATTGGTTTTACATGGAACGGCATCGACCCATTTAGAAACATAGTCGACGGCGAGAAGAATATACAAGTTCCCGAAAGAGTTTGGGAAAGGTCCCATGAAGTCAATACCCCATACATCAAAGAGTTCGATCGTAAGGATGGGGTTCAAAGGCATCATATTTCGTCGAGAAATCTTTCCTAGCATTTGGCAATGATTGCAAGTTTTACAGAATTCGAACGAATCTTTAAAGAGAGTAGGCCAATAAAAAATACATTGAAGCACCTTTTCAGCGGTTTTTCTAGGGCCAAAATGTCCACTGCACGCATGATCATGGCAGAACGAGAGAACACTCTTAATTTCGCTATCAGGAATGCATCGACGAATGATTTGGTCTGGACAATACTTAAACAAGTATGGGTCGTCCCAGTAGAAATATTTCACTTGAGAAAGAAATTTGTATTTATCTTGTTTTGGACCAAAACGAGGGGGGTTTCCTTAGTGACTAGATAGTTCACTACGTCGGCAAACCACGGATCGATTGAAACAGAAAGGAGTTGTTCGTCTGGAAAGTTTTCGTTGATTGTTCACGAAGAAGGCGCATTCGGAAGACGTGACAAGTGAGCGGCAATGACATTATCGGATCCTTTTTTGTCTTTGATTGTAAGATCAAGTTCTTGAAGTAAAAGGATCCATTGGATTAAGCGTGACTTAGCATCCTTTTTAGCAAAAAGGTGTCAAAGAGCAGAATGGTCAGTGTAGACCGTGATGTGGGAACCAATCAAGTAGGATCGAAACTTCTCAAGTGCAAAGACGACAGCTAAAAGTTCTTTTTTGGTGGTCGTATAATTGAGTTGAACGTCATTCAAGGTCATACTCGCGTAGTAAATTACGTGAAGGATTTTGTTAATGCGTTGTCCTAAGACAGCACCAACCGTGAAGTTAGAAGCGTCACACATGATTTCAAAAGGAAGCTCCCAATTGGGCGAGCAAATTATCGGGGCTGAAATGAGTTCTTTTTTAAGATATTCAAAATAAGCAACACATTCAGAGTTAAAGTCGAATGGGGTGTCCTTCCCTAGAAGAGTAGTCAAAGGATGAGCGATTTTGCTGAAATCTTTCACAAAGCGTCGGTAAAAGCCAACATGCCTAAGAAATGAACGAATGTCCTTAACGCATTTTGGAATGGGTAGTTTTGAAATAACGTCAACTTTCGCTTTATCTACCTCAATGCCATTATTTTAAATTATATGTCCAAGGACAATGCCTTGTTTGACCATAAGGTGGAATTTTTTCCAATTCAACGTTAAGTGTTTTTCCTTACATCGATTTAAAACAAGTTCAAGACGATGTAAGCAAGAGGAAAAAGAATCGCCAAAGATCGAAAAATCATCCATAAAAACTTCAAGAAAGCGTTCGATCATATCGGAAAAGATGCCAACCATACATCGTTGGAAAGTCGCGGGAGCGTTGCAAAGTCCGTAAGGCATACGTCGACAAACGAAGGTACCGAATGGACATGTGAAAGTCGTTTTCTCTTAATCTTCATGAGCGATTGGAATTTGGTTATAGTCGGAATAACCATCAAGAAAGCACTAGAATTCATGACTGGCTAAGCGTTCAAGCATTTGATCAATGAAGGGAAGAGAAAAGTGATCTTTACGTGTTGCAGTATTCAATTTTCGATAATCGATGCAAACATACCAACCCGTTTGAATACGAGTTGGAAGAAGTTCGTTTTGTTCGTTTGCGACAACGGTGAGTCCGGACTTCTTAGGAACAACATTAATGGGGCTGACCCATAAGCTATCAAAAATGGGGTAAATGATACCATTGTCAAGGAATTTAAGAATTTTTTTCGCGAACTACTTCTTTCATCTTAGGGTTAAGCCTATGTTGTGCCTCGCAGGTGGGTTTGGCTTCGTCGGTTAGGTGAATACGATGTTGAACGATTGCGGGGTTGATTCCATTAATGTCAGAAATGGAAAAACCGATTGCGTCTTGGTTTTTAGAAAGAGTTGAAAGAAGAGAAATTTCTTAATCACGAGTTAAATTTGAAGAAATTATGATAGGATAAGTGTCGTTATCACCTAAGTAAACATACTTGTGGTGATCGGGAAGAGGTTTAAGATCCAACTTTGGTGGTTGCTCGATCAAAGGCCTTGGTTGAGATTCGGGCTCAACTGAAAGCGATTCAAATGGAAGTGTGTATTCGACTTCGCTAGGAGCGTTTTGGAACAATTTTTTGTACTCGCCCTCACATTCATCATTAGGGTCAATCGATTCGTTTTCGGAATTTTCGTGAATGTCATTAACTTCCAAGATTTGGTCACATGATTCATTTGAATGACTTTCAAGATTGAAAATATTAAGATCTAGAGTCATGTTTCCAAAAGAGATTTTCATTGAACCGTTGCGACAATTTATTAAAGCATTTGAAGTAGCCAAAAAGGGTCGGCCCAGAATCAATGAAATTTGACTAATTGGGTTATTAACGGGTTGAGTCTCCAAAACGATGAAATCAACAGGAAATATGAATTCCCCGACTTTGATGAGTACGTCCTCGATTTCTCCAACGGGTTTCTTAATTGAACGATCAGCAAATTGAAGGGTTATTTTCGTTTGTTTAAGTTCACCCAAGCCAAGTTGTTGGTAAATTGAATAAGGAATCAAATTTACACTGGCACCCAAATCAACTAAGCATTTGTTGATTGTTTTATCTCCTATCGTGCATGAGATCGTAGGACATCCAGGGTCTTTGTATTTGACGGGGATTGATTGGGTCAAGACTTCGCTAAGTCCGGCGGCTAAAAAGACTTTTTGGGTACATGAGTGTGTCGTTTTTGGGTACACAAGTCTTTGAGAAATTTAGTGTATGTCGGTACTTGTTGAATGATGTCAAGAAGAGGGATGTTAACTTTCACTTGTTTGAAAATTTCCAACATCTTTTCCATTTGGTCGGAATGTTTCTTTGTTCGAAAACGATGAGGAAATGGAATATGAAACTCAGTAGGTCGGTCTACTTGAGTTGAAGAAGAATTAGACTCAGAATATGGATCAAGATCATTCGTGGTTTTAGAAGAATCGAGAGGAAGATCCAGTACATTATTTGGATTTTCAACTTGATTATCGATTTTCTTACCGGATCGTAAAGTCGTGATAGCATTCAATTGACTTAGATTGCTATCTTGAACAACATGAACTTGGCTTGGATTTGGATTTTGGCTCTTGGGGTTTGGAATAGGTTGACTCGGGAATGATCCTCTTTCCCGTTCGCTCAAGGAGGTGGCTAATTGACCTGTTTGCATTTCAAGTTTAGTGACCGATTGATTCGTGTTTTGCACATATGATCTTAGATGATTTGCATTTTGATTGGTCAACTTAGTAAGAGCTTCTAGACTATTTTCAAGAGAGGTCATTCGTTTGTCGTCTTGGGGAACAAACCATTGTTGCGCTTGGTTCTGAGAATGTGGCGCAAAATTTTGAAATTGATTTTGAAAAGGAGCATTTAGAGGATTATTCGAAAATGGTTGAATAGGGGGTCGAACCAAATTCAAATTTGGGTTGTTTTGGGTCCAAGAGAAGTTAGGATGATTTCTCCAATCAGGATTGTACGTTGGAGAGAATGGATCGTTTCTAACTTTGTTGAAAGTGTTGAGTTATTCTAACGAATGCGGGCATTGATCGGCAATATGGTTAGGATCGTTACATTTGTAACAGGAGGGTTGAGAAGCTTGATTCATTTGATTTGTTGAAAGGATATTATCAACTTTGGTTAACAACGCGTCGAATTTTGCTTCTAAGGCCAATGAAGATGAAGATCCTACCGAATGAGCGTTTGATTGGGAATAAATTGATTTCTCGTTAGAACGTTCCCATTGAGACGATTTTTCGGCCAAGCTTTCGAGAAATTGCCAAGCGGAATCGTGATCTTGAACTAAAACATTTCCTTAGCACATTGATTCGAGCATGGTTCGAGAGTTATTTTCAATTCCATCGTATAAAATTTGGCAAAGAGTCCATTTTTTGAAATTGTGGTGTGAACATTGGACTAAAAGTTCTTTAAATCTCTCAAAACATTTTGAAAAGGATTCACCCCCAAATTGATGAAAATTAACGATTTCGTTTCAGATTTTGGACAGTTTTTCCGAGGGTAAAATTTCTTTATAAAAATTTGCACAAATTCCCCCAATGTCCCAATTGAATTTGAAGGCAAGCTATACAACCATTTTCGGCGTAATCGGTAAGTGCAAATGGAATTAACCTATGTTTGACTCCATCGTCACTTAGTTGTTGAAGTTTCATGGTTGCACAAACTTGTTCAAATTTGGTTAAGAAAATTTAAGGGTCATCACGTTCAAGATTGCCAAATTTTGGAAGAATATTTATGTGACTAAAGCGAATTTCAAAGTGATTACCCGTTGGGACGGGCAATATGATGCAAGAAGGAATAGAAACTCGGTCGGGGAAGTTTCTATCCAAAAGAGTTCGAGGAGGGTTTTGTTTGCCCATGGTTGAAGGAATGTTTGTTCGAACTAAACGATTAGTGGAAGGGTTACATATCCAATGATTCGTAGAAGTGTCGTGAGTCCAAAAACTCATGCACTAGCGAGAAGAATAAGGGGAGAAGAAAGGACAAGGGTGAGAAGAGAATAGAAGCGAATTTTTTTCTTTACAAAATGAAAATTATTTTGAATTTTTTTTTGTTTTTTTGCTTTTTATTTTTAAAGAAGGAAAAGAGATTTAAAAAAAAAGGATTTTTTTTGATTTTTTTGGATTTTTTGGATAAGAGAAAAAGGATTGATTTACAAATGAAGATGAAATATATATTTTTTTAGGATTTTTGATTTTTTTTGTTTTTGTTTTTTTATATATGCATAAATCTAATGCAACTAAATGAATGCAAAGATTAACTACAAATTTTCTGTCGTTAGTGGCTCCTAACCTGTGCAGTTAAAGCGCTCAGCGGTTCCAATGCGGTGGAGGTGCAAAAAGTTGTAGCGGGGATTAAGCGAGGAAATAGCGGGATATATCAGATGGGTCTAAAATAGCATATAAAACTCATATTTTATGCTTTTACAAACATGTAAACGATAAATAAATGGATAATTAACATTCAACTAAATTATAATTAGTATATTCTTAATTTTAAATAAAAGCATATGCAAATATATGTAAATAAATGTAAACTTTTACTTAGCTTGATTAAATTTAATAGAATATTGTAATATTTTCTATTTTGAAAAAAATATGTTGAAATATTATATTAAAAAAACTAATT
Source organism: Allium sativum (assembly GCA_030737875.1). Classification (NCBI taxonomy): domain Eukaryota; kingdom Viridiplantae; phylum Streptophyta; class Magnoliopsida; order Asparagales; family Amaryllidaceae; genus Allium; species Allium sativum. The sequence goes on along the minus strand of CM060922.1, from coordinate 16,029,885 downwards.
TTACGAATTTATAATGTACAAATGTCACTTTCAAATTCATTTCTTTTATACAAGATATAGCGGAAATAGCGGAATATAGCTGAAATAGTAGGATATATCGGGAATATTGGAATATAGCGGGGCTTAAAGCGGAGAGGCTATATCAGAGGCTATTTGGAAATAGCGTAGCGGTAGAAATCAGCTACAAGATATAGCGGGGATATGGCGGGGTAATAGCAGGGCATAAACTGCACAGCTCCTAACCCAAAATTATAAAGTGACACGTTTGATTACTTAAAACAAAAGATTTCTCAGCCAGTTAACGGACAGGAGTTATCGATGCACCAGGAATCACCCTAGAAATGCAACCGAAGGTTTAAGTACCTTCAGAGTAACAACCGATAAAATATTTACGAATCACCGTAATATATATAAGCGGTTATTTCTCTGCCGTAGTGTAGACACCAAGAAATAATTCGTTCCAAATATATCAACTATCACAATATAATAAAGCCCTAATGAGCCCGCGACTCCCTTAAGTCCAACGTCTAACCATTATTATTAGTCAAATTCTACGATGATATGCAATTTTCTGGGCTAAGGAAGGGTAATGAACTCCCCACCTTATGTGAATTGGGGTGTGCCCTTAAGAAAAGAAAATAAGATGAGATGAATGCAAAACAGAAATTAAACGTGTATTAACAATGCAACTACGAATGAATTTTTGTTTTGTTTTTGGATTTTTTTATGCAAATGCAGGTAAACAACAATGCGATTAAAATAAAAGGGTTAAAACACGATACCTGAGTGTCTGAATTTATTAGCAAAAAAAAAAAAAAAGTTTAGCGGCGTTTTTTAGCAAGCAAGCGAGTTAGCAAAGCGATCTAAGCAAGTAGTTCCCTAACTAGCAAAGCAATGCAAATCCTGTTAGCTCCTCACAACCTGAAAAAGAAGTTGAACACTTACATATTTTTTTCTCTTTTCGAATGAGTGAATTTATAACACAAGTAAATAAATCAAAATCAAAAACCAAAGAAAACAATTTTTTTATGGCCTGCAAAGCCCAACAAAACCGAAGTCCACTGAGTTAAAAATGAGAACACGCAGGGTCTAAATAAGTCGGTTGGAAATTTGTTCACCCCTCCAAAACACAGTTTTTATTTGGGGATTGTTAATGACACCCCTTTTTTGGTTAAGGGGTGTCACGAACGTGGCTTTTTTCAATTTTTGTTAAGGGGCGAACGCTACAGACTAGACACCCCTTAACAATACGAAATAATAAGACCAAAATACCCTTAAACTGAAAACGATATACTCTTACCATTTTCGTTGTTTGTTAAAGTTTCTTATAGAAATAGAATAAATGTTCTAATGAAACCGTTTTTATTAAATAAAAACGGTATACTCTTACCTTTTTTACAGGGTTATTTTTGTCCCGTAAAAGTTTGCCTGATGTTGCCTCTTAACAAATTTTCCAACGTCGGTTTCCCCTTAACAAAATGACACCCCTTAGCCGAATCGGTGGTGTCATTAACAAAATCCAAAGAGAAATCAAAATCACAAATTCCAAACAGAAATCGAAAATCAGAATCACAATATAGGGTTACGCACGATGCGGTTTATTGGGGTTTCGGGTTTCTGCAGTTTGAAATTGAGGTATTGGTGGTTCGATTTGGGGGTTTGCGAATTCGAATTGGGGTTGCGAATTTGGGTTTTGGGGATTCGGTGTTCGGATTTCGCGAATGGAGGAACTGGGTTAGCTCGTGAGCTTGGTTTTGAAGGTGGCAGAGGAGCTCGAAGTTGTGAACTGTTTGTACTGGCAGATGTTAGCGTTGGGAATTGAACTGTGGTATACGAGGGCTTGTTGATAGCAGTGTTGCCTGTAGGTTAGAGAGTGTATTGTGAAGAGGGTAAGGCTGAAACTGGTTTGTGGTTTTTGGTAGGGTGGAGGGGATGTTGCGTCTTGTTGTGGCAGGGAGGCAGATGGTTGAAGGCTATTGTTGAAGTGGAAGGTAGTGTAAGAGGGAACAGTGGAGATGAATGGTAGAAGTGATGAACTTGGCTGATGCTTGGTGATATCACTGTCTGGGTGGAAGTTTAGAAGGTGTGGTTAGGATAAAGTAGTGCTATGCAGGTGAATTAAGGGTGAAACTGTGTAGCAGATTGTGGCAACGTAGTGAAGTGAACTGTTGTATGAAGATAAGTGGTTTTGATGGTTTGTCGAGGGGGATAGGATGATCAGATGAGATGAGTTTGACAAAGAAGGTAGCATAACTGGCTAGTGAATGTAGAATGTGACACTTTGAGGTGGACGAGGGTAGTGTACTGGTGAGTTAAAGAGGGGTGTTAAGGAATTGGTTTTGAGGAGATTGGTGGAAATGCACGGTTGTGAATGTGCGGAGGGAGGTGAGGCTGTGAAGATGTATGTGGAGTGGCGCAGGGTGTGACTTTGAATGGGAGCAGTGGTGTGACTTTGAGATGGTGGAAATTTGAAGTAACTGTAGAAATAGGAACAGAAAATGTGTAGTAGAGAATAATGAAAATGTTACCTGACAGTAGAGCTGAATAGAATCAATCTTGAATTGTTTTCATATGTATGTGAATTTGTGATGGATGGTAATGGACTTGTAAAAACAGTTTGCAAACAAAACAACAGAGGGGGTAGAAGACAGTTAAATGGACAGAAGGCAGTTTGTGAAACAACAGAAAACAGTGCACAACAGTTTTCACAAACTTGTAAAAACAGCACAGACTTGTTTAAAAACCAGAAACCAAAACTCGAGATTTTTTTTTTAATTTAAGGAACAAAGAGAAGTAGAGAAAAAAGAAAACAACTACAAACAAAAATGCACAAATGACCACAAGTGAAGAAACAAAAGTGAAATAAAACAAACAAGAACACAATTTTTTTTTTCTTTTTTTTTATAAACAAACAAGGAAATTAATCCGAAGAATAAAACTAAAATTAAAATCTCTCCCGGGCAACGGCGCCAAAAACTTGTTCGCAAAACGATATTTCTATTGAATTAGAAAATCATCACGAATATTGAAATAACCGCAAGTGCACGGCGTACTATTGTAATACGTAGTGAGTGCAAGTCGATCATCAAGGAAAGAATAATTTCAATCTTATCCAATCAAATTAAACCAAACTTTAAAATGTGTTAACTAAAATTTAACAAAACTAAAGACTAAGTTGAAAATAACACTATTGTTTAAGAACAATTTAGAGGTGTTTTCACTCTCTAGATCACACAAATCAACACGATGAAGTTATGATCTCTACTTGTTTGGTCATAAGTGAAATTAGGTATTGTGCTTATCATAAGTATGACATATATATGCTAATAATTAGCATAACATAAGTCATCAAACTATAGCACAAATCTAATTCAGTATTCAACTCTTATGAAAATAAACAACAAGTTGAAGGCAACATCAATTGTAAGCATATTCTATTTACTATTAATTAGGGGAAATTCTATTTAGACACAAATTAAGGACACAAAATTGCACACAATAAATCTCAACCATTGGATCCTCACATGAAATACACTCTCCACACAAGGACAAACAAATCTAACGGTGGAGGCTTTGTGTCTCTCTCTCTTTGTGTCTAATTTTGTGTCCCTATAGCCGCTTCCATTAATTAGTAATATAGAATATCAAATGTTGATTACCACCTCCTCTTTTTTCCAAAATCATATGTATAGATGAGGAGGCAAATTTTGTTGTGTCATTTTATCAAGCATGATCTATCCTCTATTAATTGGAGGCATAGACCATCAAAACCAAGCATGATTAACAAAATACACTAAACATTCATTCTTTAATAAGCACAAGTAGAGAGCATGAAAAACAAACTATGTTGATTCTATGTGATTTGAGAGCTTCATCACCCCTAAATTAAAGGGGTTTAGCTCATGTGTGTTATTATTTCAACACAAATAGATTTCAACATAAAAATAAACGAAAGAAAAGAAAGAACTAGTTAACAACAACAAGATAAAACTAGACTAATTACATAAAATTAAACTACACTAGTGCATAAAGTAAAGCTAAGCTATGAACATGAAATTAAATCTAAGCTATCGACATAAAGTAAATGAACATGAAATTAAAGAGACATAGACATAAAAGAAAGAGGCTTGGAAGCCATTTTTATTTATTTGATCACTTACACTTTCATATGCTAAAATGAGAATCCAAAATACATGAAACAAAGGGGTATATATACATGATCTAAAATCCTAAAACCCTAATCACTTTCCTTGGGAATTCCCCCAAAATGCCCAATCATGAAGCTTCTAATTTCCATTAGGCAATGATAAGTCATGTAGAATGCATGAGGCCTTTTGTCTCATTCACTTAGTCTTTAATATGAAGCTTAAGAGCAAGTGGGCTAGTGGGCCTCCAATATCCATAATGAATCAATTATTTTCCTCCTTTTGTGTATATGCATGCTTTCCTTCATATCTTCATGTGTATATATCATTTTTGCTCCAAAATTCCTACAAGAGATAATTACAAAGAACAAGTAAATGCAATCTCAAACTATAACATGCACATTTTACCGTTTAAACCCCCCAAAATGAGTGATGATTTTAAAACGTTTAACACATGGTTTGATCATATAAAATACCCAAAAGTGTTCATTTATTTTACTAAACAAGAATAAATATGTGAATATAAATGTGCATTTTTACGTGTACATCATTAAATACAAATCGTCAATTTGTTTACGTTGAAAGACATTCACGAATACCAACAACAAAAAGCCCTACTCCTTCATGTAAATAGACCCAAACTCAACGCGAGATCGCCATTATCCAAGGAAAATACTTACCCCGACAACTTTTGTATATAACGTAGTTGTATATAACAATTATATGATTTTTGTTTGATGATAACAAACAAGTATATTATTATAAATATGTTTGTTATTGTACTGTTTCATATATACATCACAGACAGGAATATAATATTTATATTTAAATGCAATACTACCGCACATGAATTCAAATATTCAAACAGTATTTCATTTAAATATAATATTTTATTTCAACATCGAAACAATATAATTTTACAACTCTGCCATTTGTACAACACACAGTATTACAATTCTTTTCAGTTCATATACACATCAGTTCCTCACTACAGCACTCAACACTCAATTTACAGACTCATATACATGCACTGACCAACACACTGACACTATCGTCTTTAGTCTTTTGTCTTCTGCCAGTCAGCATTGTCGGTCCAGTCATCAACTGCTCACATGTCACAGTAGAAACACACACAGAGTAATCTAGAGCAGAAATATTTTTCTAAATTCTAGCAGATATGGTTTTTATTTTAAAATTTTGTTTTCTTTAGAATTTTGGTGTGTTTCTCACCACTTTTCATGACTTGATCTAATATGCGTATATGATCGCTCAAATATATATACTGTATACACTCGAAACATGTATACACATACATGTGTATGTATATACACATATCTCTGTGCAGAGGCAGTCCACTCACACTTTTACAAGGAAAGGAAAATGATTCTAAATGACTGCAAATACACACGTGCAAATATATACACGTGTGCACAGCCTCGCCAATCAAAATGCAGTCGAGCAACTAAGGAGCAGTCACGTGGACCAACTAGACCCAATTCAAGGGAAAGTATGTCAAGTACACAGCTCATGGCCAAGGCAACCCAAATACATGCAAGCCATGTACAAAGTCAAAATATCAGGGCAACATGAACATAAGGTGAAGCAGCAAGCACGCATGAAAACATGTGCAGGTGCATGCACAAAAATAGGCAGAGCAGTTGAGCCTAAGTGACACAGTAGTGGAGCATATACTTGGAGCATTTTGTAAGTGTACAAGTAAGCAATGTACAAGTAAGCAAGGAAAGACTTTTTGGGTGGAACTGCATGGATATGTATGGACATATATACACAATGCAGGATAACATAAATGTAACAACCCGTAATTTTAAGAAAACACTAAGTTGACTAATTAAAAACACTTAATTTTTAGAAGAAGAATTAAGTAAAACATGCTACGCCATTGCGCTCGTCTCGGAATTATGCTTGGGATAGAGTCCGAGTTTGCGTAAAACGGACGTCGTACGAAGAAGTTATAAAGCCTAGAAGATTTGAAGAATAAGTAGAATTAAATTAATAAAATAATAATTAATATTTGAATTCAAACTCAGAAAAGGAGGCGGGAGAAGTAGGTAGAGGGTGTAGACCCAGGTGTCGACCCCCATTAAGAGTTGTCAACATAGGGGTCGACGCACCTATTTCTGGGCAGAATTGAGTTTTCGTATGTAGGCGCCCGTTTCGACCCGATACGTTGACCTAAGGCTATAAATAAGACCCCATTTTCACCCTTTTTCTCATCTTCAACAATGGCGAAACCATGATGCTGCTCCAACTCAAATTAAAATTAGATTTCTTCTTCAACGATTCAAGATTAGATTCAGATCTACATCTACAACGCCTAATTATCTTCTTTTAGATCCTATTTCCGTGAGTCTATGTTACTTTCACATGTAATTAACCAATAAGTAATTATGATAGGGTTGTGAATTGGATCTAAGTATATGCCTGTGATTAAGTTGAGTCATATCAGATCTGTTACTTATTGTTCGTTAGATTCATGCTATCATCATATGCCTATTTGATCTATTTTATCGTTCTTATGCCTGTTTATTTATTTATGCCAGTTTTAATTCTCTTCCCTTCCTCTTTCCCTTTTTATTTTTTAAGACTACGCTGCCTTCGAGCCTAGGCCGATCTCATTGAGATAAGCGTACGAATAACGTTGGGATGATTGGGAAAAGCTTAGGAAATATTTAATTAAATGTAATTAGGCATAAATTGTTGATAATTATGGAAAAGTGGTTTGGGCATAATTGGGCATAAATTATGTATGGGATTATAGGCATAAATTGGATTGGGATTTATGGGTAATCGGAATTCACTATAATCCACGAATTGAAATTGGGCATGAATTAATGAAAAGACGAATAAACGCCTAAGACACGAGGTTAGATTCAAACTACGGTACAAGTCTGCCTGGAACCGCCCAACATATCCAGCAACCGCAAATGCCAATCTAATGTGAGAGGTCTTAGGTGGAAATCGGACACATAATGTTGCTGAGACACGAGATTAGATTCGAATGCGGTAGAAGTCTGCCCGGAACCTCCCGGCATATCCGGCAATCGCAAATGGTAATCTAATGTAAGAGGTCTTACGTGTTTTCAGATATAATAAAGGGGTTAAGTGGGTAACACGGGTAGCATGGATAATATAAATTGATTAGAATGCTTAACCAGGATGGCACATATGGAAAGACATAGATATAATAAAGGGGTTAAGTGGGTAGCATGGGTAACACGAGTAGCATGGATAACTTAAATTGGTTAGAACGCTTAACCACGATGGAACATGTGGGAAGACATGGATATAATTATGGGGTTAAGTGGGAAATCCTAGTAGTGGGGACCAAGCTTTGGAGGGTAGCTTGTGTCATGTGTGTGGACCCTTTTCAATCAGTAAACCCATGTTGGTATCTAAGAAGCATCAAACTAGATCGAGGAAGGGGCACGCTTACTGAATTAATTATAAGAGGTCAAAAGAGTAAGACAATGGCAGCGCAAGTCCAACGGAGTCATGTGCGTGCATGGTTCCGGGCTGGGAGGTAAGACGTTGTGGCATCGGTAGATATAAGCTGTGCAATTCAGTTGTATCAGGGTTTTAAAATTATGTACTCTGATGGCTTTTGTACAAGACTGATATTTGTGTACTTGGGTTTTGTTATTATGGGTTTGAAGATGTAACCAAACTTATTTCTGTTTCCGCTGCAATGAAGTTATGAAAATTTTCTAGTACTATTTTATGTACCTGTCTTGTGAATTTTTGTTCTGTTTACTTACAATGCTCCACGAAACATAATGCATTCCCTTAGTGAGTGACATTAACGGGCGTAGGGTATCACACATGGTATCAGAGCTGAAGGTTACTAGATCGGACAATAAATTTTGAACATGTTTCAAATGGATTTATAAATGAAGTATTTTTCAAGGAAAAGCTTATTTTGAAGAAACATATTCCCCAAAGCTTTAAGTTCTATCTTTCGATTCTCTGTTCTGAACCTCTTTTCTTTTCTTTTCATCATGTATGGGGAACCTAATTTTCCTGAGGGCATACAGATACCAGCTTGGTGCCGTCGGTATCTGGAGGCTACGGCTCCTACCGCAGGCCCACTAGACGCTCTTCCCCCAGCTGCAGCCATTATTCCACCTTTTCCTCCACGTGTAGATGCTTTTTCTAAGATATGCAAGGACTTCCGTGCGAAGGGAAGAAAACCGTTTAGTGGGACTGAGGCGATTGTAGAAGCTAGGAATTGGCTCAAAGAAATGGAGGATTTGTTTGGTATCTTCGAAGTTGGCGATCGAAGGAAGGTTCAGTTGGTCGTTTGGCTGCTGAAGGATGAAGCTGCGTATTGATGGGAAGTGACAAATGTGGAACGTCCGGTAGAGACTTGGATAGATTTCCGATAGAGATTCTAATTGGAATTTCTTTCTTAAGCAGAGGAGAGTTTACATATGGAGAGGTTTTTGGCGTTAAAGCGAGGGAACATGTCTGTTAAGGAATACGTTAATAAGTTTAACCAGTTGGTGAGGTTTGGGTTGGAGTTGGTGAATACTCCACATAAGAAGGCTTTGAGGTTTTCTAAGGGGTTGAATGAGCCACTCCATGGATTGGCTATGTCTCATATTCCGATGGTAGCGACCTTTGAGAAATTTGTTCATATTGCGTTGATTCATGAAAAGAGAAGGGAGCCAATGTTGATGGGACACAGAATAAGAAAGTGGACTCTAAGAAAGGGCAGTAACAACAGAAGAAGGGCAGAAAGAATGACAAGGGCCAAGAGAAAAGGCGATGCCATAATTGTGGAATTATTGGTCACTTAAGGAAGGACTGTAGGAAGAAAAAGAAGACTTGTTGTTTTCATTGTGGTGAGGAAGGACAACTTATTTAGGATTGCCCGAAGAGGCAAGGGCAAGGTCAGAGGACAGGATCTTCTTCTGGAGGGCAGGTGCATGCTCTCATGGCTGATGTGCAAGAAAGGGGTAGGAAAATTTCTGTTGAAAGTTTGATTTTCCTTTTCGATCATCCTGTTAGAACTCTTTTTGATTCTTCCGCTTCACATTCATTTATATTTGCTTCATTAGTTGAGACACTGCACCTTAATACTAGTATAGTTTTGGATCCCGTTGTTGTCTCAAATCCTATTGGGGGTTCAGCTCATTTATCGATGATTTGTCGAGATTTGAGAGTGCCCATCTTGGGCCTTGAGTTCGAATGCAATGACTACATACTTGGTTTCATGGCTATGGTTTGATTCTAAGGATGGATTGGCTAGCCAGGTATGGTGTCATCCTAGATTTTGAAAAGAGGGTAGTTAGACTCTTGACTTGCCGTGAGTGGACCCTCGAGATTTCGTGCGACCCTAAGGGTTCGGTAATGCTTAGTTACCTAGAAGCGCTTGATACATCTATCGATGAGTTACGATCTTTTCGAGTAGTCCATGAGTATTCGGATGTGTTTGAGGAAGTTCGAGTCATCCCCCCAAGGTGCGAGATTGATTTCCATATATACTTGGTAGATAATGCAAAGCTAGTTGCATTGCCCGTGTGCCACATGGCTCCGAAAGAGAGGATGGAACTTAGTAAGCAAGTAAGGGAGCTACTTGAGAAAGGATTCATTTGGCGAAACATTTCGGAATGGGGTGCTCTGGGTTTTTTTGCCACGAAGGCAGATGGTTCGCTTCGCTTATGTGTGGATTATAGGGAGCCGCTTACGAAGAAGAAGAGGCACTTACTTCCGAGGATAGACGATTTGTTTGATCAGTTGGTTGATGCGTCTGTTTTCTCTCAGTTAGACTTAGCTATAGGGTTTAATCGGTTGAGGGTAGCTGAGGATATTATAGAAAAGACTGCCTTTAGAACTCCAAACGGTTTCTTTTAGTGGCTCGTCATGCCCTTTGGTTTGACGAATGCACCCGCCTATTTTGTAGACTTGATGAGTAGGGTGTTTCGGGAGTTTCTAAATAAGTTTGTGGTGGTCTTTGTGGACGATATCTTGATTTTCTCAAGAAGCGAGGAAGAGCATGCCTTAAATTTAAGGGAAGTCTTGGAGACCCTTCGAGTACACCGGCTTAAGGCGAAGTTCTCCAAATGTCATTTTTGGAGGAAAGAAGTAAGGTTCTTGGGGCATGTGGTCTCTAAGGAAGGGATTGCAGTGGATCCCGCGAAGGTAGTGGCAATCCAAGATTGGAAGATTCCGAAGAATGCAATGGAAGTAAGAAGCCTTCCTGGTTTGGCGGGCTATTATAGGAAGTTCATTAAGGACTTTGTGAAGAAATCAACCCCACTCACTTGGTTAACGAAGAAGAATTTGACCTTTTCTTAGGATGTTGACTATGACGATGCTTTTCAGCGTTTGAAGAGGGCTTTGACGACAGCCCCAGTCTTAGTTTTGCCGGATGGGAGAAAACCGTTCACAGTATATACGATGCTTGCGGGGGAGGGCTTGGTGTGTTTTTGATGCAAGAGGAAAGGGTGATATGTTATGGTGGGAGACAGTTGAAGGTCTACGAGAAGAATTACCCTACCCACGATTTGGAATTAGCTGCCATATTGTTTGCGCTTAATTCTTGGCCCCATTATTTGCTTGGAGAGAGGTTTGAGTTGTATACAGACCATAAGTCGTTGAAGTACTTGTTCTCTCAGAAGGATTTGAACGTGAGGCAACAGAGATGGATGGAGTTCTTAGCATCCTATGATTTCGAGATTGCTTATACCCCTGGCAAATGTAACGTTGTTGCATACGCCTTGAGTAGGAAAAGGTTGACCTTGAGTCCTTTGTTCGTAGAGCGTAAGAATTTGGAGTACATATCGACATTTGATTTTAGACAATCTACCGAGATTGTACCTGGTTTGTTGGCATCGTTAGAGGTGCGACCTACGCTATTGGGTCAGATAGGAGCTGCACAGCGCGATGACCCACAGATAGTGGAGATAGTAGATTAGCTCATAAAAGGGTAGTCTTTGAGCCATCTTATTAGATACTCTATAGGTGATAGAGGTTGGTTACATCGTGATGGGAGACTTTGTGTACCACGAGTAAAGATTTTGAGAAAGACGATTCTCGAAGAAGCACATCGTTCTAGGATGACTATATATCCCAGTGGTGACAAGATGTATAGGGACATGAAGCGAGTTTTCTTTTAGGCCGGAATGAAGAAAGACGTAGCGGAATTCGTTTTAGATGCCTAGTTTTCCAGAAAGTTAAGGCCGAGCAAAAGAAGCCCGGTGGTTTGCTTCAACCTTTAGAGGTTCCACAATGGAAGTGGGAAAGCGTTTCCATGGATTTCGTTGATTATTTGCCTAGGTCAAGGAAAGGCAATACCGGGATTTGGGTGGTAGTAGATAGACTTACTAAGAGTGCCCATTTCATTCCTGTTAAAAGTAAGAGAACGGCGGCATGGTTGGCATCCGTTTATCTCCGTGAGATAGTACGTTTACATGGCATATCTTCTAGTATCATGAGCGATCGTGATCCCATATTCACTAGCGTGTTTTGGAAGAGCTTGCAAGAGGCGGTAGGTACACAGTTATGTTTGAGCACCGCTTATCACCCTCAAGTATGGACAGACGGAAAGGGTGAATAGAGTTCTTGAAGATCTCTTGAGGCTATGTATACTAGATTTTGGAGGGATATTGGAAGAATACCTTCCATTGGTGGAGTTCGCTTACAACAACAGTTATCAAGTTAGTATTGGCATGGCACCTTTCGATGTTTTATATGGACGACCGTGTCGATCACCAACTTGTTGGTGGGAATCTACGGATAAGATTTTTCTTGGACCCGAGATGATTAGGGAGGCCTAGGAGAAGATAGACTTGATTTGAAGACGCATGAAGACGGAACAGGATCGACAGAAATCATACGCCGATAAGAGAAGGATTGATCTTGAGTTCGAGGTTGGAGACATGGTTTTTATTAAAGTTTCACTGTTGAGGAACGTAGTTCGCTTTGGATCTGTAGGGAAGTTGGCACCAAGATTTGTGGGGCCCTTTCCCATAACATAAAGGATTGGACAGATGGCCTTAGAGTAAAGCTACCGGAGAGATTGACTAGTGTTCATGACATTTTCCACGTGTCTCATTTGCGGAAGTGTTTACATGATACCGCGGAAGTAGTAGAGCCGAGCATGCTTATAGAAGTAGAAGTGGAGCGAGAAGCAACGGTTAGACGAGTTCCTATATGCATTCTTGTATCAGAGGTCAAGAAGCTACACAACCGAGAGGTCAAATTGGTTAAAGTCCTATGGGAAGATGATCAAGGAGATGCGACTTGGGAGACTGAAGACAAGATACGTGCGTCGTACACTTCCCTTTTTGAGGGTACGTTCTTAACTTCTCCTTTTTCTACGAGCTTTGCTCATACTTGTTTCTATCATTTAGTATATCCTCTCGATTATATCTTCCATCTTTAGGTAGATATCCTATGGATGTAAACATGTGTTTGAGACATGTTATGTTTGGTGGATGCAAGTGGATGCAAGTGTTTGCGAGTGGTTTCTCGTGGATGCACTTACACACACATAAGCACTAGATCGGCTCAATCACTTTCATACTGCATATGGATGTGTGTGCGCATATTTTATGAATGGAAATTAGATGTATCATCATAGGGATGTTGCATTTTGGTGATGGTTGTGCACGCATATAGAAATGATATGTATCATTAGGATTCGTTTTCATACATAGTGGATGCATGGTACTAACTGGATTTTCATTAAGGAGGTCAACTGAATCAGTGGACCGCCTGATTTTGCATTAGGGTAACGACATATACACACACTTTGCATATGTTCATAAAAGCATTAGAAAACTTTTAAGAACAATGGACGCCTGTGATTGGTGGTTGAGTAGATGGATAATGGATGGTAGGATATACATTCTTCCTAATTTGTAGATTTCGGGGACGAAATCCTTTAAGTAGGGGAGAATGTAACAACCTATAATTTTAAGAAAATGCTAAGTTGACTAATTAAAGAATACTTAATTTTTAGAAGAAGAATTAAGTAAAACGGGCTGCACCATTGCGTTCTTCCCAGAATTTTGCTTGGGATAGATCCGACTTTGCGTAAAACGGACATCGTATGAAGAAGTTATGAAGCTTATAAGATTTGAAGAATAAGCAGAATTAAATTAATAAAATAATAATTAATATTCGAATTCAAACTTAGAAAAAGAGGCGGGAGAAGTAGGTGGAGGGTGTAGAACCAGGTGTCGACCCTCTTAAGGGGTGTCGACATAGGGGTCGACCCCCTATTTCTGGCCAGAATTGAGTTTTTGAATGTAGACGCCCGTTTCGACCAGATACATTGACCTGAGGCTATAAATAAGACCCCATTTTCACCCTTTTTCTCACCTTCAACAATGGCGATGCCATGCTGCTGCTCCAACTCAAATTAAAATTAGATTTCTTCTTCAACAATTTAAGATTAAATTCGGATCTACATCAGCAATGCCTAATTATCTTCTTTTAGATCCAATCTCTGTGATTCTATGTTACTTTCACATGTAATTAACTAATAAGTAATTATGATAGGGTTGTGAATTGGATCTAAGTATATGCATGTGATTAAGTTGAATCATATCAGATCTGTTATTTATTGTTCATTAGATTCATGCTATCATCATATGCCTATTCGATCTATTTTATCGTTCTTGTGCCTGTTTATTTATTTATGCCAGTTTTGATTCTCTTACCTTCCTCTTTCCCTTTTTATTTTTAAGACTAGGCTGCCTTCAAGCCTAGGCCAATCTCGTTGAGATATGCATACGAATAACGTTGAGATGATTGGGAAAAGCTTGAGAAATATTTAATTAAATGTAATTAGAAATAAATTGTTGATTATTATGGAAAATGGTTTAGGCATAATTAGGCATAACTTATGTATTGGATTATAGGCATAAATTGGATTGGGATTTATGGGTAATTGGAATTCACTATAATCCACGAATTGAAACTGGGCATGAATTAATGAAAAGATGAATATACGCCTAAAACCCGAGGTTAAATTCGGATTGCGGTAGAAGTCTGCCCGGAACCGCCTGGCATATCCAGCAACCGCAAACGGTAATCTAATATGAGAGGTCTTAGGTGGAAATCGGACCCGTAATGGTGCTAGACATGAGGTTAGATTCAGATGCGGTAGAAGTCTGCCAGGAACCGCCCGACATATCAAGCAACCGCAAACGGTAATCTAATGTGAGAGGTCTACGCATTTACGGATATAATAAAAGGGTTAAGTGGGTAATATGGGTAGCATGGATAATATAAATTGATTAGAACGCTTAATCAAAATGGCACATGTGGAAAGACATGGATATAATAAAGGGGTTAAGTGGGTAACATGGGTAGCATGGGTAACATGAGTAGCATGGGTAACATGAGTAGCATGGATAACTTAAATTGGTTAGAACGCTTAACCACGATGGCACATGTGGGAAGACATGGATATAATTAAGGGGTTAAGTAGGAAATCCTAGTAGTGCGGACCAAGCTTAGAAGGGTAGCTTGTGTCGTATGTGCGGACCTTTTTCAATCAGTAAACCCATGTTGGTATCTAGGAAGCACTCGAACTAGGTTGAGAAGGTGCACACTTACTGAATTGATTATAAGAGGTCAAAAGAGTAAGACGATGGAAGCGCAGGTCCAACAGAGTCATGTGCGTGCATGGTTCCAGGCTGGGAGGTAAGACGTTGTGGCATCGGTAGATATAAGCTGTGCAATTCAGTTGTATCAGGGTTGCCACTTTAGGGAGTGATACACCCTAGTGTTGGGCTAGCACAGGTACCTACGAGTTAGGGAGCCGATCGAATGGGGGGGTAGTTGGGTACGTCTACATGTGTTAGGAGCACGTTGGCTACCTATGAATGACACTAGAAGTACATGGAAAACTAACATTATTCTGTTTAGTTGAGCGGGGATCATTATGTAGTTTGAAACTAGTATGGTGCAGAGGAATACTTTTATAGAGGTTAGAAGCACAATCGATGTTCTATCATGCTTATCCTATTTATCTTGTTATACCTGCCTCATGATACAGTCATCTCTTATACCCAGTTTATACTCTTGTCATGTTGCTTTTACTTATTATATGTTAAAGTCACTAGACTCGCCAGATTTTATGTCTGACCCTTTTTGTTTCGCCTCTTTTTTTTCCTTTCCCCCCACCAGGTCCTCAGGGTGGGAATACTAGAGCTTGATCTGAATTTCTCTCAGCTTGAAGTGATAGAAGTGCTTGAAGTATTACTTGGCTTTGTTTCTCTTTATTTATGGCATTTTCTGTTGGGGATTATGGTTTTAAAAACATGTACTCTGATGGCTTTTGTACAAGACTGATATTTGTGTACTTGGGTTTTGTTATTATGGGTTTTAAGATGTAACCAAACTTATTAATGTTTCCACGGCAATGAATTTATGAAAATTTTCAAGTACTATTTTATGTACTTGTCTTGTGAATTTCTGTTCCGTTTACTTACAACGCTCCACGAAACCTATGCATTCCCTTAGTGAGTGACATTAACGGACGTGGGGTGTCACACATGGTATTAGAGCTGAAGGTTACTAGATCGGATAATAAACTTTGAAAATGTTTTCAAATGGATTTATAAATGAAGTATTTTTCAAAGAAAAGCTTATTTTGAAGAAACATATTCCCTAAAGCTTCAAGTTCTATCTTTCAATTCTCTGTTCTGAACCTCTTCTCTTTTCTTTTCAGCATGTATGGGGAACCTAATCTTCCTGAGGGCGTACAAATACCAGCTTGGTCCCGTAGGTATCTTGAGGCTACGGCTCCTACCGCAGGCCCAGCAGACGCTCTTCCCCCAGCTACACCCGTTGTTCCACCTTTTCCTCCGCGTGTAGATGCTAATTCTAAGATATGCAAGGACTTCCGTGCGATGGGAGGAAGACTGTTTAGTGGGACTGAGAGGTTTGTAGAAGCTAGGAATTAGCTCAAAGAAACGGAGGATTTGTTTGGTATCTTCGAAGTTGGCGATCGAAGGAAGGTTCAGTTGGTCGTTTGGCTGTTGAAGGATGAAGCTGCGTATTGGTGGGAAGTGACGAATGCGGGACGTCCAGTAGAGACTTGGATAGATTTCCGACAGAGATTCAAATTGAAATTTCTTTCTTAAGAAGAGGAGAGTTTACATATGGAGAGGTTTTTGACATTAAAGCGTGGGAACATGTATGTTAAGGAATACGTTAATAAGTTTAACCAGTTGGTGAGGTTTGGTTTGGAGTTGGTGAATACTCTACATTAGAAGGTTTTGAGGTTTTCTAAGGGGTTGAATGAGCCGCTCCATGGGTTGGCTATGTCCCATATTCCGATGGGAGCGACCTTTGAGAAACTTGTTCATATTGGTTGATTCATGAAGAAGAGAAGGGGGCCAATGTTGATGGGACATAGAATAAGAATGTGGACTCTAGGAAAGGACAACAACAACAGAAGAAGGGCAGAAAGAATGACAAGGGCCAAGGGAAAAAGTGATGCCATAACTGTGGAATTATTGATCACTTAAGGAAGGACTATAGGAAGAAAAAGAAGACTGGTTGTTTTCATTGTGGTGAGGCAGGGCATCTTATCTAGGATTGCCCAAAGAGGCAAGGGCAAGGTCAGAGGAAATTAAGGTGCACCTTAATACTAGTATAGTTTTGGATCCCGGTGTTGTCTCAAATCCTATTGGGGGTTTGGCTCATTTATCGATGATTTGTTGGGATTTGAGAGTGTCTATCTTGGGTCTTGAGTTCGAATGCAACGCCTATGTACTTGGTTTCATGGGCTATGTTTTGATTCTATGGATGGATTGGCTAGCCAGGGATGGCGTCGTGCTATATTGTGAAAGGAGGGTAGTTAGACTCTTGACTTGCCGTGAGAGGACCCTTGAGATTTCGTGCGACCCTAAGGGTTCGGTGATGCTTAGTTACCTAGAAGCGCTTGATACATCAATCGATGAGTTACGATCTGTTCGAGTAGTCCGTGAGTTTTCAGATGTGTTTGGGGAAGTTCGGGGCGTACCCCTAAGGTGCGAGATTGATTTCCGTATATACTTGGTAGATAATGCAAAGCTAGTTGCATTGCCCGTGCGCCACATAGCTCCGAAAGAGAGGAGGGAACTTAGTAAGCAAGTAGGGGAGCTACTTGAGAAAGGATTCATTCGGCGAAGCATTCCGGAATGGGGTGCTCTGGTTTTTTTTTCCACGAAGGCAGATGGTTCGCTTCGCTTATGTGTGGATTATACGGAGCCGAATAAGCTCGCGAAGAAGAAGAGGCACCCACTTCCGAGGATAGACAATTTGTTTGATCAGTTGGTTGATGTGTCTGTTTTCTCTCAGTTAGACTTAGCTATAGGGTTTAATCAGTTGAGGGTAGCTGAGGATATTATAGAAAAGACTGCCTTTAGAACTCCAAACGGTTTCTTTTAGTGGCTCGTCATGCCCTTTGGTTTGACGAATGCACCCGCCTATTTTGTAGACTTGATGAGTAGGGTGTTTCGGGAGTTTCTAAATAAATTTTTGGTGGTCTTTGTGGACGATATCTTGATTTTTTCAAGAAGCAAGGAAGAGCATGCCTTAAATTTAAGGGAAGTCTTGGAGACCCTTCGAGTACACCGGCTTAAGGCGAAGTTCCCCAAATGTCATTTTTGGAGGAAAGAAGTAAGGTTCTTAAGGCATGTGGTCTCTAAGGAAGGGATAGAAGTCGCGAAGGTAGTGGCAATCCAAGATTGGAAGATTCCGAAGAATGCAATGGAAGTAAGAAGTTTTCTTGGTTTGGCGGGCTATTATAGGAAGTTCATTAAGGACTTTGCGAAGAAATCATCCCCACTCACTTGGTTAACGAAGAAGAATTTGACCTTTTATTGGGATGTTGACTATGACTATGCTTTTCGGCGTTTGAAGAGGGCTTTGACGACAACCCCAGTCTTAGTTTTGCCGAATGGGAGCAAACCGTTCACAGTATATGCCACGCTTGCGGGACAGGTCTTGGTGCGGTTTTGATGCAAGAGGGAAGGGTGATATGTTATGGTGGGAGACAGTTGAAGGTCTACGAGAAGAATTACCATACCCACGATTTGGAATTAGCTGCCAAAGTATTTGCGCTTAAGTCTTGGCGCCATTATTTTCTTGGAAAGAGGTTTGAGTTATATACAGACCATAAGTCTTTGAAGTACTTGTTCTCTCAGAAGGATTTGAACGTGAGGCAACAGAGATGGATAGAGTTCTTAGCATCCTATGACTTTGAGATTGCTTATACCCCTGGCAACTGTAACGTTGTTGCAGACGCCTTGAGTAGGAAAAGGTTGACCTTGAGTCCTTTGTTCGTAGATCGAAAGAGTTTGGAGTACTTATCGACGTTTGATTTTAGACCATCTACTCAGATTGTACCTGGCTTGTTGGCATCGTTAGAGGTGCGACCTACTCTATTGGGTCAGATAGGAGCTGCACAGCGCGATGACCCACAAATAGGGAGATAGTAGATAAGATTATAATAGGGTAGTCTTCGAGCCATCTTAGTAGATACTCTATAGGTGGTAGAGGTTGGTTACGTCGTGATGGGAGACTTTGCGCACAATGAATCGAGAGTTTGAGAAAGACGATTCTCGAAGAAGCACATCGTTCTAGGATGACATACATCCCGGTGGTGACAAGATGTATAGGGACATGAAGCAAGTTTTTTTTGGGCCGGAATGAAGAAAGACGTAGCGGAGTTCGTTTCTAGATGCCTAGTTTGCCAGCAAGTTAAGGCTGAGAAAAAGAAGCCCGGTTGTTCGCTTCACCCTTTAGAGGTTCCACAGCAGAAGTGGGGAAGCGTTTCAATAAATTTCATTGATGGGTTTCCTAGGTCAAGGAAAGGCAACACCGGGATTTGGTTGGTAGTAAATAGACTTACTAAGAGCGCCCATTTCATTCCCTGCTAAAAGTAAGAGAACGGCGACATGGTTGGCATCCATTTATCTCCGTGAGATAGTACGTTTACATGGCATACCTTCTAGTATCGTGAGCGATCGTGATCCCATATTCACTAGCGAGTTTTGAAAGATCTTGCAAGAGGCGGTAGGTACGCAGTTATGTTTGAGCATCGCTTATCACCCTCAGTCGGATGGACAGACGGAAAGGGTGAATAGAGTTCTTGAAGATCTCTTGAGGCTATGTATCCTAGATTTTGGAGGGATGTTGGGAGAACAACTTCCATTGGTGAGTTCGCTTACAACAACAGTTATCAAGCTAGTATTGGCATGGCATCTTTCGATGTTTTATATGGACGACCGTGTCTTTCACCAACTTGTTGGTGGGAATCTACGGATAAGATTTTTCTTGGACCTGAGATGATTGGGGAGACCTAGGAGAAGATAGACTTGATTTGAAGACGACATAGGATCGACAGAAATCATACGCCGATAAGAGAAGGATCGATCTTGAGTTCGAGGTTGGAGACATGGTTTTTATTAAAGTTTCACCGTTGAGGAACGTAGTTCGCTTTGGATCTGTAGGAAGTTGGCACCAAGATTTGTGGGGCCCTTTCCCATAACAGAAAGAATTGGACAGATGGCCTATAGAGTAAAGGTACCAGAGAGATTGACTGGTGTTCGTGACATTTTCCACATGTCTCATTTGCGGAAGTGTTTGCATGATACCGCGGAAGTTGTAGAGCCGAGCGTGCTTAGAGAAGTAGAAGTGGAGCGAGAAGCAACGGTTAGACGAGTTCCTACATGCATTCTTGGATCAGAGGTCAAGAAGCAACACAACTGAGAGGTCAAGTTTGTTAAAGTCCAATGGGGAGATGATTAAGGAGATGCAACTTGGGAGACTGAAGACAAGAACATGCGTCGTACACTTTCCTTTTCGAGGGTATGTTCTTAATTTCTCCTTTTTCTGCGAGCTTTGCTCATACTTGTTTCTGTCGTTTAGTATATCCTCTCGATTATATGTTCGATCTTTAGGTAGAAATCCAATGGATGTAAACATGTATTTGAGACATGTTATGTTTGGTGGATGCAAGTGGATGCAAGTGTTTGCGAGTGGTTTCTCGTGGATGCATTTACACACACATAGGCACTAGATCGGCTCAATCACTTTCATATTGCATATGGATGTGTGTGTGCATATTTCATGAATGGAAATTGGATGTATCATCATATGGATGTTGCATTTTGGTGATGGTTCTGCACGCATATAGAAATGATATGTATCATTAGGATTCGTTTGCATACATAATGGATGCATGGTACTAACTTGATTTTCATTAAGGAGGTCAACTGAATCAGTGGACCGCCTGATTTTGCATTAGGGTAAGGACATATACACACACTTTGCATATGTTCATAAAAGCATTAGAAAACTTTTAAGGACAATGGATGCCTGTGATTGGTGGTTGAGTATATGGATGATGGATGGTAGGTTATACATTCTTCCTAACTTGGAGATTTAGGGATGAAATCCTTTAAGTAGGGGAGAATGTAACAACCTGTAATTTTAAGAAAACACTAAGTTGACTAATTGAAAAATACTTAAATTTTAGAAGAAGAATTAAGTAAAACGGGCTGCACCATTGCGTTCTTCCCAGAATTTTGCTTGGGATAGAGTCTGACTATGCATAAAACGGACATCGTGTGAAGAAGTTATGAAGCTTAGAAGATTTGAAGAATAAGCAGAATTAAATTAATAAAATAATAATTAATATTCGAATTCAAACTTAGAAAAAGAGGTGGGAGAAGTAGTTAGAGGGTGAAGAACCAGGTGTCGTCCCCCTTAACGGGTGTCGACATAGGGGTCGACCCCCTATTTCTGGGCAGATTTGAGTTTTTGTATGTAGACGCCCATTTCGACCAGATACATTGACCTGAGGCTATAAATAAGACCCCATTTTCACCCTTTTTCTCACCTTCAACAATGGCGACACCATGCTGCTGCTCCAACTCAAATTAAAATTAGATTTCTTCTTCAACAATTCAAGATTAAATTTGGATCTACATCAGCAACGCCTAACTATCTTCTTTTAGATCCAATCTCCGTGAGTCTATGTTACTTTCACATGTAATTAACTAATAAGTAATTATGATAGGGTTGTGAATTGGATCTAAGTATATGCCTATGATTAAGTTGAATCATATCAGATCTGTTATTTATTGTTCATTAGATTCATGCTATCATCATATTCCTATTCGATCTATTTTATCGTTCTTGTGCATGTTTATTTATTTATTCCAGGTTTGATCTCTTACCTTCCTCTTTCCCTTTTTATTTTTAAGACTCGTCTGCCTTCGAGCCTAGGCCAATCTCGTTAAGATATGTGTACGAATATCGTTGAGATGATTGGGAAAAGCTTGAGAAATATTTAATTAAATGCAATTAAGCATAAATTGTTGATAATTATGGAAAATGGTTTGGGCATAATTAGGCATAACTTATGTATTGGATTATAAGCATAAATTGGATTGGGATTTTTGGGTAATTGGAATTTATTATAATCCACAAATTGAAATTGTGCATGAATTAATGAAAAGATGAATATACACCTAAAACATGAGGTTAGATTCGGATTGCAGTAGAAGTCTACATGGAACCGACTGGCATATCCAGCAACCGCAAACGGTAAACTAATGTGAGAGGTCTTGGGTGGAAATCAGACACTAATGGTGCTAAGACATGAGGTTAGATTCGGATGCGGTAGAAGTCTGCCTAGAACCGCCCGGCATATCAAACAACCGCAAACGGTAATCTAATGTGAGAGGTCTACGCATTTATGGATATAATAAAAGGGTTAAGTGGGTAACATAGGTAGCAAGGATAATATAAATTGATTAGAACGCTTAACTAAAATGGCACATGTGGAAAGACATGGATATAATAAAGGGGTTAAGTGGGTAACATGGGTAGCACGGGTAACATGAGTAGCATGGGTAACATGAGTAGTATGGATAACTTAAATTGGTTAGAACGCTTAACCACGATGGCACTTGTGGGAAGACATGGATATAATTAAGGGGTTAAGTAGGAAATCCTAGTGGTGGGGACCAAAATTAGGAGGGTAGCTTGTGTCATATGTATGGACCCTTTTCAATCAGTAAACCCATGTTGGTATCTAGGAAGCACTCGAACTAGGTTGAGGAAGGGGCACACTTACTTAATTGATTATAAGAGGTCAAAAGAGTAAGATGATGGCAGCGCAGGTCCAACGGAGTCATGTGCATGCATGGTTCCAGGTTGGGAGGTAAGACGTTGTGGCATCGGTAGATATAAGCTGTGCAATTCATTTGTATTGGGGTTGCCACTTTAGGGAGTAATACACCCTACTATGGGGTTAGCACAGGTATCTACGAGTTAGGGAGCCGATCGAATGGGGAGGGTAGTTGGGTAGTCTACTTGGGTTAGAAGCATGTTGGTTACCTATGGATGACACTAGAAGTATACGGAAAACTACCATTATTCTGTTTAGTTGTGCGGGGATCATTAATAGTTTGAAACTAGTATGGTGTATAGGACTACTTTTGTAGAAGTTAGAAGCACAATCGATGTCCTATCATGCTTATCCTATTTATCTTGTTATACCTGCCTCATGATACAGTCATCTCTTATATCCAGTTTATACTCTTGTCATGTTGCTTTTACTTATTATATGTTAAAGTCACTGGACTCGCCAGACTTTATGTCTGACCCTTTTTGTTTTGCCTCTTTTCTTTCCTTTCCCCCCACCAGGTCCTTAGGGTGGGAACACTAGAGCTTGATCTGGATTTCTCTCTGCTTGAAGTGCCAGAAGTATTGCTTGGCTTTGTTTCTCTTTATTTATGGCATTTTTTGTTGGGATTATGGTTTTAAAATTATGTACTCTGATGGCTTTTGTACAAGACTGATATTTCTGTACTTGGGCTTTGTAATTATGGGTTTGAAGATGTAACCAAACTTATTTCTGTTTCCGTTGCAATGAAGTTATGAAAATTTTCAAGTACTATTTTATGTACATGTCTTGTGAATTTCTATTTACTTAGAATGCTCCACGAAAATTAATGCATTCCCTTAATAATTGACATTAATGGACGTGGGGTGTCATTATAGACTAGCAAGAGCCACAAGCAAAACTGGAATGGCACAACATAGCATCAAAATGAACAAGCAAGGCAACATGTGATCAGGAGAACTTCAGTATGAACCAAGGGGCTAACACAATATACATGTATGGAGCATTTCAAGTTCAGGGTGCAAAGAGTGCCAAGAGATCACAAGTAAAATCAATCTTACACAAGCTTGCCTTGCTTGAATCTCAAGTGTAATTGTCAGGTGAAACAAAGCAGTGGTGATGTGTTAAGTTACATTCACACAAGTATGGAGGCACATGACAGTTCATGAATACGTGGGAGAAAGGTCCATGGTTCAGCAAAATGTAGCAGCATGATTGAGCTAGGATGTTAAATCCAAACGTTTTCAGCATATACAATAATCACAGCAACAAGTATCAAAACTGGGATGAGCATGGCCAAGTACAAGATAATCTAAACTGGTCTAAATGAAGTGATTTCATAAGACTTATATATGTTGTTCAACTGAACACAGCAAATGGTATAGTAAATGGTCGAAATCATGCCAAGCCAATTCAATGCATGAATGCAACATATAAAGAAAAAGAAAGACCAGCTTAAATGAAATCATGCTTGATTGTTTTAGCAAGGAGCAAAATTAGTTTTAGGGGATTGATGGCTAAAATCAAGCAGACACAAATTTGGCAAGCCTTTTTACGTTTTCAAGAATATCAGATTTGGCAACAATATAAATGGAGGCAGCATTTTTCTTTTCCAAAAATGAATACATTTACTCATTCATGCATAGGACCAGTTTGACAACATGATTGAAGCATTGCATTTGCTTATGTATGGTAAGTGTCACACAAATCAATTCGACATATTTCCAGATTTCAAATGCATAAATTTAAGGTAAGAATTTTATTTTCAGAAATTTATCAATCAAAGATTTCACGCAAGGGACAAATCTATTTAAAGGCCAAAATCAAGTCCAAGTACATCACAACAAATCACGCATTTCAATTTCAACTGAGAATTTGAAATGTGGAAATCAGATCAAAATCAATCCAGGAAATCAGAGCAATTTAAGGGATTAAAAATCCTATTTAAACTCAACCATTCATTGCTGGAAAAATTTGAATTGGAAATCCAAACAACAAACCCTAATAACAATCAGAGAAATCATTTCAAAAAAACTCGCATATTTTCGATCGCTATATCCTACATTGAAACATCACATAGCCATCCACAGTTTTGAAGCATTAGAGATTTGATTCTAGGAGAAAACGATCGTGATTTGATTTGGGATTTGAAAGAATCCCTAATCTCCAAAAGACGGCTTCCATAATTCATTCTCCAAAGAGGAAAAGAGAAATGGGATAAATAATTTGCAATACAAAGTAGGCCTGGCTTCTTGACTAACATTGGAAAAGGGATTTTATTTTTTTATTTTTTCATTGTATTGTTTTTTTATTTGTAATTCATTCAAACAGTTTCTAGAGTCTGTAAAATTCTAGGTGATCCAGTTAGGTTTTTAACTGACAGTTTACTAGAGTCTGTAAAAACTAGGGATACGGGTTACGGGTTTGTAATCCGGGTAAATCTGATCTAGGGGATATAGATCAGTCTGGGGTTTTGAGTGTAAGATTAGAATAGGAGCGAGGGGTTCGCGAGTTCACATGGTCTTGTAAGCGGGATCTGTTCTGTTATTTAGTAGAAACCTTAGGAATGCAGTAGTAGGCAGGGTTTTGCCGAAGCTGGGTATATCTGTGTGCCATTTACTTTCTGCATTTCTATTTCTGCTGTACTCTATGATCAGTGAATATTTTGTATATCCCGTAAGATTTGAACTCAGCGATAAATTGTGATAAACCCTATTTACCCCCTCTAGGGTTAATCTAGATCCAACAAGTGGTATCAGGCAAGTATTTTTCATTAACTCTAGAGTCATGGTGTTCCCTAGTTGTTAGTCTTCTAAGATCCATTCCAGTCATATTCCAACTATTTTTAATGGCACAAATTTTTTAATTTGCAAATCAATAATGGAATTTTAATTAAAATATGTGAATGTAGAATACTGGAATATTATTGAAAATTTGGGAGATATGCTAGATAAGAGAAATAAGGTTTTCAATGCTCATGCTATGCATATTATTTATTCCTATCTTTGTAATGATCAATTAAAATTTATCTCTCATTGTTTAACTGCGCAGTGCATCTGGAAAACTCTCAACCCGCTGTATGGAAATGACAACAACTCCTTAAAACCCTCTGTTGCCAACTCAGATTCAGATGTGTGCTTAACTGGAGTTATTGATCACGATTCGGACGATGGAGACTCTTCGTATGAAGAATTGGTTTCTCGTTGTATTGATTTAACTAAAACTATAAATCGTCTCCAATGGAAAAATAAAACTCTAAATTCTGAAAACTTTGAGTTGCGATACAAAAATAATGATTTGAAATTAAAACTTGAAAACTCCGATTGTAAAGATTGTATGAATTTGAAAACTGATTTAGCTTATCTTAATGAAAATTTTAGAAAACTTGAAAACGACATTTTGATTTTGAAAAGTCATGAAGATGAGCTAATTCATAAAAATAACGCTTTGCAAATTGAGTTGGATAAGGTTAATTCCAAATATGAATTTTTTGAAAAGGAAAGTTTTATGAAAACCGAAACAATTTTGAAAGAGCGTGAAGTTGAAATTGAAAATTTCAAAGATTTTGAAAAACTTCAATTTGAAAAGCAAATTCAACTTGAATCCGAGATTGCTGAGTCACAAGCCAAAATTAAATTACTTAAAGATGAAAATTTGGCTTTGATTTTGAAAAGAGTAAGATCACTAAAAACCGTTGTTCAGATTTAATGAAAGAAAATGGTGATCTTAAATCTAAAATTCAAAAACTTGAAACAACATTGGGTAATTTTTCTAACGTTGAAAAATCTTTGAATATGCTGTTGAAAAACCAATTTTATGTTGGAAATAAAAGAGGTCTTGGCTTTGGGAAAACTAATTTTTTTGAAAATCGGAATTCAAATGTTTTTAAAAATCCTTCAAATCACTTTAAAAAGAATCGACTTGAAAATCGGAACTTTGTAAATTCCAAAGGATTTTTGAACATAAATAAAATGAAAATTTGTTTTATAATAATTCAATTAAACATCTTTGGACCCCAAAAGAAAATAAAATGATTTTCACTAAATTCAAACAGATTTGGGTTCCTAAGGGTACAAAAGTAAATTCCAATGGATTGTTATACAAACAGGTTGGGTATCGAAAGTCATGGACATATTTCAGAGTGGTTTTACAAATTTTGTTAGACCACTTGATTTCCTAAATTCTTAGGTACCGGAGTTGGCTGAGGAACTGCTTTGCAAAAGAGTACTAAATCAAGTTGTTCCGTATTCCAGAGTTCCTTGGCCAAGACTGTCTGAGTTGGAGATCCACAACATCTACTGAAAATTTGGTATGATCTCTAAATTCAGCTCTGTTAATACTTTTTTCTTTGTTTATTTCTCCTTCTACCCCTTCTATTTTTTTATTTTTCTAATTTGAATTGTTACATCCACATATTTTTGTGTCTTCTTGGGCTTTCTTAACTTCCAATTGTAGTATTTATGATCCTCTGGAAATTCGCTTCATTTGAATAAAACTCCCATGTTTTAATCTTTTCCAGATCTTGAATTTAAATTTGTAAATATCTGCAATTACCATGAAGTTTATTTTCTGATTTCTGAATTCCTAACAGTGCTGAAACTTTCTTATCATATCTTGAACACTGTTAATTTGGATATTGGATTCTAAATTTTTTTGAAGATCTGAAATATTAATGAAGTTTCACACACCTCTGCTGTTTTGAGTTTCTTCTAATTCATTTTGGAAAGACTTAAAAATTTATACTCATTACAGCACATTGCTATTTTTCAGTTGTGATAATTCGATTGGTTTTCAGATTGGCGTGAATATTTTTTATTTGGAATCATTTAGTTTGAATCATTTTTTACATCTTCAAATTCATTATTATTTTTGGTTGAACATTTGTTTGTTTGAAACTTTTGAAATTTCTGATATTTTGAATCTCACACACCTCACAGATTTGAAGTTATTGATCATGTGTAATTGATTCGTTGTATCTCAAAATTTACATCTATTCAAGTGATTTCAAATAAATTATTTTTAATTTTGGATCACGAATTATCTCTCATACTTGATGTAAATAATCTAATTGTTGCTCTAAAAAACGTGCTAATTTGTTAGTCTTGTCTTCTTTGGCTTAATGATTAGTTATTGTTGTCTGAGATACCCTTGTTAGCCATCAGTGTCTTTTTAAAATCCTTGTTAATAGAGACACCAACAAGTGGTATCAGTTTAGAAGTGCTGCATTTTTCTCATCATGTATATATTTTTCAAATCTCTCATGTCTTGTGTAGATCTTTCGATTTCCTCTTGTAATTGATTTTCAATTTAAAATCATTTATTGATTATTCATTTAGAAATTGAAATCAATAACCAAATTGAACTGTAGTTAAAATTAATCAAAATTATTATCAGATTTTAAAATTGTGATGAGTTATGACTACATACTTCACAACAAGAGGAGAATATATTTAAACTTTCATGATGATTGAAAAGTTGTTATAATATCTTTGAATTGGCACTTATTTCACGAACAAATTCTCTGTTTATCATCCTTCTGTCATCCATCATGAGTTTATATTAATATGAAGAGTGGTTTTTTTTTAAAAAATGTCTTAAATAAACAGTGAAAAATTTGTGATGGAAATGCGACCCTATCATTTTTCAGAATTAGTGATAACTGAAAATTTTCAAGAATCCCGGTACAATTGAGCATATTTCATAATATGATTAATTTAGAAATTTATTTCATAAACCATTCCTATACCTACCACATTTCTATCATCCATTTTGGCTTTATATACTGAGGAGTCTTTTCTTTTAGAGCTAAAAATGATAAATATATATATAACATATATAAGTGTTTCTCTAATCTCATTTAAAAATCCAAGCTCTGGTCATGCATGGTTATGAGAAAACTTATAATTTAAGTTGCGACTGACCTCATTTAAAAATCCAAGATCTGGTTATGCATGGTCACTGTGCTCTTAAAAAAAGAAATGAAAATAACTTGAAATAAATAAATTTATATGAAATTCTCCTCGGTGTGTAAAAATCAGCCTATCAATCCATATTCTAACTTGTGAAATGTGTGAATATTTTATAACGTATTATGATTTTTTGATTGATAGCAACTGGGATTTGAGATTATTTGATTTTGTCACTTGAGTTAAGCATATAACAGTAGTCCAAATCCATCACTGTTTTTGTGCTTCAATTTTAAAAATCTATTTTTGAAAATAATTGGAATCCATACTTTTATTACTCTCCCCATTTGTATAAATTTCATAATGAATCCATCATTCTACAATGTGAAATTTGCCACTAATTCTTAGAATATTATGATTTTTGTTTGATTGATTGAGATTTATGATGAACATTCTCTCTCTTAACCATTTTTCTAGTCATATATTCATCGGATTTTTAATTTATGTATCCTTTTGATGATAACAAAAGGGGGAGAATGGTTAAGATTTTGATTTATGAGTGAATATTTTATAAAAAAATTACTACTGAAAAATCATTTGATTCATTCTGTTCACTCAGGCACACATTTAGGGGGAGTTTTTTTGTTGTATGGGGAGTATACATAGGGGGAGTTCCATAATTCACTGTCAAACACATTTATTATATTAAAAATCTTTTTATTTATTTGTCATCATCAAAAGGGGAGATTGTTGTATATAACGTAGTTGTATAAAACAATTATATTGTTAGCCTACTTTGTGAACTAGGCAACACAAAGTCAAGAAACCAAACATTGAATGGTATTTTTAATTATAAGACTTCGGTTCGGATTGGAGGAAAACACTACAATTCAGATTGATAGCTGCAGTTGTTCGGATCGGATAGGGTCCTCTGTTCGGATCGGGTTAGTGCAGCATATTGACTCGGATCGGATAGAGTTCTCTGTTCGGATCCGTGATCTCTTACTGGATAGATTGGTAAGGCATATCCAATCGGGTCGGAAGGCAACTAAATCTCGAATGGATCGGAAAGCCATCTGCTTGCCACAACACTGGAGCGGAGCGGAATAGGTTAGAGAAGGAGAGGCGCCCAAACCAGTCCGGTTCGGATCGGGTATCCCGATCCGAACCCCTTACCTGCACGTCTCCGACCCGCACCCATGATCCATGTTAATCTCCTGTAAAATCGCCTGGAGAACCGGACCGGCTATGACTAATTCCTACCCCTAACGTCCTCCCTTTTGATGCGTTTTCAACCTGATAGTTCATCCGAACCCGAAGAGAGTGCGATGGATGACACGTGGCCCGACCCGGATCAAGTCTCAAGCAAATTCACACCTATAAATACCCTATCTAGAGACAAAGAGAAGGATCTTTTTTCAGCACTTAGAGAATTCAATCACCTCCATCATCCGAACTCCATTACTCCCGGAGAATCCAAACCATCTTTCATTTCTTGTTTTAGTCAATTGAGTGAACAAAAGTGAGTTGTGAGTGAATATTACATTGTATTTGCAACTGAATTATTGAATATAGTGAAAAATAAGTGGACGTAGGCATTTGTTCGCCGAACCACAATAAATCCTGCGTGTTCATTTTTATTTTTATCTTATTTTATCTTGTTTCAAATCAATTTGGGTGTTAGAACCACTTTTGGGTCTAACATTTTGGTGCTTTCACTGAGAATCCTCATCTAAATTCTTTATTTTCCGGGATCTCTTTCTACTTTTTGGACCGTTGAGTTCAAAGAAGTGAATCCTTAAGTTTCTCCGTTTTCTTACATTCGCTGAAGTAATTGTCAAAGACTCATGGCCAAAGGAAAAGGCAAGGAAGTTCAGTCTGTTCAAGGAAGTGGAGCTGGCGAAGATCAGCAACGCGCTGTTGTAACAAGGTCTCAGGGGCAGAGTTCAGCAGCAGGAAGAATCAATGCAGGAAATCCGAGCCGCCAGCAGGGGGAGAGCTCCGATCCGATTCGGGTAGGAGACTCTGAAGCAGTGCATTCCCCCAATTTGAACCAACCTGAACTGCCCGCTGCGCTCCGATCCGACCAGGCACCCCAGCTCCGATCCGACCCGACCTCTTACCTCCGACCCGACCCGATGCTTGGTGAAGCTGGAACCTCTACTCGAGTCCCTACGAATGCTCCAATTCCAGCTGCCAGGGTTGGAGATCAGGTCAATCCATCTGCGCCCATCACTCAAGGAGATTTTTCGCGCTTGCTTGACATGCTTGAGAGCACAAGGGAAGCTATGAGAGTTCATGAGCGCACTAATCTCATGATGCAGGAAAATATGAGGCTCATGAGTCGGGAGATCAATGAGCTCCGTCGCCAGAGAACTCCATCACCGGTTCGTCACACACCAGTTGATCAATCTTCATCTTCCGAGGAAGAGAGGCCCCGTGAACGAAGGCCACTCGAACGACCTCAGAACGTGGAGCAGTTGACATTTGGATCTTTGGGATCTCGTGAGGATATTGCACGAGCATTAGGAAACGATGACCCCACTCGGGGGCAAAGACTCCAGTCCCCTCTTCCCGAGATCGACCGGGAACGCAGGGAACGGAATCGAGCAGAGGCAGCTCGAAGAAGAAGGGCATCCCCTGAGCAAGAGCCCAGAAGGAACTCGGATGCTAGGGCCAGGGAACCTGAGCAGCCCCTAACTAGTGCTGATGTACAGGCAATGGTTCGCCGAATTATGTCCGAGAGCCGGAATTATACAAATGAAGACTATGGCATTGAACGAAGCCATACTCCGTTCACCGACGATATCCTCGACTTCCAATTTCCCCGACGCTTTAACTTGCCACAAATGGACAAGTATAACGGAAGGACTGATCCAGGACAGCATTTGATGCGGTATTCGTGGCTCATGAATGCCGCTGCTGCCCGTGATGAAGTGAAGTGCAAAGCATTCCCAATCTACCTAGAAAATGTGGCATTATTCTGGTTTACCCGACTTCCTCCTCGTTCAATTTCTAATTACAAAGAACTAAGCGAGCGTTTCATGAACCAGTTCCGACTACATGCCCGAAAGTCCAAGAGTGTTATTGAATTGTCAAGAATCAAACAGGCACCAGGAGAATCTTTAAGGGCATATCTTGATCGTTTTAACCAAGCCGTAACTGAGGTCAGTGACCCGCACGAACCCACTATTCTGATGGCATTGAAGGAAGGAGTCGATCCTGAATCCGAGTTTGAAGACTACCTTTCTGGGAAAACACCCCCCACAAGGGCGATATTCTACGAAAAAGCCGATATTTATCTAAGACGAGAGGAGGCCAGGGCAAACCGAAAGAGAAAGTCTGAGACAGCTTCAAAGGAGAACGTGCAGAGTAATATTGCCGTGAAGCAGTCTGGGGAAAGTTCTGGCAAGGTTGAAGTAAATGTAGGAAACAAGGGTGGAAACAGCAATACTGGAAATGGGGGAAACAACAACAACCGTAATTCGAACGGTAACAGGAGAAACAGAAATAGGGGAAGCGACCCTAACAAAAGGCCCCGATTCCAGAACTACGAGAACTATACACCATTGAATGACACCCTGGAAAATATTTACCTGGATACGTACAATGTGTTGCAGCACAAAAGACCGCCACCTCGTGATTCGACCGAGAAAGAAATGGCGACAAGGAAATTTTGCTTGTTTCACGGAACACATGGACATTCGACCAATGAATGTCGGCATTTGAGGGATGTAATTGAAAAGCTGCTGCGTGAAGGAAAGTTGGATGAGTACAAGGTTGCCCCGAGGGACAGGGGGCAAGGAGAGCAGGCTCCAAAACAGATCCTACCTGCTCCTAAGCCTACCGCGCAGCAGAAAGGTAAAGGGATCGTCATCAACTCCATAGTAGGCGGACCTCACCCGGCAATCCGAAGTTTCAGGTCAATGGACCAATATGTGAATGCTGCCAAGCATCTAGATGTGAATGAAGGTGACGATTTGGAAGATGTCACCCCCATAAAACAACAAAAAACCATGTTCGACGACGTGGTATTTCGCAGCCGAGACAACACGGGGATACAATCTCCCACCAATGATCCGTTGGTTATTACTACCACCATTGGGCCGGCCTTGGTCCATAAGGTATTAGTAGACAACGGAAGTTCCGTTAATATTTTGTTCAAGAAGTCATTTGATCAGATGAAGCTTGAGCCCGAAGATCTGAAACCTTGTGAAGGATGGATTAGAGGTTTCAACGGAGCGACGACAGCTCCCATGGGATATATAGAGTTGCCCGTGACCCTAGGGCAAGGAGAACGTAGAAGAGTGCGAATGCTTCAGTTCGTAGTATTGGACGTAGATTCGCCATATAACGCATTTTTAGGGAGACCTGCCCTCGCTGAATTTAGAGTTTGTATCGCCCCTTGGTGCTTGTTACTAAAGTTCCCAACCGAAGCCGGGACTGGAGTAATGAGAGGGGATCAGGTTTCTGGACGGGCCTGCTATGTGGCCGAACTGAGGATGTTGATGAAAGGAGTTAATGCTGAGAGTAAGGATGCCTCGTCTCCCTCAAAGGGGGATTCGGCATAGCAATTAGAGAAACTGACCCCAAAGGAGTTGCCCAAAGGAACACCTGAAGACCTAGATCCTAGAAAAGACGAGGAACCAGAGGCTAGGAATGCAACTCCTAACGAAGCGACAGTGGAAATTCCCATTGATAAAGCTGATCCGACGAAAGTTTTGAAGATTGGTTCTCAATTGGATCCACGTCGCGCTGAAGAACTGACGGACTTCTTGAAGGCAAACTTAGATGTGTTCGCCTGGACCCATGCTGACATGTGTGGGATATCACCTTCCATTATCAGTCACAAATTGAATGTAAATCCGAAGCATCCGCCCGTGAAGCAAAAGAGACGCATGCTGGGCCCAGAGAGGTCGGCTGCTCTCAAAGAGGAAGTAGAGAAATTGAAGCAAAATGGATTTATTCGAGATTCGACTTATCCCGACTGGATATCGAATCCCGTCTTGGTAAAGAAGCCAAACGGAAAGTGGCGAACTTGTATTGACTTTTCAGATTTAAATAAGGCTTGCCCAAAAGATAGTTTCCCACTTCCCAGGATTGACCAGCTTGTAGACTCGACAGCAGGTCATGAACTTCTCTCTTTCATGGATGCATACTCTGGATACAACCAAATTCCTATGCACATACCAGACCAAGAGCATACGAGTTTCATTACGAATTTGGGGCTGTATTGTTATGTTGTAATGCCATTCGGGTTAAAAAACGCTGGAGCTACTTATCAGCGCTTGGTAAATAGAATGTTTTATGATCAAATAGGAAAAACTATGGAAGTTTATGTGGATGATATGCTTGTCAAATCAAAGCAGTCTTCCAGTCATACACAAGACTTAGCGGAAATGTTTGGTATCTTGCGAAAATACCGTATGAAATTGAATCCTTTAAAATGTTCATTTGGAGTGGCGTCGGGAAAGTTTCTTGGCTTCATTGTGAGCTCCCGAGGAATTGAAATCAACCCTATCCAGATAGCAGCGATTAGAAACATCGAAGAACCGAGGAGAATTAAAGACGTCCAAAGTCTGGCAGGGAAGGTAGCGGCGTTGAGTAGATTCATCTCCAAAGCCACAGATAAGTATGTTCCGTTTTTTGATTTGATAAAAAGGGGAAAGAAGAACTTCCAGTGGACTCCCGATTGTGTTGAGGACTTTCAAAATCTGTTAGAGCTGTTAGAGAAACCGCCAATCTTATCAAAGCCCGTAGATCACGAAGAATTATTTGTTTATCTAGCAGTCTCGGCTCACGCTGTCAGCACAGCCCTGGTTCGAGAAGAAGACAAAGTACAAAGGCCAGTGTACTATGTGAGTAAGAAATTAGCAGCGGCAGAGCGCAACTACCCAAAGATTGAGAAGCTTGCTTACAACCTCCTGATCGCATCCCGAAAACTTCGTCACTACTTCCAAGCCCATCCAATAACCATATACACCGACCAGCCGTTAAGACAGGTGTTGCAGAGACCCGAAGCATCGGGAAGGTTGATCAAATGGAACATAGAACTAAGCCAGTTTGATTTGAATTTTCAACCACGAAAGTCAATCAGGGGGCAAGCTCTAGCAGATTTTATTGCGGAGTTCACCATTCCAGAGGAGGAAATAATCAATGATCGAGTGGTCAAATCCGAGGATAAGCTAGAGATGAATCCGTGGAAATTATATACAGATGGAGCTAAAAATGACCGAAGGTCCGGAGCTGGAATTGTCTTAGTCACTCCCGAGGGACGGTCGTTATATTATGCCCTGCGATTAGAATTTTCGGCAACTAACAATGACTCTGAGTATGAAGCCCTGATTGCCGGGCTGAAACTTGCTAAAGACCTCGGAGTAAAAATGATGGACATATTTTGTGACTCTAAGATTGTTGTTTGTCAAGTGCGAGAGGAATTCGCGGCTCGAGGACCTCGACTTATCGCCTACCTCAAGAAAGTGAAAGAGCTATTGAATAGCTTAGAGCGGTACAACATAACACATATTCCCAGAGTTGAAAACCAGAAAGCGGATAGACTGGCAAAACTGGCTAGTTCTGACAATCCAGAAGGGACTGAGGTAATTCCAATTGAAACGTTGGAGTCGCCAAGCTTTGAGTCAATGGAAATTGAATTCGCTCTTGAAGCGAAACCAGAGAAGGAGTCATGGATGACTCCAATTAAGAATTTCCTTAAGAATGGGACACTTCCATCGAAGAAGAGTGAGAAAAGAGCTGTAGTTCGCAAAGCTACCAGATATGTTATACAAGACGATACTCTCTATAGACAAGGATTTTCTATGCCCCTGTTACGATGTATCGCACACGACGACATCAAGCGTATACTAAGAGAAGTGCACGAAGGTGAGTGTGGAGATCATACAGGAGGTCAAACTTTAGCAAAGAAAATATTGCGGTATGGATACTTCTGGCCTACGATCAACAAAGATGCAGCTGATTATTCACGACGCTGCGATAAGTGCCAGAGATTCGCCAAAATCCCCAGGGCACCATCAACCCAGCTTAAATCGATGGTGAGTCCTTGGCCATTTGCCACATGGGGAATTGTTATCATTGGAGTTTTACCGATTGCTAAAGGAGGAGCTAAATATGCAATAGTAGCCGTGGATTATTTCACAAAGTGGGTGGAAGCTGAGCCCTTGACTAAGATCACCACAAGAAAGGTGATAAGTTTTGTGGTCAGAAATATTATATGCCGATTCGGGATCCCAAGGACGATTGTTACTGACAACGGGACCCAATTTGATAGCTCTGAATTCAGAAATTTTTGCCAGAAATATAAGATAGACAAACGATATACTGCAGTTGCCTATCCACAATCGAATGGGCAAGTAGAGGCAGTAAACAAAGTTATAAAATCCATCCTCAAGAAACGGTTGGAGCGTGCAAAGGCAAGGTGGGTTGACGAATTGCCCATAGCTTTGTGGGCATATCGAACAACATTTAAAACGGCTACCGGTCATACCCCTTTCTCTCTCCTTTGGCTCAGAAGCAGTAATTCCAGTTGAACTGGAAGTTCCTTCCCACAGGGTGACGTATTATGACCCGATGACGAATCGGGCACTTTTACTTGAGTCTCTTGACGAAGTCGAAGAGAAAAGGGACGAAGCAGACTTGCG
This sequence comes from Allium sativum, assembly GCA_030737875.1. Taxonomy (NCBI): domain Eukaryota; kingdom Viridiplantae; phylum Streptophyta; class Magnoliopsida; order Asparagales; family Amaryllidaceae; genus Allium; species Allium sativum. The sequence goes on along the minus strand of CM060922.1, from coordinate 15,994,013 downwards.
TGCAGCAAGACATCGGCGTCAGATGGCACGCTATTATGACAAAAAAGTTCGCCTCAGAACTTTTGAACCAGGAGATTTGGTGCTAAAGAGAGTTTTTCCATCCCTTCCTCACCTCGGCCCAAAATGGGAAGGAACCTTTGTCATCCAACGGAAACTTGAAAAAGGAACCTTCAAGTTAACGACCGTAGATGGCGAAGAAGTTCCTCGAGCATGGAATGCCCAACACTTAATGCGATATTTGGATTAGAAGTGTTATACTTTTTGTTGTTTTTACTGTGAATTCTGTAACAAGACATGCCTTGCCTTGGGAAAATCTGATGATATGAATAAAGGACTATAAAGTGGATGTAGGCTACGACTTAGCTGAACCACTATAAAAATATTGTGTGTTATTTACTTTTATGCATTTACATTCATTAGTTGTTCTGTTGTGATTATAAAATACAGGATAACTCGGAGCCTAAAAAAGGTTGAAAACAGTTTGGATATAAAAAGAAGCACAATGATTATTTGTGCAATAAGACGTAAAAGAATGAGAAAACGACGTTCTAACTCTAACTCTCCAGAGAAAGAGAGAGAGTATAAAAGCGTCTCAGACTGAGCGCTGAAAAAGAAATTCTATTCTTAACTCTAACTCTCCAGAGAAAGAGAGAGAGTATAAAAGCGTCTCCGACTGAGCGCTGAAAAAGAGATTCTACTCCGAACTCTAACTTTCCAGAGAGAAAGAGAGTATAAAGGCGTCTCCGACCGAGCGCCGAGAAAGAAATCTTTTCCCGTTGAGAGACCGGGGAATGAATAAATGACTAAGCTCGAACTCTAACTCTCAAGAGAAAGAGAGAGAGTATAAAAGAAATGCCAGGAAAAACAACAGGTATTGACGACACAGGAAATGCTAACCCGTTAGAGAATTGGGAGCATTCAGATTGCATGGTTAAGCATTGAATAACTTATGGAAATTGACTGGGGACGCATATGCATACACATATTTCCCCCTCCACAACTTTGTTTCATAACTATAGACATGCATTTTTACATAAGTGCAGAACTATTAACAAATAAACATTGCAAAAAGTGAATTATTTTTATTTACAAATGAATGAATTTGTACAGGGAAATAACTAAAGAAGAAAGTGCAGGAGCTGCTTTTGTAGCAGCAGTTATTGGTTCACAAAAATGCTAAAAAGATACAGGGGAACCCACTACTTGGGTTTGGAATGAGCCTTCGATTTCTTGGCAGCTTTTTCCGCATCCTTTGCTTCCTTCTCGGCTTCAGTCAAGATTCGTTTCGATTTCTTTTTTCCTGAAGACGCGGTACTGGAGCCAGTAGACTTCTTCCCGGAGGGCGGGACACTGGAATCAAGAGAAGATTTTTTAGCAAGTTCTTCGGTAATAGATCTAGTTGAGAGCTTAACAACTAACCTTGAACCTGCATCCACAACTGCGAGGGGCTTAAGGACCTCAGGGTCTAGTTCTTCGGCCTTTAATTGCAAGCGCTTGTCTTGATCAGCCTTCATGGCCGCCAAGGTAACGTCATCGGCGCTTTTCGACTCCCCAGTTATTGCAACCTCCGGTTCCTCATCATGCCCCTCGTCTCCTCCGTCGTCTTTTAAAGCTGCGATCATTTCTTCATCATGGGGAGTGGTGATCTTAGTTGGTTCATTTCCTTCTCCCAAGTCTATAGAAGCAGCCTTGTCTTCCCCTTTTTTGGCCCCTTCTACGGGCTTTGTCCCAGCGGTAGCTCCTTAAGCTACATCTGTCATTGCGGATGGTTCAACACCTACAGAATGAGAAACATCGGTTATCAACTCAGGCGAAAACAAAGGGTTTCTCATCGAACGTTCAATCACGTAGCCAAAGGTAGTAGTAGCCTTGGCAAATTGAGGAGAAAAGATAGGAATACCTTCTGAAGACTTTTCAGCGGGGGTGACTACTACCTCTGGAGTTATTTCAGGAATGGGAGATAGGAAAGTTGTCCGGGGAATTCCCGGGTTTTCGGGATCATACCCTTCTACTTCGGGAGTTGTAGGAGCAGAAGAAGAGGAGCCAGCTTCGGGAATGGTTTTCTGTTTAGACTTCCACCTCTCTTCTTCCATGGCCTCAGCAATTAGGCGGCGCCCTTCAGCTAGGCGCTCCGGTTCATCGTCTCTCAAGTATTTCTCCATCAGCTTATCTTCATCAAGGGAATCGACCTTAAGTTCTTCTTTTTCCCACTCAACAATTTGATTCCATACTTGAACCAGAGTGGATGGATAGTCCTCAATCCAAGAAATGTTTCGACGACGAATAATATGTGCGAAGAATTCAATCATTAATTCGCCAAAACCTTGAATCTCAACCTCCGCCTCAGATAATTGCTTGCGGGCTTCCTCCGCAGATTTAATGGCACATTCCACATTGCCCTCGGCCAGAGCAGCCCTGTTTTCTGCCTCCAACAGCTTCGAAGCCAAGTCAGCATTCTTCTTTTCTAATTCAGCACTCCTTTTTGCTAACTCGGCGTTTTTCCGTTCAAGCTCAGCATAAGCAAGGTGTGTTTTAGCGGCTTCTGATTTGGCCTCGTCAGCTTGCTTTTTTAGTTCAGAGCGCTCCTGAGTATGGGACTCAAGCAAGTCATGATAACGCTTTTGCATGTCCTCAAACTGTTGCTTGAAATTAGAAGCGTTCTTTTGAGCGACAGCTAGTTGGGCTTGAGTGTCTTCTAAGTCTTTTCCTAAGGCTTTTAAGGCCTTAGCATCCTCCTCCGCGGTCTTTTGCATTGAGTTAGCATTTGTCATTAGAGTGCAGATGATTCTAGAAAGATTGCGTGAATACTTGAACATCTCGGAATATTGTTTTTCTACCAAATCAATTTTTTCCTTGGCCTCATCCGCCCAATTAGAAGAAATAGGTTCAAGGGTAGGTAGAAAGGTCAGAGTCTCGAAGTAGTGCTCGGGAAATTGCTCCTTTAAATATGCCAGCTTTACTGCAGTTCCCGCATCTGGTGGAGGAGGAGCGAGGATTGTTAATTCGGTGTCCCTTCCTGAAGAAGATTCTGTAGAACCCTTGTCTGTCCTAGGTCGTTTAGTAGCAGGGACCTTTTGCTTACTTCGAGACCCGGTTTCCTTTGGAGGAGTTTTCTCTCTACTCCGCTTTTCATGGGAGGAAGTGGAATCCTTAGATGGTGGTCTATCCTCCTCCCTACGACCTTGATAGCTCTTGTATTTTTCTTGTTCCGGTCGAACTGGTGAGCGGGAGCGTGAGGGCCGAGATCGATAGGGATCATAAGGTCTTCTTTCCTCCCTACCACGGTCATCCCGGCGATCATACTCGACATCCTGAGGAGGATTGGACATGCTGCGACGAAGCTTTCTTATATCATAATAGGATCGAGACATTGTACCTGCACGATAAAATAAACGAAGTTTAGAATCAACGGATTCATGGAGAAAGAAGTGCAATGAATGCTAATGCTGTGGTGTAAAGTGCATCCTAAGTGGTGTGTGTCCCCCCAACCAACCCGAGTCTGAAGCTAGACTGGTGCGGGCAGGCTCTTTGGCCTTAGCGGGAGTAGTTTCTTCAGAAGAAGTGAAGACTAAAGGGTCCTTCCTGAAATCCTCTGAAGTATATATAGTCTCAGGTAAGGGGAGATCCCCCAAACCCTGAAATATGTGCTCATCAGTGCTAGAAACATCCCCTTCGGAAGCGTGAAGTGGCGACTCTTGGGAAGATTTTGACTTGTCTAGAGAAGTAGTTTCCTCGGGGGCAATATACCCTTCACGATGCTTTTTGGCCAGATTAGCCAATTCATCATCTTGCGTAGAAGATGGAGAAGGTGAAGTGTGAAGAGAAGCTGTAGGAATTCCTGAACCTTCTCCTATCTCTGGGACCACCTCCACTGGAGGAATGTACGCGTATGGAACCGTCCCATGTCCAATGCTACGAAAAACAGATAGCAGCCCATGAAAGTGAAGGTATTCATCTTTAAGGACCTCGTCGATCGTCAAGAATTTTTGATCACCATTAAGAAGTCAGTGCATCCGATCAAAGAACACCTGATCTGATATCTGTTTGGGATTGTCAACTGCAAATAAAAAGGAAAACAGGTCAGGGTGATGATTCAAGTGTATAGAGTCCGGGTTCAGAAAATCAACGCTTTACTTGATTTTGTCCATCTCCTGGCGCATCCAGACTGTTGCTTTATATAGAACCATTCTAGTCTGGAATCTCCAGCTTTACTGCTAAATGGTGCAGAGATTATCTTTCTCTTTGGGACTGATTCAAAGTAGCAGAAGGATGGAGTCTCTCGAGTCCGATGCTTAAAATTATAAAAGAAATGAACGTCATCGAATGTGAGCTCTAGGCCTAGGATTTCACGATATGCTATGTACAAGGTGTGCAAATAGGCATATGAATTGGGATGCAACTGCATGGGGGCAATCCGCATTTGTCTTAAGAAATCAACGATGAAAGGCGAGAACGGAGGAATGGCGCCGACCATGCACATCAATCGAGTGACCGTCATATATCCTTCTGGAGGGTTGTGGGGACGGTCAGAGCATGAGGGCACTAGGGTGTCCCTTTTCATTATTCCATACTTTAAGCAAATTCGAACAAGTCGGTCGTTGTCGATTGTCGATTCTACGGAATCTGGAGGTGACTCCAATATAATGGCTGAGTCAAATTCATCGGGTGCTCGATTGTCACCAATCCCTCCTTCCTCCTCAAAGCCCAGGGAAACTTCATTCTCTGAAGACGCTTCGTCGCTTTCCCGATGACCAACTCCGTAATCCGGACCTTCACTGTCCCATTCCGGATCGGACGAAGAAGATATATCCTCAAGAGTGATTTTACTAGAAGTTTCCGGAGCTTCTTTCCTCTCAGCTAGACGGGAAGAGCGTCTGGGCCTCATTGTCATGGAACTATTGAAGAAGCAATAGCACGGATTAGAGTAAATTATCCCGTGTCCCCCTTTGTGTATGTGTGTGAACTAAAGTGTGTGCAGCAAATGTGGGAAATGCAAAATAAAAGTACAGCAATGTAAGACGAAGCTTTGAAGAGAAAGTGATAGTCAGAGTTGTTCTTAATTCTCGTTTATGTTCACAGGGCACTATCCTAACTGTCCGCGAAGTTATCGTCTAGAGTAAATGTTAGTTGAATTAGTTGGGTAGTCTTTATGTGCCAAGTTTGATACGTTCGGTTCGGTTCGGATATGCATATGATAATTGGCTCAATACAAATACAGATATAGTGTCGGTTCGGATGCTTCATTAAAGCAAGGTCAGTTCAAGACAAGGGAAACAATGGGTTCGGAAGCAGGACTGATCTGATCGGATCGGGTGACCTGATCCGAACCGAACCAGCATCACTTAACCAGTCCATTTATTTCAACCTCTTATCCCATTCTCTTCTCTGACCCGAACCGACATTTTCCTTCCTTCCCGTATTTCTAAAGTACGCAACCCGAACCGATCCCCTTTCCTTCTCCTTCCTTTTTGCTCCTTCGTTTTCTACCCGAACCAACTCCAATTTGTCATCACGCTCCTCATCTTCTTCCTCTTTCCCCCCTACTCACAAACGAATCCGTTCTATCACCAAAGCTACCGTTAAGGACAAATATTTGCCCTCTCCAGCCTCGCAACGCCTCGAAGTGATGGCGGATCCACCAGTAACGACGTGGAGTTCAAGCAAAGCCCCGTGGCTAAACCATCCCAATCAACCACGAATTGAAATCAAGAACAGTTACAACGAAGTAATTCGAGATTAAAAAAGCTACCTATATGTTCGATTTGAGAAATCTACAAGGAATGGTTTCAGGATATTGGAGTTTTTGAAGTTTTCAATACTAGGTTTGGAAGCGGCGGCGGAAAAGAAGAAGAAAAGAAAGAAGACGGTGATGAATTTATATAAGGGGTAGTGTTGACTCCTCGTATTCCTATTCTTTCTCACCCGCTCGAACCGGAGTGAAGGCCCAGTAGCACAACTCTGCCTGAAGGCCCAATGTCCAAGAACCAAATCCACGAAAGCGCTTCGGATCGGAATCCGAACCGAGCAAATTTCACACATTAATTTAGTATCCGACTCGAATTGAAGAGAAGAAGAATAAAGGAAGAGCATACCTGCAAGAAGCATTATATGTCGAGAAAAATTCCCAAATTTGCTCAGAAATGAAGAAAATGTGCTCGAGTCGGACACCGAACCGAATAGAAATCTGTGCATTCCTCCTGACTGTTCTGATTCAAGGACTAGCATTTAAAGGACATCAAAGCACGCTTCGTACAACAGAAGCATCCTTTGAGGGGGCAGAATGTTAGCCTACTTTGTGAACTAGGCAACACAAAGTCAAGAAACCAAACATTGAATGGTATTTTTAATTATAAGACTTCGGTTCGGATTGGAGGAAAACACTACAATTCAGATTGATAGCTGCAGTTGTTCGGATCGGATAGGGTCCTCTGTTCGGATCGGGTTAGAGCAGCATATTGACTCGGATCGGATAGAGTTCTCTGTTCGGATCGGTGATCTCTTACTGGATAGATTGGTAAGGCATATCCAATCGGGTCGGAAGGCAACTAAATCTCGAATGGATCGGAAAGCCATCTGCTTGCCACAACACTGGAGCGGAGCGGAATAGGTTAGAGAAGGAGAGGCGCCCAAACCAGTCCGGTTCGGATCGGGTATCCCGATCCGAACCCCTTACCTGCACGTCTCCGACCCGCACCCATGATCCATGTTAATCTCCTGTAAAATCGCCTGGAGAACCGGACCGGCTATGACTAATTCCTACCCCTAACGTCCTCCCTTTTGATGCGTTGTCAACCTGATAGTTCATCCGAACCCGAAGAGAGTGCGATGGATGACACGTGGCCCGACCCGGATCAAGTCTCAAGCAAATTCACACCTATAAATACCCCATCTGGAGACAAAGAGAAGGATCTTTTTTCAGCACTTAGAGAATTCAATCACCTCCATCATCCGAACTCCATTACTCCCGGAGAATCCAAACCATCTTTCATTTCTTGTTTTAGTCAATTGAGTGAACAAAAGTGAGTTGTGAGTGAATATTACATTGTATTTGCAACTGAATTATTGAATATAGTGAAAAATAAGTGGACGTAGGCATTTGTTCGCCGAACCACTATAAATCCTGCGTGTTCATTTTTATTTTTATCTTATTTTATCTTGTTTCAAATCAATTTGGGTGTTAGAACCACTTTTGGGTCTAACATATATAATTTCTGTTTGATGATAACAAACAAGTATATTATTATAAATGTGTTTGTTATTGTACAGTTTCATATATACATCACAAACATGAATATAATATTTATATTTAAATGGAAGCACAAAAATTCAAATATTCAAACAATATTTTATTTCAACATCTAAATAGTACAACTTACAACTCCACTGTTTGTACAACACACAGTATTGCAATTATTTTTAGTTCATATACACATCAGTTCCTCACTACAACACTCAACGTTTAGTTTGCAGAATCATATACATGCACTGACTAACACACTGACACTATCATCTTCAGTCATCTGTCTTCTACCAGTCAGCACTGTTAGTCCAATCATCATCTGTTACCTGTCACAGTAGAAACACATACATAGTAATGTGGAATAGAAATATTTTTCTAAATTCTAGAAGATATGATTTTTATTTTATAATTTTATTTTCCTCAGAATTTTGGTGTGTTTCTCATCACTTGTCATGACTTGATTTGATATGTGTATATAATCACTCACATATATATACTGCATACACTCGATACATGTATACACACACATGTGTGTATATGCACATATCTCTATGCAGATGCAATCTAGTTAGACTTTTACAGGGAAAATGGCTGCAACACACGTGCATATATATAAACGTGTGCACTGCCTTGCCAATCACAATGCAGTTGAGCAACTGAGGAGCATCCACGTGGACCAACTCGACGCAGTGCAAGTGTAAGTATGTCAAGTACACAGCTCATGGCCGAGGCAACCTAAATACATGCAAGCCATGTACAAAGTCAAAATATCAAGGCAGCATGAACATAAGGTGAAGCAGCAAGCATGCATGAAAACATGTGCAGGTGCATGCACGAAAATAGGCAGAGCAGTTGAGCTCAAGTGACACAGTTGTAGAGCAAATACATGGAGCATTTTGTAAGTGTAAAAGTAAGAAATATACAAGTAAGCAAGGCAAGACTTCTTGGATGGATTTGCATGGATATGTATGGACATATATACACAATGCAGGATAACATAAACTAGCAAGAACCACAAGCAAAACTGGAATGGCACAATGCAGCATCAAAATGAACAAGCAATGCAGCATGTGATCAAGAGAACTTCAGCATGAACCAAGGGGCTAACCCAATATACATGTATGGAGCATTTCAAGTTCAGGGTGCAAAGAGTGCCAAGAGATCACAAGTAAAAGCAATCTTACACAAGCTAGCCTTGCATGAATCTCAAGTGTAATAGTCAGGTGAAACAAAACAGTGGTGATGTGTTAAGTAACATTCACACAAGTATAGAGGCACACGACAGTTCATGAATACGTGAGAGCAAGGTCCATGGTTCAGCAAAATGTAGCAACATGATTGATCTAGGCTGTCAAAGCCAAATGTTTTCAGCATATACAATAATCACAACAGCAAGTATCAAAACTGGGATGAGCATGGACAAGTACAAGACAAGGTAAACTGGTCTAAATGAAGTGATTTCATAAGACTTATATATGTTGTTCAACTGAACATAGCAAATGGTGTAGTAAATGGTCGAAATCATGCCAAGCCAAATCAATGCATGAATGCAGCATATAAAGGAAAAGAAAGACCAGCTTAAATAAAATCATGCTTGATTGTTTTAGCAAAGAGTAAAATCAGTTTTAAGGGATTCATGGCTAAAATCAAGCAGATACAAATTTGGCAAGCCTTTTTACATTTTCAAGAATATCAGATTTGGCAACAATTTAAATGGGGGCAGCATTTTTCTTTTCATGAAATGAATAAATTTACTCATTCATGCATGGGACTAGTTTAACAACATGATTGAAACATTGCATTTGCTCATATATGGGAAGTGTTACACAAATCAATTTGACATATTTCCAAATTTCAAATGCACAAATTTTGGGCAAGAATTTTACACTTAGAAATTTATCAATCAAAGATTTCACATAAGAGACAAATCTGTTTGCAGGCCAAAATCAAGTCCAGGTAGATCACAACAAATCACACATTTCAATTTCAACCCAGAATTTCAAATTAGGAAATCAGATAAAAATCAATCAAGGAAAACAGAGCAATTTAAGGGATTAAAAATCCTATTTAAACTCAACTATTCATCACTGGCAAATTGCGAATCGAAAATCCAAGCAACATACCCTAATAACAATCAGAGAAATCATTTCACAAAAAGTCACATATTTTCGATTGTTGTATCCCAAATCGAAGCATCACATAGCCATCTGCAGTTTCGAAGCATCAGAGATTTGATTCCAGAAGCAAATGATCGAGATTATATTTGGGATTTAACAGAAACCCTAATCTCCATAAGACGCCACCATAATTCATTCTCCAAAGAGGATAAGAGAAATGGGATAAATAATTTACAATACAAAGTGGGTCGGGCTTCTTGACTAACATTGGAAAAGGGATTTTTTTTTTTGGTTTTTCATTGTATTGTTTTTTTCATTTGTAATTCATTCGAACAGTTTCTATAGTCTGTAAAATTCTAGGTGATCCAGTTAGGGCTTTTAGCTGGCAGTTTACTAGAGTCTGTAAAAACTAGGGATATGGTTATGAGTTTGTAATCCGAGGAAATCTGATGTAGTGGATATCAATCAGTTTAGGGTTTTGAGCGTAGGATTATAATAGGAGCTAGGAGTTCGCGAGTTTACATGGTCTTGTAAGCAGGATCTATTCTATTACCTAGTAGAAACCTTAGGAATGCAGCAGTAGGTAGGGTTTTGCCGAAGCTGGGTATATCTGTGTGCCATTTACTTTCTACATTTCTATTTCTGTTGTATTATGTGATTTGTGAATATTTTTATATCTCGTAAGATTTGAACTCAGCGATAAATTGTGATAACCCCTATTCACCCCCTCTAGGGTTAATTTGGATCCAACAACAACAACACTGGCCCCATGTAAGGATAGATCAGGAATAATGACTGGATGGAGAGATCGGTCGGAGGAAATTGGAACCGAGTAGTTAGTTGCGCCGACAACTTCGGATTCCAAATCCTTAATGTCTTGACCCTCCATAGTCGCTAATTCCCCTCTTTGCCCTACATCAACCAGCTAGTGGTAGCAATGGTGTCGTCTAAGTACAAGGAATAAGTGATGCGGTGTAGATCTTGGCGTTGAGAAGAAGAATGATCCAGAAGTATCATGAGGGCGAAACCGGAAGTTTCATCTATCGATGCGTACAAAGGAAATCGTAGATCTGACTTCCAATTGGGTAAATAGGTGGAATGGATGATGGCTTATTAAGGAAGAGAATAAACTCTATCGTGAAGTTTTACTATGAATTGTCGATATACACCGCAAAGCGGTTAAGTTTCTGGTTGTATCGCTTTTCTTCTCTCCATTAGAGAGAGGAAGCGATTTATGATTCAGAAATATATACTTAAGTTTATATGTATATCTTAATGATTTGAGCTCAGCATAAAAAACAATTTTCTATATTAGGTAAATTAACCTCAAGATGTGTAGAAGTTAAATTAAAAGTCAAATTGTATGTATTATCAAGTTAGGATTACTTGGTCTTAAGGGTATGATACTTGAAAATTTAATGATGCGATTTACTTGTGAATGGGAACTTTAAATTGAAATGAGAAATAAGTCAAAACTGGAATAAGGATATGTTGTTCACATGGGATTATTTTGTTTGAACAAAGTTACATTTCTATTATTTATAATAAGCCATTTTACTTTTTTTCTTTATTACTATTTCCATGACTATTTTATAAATGTTTAGTTTAAATAGTTAAAACTTTTTGACTATTTTTAATAAATCTATTTCAATTAAACTATTTCCTATTAGATTTCAAGTATTAATATATTAAATATTTTAGATATGACTATTTTAAATATATTTTATTAATTAAACAAAATCTACTTCCAGTCCGAGCTGTTAAGTCTTAGGAGAGAAATTTTAGATTCCAATTTAATATAACATTTGTGATACAGAATCAAAAATTAGGATTTAAATTTATAAAAATTATTTGATGATATAAAGATTATAAAAATCGGAATTTTTTGAAATGAGTGTGATTCAATTCTTGAAGTACGAACATATTAAGATAAGTTAAACTTCGTTGTAAGGTATGATTCAATGGGAAAATATGATATGAAGTCATTACACAAATGTTGTAAACCAAATATTAGTTAAGTAGTGTATTGAATTTATTTGAATGAAGTTAGATATGAAATTTACATGGATTCCAAAGAAATTAAAACCCGATATTCTTTTGTTATTGTGCACATTTGTGAACATGTTAGTTGAGTTAACTTATTTATGGAGAATAAAAAACTTTATTTGAGTGTTTTGTGTTTTTCGCAAGATGCTCAGGTCAGACCATGTATTACAGCTTGAGATTTGCATCTGGGAAAGCTCAAGATTCGCGAAGACCTTGTCATCTCCTTTGTTTCCGTCACTTGTGCAAGTACTAATGAAAATCTATACTAGCATTCCACTGTATTCATCATTGTAACTCGAATGTAATCATATTATATTTATTTCACTGTAATCTATACTAGCCTCTGCTCCTCTAACTAACTCACGAAATTTTCCACCACGATCACAACCTCCATCCTCATCGGATAAACCTCCATCTTCATTTTCATATTCAAATCCTAATCTACATCCTATTAATGATTCAAGTGACAATCGGAAGCATGTACTTTCTGATCGAAGTTTGAACTTTGTTAAGCCGTTGTCTGAGTATGTTTTTATTCCTAAAAACATATTTAATAAATCGAAAGAGGATCGGAGCAACATGATTGCGTTGATCCCAATCCATTTTAGGTTATCTACCATCAAGCTTAAAGAATACATTTTGAGAGTCTGGAAGCCATCCGGTAATTTTAACATTCATGTATCACCTAGCTATAACTTTGTGGTTTAATTGGAAAATATATCTAATTATGCTCGAATATTGGGGAGTTCTACATATTCGTATTTTGGTAGATTGTTATTGATAGAAGCATGGCATGCTGGATATGATTTTAGTAAAATACAGAGTAATGAAGTTCAGATCGGGGTTAAACTTCTCGATCTACTAATGGAACTTTGGACAAAATATGCCATTCAAATGATAACTAGTTTTATTCGAAACCATTATTGATTGATGAAAATATAGCAAAACGAAGATTTACAAAATATGCTAGAGTTCTCATTTCTACTGATACCCTTACTGAGCTTAAAATAGAAATCACAATCTTATTTCACAATGGCACTAAGAATATTATTTCATTGGAGTATGAGTTTGTACCCATAAAATGTTTGAAGTGCTATCTATTTGGACATGATGATACATCTCATGAAGTTACTAGTGATCCTCGTTGGATACCTCCTGATTTGCAAACTGAAGAGCAAACTATAGATAATGATACAAGGCAAAATGCTACTGCGTCTGTTGAAATAGAGGGTGTTGCTAATACAGAGATCGATGATCTTGACTTTTTGAATTACAAACTACCTGAAAAATTATTTCAAGATGATTTAAATATAGTTGCAGATCTGCTAAAAAGAACATAGAAGAAAATGTGGATAAATGGAAGCTGGTTGATGTAAACAATATGGTGGATAAAAATGCAAGTTATTTACAGGGTGACAAAACAATTGCTTCCTCTTGTTGTATTGCTCCTTCTAAAAGAATCACTAGGAGCCCTACCACTGTTAAGTGACACTATTAACATGGAATGTCTGCGGTATAAGTACTTCTTTTTGTATGAAAGATGTACTCCATCTCTTGAACCATACTAAATCAACTCTTGCTGGTTTGGTAGAAACAAAATTATCTGCAGCTAATTTAGCGTTGTTTACTTCCTTATTACCTAGTTCATGGAAATCATTAACAAATAATTCTTCTACTTATATTGGCAGAATTCTGTTAATTTGGGATACCAGTGTTTGGGATGTGGTGCTTGAATCTTCCTCTTTTCAACATTTGACAGTTAATGTTAATAATATGGGTGGTTTTGGTATGGTTTTCACAGTGATATATGCAAGTAATATTTTTACTGAAAGGCTAATTTTATGGTAGCATTTGATTACTGAATCCAGCAATATAAACGATACATGGATTTCATGGGTGACTTCAACAATGTGTTATCTCCTAATGTTAAAAAAGGTGGATTATTTGTTCCTTATCAACATATTAGAGAATTTCAAAAGTTTATTATTCATACTGCTTTGAATGATATCAAACCCACGGGTTTTCATTTTACTTGGCGCAGAAGAGGTATTGCTACTAAAATAGATAGAATTCTTGTAAATAACAGTTGCCTACAAATGTTTTTACCCATGAAACCACTCTCTTTATCTCAAAACTCAAGTGATCATAATCCAATCATGCTAGAGCTTATTCCTACTCTAGAATCTAAGGGTTTTCCTTTTAGATTTAGGAATGACTGGTTCATTTTACTTGGCGCAGAAGTGGTATTGCTACTAAAATAGATAGAATTCTTGTAAATAACAGATGCCTACAAATGTTTTTACCCATGAAACCACTCTCTTTATCTCAAAACTCAAGTGATCATAATCCAATCATGCTAGAGCTTATTCCTACTCTAGAATCTAAGGGTTTTCCTTTTAGATTTAGGAATGACCGGCCAAATTTTCCTGGATATTATGACGTAGTTCAAAAAGGTTTTAATGCAACAGTTTGAGGATTTCATGCAAAAACTCCAGAATTGCAAAAACGAGTTGAAACATTGGAATAAAGTGAGGGATAAAAAATCTGCTAACCTAAAAAATGTTGAAGAAATTGCAATACAACTTGCAAAAGTTGTTGACAGTAATCCCGAAGATATCATGTTGTTTGATAATTATTTAAAAGCCATAAAGAATATCAGAATCTGCAATAGCTACATTTTAATGGTTTCAAACAGCAAGCTAAGGTCTCTTGGTTGCAACAAGGTGATACAAACTCTAAGTTTTTTTATTCTAGAATGTCAAACAGGAGATTCTTTAATCACATCAGAGATTTAATAGATCTAAATGGCAATTTATTATATAAATCAGAGGATATAGAGGCTGAAGCAAATAATTACTTTAAGGACATGTTTAATGGTCCTAGTAATTTAGATTTTCCCTCTTTTCATCCTATATCCATTGTGAATTCACAAGGACATCAATTCCTCTTGAAAGCAGTTGAATTATCTGAAATCAAAGTTGCTTAATTTTCAATTCATAATGACTCTAGTCCAGGGCCAGATGGGATTAATGCAAAGTTCTTGAAAGTTCAATGGGACTTTTGAAGAATGATTTACTAAAGGCTATTACTGATATCTTCATATCAGGTAGATTACCCAAATCTTTAAATCATACTTTCATTACTCTAATTCCTAAAAATGATAAGCCAATAGAGATTGCACATTATCAACCAATATCCTGTTGTAATTCTATTACAAAAAAATTTCTAAGTTTTGTATAATAGACTTAAGCTCTTCCTACCTTATTCAATTTCTGAGAATCAAAGCGCGTTTATCAAAGAAAGATACATTAGTGATAACATTTTATTGGATCATGAATTATTAAGAGATTTCAAGAAAAAAGGGATGCCTAAGCTATGAGTTAAAGTGGATTTACAAAAGGAACATGATAGGGTAAATAGAGAATTCATATGTTACATTATGTCAAAGATTAACTTTGCTACACATTTTGTAAATCTAGTATACGATGCATGACAATAGCAACTTATTCTGTTATGAGTCAAGGCATACCAAAGTTCATATCATCAAATAGGAGTATTGGGCAAGGAGATCCTTTATCTCCTTACATATTTGCTATTACAATGCAATTTTTTTCTTACCTAATGGATGAGGCATCTATGTTAAGTGAATTTCAACACAGCTCTACAATTCAGGTAATTATCTTGCATTTACTATATGTGATGATCTAATGATTTTTTGGAAAATATTTTAGTGTCTAATGCTACTGCTTTAAAGGGGACATTCCAGAAATTAAGAAAGTATGCAGGGCTAAATGTGAATGCTTCTAAAACCAAAGTGTTCTTCAATGTATCAGTTATAAATTCTACAGAAATACAGCATATTCTGGGTTTTGAACAAGGTCTTTTGCCAGTTAAATATGTAGGGCTGCCTTTGTCCTCTAACTACTTACATTATTCAGAATGTAACTCCCTTATACAAAGAGTGCAAAGCAGAATAAATGGATGGGAAACCAAGTTACTGAGTTTTGCAGGAAGGGCGGAATTGATTAATACTATTATAACACCTATTATTTTATATTGGCTCTTTATCTATCAGATACCAGAATATACTCTAGACAAGTTGCAATATATATATGCAGATTTCTTTTAGGGAGGCACATCACATAAAGTTGCTTGGCATAAGCTGTGTAGGCCAAAGGCTGAAGGGGGTATAGGTTTGACGAAATTTTCAAATCTGAAAAAGCTGCATGTGTCAAACTACTCTAGAACTTCCTTTCTAATACCTCATTATGGAGTAAATGGATGCATAATGGGTATTGTAAAAGAGATTATTTTTAGTCCATGGCTTTAGATAATAATGCATGATCATCTTGAAAATCATTGCTTAGACTTAGAACTAACTCAAAGCAACTATTTAACAAAATCATTGCAAATAGAGAGGATACTTACATGTGGTTTGAACCCCGGATAAATGGCCAATGCTTGGTTGATCTTCTTGGTTATGATAGATTAAACATGGTTGGTAATGCTGAACGGAAGGTAAAATGCATTATTAGAAATGAATTGTTTGAACCAGAAATCCACCCTGCAACAAGAGAATTGTAACACCCCGTAATTTTAAAATATTAAAATTAACAAACTTAAAAACACTTAATTTTTAGAAGAAGAATTAAGTGAAATGGGTTGCGTCATTGCTTTCATCTCAGAATTCTGCTTGGGATAAAGTTCGAGTTTGCGTAAATCAGACACCGTATGAGGTAGTTATGAGCTTCGGAAGATTTGAGAAATAAGAAGAATTAAATTAAATAAAATAAAATGAAATTAAAAATCAAAATCAGAAGAAGCGGGCTAGGCGGGAAAATTCCCGCCTGAGGGTGTCGACCCCCCATAAGTGGTGTTGACCCCACTATAGGCGTGTCGACAGGTGTGTCGACCCCTTTTGGGGACCGAACCAGTTGAGGGCTAACGTGTTTATGTGATGTGTTTTGATCTGTTGGACGGCTCTGGTTGCTCCTAGGTTGATCTAAAGGCCCTAAAACACCTATAAATAAGTGCCTAGACCTAACCCTAATTCATAACAATCCTTCATGACGCCTCCATGCTGCTGAACTCTCAACTCTCTTAGCCGTCATCTTTAAAACCTAATTCAAAGTAGAAGCTTTCTTCATCAAAAATCAAATTAGAGACAAGTTCATCAACACTCAACTTAGAAGATTAATCAACATAAAATCAGCGTTTCTACAACAACAACGGTTCAATTATTTTTACTTAAACCTGTCAAGGTGAGTTCATGCTACTTTCACAAGATAATTTGGTTTAAAAGTAACTGGAAAAGGTTGTAAATTGGATTATGAATATGCTCGTAATTGAATCACATCAAGTTCTTATCTTTTTGATTCACATCCAAATTATGTTGTCATATGCCTATTGGAAATATTTTCTACGTCAGTTCATGCCTACTAGATCTAATCTTTGATATCAGTTCATGTTGGAACTATTTTTATTTCTTTATGCCAGTTCATGTTCATATGCTTATGGGATTTATTGTCCATGTTTCTTATGTTTCTTCTTATGTCAATTTTAATGTTTCCATTCTCTTCTCTATCCCTATTTTTATTTTTGGAACTAGGCTAAGTTCGAGCCTATGTTGAAATATACGTACGAAATTACATGGGAACGTCGGGGAAAAGATTGGGAAATCATTGAATTATAATTATGTTATTGTTTTTGGAAGATATTGAATAAGTTGGCATAATTGAATATGAATAACATGAACTGGGAAAAATTGGATATTGGATAATATGGAAATGGCATGAATTAATATTTAATCATGAAATTAGTGAATTTGGTTATAACTGGAGAATAAGCATAAAAGTGAATTATAAGCATGAATTTGGAATATATGTTGAATTTGGTGTTTGGGTAAAAGATGAAAGTTAATGAACGCCTAAGACACGAGGTTAGACGGGTTTGTGGTATAAGTCTTCCCAGAATCGCCCGGCATATCCAGCAACCACAAAGTATCGTCTAATGTGAGAGGTCAAAGGCTTAAAATTAAAAGACATAATATGGGTAAGACACGAGGTTAGACTTGGTTTGCGATAGAAGTCTGCCCATAACCGCCCGGCATATCCAACAACCGCAAATGGCAGTCTAATGTGAGAGGTCATACGCGGTTATGGGTCTAATGAATTAATTAAAGAGCACTTAACCAAGAGTAAACATGTGGGCGACATGGGAATAATAAAGGGTTAAGTGGGTAACATGGGTTGACATGTGAAACATAATTAATGAGCACTTAACCGTAGTAAGACATGTGTAAGACATGGGAATAATAATAAGTGGGTTAAGTCGGAAATCCTAGTGGGGACCAAGAGTAGGAGGGAAGCTTGTTCGAGTGGGGACCCTTTTCAACCAGTAACCCTTTTTGAGTATCTAAATGGGCTCGATACTAGGTCAAGGATGGGACACGCTTACTGGGTTTGATTGTAGAGGTCAAAAGCGAGTAGCGGTGGCAACGCAAGTCCAACGGGGTCATGTGCGTGCATGGGTCCGGGCTGGTAGGCAAGACGTCATTGCATCGTGTAGGTATAAGATGTGCATTTTACGTGGTACCGGGGTTGCCACTTTAGGGAGTCATACACCCTACTGTGGGGCCAACATGAGTATCCACGAGTTTAGGGAGCCGATCGAATGGGTAGGGTAGTAGGTACCCTAGTGGTGTAGGAGCAGGGCGGCACCTACGGTAGCAGCTAGGAGTACACGAAACTACCATCATTATTATTGTGGTTATGATTAGTAAAAAGGATCAACTTTTAGTCTGGGACTAGTAATAATGCGGTGTAACTTAGTAAATGGTGCAGTGTAGGAAATGTCTCTTAGTAATTAGAAGCGCAATCACTGTTATATCTTGTCTATCTTATTTACCTTGTCTCATCTGATTATGTTACAGTCACTTCTTATGTCCATTTTATGTTCTTATCTTGTTACTTTACTTACTGTATTGTTAAAGTCACTGCACTCGCCAGACTTTATGTCTGACCCTTTTTGTTTTTGCCTTTCTTCTTTCCTTTAACCCCCTATGTTCACCAGGAGGGAATACTTCAGCTTAGAGCATGTTAACCCTCTTTTTGGCAAGAGTTTCAACAGGCCGAAGCCCAAATTCACAATTAGATATAAGCTGCGGCATAAGAAAATAAGCAAACGTAGGGCCCAAAATAGTCACGTATCGGCCCAAGTCCATCTTCAATAGATAACAACTCGCTCCGAAAGAATAGGTCTCCCAGTCGACCGAGTTTTTTGAAGTGAATCGACCGATTATTTTGGGCCAGAATGGAAATCTTCTACAGAGCCCTTCCATCAAATATCCCGGCTTTCAAGGCAATAATGATGGTCAACCATATCCGGACAAAACTCTACTTTTGATACACCTCACAGTGGACGCCACGTCAGCTGCAACTTTCGAGGATACTATTTATGAATAGCAGAATCAGTCTACTAGCCGCTATTCTCCCCAAACAATGGATGACATGTGTCCGGGCTTTCCCGAAATGGCCAGACCATACCGCTGCAGCCCAAGCTGCATTCTCCACCTATAAATACCTCCAAGCTTGAAGAGGAAAGGGAGGATATTTTTTGGAAGGCTTCTGACCTTTTTTGGAGACTTCAGACTTTCACCTCCTCTGAGAAATCTCCTCTCCAATCCCTTCAACTGAAAGGAAGAAGAAGCAAACCGCCTTCTTTCTCTTCTCAAAATAGAAAAAGCATTGTACTTGTAATCTAAAAAAGAGAAATAATATAAAGTGGACGTAGGCACAGTCTTTGCCGAGCCACTATAAAAATTCTGTGTGTGATTTCCCGTTCTTTTACTCTTTTTAGCACTATTATTATCTTTATTCGTGTGTTGATCACGCGATTGGGGGTTGGCCGTCACGAGTGACCAACTTTTGACGTCAACACTTTGGCACGCCAGGAGGGGGAAGCGCACTTTTATCGCCATTGAACTCTTGTTCATCTCGGACCATGGCGATTAAGCAAAAGAAAGATGCAACATCCTCTCGTCCCGCAAACACTGATGTAGCTGAGACCGATGCTGCGGAAGTAAGCAACAAAGTTTCCTCTCACAATGACATGTCTCGATTCCTTACCCGGGACGATATGGATAAAATCATGGTTGAGTTTAGAGACCATATGACATCTCAGGGTAAACTCCTCGAACAACAACAGAAGTTGATGGATCACCTTCTCGGTCGAGTGGAGATGGGATTGAACGCTTCAACATCAATTCCTCCACCTGCTGAGACTAGGGTAGCAAATGATCCTTAGTTTACGCGAAATCAGGCCCCTGATCGGGCTACTCCTTTATTTCATCCTGGTTTGGTCCCACCAACTAATCAAGCGCAACCAAGAATATCGCTTCCGGCGACCAGTGTGGTCGTAGCTGCAGATTCGCAGGAGATCGGCGATCAAGATCTAGGTCGTTCGACCACTTTGCCTCCATTCTTGGGAACAGCTCGACCTGTCGAACCAGTCGAGCAACCACCGGGTCCATCAGAATCAATGCCATTCCCATTACAACCTGAAATCTTATCGAAAACTAGTCTAACCACTCTTCCCCTTCAACGAAGAGCTGGAGCAGCCTTCCCTTTGAATCAGGGAGACTACTCTACCATACTGATTCAAGCCATAGCGGGAGAAAACGCTACCATAAACCATCCTAATCTCACTTCAAACAGGGGCAACCCCGAGCTCTGAACATCACATACTATGCTGGATTGACCTTGGCCTTCTGTTGCAGATACAGGTCGGCCCACAACTCATCAAATTCAAGAGGGGCCATTCTACCCAGAACCACCAACTATGGGTCACCTTCCCTCTCACCTTCACTCAACACTCGGAGGTCGGGCCCAACCAACGGCTACCCTTTCGAGCAAGCTATGGCCAGATCCTCGCACAGAAGTCCCTCCAGATGCAGAGCTAAATTCATGGCAACGACTCCCCGGAGATGGGAATCAGCTTGCAAGCATCATCCGACGCTTCACTCGGGGCAATTCCTTGCAACAAGACATAGATAATGTCAACCGTAGCCCCTTCACTAGAGAAATCAGAAACTCCCAAAACCCTCCAGACTTCCAATTCCCAGCACTTGAACCATACAACGGTCACACTGACCCTACTATCCATCTTATTCGATATATCCGATACATAGAGGTACTTGGTGCATCAACCAGCTTCATGGCTAAGTGCTTCTCGCTCTTTCTCACAGATATAGCCGGCATGTGGTTTCAGCATCTAACAACGGAGTCAATCAGCAGTTGGAATACTCTGGTCACCCGCTTCATCGAGCAGTTTCGAGTGCACATCTCTCAACCAAAACGTGTCATGTTCCTATCTACTATCAAGCAGCGATCCGGAGAGACGCTCAGATCCTTTCTTGAAAGATTCAACACGGCTGTGGCGTCTATTGATCGGCCCGAGCCATCGATGGTACTCCCATCGCGGGAGTCCAAAAGAGATCAGAATTCTCGAACTCCTTAACCCGAGATCCCCCCAAAGATATAGATGATTTTTACTCCAAGGTCGAGAGATTCTTCCGACAAGAGGATGCCAGCCTTGAAATGGAGAGCCTCGAAGTCTTGGTAGCCAAACAACAAGGTCCATTCAACGGTAACGGCCAGAATAAAGGAAAAGGGAAAGCCCCGGAGAATTGTGAGCGCAATATGCGACCTCAAAATGAAAACAAGTATGGCCAGTACACCGAGCTCAACTCCTCTTTGCTCAACATCTATCTCGACATACACGAATCCTTACCAACTCCAAAACCACCTCGATGAGAACCGACCCAGATGGAACTCGATTCCGGCAAACATTGTATATTCCACAACGTAGCTGGACACAATACAAATGAGTGCCGACATCTGCGCGATCTCATCAAGGGACGAGTCAGATAAGGAGAGCTTATAGAATATGTCAAAGATCGTGCCCCGGCTAAGCCGCCGCGATCCTCTGCCCAAGCTCCTCAGGAAGGTCCTCGAGCTCCTAGAAACGGAAAGGATTCTGAGACTAGCACTCGCGGAATTATCATTAATTAGATGTTTTATTCTTTTGATGGATTTCTTTCAGTAATAAGGACACCTCGATGTACACATGTATGGAGTTAGGATTTAACTCCTAGGCATGCTCTGGAATCGACGGTTGCTCCCTTAGAATTTCTTTTCCTTTGTAGTAGTTACTTAGCAATTATGAATTTTCTTTTGCAAACATGAAATGTCTCTAAGCCGAGCACGAATAAACGCTCGCACCCCTGTTCTGTGTGGCTAGCGCGAAAGCCCACCACCATTTAAAAAAAAACCTACTCCTTTGACCAAGCGAGGTCATGATATGAGTATGGATTATATTATTTATCTTATTCGCCCCACGAGCGCTCACGGCTCGCTGGATAAACTAACCTAACATGAGTCGAGCATACAAAACACTTGCCCTAAGCCGAGTATGATTAATACTCGCCATTTCTCTAAGACGAGTATGGTTTATGCTCGCCACTAAGCCGAGTATGGTTTATGCTCGCTGTTAAGCCGAACCTGGAAAGCGTTCGCCCCTAAGCCGAACCTGGAAAGTGTTCGCCACTAAGCCGAGCATGGTTAATGCTCGCCCCTCAAAGCCAAGTAAACTAAAATGCTCGACCCATGGTTTGTTTTGTATTTGTAGGAATCAACTCTCATACAAACGATGATCATCATCTTGGCCTTAATACGGTTCCCGATAGTTGTCGGTTTTCCAGCCTCAATACGACCGGATACGGTCGTCGGTTTTCTGGCCTTAATACAACATCGGACCGTCGGTTTTCCGGCCCTAATATGGTCTGGCGCGACCATAGTAGCTCGAGCATCTGTGCTTCGGACCAGATTTCAAAATACACCTCCCTCTGCCGATGAAGATATATTCTGAGTGGCAAAGTGTTAACCCACTTTTTGGCAAGAGTTTCAATAGGCCGAAGCCCAAATGCACAATCAGATATAAGCCGAACCATAAGAAAATCAGCAAACGCATGGTCCAAAATAGTCACGTATCAGCCCAAGTCCAGCTTCAGCAGATAACAGCTCGCTCCAAAAGAATAGGTCTCCCAATCGACCGAGTTTTTCGGAGTGAATCGACCGATTATTTCGGGCCAGAATGGAAATCTTCTACAGAGCCCTTCCATCAAATATCCCGGCTTTCAAGGCAATAAAAATGGTCAACCATATCCGGACAAAACTCTACTTTTGATACACCTCACACGGACGCCACGTCAGCCGCAACTTTCGAGGATACTATTTATGAATAGTAGAATCAGTCTGCTAGCCGCTATTCTCCCCAAACAATAGATGACACGTGTCCGTGCTTTCCCGAAATGGTCGGACCATGCCGCTGCAGCCCAAGCTGCATTCTCCACCTATAAATACCTCCAAGCTTAAAGAGGAAAGGGAGGATATTTTTTGGAAGGCTTCAAACCATTTTTGGAGACTTCAGACTTTCACCTCCTCTAAGAAATCTCCTCTCCAATCTCTTCAACTGTAAGGAAGAAGAAGCAAACCGCCTTCTTTCTCTTCTCAAAATATAAAAAGCATTGTACTTGTAATCTAAAAAAGAGAAATAATATAAAGTGGATGTAGGCACAGTATTTGCCGAATCACTATAAAAATTATGTGCGTGCTTTCCCGTTCTTTTACTCTTTTTAGCACTATTATTATCTTTATTCGTGTGTTGATCACGCGATTGGGGGTTGGCCGTCACAAGTGACCAACTTTAGACGTCAACAGAGCAGATTTCTTTCAGTTGCTTGAAGAGAGTAGATGTATTGCTTTGCACTCTCTTATCTACTGCTATGGCTTTGCTTATGCTCTATTGGGGATTTATGCATTTATGCTACTTATTTATGTTTATGCTTCTTTATGTATTTTGTAGTTTTTGAAAAGAGACAATGATCCTTACGTAATGGTTTTAAGTATGATGTAGTGTATTGTTGTAAGCTTGTTTTGGACATGTGGTTTATGAAATAATTTTATCTTCCGCTGATTTATCTATCTTTTTTTGTAATTTATCTGTTCTATACACTTATAACGCTCCATGGAAGTTAATGCATTCCCTTTGTGAGTGACATTAATAGACGTGGGATGTTACACGTGGTATCAGAGCTAAGGTTACCAGAACAGATAATAGGTTTTCAAAAGCGTTTTCAAAAGCTTATTTTCTTAAGAAGTATTTTCATAAACTTACTTTAAAGAAGCTAATTTTTAAGAGAAAAGTTTATTATGAAAACCATAATCTCCAAAAGCCATATATCTTTCTTTTGATTCTCTGTTGGAGTCTCTATTTCTTTCTTCCCTGAGTGTCCGGGGCTCCCATCTTTCTGAGGATTGTTCCCATCGCGACATGGTTCCGTAGGCATATTGACACTACGGCGCCTGTCGAAGGGCAAAGAAGTGCCCAACTTCCATTCATAGCCGTAGTAGTTTCACCCGTGGCTAATTTCCTTTCAAACTTTGTAGGTTTTCCATGCGATGGTGGTAGTTTTGGAGAGACTTGTTAACAGGTTTTACAAGAATGAGTATGAGGAAGTTTAGGCTAAGGAGCACAGCTCAAAGATGAAAAACTCATGGATATAGCCTTGGTTCACGAAGAAGATAAAGGAGAAGTGGAAGAATCATAGAATAAGAAAGTGGACCCCAAGAAAGGACAGAGGACAGGATCTACTTTCGGAGGGCAAGTGCATGCTCTCATGGCTAGTGCACGTGAGAGAGGTAGAAATGTTTTGTTCGTTGAAAGTTTGATTTTTCTATTTGACCATCCTGTTCGAACTTTGTTTGATACTGGCGCTTCACATTCGTTTATTTCTACATCGTTAGTTGAAACACTGCACCTAAATACTAGTCTAGTTGTGGATCCCATTGTAGTCTCAAATCCTATTGGTGGTTCGCCTCATTTATCGATGATTTGTCGGGATTTGAGGGTGTCTATCTTGGGCATTGGGTTTGAATGCAACGCCTTTATTCTTGGTTTCATGGGCTATGGGTTGATTCTAGGGATGGACTGGCTATCCAGATACGGTGCCATCTTAGACTGCAAAAGGAGGGTAGTTAGACTGTTGACACGTTGTGGAAAGACCCTTGACATTTCTTGTGACCCTAGAGGTTCGGTGATGCTTAGCTATTTAGAATCACTTGACACGTCCATCAATGATTTGCAATCTATTCATATAGTCCGTTATTATGTTGATGGCTTTGATGAGGTTCGGGGTTTACCCCCAAAACGAGAGATAGACTTTCGTATATATTTGGTGGATAATGCGAAGCCAGTATCATTGCCGGTGCGCCACATGGATCCTAGATAGAGGAGGGAACTCAATAAGCAAGTAGGGGAGTTACTTGAGAGGGGGTTCATAAGAAGAAGCATTTCAGAGTGGGGTTGTTTTTTCTACGAAGGCGGATGGTTCACTTAGATTGTGTGTGGACTATAGGGAGCTAAATAAACTCATGAAGAAGAATAGGCACCCATTACCGAGGATAGATGACTTATTCGATCAGTTGGTTGGAGCTTCAGTTTTCTCGCAGTTGGACTTAGCCACTAGTTTTCATCAGTTGAGAGTGGCTGAGGATAGTATAGACAAGACTGCCTTTAGGACTCCTGATGGTTTCTTCGAGTGGCTTGTCATGCCTTTTGGTTTGACGAATGCACCCGCTTATTTCGTTGGCTTGATGAGTAGGGTGCTTAGGGAGTTTATAAACAAGTTCGTGGTGCTCCTTGTGGATGACATTCTGATTTTCTCTAAAAGCGAGGAAGAGCATGCCCTACATCTTAGGGAAGTGTTAGAGACCCTTCGAACACATCAACTTAAAGCTAAGTTTTCCAAATGCCATTTTTGGAGGAAGGAAGTGAGATTCTTAGGGCATGTGGTCTCTAAGGAAGGCATAGCCATGAATCCCGCGAAGGTGGTGGCCATCCTAGATTGGAAGGTTCCTAAAAGTCCAACCGAAGTGAGAAGTTTCTTAGGGTTGGCGGGCTACTATAGGAAGTTCGTTAAGGACTTCGCAAAGATATCAGCCCCACTTACATGCTTGACGAAGAAGAACATAGCCTTTTCTTGGGATGTAGACTATGATGACACTTTCCAACGTTTGAAGAGGGCTTTGACCACAGCCCCAGTCTTAGTTTTGCCAGATGGGAGTAAGCCATTCACAGTGTATACCGATGCTTGTGGGACATGACTTGGCGCAATTTTAATGCAAGAGGGAAGGGTAATATGCTATGGTGGAAGGCAATTGAGAGTCCATGAGAAGAATTTCCCTACATATGATCTAGAGTTAGCCGCTATAGTTTTTGCGCTTAAGTCTTGGCGCCAATATCTCCTTGGTGAGAAGTTCGAGTTGTACATGGACCATAAGTCGCTAAAGTATCTGTTCTCTCAAAAAGATTTGAACTTAAGGCAACAAAGGTGGATGGAGTTCTTAGCATCCTATGATTTTGAGATCACATATACCCCTGGCAAGGGTAACATAGTAGCGGACGCCTTGAGTAGGAAGAGGTTGACTTTGAGTCCTTTGTTTGTAGAGCGGCAGAGCTTGGAGTACATTTCTACCTTTGACTTTAGACCCTCTATCGATTTTGTACCCGGTTTGTTAGCATCCTTAGAGGTGAGACCTACACTTGTGGGACGGATCGGAGAGGCACAGCGAGATGACCAACCGTTTATTGAGATAGTAGAGGGGAGTCTTCGAGCCATCTTAGTAGGTATACCCTAGATGACAAGGGTTAGTTGCGTAAGGATGGTAGACTTTGAGTATTACGAGACGAGAGACTTAGTGGTGTGCATGGCGTATTTCACGTGTCACATTCGAGGAAGTGTTTACATGATACCGTGGAAGTGGTGGAGCCAAGCATGAAGTGGGACTGGAGCAAGATACCACGATTGGGCGAACTCCTACGTGCATCCTAGGATCGCAGGTCAAGAAGTTACGCAACCGAGAGGTCAAGTTGGTTAAAGTGCAATAAGGGGATGATCAAGGAGACACTAATTGGGAGACGGAAGAGAAGATGCGTACGTTGTACCCTTTCCTTTTTGAGGGTATTTCTTAATTTCTCCTTTTTCTATCACTTTGTTTGTACTTGTTCTATTGTTTAGTATGTCCTCTCGATTACATCTTCGATCTTTAGGTAGGATAATCCTATGGTTGTAAACGTGTCTGAGACATGTTATGTTTGGTGGATGCAAGTGGATGCAAGTGTTTGCTAGTGGTTGCTCGTGGATGCATTTACACAAACATTAGGCACTAGATCGGCTCAGTCACTTTCATAATTGCATATTAATGAGTGTGCATATTTAAATAAATGGATGTATATTGAAGTTTTATCATATGGACGTTGCATTTGGATGAATGATTATGCACGCATGTAGAAATAATATGCGTAGGATTCTTTTGCATACATAATGGATACATGGCACTATCATTATTTGCATTAAGGAGGTCAACTGAATCAGTAGACTGCCTGTTTTGGCATTAGTGTAAGGACATGTACACACACTATGCATATGTTCATGAAAAGCATTAGAAATCTTTTAAGGGCAATGGATGCCCGTGGTTGATGGTTGAGTAGATGGATGATTGGATGGTAGGATATACATTCTTCTTGACTTGGAGATTTCGGGGACAAAATCCTTTAAGTAGGGGAGAATGTAACACCTCGTAATTTTAAAATATTAAAATTAACAAACTTAAGGACAATTGATTTTTAGAAGAAGAATTAAGTGAAATGGTTTTCTCCATTGCGTTCGTCTCGGAATTCTACTTGGGATAGATTCCGAGTTTGCGTAAATCGGACACTGTATGAGGTAGTTATGGGCCTCGGAAGATTTGAGAAATAAGCAGAATTAAATTAAATTAAATTAAATTAAAAATCAAAATCATAAGAAGCAGGCTAGGCGGGAAAATTCCCGCCTAAGGGTATTGACCCCCATAGGGGGTGTCGAAATGGGTGTCGACCCCCGGGGGGCGTCGACCCCTTTTCGGGATTGAACCAGATGAGGGCTGACGTGTTTATGTGATGTGTTTTGATCTGTTGGACGGTTCTGGTTGCTCCTAGGTTGATCTAAAGGCCCTAAAACACCTATAAATAAGTGCCTAGACCTAACCCTAATTCATAACAATCCTTTATGACGCCTCCATGCTGCTGAACTCTCAACTCGCTTAGCCGCCATCTCTAAAACCTAATTCAAAGTAGAAGCTTTCTTCATAAAAAATCAAATTAGAGACAAGTTCTTCATCAACAATCAACTAAGAAGATTAATCAACATCAAATCAGCGTTTCTACAACAACAACGGTCCAATTATCTTTTCTTAAAGCTGTCAAGGTGAGTTCATGTTACTTTCACAAGATAATTTGGCTTAGAAGTAACTGGAAAAGGTTGTAAATTGGATTATGAATATGCTTGTAATTGAATCACGTCAAGTTCTTATCTTTTTGATTCACATCCAAATTTTGTTGTCATATGCCTATTGGAAATATTTTCTATGTTTGTTGATGCCTATTGGATCTATTCTTTGATATCAGTTCATGTTGGATCTATTTTTATTTTTTTATGCCAGTTCATGTTCATTTGCTTATGGAATTTATTGTCCATGTTTCTTATGTTTCTTTTTATTTCAATTTTGATGTTTCCATTCTCTTCTCTACCCCTATTCCTTTTTATTTTTGGAACGAGGCTAACTTCGAGCCTATGTTGAAATATACATAGGAAATTACGTAGGAACGTCGGGGAAAGATTGGGAAATCATTGAATTATAATTATGTTATTGTTTTGGGTAGATATTGAATAAATTGGCATAATTGAATATGAATAACATGAATTGGGAAAAATTGGATATTGGATAATATGGGATTGGCATGAATTAATATGTAATCATGAAATTGGTGAATTTGGTTATAATTGGAGAATAGGCATAAAAGTGAATTATAATCATGAATTTGGAATATATGTTGAATTTGGGGTTTGGGTAAAAGATGAAAGTTAATGAACGCCTAAGACACGAGGTTTGATGAGTTTGTGGTATAAGTCTGCACGGAACTGCCCGGCATATCCAGCAACCACAAAGTGTCGTCTAATATGAGAGGTCAAAGGCATAAAATTAAAAGACGAAATATGGGTAAGACGCGAGGTTAGACTTGGTTTGCGGTAGAAGTCTGCCCGGAACCGCCCGACATATCCAGCAACCGCAAATGTGTAACACCCCACGCCCGTTAAGGTCACTCACCAAGGGAATGCCTAAACTTCAGTAGAGCGTTGTAAGTAAACAGCATAGAATTTCACAAGATAGATGCATAAAATAGTACTTGAAAAAATTATAACTTTATTTCAGCAGAAGCAGAGATAAGTTTGGTTACATCTTCAAAACTCATAATACCAAAACCAAGTACATAAAATATCAGTCTTGTACAAAAGCCTTCAGAGTACATTAACATAAAAGCATAATCCTCAGAAATTGCCATAGTAAAGGAGGAACAAAGCCAAGCTGAAAGTACTTTAAGAAACTTCTAAAGAGAGGCTGAGAGGTCTGAATCAAGCCTGTATATTCCCGCCCTGAAAACCTGGGGGGGGGGGGACGGAAAGAAAAGAAGCGAAACAAAAAGGGTCAGACATAAAGTCTGGCGAGTCCTGTGACGTCTTTCAGCATATAAATAGATAATAGTATCCAGACAGGTAAATAAATCTGGATAAGAGATAACAGTGCCAGAAATAACAGATATCCGCAGGATGAACAGAACTGAACAGAATAATCTAGACTAAGCTATGCTTCTCACTTACCTTACACATCTCTGCACTGGTACTAGTATAACAGAATTAGGTGTTATCCTAATATCTAAATAGAAACATGAACAGAACGGTCTCTACAGAAACAGCATGATAGTAATCGGCCTTTACCACCCCAAACGGAGACAGAAACAGAAACAGAAACAGAATACTAATAGTGGGCCTTTACTACCCGAACAGAGACAGAAACAGAATAATAGTAATGGGCCTATACCACCCCGATAGAGACAGAATGTTAGAATTATGTGTACACTAGTGACGGGCCTTTACCTCCCAACAGACAGATGGTACCTACGGAAACAGACAGGTGTTACCACCCAACAGAAACAGACGGTACCTCAACAGAAACAGACAAAACTAGATGTATCCTTAATTCTGCCCCAAGCGATCGGCTCCTTAATGCACCCTGTGCTAGCCCCACAGTAGGGTGTATCTCTCCCTAAAATGGCAACTTTAATGACACGGACCTATTTACAGATGTCACAGCGGCTTAACTTCCCAGAGCAGATCGGACCCATGCACGCACATGACCCCGTTGGAACGCGCCACCGACACCCCTCGCCATTATCAGAATGAACTGCTTATAATTAGTTTCAGTAAGCGTGCCCTGACCCATAACTAGTGTTGGGTCGCCGTTTGATACCAGAAAGGGTTACTGACTAATATGGGTTCCACACAACAGATGACACAAGAAAATACCCCTCCTGGCCTTGTGTCCCCAGACTAACAGATTCAGATGTACAAATTCCAGATTAACTTGTTTACGGATTCCAGATTAACTTACTTACAGATTTCCAGATTAACTTACTTATAGACTTACAGATTAACAGATTCACAGACTAACAGATTAACAGATCAGATGTACAGATTATCAGATTTACGGATTTACAGATCAGATACACAGACGTATCGGGCTTAACAGATTTAACGGTTTAAGTTTGTCCGGCCATATAATCCATTCCCATTTATTTATCAGATTAGCTTAACCTTTCCCATTATTTCAACCCAACTTACCTAACCCAAACTTTAGTCATGTTCATACTATCCCTATGGATCCAATTTAGTTAAGTATTCCAAGTCCATTCATGGTTCTATGGGCGAGATCTCCCACATTAGGCCTACAACTTGTGGATGCTAGATATGCCAGTCGAATCCGGGCAGACTTCTACCACAAGTTGGCTTAACCTCGTGTCTTGACCCGCTTCGTATTTGTGCACTTAGACCACTCACATTAGATTCAACACTTGTGATGGCTGGATATGCCGGGCGGTTCCAGGAAGACTTCTACCACAAGTGTAATCTAACCTCGTGTCTAAGCGCCATCTAATTACTGTATTCAATCTTAAACGATTATTCATGTTCGTCACAAGCTTTATAATTACAGTATTCAGTATTCTATAGATTACAGCAGATTATTCATTTTAACATATTAGGCATCTCCCCAAATTATAACAGATTACTCGCAGTTCCTATATCATGTTCAGCTAATTCTTAAATTAACCCTACAGAATTATATTCTCCAAATTACAGTCATAATAACATCTTCTCATGTTTTAGCCAAAATGTACATTACAGATTATGCCTCAAAACCCCCAATTTAGGCGTGCTCATACTACCCCTTTTTCAAAGTCAAAAATTATCATATATAGTTTGCCCAAATTTAGGTCTTAAATCCCAACATGTATTATTCCCCTAAATCCCAAATCATGATTTCAAATGTATATTATATTCCCCAAATACGTCTTTTCCAACTATTCCTAATTTCGTACATTCACAGATTTCAGCATTAGGCCAAGGCTTTAAAAATAAAAAGGAAATAGAGGGAGAGAAGAGGATAACAAATCAAGCATGGAATAGGCATATAAAAGCAGATCAGATGAACAGAAATAAGCATATAAGAGCATATCAGAAATAGGCTTAAGAACAGATCAGAAATAGGCATAATCTCAGATTCAGAATCATTAACATGTCAGGATTCAATTAAATTTTATTTCGAAAAGTAACATGAACTCACCGTGCTTGGACTTGAGAAATTAGGTGTGCAGAAATTTGATTTGGCCTAGCTAAATCCCAAACTGGTTAAACTCTTGCTAGTCTTGGAGAAGAAGAAAAGAATTCTCTTTGTTTAATTAATTATGAGGCAGCATGGAGATACAATGAATTGGTGTGGAGAGAAATGAAGTTTGGGGTTGTTTATATAGGCTAAGAGCTAATGAATCTGTCCATAAATCAAGTCCAGGTGCAAATGAATGAACCTACCGCTAAAAAAATGATCTGCTCCCGCTCTCAACCAAATAGGTCGACCTCCTCATAGGGGAGGTCGAAACCTTGGTCGACCTCCCCTATGGGAGGTCGACCTCGTGGTCGACCTATGCTATTCTTTTTTTTTTCTGAAAACTTCCGAGGGCCATATCTCCCTCATACGAACTCCGATTTTCGAAAACTTAGACTCTATTCCATGCAGAATTCCAAGATGAATGCAATGGCGTAACCCGTTTTCCTTAATTCTTCTTTTAAAAATTAAGTATACCTTGATTTGTTATTTTAATATGTTATTAAAATACGGGGTATTACATTCTCCCCTCCTTAAAGGATTTCGTCCCTGAAATCTCTAAGTTAAGAAGAATGTGTCCTACCATCCAATCACCCATCTACTCAACCATCATTCAGAAGCAACCATTGTCCTTAAAAGATTTCTAATGCCATATGAACATATGCAAAAATTGTGTGTATATGTTCCTTACACTAATGTAAAAGATCAGGCGGTCTACTGATTCAGTTGACCTCCTTAATGCGAAATATGTTTGTGCCATATATCTAATATGTATGCAAAGAATCCTAATGATACATATAATTTCTATATGTGTGCACAACTAACATCAATATGCAACATCCACGTGATAAGTCAACCATTTTGCATCCATAAAAACTAATATGCACACACGTCCATATGCAGTATGAGAGTACTTTTGAGCCGATCTAGTGTCTAGTATGTGTATATGCATCCACGAGCAACAACCGGCAACCACTTGCATCCACTTGCTTCCATAAAACATAACATGTCTCAAATACATGTTTACACTCATTAGTTTCTACCTAAAGGTCAAAGATTCGATCGATAGGATATATAGTCTAAGCAAGTACAGATAAAAAGAAGTTAGAAACCTATTCTCGAAAAGAAACACATACTAGGTGCAATCACCTTAGTACCCAACCCAAACGGAATCAGAAAACAGACTAGTATTAGGTGTAGAGACTCAACCACAGAATCAGAAGAGAAGCGCTAGAATCAAAAAGAGTTCTAACTAGATAGGAAAAATCAAAACATTCTACAGAAACTTTCCTACCACTGTCCGACTTATTGGCTTCGATAGCATTCACATGCCCTCCAGAATGTCCTGCCCTTTGCCCCTATCCTTGTTTCTTCAGGCAGTCCCTAGTAAAGTGTCCAATCTCACCGCAGTTGAAGCAAGCACCTTTCCTTTTTCTGCAATCCTTGTTCAGATGATTCAAACTCCCGCAAGTAAAGCACTTCTTCTCCTTCTTATTTCCAGATTTCTCATCCTTCTTTTGTTGTTGTTGTTGTGTTTTCTTTGGGTCCACTCTCTTATCCTGTGTCTTTTCAGCACAAGCACCTTTCTCTCCCTCATACATCAGCGCCATATCAACCAGTTTCTCGAAGGTAGCCCCCATAGGAATGTGGGACATAGCCACTCCGTGTAGCGGTTCATTCAAACCCCTTGCAAATCTCAGGGCTTTCTTGTGCGGTGTATTAACTAACTTTATTCCAAATCGTGCTAACTGGTTAAATTTGTTTACATCCTCCTTTACTGTCAAATTTCCTTGTTTCAAAGCCAAGAACCTCTCCATGTACATACTCTCCTCCGCTTGTGAGAGGAATTTCAACTCGAACCTTTGCCTAAAATCCATCCACGTCTCCACTGCACATTCTCCGTTTGTGACCTCCCACCAATACGAGGCCTCATCCTTCATTAACCAAGCTGCTAGTTGAACCTTCCTTCCATCATTTACGCCAAAAATGCCAAACAAGTCTTGCACTTCCTCGAGCCAATTTCTAGCCTCGACAAATGTCTCATTCCCATGAAAAGATTTTACTCCCATCGCACGAAAGTCCTTACATATCTTAGGGAAAGTTTCTAAACGTGGAGGAACGACTACAGCTGGGGGAGAAGGAGGAGGAATGTTTGTTGGGCCTGCGGCAGTAGCCCTAGCCTCTAGATACCTCCTGAACCAAGTAGGTATCTGTACGCCTTCGGGTATCTCGGGTTCACTAGACATGCTGAAAAGAAAGAGATTCAAAACAGAGAATCGAAAGAAAGATATATGGCTTTTTGGGATTATGTTTCTCATAACAAACCTTTTCTCTTGAAAATATTTCTGTTAAAATCCTTTTTTGAAAATAATTATCAAAATCTTTTATCTGTTCTGCTAACTTTCGGCTCTGATACCAAATGTAACACCCCACGTCCGTTAAGGTCACTCACCAAGGGAATGCCTTAACTTCAGTAGAGCGTTGTAAGTAAACAGAACAGAATTTCACAAGACAGATACATAAAATAGTACTTGAAAAATTATAACTTTATTTCACCAGAAGCAGAGATAAGTTTGGTTACATCTTCAAAACTCATAATACCAAAACCAAGTACATAAAATATCAGTCTTGTACAAAAGCCTTCAGAGTACATAAACATAAAACCATAATCCTCAGAAATTGCCATATTAAAGGAGAAACAAAGCCAAGCTAAAAGTACTTCAAGAAACTTCTAGCAGAGAGGCAGAGAGGTCTGAATCAAGGATGTGTATTCCCGCCCTGAAAACCTTGGGGGCGGAAAGAAAAGAAGCAAAACAAAAAGGGTTAGACATAAAGTCTACTGAGTCCAGTGACTTTCAGCATATAAACAGATAATAGTATCCAGACAGTTAAATAAAACTGGATAAGAGATAATAGTGCCAGAAATAACAGATATCAGTAGGATGAACAGAACTGAACAGAATAATCAAGACTAAGCTATGCTTCTCACTTACCTTACACTTCTCTGCACCGGTACTAGTATAACAGAATTAGGTGTTATCCTAATGTCTAAACAGAAACAGGAACAGAATGGTCTCTACAGAAACAGCATGATAGTAATGGGCCTTTACCACCCCAAATGGAGATAGAAACAGAATACTAATAATGGGCCTTTACCACCCGAACAGAGACAGAAACAGAATAACAGTAATGGGCCTTTACCACCCCGACAGAGACAGAATGTTAGAATTAGGTGTACACTAGTGACGGGCCTTTACCTCCCAACAGACAGATGGTACCTACGGAAACAGACAGGTGTTACCACCTAACAGAAATAGACGGTACCCCAATAGAAACAGACAGAACTTGATGTACCCTTAATTCTACCCCAAGCGATTGGCTCCCTAATGCATAAATACCCTGTGCCGGCCCCATAGTAGGGGGTATCACTCCCTAAAATGGCAACTTTAATGACACAGACCTATTTATAGATGTCACAATGGCATAACTTCCCAGACCAGATCAGACCCATGTACGCACACGACCCCGTTGGAACGCGCCATCGACACCCCTCGCCATTATCGGAATGAATCACTTATAATTAGTTTCAGTAAGCATGCCCTGACCCCTACCTAGTGTTGGGTCGCCATTCGATACCAGAGAGGGTTACTAACTAATATGGGTCCTACACAACAGATGACACAAGTAGATACCCCTCCTAGCCTTATGTCCCCAGACTAACAGATTCAGACGTACAGATTCCAGATTAACTTGTTTACAGATTCCAGATTAACTTACTTAAAGATTTCCAGATTAACTTACTTACAGATTTCCAGATTAACAGATTCACGGACTAACAGATTAACAGATCAGATGTATAGATTATCTGATTTACGGATTTACAGATCAGATATACAGACGTATCGGGCTTAACAGATTTAACAGGTTAAGTTGGTCAGGCCATATAATCCATTCCCATTAATTTATCAGATTAACTTAACCCTTCCCATTATTTCAACCCAACTTACCTAACCCAAACTTTAGTCATGTTCATATTATCCCTATGGATCCAATTTGGTTAAGTATTCCACGTCCATTCATGGTTCTATGGGCCAGATCTCCCACATTAGGCCTACAACTTGTGGACGCTGGATATGCCGGTTGGGTCCGGGTAGACTTCTACCACAAGTTGGCTTAACATC
Organism: Allium sativum; assembly: GCA_030737875.1. NCBI lineage: Eukaryota > Viridiplantae > Streptophyta > Magnoliopsida > Asparagales > Amaryllidaceae > Allium > Allium sativum. Next base: position 15,958,555 of record CM060922.1, on the reverse strand, counting down.
GTGTCTTGACCTGCTTCATTTTTGTGAACTTAGACCCCTCTCATTAGATTCAACACTTGTGGTGGCTGGATATGCCGAGCGGTTCCGGGCAGAATTCTACCACATGTGTAATCTAACCTCGTGTCTAAGCGCCATCTAATTATTGTATTCAATCTTAAACGATTATTCATGTTCGTCACAAGCTTTATAATTATAGTATTCAGTATTCAACAGTTTACAGCAAATTAGTCATTTTAACAGATTAGGCATCTCCCCAAATTATAACAGATTACTCGCAGTTCCCTTATCATGTTCAGCTAATTCTTAAATTAACCCTACAGATTTATATTACCCAAATTACAGTCATAATAACATCTTCTCCATGTTTTAGCCAAAATGTACAGTACAGATTATGCCTCAAAACCCCCAATTTAGGCGTGCTCATATTACCCCTTTTTCCAAGTCATAAATTATCATATATAGTTTGCCCAAATTTAGGTCTTAAATCCCAACATGTATTATGCCCCCAAATCCCAAATCTTGATTTCAAATATATATTATATGCCCTAAATACATCTTTCCCAACTATTCCTAATTTCGTGCGTTCACAGATTTCAGCGTTAGGCCAAGGCTTTAAAAATAAAAAGGAAATGGGAGGGAGGGAAGAGAATAACAAATCAAGCATGGAATAGGCATATAAAAGCAGATCAGATGAACAGAAATAAGCATATAAGAATAGATCAGAAATAGGCTTAAGAACATATCAGAAATAGGCATAATCTCAGATTCAGAATCATTAACATGTCAGGATTCAATTAAATTTTATTTCGAAAAATAACTTGAACTCACCGTGCTTGGACTTGAGAAATTAGGTATGCAGAAATTTGATTTGGCCTTGCTGAATCCCTAACTGGATAATCTCTTGCTAGTCTTGGAGAAGAAGAAAAGAATTCTCTTTGTTTAATTAATTTTGAGGCAGCATGGAGATACAATGATTTGGTGTGGAGAGAAATGAAGTTTGGGGTTGTTTATATATAGGCCAAGAGCTAATGAATCTGTCCAGAAATCAAGTCCAGGTGCAAATGAATGAACCTACCGCTAAAAAAAATAATCTGCTCCCGCTCTCGACCAAATAGGTCGACCTCCTCATAGGGGAGGTCGACACCTTGGTCGACCTCCCCTATGGGAGGTCGACCTTATGGTCGACTTATGTTATTCTTTTTTTTCTGAAAACTTCTGAGGGCCATATCTTCCTCATACGGACTCCGATTTTCGAAAACTTGGACTCTATTCCATGCAGAATTCCGAGACAAACGCAATGGCATAACCCGTTTCCCTAAATTGTTCTTTTAAAAATTAAGTATACCTTGATTTGTTATTTTAATACATTATTAAAATACGGGGTATTACATGGCAGTCTAATGTGAGAGGTCTTATGCGATTACGGGTCTAATGAATTAATTAAAGAGCATTTAACTAAGAGTAAACATGTGGGTGACATGGGAATGGTAAAGGTTAAGTGGGTGACATGGGTTGACATGTGAAACATAATTAATGAGCACTTAACCGTAGTAAGACATGTGTAAGACATGGGAATAATAATAAGTGGGTTAAGTGGGAAATCCTAGTGGGGACCAAGCGTAAGGAGGAAGCTTGTGTCGAGTGGGGACCCTTTTCAACCAGTAACCCTTTTTGAGTATCTAAATGGGCTCGATACTAGGTCGAGGATGGGAAACGCTTACTGGGTTTGATTGTAAGAGGTCAAAAGCGAGTAGTGGTGCCAACGCAAGTCCAACGGGGTCATGTGCGTGCATGAGTCCGGGCTGGTAGGCAAGACGTTGCTACATCATGTAAGTATAAGCCGTGCATTTTATGTGGTATCGAGGTTGCCACTTTAGGGAGTGATACACCCTACTGTGGGGCCAGCACGGTATCTACCAGTTTAGGGAGCCGATCGAATGGGTACGCTAGTGGGTACCCTAGTGGTGGTAGGAGTAGGGCGGCACCTACAATAGCAGCTAGGAGTACACGAAACTACCATCATTATTATTGTGGTTAGGATTAGTAAAAAGGATCAACTTTTAGTATGCGATTAGTAATAATGCGGTGTAACTTAGTAAATGGTGCAGAGTAGGAAATGTCTCTTAGTAATTAGAAGCGCAATCACCATTATATCTTGTCCATCTTATTTACCTTGTCTCATCTGATTATGTTACAGTCATTTCTTATGTACAGTTTATGTTCTTATCTTGTTACTTTACTTATTGTATTGTTAAAGTCACTGGACTCACCAGTCTTTATGTCTGGCCCTTTTTGTTTTCGCCTCTCTTCTTTCCTTTCCTCCCCAGGTTCATAGGGAGGGAATACTTTAGCTTAGAGCAGATTTCTTTCAGTTGCTTGGAGAGAGTAGATGTATTGCATTGGACTCTCTTATCTACTGCTATGGCTTTGCTTATGCTCTATTGGGGATTTATGCATTTATGCTACTTATTTATGTTTATGCTTCTTTATGTATTTTGGAGTTTTTGAAAAGAGACAGTGATCCTTATGTAATGGTTTTAAGTATGATGGAGACTATTGTTGTAAGCTTGTTTTGGACAAGTGGTTTATGAATTAATTTTATCTTCCGCTATTTTATTTATATTTTTTTGTAATTTATCTGTTCTATACACTTATAACGCTCCATGGAAGTTAATGCATTCCCTTTGTGAGTGACATTAATGGACGTGGGGTGTTACAAGAATTGTTAGTAGAAATCAATTCTATTTCTATTCACCCAAACGAGATCCATGACAGTATGAACGGTGTGAAGGAGGTAATTTTTTTCTTTTCATAAAGCTTGGGATTATTTGAGAAACCATGAAGTAAATGATAATGTATATTCTGTGATATGGCACTCAAAGAATAGCAGAAAGGTGTCTTTTATAGCTTACCTTTCGGTTCTTAGGAGACTGAATACTAAGGATAGAATTCAACAATTTGGTAATATCACAAATACAATGTGACCTTTGTGCAACAATCATCTTGAAACTATTCGACACTTGCTTTTTTATGTGACTATTCGGCTTACATTTGGTTGTCTTTGAAGCAGAAATTGATTCTTCCTTTGAGCTCTTATACAGATCTAAAAGAGGAGACAAATATTATTTAGTCTAACTTTAGATCAAAAGATCAATTGAGGGATGTGGCTTGTGTTGCTTTCACGAACGCAATTTACTTCATTTGGAAAGAAAGAAATATGAGGGTATTCCATGGAAGAAATTTGAGCTCAGTTGTATGTTTGTTGAAGATAGAAAGAGAAATAGGGTTTCTAGTGAGAAATAATGCCAGCAAGACGTATCGGAATGGGAGAAATGAACAGTGGCTTGGTAGATAGGGAATTGAATTAAATGACACTGGATGATTTATGAGGTGTCATTTGAATTCAAGCAGAAGGAGAAGAAGATATGGGCCTGGTTTGGGCTTTGTAGATGAATCTTTAGTGTTTTTTATTTTATTTCAGCATTTCTGTTGTAATTTGTTAGAGTTATATGTTGAGTTGTTTTTCAGTTGTATACCGAATTTATAAGTACTCTTTTTACCTGTAAGCGACCCATCTAGGTTATGGGGATTACAGTGTTTTAACAAGGTTGATAAAGGAGGTTTTATTGGTTTTTAGCAATAAAGAGAACCAATTTTCAATATATATATATATATATATATATAATCATGATGGTGGGTCTATCCTCAGGTCAAATCTGGACCCAAGTGGGTCGACCTCTGTGTCGACCCACTTAAGGGGCCGGGTTGACCCACATTATGGCTTGGCAACTTTTTTTGCCAAGCATGATTTTGACTGTTCCGGTTGTGTTTTATGTTTTTATTCTAGGTCCTCCTTCTAATCTAATAATTTAAAATCTATACCTAAAATCCAACGAACCTAGACACCCTAACTCTATTATAGATAACCTTCAAAACTTAACCTAATCCTCACTACTCCATTTCTCTGCCTATCTCAAATAACCCTCTTCTCAAATAAAATTATAATGGAGTATTGAGGCTTGGTTCTAGACATATTTTTGGAGGATATTCATAGATAGAAAGGATCTACCGAAGTTAATTGGATTTGCTAAAATTTTAGGTGAGTATTTCTATAATTACGAGATTTCTTCCAAGTAGTGGTTCAAATTGTTATAATAGTTGTTATAGTGTTTTTGCCTTTTTCAGTAAATCAATTCTTGTAGTATATTTCAATTATTTATACCTTTGTTCTTTGTGTAAAATGTCATTACAATTATGTAATTATCCCTATTTTTATCTCAGATCTACTTCTGTATATCTGGGCCTAAGCCATGCGAGAGTCTAGGTCATTTCCTTTTTATTTCTGATGTTGGGCTTAGGACTTTTTGATACTAAATCTTTTATTCTTTCTTATTATGTGCAAATTGGGTTAAAACATGAGATGGATCATTAATAGCGCAATTGGATAGTAATAAGAAATATGTATAAAAAGAAATAATCGGGGCTTAGTGATATTTTATTATAATGAAAATGGATATAAAAGGGGCATGTTAAATTTGATTAAAGACGTAATCAACAAAAAAAATGTAATATTCGGAAGATGAAGTTGGACAAGTATTGTAAGCTACAATACAGCTTTTATAGTGGTTCGACACTAATGCCTACGTCCACTTTATAATGATCATTCATCGTATCTTTGCCGACTACAAGTTATGTAACAATATTTATGTACAAAGTTGTATGTATGCTAAACTTTGACTAAATTATCCTTCTTCTCCTTCCTTGAGATGAGTTGACTTAGTCAACTATGTCCAAAATTAGCTTTAATGTCCAAAAGGTCCAAAAGAGCTCAAATGTAGCATAATTATCCTTGCTAATGTCCAAGTGTTGATGGACAACGTGTAGGCCACGTTCTAATTATCCATGCCTTCTACAATGGCCATGGAAGAAGAGTTGACATCCATTTATGAGTGTTTAGTGCTTACCTACTCTCACCTAACCTCCCTCCTATAAATACCTCAAACCTTGGCCTTCATTTGGATCCTTCTCCCTTAGAATTTTTGGAAACTGTAACTTGCACAATAATGAAATTGAAAAGAGGATAATTGGATGTGTTAGAACCAATTGAACATTATATTCAAATAAAAGACTGTAAATTGGGATAAATTGTAGTTGAATAATATTCAAATAGATGAATTAGAATAAACTACACTTAATTGAGCATTTATAACATGTAATTGAAAAACATGTAAACTAGAATAGATTGGACATTAAGTGACATGAGAAAGGGTTGTATAAAAAGATTACATCAACTAGAATGTTAATTACAACTTAGGAATATAATATGTGGTTATATTTGGCTTATTAATAAACTTAAATGTGTTAAGTTAAAATTATGGGATTAATAAGCAAGATAGAGGGAGTCCGTTCCCAATGGGGATATAAGAGGCTTGTGGAAACCCTAGATATAAAGTGGGGGCAGAGTCTATGGGGTGACTTGCTATAACAGCCCGCACCACCGTTGGCACAAGATATTGTCCCCAACTTAGCCACTGCATCGGTATGGGGTTTTGTTCCTCAAAAGGCCTCGGTGTTAGTAAGAGATGGGCTCTACTATATAAGTCTGCACTTCACACAGGCTTCCACGATGTGGGACTTATTGTTGAAACCAAAAATTGGCTACAACACTGAAGGTATGAAATTATACTTCGCCAAACGGCAAGACATAGGAAAATGGAGCCATAATCACAGAAAAGCAAGTAGAAAACACAAGAGTTTAGAGTGGTTCGGCTTATCAATAGCCTACGTCCACTATGGCAAGAGATTTCATTATCACTTTGAGATTTACAAGGTAAGAATTCTCTCTCATTACATTCATTCTCTCTTTCTCACTAAGTAACTCTCTTCGATCTCTCAAACTTAGCTAAGGAACTTGCTGAATTTCTCTAAGTGCGAGGAGTATGAATGTAGATCTATAATCTCTCAGACACTTGGATGAATTTGGAAGATTCCATGGCAGATTGGATGCTAGATCTTCACTTGGAGAATGAAGGAGCAAGAGCAACTCACGATCCAAGGCACTTCAACGACCCGAAGAGCTAGAACAACTCAATGTGCCAATTATGACCCAAACAAGCGGAACGAACCAACTATTTCAAAGACTAACGAAGCTCACCAACCTAAGGCTTCATTATCTAATAGCGCTAAGGTTTTTTGCGGCCCAAAAACCCGTGATCTAGCAATGTTTCATGAGAACGATCTGACCATGTTTATCATTTCAGAGCCATATTTTATGGATTAACATTTTCCCCTCGAAGCTTGTATGTATTGAAAATCATATGAGCTTCGACTTTAGGCAATTTTAACATCGTTAGGTCGTTAATCCTCATATGCAGTGCTTAGGTCGTGTCGAGGCTCAGATCGAGTTTGGCCCGTTTTGACTTTGTCCCTTCATATTATTGTTTAGGTTGTTACTATCTTTCTTCTACTTTATAGCTGGAGAAAGCTCGTTAATGTTGGTTTACCTATGAGAAATAATTTGCTCCTTAGCTGCTATTCCGTTTCAACAGCGTTGATCAGAATCGGTTTACTGCTGCCATTGGTTGGTGACTCAATAACCCTTCAAACTAATTTGATTCGATCATAAGTCAGCCCTTTCAAATTTGAAGCATCTTGCTGCTGTCCATCATCTGAGACCCATTCCAAGCATCCTTCGATCGAAGTCAGGTTTACCCTCATTTATCCCTTTCGATTATGGGTTTCGAATCAAATTTGGAAGTTTTCGTTGTGCTAGATGTTTTTGGATCGGATTCATGTTGAAATCTTGAGGATATGTGAGTTCATTGTTGCAAGGAATTGTTATTTTGTATAACTCAGGCTTGATATTACAATCGAAATTTTATTTGCAATTTCACATGTTCTACATTTCTAGTATGGCTTCGAATTCTAGCATTCATGGTGATAATCATCATGTTTGGTAACTTGGGATTGTGTTTTACGATTTCATATTACGTTGTTGAGATCCACCTGTGTTGATCATATTCTGGAGCACCTCGAACTGTAGTTCATTAAAGTAGCTAAAGCTTTTAGGTCGTTGTAGTAAATAAAGTCCTTAGGTCGTCGCAGTGAACTTGTGCCTTAGGCCGTGAAACAGTCGGAGGTCTTAGGCCGTTATTATGAACTTAAACCTTAGGTCGCTAAAGCGAACTAAGTATTAGGTCGTTATTAGGAACTTGAACCTTAGGTCGCTAAATCGAACTAAGTCTTAGGTCTTTATAACAAACTTAAACCTTAGGTCGCTAAAGCGTACTAAGTCTTAGGTCGTTATTATGACCTAATGCTTTAGGTTGTCAAAAGCGACCTAATGCTTTAGGTAGTCAAAGCGGCCTAAGTTCTTAGCTCGTTTAAACAACCTTGGTCCTTTCGAATGCACAGATTGCGACTTTAAGGCATCTGGACGACCCAAACTTTTAATTCACTAAAATAACTTAAGCTTCCAGACTGTGGAACAACCCAACCTCTTGGACCGTAAAATGACCTTGGTTCTTAGAACGCGGGACGACCTAAACTTTTGAAAATACTGAACAACTTAATCCTTTAGCGTTTGAACTTAAAATTTTATTCCATGTACTCTTCATAGCTTAGTTCTTTAAAATGCATAACTTTGACCTTGTTTCCTGTCTTTAAACAATAACAAATGTTTGTGCATTTTGGGCTTATACACTATCATCGATCATCCACTTCGATGACGGGTTAATTACCCATATTTCAACACTTAAATTAGACGACGCATCTATGCAAGCTTATTTTATTTAATAGTTTATAACTTGTAAATCTCTCACTTGTACATACATGACATCTCTAATTTAAGTTATTAACAATGCTCGAAATCAATTGACACAAATCATGTCATAGATGTTAAGTCCCATTTTTATATGACTTATAGAATGACTCCTTTTAATAAACGCATACTTGTGTCTTGTTTATAAATAAGGTTGTTTGTGTAGAATGACTACTAGGCAACAATCAAGCCTCCAAACTGAAGGAACATCATCTGATCAAGTAGATGCTTCTACAACAACTACGGATCACTGCTTAGTTCTTGACCAAACTTTTCTAGAACCTACCCCTCTTAGTAGTTTGCCATCAGAAAGGCATTATACCACACTTAACAAAGATTAGTTTGAACAGCTGTGTGGCCAATTTGATATTCTCGTTACCGATGCGATTTTGCCATGTGAGGGCGTATTCGTTGATCAACCCCCGGTTGGATATATAATCGTGAACCGTTATGTGTTGGCGAGTGGTGGTGTTCCTCCCTTCACTCCTTCTATAGAAACAATCATGAACCATCTAACCATCGCTCTTTTCCAACTCCACCCAAATGGTTATACCATCTTATTAGGGCTCTACATGCTTTTCATGTAAGTCAAGGAGCGTGAGCCGACTTTTCCAGAGATTTTCCATTTATTTTCATTTAGAAAGAGGAAGGACACCCCATCCATCATACACGTCGAAGGTGCATGGAAACAAAAGCTATAACTGGCTAATCAAAAAGTGTTTCAGGGTTTTTAACTCAACTTTTCTTTGTTCGCTATCCTCGGACTTTCCGTGGGAATTGGACAGAAGGAGGTGAGCATATTCTATATGCAATTCTATCTTACTTCTCTTAAATTTCTCTTTCTTAAAACTTATCCTTTTAATTATAGTCGTTCCAGCCCAAGTTAAGGATAACAAGGCATTTGCCCCACTTAAGGCTGTATATGAAGCTTTAAAGGCCGTTGACGAACCAAGGTGAGGCAGAAAATGTTTAATCATAGAAGAACTTCTTCGCAGATATGAACTACTTCACCCTTTAAAGAAGTTTCCTTCCAAAGCTAGACCTTCTACAGTAATAGTTTTAGATGTTGGTGCCTCCGGAAAGGATGACATATCTTTTAGTCAGGCTATCGAAACCCCATTAAAGAAGTGCTCGGACCCCATTAGTGGTAGCAGAACACCCCCTAAAGCCTTAACGCCTTTAATCGAAGAAGAAGAATTCGTACACCATGAAGGCAAAGGCGTTATGAAAGAAAGTGAGGCGATCCCAGAAGATGATCTAGTCATTGAGGAAGCAACTGAGGATCCTTTTGTTCCGGTTACTCAAGACAAGGGTTCTGTGGGCACTTTTAAAAACTTAAGTGATTTAGGCACCGCTAAAGATTTTATTCAAAGCGACATTATGATCTCAGATCCAACAGATTTGATTACGAACCCCATCACGGATATAGTTACGGCACACATGCTTTCATCTGGGAAAACACTTGAAAATATAGGAGTTGACTTAGATGCGCCACTTGAGATTGGTTCGTTATTAGGCGTGTATTAGAAAATACATATGTTATAAGCTCTTTATACTTTACTTAAGCTTTACAGTTCGTTTCAATACTTTCCACTTTAAGCATTGAAATCCAACTTTGCCTTTTCTCAGGTTCAGGAATGAAGCATTCACTTTCGAATAGTTTCACAAAACATATCGACTCTTACAACCGAAGGAATCTCTTACGGCCTCGCCCCTCTCAACACCGAAGGCATTCTCAGCAATCTAAAGATCCTTACCTTCCCCATTCTTATCAGCCTCAGCATGCTTCTGAGCTTATACTGACTGGTGATCAAAGGAAGCGGAAGCATGACCATGCGGATAGGCCGGATAAACGAGAGAAGGACGAGGAGGAGCTCTGGAAAAGCAAGGAAGAAAAGAAGAGTGGCTGGGTTGCCCAAGACAGGGACGATTCTCAGAAATGCCACAAGCCAAGAAAATTTCCAAACCGTGATGTTCAAATTCCATTCAAACACTTCTTCACGGCTTCCCCGTCCATTGTCCCAACTCAAGCTCATATCCAAGAGATTATCAACAGGCCTCCTTACAAGACTTTACCAGGAAATCTGACGCTTGTGGAGCGATTCGGAGGTTGGGACTTGAGAGGGATGTTCTTTGATTTGGATTTACATCTGAATGACAAGCGGGACTTACTTAAAGAGCTGCACACTGTAAAAAGCAATTTGCTCAATCAATTTGATGTTGCTAAAAGGCATCTTGAAACTCAATTAGATACAACCATCGGCCATGCCGACAAGTGGCTACATGCATGGTAAGCATTCGCCAAAGTTCTCTAGAGGTTGAACACTATGAACCTCGATTAAGTTGAAACATTAGAGAATAATAAGGATGCATTTATCCAGGTGCTTAGATCTCAAGAGTCCGAGATTGCATCTCTTAAAGGAGCAAATACCAAGCTGAATAGTTTAGAGGCTGAGAATGAGAAGCTTAAAAAGGAACTTGCGGATGCCAAAATAAGAGAAGATGCATCGAAGGCACAAGTCAAGGAGGCTCAATCTTCCCGAGAGTCCGCTGAGTCCAATGGCCTTAGAAAAACAAGCCTGCACCTCTTATCAGCAAGAAAAAGAAATTCTAGATGAAAAGTTTACATCCCAAAGCATGTCTATTTCTATTTTGAGTGCCAAAACCGATATCCTAGAAGAGGATAAAGCTAAACTGGTGGTTGCTCTTCAAAAAGAAAAGGCTAAGACCAATGACACTTTATTCCAATTTTATGTCTTCAGCGTTATGAGATGCAGAATCCTGCGTTATTTGGGGTGCGACTTTGCACGGACCTTAGCCCTTGTCTGGGAGGAGGTACTTAAGCATGCTACAGGCGAAGATGATGATTATCTTCAATAGACTCTCTTGAACAAGAGGACTGCGAAGCTTTGGCTGAGGGAAAGAAAATACTTGCAGCAGAGCGAGTTGAACACTCCGGGGAGAAACCCTCAGACGTCGCTACTCTCGATGCTTCTACTAACCTTACTAACATTGAAGCTTTGGGTTCTCAAACTCCTATAGCACCTCTTGAGGATCCTTCCGTTTCTCATATAGGCAAAGGCATTACCGCGGAGGGTCCTACCAAGGCACACATTGCAGAGGATCACAACTGAGATGATGAGAAGGATGATAATGATGAACTAAACGTGGATGACTTTGAAGTTGAGCATAATCTTCAGGTCGTAGGTAAAACCGTGATTCACCCAACTATGTTAGATTTGGACTATCTTTTTTCTTCGCCTGGGTCTGCTGCATTTCATGCTCACTATTCGTATGCGTTAGGTTTACTCCCATCAAAACCTTCTCCTAGCGGGTTTACTGCTATAATGACTGAATGCACGGCGCCAACTAGTATTCCTGTTCCAACTGTCACTCCTCCACTAGGCAGTCCATCTTCACAACCAGGATCACAGGATATACAAATTGATGCACTCGCCAACATGGATGATGAGGACTACACTCTTAGTGGTGATTCAGAGGATCTTGATGAGAATCCATCCGAGGGTTAGAAGAAGAAAAAAAACCAAGTCTTGATTTTCTTTAAAGCATAGGGGAAAGCGCACAGTTAAGAAGAAAGGAACCATAGTTTTATCTTCAACTGAGAGCCCTCCAAGTGACATGCCTCTTCCTATCAAACCAGCTTTGAGATCCAGTAGCTCCAAGAAGAATAAGTAGTACTTATGACATGCCTCTTTTACTTTTCTTGGTTTGTTATTATATGTTTCATTCAGACCGGTTGTATATGCAAGTGCCGACCCTCGCTTATGACTTCATGCTATTTCACGTTTTTGAGACTTATGTACCTGTGACTTGCATTCTATGTTTGTGTCAATATGCCAATACTATGTTTTACTTATCATACTGTAGCTTTTTGTTTGTTTTTGTTGTACTTTTTTTCTTGCATACCGCACTTGCACAGTACACTTATATCACAAGCACTTTGTTGACTGTGAAGTTGTGAAAAGCCTATGGCATGTAATATAAGAATTTAGTTTGTTTTAATGTTGTGGTTATGCCCCCATACCGAAGGTCGTCACAATCTTCTTAAGACGGAGATGCCCAACTCTATTGAATTCTCATGGTTACAGCTAGAATAGTGGAGGCCCTTGCTCAATTGACGAAGTTTTTTTAACTTGGGGCCTCTCAGCTTGCTTATAAAACATGGAACTCGTTTTGGTTGATCGAGCCCATGCTTTTTGTTTCTTTACGTCCTATGCCTCTGCTTGAGATGCCTTATATTTATGATGTACCCAATCGTATTTCTCATTAACCTAGCAGTCCAGGCCCTTCAGAGATTAGATTGAATACATGCCCCTGGAGAGGTCTTGGTTTTTATGCCCCCGAGGAGGTCTTTAATCGAATGACCTTCACATCTGGGATGACCAGATGCTACGCGGATGATTGGATGCCTCTGAAGAGATCTTTGACTCAGTATATGACGTAATCGGATCAGGTATTTCCTAATACCGACGATCGACCGAGTGCCCCCGAAGAGGTCTTTTAGGCCAACATTCTTCACATCTGGGATGACCAGATGCGACGCAAATGGTTGGACGCCTCCAAAGAGGTCTTTAACCCAATATGTGACGTAATTGGGTCAGGGAATTTCTGGACACTACTGATCGATTGGATGCCCCCGAAGAGGCCTTTAAATATATTATTCGTTGTGACTGAACAATTCAGAAACTTGCCAAACTTGTTGGATCCCCTCGAAGAGGTCTTTAACCTAATGTTTGTCGCAATCGGATTTGGTATCCCTGATGATCAATTGGGTTCCACCAGAGAGGTCTTCGGTTTTTTTGTTTGGATTGGGTGTTGCGTCGTTCCACGAGGCGGACGCCGGTTCTCTTATCGTACAATGTGACAATTTATGGAACTAGGGCCCTGAACCTTACAATTAAGAAGGTGCCTCTACGGTGGAACTTACAACCTTTTGGGTTTTGGGGTTTTCTTCAGGGACTCCTTTGAGCTTTATTATGAGAGGTTTCTTAGTTTTGCATTGTTTCATGGGGCGAACGCCAATTTCTTTACCGAACGCCTGATTTTTCCAGGTCGTCCTAGTAGCATAATCGGGGACCGGGACCTCTCATTTAGAGGGCTGCCTCTTCGGAGAAATTTGCATTTTCATACCTCAGTCGGGATGTTGTGCCACTTGACTCTTTAAATCCTGGTGTCCGTTATTTGCAAGGCGACGCTCTACACCTTCGTATTTGCTGTGAATGATGTTTTTGGCACTCGACATTTGAGTTGTCCCTATCGGAATATGCTTAGAAGGTCACCAAGTTTTCTTAGATCATGGGTGCGCCAACATCCCTTTTAGCGACCTGTAGTCAAAATCGAACTTTAGCAACTCGTAAGTAATTAATAAGAATTTGCAAATATACGATACAGGCAAGCAAATCGGTTTCTTTCATTCATATGTACAAAATTTGCATGGTATATACAATGCATAGTATTTACAACTTTTTACGAAATATCTGAAAGAAACATTAAGTGAAATATCGATGGAGATGGATGCTATTCCAAGCTCTGGGGATTTCAGCTCCATCCGTCGTCTTTAATTTGAAGGTGCCATCTAGGAGCTTCTGCCTTATCATGTAAGGCCCTTCCCGATTGGTCCAAAAACTCCAGTACTAATCAGCACTCTTTTCAGAACAAGGTCTCCAATCTCGAAGGTCCTTTGTTTAACTTTAGAGTTGAAATGTCTGGCAACCCTTCTTTGATGAGAAGCAACTCTGAGCTCTTCTTCATGCCTTCTTTCTTCAAGTAAATCGAGAGCTTCAAGCTGCAGCTTCTCGTTCTCCTTTTGGTCGTAATGAATTCCGCGGTGAGTGGGAACCTCCAGCTCTATCGTAATCATAGCTTCAGATCCAAAGACAAGTGAGAATGGAGTATGCCCAGTAGAAGTTTTGTGAGTTGTCTGATATTCCCATAGTGCAAGTGGAAGCACGTCTACCCAACCCCCTTTAGCTTTCTCCATACGCTTTTTGATGGTTGATTTGATGATTTTATCCACTGTTTCGACCTGCCTGTTAGGCTACGGATGAGCAACAGCCGCAAAACTCTTCTTGATCTTGTATTTGGCGCAAAAATTCTTGAATTCGTTGCTTTCGAACTGAGTTCCATTGTCCATGATTATTTTCTATGGCACACCGAATTTGCAGATATTTTTTTTAGGACAAAATTGATCATTTTCTTCGAAGTAACGGTGGCCAGTGGTTTCGCTTCAGCCCACTTGGTAAAATAATCGACGGTTACAATGGCACACTTCATACTTGGCATAGTTGTTGGTAATGATCCAATTAGATCGATGCCCAGAGGGCAAATGACCATGGACTGACCATTTGAGTCAACTCGGTAGATGGTGCTCTTGGAATTTTCACGAATCTCTGGCATCCGTTGCACTTTCTAGCATAGGTTGCAGCATCTAGTTCACATCAGGCTAGAAGTAGCCATATCGCAGAATTTTTTTGGCCAATATATGTCCACCTATGTGACCTCCACACTCACCCTCGGGTAATTCTACCAGGATTTCTTTAGATTCTTCTTTAGTCACACATCTAAGCAGAGACATGGAGAAGCCTCGCCTATACAACCTCCTGCCTTGGGTTAGGTACAATGGAGCTTTACGCAATATTTTTCTTCACTTCTTAGAATCCTTAGGAAGTGTCCCGTTAAGAAGATATGCTTTGATTGGGGTCATCCATGAAATTGGTTCATCGGTGGTCTACATAACCAAGTCGAAATTTGCATCTTCAATACTTAGATTTGAAAGAACTTCGATTGATACCAATCCTAACAATTGAGCAACTTCAGAACTGGCACAGCTAGCGAGTGAAACCGCCTTCATGTTGTCCTCTCTGATAATATGGGATTTTGTGTAGTAATCAAAATTCTCAAGAAGCTCCCAAGCTTTAGAAAGATAAGCAGGGAGATTTCTGCCCTTGGCCTAGAACTCTTTCCAAACCTGGTATACCACTAACTGCGAGTGGTTGAGAATTTGAAGGGCTTTTAGATTTAACTCCTTAGCTAGCTTCAATCCTGCAATCAGTGCTTCATACTCGACTTTATTGTTAGTTGATGGGAATTCCAATCTTAGAGCGTAGCACAGAGAATGTCTCTCGGGAGTTTCTAGAACCACTCCTTCCCCCGAGCAGTAATTATTCCTGGACCCATCAATAAACAACTTCCATATAACCACTGTCTCTTTTGGTTCCTCTATCTCCCCCCTCTATCTGTAAACTCAGGAATAAAGTCTGCTAAAGCTTGCCAATTGATACCTCTTCGAGAATGGTAAGTGAAGTCATATTGGCTAAGCTCAATATTCCACCTTAACAATCTTCCCAAAGTTTCTGGGCAGAATAGAACTTGCTTTAGCGGTTGATCTGTGAGGACTTTGATATAGTGGGATTGAAAGTATGGCCTGAGCTTTTCAAGGCAACGAGCAAACAATACGCAAACTTCTCCAACTTGGGGTAATTCAGCTCTACCCCAACAAGCCTTTTATTGATGTAGTATACTGGCCATTGAACCTTTGAGTCTTCTCGATCAAGTGCAGCGCTTAAGGCGTGGGATGAAACAACCAAATATAGAAACAATTCTTCTCTGTCTTTATTTGATAGCATCGTTGGTGATTCCATGTGCCTGATCAGCTCCTCGAAAGTCGTTTGACATTCGGGAGTCCATTGGAAATCCTTCTTTCCTTTTTATTGCATCAAAGAGTGGAATACACTGATCTGTTGCTTTTGAGATGAAACGACTTAACGCAGCCACTTTCCAATTTAAGCTTTGAAGTTCTTTCTTAGTTTAGGGAGCTCGCAACTCTCTTAAAGCAATAACTTGAGCAGGATTTGCTTGAATGCCTCTGGTATTGACTATGAACCCGAGAAACTTTCCTGAAGCGACCCCGAATGAGCATTTAAGCGGATTTAGGTTCATTCCAAACTTCCCGAGTATATGAAACATTTCAGCCAAGTTTTCAAGGTGATTATCAGCTTTCTTTGACTTTACCATCATGTCATTTACATGGACTTCCATAGTTTTGCTGATTTGCGATTTGAACATAGCATTTACGAGATGCTGGTAAGTCGCTCCTGCATTCTTCAATGCGAACGGCATGACCTTATAACAATATAATCCCTTAGCTGTTATGAAACTTCTATTCTCCTGGTCTGGCTTATACATCATGATCTGGTTGTACCCTAAATAAGCGTCCATAAAAGATAACAATTCGCGACCTGCAGTCGCATCAACAAGCAGATATATTCCTGGCAGTGGAAAGCTATCCTTAGGGAACGCTTTATTAAGGTCCGAGTAATCAATGCACACTCTCCATTTGACTTTGGATTATTTTCACAGGGACCGAAGTAGAAACCCAATGTGGGTTTGTAGATTCTCTTATGAAATCGTTCTTTATTAATCTGTCTACTTCTTCTTTAAGAGCTCGAGATCTTTTGGGTCCTTGCGTTCATTTTTTCTGTTTGACTAGAGTTATGCTTGGATCTATATTCAGCTTATGCACTATTACATCAGGAGATATCCTACACATATCAGAATGGCTCCTGTTAAAACAAAAAAATGGTCACAAAACCAAAGGTGTTTATGTTACACTTCACCAAACGGTAAGAATTAAAAAATGGAGCCATAAAATATAAAAAAGGTAAAAACACAAGAATTTTAGAGTGGTTCGGCCTAAAGATGGCCTAGTCCACTATGGAAGCACTTTTCATTATCACTTTTGGATTTACAAAGTACATGATTGGATCCATATCACGAGTTTCTTTCTTTCATAATGATCTTCTGTTTTCTCTCTTTTCGCTTTAGATTTCACTTGAATTTGGGAAGGAATCAGTGAGATCTCTTGTTTTATGATGGTGAAAGGGTAGATCTTCAATCACCTTAGCAGTTCGTCGATCTTCATGGATTCCATGGTGAATTAGTGTTGGATCTAGGGTTGAGAGAGGATGAATGGCGGTTGGATATCACTTGAATCGAGCTTGAGAGATCTCTAATGAAGATGGAAAATGACTTGGTTGATTTGGCGTTAGTGGAAGATGGTTGAGATTGAGAAGCAATTAATGAAGCTTGGAGTGCTTGAGAATGGTGCAGAACCAGAAATGACAGCCCTTCGGGGTGGCTAAAACTGATCCCTTGAATGGTTGTGAAGTGGGGTATTCATAGGCGAAGTTTGGAGGTAGTAGCAATTCTGTAATTATGGTGCGCAAAGTAGGGGTTGTGCGTAGGTGTATTTAGGAAACTGCCACTGGACAGTTGGAGCCAGCTGTACACACATGTCAGATTTGAACGACTGGCCCCATTTATCATGCACGAGCGACCCTATTATTTTGTGCACGGGCGACCCCTAAAACATGAACGAGCGACCTGTATATATTTGTAACTGAATCTAATTTACAACTTCGCCATCTTGTCCTCCTGCGAAAATTATTACACTTTTTCCATCCTCTTTTATACACGAAACTGCATGTAAATGGTTTATTATATTTGTAACAAGTTGATTTACTGATCCAACATATTTTCATGAAGCCACTTTATGCTCGACCCCTGAACCATGACACTGCTCGAACCTATATGAATCTCGTGATCGACCCATAAATTGCTGCTCTGATATTTGCCATGTGTGTACCTTTTGTAATATAACGTGCTGACTGTTCTTATTTCACAACTGCTCCATATATTAAAGTGTCTATTCCGTTATTAACCTCTGAAGCCAATCCTCATATTATTTTGATCTCAGTCCACGTGGCCACTTACTAGCACATGCACAACCAGAGTATAAGCAGCTCGACCCTAGCAACGTGATGGTGCTCGACCCTTAGAGCCAGCTCGCACATGTTATGACCGACCAATGGACTCAGGTGTGCTCGACCAGGTCCTTGTGCATGAGTAGGGTTTAATGTGCGACTGGGATTACTCGACCCCAGTAATTACCATCTTGCCATCGTATCACATCCTGAACGACCGACCTCTATATTAACATGTGAGCGACCAGTAGTGGTAAAGACACAATGCATGACCACCATGCAAGAACAGTGCTCGACACCATCATCACAGGAGCTGCTCGACCCCTCGTGGTAACAGTGACTGACCCCTTCCATGCATGAGTGCTCGACCATGCCAGGATGATGTGCTCGACCCATGCTATGACGCTGCTCAACCGTGCTTGACCACTGATGCTCGACCACTTGGGAGGCTTCAGCTCGACCCCAAGGCTCCTGACCGAGCTGAGGTGCGGTTAGATCAATTGATACTATAGGTGTGTTCATTATATTGGAGTGTTTTGGTCTACAATTCCACATCATTTTGCATGGTAGGAACTGACCTACTCGTGAACAAATAATTATATGTTGTATACGTTTTTCATTTAAGTTTGGCTATCCATGAATATCAATTGGTTCATGTTTGTTACATTTTTGAAATATACTAATGACCTGGAACTTTCTTATTCGATCCAATCATGTTATTGAGAACGTTGCCACGCAGTTATATGCTCCACGTCATGGATTAAAGTCTGTCTGACCCATTCCATACGTTTGTGAAGGCTTCTTTGTATTTATTTTCATAGTCACGTGTTAGCATTCGTGAACACTTCTTAGTTCCGAACCTCATTTTAACAACGGGGTTAAGATTTGCCCCTCGAAGGTTGTATTTTTTGCTTGTGAAAAAATACGAACTTCAAAATGAACGTTGTTGATATATTTTGCTTATTGGTGATGACTTGAACTCAAATTCATTTTTGAAAAGCTCTGCTGCATGACAGATGTTTTAGTTTTGAGTTCAGAATTCATTGTTGACAGTGTCGTACAAGTGTGTGAATGTCCTAGCTAGCCATTGAATTTTACTGAAGCAAAGCACACTTTCTAAAGCGATTGACGGTTGTACCTTTTTTCATGGTTGCATCCTGTTTGGCATCAACAAAAGCATTGCACATTTTTAGGCCAATATTTTGTTATCGACTGCCCACATCGATAATAGATTAGTCGGTTAAAAATTAAGCTTTAGCGAATTTCTGTTCTGAATTGAATGAAGCGTCTACGTAGAACTGTTTTATTCAACGGTTTATAACCTGTCGAATATTATATGTACAAACACGACATTCTAATCTGAATTCACGTTGATGCCCAAGATCACTAATCGGCATAAGCAGAATGTAGATTTCAAGCGCCATTATTTTAACAACTTATATAATTGTGTATAACATTTCATGCTTTAGGAAATGCATACTTGTGATTCATTTCCTGTTTCCTTCAGAGAAGTCTTTGTTATTCGTGGCCTCGCTTAGGAGGTCGTCACTAGTCTTCATTGTGGGAAGAACTTTTATTGCTCAATGTTCGTCTCCTTTGTCGATTAGTTCAGACATTGGAAACTCCATTGGGTGGTATCAGAGCTTTGGTTTACAGAGCTCGAGAACAAGACACATTAGAACCCTACGAAAGAATTCATCAGATATTGGATTAGTAATATCCAATTAGAATGACTCGTTAGAGATAGGATCAGTAGTATCCTAGAACGAGTGTAAAGAGTATATTTTTCAAATGAAAACAATTTTGGTTTTGAAAATTTAAATCGCTTTATACGTATTTGATTATTTATTTATTTTGAATATGGACAATCCGCTATATAAAGATTTTGCATATACGCGTCATGAACGTATATTCGAGGTTTTAATATACTGGATAGATATAGAGTCACATTCTAGACACCCGGGGATAATTCTGATGATGTGGCCACATCATCAGTATTCATATTCGTGTTTCGAAGGTGTGATATCTATATATTTCCATTAGACTGGTGTGAGAACCAAAACTAATATAGCTAGAGTACATTGTTGTGAATTGGCATCAAAACATGATTTTTTGTATATATGTATCAAAATTATGAATTTGAAACTCTAATTCACTAATTGATTGATGTTTGAGTTGCTTGTTTATTTGTTTGCTAATTTTTAACCACTATGCCTACTTGAACCAAATATTGAATTATATTGAAAATTGGTCGCATTTGCTTGCATATACATATACTTACATTGAACAGGTCATAGCAAGGAGGCTAGAGCCGAAGAATAAAATTTGTTTGTCCGACAAATAGGTACATGTTTGATATATAATTTACTGTTTTGTTTGGGTGATGATGATTTTATGAGCCTATTGGCTAGCCGCTTGGCTTTTTCTTTTTCTTTTTGAGATCAGAAGGCCTGTATGGCAATTTCGGGATTTTCCCGTGCTCCCCGTACAAAGGAGGTTATGGCGAAATTTTTTGAAAATTACGGGTGTTAGCCAAATTTTTGAAAATTTGAAAATTCTCAGAAACTGAAAAGTTGGAGAATGCAAGCCAGATCGAACGTAGAGCTGATTAATCAAACCACTTTCGACTTTGTTCCTTTTCGGGGACGAAAAGTTTTAAGTGGCCCTTACTTTGGAGAGATTGTTTATATTCCAATGTTCGTCTTCTCCTGCCGACTGAATCGACGTCATAGACTTCACCGAGTATCATTGATCTCTGTTGTGGAGAGATTGTTTTCTTTATGGAAGGGATTTTAGGTTGTCATATCGTTTCACAGAGTGAACTCCCACGAGGTTTAGGTGAGGTTTCATCGCACCGCGCAACGACTCCCGCGCATCGTCTTGCATAACGAGCTCCCGCGCATCGTTTCGCGCAACAAATTCCCGCGAACCTTGGGGATGAGGATTGCATTGCTTCGCGCAATGAACTCCCGTGCATCGTCTCGTATATCGAACTCCCGCGCATCGTTTCGTGCAACGAATTCTTGTGAACCTTAGGGATGAGGGTTGCATTGCTTCGCGCAACGAACTCCCGGGCATTGTCTCACATAGCGAGCTCCCGCACATCGTTTCGCGCAACGTATTCCCGCGAACCTTAGGGATGTGGGTTGCATCGCTTCGCGCAACGAACTCCCGTGCATCATCTCGCATAGTGAGCTCCCGCGCATTGTTTCACGCAACTAATTCCCGCGAACCTTAGGGATGAGGGTTGCATCGCTTCGCGCAATGAACTCCCGCGCATCGTCTCGCATAGTGAGCTCCCGCGCATTGTTTCGCGCAACGAATTCCCGCAAACCTTAGGGATGAGGGTTGTATCGCTTCGCGCAATGAATTCCCACAACCTTAGGGATGAGGTTGCATCGCTTCGCGCAACGAACTCCCGCACATCGTCTCGCATAGCTAGCTCCCGTGCATCGTTATGCGCAATGACTTCCCGTGAACCTTAAGGATGAGGGTTGCATCACTTCACGCAAAGAACTCCCCTGGATCATCTTGCATAGCAAGCTCCCGCGTATTGTTTCGCGCAATGAATTCTCGCAAAACTTAGGGATGAGGATTGCATCGCTTCGCGACGAACTCCTGCGCATTGTCTCGCATAGCGAGCTCCCATGCACCGTTTCGCGCAATGAATTCCCGCGAACCTTAGGGATGAGGGTTGCATCGCTTCGCGCAAAAACTCCTGCAAATCGTCTCGCATAGCGAGCTCTAGGGCATCGTTCACGCAATGAATTCCGGCTACCTTTGGGGTTTTGGTTGAGGTTTTGGATTCGTGACTGCTTGCTGCCCTCTTCACTAACTGTCTTAGTATGACTTTTTCCATCCACTCTTCAAGGCGGCACTTTTCATCTTTGCATTATGCATATTGATGATTATAGCACTCGAATCTTGTGTTGGTGTTATCAAGGTTATCTCATTTGGTCTGAGTTTAAGGGAGCAAGCGCTCGTTGGATAGCCTGTAATGAGAAATCGTGTGTTAGGAAATTTTGAATTATAAAAAATATTGCAAATAAGGGACTTATCCAGGCTGGTGTGCTTTCAGTAATGGATATGATATTCAATTACAATCACTCCGTTACTGAGGGAGGTTTATATTTGTAAAAGAAAGTATATTAATTTTTCATAAAGACTGAGGAATGCTTTATCCAGAGGAATGACGCATGCGGTCGTTGTTCCAGATTTCTGGTATTGAAACCCCGTCAAGAGTTGACAACTTGTAGATGCCATATAGAAGCTTTTAACTGAAGACACGTGCCCCTTGCCAGTTAGGCTCAAATACTCCAACACTAGCCTTTACTGAGCTTTTAAGTATGGATTGTTGCTTCAACTAGCGTCGCTCTCCCTTCCCCTGTACTGACTTTCCTCGGATCCATTTTTTGGGCCCCACTATGCTCGCCAGTACAAGGGTGCCACCCTATTTTCTATGACGTAGTCTCTTGAATGCGAAGCGAGGCCTCCACACTCTTCCCCATTTGTTTCTTCTTGGCCTTAATTAACTCTATCATATAACACTCTCTAGATGTCCTCTAGTCACCTTTTATCACTCCAACTCCCTTCTCAGTTGGGAATTTCATAGTCAGGCACCACGAAGTGAGCGAGATCTTAAATCCAGCCAGAGCAAGCCTTCTAAGAAATGCATTAT
Organism: Allium sativum; assembly: GCA_030737875.1. Lineage (NCBI taxonomy): Eukaryota > Viridiplantae > Streptophyta > Magnoliopsida > Asparagales > Amaryllidaceae > Allium > Allium sativum. Next base: position 15,936,276 of record CM060922.1, on the reverse strand, counting down.
AGGCTGAAAGCTCATCAACTACAACAAAAGTTTGCATCATAGAGAGTTTATGCTCCCTTTACCCGAGCTCTACCAATAGATCAATCTCACCGATTGGTTGAGTCGGTTGTCCCGTGAACCCATGGGTTTTATTCTAGCTAGCCCGAACACTCTGCGTTGGAAGATTCATCTTGTTGAAGGCATTGACGAACAAAACATTGACAGATGCCCCACTGTCCACCAGAACCCTCCTCACTTCAGCTGGGCCTAATCCAATGGTAATTACCAAGGGGTCGATGGTCGGTGTAAGCAATCCATCTGAATCCCTATCCCTGAATACAACATCGTCTCCCTACGTCTTTAGCATTTTTCCAGGGAAAGAGTACTAACACCGCGTAGCTTTCTTCCTCAGAAGAATTTTCAAATGCTTTTGCATACTTCTCAAAGTCTCCCCAGCTTCTTTCAGCTGGGTGTGGACCGCCTGAGATAGTATGGATGATCGGCCTCGGGTTGACTGGAGCTGGGGCTTTTTCAGTCGTAGGATTACTCTGCCCCTGCACAGCCAGAAGTTTCTGTGAATTCTTTACGTACTGTTGCAGTCTATTCTTCCGAATTAACTCCTTAACCAAGCAATTTAAGTGCCTACACTCGTTTGTGTTGTGGCCTAGTTGGTTGTGGAATCGGCAGAATCTGTCTGAGCTTATGTTAGAATCACTGGCTTTCACTGGTTTCAGCTTCGGGAAGTCTTCAGAGTCCTTTGTAGCCATAAACACAATCTCTAGAGTGTCATTGAGAGGGATTAACTTAGAGGTTTTGAAGAAGCGGAATATCTTGTTATCCATATTATCTTTGTTGTCGTTACCACTTTTCTGACCTCCTGAATTTTTCTATGCACTGTTGTCTTTTTTCTCTGTTTACGCATTGCCTTTAGGAGCATCCAAAGCATAAGATGGATCGTCCTCTATTCTCATGAATTCTTCTGCTTTATCATAGAATTTCTAGAGAGTATTAGGTTTTTTTTTTATTTTGATCCGCCTCTCGAATTCAGACTTTTTGTATGGCTCCTTTTAAAGCCATCATCACTAACCTGGGCTCGTGATTGTAACAACCCGAATTTCAACGGACCGAATTTTTTTTAAAAACCCAGTCCATCATAACCCGTGTTGGTTTGCCCTGGTATCCTGCAGAAAAGACAGAGACATAAAACATGTCAGAGTTCGGAAAACATCTCACAGCAAAAGGAACAAAATATAATATAATCAAATCATAGCTTTACCTTAATAATAATACTGCTAAACCCGTATCCAAAGCTATACAGTCTCTGTCATGAACCTAACCTGCGAATGTTATGAGGAGGGGGTCAGAACATAAGTTCTGTGTGAATGAATTTAAATTACACTTCTAGATAATCCTACATATACCGTTCAACTACATTTCTTCTTTATTAGATCATCTGTGTTATTAGCACTCAAGGCTTACACACACACGTCGCACTAATCTACTCACTAGTAGATTAACCTAATATAATGTATATGTAGCTACCCCGAAACTGAGGTACACCTCATGGTACCCCACTCGCACGGTCTCCTTTGTAACACCACTTTAATATGCATAGTCCCTCATCCTATGCCATAGTAACGTACATATCTCTTTATATATATATATATAACAGCGCTACATCCGCATAGAACCACTATCGCTGTACTACGTAAGCGTACTGACTGCTATCCTCGAACTTTTCCATCGAGTTAGATTCCTCCACCGAGTAATGCCCCAGAGTATACGATACACCACCCAGAGCAGACGTGCATGTATCTAGACTTTCTCACATACGTATCGTCAAACGTATTCGATGCCTAACCCGCACACCTATCGTGTGCGTGCCCGAGTTCCGTGGCAGGGCTACACAAGAAACAAAGTACTCGGTCCGAAGCTTTCCTCATATATGTGCAAGGCCCGCCTTTAAGAGCCTCTCACACAAATATCCCTAGGGTCTATTTTCTATGGTGGCTATGGCCCCACCTCAGCCCCTCCCTCAACTAGTAAAGACTACAAGAGCTAAGCGACAAGCCCTCAAGCAAACAATCTAAACATCCATGTGGCATCTCCTCTCAACCACCGTCCCACGATAGTGAATGGTTAATGGTACTTTTGGGTTTAGCTCTAGTCTTTCCGCATCCTACTGGCTGTCGATGAAAGGTACTCGACGACCTACTATCATTGTTGGTCCTGAACCTCCGCCTCCGTTGAGGCAGCCGCCGAATCACCTTTTCCCTCATCACGTACAGCATTCCGACTGCCAAGTTATTCTTGCAGTCAAGGCCCACCCACCTAGTAGTTACACACAGACCCAACCTCTGCGGGCACAGCCTTAAACATCTTCCACCACACAGAGGACTACTAGGAGCACCTTTAACGTCTTAGGAAGCCGCGTGCTTCCCCTTCCAGTCCATTGGAGCCGCCAGAATAATCAGATGAACATGCGCTCCCCTCATGCCTTATGATACCGTGATGATCTACCTCGTTGGGCTATTCATCCTATAACGTACGGACTATTCCAAGTGCCTCAGTTTAATATGTGATTAGACCCAACGTCTATTCATTAATTACGCGCTTGCTCCACCACGTCAGTTTTCTCATTAACTTGGTTATTCACATTCATATTGACTTCCTTTTCAAGTTTACCAAGTTACCCTGGCTTATTAGTTCCATTTATAACTTAATCCATTTAAGTTCATTAATAAGCCTGTTAGTCTGCTTTGTGATCAGGCTACCCAAAGCACATCATTAACATAAACTGGCCTGAAACTCCCATCAAACAACCTCATTTGGGCCTAAAAATGTCGAATACTTGTAGCCCTATGAATTAGCTTCAAGTTGAGCTTTCGTTTGGCCCAATCGGACTTACGGTTTGGAAGTTACGCTCATTTCCGTGAACTCCTGAGGGCGGTTCGTGACCCCCTCCTGAGGGCGGTTCGTGACCCCCTCCTGAGGGCAGTTCGTGACCCCTGACCATGACCTGACCTGACCATCGCGACCAACACCAGCTCACCATGACCACGAACCACGACCGCGGCCTGCTACTACACATGTAGATCTTGAACTATTCTCGAGGATATGATCGCTCCTACTTTCCCGGATCGTATACCACGTGTCTACCACGACCCCATCACCATATGGGCTCTCCTACAGCTATAAATACACCACCAGAGGTCATTTTCAAGGGACTTTTGGCATCTCTCTCTCCATGGCTGCCATGGCAACACTTCTCCATGAATAATCACCATCTTCTCCAACAAATTCGATAAAACTTAAGGGATGAGGAGAGAATTATTCATTGAATTCGAGTGATTGAGTGATTGTACTCTATATAAATGTAATCTATGGATGAAATGATAAAATATGAACTGGACGTAGGCTCGTTAACGCCGAACCACTACAAAAACCCTATGTCTAGCTTTTTCTTGTATTTTTCAGTTATTTCTTCATATCCTATTCTCGAAATACAGCGATTTGGTGTTAGGACTATTTTTTGGTCTAACATTTTGGTGCTTTCATCGAGAATTGAATTCTCTGCCTATCGGATTGCTATTCTACTATTTGGATTTGAAAGTCCGAAGTAAATAGTCCGCTTTTCTACCATTTTTGAAGATTTTAGTGATTTCAGTAAAATTAGAACTTCACGGCTCCTAAACGAAGTAAGATATCGCCAACTTCCTGAGCGAATGAGGAACGAACAGATGGTTTGTAGGAGCAGGTTGAAGGGCTCGTGAACAGGGCTCGTGATGAAAGGATCGTGAATAGAGCTCGTGATGAAGGCTCGTGGAACGATGCAACGTACAAACATATATGACCAGCTCATGAAAAGTCCATCCAATTGGCTCGTGAAGGCATATCAAACCGGCTCGTGAAGACATATCCAAACGGCTCATAGAGGCATACCTGACCCGATATCAAGAAGCAGCGAAATTGAAGTGCGGATCGGACCTGGAGCAAGTACTATGACCCGAAGACGCAGGGTCCTCATGACTCGATCTGTAAATGTGTTTAACTCCATGTAGAGAGATCCGAATCACGAACCGATGATACACAAGAACTAGGAATCGATAAAGATCAGTGAACCGCGACCCTGAAGGCAACGACGTTCTGGAGGTATATCTGATTCATGAACGGCATGTGGACATCACGAATCTCAGATGCATCACGAACTGACACCCAGGACCCAGATAAATGCCTGACTCACGATCCGAAATGATGCATTCGATCAGCTCAGCTCGTGGTGATGTATGTAAACCACAACCCAGAAAAGTGATGACGAACAAGGGTCATGACCCGACCCGAAAAAGTGCCATTTTTTGGAAAAAATGCATTTCTGATGACAAACAAGGTCGATCGCCACCGGGACTTGGGGCCCCGGACCCTCACCGGCGCTGCGCCCGGACTCGCTGACGGCTCGCCTTCGGCTCGGAGCACGGCTCGCCTCCGGCTCGGAATACATTTTGGCCTGTAGTAAACATCAAGGATTGTCAACTGAGATTCGGCAGAAAGTTCGAGGATATCGACAACAATTTGGGTTACGATTGGAACCCTTTCAAAGGCCATCACCCCATTTATATATGTTACTCAATGTGAGGAGCTTCTAAGAAGACTCAGAACGATGGCTATGACATTATACAAGACCACGACTGTCTCCTAACAACCTTCTCTTCCAAAGCTCGGATGGTGTATGGATCTCATCAATACAATTGATGTTGTTCCCGAACGAATGTTGGCCATCTGGTTTACATGACTCACAACCTGCTCAACCGATGGAGGCTCTTGTGACATTGATATGAAGCACTCCAGTCACCATTTCGAAGATGACTTGGATTATCTTAGCGACGATGCTTCTCAACGATGAGATGCTAGAAAGTGACTAAGGACTTAGCACCACAAAGCTACACCTCACTTGTATGAAGTGATGAAAGACATATGTCATATGTTTCACTCGTAGAAAAACTTAACTGACGTTTGTTATACCTACTTGCTACCAACTACATTGATGAAGATTGATTGCCGTTAGGTAGAGGTTACATCAACAAACTTTGGTGCTCAGAGCCAAGTACCAGTTGAGATACCACATGCCATGATTGGACCTATGGATCCTTGCTTGGAGGATGGCAACATTGACTACTCACCAATCATTGTACAACCTTGGTCAGGAGATGAAAGCTCGAGATCAAAGTGAATATGAATCAATCATTAGCTCTCTACTTCCTGTTTCCGTTGTGATAGAATGCATGAATATTACTTGAGGCTTCGCAAGCTATGCTATCGTATTCAAGCTTATCTGATCAAGGTCCAGATTGACCAGCTCTAGCAGAATTTAGAACTTGCATAACACCTTGGTGTCTACAGCTAAATGTCCCAACCAAAGTTGGAATGAGAATGATTTGGACAACCAAGTTATCGGAAGACCCTGCAATTAGCCTGAATGGAACATGTTATGCAGCAGGGATGGCATGGAACCCAACAACGCTTCCACTCTCGATGAGATGGAGCATGAAGGAGGCATGGGCTTAGCAAGCAAGGAAGACGTCGCAGATAGAGTGGACCAGTGATCTGCCCGAAGATATAGATCCCAGAGAGGATGAAAATTCGGGATGCAAGAGAGCGACATCTAACAAAGCAACTACCCAATGATGGAAAAGCTTGCTTACAACTTGATTGCTTCGAGAAAACTCTGCCACTATTTCTAAGTTCATCTGATTGTGATACACAATGATTAGCCACTACGACAGGTCCTGCAGCGACCTGAGGCATCTGGGAGATTGCTCGAATGTAACATCGAGCTTAACCAGTTTGATCTTAACTCTCTCCTAAAGAAGTCCATACGGGGGCAAACATTAGCTGAATCCATCACTGAGTTCATTGTCCCTGAAGAGGACGTGTTAGACGAAGAAGTTGCACCTGGAAACTGTATACAGGCGGTGCAAGGAATGATCGACAATATAATGTTAGAGTTTTGCTAACAACTCCTGATGGGCAGTCAACTTAGCATGCCTTATGATTGGAAATTTCCGCTACTAACAACGATTCCGAATACGAGGCCTTGATTGCCGGGTTGAAACTCATTATGGAGTTGGGAGTAGCGGCGTTGAACATATTTTATGACTCTCAGGTTATTGTTCGCTAGATCCGAAGGGAATTCAAGATGAAGGAACCACAACTCGCAGCTTACCTAGAACCGACAGAAGAGCTATTGGATGGATTGGAACTCTACAGCATATCTTATGTCCTACGAAGGGAAAATCAAAAGGCAAATAATCTGGCCAAGTAAGAAAGCTTCGACAATCCAGAAAAGATAGAGATGATCCCCGTCAAGACATTACAAAATCCAACCATTGATTAGAGGAAGTTGATCCAGCGTTGGAGACCGAACCCGGGAGAGAGTCATGGACAACCCCATGATGAACTTCCTGCAGCACGGAATAATTTCGGCAAGGAGAATAAATGGGGTACCATCGTTCGTTACGCCTCAAGTTATGACATGCAAGGCGACATGGCTTATTTCCCTTGGAAGGTTGACCTAAGATAGACACCAACGATTCTCATTGCCACTCATTCCCTAGAAACTGGGGGCAACTGGAGATTTAAGCAAGGATTGCCCAAGATTACATCATCTAATTCAAAGCCGATACATCATAAGTTGGCATGACTGACTGCCTCAATGTTCCCCGAAGCTTGGCGGGTTAAAGGTCCGAAACACTCAAGTCTGGATACCGAGTGATTGTCTACACACCAATCCTTGCCCTCGACATAGGGGCAAGAAGGAGATTCAAACGAGATGTGACCTTGCCACTCCAAGATCCCGATCAAGGTCTATTTATTCTTGGGACTGCCGCACCATGATAATTTGAAAAGATATTCGTCACCAGCCTAAGATTTTGGCAGCCATCCCCTGGCATAGACATGACGAAGCAAAATGGACCTATAAACAACCTGCAATGCCATTTTGCTCCAAATGATATTCATTACTTTAACAGGATTATTCTTTAACCATGAATCTTATATTTACATGCTTTATGAGTTATTGATGTAATTAACTCAGATGAATTAATATGTGGATGGTGTAGGTACCCCGGATTTGTTACCGATCAGACTTATACACCCGCGTATGGAGTTACGGAACAAAATAAATAACGAGCTCGACTGAACTACTCGTCCACAAAGCCACGCCCTCTGTCTAAAGAAAGTTGTATAGCTTAAGGCGGATTCAAGATGACCATCCAAACCTTGGCTCACATGTGGCAGACCACGAGACAATTATACATATATATTTGAATTGCAAAGTCGGAGTCTGACTCCAGATGGACGTTGTGCGACCGTCTGCATGGCTCGATCCTATTCTCGATGCCACCAGATTACATGAATCCCCATAGAATGGACAATAGTACCCAAAGATTGGTGCCAATCATTCTCCCCATAGATCGATCGGGGGAATGCAAAGCCTTGGCAAATGTTTTCCGGCTGTTCGCCTGATTAACTCTAATCCTCAGAGTTGAGGTAAAACTACAAACCTAGGACAAGTGTGATATGCACGTCGTGATTAGAGACCACTCGATCCATGACTCTGACTCTCATGACTTGAGAGAAATTAAAAAGGATGACATCACGATGTCCGACCAAACTACATCCCATGAGTCAATGGGACGAGAGAGACTTGGATATGGAAAACTACCGCCTATACCCATGAATCAGAGATTATGAGACAGCGCCTCGGCGAGTGTGATCGACCGCTTGCCCGAAAAGCTCCATCCGCCAGAGTGAAGCATGGAGTATGGACTAGAATAGAGTTCAAGGACGACACTCGAAATGGTAGAATCCCTCTCTTTGAACTAGAGTGAAGAAAGAATGCCGGGGCAAATGATATGACCGTTCGCCTAAACAACTCTAACTCTCATGATTCGAGAGAGAGTATAAAGGACAGGATGATGATGTCCTTCACTTTAACTCTCATGATCCGAGAGAGAGTATAAAGGACTATGTAAAAGGCAGGACTTGCCTAGAATAGTCTACTAATATGAACAAAATATTACAAAGTGGACGTAGGCCCTGATTTGGCCAAACCACTATAAAATATCATGTGCCACTTACCATTACTGCATTTACTTTTATTGCACTCCTTCTTTTATTCATTTTTTCATACTATATTTTATTCCATGATCATTCGTTGTAGGTACCATGGCGAATCTAAGGTATGTTAAACTTATAATAAATCGCGAAACCCGAATACTGGGTCTTTAATCCCCAGGAACAAGATCACATGGAAAAACACACATGTAAGTGACACGACAATTAAAATTCCCAATTTTGGAAGATGAGAGTGGATGAGAAGGACGAGGAATAGTGTCCACAAGGCGTGATGGTGCACCATGATTAAAGACCGCCTTGGATATACTCTACCCTTCGAAATGAGAGACGGGAGAGTCTAAAGGCGTTTGGGAATGACGCCCCAAGAACTCCTACCTTGCTGAAGATCGGGGAGCAGACTGAAAGCTGAGTTTGAGCTCTACCTTTGACATGAGACAGGAGAGCATAAGGCATGTTGATTAATGCCATTAAAGGGATCCTACCCCGTTGTAGTATTGGGGATGAGACTAAAAGCTGAGCCCGAACCCCTTATGTCCGGGCATGAGGGGTAATGCACTGTCGATCCTAATCAATCTCTGAGAAGCCCTGGCCAGACATCATATTTGTGATTGATTGGGGGCATGCTCACATATTACTCACACACACATTTACCTGATAATTGCTACACGACATATGTGTTGTTGCTTGATACTCAGTTATAATTTGAATTGTACAAAGCTAAATATTATAAAGTCACAGATTCTTTGCACAAAAGGAAATGACATTTTATTTACTGAGTGCAGATTTATAAAAGATAACTGTTCAGGAACGCGAGGGCCGAACTCACAGCAATGATAGCAGACCAGTAGAAAACAGATAAAGAGCCGCGCCCAGGAGGCTGATACCGATGCCTAATGCTAAACTTCCTATGCAACTCAATGTGACGACCAAAAGGAAGCTTTGAGATTTCCACCTGGCCTTAATACGATCTTGAGCGATCGTTGGTTTTCGGGCCTAGATACGATCTTGAGCGATCATTGGTTTTCTGGCCTTAATACGATCATGAGTGATCGTCGGTTTTCTGGCCTTAATACGATCCGACGTAATCGTGGCACTCTAGACTCCTATGGATTATGGATTTCTTGAACTGTTCGAAGAATATTTTCCTTCGTACTTGAAGAATAGTATCACTTAAGTTCTAAAAGCAGCATCTCATTTTCATGCATACATGTCTGAATTTGGAAGGGAAGTGATCCGACCACCTGTCTTGTGTTGTTACCCCTGGACTGGGGGCATAACTATTGAAAATATTTACAAAGGATTATGTGCCTGTATTTAACTTATGTTGTGATCTTGGCAGGCCCCTTGAGGACTAGGAAACAGACGCGAAGAGAATGTCCATTTGTTGATCCCCACCTACTTCCAGAATGGAAAGCTTAGATGAGGCTAGATATATCCCATACAACAATAAGACAAGATGCAGCCATTTCGCCTCCGACCTTACCCTTGATGCAGAGAGAAAACGGGAGCACTCTAGTCGACTACGCTCTGACCTTTCGCCGCCCGATGGCGATCCCATAGCCTGGATAGGAGACAAGAGATTGGTACGGGCTGGGTACCAACAAATCGATTTGCACCCAACTCTGGGACATAATGCAAAGAGGGAGTATGAATCCAGAGGAGATATGGATTCAACATCTACTACTCAGCAAAACCCCCATGGATGAGGGAGCATGGGATACGAGCTTAGAGCAACATGATTCGATTACCGGATGACTCTATGCACATTTATTATCCTCGGAGCGTTGCAATATCCTAGACTACGATCGAAAGAACAACTTTTCAAGATTAACCTGCATACGTCTGAGCAACCAGTTATCATCCGAAATCAAATGACAGAAGCCTGATTGATGGCTATTGCATATGCAGAACCAAGAAGCCTGAATCCGGCTTCCACCCATTTCAAGACTTCACGCTGGGGGCACCAGTTCTAAATTGGAAGACCGGGCAACAATCATCAACGCACTAGAAATGATATAATAGAAGTTCAAGCAATAACGAACTTGGCCCGGTCAGATTTCAACTACCAGTTAGGTCATACACGACCAACTTCATTTCCAACTCGAATGGACACTCGAGCATCCGAGCGCACACAACTCCAAGTTAGAACGCTACAATTCGAAGAACAGAAATCAAGATTGGGTCGTATGACTCGAACCACGACTCGGGGGCAATTTTAAGCCGGCAGCGAGAAATCAGTAAACACCCCCTCGAGATTTGAATTTGATGCTGAAGCCACCAACCATGATCTTGGCAATATGCAGCAGCTTTTAGATGGTAATCTGCTTGTCAGTTTGATTTAGCGCCTCTCGAGAGGCGACACTTCTTAGGATGGTGTGGATAACACAGCTCTTTCACGTAGGACATCAGGATGCTTTGTTATTCCCCCAGACTTGAAGATATCTTTTCAACGACATTTGCTCAGGGGTTTTGACGAGTTCAACCCTGAGGTGGATATACTTTTATGACATAAGGGTGCTAACGTCGAGATGAATGATCTTGATGCTTTGAGGACAAAGAATAGAGCACCATCTAACTCTTGAAATGATAGGAACAAAGGAAAAGTCTTGAAAAAGAATGATAAGAGCGTGCGGTTCCGGAGAGAACCTATTTCACTAGTTGAGCCCATGATATTATTTCTTAACCTCAATGGAACCGAGCATGAGAATTAGACTCAACGAGACTATGATGGCTATTTCGGATTACACTGAAGCATGAGTAGAGGGATCAATTAACTTTATGACAACATTCATCTGCTTGCATTTCTAATGAACCTATTCGACTCCGCGACTGATTTAATGAGAGTAACCGAGTCCGCTAATGCCCAATGAGGCAATCCTCATTATCTGGATAAAGAGAAGGAATGATACCAAAGCGAATGTTATTCGACCATTCATGTATACAATTTCAACTCTTGCTGACTCAAGAGAGAGCACAAAACGACTTATGTTGACTAAGATTATTGAACCTGCAACTCTTACCCGATGCAGCGATGGGAAGTATAAAGGCATAAAAGCTGGATGTCTCGTTGACTTAGCTCAGCACCTATTAATGCTGGGGGAATGAACACCGACTTCGCTTGTCCCCCATGACACTGAGAGCATGAGTGCTGATTCAAAGACTAACTTTAAATAAGATCTCGACTTGGAGTGAGATTCAAAACATGTACGCTATGCCTCTGGAGTATGACCTTATCCATCTTTCCTGACCAGGCAAGCTAGTTTACGGGTCAAATGTGAACTTAAAGAATCAAACTACACCGGATGAAAGGTGTGATAAGTGTCTCCACTGCCATACGATAGTGAAGATCATACGAGCACCGGTTCACATGATTTCAACAACGTCCCTCACTGGTTAATATATGATCAGTGGATTACAAAATGGTCCATAACAACTGTAGATTCCTTTAAATATAGCCCGATGCGACCATGGACTTCTGATTTTTCATTGACACGGTCCGGGGTGATCATGGGTTTTAGATTCCTTATTATTATGATACGATGCAATTATGGAGTCCTAGATTAATATCTTCATATCAAGATAGTCCAAAGCCAAGTACAAGAGACAGATTCGCATGCTGATTCTGATGTATCATATCCCACTAGTCCAGACGTTTGCTCAGAGCCGAAGAATCTTGAAGTACCCAATGATTTGTATGGCTACTTTATACATTGACTCATATGTAAAAGAAAGTCTGACCCGACAATGCGCTTGACTTGCATAGAATGATGACATTGTTTGGCCACGACCTGTGCGTGTAGAATCACGCTCAAGAGCTAACGACCTAGCATAATTTTTGATGAATGAATCAGAACTCTTGATTCGACGAGGTTTATGAGATTGCTTGGTCATCTCGAGTACTCCTTTCATAGAAATTGGCTTGACTAGCTTCCATGGAAGCAGTGCAACAATTGGATAAAGCCTTCTCAAGGATAGAAGAGATTCCATAGAGATCTTGCTCAGCATATTCAAAGCACATCTCATCTGCAATAAGATGTACTTTGGGGGGCAAAATTTTAGCCTGCTTTGTGACCAGGCTACCCAAAGCACGTCATCAACATAAACTGGCCTGAAACTCCTATCAAACAACCTCATTTGGGCCTAAAAATGTCAAATACTTGTAGCCTTCTGAATTAGCTTCAAGTAGAGCTTTCGTTTGGCCCAATCGGACTTACGGTTTGGAAGTTACGCTCGTTTCCGTGAACTCCTGAGGGCGGTTTGTGACCCCCTCCTGAGGGCGGTTCGTGACCCCTTCCTGAGGGCGGTTCGTGACCCCCTGCTAAGGGCGGTTCGTGACCCCTGACCATGACCCGATTTGACCTTCACGACCAACACCAGCTCACCATGACCACGAACCGCGACCAGGGCCTGCTACTGCACATGTAGATCTTGACCAATTCTCGAGGCTATGATTGCTCCTACTTTTCCAGATCGTATACCACGTGTCCTACCACGACCCCATCACCATATGGGCTCTCCTACAACTATAAATACACCTCCAGAGGGCATTTTCAAGGGACTTTTGGCATCTCTCTCTCCATGGCTGCCATACACAACACTTCTCCATGAATAATCATCATTTTCTCCAACAAATTCGATAAAACTTAAGGGATGAGGAGAGAATTATTCATTGAATTCGAGTGATTGAGCGATTGTACTCCACATAAATGTAATCTATGGATGAAATGATAAAATATGAAGTGGACGTAGGCTCGTTAATGTCGAACCACTATAAAAACCCGGTTGTCTTGCTTTCTCTTGTATTTTTCAGTTATTTCTTCATATCCTATGCTCGAAATATGACGATTTGGTTGTTAGGACCATTTTTTGGTCTAACAAAGCCTACAACATGTTATTCTCATAATCTATTCATCTTCCCATCTTATGGTTACTATAACATGTTCTACTTAATTTATAATTAAATATATCTCAATTCACCAATAAATTGTAAACAGAATAACTCCCTAAGTATCAACCCCGAAGACCGAAATCAACATCAGATTGACACCCAGAGAATCACTCAACCCAACCAATCTTTAGTTGCATTAATTAAGATTGACTTAACCCTTCCCATTTTTTAACAAATTTACTTAACCCCTACTCAATTCAACTAGTTCATAATACCACTACAAATTTAATTAGGTTAAGTATTCCAATTTAACAAATTATCCATGCTACCCATGTTACCCACTTAACCTTTTTATTATGTCCAAGTCAACCTTACATGTGTCGCCTTGGTTAAGTGTTCATTATTATTTATTATGTCTGTAAATGCGCAAGACCTCTCACATTAGATTGCCGTTTGCGGTTGCTGGATATGTTGGGCGGTTCCGGCCAGTCTTCTACCGCATCTGGATCTAACCTCATGTCTTGAGACCATTACGGGTCCAATTTCCACCTAAGACCTCTCACATTAAATTACCGTTTGCGGTTGCTGGATATACCGGGAGGTTCCGGGAAGACTTCTACCGCAAACCAAATCTAACCTCGTGTCTTAGGCGTTCATTATCTTTTCCTTAATTCACGCCCAATTCCAAGTCTTGGATTTTAGTGAATACAAATTACCCATAATTTCCCAATTCAATTTATGCCTATAATCCCACATATATGTTATGCCCAATTCCCCATATATATCGCATGTTTTCCTACATGTAATTAACATCATTTAAAATAACATGTAATTCTCAAATACTGTATTTATTCCAATTCTACCAATTGTTCATATTCTTTACAGTTATGCCCAAACCAATTTCATAACTATCAACAATCTTATGCCAATTACTTTTTATTACATATTTCCCAAACCTTTCTAATTGTTCATATTTATTGCAATTATGCCCCAAATTCCAACCATCTGTTTTGCCTCAAATTACAGTCTTATATTCTCAATTAAACGATATCACCATATTCCCTTTTTCATTATCATACCCAAACTTTTCCAATTATCTCAATTTCGTTTGTGCGCATATTTCAGCGAGATTGGACTAGGCTCGAAGGTAGCCTAGTCTTAAAAATAAAAAGGAAAATAGAGGGAGAAGAACAGAATAAACATAAAATTAAGACTGTAGTAATTAGCATGTTTATCAAATTAATCTTTACATAAATGGGGAACGTTGAGCGATGAGTATACTATTATTCAAAATTATAATTTAAACCCACTCACCTTGATTTGCTTTCCAACCCTGAGTAATCTTGAATCTTATCTACCCTTCCATGTCTTTCCTAACTGATTTGGAACCTCATACACAGCATAAATCTAGGCGCTTTGATCGCAAATCTGAATTCTTTTCTCTAACTTTGAAGAAGAAGAAGCCTAGATTTAATCTTTATTTTATTTTTATAATATGTTTTGGAGGAGAAGAGAAAAGGGCAGAGCTTTCTCTAGTTGAAGAAGAAGAATAGGTTTGGAGGCAGAGTTTTGGCGTCGCCTAAGAAATTGTGAGGATGAAGTAACCCTTACCACCTTATTTATAGGCATGCTAAACAAATCTAGTCCGTTTGATATAATTTAAAACTCCATCAAAGCTAACCACGTCATCCGACCAAAAGGAAATGACCACGTTGCAAAAAAAAACAAACATTAACTAATAAAAACACGCCATGTGTGCAGCATGATGCGCAGCAGCATAGGGGTGTCGACACCCCTGCTTGGGTGTTGACACCCACCCCCACACGTTATATATATATATATATATTATTTCTTTGTTTATTTGAAATTTGATTTATCAATAATCAAATTTCAAATATCCTCTTTTGTTCGCGTGCACCCCTTATTCTGAATTATGTTTATCTGTATTCAACCCTTATGCGTATACTAAGCTCTTGTACGCGAACAATTATTTATTTGGTTCCCAATATAATTCTCTTAAATCAATCATGTCATTTATTTCTCTTTTTAATCATCTTTCCAATTAATTCTCTAATTAACCTTTTTCACACTAAACCGCTTTTTAATTAAACTGTGTTCACACTAAGCCACTTTTTAGTCATTCCACTAAAACAAAAAATATGGCGCTAGTGGTGATCGAACTCTGTACCTCTTATATGCAAGTCACATGCTGTAACCAACTGGGCTACTTAGTCTTTTGTTAACAAGACTTAGAACAATGGTAACCATTATTCTTTTCTCATTCCTCTTTTTCATGTTTTGTTGCAATATTTAATTTAAAGATATCTCTTTCATTTTAAATCGGTTTTCTGCAAGCCATAGGTCTAAATTGACTAGAAAATCGCCGTGAACGCAATGACGCTAATTTCGTAACCAAATTCCTGAAGCTCTTCAAATTTTCCTTTTTATTTCTATTTAAATGTTCGCATTCATTTCTTCACATTTCATGTATTGCATGTAATTTCTTTTATTAATCTTTTTCCTTTATTTCACTGCATGAACTTATTACATGCAATTTCATTGTCATTATTTAATTTTTCTCTTAAATATATCTATGTATATAATATATATATATATACACATATTTCCACATTTCTAATTTCATTAAAAATGCGTGGTGCTACATTCTCGCACCCTTAAGAAATTTTATCCCTAAAATTTGATAGCATTTTTAATTTCATTAAAAATGTGTGGTGTTACATTCTCGCACCCTTAAGAAATTTCATCCCTGAAATTTGATAGGGATTAAATAGCTAATCCCTCACATAATATATATCCATCATGTGTGCATCCAATTTTTGCAATCATTGTGCACATGTGCAAAGTGAAATACATCATAGTAATGCATGTATGCCCAATTGGTACCACCTATATGTATGCAAACTTTCAAAAACTCATTTTTAAAACATGATACTCACATCCTAAATATACTTGCGGTTCGATATGAATGCAATATTTTTGAAAATCAAAACATTTTTCACCCAAATTTTCCCACACTCTTATTGTATAAAAGCATAGTTCATCCAATTGTTGTATCCAAAATCCTAGCAACCATCATTAAATTTCGAAATTTAGAAAAAACTAATTTTCTAAATTTGATTTCCTATGTTATAAAAAGGTATAAAACGGAAAAATTCACATCTTTCGTTTTTCTTTTATGTACCTTTTCTAATTGTACTTGGATTTTATGTAACTACTTTATAAAGATTTCCTATTTTCCTATCCAAACACAACCCACATAAGAAAAATTTCTTTTCTTTTTCAACTTATCTTGGAAAAAAATCATTTTATCCATATTTTTTTTAAATTTTCATTTTCTTTTCCCATCATGTTTTGTTGCTTCACTGAATTTGTTGTTTTCTTTTTAATTAGGCTATTCTCTTTCTTAGCTTATTTGACTTATTCCAATTACTTAAATTTATTTTTCAAATAAGCTTTTCCGTTTTCAACGCAAACAACATCGTACACAGCTACTACTACGGGCCAAGAATCTTAGGACTATGTCACTTCCGACAACCACAAGCCCAAACAATAGAATCTACGCTCTTACTTGTCCTTCACCACCTAGTAGTCACTACTAGTCCTTGCTGTGTATTACTAGCCGACACTTTTTTTTTCAAGCAACAATCCTAGACATTATAATGCTTATGCATTCTACAGGAATTTTCTAATATTCCAAGATAACCCTTGCTATTTACTTCATAGCCTCAAATGTCTTCTTGTTTTTTCTAGGCACTAATCCTTACCTACTCCATTTTTTTTCAAAACATAGTTTGGCCTCCTTTTCTTTTCATTACATTTTCCTTAAAAAAAATTAAAAGTTCTAAAACTTCATTTTCTTTTCCAAAACTTACTTTTTCCAAACCATAAAAACATGTCACAAAATAAAAATGCAAAACATTTTTTTTTTGAAATCACAAAGTTGGAGTAGACAAGGACAATTATCGGGTTATATTGTTTCTACCTACAATGTTAATTTTGGTTGCTTTCTACAAGGTGCAAACATCTACTCTATTCTTTCTCTCTACAACTTATTTTGTCTACCCAACAAAATTTCTTTTTAAAACAATAAACAAAATTTATTGTCATCCGAATAGAGATTTCAAAACTTTCTTTTATAAAATGCAACATTTTATATGCTTTAATTTTTAATTCTTTCATATATTATAATATGAAAATTAGTGAGCTACACATGCTCTATAATGTACACTTTTTCATGAGAGAATTCTTTTAAAACAAAAAATCATTATTTTACAAAGTATACCCCACTTTACTTTAAAACCCAATATGCATTTTTACAAATATGTTTCTAACATATCTCTTTCAAACATCAAAAATACTTTTAAGATTAAAACTTGAAAACACCATAAACTCTTTTGCCAAAACTTTTACAATTTCATGTTCTTAAAAGTTAATCATTGTGTTAGACTCAAAGTGTGTCTCCAACTCAACTAGGCTTTCCTAGACACTTCCCTAAAGTCAATTCTCCCAAATATATATATTCCTAATCCATTTTCCACTTTTAACCTTTTTCTAATTTATAAGGTTACACTTCTAAACCCACTAATCTGAAATAATAACATTTCAGTTTCTATTATATGGGTTACATCTTTCTCTAATACCAAACATTTTGTACACTTTCCATATTTTACTTTCTCTACTTAGTGGGATCCTTTATGGATCTAGGTTTATATATAATTTATTTATATTTTTGAAAATTCAAATACGCTCACTCATTATCTATATAGGAATCCTAAACCGAAGCTCTGATACCAAGTGTAACAACCCGAATTCCGATGGACCGACTTTTTTTTCAAAAACCCAGTCCATCGAAACCCGTGTTGGTTTGCCGTGGTATCCTGCAGAAAAGACAGTGACATAAAACATGTCAGAGTTCGAAAAACATCTCACAGCGGAAGGAACAAAATATAATATAATCAAATCATATTTTTACCTTAATAACAATACTGCTAAACCAGTATCCAAAGCTATATAGTCTCTGTCATGAACCTAACCTGCGAATGTTATGAGGAGGGGGTCAGAACATAAGTTTTGTGTGAATGAATTTAAATTACACTTATGGATAATCCTACATATACCGTTCAATTACATTTCTTATTTATTAGGTCATCTGTGTTATTAGCACTCAAGGCTTACACACACACACACGTCGCACCCTAGCTACCCCCAAACTGTGGTATACCTCACGGTACCCCGCTCGCACGGTCTCCTCCGTAACACCACTTTAATATGCGTAGTCCCTCATCCTATGCCATAGTAACGTAGATATCTCTTTATATATATAACAGTGCTACATCCTCATAGAACCACTATCGTTGTACTACGTAAGCGTACTGACTGCTATCCTCGAACTTTTCCATCGAGTTAGATTCCTCCATCGAGTAATGCCCTAGAGTCTACGATACACCACCCAAAGAAGACATGCATGTATCTAGACTTTCCCACATACGTATCGTCAAATGTATTTGATGCCTAACCCGCACACCTATCGTGTGCGTGCCCAAGTTCTGTGGCAGGGCTACACAAGAAACACAGAACTCAGTCGGGAGTTTTCCTCATATCTGTGCAAGGCCCGCCTTTAAGAGCCTTCCACACAAATATCCCTAGGGTCTGTTTTCTATGGTGGCTATGGCCCCACCTCAGCCTCTCCCTCATAAAGTAAAGACTACAAGAGCTAAGCGGCAAGCCCCTAAGCAAACAATCTAAACATCCATGTGGCGTCTCCCCTCAACCACCGTCCTACGTTAGTGAATGGTTAATGGTACTTTTGGGTTTAGCTCTAGTCTTTCCGCATCCTACTAGCTGCCGATGAAAGGTACTCGACGACCTACTATCATTGTTGGTCCTGACCCTCCACCTCCGTTGAGGCAGCCGCCGAATCACATTTTCCCTCATCGCGTACAGCATTCTGACTGCCAAGTTATTCTTAAAGTCAAGGCCCACCCACCTAGTTGTTACACGTAGACCTAACCTCTGCGGGCACAGCCTTAAACATCTGCCACCACACAGGGGACTACTAGGAGCACCTTTGACATCTTTGGAAGCCGCGTGCTTCCCCTTCCAATCTGTTGCTGCCAGAATAATCAGATAAACATGCGCTCCCCTCATGCCTTATGACACCATGATGTCCTACCTCGTTGGGCTATTCATCATAAAACGAACGGACTATTCCAAGCGCCTCAGTTTAATATGTCATTAGACCCTACGTCAATCATTACTTACGCGCTTGCTTCACCTTGTCAGTTTTCTCATTAACTTGGTTATTCTCATTCATATTGACTTCCTTTTCAAGTTTTCCAAGTTACCCTTGCTTATTAATTCCATTAATAACTTAATCCATTTAAGTTCATTAATAAGCCTACAACATGCTATTCTCATAATCTATTCATCTTCCCATCTTATGGTTACTATAACATGTTCTACTTAATTTATAATTAAGTATATCTCAATCCACCAATAAACTGGTAAGAGAATAACTTCCTAAGTATCAACCGCAAAGACCTAAATCAACATCAGATTGACACCCAGAGAATCACTCAACTCAACCAATTATCTTTAGTTAGGCCTTAATCCATTTCCATTCATATAGCTTATGTTGTCCTCATTCGTAAATTTATTCTTATCTTCTTAATATTCAATTAGGTACAACTTACCTTATTCCATAAATTATTTCATTTACCCCTATCGTTCCTTATAACTTACCTTATTTCATAAGTTATAATCCCCACTTGTCCCTAGGACAAGCCTACTTATTATCTTACCTTTTATTATCCAAGTACATTCATAATAGGTTATTATCATTCCCTATTTTGGCATTAATTAAGATTAACTTAACCCTTCCTATTTCTTTAACAAATTTACTTTACACCTACTCAATTCAACTGGTTCGTAATACCACTATAGATTTAATTAGGTTAAGTATTCCAATTTAACAAATTATCCATGTTACCCACTTAACCCCTTAATTATGTCCATGTCAACCTTACATGTGTCGTCTTGGTTAAGTGTTCATTATTATTTATTATGTCCGTAAACGCGCAAGACCTCTCACATTAGATTGCCGTTTGCGGTTGTTGGATATGCCGGGCGGTTCCGGGCAGACTTCTACCGCATCCGAATCTAACCATGTGTCTTGACACCATTACAGGTCCAATTTCCACCTAAGACATCTCAAATTAGATTATTGTTTGCAGTTGCTGGATATGCCGGGCAGTTCCGGGTAGACTTCTACCGCAAACCAAATCTAACCTCATGTCTTAGGCGTTCATTATCTTTTCCTTAATTCACGCCCAATTTCAAGTCTTAGATTATAGTGAATACTAATTACCCATAATTTCCCAATTCAATTTATGCCTATAATCCAACATATAAGTTATGCCCAATTCCCCATGTATGTCGCATGTTTTCCTACATGTAATTAACATCATTTAAAATAGCATTAATTCTCAAATACTGTATTTATTCCAATTCTACCAATTGTTCATATTCTTTCCATTTATGCCCAAACCAATTTCATAACTATCAACAATCTTATGCCAATTACTTTTTATTACATATTTCCCAGACCTTTTCAATTGTTCATATTTATTGCAATTATGCCCCAAATTCCAACCATCAGTTTTGACCCAAATTACAGTCTTATATTCTCAATTAAACAATATCCCCATATTCCTTATTCATTATCATACCCAAACTTTTGCAATTATCTCAATTTCGTTCGTGCGCATATTTCACCGAGATTAGACTAGGCTCGAAGGTGGCCTAGTCTTAAAAATAAAAAGGGAAATAGAGGGAGAAGAACATAATAAACATAAAATTAAGACTGCAGTAATTAGCATGTTTATCAAATTAATCTTTACATAAATGGGGAACGTTGAACGATAGGTATACTATTATTCAAAATTATAATTTAAACCCACTCACCTTGACTTGCTTTCCGACCTTGAATAATCTTGAATCTTATCTACTCTTCCATGTCTTTCCTAACTGATTTGGAACCTTATACGCAACATAAATCTGGGCGCTTTGATCGCAAATTTGTATTCTTTTCTCTAACTTTGAAGAAGAAGCCTATAGATTTAATCTTTATTTTATTTTTAGAATATGTTTTGGAGGAGAAGAGAAAAGGGCAAAGCTTTCTCTAGTTGAGGAAGAAGAGGAAGAAGAATAGATTTGGAGGCAGAGTTTTGGCATCGCCTAAGAAATTGTGAGGACGAAGTAACCCTAACCACCTTATTTGTAGGTATGCTAAACTAATCCAGTCATTTAGATTTAATTTAAAACTCCATCAAAGCTAACCTCGTCATCCGACCAATAGGAAATTGCCACGTTGCGAAAAAAACAAACATTAACCAATAAAAACGCGCCATGTGTGCAACATGATGTGCAGTAGTAGGGGACACCCCTGCTTGGGTGTCGACACATGTGTCGACACCCCCTTGTGGATGTCGACCCCCACACGTCATATATATATTTGAAATATGATTTATCAATAATCAAATTTCAAATATCCTCTTTTGTTCGCCCTTATTTTGAATTATGTTTATCTGTATTCAACCCTTATGCATATACTATGCTCTTGTACGCGAACAATTATTTATTTGGTTCGCAATATAATTCTCTTAAATCAATCATATCATTTATTTCTCTTTTTAACCATCTTTCCAATTAATTCTCCAATTAACCCTTTTCACACTAAACCACTTTTTAATTAAACTGCGTTCACACTAAGCCACTTTTTAGTCATTTCCCTAAAACAAAAATATGGCGCTGGCGGGGATTCAACTCTGTACCCCTTATATGCAAGTTGCATGCTCTAACCAAGTGGGCTACTTAGTCTTTTTTTTAACAAGACTTAGAACAATGGTAACCATTATTCTTTTCTCATTCCTCTTTTTCATGTTTTGTTGCAATATTTAATTTAAAGATATCTCTTTAATTTCAAATCCGTTTTCTGCAAACCATAGGTATAAATTGACTACAAAATCGCCACGAACGCAATGACGCTAATTTCGTGACCAAATTCCTGAAGCTCTTCAGATTTTCCTTTTTATTTCTATTTAAATGTTCGCATTCATTTCTTCACATTTCATGTATTGCATGTAATTTTTTTATTAATCTTTTTCCTTTATTTCACTGCATGAACTTATTACATGCAATTTTATTGTCATTATTTAATTTTTCTCTTAAATATACCTATGTATATAATATATATATACATATTTCCACATTTTTAATTTCATTAAAAATGTGGGGTGTTATAGTGATTCCCAACGTCGGCTGCAGTAGCATTAAACCGAGTGCGAAAAGCTTTAACGAATTCGTCCAGTTTTTTTTCTAATTCATTTAGCTCCATTACATCTTGAACTTTAGTAGTTTAGAGCCTGAATTGCTCTTTGAAGAACTTGGTCTAATTGGAGAAGTTATCCACAGATCTTGGAGGCAGCTTAGTGAACCAAAGTGAGGTTACCCCCTCAAGATATATAGGGAAGTATAGACATTTAAGTTCATTCGTGGCTCACGCTCCATCCATATGTTGGTCGTATTTGAATATGAATATGTTGGGATCGCCAGTCCCATTGTACGCCTGCATCGTCGGAGGCTTGAAATTATTCGGATACGGAGCCATCTTGATCCTTTTTGTGAGCGGAGTTTTTGATTGGAGCAAACCCCCGCTCTTTTTCATCGTCACTTTCTTTATGGCTTTCCTTCATGATTTTGTGAACCATTTCCGATATACGCTACTGCTCGTTGTGACGGTCCCCGAGGCGGACGCCTCTACCCTCACCGGATGTTCGCCTAAGAAAACGGTCACGGTTTGGGATTTGGGGCCCGGGGCCTTCTGCATGGGAAGGTTCCCCTTTGGTGGAGCCATGCACTTGTGGAGAGGGTACGCATTTAGAATGAGCTCGATTAGGAAGTTTAGCTTCGTCGCCACTAGCATCGTTGGGCTTAACGATCTCTTGGATAGAATGGTCTCGATTCAGGCTTGAAGAGGAAGAGCCTTCGTTCTCAACATGAGCAACTTTAGCAGTGACTTTTGTCATGGCAGCCTGCATAGCAAAAAGAGACTTTATCCTTGTCATCATGGCCTTGTTAGAGATTTCTATTCATTGAGTAAGGGTGGCAACAGCTTCGTTGAACTCGTTTCCCGTGACTCCCGCCCCGGGAATGGAATTTTCGCCAGCCTCCAAGCGGTTAGGGAGAGGTGTTTCTTCCTTGACGGCATTATTGGATCCACCTCTAGCATTGTCGAATCCTCTAACATTGGTCTTACTTCCCGCTTTCTTCGTCATTATATCAGACATGTTTTAAAACTTTGAGGAAAGCTCGTCCTTAGGCCCGGTTCTTAGGTTATGAGAACCTATTGTAGAAATAAGGCTAGAACTTCAACGATTCCACAAGAGGCTTAAATTTGAGAGAGTGAATGTGACCCCACGGTGGGCACCAAATTTTGAAACCAAAAATTGGCTACAACACCAAAGGTACGAAATAATACTTCACCAAAAGGTAAGACTTAGGAAAATGGAGTCACAATCATAGAAAAGCAAGTAAAAAACACTAGAGTTTAGAGTGGTTCGGCTTATCAATAGCCTACGTCCACTATGGTAAAAGTTTTCATTATCACTTTGAGATTTACAAGGTAAGAATTATCTCTCATTACATTCATTCTCTCTTTATCACAAAGTAACTCTCTTCGATCTCTCAAACATAGCTAAGGAACTTGCTGAATTTCTCTAAGTGCGAGGAGTGTGGATGTAGATCTACAATCTCTCGAACACTTGGATGAATTTGGAAGATTCCATGGCGGATTGGAATTCTTCATTTGGAGAAGATGAATGAAGGTTGGAATGACTTGGAATGGCAGAGAATGGAGTTTGACAACACTTCGTGGCGAGAAAGATCGACCGCATTAATGGTGGAAGACCCAAGGTATTTATAGACGTGGTTTGGAGGAGGTGAAGTCAGTGAATAATGCATGCAGATCCTTAGGTCGCGATAACAACCTAAGCTTTAGGTCGGCAACGACCCAATGTGTCTTGCGCCCTAAGGCTTGAGCTAGCTCCGTGGCCTAACCTTGTTTTCGTCTAACAAGCTAAGATGGGCAACCCAACCATGCTTTGTTAGGTCGTGGAACGACCTAACTTCATGTTCGCTTAGCACGCGTCACTATCCAAGGCACTTCAACGACCCAAGGAGCTAGAGCGACTCAATGTGTCTGTTACGACCCAAACAAGCGGAACGACCCAACTGTGTCAAAGACTAACGAAGCTCACTGACTTAAGGCCTCACGATCTAACGGTGCTAAGGCTTTTTGCAACCCAAAAACCCGCGATCTAGCACTGTTTCATGAGAGCGACTTGACCATGTTTATCATTTCTGAGCCATATTTTATAGACTAACACTTATATTTCACTAGAAGTAGGGGTGTTACATTCTCCCCCCTAAAGAGCCCAATGTACCCGTTGGCTCACGAACACCTCACCCAGGTGTTGTGGTCCACATAGGAGTCACAATTTCGGGTTGGTATTGGCTCTGATACCACTATAACAGCCCGCACCTCCGTTCGTGCAAGATATCGTCCTCGACTTAGCCACCAAATAGGTGTGGGGTTATGTTACTCAAAAGGCCTTGGCGTTAGTAAGAGATGGGTTCTACTATATAAGTCCGCACTTCGCATAGGCTTCCATGACGTGGGACTTATATTTCACTAGAAGAAGGGGCGTTACACCTATCGAGGAAGATAATAAGTACTATGGGTAGTACCTAGATATATTGGCTTCCATATAGTGTTCATTTAATATTCCAATGGAACGAGACTCAATCAATTCCCAAATAATTCCAAATTCGTTGTGTCAATTTGTGTGATTAATTACGATAACAACCACAATAGTTATCATCCATCAAACAACAGTTATAATATAATCATTTATATTTTCTTTTTCTTCTTCTCCTTTTTTACTTTACTTTACGCATAGACATACGTCTATATTTTTTTTTTTAATTTGTTTTTTAAAAAAGGAGTTAAACCATAAATACGCGTACGCTTCTTACATTTATCAAACTTGTGACATTAAACCATGGTGCTTATAATTAAATAAATGAATAATTTTTGTTTACTAGGCGGACGTACGATAAGCAAGAGCTAAAAACTTGATTGATAAAAACGTCAAATGTCAATAAAATTTAGAAAAAAGAACTTTGCAATTAAATTTTGTTAGTTTTAAATATTACAACCATAGGAAAAACATTTTTGTATTAATTTTGAGTATTTATGAAATGTCAATTTATGCCCTTAGTTTAAAATATTTGGATTTTTTTCAACTAAAACATGAAAGTTGCCCTTGATTTAAATAGCAAAAGTTTTTTGTCCTTGGATTTAAATTTTTTTAAGGTGTTTTACTCTTGGCTAAATCTATTTGAACCCCACTTTTTGCCTTTCTTACTCCATCTTGTAAACTAAAAACAATACACCCCACTTTTTTCTTTTTCCACCCCAAAAAATACCAGAGCTATCCTTTGTTTTATTTAAAAAATACAAATACCTTTACATTAACAATGAAAATAAATAACATATGAAATCTAAAAACGTTACGCTTTAATCTGTATATTTTTTCGTACTTTTTGCAATTTACAAAAAATGTTATATTTCAATGCAATTTGAAAATAACTAAACGACGTACTATATTATAAAAAAAATCAAATAACGTTAAGGGAAAAGGACAAAAAACGAAAAGAGAAAATTTGAAATTAACACAATTTTCTTTAAAAAAATACTATTTTACTTCGAAATCATTTGTCCTTTCAAAAATTATTAATAACATTTTAATTTTTAATTAATAAAGTGTATAATAGAATAGAAAAACGAATAAGATAACTTGAATGATATATTAGTGTAAATTTGTCATTTTATCTTTTAAAGTTTCTAATGGGATGGGAAAGGCAAAATGATATCAGCCGTTGGATGAGTTTAGGGGTTTAGGGCTTATTCCTGAACACTTCTTTTCCGGCCTCCTAGATTTATCGTCGTCAGAATTGCAAAGACGATATCTCAGATTCACAGAGACTAAATCCGATCGACCACGAAGAATGTAACGGCTGTGTTGAATGTTTGCTCGCGGACTATGTGTGAAACAATGTGTCGGTGTGAGGTTAGAACTAATGCATTGAAAACATTAGGCAGTTAATTGTTGAAACTGGGCTGATTAAGTGATGTGTCAAAGCCCGGATGTATTGAGTTGTATGTGACCGAGTATGTGTATATATAGGGGAAGTCATGCGATGTAATTAGTGTGAAGAATTCTGGAGCATTTACTCTTTCATTTGTTAGCTTTGTATTATCATTTCTTTCAGCACAATGGTGGACCTAGGAATTAACAAAAGGGTGGGATGACATTAAATAATTTTTTCAAAGCTAATAATTGTGCAATTTTAATTACTATTACAAAGAATAATCAAATGATTTTTTTTATTCAAAGTAAGTAAATTCAAGCTTCACTTTCAATACACAACATTTAGCCTTACTGCACTCAACGAGTATTAACACTCGAATTCTTTAATTGTAGAATTCACATACCATCGAAATATCAATCATTTTCAAACTAATTTACATAAACTACTAACAAAAGCCTAATTTAAAAAAAAATTAAAACTAGGTTACCATTTCAATTTTCAAGTAAAATCAATTGGTTTGACTCAAGGTTCGAAATTTGGTTTCCCATTTTCGTTACGATCAATAGAAAATTCTAAAATTGTTGTAATATATATATGTTTTTAAGGGTGAATACGCGCTTAATGCAAGAGACACTATTGTAATTGATGAGACATGTAAAGCCTATAAATAAAGATCTTGTGTATGTTGTAAATGATATCTGAATGAATAATAATGGCTTCTCTCTCATTTCTTCTGTTCTTCCTTTATTTTGTAACACGTTATCAGCACGATGCTCTGTATTATAATTATATAATTTTAGATCGTTTGTTTTATATATGTATATATAATAGATATCATTTGATTTGCTGCTGCATGTCTTGTGCGAGATACACTTTATTCTACTGTTCAAATATCTTCTTTTTTTTTTTTTTTTTTTTTTTTGCTACTTCTTTGCTGAAAAAATACCAAGTCTTTCGTCATGTCACGTTGCTTATTTGAACTGGTATTTCGATTGTAGTTACCCTTATTTTGTTTTGAATAAATATCTAGCATTGCCTATTATACCGTATTACCTATTCTTGCTGCTAGGTACTAATATCTTTCTCTTCTTTATATACAAGACAACCTTGCCGTTATTATTTTACTTTCGGCAGCAGTAAATATTTTCTCCAATTCAAGCTCTGTCTCTTTTAATCCACAAGAAAAGATATTTTCAAGCTTATTTTTTTGTTTCCAGTAAACCAAGGTAAGAAAATATGTGTACATGACTTTGTTTCCTTACTTTCTCTCCACATGCTATTATAATCCCTCTGTTTTCTATTTATTTTGTAAGAAAGAAGGTACTCATTTGTGCATTGTTTATTGAAACTTGTTATGAATTTTATTTTCTTTCCATGCGTATACAAGGTTTAAAGCCTACTCCCAGCTTGTTTAGATACAAATCATACTGCGTTTATTTGATATAGAATATGTAATATGATATTTTTTTTCATGTGTATCTTCAATGACTGTTTGTAAAAATATAACAGACATTATTGGCTCATGCATAGGCCGCATGGGTATCCTATTACACATATATAATATCCATGTCTGTTTTCTATTTTTATCTTCAATGATTGCGTACAGGGCTACAAATTTAGTTTACTGCAAAAGTTTAATTGATGTGTGTTACACGCAAGCTGCACTTTTATACTGTATGCATTTTATAATATGGAAAATGGGCATTTCAACTGTGTTATCTTTGACTGTGTTATCTGTTTCTCTGTATTTTGCAAAAGTTTATTAATTGTTGTCGAGATGTTTACATAAATAGATTATTAATATGTTTATTCTTATGCAATTTTTTTATGCGTAGTTCGCAAAATGTCAAATATTGCAAAACTTGAATTCAAAGCATTGGACATTTCTGGAGATAATTATTTATCATGGATACTGGACGCCGAGATCCATTTACAATCCCAATGCTTAGAAAATGCCATTAAAAATGGCAATAATATGTCCCAGCAAGACAAAGCAATTGCTCTGATATTTTTAAGACGTCACATTCACGGTGATCTAAAATCAGAATATTTAACCGAAAAAGATCCTCTTCACTTATGGAACTTCCTGAAGGAGCGCTATGACCACCAGAAGATGGTCATACTTCCAAATACAAGGCAAGAATGGTTGAACCTGAGGTTTCAAGACTTCAAAACTGTAAGGGAATATAATTCCGTGATATTTAGAATTACATCTAAATTAAAATTATGTGGAGAAAAAGTAGATGATGCGCAAATGTTGGAAAAGACCTTCTCAACATTTCATGCCTCGATTGTGCTCCTGCAGCAGCAATATCGAGAGCGTCATTTTACAAAATATTCTGAACTCATTGAATGACTGTTGATTGCTGAACAAATCAATAAACTACTTCTTAAAAACCACTCCTCAAGACCAACTGGTTCAGTTGCATTACCTGAAGTTAATGCTAACTTTTCCCACTCCGGAAGAGGTCGTGGTAGAGGCAGAGGAAGAGGAAGAGGTAGAGGACATGGTTGTGGATACAACCCCAGCAGAGGTGGTCATAGTGGTTTTGGAGTTAACAAAACTACTAATTTTAAGCAGAAAATGAAAAATGAGCCTGAAAATAGCAATAATTCAGCTGCTGAAAATGAAAAGCATTATGAGGAAATTTGTTACAGATGCGGGCGCACTGGTCACTGGTCACGCACTTGTAGATCATCAAAGAAAACAATCGATATCATAAATTGAAGAATATCGAGACAAATAATACTGAGGGATTGTCCGATAACACTGACCTGAAATTAGATGATTTCTTTGAAGACTATGATGGGAATTTGTTCAGCGACGAAAATTTGAATGCAATATTCGAAGAGATGACCGAACCAACCAATAAGTAGCCTGAAGCTAATTATGCGATTTTCAGTTTGTTTCTTTTCAGCATGTACTAGTTTGGAACTTTTGTTTATTTATTTTTCTTTTAGTCTTTTCTTATGAAAATGCAGAAATAATGTGTAATGTTGAACATGATAATTAGTTTATTCTCTGGACATTTATTTATATTTATGAGTTTTTATTCAATTATTGACTAGCTGTATTGTTTTTTATTCTTAAGGTATGGATCGACAGTGTTTAAACGATGATATATGTCTGGTTGATAGTGGAACTACTCATACGATATTGAAAAACCCGAAGTTTTTCTCCGAATTATCTGAAAATATTTCATATAAAGTTTCAACTATAGTTTGTTCAGCCAATATTATTGAAGGTCTGGAAGAGCCCATATAGTGTTATCAAATGGTACACATATATTGTAACAACCCGTATTTCGATAACATGTTAAAACGAGAATCAAGGAAGAATTTAAAAATTAAATTCTGAATCAAGTAAAATGGGCTATGCCATTGCGTTCGTCTCGGAAAAATACGCGAAATAGAGTCCGAGTTTTCGAAAATCGGAGTCCGTATGACCCGATTAAGGCCCAACGAAGTTTTCAGAAAATTTCAAAGTAAAAACAGATTTCAAATTCAAGTTTGAATTTGGAAATTTGGGCCAGTTTGGGCCAGGCGGGAAAATTCCCGCCAGAGCACCCAAGTCGACAGCCCTGTCGACTTGGGAGTCGACTTGGTTGGACCCAAGTCGACAGCCCTGTCGACTTGGCTGTCGACTTGGTCCAGCCGGGCAGTTCTGCCTGGTGCACCTATTTCCTGTCTTGGCTAGGTTTTTGGGCCTGGTTTGAAATCTGACGATTCAGGTTGGTCCTAGGGTTAATCTAAGGGTCCTAACTAATCCTAATCTCTATAAATAAGCCTCTAAGCCTACCCTAAACCCTCATTATTCATTCTTGCAACTAAACTATGGGAAAATTTTCACTCTCATGGCCTCCACCCTCATTCTAAAATTCCTAAGTAAATTCCTATGAGAGGTTTCATGATTGTGAGTGTTAGAGAGTTCCTATGTTAGTATGAGAGCTTCTCAAGTTGATTTCAAGGCTAAAGCTTTGATCTTTGTTCATAAAGATGGGGTTTTGATGGATTTGGAGCCTTCATCTTTGGGTTTTAGGATGAGGACATGCATAGGCTTTGTCTCAATCTTTCATTTAATCGATTTGTGCCTTCATAGCAATGTAAGCCCTTTCCCTACTCTTAGATATTAACTATGAAGTTAAAAGTTCATGTTGCAAGTTTGGGGTTGATCATTGAGTATGATACATGCTATCATGTCATGCAAGTTTATGAAGTCATTATCTTGATCTTGTGGGCTAAAAGCTACAACCTTTATGTTGAAATGTTGCATTATGCAACATGAGAACCCTCATAACTTTTATGTCAACTTGCATATGAAGTCATAACCCTTATATGATGATATATGCGAGTTACTAGTCATCATTCCATGTCTTTTGTCACCATGATTCGCTTATGTGCCAAGTTTGGGTTTATGCATGTTTTTGAGGCTTAAGAATGTAACATGTAAGTTAATGAACACATTTGTGCCTCATTTGCCACCATGATTAACTTGTGGCTTAATATCCACTTTTGGTCATGTCTTTGACAAGTTCCTTCTTTGAATCCATTATGCGAGTTTAAAAGCGTTGGGGTCACATTATGGGAAAACATAATAACGTGAACATGATTTGGGTAAATGGGTATAAACATGACAACATGTAACGTTAAATATGACATGTGTTTATACTTGAAAACATGACTTGAAATATAACATGGAAGTTGACATGTAAGTATGCTTGAAAACATAAGCTTGGGAATTTACCTATTAAGTTAGGTCTACCCTTTGGGAATTTACCTATTAAGTTAGGTCTACCCAAATGCTTGAAAACTTGTAACATGTTTTGGAAACATGATGGACGTGACACTTAGATAATATAAGTGTGGCCAACTCGAGGTTGGGTTGAGTTTGCAACGTAAAACTACCCGGAACCGACCGGCCTAACTAGTAGTTGCAAACAATAGGACCCAATGTGAGAAGTTGGTCATGTTGTGCTTAAACCCGAGGTTAGACCAAGTTGTGGTGTAAAGCTACCCGGAACCGACCGGCTTAACTCGTAACCGCAACAAAGTCTAATGTGAGAGGTTGAGGTGCATTAAGTAATTAATGCCACATGATAGGGTTAAGATAATTTGATTAATGACGCTTAACCAAATATGACATGGACAAATGGGTTAAGCAAATTGATTAGGCTAATGATACTTAACAAAACATGACAAGGTTTGGTAGGTTAAGTAATTTGATTTGCCTAATGACACTTAACCATTTTTATACGATTAGTGGACGGGGTTAAGTTAACCAACACTTAACCAATCCAACACGATAATTTGGGGAAGGTTAAGTAAGTTTTCTTAATGACACTTAACCGAAAAATACAGTTAATGGATGAGGTTAAGATTAGACTCAACTAGTCTAAGCATGGAAATCGGATGGGGTTAAGTTAGCCTAGACTTAATTAATCCCACTTGGTAGCTTAATGGAGTTAAGTTAAACACTTAACTAATCTAACATGATGATTTGAGGTGGTTAAGTGACCTATACGTAACCAATCTAACTCGTGAATTTATTGAGGTTAAGTTAACCTATACTTAACCGATCTAACGTGAAAACATGATAAGGCTAAGTCACGAATCGCTTGAATACACTTGACCGATTTGACTAAGACAATTGATAGGGTCAAGTAAATATATACTTAACCAATCTGGAATGATAATTGGACGAGGTTAAGTCGTGAATTGCTTAATATACTTAACCAACGTGAACATGGTTTGTAGGGTTAAGTCTTGAACTTGGATACTTAGCCAATTTTGACGTGATTTGTAGACGGGTTAAGTCATGAACTTAAGTGACACTTAATCCATTATGAAAACCCTAGTTCTGAGGATTAGGTGGATAACCGTAGTTAACAAGGATAACGGGAATAAGGCTAAGTGGTAAGCCTTAGTTGAGGAATAACTAAGTAATGATTCTTAGTCAAGGAAATTTAGACCAGTTCATAGATAGATGAGTAACCTGATACGGTAGGTCATCATTTAAGTATACAAGTAGGAGCAAGTATCTGATTTAGATAAAGGCTCCAGCAAACTGGGTGACGAAGCAGCGGCTTCGGGGAACGTGAGGATATTCTTGGTATCCCTCTGTGAGCTGCCAGGTGATTATACTAGGCTCATAAGAGGTTAAGGTCTGCGTTAGAAGAGCCAAGAGTATGCCTTGGTTGCTATGCGAGCGACCTAAAGACGGGGATGGATAGGGGATAGTCGACGATACACGGTCGTACCCTAGATAGCATTTCGTCAAGCTACCTACCATCTTTGGTCAAGCGTGTACGTACGGAAAGGCAGAGAACACCCAAAAGACCATAATTGCTATCTAATTATGGTTGCGGTTGGGCTAGATTGTGGGTTGGCCAGTAGTGTGTTCTCATACAGGATTTATCCTGTCTTGTCTTTCGCTAGTTGAGGGAGGGGTCGCGTGGGACCATAGCCACGTATAGAAAAACAGACCTTAGCATCTGCATCGGCAGATAAATCGAAAGCTCCCGACCGAGTCCTGTATTTCCTGGTCTGCCCCGTGATAGGACTCGGATGGCACGATGTGATACATGTGCATACAGTCATGGAAAAACGATTCACGATGAATGCGTGGGAAAAAGGGCGCGGTTGACGGTTAGCGTAAATCCTAGTGGCCCTGGGTGGTTGAACCAGAACCGAGATACGAAAACGTGCAATAGGTAAGCGTAATCCCTAGTAGCCCTAGGTAGCATAAGTCCTAGTTGTACAAACGATAATTCATGCTGGAAGACCCTAGCTAGGTTTAGGGCAACAGTCCAAACCGATCTTAAGGATCATGGAACTATGTTAAAGTAATATAAAATCTTATGGGAAAGCCCGTATGGTCTACGGCAAGGGACTGGACATTTACATGGAAAGGAATATACGAGTTGAGTAACCTATATATGCGACATATTGGGTTGACATGGACCATTATACGACTTTTGAGTAAGGGTCATTCATGGATAACACATGATACGGTTGGGATACTAGTACGGTAGGTGCAGAGCTAAAAAGACAGGATAGATACCATGGGATGTTATACGTGATAGATATCTTGGGGATATTATACTTGACAGGAACCTGACGATGTGATACTTTGTTTTATCTTGACACCGTAATTTATCATGACACCTTAGTTTATCTGAGTTCAGTAGTTCATCCTGTTATTTTGATTTAGCTTATCTATCTTTTCATCATGCTTATGTTCATCTCAGTTTCTCATGTCAGTTAACTTTACTAGTTTTTATGCTGATAGTAGATAGGGCTTACTCAGTCTTTTTGACTGACCCGTTTTGTTTCGCCTCTTTTCTTCCGTCCCCCCCCCCCCTCCCCCCAAGGTTACAGGGAGGAAATGCTGTTGTTTAGTTCGGACTACTTCTGCTTGAAGGTCATCATGGATGGCTGGGACTTTTCTTGGCTATGGCTACTTTACTGTTTTTACTTGGGGAATAATTTATGAAAAAGTCTTTATGCTTCTTTAACTATTACAAGACAGGTTTTGATGTACTCTGATGTAAAAGGCTTTAGACCTTATTTATTCATGTTATGAAAGTTTGATTTTACTTCCGCTATTTTATATGTTCTGTCTTGTGATATTTCTGTGCATGTTTACCAATAATGCCCCTCTAAAGCTAGTGCATTCCTTTGCGAGTGACCCTAGCGGAGGCGGGGTGTTACACGTGGTATCAGAGCAGAAGGTTATCAGACTGGGCAAAAGTTTTTAAAGACCTTCTGAAAACTATTTGAAAACCGTTTACAAAGAAGCATTTTTCAAGAAAATTTTCTTTTAAAAGAAAAAGGCTATTCCCCAAAGGCCATTAGCACTATCCTTGTTTCCTTAATTGAATCTCTTTTCCTTTCTTTCCTCCATCTGTAGTCACAGTGGTTTTAACTGCGACTAGTCTTTTCTATCTACGAAAGTGCTTTCCATGCGATGGAGGTGGTTCTCGAGAGACCAGTGGCCTCGTTATAAGAAAGGATAGTGAGAAAAAGGATAAAGGATACGAGCTTAAGGATGAGCAACTTGTTGGTATGGCTCAACCCAGAACGAGAGAGAAAGATGAACAATGAAACCCATGACGAGAGAGTACCTTTGGCATGGTGAAACGGGGCGGATAGTTAAGTATCATGGGACAAGGACAAGATCATCGGGAGGGCACTTATTTCTAGGGTACCTCGGAAGGAGGGTAACGATCTTGTTAAAGGTTTAGCTTTTCTTCTCTATCATCCCGTTAGGACTTTGTTTTGATCATCGTATCATTTAAGTCTGCTTCGATAGTTGAGTCTCTGCACCTTAAGTACTAGGGTAATAGAGAATCCCATTTTTGTCTCAAAGTCCTATTGAAGAATCAGTCCATTTATTCATGGCTTGTTTGGATTTGAGAATGTCTATGTCAAGTGTTGAGCTTGGAAATAATGCTTATGTTTATAAGCTATGGATGGATTCTAAGGATGAAGTGGTTATCCAGTAAGGGGTGCCACTCTCGGTTTTTGATAGGAGGGTAGTTAGACTCTTGACTAGCCTTGGTAATACCCTCGGAGTCTCGTGTAACCTTTTGGGTTCGGTCATGATTAGTTACTTAGAATCCCGTGATGCCTTTATTGGAAATTTGAAGCCCGATCGAGTGGTGTTCGCCGATAAGATGGATGGTTTATTTCACTTATGCATGGGTTATGGAAATCACCCTAGTAAGTGCGCTTGGTAACCTGGTTGACATCTGTTTACTTTCAAGAGGAAGTTCTTCTACATGGAATACCTTATAGTATATAAACGAGATCCAAGATTCACTAGTGAATTTTGGAAAGCTTGCATGAGATCATGAGTACGCAGTCATGTTTGCGCCAAGTATTCTAGAAAAAGGATAAGTGCAAGTGGAACGAGAGGCGATGAAGAAATGAGTTCCAGCTCATGTTATGGAAACAGGAAATAAGAAGCTACGAAATCGCGAAGTTAAAAGACGGTCAAGGCACAATGGAATTAAGCTCGAGGAAATACGACTTTGATGGTCAAAGACTAGATACGCACATGATATCTCTTTTTGGGAGTATATCCTTGATCCCTGTTTTCTGTAGAGCTTACTTGTAGGCTATCTTTTGTGGACATCCTCTCGGTCCTATTTTCTGTTACAAACCCCGTAAGGAGTTTGTCTTGTTTATCTTCTCGGCCCTGTTTCAGGGAATCCTAGGTAGAACCCTATGAATGTAAACATGTATTTGAAACATGTTATGATTGATATGGTTGCAAGTGGTTGCAAGTGGTTACTCGTGGATGCGCGAATACACATTAGATACTAGCTCGACTCGGTCACATTTCATATTGCATATGCACGAGTATTTATACTTGCTTTTGGATGAAATCTAATGTATTATCATGTGGTTGTTGCATATGAATGAATGCTTGTGCACGCATATAGTATCTATATGACTAGGACTATTTGCATACATGTTGGATTCATGGCACTATACATATTTTGCATTAGAAAGATTATTCAGGCCTGATCATTAGCATTAGCTAAGGAACATGTACACACACGTTTTGCATATATTCATACAGCATTAGAAATCATCTAAGGACAATGGTTGCTTGTGGATGATGTTTTGAGTAGATGGATGATGGATGGTAGGATATGTTCTTCCTAACTTGGAGATTTCGGGGACGAAATCCTAAAAGGTGGGGAGAATGTAACAACCCGTATTTCGATAACATGTTAAAACAAGAATCAAGGCAGAATTTAAAAATTAAATTCTGAATCAAGTAAAACGGGCTACGCCATTGCGTTCGTCTCGGAAAAATACGCGAAATAGAGTCCGAGTTTTCGAAAATCGGAGTCCGTATGACCCGATTAAGGCCCAACGAAGTTTTCAGAAAATTTCAAAGTAAAAACAGATTTCAAATTCAAGTTTGAATTTGGAAATTTGGGCCAGTTTGGGCCAGGCGGGAAAATTCCCGCCAGAGCACCCAAGTCGACAGCCCTGTCGACTTGGGAGTCGACTTGGTTGGACCCAAGTCGACAGCCCTGTCGACTTGGTCCAGCCGGGCAGTTCTGCCTGGTGCACCTATTTCCTGTCTTGGCTAGGTTTTTGGGCTTGGTTTGAAATCTGACGGTTCAGGTTGGTCCTAGGGTTAATCTAAGGGTCCTAACTAATCCTAATATCTATAAATAAGCCCCTAAGCCTACCCTAAACCCTCATTATTCATTCTTGCAACTAAACTATGGCAAAATTTTCACTCTCATGGCCTCCACCCTCATTCTAAAATTCCTAAGTAAATTCCTATGAGAGGTTTCATGATTATGTGAGTGTTAGAGAGTTCCTATGTTAGTATGAGAGCTTCTTAAGTTGATTTCAAGGCTAAAGCTTTGATCTTTGTTCATAAAGATGGGGTTTTGATGGATTTGGAGCCTTCATCTTTGGGTTTTAGGATGAGGACATGCATAGGCTTTGTCTCAATCTTTCATTTAATCGATTTGTGCCTTCATAGCAATGTAAGCCCTTTCCCTACTCTTAGATATTAACTATGAAGTTAAAAGTTCATGTTGCAAGTTTGGGTTTGATCATTGAGTATGATACATGCTATCATGTCATGCAAGTTTATGAAGTCATTATCTTGATCTTGTGGGCTAAAAGCTACAACCTTTATGTTGAAATGTTGCATTATGCAACATGAGAACGCTCATAACTTTTATGTCAACTTGCATATGAAGTCATAACCCTTATATGATGATATATGCGAGTTACTAGTCATCATTCCATGTCTTTTATCACCATGATTCGCTTATGTGCCAAGTTTGGGTTTATGCATGTTTTTGAGGCTTAAGAATGTAACATGCAAGTTAATGAACACATTTGTGTCTCATTTGCCACCATGATTAACTTGTGGCTTAATATCCACTTTTGGTCATGTCTTTTACAAGTTCCTTCTTTGAATCCATTATGCGAGTTTAAAAGCGTTAGGGTCACATTATGGGAAAACATAATAATGTGAACATGATTTGGGTAAATGGGTATAAACATGACAACATGTAACGTTAAATATGACATGTGTTTATACTTGAAAACATGACTTGAAATATAACATGGAAGTTGACATGTAAGTATGCTTGAAAACATAAGCTTGGGAATTTACCTATTAAGTTAGGTCTACCCTTTGGGAATTTACCTATTAAGTTAAGTCTACCCAAATGCTTGAAAACTTGTAACATGTTTTGGAAACATGATGGACGTGACACTTAGATAATATAAGTGTGGTCAACTCGAGGTTGGGTTGAGTTTGCAACGTAAAACTACCCGGAACCGACCGGCCTAACTAGTAGTTGCAAACAATAGGACCCAATGTGAGAAGTTGGTCATGTTGTGCTTAAACCCGAGGTTAGACCAAGTTGTGGTGTAAAGCTACCCGGAACCGACCGGCTTAACTAGTAACCGCAACAAAGTCTAATGTGAGAGGTTGAGGTGCATTAAGTAATTAATGCCACATGATAGGGTTAAGATAATTTGATTAATGACGCTTAACCAAATATGACATGGACAAATGGGTTAAGCAAATTGATTAGGCTAATGATACTTAACAAAACATGACAAGGTTTGGTAGGTTAAGTAATTTGATTTGCCTAATGACACTTAACCATTTTTATACGATTAGTGGACGGGGTTAAGTTAACCAACACTTAACCAATCCAACACGATAATTTGGGGAAGGTTAAGTAAGTTTTCTTAATGACACTTAACCGAAAAATACAGTTAATGGATGAGGTTAAGATTAGACTCAACTAGTCTAAGCATGGAAATCGGATGGGGTTAAGTTAGCCTAGACTTAATTAATCCCACTTGGTAGTTTAATGGAGTTAAGTTAAACACTTAACTAATCTAACATGATGATTTGAGGTGGTTAAGTGACCTATACGTAACCAATCTAACTCGTGAATTTATTGACGTTAAGTTAACCTATACTTAACCGATCTAACGTGAAAACATGATAAGGCTAAGTCACGAATCGCTTGAAT
This sequence comes from Allium sativum, assembly GCA_030737875.1. Taxonomy (NCBI): domain Eukaryota; kingdom Viridiplantae; phylum Streptophyta; class Magnoliopsida; order Asparagales; family Amaryllidaceae; genus Allium; species Allium sativum. The sequence continues at coordinate 15,898,008 of CM060922.1, read as the reverse complement.
ACACTTGACCGATTTGACTAAGACAATTGATAGGGTCAAGTAAATATATACTTAACCAATCTGGAATGATAATTGGACGAGGTTAAGTCGTGAATTGCTTAATATACTTAACCAACGTGAACATGGTTTGTAGGGTTAAGTCTTGAACTTGGATACTTAGCCAATTTTGACGTGATTTGTAGACGGGTTAAGTCATGAACTTAAGTGACACTTAATCCATTATGAAAACCCTAGTTCTGAGGATTAGGTGGATAACCGTAGTTAACAAGGATAACGGGAATAAGGCTAAGTGGTAAGCCTTCGTTGAGGAATAACTAAGTAATGATTCTTAGTCAAAGAAATTTAGACCAGTTCATAGATAGATGAGTAACCTGATACGGTAGGTCATCATTTAAGTATACGAGTAGGAGCAAGTATCTGATTTAGATAAAGGCTCCAGCGAACTGGGTGACGAAGCAGCGGCTTCGGGGAACGTGAGGATATTCTTGGTATCCCTCTGTGAGCTGCCAGGTTATTATACTAGGCTCATGAGAGGTTAAGGTCTGCGTTAGAAGAGCCAAGAGTATGCCTTGGTTGCTATGCGAGCGACCTAAAGACGGGGATGGATAGGGGATAGTCGACGATACACGGTCGTACCCTAGATAGCATTTCGTCAGGCTACCTACCATCTTTGGTCAAGCGTGTACGTACGGAAAGGCAGAGAACACCCAAAAGACCATAATTGCTATCTAATTATGGTTGCGGTTGGGCTAGATTGTGGGTTGGCCAGTAGTGTGTTCTCATACAGGATTTATCCTGTCTTGTCTTTCGCTAGTTGAGGGAGGGGTCGCGTGGGACCATAGCCACGTATAGAAAAACAGACCTTAGCATCTGCATCGGCAGATAAATCGAAAGCTCCCGACCGAGTCCTGTATTTCCTGGTCTGCCCTGTGACAGGACTCGGATGGCCCGATGTGATACATGTGCATACAGTCATGGAAAAACGATTCACGATGAATGCGTGCGAAAAAGGGCGCGGTTGACGGTTAGCGTAAATCCTAGTGGCCCTGGGTGGTTGAACCAGAACCGAGATACGAAAACGTGCAATAGGTAAGCGTAATCCCTAGTAGCCCTAGGTAGCATAAGTCCTAGTTGTACAAACGATAATTCATGCTGGAAGACCCTAGCTAGGTTTAGGGCAACAGTCCAAACCGATCTTAAGGATCATGGAACTATGTTAAAGTAATATAAAATCTTATGGGAAAGCCCGTATGGTCTACGGCAAGGGACTGGACATTTACATGGAAAGGAATATACGAGTTGAGTAACCTATATATGCGACATATTAGGTTGACATGGACCATTATACGACTTTTGAGTAAGGGTCATTCATGGATAACACATGATACGGTTGGGATACTAGTACGGTAGGTGCAGAGCTAAAAAGACAGGATAGATACCATGGGATGTTATACGTGATAGATATCTTGGGGATATTATACTTGACAGGAACCTGACGATGTGATACTTTGTTTTATCTTGACACCGTAATTTATCATGACACCTTAGTTTATCTGAGTTCAGTAGTTCATCCTGTTATTTTGATTTAGCTTATCTATCTTTTCATCATGCTTATGTTCATCTCAGTTTCTCATGTCAGTTAACTTTACTAGTTTTTATGCTGATAGTAGATAGGGCTTACTCAGTCTTTTTGACTGACCCGTTTTGTTTCGCCTCTTTTCTTCCGTCCCCCCCCCCAAGGTTACAGGGAGGAAATGCTGTTGTTTAGTTCGGACTACTTCTGCTTGAAGGTCATCATGGATGGCTGGGACTTTTCTTGGCTATGGCTACTTTACTGTTTTTACTTAGGGAATAATTTATGAAAAAGTCTTTATGCTTCTTTAACTATTGCAAGACAGGTTTTGATGTACTCTGATGTAAAAGGCTTTAGACCTTATTTATTCATGTTATGAAAGTTTGATTTTACTTCCGCTATTTTATATGTTCTGTCTTGTGATATTTCTGTGCATGTTTACCAATAATGCCCCTCTAAAGCTAGTGCATTCCTTTGCGAGTGACCCTAGCGGAGGCGGGGTGTTACATATATTCATTCAGAATGCACTATATTCAAGCAATTCTAAAAGAAATCTGCTTAGCTTCAAAGATAAAAGAATGAATGGATATCATATTGAGACTATAAATGAAAACAACAAAGAATATCTTTGTGTTATTTCTAAAATTGAAACCCAGAAGCTTATTTTAGAAAAATTTGGTACAATTTCAACTGGATTATACTTAACCAAAATTGGCATAGTTGAATCTCATTTTATAAACATGAGCCAGAAGCTCACAAATACAAAGAAATTGATTCTTTGGCATGATCGTTTAGGTCATCCTGGATCAACTATGATGCGTAAAATTGCCAAGAACTCAAATGGGCATGATTTACCAAATCTGTTGAATTTACCAAATAATTACATGTATACATCTGTGCACAAGGAAAATTAATTGCTCGACCTTCATACAGTAAGATCACCCCTGAATCTCCAGCATTTTTGCAAAGAATTCAAGGTGATATATGTGGTCCGATTCATCCCGCTTGCGAGCCATTTAGATACTTTATGGTGTTAATTGATGCATCAACTCGTTGGTCACATGTATGTTTGCTGTCTACTAGAAACATGGCATTTGCCAAATTACTTGCTCAAATAATTAAATTAAGAGCACATTTCCCCGATCATCAAATCAAATCAATAAGACTAGATAATGCAGGAGAATTCACTTCTCAAGTATTTGATGATTATTGTTTATCACTGGGAATTGAAGTTGAACATCCAGTAGCTCATGTTCATACTCAAAATGGTCTGGCAGAATCATTAATTAAGCGTTTGCAACTTATTGCAAGACCTTTACTTATGCAAACAAAGTTTCCTGTTACAGCTTGGGGGCATGCAATTTTGCATGCATCCAAATTGATTAAAATTAGACTAACGGCTTATCATTAGTTTTCGCCATCACAGCTTTTAACTGGATCCCAACCAAATATTTCACATCTACGAATATTTGGTTGCGCTGTGCATGTACTCATTAGTCCTCCACTTCGTACTAAAATGGGTCCTCAAAGAAGGCTGGGAATTTACATGGGATTTGACTCACCTTCGATAATTCGTTATCTTGAACCTCTTACGAGTGATGTATTTACTGCAAGATTTGCAGATTGCAAATTTGATGAGCCAAATTTCCTGTCGTTATGGGGAGAAAAGACCGTTCTAGTAGAACGACATGAAATTTCATGGAATAATCCCTCTATGTTTCATTTGGATCCACGTACCAAACAATGTCAATACGAGGTACAAAGAATTTTGCATATTTAAAATATTGCAAATCAAATGCCAGATGCATTTAATGATGCTGCAAAAATAACTAAATCTCACATTCAAGCAGCAAATATACTAGCTAGAATTGAAATCCCCGAAGGACCAATAGCAGCAAATGAATCTAAAGCTAGACAAAAACGTGGAAGACCGATAGGTTCAAAAGACTTGGCGCCTAGAAAAAGAAAGTCCAATGAAAAATCATCAATTAGCAAACCTCCCGAAGAGGTTATGAATGATCCAAAGGATAACTCAAAAGAAAATCTCAATTCTCCTAAAATCAGTGAAGGAACTATTATCCCAGAAGAAATAATAGAAGCTTCCGAAAATAAAATGGTACCTAATAATAATGAGATCTCAATGTTTTATACAATTTTAGAGAAATATGGGATCGAAGTAAAATAACAATTGATGATGTATTCTCATTCGCAGTAGCTACTGAAATAACTGAAAGTCATGACTATAATGAGAATAATGATAATGAACCAACTAGCATAAATGAATGTCGAAAAAGACAAAGATTGGCCAAAGTGGAAAGATGCTATTCAGGTTGAGTTAGATTCACTTCAAAAGCATGGTGTATTTGGACCAATAGAGAAAACAACAAAAGCTGTTAAACCAGTCGGTTACAAATGGGTATTCGTTAGAAAACGAAATGATAAAAATGAAGTTGTGAGATACAAAGCAAGGCTTGTTGCACAAGGTTTCCTGCAGAGACCTGGTTTTGACTCCAAAGAATCATACTCTTCTGTTATGGATGTCATAACATTTCGATATTTAATAAGCCTTGTAGTTTCTGAGAAGCTTGATATAAGATTGACTGATGTTGTGACAGCTTACCTATACGGTGAATTGGATACTGATATTTACATGAAAATCCCAGACGGATATAAATTGCCTGAAGCAAAATCAAAGTCAATGTATTCATTAAAATTGAGACGATCACTATACGGTTTGAAACAATCTGGAAGAATGTGGTATAATCGTCTTAGTGAATATTTAGTTAAAAGTGGATACAAAAACAATCTCATTTGTCCATGTGTCTTTATAAAGAAATCGGTAAAGGGATTTGCTATCTTAGCGGTATATGTTGATGATATAAATTTGATTGGAACTCCAGAAGAGATCAATGAAAAAATAGATTACCTAAAACGGGAATTTGAAATGAAATATCTTGGAAAAACCAAATATTGTCTTGGTCTACAGATTGAGCACAGTAAAAATGGCATATTAATCTTAAATCAAATTACATTGAGAAAATCCTAAAGCATTTTCAAATGGATAAAGCATATCCACTTAGTACACCTATGGTTGTCAGATCACTAGATATTAAAAAGGACCCTTAACGACCAAAAGAAGATGATGAAAATGTACTTGGTCCAGAAGTACCATATCTCAGTGCAGTTGGTGTATTGTTATATTTAGCCAAATGCACGAGACCAGATATTGCATTTTCAGTCAATCTTCTAGCAAGATATAGTTCTACACCAACTAAAAAACACTGGAATGGCATAAAACATATCATGAGATATATGCGAGGAACCACAGATTTGGGCTTATTTTATTCTAACACAGGCAATAATTCGATTCTAGTTGGTTATGCTGATGCAGGTTACCTTTCTGATCCACATAAAGCAAGATCATAAACTGGATACGTGTTTACTAACAGCAATGCAGCTATTTCATGGCGATCTACAAAGCAAACATTAGTAGCAACATCATCTAATCATTCTGAAATATTAGCACTACATGAAGCAAACCGAGAATGTATTTGGTTAAGATGATCAATCGAATATATTCGAAACACTTGTCAACTTCCCTCAACTACAGAAAGATCAACCATTATTTATGAAGACAATGCCGCATGCGTAGCTCAGATTCAAGCAGGATATATCAAGGGTGATAGGACGAAGCACATTTCTCCCAAATTCTTCTTCATACATGAACTTCAAAAAGACAATAAGATAGAAGTGAAGCAAATTCAGTCTCAAGAAAATCCAGCAGATTTATTCACCAAAGCATTTCCAAAGTCAACATTTCAGAAGATGGTTTATAAAATTGGTATGCGTCATTTGCATCACCAAACTATTTGAATAATGCGTTACGAATCAGGAGGAGCATATATAATGCAGTAATATACTCTTTTCCTTCATTAATATTTTCCCCACTGGGTTTTTGTTAGTAAGTTTTTAACGAGGCATTATTTTGATCTAGAAGTATCAACCCTCATTGGAATATTGTCAATATGTTACCTAGTGATAAAAATTGTACTCTTTTCCTTGTTTATGATTTTTCCTACAGGGTTTGTCATAGAAATGTTTTTAATGAGGCAATCAATCTTATTATCTTTGCATACGCATATTCAGGGGGGGTGTTGTAATATATATGTTTTTAAGGATGAATACCTTAGTGCAAGGAACACTATTGTAATTGATGAGATATGTAAAGCCTATAAATAAAGAGCTTGTGTATGTTGTAAATGATACTGAATGAATAATAATGGCTTCTCTCTCATTTCTTCTGTTCTTCCTTTATTTTGTAACAAAAATATCTGCTTTGTTTCGGTTATTCCATAAATTCCGCTTTAATTTGGTTCCAGTGTTTTGAAAAACATACATTAATCAATATCCAATAATCGTTCCAGTGTTTTGAAAAACGTTGTACCTGATTCCTATTATAAGCGACAGTTTATTCAGTCCGTCAATAGCCCAATAATCTTTCTCCTCTATTCAACATACGCATGCCTAAACCTCGTCTTCTTGAAATCTCGTCTTCTTGAAATATGCATGCCTAAACCTCGTCTTCTTGAAATCTCATCTTCCAGAAATGTTCAAAACTTCAAAAAGCTGTTTATAACCTCGTCTTCCAAAGATACGCATGCCTAAATCTCGTCTTCCAGAAATCATTTTCATTATTCGCCCCCAAACACCAAATCGAAATGCTCATTTGTAACATCTCCAATAAAATTTCTGCCATTTCAGTGAAGAATGCGAGCTCTCAGACTATAAAAGCTTCAGCAACGACCACCAGTTCACCAGAGTTGATAAACGGAGTGGCAAGCAAGGGAGGAGCAACTGCGGAGAACCTGGAAGCAGCTACAATGGTCACTTGTGAAGAGCAATAAAGAGAATGAATGTGCACGTGTAGGGCTGTCAATGGATACCCGAAAAATCCGAAATCCGTTCGCATCCGCATCCGAAAAGCGGATAAATATTCGATATCCGGAAAAGCGGATGCGGATGCGGATATAGGCATATCCGCATCCGAAAATTATTCGTCCGCTTTTTTTGACGATTACAGCTTAAATTATGTGTATTTTAGTATAATTAAGTATATTAATTTATTGTTTTGCAAAATTAAAAGTCTACTAAATGCATATTAATTGCTCAAAGTTATATATTATCGACATATTTATTTATTTTTAGCACTTTTGTAATTAATTAGGTTGAAAAAGCTTAATATTAAGCTAAAAAAATTCGTTAATGTTCATTGATTTATCGATCGTTGGCGGAGCGGATAATTATCTGATATCCGTCCGTAACCACGGATGCGAATATCCGATATCCGAAAATGGTTTCGGATGCGGATACGGATATGACACTATCCGCATCCGAAAGTATCCGTTGACAGCCCTATGCACGTGCGCCTTCATGTACAGGTGAATGCTTATGTACAGGAAGATTAGGCCACAAAGAGATAATGACATTAATGTAAATTTTGATGAATTAATTGTGACCGTTGGGGTTTTACATGCGTCTATATATATCAGGCACTATCATGTAAAACATTATCGATTTGAAAAAAGAAAATTTCCTTCTTACTGTTATACTCTGTTCTTAATTTCCTGTCAACTTGTTGCTAAATTCTTACCCCAATTCTTCGATTACACAAACCCTAATTCATCTTAATTCCTCCTAAAATAATCTGAACCTATCCTTACTTAACCTATTTCTTCTACTCCTATCCTTATCACCTTCTTCTATACCTCAATTCTGAATTCCTCTTCGCCTGCATTTCGACAAACACCTTGTACAACTGATCAAGCACCTTGGTGATGGCAATTTCTGAAGAAGAACGTGACATCATTTAATTCAGCATTTAGTTTCTTTCTCTTTTAATTCAATTCTGCTATCGCATTGATTCTTTTGATTTCAGTACTTGTTAATTATCATTCCCAGTTCTTTCAGTTAATTCTGTTAAAACTCCTTCTTGCCTCACAAATATTTCTAAATTTTGCAATCTTCCCCTGTCAAAAACCCTAGTAATGGCGGCCTATACAGGTGGGGCCTTTCAAAGGAAAACTCAGACAAACAATAAAATGGCAAACGACACCCAGGCGTTGCTCCTATTGGAAAAGGTGATCGGATAAACTAACTTTCTTCTTTTTATCTAATTTTATTTAATTGATTTAATGAACAAAATGGCCTAAATAATTTGAGGTAGGGCCTAAATCTATTAACCCCCCATCTTCTTCCTTACGGCACCCCATTCAAGAATTAAGAAGGCACATTTACTGTGTTACCCTTTTTCAGTTTTCTATGAAATAAGAAATTCCATTTTTCTAATTCAATTGACAAAACGCATGATGGGAAAAAGGCCATCGTTATGTCAAACCATTAGAAACATAGACGCGACTCTGCCAATGCATCTAGAATGTCATGCATCCATATACTAATTTGTTTGAACTAACCCTAAATTAGTTTTCCTAAACCTGAAATCAATTTAGTTGTAGTTATGACAAATTTACATCAAGTTAATAACCATATAAATGAGAAAAATGAGTTGTATTAGGATTGACGTTGTAATAAACAAGAGTGAGAAGGAAACTGATAATAAAGATATGTCAAAGAAGAGGAAGGGTAAAGTTGGAAGAGGTTGGGGTGTTAACGGAAATAAGCGGGGTGTATGTGTTTTTACTAAAAATGCAGGGTGTGAAAGGTTATAAGCGGGGTGCTAATAGACCTACCCATATTGTTTTTCTTTCTATATCTACAGATGATGAAGACGACCGGTCCTCTAATATTAGAAATTGCCAGTTCTTTCTTCCTGGTTGTAACTTTTGCAATCATTTTGATTGCAACAGTCTGCATCTTTTGCATATGGAAAGCCTCACAGACTACCACTCATTTGGGAATGCTCGCTTATTTGGCATTTCTGAGGTGGTTACAACTGCATGCTTGGCTAGAGTATGCATGCTCTAGGCAGTGGTGGGTGTTTGATCGGACATGGAGGCGAGTCAGGGCCTCACACTCTGACTGATGATGCGACTGTAAGTATTGTTAGAAATAATTAGCACATGACATATGATAGTTGTTTTTATTACTTATGCAGGCCTTTGTAGCCTTTAAGAAGCATTACTTGCTTTAGATTATAAAACAGGCATGTCTTTACATTATGTTAAATCATTCATTTCTTTATCAATTATTTCCATGTATCATCGTTGCAAACTGAGCCGACTCAGTTTGCGTGAAAACGCAAACTGAATCGCGCTAAAACTGAGCCTCGATGTCCTTGACAGCTATTTTATTTTATTTTTAAGTAACATAATCTTAAATCTCAACTCGACTGTTTAAGTTCATAAAACCCTGGGTTCAAAGTGACTAAGAGTGCAAATTCACCAAGCTCTGTGTATAAGAAATATATCCTGTCATTGATGTTATTGTCCTTGCCCTACCCAAAGAATTCCCGTTGTGTTTTTGTTTAGTTATATAAGTTCAATTAGTTTGAGGAAGTAATTTGAATAATTCCCTGTGTGAATATCAAACTTTAAAATTTTAAGCTCGAGTTATGTCCCGAAAGAACATGCTAACTGTTTAAAATGCTTAAGGAATATTTATTACAATTGTATTATTAGGGGAATCTAGTTTGTCTCTGGATAAGAATTTAATTCTAATGCAATGAGTTGCCAAGGATTGACAAGCTTCATCCTGGAAATGGCAAACTATCTGTTAGACATGCTTTTTTTTTTTCCCTCCTAATGTTTTTATCAAACATTATTATCATGTTCCATTGGGGATGACAGGGAACTGAATCATCTTATCTAGTTTAAGTCAAGTAGCGTAGGAATTGTCAGTTTTGTTGCCTTCTAATGATGGCTGAAATGCATGTGATCCTTCCTTATGCACCTTGTGGCATTTAGTTATTTAAATGAACATCTTACTAGGATTTTGGTTCTTCCGGGACATTCTATCGGTATGTGTTGCTGTTTTCCTGTTTGGGCAAAGCAGTTCATTCGACTCTGCAAAAAATCCACTGAGGTGGTTCATCTAATGGACATATGTAGTGGTAGAGTGGATTAAACTGTTAACATATGGAAATCTTTCCACAAAACTGTCATGGAATTTTGTTTCAGAGTAATGTATCTTGTTACAGTAAATTTTATTAAATCTGATGTATACTTGGTTCTAGTTTCTTTTTGATTCAAAATTGTTTGAATATTAAGAATTTTGATTGTATAAATTACTGATTTCTTGTCTCGCTTGTGCGCAGGTGAAAGGACTTCTCATATAATACGATTAGGACTGCAAACTCTCTAAGACCCTGGGCGGTAGCTTTCTTTCAAACTCTGATATGAGCTTTTTTTGAATTATGATGCATCTTTCAATTCGGAAACTCTATTGTTTGTGACTCTGCTTGAAACCAACGTGTTTGCGTCAGTAAAACATGTTATGGTAATTGCTGTGCCTAGGAGTTTTTGATTTACGTTCTTTATCAATTGTTTTTTGAGACCTGTGAACTGTGATGTCTATGAACTATGGGCAAATGAACAGGGATGAAAATATTTGAAATGTAGCTTATTTTTGTTTCAGTTGTGCTGCAGTTCTATTTACTGCTTTGCCTTTTGATTGTGGATGATGATAGATGAAAATCCTGATCTCTGCTGGCAAATATGATTTTATTCGATTTTTTTTTTAATCCCAAAAGCTTCTTACAACTTTACAACACCTAAACTGAACTTAGTTTTGCGCAAAACTGAGTTGCAAACTCAGTTTGCCGTGCAAACTCAGTTGCGCAAACTGAGTTCATAATTCAGTTGTGCAAAATGAGTTTATAATTTTATCTGATTTAAATTATAGTAATTATTTGCATTTTCCCTTCATCAATCCTTTTTTTTTAATTGGTAAGGTAGCAATCTTACAGGTAATGCATTATTTTGCTATTTTTATTCTTATATATAGATGTCATATTAATTATTTTTTTGAATGTTTTTTATTGATAGTCATGAACGAACAAACATCAAGAAGGTGGATTCATGGGTCATGTTTAAAATGGGTTCATGGGTTTAAAAAGGCAATTCTGTAAAAACCAACTTGCTAGCCAATTTTTTGTTTGTTGTAACTGGTTTGCTTGTCCTTAGATCTTGTATGACCTGATGCACATAAATTTATGTTTTTGGCTGTTCCAAAGCTTTTCAATAACAATTTTCATATAGTCATCATGTTCAGTCCAGTAATATACATAAACTTGGAATAATCAGTACCCTCAATGTTACGATTATTGAGTAGTGATTCTATTCATATTGATTCTAATCAAACCGACCGTCCAAAAACAAATTGCCTGAGCGAATGAATTTCGGCGTAATCTTCGCTCATAACTCCGACTTTCCTTTTCGCGTTTTCCTTATTCTCGTTTTCTTGTCGTTTTATTTCCTTCGCGATTTTTCTCTTTTGCTCCGTGTTTCTTTTTTCTCTCGCGATCCATGTTTTTCTTTTCTCTTAAATTTTTCCTTCCAACTGAATTTTCGGATCTCTCTCCTGAATCTTCCTCTCAAATCGGGCTTTATAAATAGAATTCTGACGAAATCAATTCCAGATTAACTTTAATCGAGATTCCAAGCTTTCACAGCCAAATTCCAAAATTATATCTCCAAACTTCCAAAACCAAACTCCAAATCGCGAACTTGTGGGGGTGAAGGTGATTGTCTTGGTCGCAAATTTGAGCTTCGGGGGTATGTTTTGCAGTTTGTATTGAAGACACGAGTTGGTGTCTAGAAACGACGATGGTAAAGCAGAAGTTTGTATTGCAATTTGTACAGTCATGTATTGGGATCCACATCCTAGGTAATTTTTTTATTCTATTAACTGTCTATTGAGTTTCAACCCTAAAGCTTGAAATTTGCAGCTCACGCGAGTCTTTAGTGTTGCCAGTTGAAGATGTAGGTTGTGCCTTGCGATTTCTACAGTTGCACAAATTTTACTAAGGTGTATCCTGGTTCTATTTTTTTTTTTTTTTTTAATTTATTGAAAATCATAGTTGTTGAAATCCGAAGCTTAGTAAATTTTAAGCATGTAGTAAATGTTAGAGAGTTCTTAGCATACTACGAGGCTACATTTTAAATGTAGCTTAATATTGAGCAAAGAATGTGGTGTTTAAATATTTTGGCCAAATAAACTTGTTGCCAGGTCATAATCTCAATATAAACTGTGTTTTTTACATTTTGCCTATGTATCTTTGTACATAATATCCCATAAGAACTTCACGTATGATGATTTGGAATATCTCTTTATGTTTCTGAGACGGCCTTGGACTTCTAAAGGAGCATAGAACTGAACTCAAAAGGGTAATCCTACAGTATTGCACCCTGTATTGAATTTCTAGCAAGTAAATACGAAAGTAAAGCAGAAGTTTCTGAGACGGCCTTGGACTTGGCATAATAGTGTTTCTTGCAAATAACCTGTGAATGTTTTGTTTTTACATCTAGAGGAGCATAGAACTGAACTCAAAAGGGTAATCCTACAGTATTGCACCCTGTATTGAATTTCTAGCAAGTAAATACGAAAGTTGTTTCCACTATTTCTATGGGAAGCTTTCATTTCCTTACATGAATTTGGACAAGGATTGTACCGTGGACAAGGAACTAATGTAAAAATGAACCCTAAGTTTTACCGAGGATTACTCATTTATGTCAATTATGATCAGGTTAGAATTTCAACTTTTGGATATTTTGATTTCAGTTCTGAAGCTGCTGAATTATAGGCCGACATCAAAGCAGTGTGTAAAATGGTAAGTATTTCATTTATTTTCTTTATTCTATAAGATACATAAAAGCATACATTCTATACAAGTACATTACATATTTCATTTAATACTATGGCTTTATTACTCATTAATCTAGTATTCAGCTTGAGGATTTTCTTCTCTAAATGGTCGTATTCTACCTTTTCTTCTCTAAATTGAAAAAAATTATTAGTGAACTTGCAAAGAAAACAAGTAAAATCATTGATTAATGTTTGATAAGTAATTATGAAAAATATTCTTCTTTTTGTTGTTTCGCTGATTAGCATGTTATTAATGAAAAAAAATATTGTGTTTGTTATACTTTGTTTTCAATGTTTACTTGCACTTTGTAATTTTTCCCTTTTTGTTGTAGCTAAAATCTTATACAATTGATTTCAGGCATAGTTTCCCATTTTCAGATTTGATATTGTTTATCTTTTTATTTAGTTCCATTATAAATGATTTATTTTCTAAAAATGCTTATAGTTAAAGATACACATTTAATATTGCTCTATTAAACCAGCTAAGATATGTTTCCTGGTTCATCCGATATGTAAACCTTATTATTTTCAATTTGACAATTGTTACCCACACCTATATATATATATATATATATATATATATATATATATATATATATATATATATATTGAATTGACAATTTTTTGAAAATATCAATTTGACAATAAGGTGGATATTTTTAGAAAATATATGATCATTCTATGAAATTTTTGAGTTATATTTAATAAAATACTAAATAGATGTATGACCATTCTTTTGAGTACTAAAATTAGCAGCTATGTTTGAAGAGTGGTTAATCAACATTCACCGTAGTTCATGCATATATCTAAAGGAATATCTCTTTCCAAATTCATTCACAGAAACAGGGAAAAATGAAATTTTGAATATAAGTATAACCTGCCATGTTTCAGATTTTTTTTCTTAAATAAATAAATAAATATATATATATATAATATGATAAACTTATTTCAAAAAGAGTTTGAAGTTTATCTATTTAATATATTTTGTGACTAATTTTCTTTAACAAAAATTTGATGTTTAGTTATTATAGTTCATCTAATATACTTTGTTTTATGACTAATTTTCTTCAGGTAATTATAAAACTAGTAAACATGGAATCCATATGAAAAAGGTTAAATAGTAAAACATCAAAAATAAAACTATAATAGTAGCAGCAGCAGCAGTAGTAATAATCTATAATTGGGAATATTTCATTAAATTAATATAAACATGTAATTGCCTGTTTCATTCAGCAGTTTTAATCTTTTATCATATATTATTCATTATATTCAATTCGTTACTTCATTTTTGTGTTGTATGCGTTTTATATTTTTTTTTCTTTCTTTTAATTCGTTAATTAATGTTTACTGCATGAATATTTTGCTAGATCTATACCAAAATTTGGCATTTGTAATGACTTTATTTTCATACTAGATTTGTCTCATATCTAGATTGTTAAACTTAATTTTTGCTATTCGTGTTTTGTTTTGTTCATTTATTTCTTCCCACTTCAGTTATCATTTTCCGACAAAAGATTTGCATTTTGTTTGCGCAAAACTGTTCATTTTCGGTTTTAATTTTCAACTTGAATTTGTGCATTTGTTCTTTTATTGCATTAATCACTATTTATTGCTCTGAAGTTCACTTTATTTCTTGTATCTCAGCCAAATGAACATGGTGCATTGGTTTACATTTTGCCCAGTTGAGGATGGGGGTTTTGTGCCAGTTAATGTCATTAACTGTATAGATGTCCATTATGTTGGGTATTGCAATGTATGGGGTTTCTATGAACCTTTTTAAACAAACTTAAGTCAGTTGTGGGATTACCATGTTAGGTATATGGAACAAAGATATAATAAACAAAAAATGACTGTAAGAAGGAAAATTAATTTATCATTTTCCAGGCTATATAGGTAACTTTTTATATTAGATGTATTAACGGACAGTTTATCTATTAGGGGGTCGGTGAGTAATCTTAAGTTTAATTAGGCTTTATGTTAGGGTGCTTAACATATTTTGAAAATAATGAACACTAATATCAGTATACTTTGCATAAAAGGCACATAAAGCAATGTGCATTACATGTAGCAATTTTTCATAATGCATTTTATCTATTAGACGTATCAGTATGCCTGTGCTCTACAAACAATTCCTTGTCTATTTTATTGAGGTGGTAAATTTGCTTTTTAGGCGTTGTTTCTGAATATTATACACATCAATTTGAGTTTAATGGCTTTCAAGCATCTATCATATTTACGTATGTTTGGCTGCATGCTTCAGACTTATGGGTTTAACTAATTATATTAAGAACTTCAAAAATCGATTGTCTAAATGCTTCTTGATGGACCTTTTAATGATAGTTCGTTTTGTTGTGTCCTAGTATAGGTTGAAGCATATGAATTACTAAATTGACACTTGTCTTTGTGCTTGTACCTATTCATTTTGGTCCATTAACGACAGTCTATTAGTGACTTAGAACGTGCTATTTGGAGAAATCATGCAAACGTTTAGCTTATTTTTGTTTTGTACGTCTTGTTGATGACAAAAATATTGTTATAAAGATCCATGATTATAGCTTATTCGCAAGTCCTATATTATGACCTGCTTTTTCTTTGAATATTGGGCTATTTTTGCTATTTGCATATTTATGTTATATTCATCCCAAAAAGACCTTTTTTTTTAAAAAAAAAAAAGAAGAAGAAGAAGAAGAATGATGGACATGAACAAAAATTTAATGCAGTTAACCATACATACTATTGAAAGTATAAAGAAAAGTAATGGAGATAAAGAGGAGAGATGCAGTAGAAATATATTATTAATTGTAATTTCTCTGATACAGGAAAGAGATACAAAACGAGAGAATAAATAGAAAATTGCTCAACGGTCACATGCTAAAATCAGGGAGCAACATTTGTGCTGTAATTAAGGAACTTTCCTATAAAGACCCAATGTTCACATGCTGAAATAAGGAGCAACGGTCACATGCTAAAATTAAGGAATGAGGTGCGGTTCAAGTGTGAAACCAACATTAGCTCCCCTCAAACAAAACTGGGTTTTTCTGTCTTCTTCATTCCGCCGTTGTCGCTCACCCTTAATTCCTCTTTTAATCTCATAAAATTCTTTGTCGATAGTGGCTTTGTAAGCACATCAGCTCTCTGATAATATGATGGGATGTGGCATACCATTAACTTTTCACTTTGGGTTCGTTCTCGTACGAAGTGTAGGTCTATCTCGAGGTGTTTTGATCTTGAGTGCCGAGTTGGATTGAGAGACAAGGATACTGTCCCTCTATTGTCGCACCAGATGACTGGTTTTCTTTTAGGAGTGAAACCTAATTCGTGTAATAGCGACTCAATCCATGAGATTTCAGCGGTGGCGCTAGCAAGGGCACGGTATTCCGCTTCAGTACTTGACCTCGATGTGGTTGTCTGCTTCTTGGTGCACCATGAGATAAGATTTGTGCCAAGAAACACGCAGTATCCTGATACGGTTCTTCTGTCATCAATGTCATTAGCCCAGTCCGCATCACTAAATCCTTGTAAGTTTATTTCTTTATCGGCACTTATTGTTATTCCGTGGTGTCTGGTTCCTTGCAAGTATCTCAATAACCTCTTGACGGCTATCCAATGTTCAGACAACGGATTTTGCATGTATTGGCTTAGTTTATTTACGCTATAGCATATGTCTGGTCGTGTAATTGTTGCATATTGCAATGCTCCAATTATATTTCTGTATTGAGTAGCGTTATTAATGGCTTCACCTTTAAATTTAGATAGGCGGGAACTGCTGGTCATAGGTGTTGGTAGCGATTTAGCTTGATGCTTGTTGGTCCTTTGTAAGATTTCAGCAATATAATTGTGTTGAGATAGGAACATTTCATTTTCATTTCTTTTGATTTGAATCCCTAAGAAATAGTTTAATTCGCCAAGATCTTTGATGGCAAAGCTTTGGTCGAGAACTTTTATGATCCTGTTGATTTCCCGTGTGTCATTCCCTGTTATTAGCATGTCATCCACATATACAAGGATGTATATGACATTTTCATTATCCTTTTTCATGTATAGGGAGTTGTCGGATTTTATTTGTGAGAAACCAATTCTAGATAAGGTTAGCTTTAACTTTTCATACCATGCCCTCGACGCTTGCTTGAGGCCGTATATAGCTTTGTGCAGCTTGCATACTAAAGGTTTGTCGCCATTGTTAACCTCATATCCCTCTGGTTGTTGCATATAAACTTCTTCAGTTAACTCGCCGTTTAGAAAAGCATTGTTCATGTCCAATTGCTTGATATTCCATTTTTTACACAAAGCTATAGTCAAAATGATTCTAATGGTTGTGGGTTTTACGACTGGTGAAAAAGTCTCGTTAAAGTCAAATCCAAACTGTTGAGCGTATCCTTTAGCAACAAGTCTGGCCTTGTATTTGTCTGTGGTCCCATCCGCCTTCCTTTTTATTTTGTAAGTCCATCTGCATCCTATGATGTTCTTCTGAGTGGGTGGGGCAACCAAGCTCCAAGTTTTATTTTTCATCAATGCCTCGTATTCATCATTCATAGCTTGTTTCCACTTTTCAGATTTGGCTGCTTCACTATAATTTCCAGGTTCAACCTCATTCATTGATAGATTATATACCTTGGGTTTGAAAATCCCATGCTTTGATCTGGTCACCATATGATGTCCGATTTGTGTTTCTTGTGCTTGAGGTTGATGGTCTGGGCTGATTCTGTCACTGTTGCTTTCCTCGTTCTCATGTTCTTGCTGATTACTGTAAGTTTCTTCATTGTTACCATCGTCTGTGTTTGTTTGATTATTGCTTGTATGTGTGTGTATGTTGCATGTGTCGTGTCCCTCTTTGTTGTTATTATTGTTTGTCTCTTGCTCCATTAGTGGTGGCATATTTATAACTTTGATTCCATGATCTTGTCTGCACTCTTCCTTTGTGGATTGTTTATCTGCATGTGGAAAAACATTTTCATCAAATATGACATGCCTTGATATATAGATTTTTCCATTTTTGCCCAAGCATTTATAACCCTTTTGATTTTGTGGGTAACCAATAAAAGTGCATGGGCATGATCTCATGCTAAGTTTGTACGTGTTGTAATCCCTTAGGCATGGAAAGCATAGGCACCCAAAGTTTTTCAATATTTTATAGTCTGGTTTTTCATTGAATATCATTTCATGCGGGGTTCCATTGTTCAACACTTTTGTGGGTAATTTATTTATGAGATACACAGAAGTGTTGAATGCTTCGTTCCAATATTTCATTGGCAATGCCCCTTGTGATAGCAATGTTAAACCAGTTTCAACTATATGTCTGTGCTTTCTTTCGACCAAACCATTTTGTTCAGATGTGTGGGGGCAGGTTAGCCTATGTCTTATCCCCTTTTGGATGAAGAAATTTGTGAGTGGTTTGAACTCACCCCCACCATCTGTTTGTATAGCTTTTACATTACAGTTGGTCTGCTTTTCAATAAAAGTTATAAACTGAATGATTGTACTGCATGTTTCTGATTTGTTTTTTAGCATGTATATCCACGTGTATCTTGAATAAGCATCAACAAGGGATCAATAGTACCTGTGTCCTTGATATGAGTTTAGTGGTGCTGGTCCCCACAAATCAGCTGCGACAAGCTCCAGGGGTTTGTTGTACGTGGTTTCAGACTTACTAAAAGGCAGTTTGTGGCTTTTGCCAAGTTGGCAGTGTGTGCAAGTGTGTTTCACAGGTACATTTTCAAAATAAATGCCATTATTATTTAAAACATTTCTAACAGTTTCCAAACTGGGATGACCAAGTTTCATATGCCAAGAATCAACTATATTATTATTATCATCATTACATCCATTGTTCCTATTATTAAGAGAATCATAATTGCAACTGCTACTGATGTCTACGTTGTTGCACCATATTTCTTTATTCAACGCATTCCCAGTTTTCAAGTTGCCAAATTTGTAAAGACCATCGT
This sequence comes from Allium sativum, assembly GCA_030737875.1. NCBI lineage: Eukaryota > Viridiplantae > Streptophyta > Magnoliopsida > Asparagales > Amaryllidaceae > Allium > Allium sativum. The sequence goes on along the minus strand of CM060922.1, from coordinate 15,879,672 downwards.
GAAGGTCACCCTGTAGCAATATTTCTCGACTTAGGAGGTCCTTGACTAGACAAAACTTGGGGTGAAATTCGAAGAAAACATTATTATCTTTAGCAAACTTAGAAACACTTAATAAATTTTTGTTTATAGTAGGAACTCTAAGTAAATTGTTTAGCATAAGTTGCCTTTTTCCCTGCATGGTACCTTTACCTATGTGTGTGATGTTGGCAGTGTTGTCGTTACCCATGTGTAGTGATTTCGTACTTGTATAGCTTTTGCTTCCAATGTTTAAGTTCTGAAGCCTGTTTGTGACATGATGTGTGGCTCCAGAGTCTGGGTACCAGTCGTCCAGTTCATCCTCATCAGTCTTGCCTTCATTGCTGGTTTGACCTTTGCCTTTGTCCCTAATAGCGCTTTTGTTTTGATTGTCCATGGCAGCCATGTTTGCTCTTGGTGTTTGGCTGTTTTGGTCAGTTTGTGGTTCACTGTGGTCGCTATTGTATCTGAAATAGCAGCGGTTCGCCATGTGTCCAAATTTTTGACAAATTTGGCACTTTACCCTGTTGTTGTTGTTCCATCTGCCTCATCCACGACCTCTCTGTGGTTGATATGCCCTCTGGGGTTGGTATCCTCTCTGATACTGACTTTCTTGTTTATTTGAATTATTGTTCCTTTGAATTTGCTTGTTTTTAGCCGCAGCATAATTTGCAGAGAAAACCCCTTGTACAGTTTTCCTTTGGTCTATTCTCCCTTCATGGGCGAGGAGCGCAGATCTAACGAACTGTAAGTCAGTTAATGTTTGTTGAGTCGCAATAACCGTAACTAATGACTCGTACTCTTCGTCTAATCCGCCGGTAATGAAGAGAATTTATTCATTGTCACTTATTTTGTTTCCCACTGCATTCAGTTTGTCACACAAATTTTTTATCTTGCTTAAGTATTCTTGCATGCTCATTTCCTCTTTTCTTGAGTTTTGTAATTCCCTTCTGTATTGCATCACACGTGCGGCGGATTGTGAGCTGAAAATCTGCTCTATAGTGGTCCATATTTCATATGATGAATTGCACCCCACGATTTGTGACAGTAGATTCGGACTAATAGAAGATAGGAGCCATGACGATAGCAAACTATCTTGTTTTTGAAAATTTGTGTAGTTGGGGTTTGGTATGGTGTTTCCCCCTTGATCAGTAATCATAATTGGTGGAATAGATAGCGTACCTTTTATGTAATTTTGTAAACCGTATCTTTTGAGTGTAATTTCAATTTGATATTTCCACAATATGTAATTGTCTTCATCCAGAGTTGTGGTAATGACATGGCTTTTTGGTTTGATTAGGTTGTGCCAGTTTGGCGGAGCATCATGGGCCACGCTACCAGAGATATTAGAGGTGGCTTCGTTGTTATTTGCCATGGCTGTTCAGAGGTCTGCGAGGCACGTAACTGCAGCTGAAAAACTGAGGAAAAGAGTGATGCAATAGACAATGGAGAAATAGGGCTTTCAGTTCAGTGTTTAAGCCTTTCGGCGGTGGTGCTCTGATACCATATTGAAAGTATAAAGAAAAGTAATGGAAATAAAGAGGAGAGATGCAGTAGAAATATATTATTAATTGTAATTTCTCTGATACAGGAAAGAGATACAAAACGAGAGAATAAACAGAAGATTGCTCAACGGTCACATGCTAAAATCAAGGAGCAACATTTGTGCTGTAATTAAGGAACTTTCCTATAAAGACCCAATGTTCACATGCTGAAATAAGGAGCAACGGTCACATGCTAAAATCGGTTCAAGTGTGAAACCAACATTACATACATTGCAGCCACTTATCTGTTTCAACATTAGTTTCCCATTTTGGATGGAGCATTCAAACATATGGCTGAGTTTGTTAACTGAGCCAACATATGGCTGAGTTTGTTAACTGAGCCATCATCTAACTATAAATTTTTGTATTATGCAGGCATTAGTTGAAGAATCCATGGGAAGACAAAACATTTGCTTACCATTTTGAGGCATAAATGAAGATGGTTGGATTACACGATACTTTTTCAATGGAGGGACAATGCCTTCTGCAAACATATTCTCTTTTTTCAGGATGATGTTTCTATTGTTAATCATTGGCTTGTGAAAGGAATGAATTATTCAAGGACAATTGAGGAATGCCTATTAAGAACATTTTTTTCTTTTTATTTCGGACCATTACTGACTCATTCAAAGCATTGGAGTGTATAACTTTTGCTTTTGGATTTTGGTCGAACATGGAAGAAATAGGCTTTTATATTATTTTCATTTTCATTGGATTCAATTATTTTCATTTTCATTCAAATTTAGCTATAATTTTTCATCAAAATCTAACTTAAAATATGTTTTAATAAATAATTTTATATTTTATATTGAACCTTTTAACGGTCGGTTTTCCCACCGTTTTGCGGTAAGTAACCCCTGAGATATAGCTACAGTTATTGAACGCTTATATTTTAGATTTAGGTTTTTACTCTTTTCCGGATATTTTCTTTCATTTTCTTAGATAAAGTCTAAATATTATGTTATGGAATAAAATGTATTATTATGTTTCCTTGATATGGTTTTTTCATGCTCTTACAATCAAAAGTACCTAAAAATCTATCTATATAATAATTCCCACTAATTTTAAATGGCCCGACCGTAAAATACCGAATTTGCCCTTGAAATTTATTTATTACTTTAAAAGAATTCTCATGAAATCCTTTGGGCCGTAAAATACCAAATTTAATTATTACTTTAAAATCATTTTCAATTATATAATAAATCATGCAGCGAGAATTATGGTACATGTAAATGCGTTCGATTTTAAACATTTTTGGTTATTAACTAATAGAATTATGGTAGGATGATTCATTCCTTATATGGCAAAAACTATGCATTTATTTTATCGTACAATCAAAATAGAAGTATTACAATTTTGGGTCATAAGTTCCTATTCAATCAATCAAGAAAAAAAATTCCTATAATTTATGTATACCGAAGGTTCCATCGGCGGACAAAATAGAAGTATTACAATTTTGCGTCGTAAGTTCCTATTCAATCAATCAGGGAAAAAAAACCTTCCTATAATTTATGTATACCAAAGGTTCCATCGGCGCACATACTTCATTTATACGTTTTATTCTCATTTTCAGAATTTAATACTATATTTGAATTCCAAATATTCGAAATCCATTTATTCTATATATATTACATCCAAAATTGAGTTGTGAACATATAACTACATTACCAATATACAAATTAAAAATAAATACATTGCATTTGATTTGTATAATTACTTTATATGTCCTATGTCATTCAAAATAATTGGTAGTGTATATAGCGTTAAAATTATCATGTATAAAATAATCCAATTTCCATAACATAGATTTTAGTACTTTAATTCGATGATAAATAGTGCATATATTTTATCGCATTCCTAAAATGCACCGTCGAAATAGTATATTACAGATTTGAACTATAAATAGTTACATTTTTAAATGCATTCAATTTTAAACATTTTTGGTTATAATTTGGTTATTAATTCTTATGGTAGGATGATGCACTCCTTATATGGCAAAAACAGTGCATTCCTCTTTTTTTAATATAATTGCATTTGATTTGTATAATTACTTTATATGCCATATGTCATTCAAATATAATTGGTAGTGTATATAGCATTAAAATTATCATATATAAAATATTCTAATTTCCATAACAGTAGATTTTAGTATTTTAATTCGATGATAAATAGTGCATATTTTTTATCGCATTCCTAAAATGCACTCTTATCTTGCTCATATGTACACTTTCTCAATTATAAATATGACACCGTATATTTCTTCCCCGTCTCACAAAATCAATTACCCTCTTCACTCTTCCCTTTTCCTCTACAGTCATTTAAACTGTTTACTACTCAGACTATTCATATTTGATATAATATCTTATTAGTAGTGCATGTTTATACAGAAATTGGTAGAATCAACTGTATTGTCTTAAATTATTTATTTAATTTTCCAAAATTCATTTTGATTATTAATCTATATTATACCATGTTATTAATACCATATACATATTTATATAGATCATAAATTGATACAGTCAATTGTATTGCCTTAAATATTTAGTTGATTTCCCAATATTCATTTACTTTACTCATCTATATTGCACTACATTATTAATACCATACCAGGTACACCAAATTCTCAATGAAATTTAATTTCGTGGGTATGCATATATTTCTAAGTTGAAAGTTCCTCTGCTTCCCTTGAAATAATATTCATTTCATTCATCCTCCCGACTCTTCTTTTTCTTTCCTTTTGCAACTTCATAAATTTATATAGTGCTAATGAAATGTCTTTATTCTCGATCGAAATCAAGTCATAAATTCTTTTCACCATGTACAAATTCACTCATCCGAAAAGAGTTGATTCATCTGACGATTTTCTTCCCAATATCACTATTGTACCTCCACAGCCTTAGCAAAAGCGTCATCTTTTCCATCCATAATTACTTTGATGCATTGATCAACTTGAGTGCACTGAAAACGAAGAAGTCAAACAAGGAAGACCTTTGCTTCTTATGGTTTCCGAATTCACTTTTTCTGACATTTAATGTGAAATACTATCGTATGTGATAAATTATGTATTTGTGACTTATGTTTAATAATAACTTGAAAATAATTCTTTTCCATAATAATTGCCTTAATTTCATGTAAATTTTTAGGCGAGCAACAATAATTGTATAAAATGTTGTTCACTGGTTTGCTATATTTAAGTTTCTCATTAATTTATTTTTTCAAGTTACATTTACTAGATATCTTTTTTGAAGAACTTTGTATAACAAGGAGTTTTACGTACTAGCTGTACTAGACGCTAAATTAAGATTAATTTAGTAGCAGAAATCATGCATACAAAACCAACTATATGTTGTTATGTTTGTTTTTGTGTTGGTTTTCGCTTATACATATTCATTAATCACATGAACTAACTATATACACTATACACAGATTTTAGCTATGACTATTGATAATAAAGCTATTCTAGATGTATTTGTTGACTAGACGCTAAATTAAGATTAATTTAGTAGTAGAAATCATGCATACAAAACCAACTATATGTGGCTATGTTTGTTTTGATGTTGGTTTTTCGCTTATACATATTCATTAATCACATGAACTAGCTATATACAAATATACATAGATTTTAGCTACGACTATTGATAATAGAGCCATTCTAGATGTATTTGTTGACTACTTCATCTACTATTGTAAGTTACAGCTATTAAAGATATTTGGCTTGACATATATGATAATATTTCATTTTGTTTATGTACGTTTATGCATGGTCAAAATAACAGTATATTAGTAATGTAATTGCATATTCAATAACTTCCTTCCAATTATATAGATGGTATTTCATGACTTATGAGTCCATAGAAAAAATTTCGTGCAAGTATTATCACTAGCTGCATTTGAGCTGCAGTGCTTTAGATAGGAATAGAAAAGGTCACACTGGACATAATTCACAGATGGCTATTATTATTACTATTATATTAAGGTAAGATTAAATCATAGTTGGATCAAGTGTTCGCCAAATCGATGAACATTTCAAAACAGAACTGATAAGTAAAGAGTTTGTTAACATTATTTTAATTTACCATATTAGTATATTTCATGTTTTGATCTATTCTTTAATATAATTTATATAACACAAATATTTATGAAGTTTTGTGGCCATTATTTTCTTTATCTAATGCATCTAACGCAATGCATCTCATGTATATACTAAAATCAAGTATCATCTTCATGCTTTTGATATTCAAATTTTTGAAAAATGCATTACAACAGGTGGAAATTTAGTTCCACATCTTGCTATCTGATTTGGTAAGCGAGAAACCTTTTTTTATAACCATTTTCTAGGAATGGTGATCGTGCATTTTGAAACTTAAAGAATGTGTTTTTACGATGCTTCCCTCAAATCAATAGCCATAGAAAACAAAGATATTATTTTTTATGAATTTGAGTGTCATACGTATGTTCCACAGTGGGACTATTAATCAATGACATTGTTGTAATAAAACCGCACAATATTGTATGCTAATCTTGCACCATCCTAAAATCAAAATTCCCATGAGAATATTGCCATATACATGAATTTTATGGTGCTAGTGACCCAAATACAGTTCTCCAATATTCATTAACTGGATGAAAATTTTAAACTGTCTTCCACTGTACCACATAAGCGTGTTAATATTAACATTCTTACTTTGGAGTCTGAACCTTACGTCATACATTGTAACCGATATACTATTGACATAATTTATTTTTATTTTTTCTTAGAAAAAAGGTATACTGTCAAGTTTAACTTAGCTCAATTTTTGCAGGATAGTTAAACTCGGTATCACCGATAATATATTGTTATTACGTGAGTATGGGGATAAAAGATGTTTGTGATTTGTTTAATGACAAATTGCCGAGTCTGTTCTAGAATGCAACAACAATTTCTTTTTTAATATGTCAAATCTGGCTATATGAATCTTTAGCACAACAAAGTGACATTTAAAATTTGATTTTACATTCTCTCTTTTTATCTTTGACTTTTTAATTTCATTTTTAGGCTAAATCCATGGAGAAAGTTGATGTTATCTAGCACAATAATTCTCAGTGATTCATGAAGATTTCGTTCCAATATTTTATAGCATTGTTTTCTTATTCATTTTCAGTTTTAATATATTTATCCATGTAATAAAATATACATTTCATGGATAAAAAATTGCAATGTATGCACCTCGATATACTGTATAAAGCGCATTTGTGACCTTTCTGCTATATCTATTTGTCCATACCGATGTCATGAGCATGGCAGATGGATACATACATTTTTTAAATGGCCTACAATGTGAGTGTAAATTCGAAATGCATACGATACAATCATAGAGAAGTATTAATTAGAACTCAAAAACGTGCTAGCAAATTAATTTTACAAAAAGCTAATACTACATCTTGATACTATTCATCAAATAGAACAGATAAAAATTTAATAATAATTGAAAATTTGTGGTTTTCCTTTTTTTAAACTGTACAACACCCTTGAATCCAAATATTTCCATACAATCTTTATACTTTAAGTTAGTTATCATTAATCTTGCACTACCTGTCAATTGAAAATGTTGATGTCAATTAAATTGCATTAATTTTTCCACATTTGTGTTCAAAGTGAATGGTTTATAGTCGAACAGAATAAGAATGCTTTATACTATTGAAAAGTTTCCATTATTTATTAATAACTGTATAAATATAATGTTTTATGTGATAGTTTAGTATAATTTCAAGAGAATCACCCTTCCTTAAAAATCCCTTCAAAATAAATTTAAACATAAGTGCTGAGTTTTCTTATTCCTAAGAAATCAATTATCAACAAAATATAAGCTATTCTCTTATCTACAATAGAGTTTTTTTGCTAAAAGAAAGGAAAAATAATCTGAACATTTAGGTTCATGAAAAGAGCGAGTGTTTATTTTCATGAGAAGAAAAAAAAATTGGCAGTATGCTGGATAAAATTGTTTACATTGCGCAAATCATATGTTCATTTCTTAACAAAGTAGTTAAATTTCACTCTTTAATGCATATATTTTAAGTTGAAAAGTGTTAATTGTTGGTATAATTGTCTATATTTATTGAAGAAGATGAAAATACAAAACTTATTATCAACATAACATTTCCAATAGTAGTAGCTGTATATTTTTGTTGGCATGTCATATGTATTTGATAGTTAAGATAAACGGTTAAGATGGCAAATGCATACCAATATTAGCAATTCAGATTATTTCCTCACATAGGTCGAGTTTTACACAGTAATATCTGCATTGCATGAAATAAATTAGTTTATTGGAGAAGGATAACTCTGATGGGCTACAACATAGCATAATTAGCCATGCTTTCGAGCGTTGTATTTTCTGAATCAATATTGCATGATAAGTTTTTTACAAGCATATATTTATGGTTATTTCATGTATTTCTGAGCTTCTCTTAGCGCATCATGTATTTGCTCGCTTTAAATTCTTTAATACTGTTGCATATATATATTTACTTGACTTAAATTCACAGTAGATCTATACGAATGATTTCTTCACTTAAATTCAGTGGTTTTGGCCTTTTCACTCTCTAATGTCCATTGTTTTGGACCACTAGCCAATCAGTCAAATATAAGAGAGTTTCCAATTAGAGTGCATCAGTCAAAAAAATTATCAAGACTTTATTTCTGTCCCTTCATGCATTTCCAAATGTTTACGATGGAACAAACCATTTAGTCCATCTAATATATGTCATTATGTCCTTCTCAGTGAAGCCACACAATTTTTTTTTCCACTTACATATCTAGCAAAAATGCCTTTCTTTTATGAACTTTATTTTCTTAGTGCAGCATTTCAAGAAAGTCGTTACAAGATATTGATTAAATTCATGCACATGGGATGCTACAAGCCATTAAAATGCTATATGACTTGGTGATTCTTCTTGCATAGAAAAGAGTTTGGTAAATTAAAATGTTTGAAAATTACAAATCATTTCTGACGACTTTAAGGATAAAAAAGATGATGAAAATGGATTTATTTCAAAACTGAAAGCACTTAAAAATGAAAAAGTAAGTTTATATATATATATATATATATATATATATATGACATCATATACACTTTTAACATATAAAAAAGAATACATTGCTTATAATACTGGTCCACTAAAGGAATTGTTTGTCATTTTTTTTTACATCCCTTGAACATTATGCAACATTATTATCCATCAAAATATGCATAGAACCAAAAGAATAATAACGGCCACAGCCATATTATTGTGGAAATGGCAAGTTATTAAAAATGAAAAGGAAAGTAACTGAATTTTGCAAGTTAAACGCAGCGCTCAAAGTAAGGGGAAATTTTACAATGAAACAAACAATACAAAGCACTTCTACTTATATAAAAATCCTAATAACAAATTCGTAAACTGATACTGTGCTAATCCATAGGTCCTCTACAAATTATTGCCTAATTACCTTAGCCAGGCATTGAAGTAGCGTCTCTAGAAAGGGCGGAACCATCCCCTGGCTGGCATGGGCTGTGCAGCCCAGGGTAGAAAAAACACCAGAAAAAAAATAAAAAAAATGAATACAAACTTAGCCCAGCCCACTCCCACCACCCAAATGCAGAAAGGGGGAAAAAAGGAACATATTAATTTAACGCATCCACCTTCTTCACACTCCAGTTTTCGTTTCTTCTCCCATCTCCCGCGCAAAAAAGAAAAACCAAAAGAAAGCGTGATTCTCAAATCTCCGATTCAACCGATCAGCAGCTCAGTTCAATACATTAACCAATTCAAGTGATTTTTTTATTTGCTTTCAGATTATTAGATTGGAAATTGATTTCCTTGAAGGGAGAACCCTAAATTTTTGAGTTGCAATTTGCATTATTGCGCAGTTATTTATGAATTACTGAATTAATTGTTGAATTGCGAACTAGTTAATGTTGGGTTTTTACCGAATTGATTGCTGAATTCAATTCAGTTGCAATTTTTTTGTTGCAATTTGCACAATTGAGAACAAATTGTGTTACTGAATTAACCAGTTAAGGTGATTACTGAATTGATTCCTTGAAGGAAAACCCTAAATTGATTACCGAATTATAGAATTGGAGATTGAATTGAGAACACAATTTTGAAGTTTTAGATAAATCGTGCTTTTGCCTAAAGCAGTTTAAAAAAATGTAAAAATTTAAAAAACTGAAGTGAATGGTACTATTCAAAGAGCGTGATTTTGCTTGGAAGATTGATTTGGATTCGTGGTTGAGGAATTTGACTCTATGAAGACCCGTCTTGCACAATTAAGTTAAATGTTATGTACTAAAAGTGAAATATGAATCTATTTCTTATTATTTTGAATCTTTTCTTGTGATTGTTGTTCTATACCAGAAACTGGAATTGCATTATAATTTTTTTTTAAAATAGCTTTAAAGTTAGCCCACCATAGTCTCTAGATTGCATGCTGCTTTTACACCATTCTCAAATTTTGTTAGTTCCTACACTCCTCTGGATATCTCCTTGCTCTTTCTTTTCTTAACATCTTAGAGTTCTATCATGTTAACATACAAACTGTAATAACAAATAAAATGGTGTAAAATAATAATAATAATATAGTAGTAGTAGTAGTAGTAGTAGTAGTAGTAGTAGTAGTAATAATTCATTTCTTCTTCATCTTTTTTAACTACATCTTGCTACTTCTTTGCTTGATCATCTACTTCCTTTTGCTTTTGCTTTAGCTTAAGCTTCATAGCTACCCTAGGCACATCATTTCTAATTTCGGCTGCAGCTTTCTTCTTCTGGGCCGTGGTTTCCTTTTTTTCTTCTCAAGACATTCTGCCAGTTCAATAGCTTCAGGTGCTTTGATTTTGATTTCTCTTTTCCTGAGTAAAAGAGTTACACAATTTGAATTATCATAGTGGTTTTATAGTCCAATTAAAGTTATTCAATTAGCAGTCCATATCCAAGAAAATAATGAACATTAGGAACAACCAACTAAAATGAGATAAACAAATGGGCAGGTAGTTAAAGGGAAAAACAAATTGGAAACCAAAGAAAGAATGCATAGAACATTGTACAAACTATTATATTATGCTATACATTTTCTACAAAAATCAAATTTTACTTTCATATTTCTAAAACATGAGTCAAAAAATATGATAGCATAAAATCATAAGATTCCGTAGTTATTTTATAAACATGTTTTAAATATTTATTTGAATTAATAGGACACCCTATGGTTTAAAGAATTGCACAACCTAATTTTTTTTTAGTTAATCAATGCCAGCTTACAACAAAAAATGAATGCAACAGGCAAAATAGAAGGCAGTAAGTAGTGAATAAAATTATTTTTAAGACTATTAGCTCAAGAAAAAAAAAACTCACGATAGATTCTCTGAGACACAACGGCATTCACTCCCTTAGTTGCATTTTGCATGAGGACATACAGGTAACATTTTGAAGTCAGCCGTTAAATTTCCAAGTTCACTCAAAAATCACTATTAAGCTAACCAAATTATCCTAAAATGAATGAAATTGAATAAAACCAATTATAAATCATGAGTTTCAAAATAAACTGCTCAAAAGCTTACATTTTTAGGGAGTCGAACCTTGAAATGAAGGAACCTTGTTGAAAAAAAGTTACATTTGAAGATTGATAATTACTGATCAACAATGTACAAAAAAAAAGGAAAGAAATATTTTCTGGAAGGAACCATATTTAATATCAATACCCAAATTTTGCAAACCACACAAAATGACATTTGCACTTCGCTCTTTAATTTCATATTTAAACGTTCAATATACACAAACAAATTATCAATAATGAAAATAAAATTGAAAATCTTCCTCAAAACAATTTCCTATAGAAAAATCTACTGGTGTTATTGTTTGGAATGAGGTAAATACAAACACAGAATAAGGCTCTTATTCTACACTAATAATGGTTGTTAGACTATGTAGCAATTGAAGGTTATGGTAATCATGATTCATACTAAATTCAAACGCATATGGCCTAAACTCAAAGCGATATAAACACTTGTCCATAATTTATTACCAATTTAATTGGGTTATCATGTATGCTATGTATCCACAACACCTAGTTCTCTAAACGTGTTGTAAATACATCCGAATTCTCATCTTTTTTCCTAACGTTAAAAAAGGGATTATGTAAATGTATGATGTTATTTTGTAACATTGTGTGAATCAAGAAAACATCAGGTATATAAATGTATTAAGTAAAATATACATTGGTTTCCCTTAAAATAATCATATTGCTATATCACGATTAAAGCATTGGCAATAAAATTTTAGTTTAGGTTTGTTAATAAACAAAATTACACCTTAAGAAATTGCATCGTAATTCAATTCGCTTTATTGAAATAATATATGTTCAGTTGCATAAAGGCTCCAAAAGACAATGTGCATGTATATTCGATCCTAGCTGATTGTAAAAGAAACTAAAGGAAATGATAAGCAATATAAGAGACTTATTGTTTATCAGAGTTTGAAGATTTGAAATCTTTTACACTATCATTTTATAAGCTTTGAATATTTTCGCTCAACGAATTAGATCAAGAGTTGAGAGCTCATCTTCTCGAGGGGACTAACAATATGTACTTTCGAATCAAATTATTGATCCAACTCAAAATGAAAACATCCTCAAATTTATCCACATTCCTTTCGATAGCCCAAGAAAAGGGTAGGTTGTTTTCCTTAAATAAAAGGAACACAAGTAACGCACATTAGTTACCATGGTCCAAGAAGTATAATCTCTAGGTATTAGTTTAATTTATGTCCTTGGTCTAAATGTGTATGTGTTAACCATGAGAGGTTCAGAAGCTTTAATTCCTCTAACTCAATGGGTAATTTTATGTTTATACTTTATAGATCTATCTTTTTATTTACATGTGGTAAAATTCTACAACAAAGGAAAACCTTAAACAAATATCTGATAACCTTTAAACAAATATATGATAAAAAAAAGGAAACTTTTATAATGAAATTGCTACATCTTCATGCCAGACCTCTTCAAATGGCAACTCACTAGGAACACAATCTGAGGGTCAACATTATTCCAACAAAAAAGGTTAATTTCAATATACTACCGAGCTGTGTTATCAAATACCGCGCTATAGCGCCAAATTGCGCATAGCGCATATGTTGCGCTATTCTACTTCTTATAGCGCTAAGGTCCCTTACAGCGCAAAAATAGCGCGCTATTTTATCATACTGCGCTATTCATCATAGCGTGCTATTTTATCATAGAGCATAGCGATAAATAGCGCGCTATTTTTCTTTTCTCTTTTTAAGGTTTGGAGAGTGTGTAAAGAAACCCGAACTGGCCCATTTAATTTGAATAATTACGTAAGAGGTCCATTTTGTTTTCTATTTAGACAATAACATAACATGTGAATCAACTTCTAATTTAAGGCAAAATTACTTTCTTCTTCAAATCAATTTCTGCTGCTAGAAAAGCTAAAGTGACTTCAACCAAACATACAGTTTTGTTTATTGCTTTATTCATTTTATTTCGTGATTGGCTTTACTTTTGTTTTCTTCTTCTCCAAGTCTGAATTTTAATACTATCCATGTCTTTTTTTCTGAGATATTTTTCCTCCTTTTATCTACTTTCTAGATGGACATATAGGTTTCTTTTTGAACATAAAGCTTCGTTTTTTTTTTTTTTTTTTTTTTTTTTTTGGGTTTTGTGAGATATTTTGAGCATATAGGTTTTGTTTTGTGCTTTTTTCCTATGTTAACCTTTTGCTGAGATTTTTTTAAGAAAAAAAAACTATTTTCTACTTTCTAGATGAACATACATGCTTTTATGTTTTATGTGAACTGTATTTTTCATGCATTTTCCTATGTTAAATTTTTTTGAGATCTTTTATATTTTATGCGAATTGTACTTTTTATGCATTTTTTGGTAGAATCTCATCATAACTCACAAACAAGAATAAATTTCATCAAAAGTCATTAATTTAAGAATAAAATTCAAATTGTGTAAAACATAAATATGTTGTATCCATCAATAATTTTGAATGTACAATATGAAATTATTATTTTTTCTCTAACATTATTACATTTAACATTAAATAAAGATAACATATGCATGAAGTACGCTAGCATTGCATTCGGAGCCTTGAACGTATTGGATATGGCACAAAATCTGCAACAAAAACATTAAATTCCAGTTATGTAAGATAATTTGATTAGTTGTAAAAAATAAACATTATAGCGCACACTATAGCGCATAACGCAAGGCTTGCGCTATTTTGCGCTATTCGCTATTAACTACACTGCTACCGAGTAAAACCATTCACGTTATACATCAAATGGAAAGAAAATTGACGTGTTTACCGGTTACTGTAGATTAATAGTGCAAAACCACAATCTCATATGTAAGCCCAAATTTTTCGGTTGGCAGAAATCATTCGACCTGTAGGTAATGCATCTTCTAAAGGTACTAACATCAAATCTTTTAAAACTGATAGTACACTAAATTTTCATGCATAAAACAGTATTAAGAACTCCATCAGTATGATCTTTTATAATGAATCTATGCAAAAAGCAAATAAAATAAATAAATCACATGAACACCAAGTAAAATAACCATAAACCAAGGCTCAAGAACTCGGTATCGGTCTCGGTTTCGGCCGTTTGAAATTTTTTTAGTTTCGGAGGGTTTCGTAAATCTCGGTAGTTTCGGTTTTGTTTCGGTCAATATTTCGGTTTTAACTATTTTAGCAATGAACTTGTTAATTATAAACAAAATAAAAATATATTATATAAAGAAATAAATCAGGAACTAAACATAAGTTAAACAAGTCTACAAAAACATGATGCAAAATCTAAAAAAATGTTGGTTAACAAACAACTAAACACGTCTGGGCTGTCTTTTCTGTTCAGCTCACAAATAACTCGAGTCCAACCCAGCCCCGTTTCATCTTTTCACACGATTAGTTTAGCCCTCTCACTAGATAATTAAACGAAACAAACAAACAAAATAGAGCCGACTGTCGATTATAGAAATCGAACAAAATTGAGAAAATAAAATCGACTGAGATCTCTCGAAGTCGAAGTACAAGTTTTCAAATAATCGTTGTCTATCGAAATCGAACTACTTGAAGAAGTTTTCGAGTAATGGATGTCGAAGAAATCATTGTCGAAGAAATCGTTGTCGAAGAAATCCGTAAGTTTTAGTTTAAACCTATGTAATTTACAACGTTTGAGTTGATTTAATTATTTGAAACGATTCGTTTGATTTTTATTTTTTTGCCCTAGATCCGAAACCGATTTTTATCGTCGGTTTCGGACCGTTGGCGACCGACACTGGTCCGGTAATCCCGAAATCTCGAGGTGCCGGCCAAGTTCTTGAACCATGCCATAAACCCACCTCAAAGCCCCAACAACCATAGCGTCGTCAACCTCTCCATGAAATTTCTGCCTTGAGAGCCATCAGCGGGCTGTTTTTTTGCGATACCAAGCCACTCTGGTAATGAGAGATTTGTATTTATGTTTGACAATAATTGGAGCATTGCTTAGATTTTGAACAGTTATCTACGATCGAAACCCAATCTAATCTAGGTTTTGCAGAAAAAAGGCTGAGGCGGAAGCTTTTCTTATGCCCGACGATTAACCCATTTGTATTGCCTAACATCCTTTGCCTTTCCAAAATTACATAAGTCAATTTGGAAAAGTGGAACAGCTGGAGAACCTTTGAAAATGGAGCAGAAAAGAGGAATAATTTAGGTACGTAAGGGTTGGAGGAGGAAAGAAAGAAGAGAGAGACGTACGAATGGGAAAAAAAAGGAAAGCACGACTCTTGGTTGCTTAGTACGCTAAAGGACTCGTGCGCCTTTCTAATCAAGCTCCATAATAATAAGAATCAGGAGAAGATGGGAATAGGCAGGGATTATGAGGGCAAAAAGAATGAGAGAGTTGCGAAAAGGAAAAAAAAAATCTGAAAGAGACGGTTGAGTTCTACTTAATCTCGAGAATGCTTCTGAACCTTCGAAAACAAACTCAGTAATTATAATATAGTATAGATGAGATTTTTTTCAAGTTGAGGTCCAAATTGATATAATAGTTGTTATAGTGTTTTTGAATCTTTATGTAGTTATATATAGATCTAGTTCAATTGTTGTTTATTTACAGATCCAACTATCTCTAATTCTTTTCTCTGTAAATAATTCTTTTAGATATGATTTTTGTTCATGTTCTTCCTTTTGCCTTTTTCAGCAAATCAATTATTGTAGTTTATTTCAATTATCTATACCTTTGTTCTTTTTGTAAAAGGATTAATTGACACGAATAATCCAAAGTTTAACGTGTCCGCCCATATTAATCTCAAGTTTGCATTATTTAAAAATAATCCCAAGTTTATGGGGTGCCTTCCCATATTGATCCCCTTTACCCCTTAACCAGTTCAGCCGGTTTCACTTTCCCAAATAAAACATCCATTCGTTTCTTTCTGTTGACTTCGCTTCTTCTTCAAAATTTCACCTTTATCATTTTTTATTCGTGAATAGAAATTCCAATCGGCAGCCAATTTTTTCCTCTTTCTCATTTCTGCTGAGTCCTCATGCGAATTTCCACCAATTGAACAAAATCTATTGGAATTTTATGAAGTCCTTTTGAAATAAAATCGAACTCTATTTGAAATCTAGATTCATAAGGCGATGATCAAGTGTGTGGTAGGTAGTTTCTAGTTAGGATCGTGATTGGGTATGGTCAGTGATGGATTCGATTTTGCTTTTTGGTTCGAACCGAGGTTGCGAATTTTACTGGCTTGCTCTGCTCTGGCGATTCGTGTTTTGCGACACAGACAGGTTACGTCGACAAGCTTGCAATCGGATTTGGCTTTTAGAAGGGAGGTCGGGTTGAAGATGAAGGGTTTTTGGTTGTGGTACGATTCAATAGTCAATGTTGACGAAGGTAGTGATAAGGAAGGAAAGGCGGCAGGGAAGAAATCTTATGCATTGGTCGGTTTTGTATCAAATGCAAGTGGGTTTTCTCAATCAAAACACGTACCTTAATGAGAGATCCTTTGGTTTTCAATTGTCGCCAATATGTCAATTACTGGAATGAACTTGAGTCTTATGCTCAACTCTGTTCGGTTTTATCAGATCTGGAAGCCGAGTATGATACATGTGGTATGTGTCATGGAGTGGATACTTCATAACAAGCATTACTCAAGAGAAGTGAAAATCGCCATTGTGGTTGTTGTATTAGGTGTTGGTGTATGTACGGTTACGGATGTCAAAGTTAATGCGAAAGGTTTCATATGTGCATGTGTAACTGTTTTCGCTACATCTCTTCAACAAATCTCGATCAGTTCCTTGCAAAAGAAGTACTCAGTCAGTTCATTTGAGCTTCTCAGCAAGACAACACCTACAAGCTCTTTCCCTCATTATTTTCGGACCAGTCATCGATTACCACCTCAATGGCAAAAACATAATCAATTACAACTTTGACTCCGACGTAATTTTCATCATTCTTCTCTCGTGTGCACTAGCCGTGTTCTGCAATATCAGTCAGTACCCTTGCAGAGGCCGTTTCTCTGCAGCATCATTTCAATTGTTAGGCCACATGAAAACAGTGTGCGTGAGAAATTTAAAGAACCCAAATCTGATGTTTATCCAGTCTGATGCGCAATTGCTGGAATTAAAGAAATTTAGACTCTCATTAATTGCATGAGAAATGATTAAAGAACCCAGATCTATAGATGGGATTTTTGAGAGATGGGATACAGCAGATGCAGTTTCCAGATCTGATGCGATGGAGATTGGAGCGTGGTTTTTCTTAATTAAACTAATTATCACACTAATTCGAGCAGGTGCGCGTATTCGAGAAGATGCGGGGTAGAGAAGAAGCAAGTGATTTTACGTGAGAAAGAGGGGATGAAACCGGCTAAATAGGTCAACGGGTAAAGGGGATCAATATGGGAAGACACCCCCTAAACTTGAGATTATTTTTAAATAATGCAAACTTGGGATTAATATGGGCGGACACGTTAAACTTTGTATTATTCGTGTCAATTAATCCTTTGTAAAATGTCATTACAGTTCTGTAATTGTCCCTATTTTTAACTCAGATCTACTTCTGTCTATCTGAGCCTTAGTCAATTCTTTTTTATTTCTGATGTTGGGTTTAGGCCTTTTTTATCCTAAACTTTTTTTTTTTGCGCAAATTGGGTTAAAACATGAGATGCGTCAATAATAGTGCAGTTGGATAAATTTTAATTGAAGAATATTCAAATTTATGAATTAGAATAAATTGCACTTAATTGGGCATTTATAGCATGTAACTGAAAAACATGTAAACTAGAATAGATTGGACATAATTGGACATTAATTGACATGAGAAATGGTCGTACAAAAAGAATACAACAACTAGAATGTTAATTACAACTTAGGAATATAATATGTGGTTATATTGGCCTTATTAATAAACTTAAACGTATTAAGTTAAAATTATGGGATTAATAAGCTAAGATAGAGAGTGAGTCCATTCCAGTGGGGATATAAGGGGCTTGTGGAAACCATCTTAACTAAGTTGTTTGAAATCATCTTAACTGCATTTCCAAATGGTTTTGGATATAAAAATCCAATTTCCATTTTCAAGTCTTATTTCACTTAAATGAATGTAGTGTTCATTTAAAATTCCAATGGAACGAGACTCAATCAATTCCCAAATAATTTCAAATTCGTTGTGTCAATTTGTGTGAACAATTATAATAACAACCACAACAGTTATCATCCACCAAACAACAGTTATAATATAAGCGTTTATATTTTCTTTTTCTTTTTCATCCTTTTTACTTTACGTATAGACATACGTCTATATTTTATTTTGTTTTGTTTTGTTTTTACTTCTTTTTTTTTTTTAAAAAAAAAGGAGTCAAACCATAAATACGCGTACGCTTATGCTTAAATAAATGAATATTTTTTTTATTAGGTGGACGTACGGCAAGCAAGAGCTAAAAACTTGATTGATAAAAACGTCAAATGTCAATAAAATTTAGAAAAAAGAATGTTGCAGTTAAATTTTATTAATTTTAAATGTTACAACCACATGAAAAACATTTTTGTATTAATTTTGAGTATTTATGAAATGTCAATTTATGTTCTTAATTTAAAATATTTGGACTTTTTTCAACTAAAACATGAAAGTTGGCGTTGATTTAGATAGCAAAAGTTGTTTGTCCATAAATTTAATATATATATATATATATATATATATATATATTTTAAAGGCGTTCTTCTATTAGGCAAATATAGAAATCGTCAGAAGTGCCAAGACCAGATCACAGATTCACAGACGACTAAAAGCGATCGAGTAGGAAGTAAAATTCAGACAAAGAACAAGATGTTGACCAACGATACAGAGGCGTTGCTGGTATTGGAACAGGTAATAAATTATCTTCATTTTATTTATTTTTTTGGATTTCGAGGTATGTTGACTTCAGTTTGGCAGTTGGCACTTCGTGGTCATGTGGATGCAGCGTTTTTTTTTTTTATTATTAAAAGCTCTGAATGACTTTCTAAGTTGTTCATTTTTTATTAAAAGCGACGCAAAACGTTTGAATGCAAAACAAACAAGGAATCTGATTAAATTTTTTTCTTTTTCTTCGCGCTGTATTTACAGATAATGAGGACGAGCAGTCCTCTAATATTGGAGATCGCCAGGTACATCTTCCTGGTTGTAATTCTTGCAATCACTTTGATTGCAACCTTCTGCATTACATGCATATGGAAATCGGCACAGACCATCAATCAATTGAGAATGCTCGGTTTTTTCACGTTTCTGAAGTGGTTGCAACGGTGGATGCTGGACCGCACGTGGAGGCGGGTCAGGGCCTCACACTCAGCCTGATGATGGTTCTTCATGTAAGTATAATACTACTCCTTTATATTTGTCACCCCTAAGGAAAAATTGCAGACAAGGCATAAGTCAATCAAACCATGAGGAAAACTAGAAGTTGCAACAAGTTTCAAATACTTAGCTGAGGCAGCATAATATAGGTTAGTCAATCAAACCATGAGGAGTGAGGACTTCAGTCCCACGTACAAAGAAATAACAACTGAGCCATATTTTCAGAACACGTTGCACAACACATTGACGAAAACATCAAATACCAAAGCCAAACTACAAATTTTCAAGCATGTGCAGTGTATGTGTACCCAAAAATCCTCTCTGCCAGAAGGAAGTCGGTACATCATCTTCCAACACATATTCATGCACCAGCAATGCTAACCAAATAAAGCCCATATCTAAAAGAATAAACTATCAACAGCTAAATTATAAAAAGGATTAATTGACAGGAATAATCCAAAGTTTAACCCGTTCTTCCATATTAATCCTAAGTTTGTGTTATTTAAAAATAATCTCAAGTTTAGGGGGTGTCTTCCCATATTGATCCCGTTAACCCGTTGACCTGTTTAGCCGGTTTCAAAAAAAAAAAAAAACCCTTTTTTTTCAACAAAAGCAGCTTAACTCATTCAATTTCCTGCCTCCATTACACAATGTTTTCACGAAACAAATCTACAACACAGCATGAATGTTCAACACAGCATGAATGTCCATTACACAATGTTTTCACGAAACAAATCAACACAGCTTGAATGTTCAACACAACATGAATGTTAAGATGAAAGAGAAAACAGGGTCAAAACTGAAGATCCACAGCACTTTCAGAAAGTCTAATACAGCGCCATTGAACAAGAAGCAATTAAATGACGCAAAACTGAAGATCCACAGCATTGAAAGAGAGCATATGGCTACTAAACAACTAATACATCGGTACCACCAGTAGGAAAAAGGGTGTACACGTGCAACGAGTTGGATCTTGATGGATTCAAACCACCAACCTCTAAAGAAAATCGAAGAGAAAACAAAAATCTCCTTGAAATCCTGAGCGCTCACACCAATTTAGAGCTTAAAGACCCTTTTTACAACCGCATCCGCTAAACTTGATCTTGCCGACTGCATCCTCATAAATGAAATCAATGTAAATTCCAGACTTAGTAGCCACAAGTATAGCAGTCATTTGAGCAAGAACGTAATGTCATTCCCAAATCTCCTAATTTCACTTTAAAAGCACGTACATGAAAGATGATGTCATAAATTTTTACTGTAGAGAAAAAACTACTATAACCACAGGTTTAAGCATCAATAGACCATCATGACAGAACATACAAAGCTTTCCATAAGAGCCGTCGGTTCTAAATACATTACCTATCAAGAGGGGTAATTACCAACCAGACAATTAGAAAGATGATTATCCTCAGCAATCTTCAATCAAGCCAAAACAGGATGCAAATCGAAGTTCAGGCAGCAATTTATTTTTGCGGAGACCCAATAAAAATACTCGCTTTTTCATAGAATTCATTATGTTAAGCTCCTGTTCGTAAAACGACATCTTGTTTGGACCCAGCTTGTATCGCTGGAGGAAGGAAAGGAAGAGCTTTTCGAATTTAACAGCTTTCTCATCGACTAAAATCCTGCATCCATTTTTGCTAGAAGAGCGATTCTTTCTTGTTTATGTGAGTTCGAATCCATGCTTAAAACCCTAACCAAGAATGTTGTGAGGGTTCTGAAGGGCGATTTCATCATGGGAAGTTCGCCTCCCCAATCGCGCCTCAAATTCACGAAGTTTGCCTCCCTAATTGCGCCTCCATCCTAAACCCGACATAACCCTCGAAATCAAGCACGCTCACAATTAGTTGAAGATCGCACGATTGATTTGGGATTTTTTTTGAGAACTAATTGAAGAAATGATTTGAAGAAAAACTAAAGACGTAAGAAATAAGGAGAAGAACGAACGGATTTGGCAAAGTTAAAAGAGATTGAAACCGGCTAAACTGGTCAATGGGTTAACGGGATCAACATGGGGAGACACCCCAAACTTAAGATTATTTTTAAATAATGCAAACTTGGGATTAATATGGGCGGACGGGTTAAACTTTGAATTATTCTTGTCAATTAATCCTTATAAAAATTCTTATATAACTTAGATTGTCATCGAAGAAAGGGAAGAAATGTGAAAAATAGTACCTTTTGACCTTTTTCTCCATATAAATAACAATTCATCCTTAAAATCAATACCTTCAACCTGAAATTTTCCACACATTAACAATTCATCCTTAGAAATAACAATTTACCGATCTGCATAACTAAATGGTATGCCAATGTATTTCGGTACGTGAATGGCAATTTTACCGATATGAGCGGTAAACTACCGGTAAAAAAATTAAAAAATTATACTATCGGTATCGATGAATTACCGACAAGTGGAGTACTGTCACTTTTTTATGTAAAATATTTTGGTACGTTGATTCGTTTGGTAAGGGAAAGAAGCTGTTACGCTGTTTAAGCTGTAAGTTATTTTGTCAATTTCAATCGATTATTTTTGTTTTACTTTTTTTAGTCAGAAATCAGAATTGATTTCTTGATTCAATCAATTCAAGGAGTTGTGCACCCTTGTTTTTGGCTAATATGGAAACATATTTTGATTTTCTTTCTTTCTTTCTTTTTTTTTTTTTTTTTTTTTTTTTTTTTTTTTGGAAACCTATATTCAAAGGTAACAATAATGATAAGCATATGTGTAAGATAAGTAATAGCATCAACAAGAATAAAAACAGAAAATAAGTTGTTTAGAACTTAGATAGCAAACTCACCAAAGGTAAAAGATTTTATGAGAGCAATTTTGAACAATATATTTTGTATTTTACAACACTTACATCTTTTGAAACAACATTGCAAACTACTGGCATTTGATCTCACTAAAAAATGGACCGTCCATTGCATACTCAGGAGGCAACAAATTGTTTTAATATATAATTCATTTTTTTAATGACGTTCATGTTACTCGTTTTAGTTTATTTTGATATGGTTTTTGTGCGATGCTTTGTTATATAGGCTGGGTGATCACTTAAAAGAATTATAATGTCGGCTCCGTTGTTCACAAAGATATATATCATGTTTTATCTTTTCATTGGGCTTGTTTTATTTTTGCCTTAGCCCAAGGCCCATTGTATTTTATAAAACGTTTCCCTATGTATATAAAGGGATGTTAATTGTTCAGTTCAGATAATTAATTACAAAGTTCGGTATCATTACAAACAATTCAATAAAATCTCTTTTGATAAATCCTTGATTTCTAACTTGGTATCAGAGCAGCAGGTGCTCATTACAGCGATTGATCATCAGAAGTGTTGATCAATTAGGGATCCATCAGAGTGATTTCATCATTTGGATCACCCCTCATCAAAGCTTACGCTTCTCCCTTGAGGGTTATAGCCTTATTCTAATCAAGAAGCCTCGTCTGCCATCTGTGACTGCTTTCTTGATCATAACAAGGTTGATCAGAGGAAAGAAATCTCCTGAAACTGATCAAAACAGATCAAGAAGTCAACAATATTGTCTCAGTACCATCATAGATTGTCAATCAGAGTCATATATCTGTTCTATCAGATTTGTGAAGGTATTCTTTCTTCATTTTGACAATCTAAGTTGCACATTCATCAATATTGTGCATTCCAGAAATCAGTTCTAATTCAAAGCTTCAGGAAATAAAATCTTACCTCTGATTTACTCTGAATTATCAAAATTCTTGCATCTTTGTGCATTTCCTTCATCATGGCAAATTCTGGAAATGAATCTAGTGTACAAGGTTCCAGCAATAGGCCTCCAAATCCACCACCACAATCAGATCCTCTCCAAGATTTAATGAAATCCATCACTAAGCCTCAGAGTCAATTGATTTCAACGCATATTGATGAATCAAATTACCTGTTGTGGAAATTACAGGTAGAAACAGCAGTTAAAGCATATGGACTTGATGATTATATTCTTGGAACAAAAATTGTTCCCCCAAAATTCATTAGAGATAGTGAAGATAAACTCATAAGTAATCCTGAATATATGATGCATCAAAGACAAGATGGATTAGTATGTGCATGGTTGATGTCATCTATTGGTCCAACTATCTTACCTCAATTGATCGGGGTTAAAACTGCTCAAGAAGTTTGGGAAACCATTGCAAGAAAATTTTCAAATCAATCATCAGCCAGAGTGATGCATTATAGAAGGCAGTTGCATAGTATAAGGAAGGGAGAATCATCAATGAATGAATACTTGTTAAAAGTAAAAAAACATTTGTGATCAACTGAACTCAGCAGGTCAAAGAATACCTGAGTCTGAACAAGTTATTGCTATTGTTAGTGGTTTAGAGGATGAATATGAAGCAGTCACTGCTATAATCCTATCCATGGATCCAACCCCTTCACTTTAATATGTATATTCTACTTTACTATCACATGAAGGAAAATTGAACACAAGAAAACTGTTAATGCTGATTTGTATGTCAATTATACAACATATGGCAGAGGAAAAAATCAGGACAAAGGAAATAATTCAAGAAATCAATTCAACAATCAAAGAGGGGGCTGGTCTGGAAGAGGAAGAAGAGGTGGTAGAAGTAACAATAACAACAACAATAATAGAATAAGATGTCAAATTTGTGATAAAGTGGGGCATAGTGCTAGCAAGTGCTATTTCAGATTCAATACTAACTACACTCCCTCACATCAAAATAACAATGCTTCAGCAAATTTAGTGAATTCTAATGAAGGCAGTAAAGCACAGGCTGAAATTCACAATACAGATTCTACCTCTAATGATGATGTGTCAGATGATTGTTGGTTTCCAGACTCAGGTGCTACAAACCATGTTACTAACAATCTGAACAATCTCAATTTGGGAAACAAGGAGTATAAAGGTACCCAAAATCTCACTGTTGGTAATGGTAAAACTGCATTAATTACACACACTGGAAATGCAAGTTTAGATGGAACAAAAAATTTATTCTTAAAAAATTTATTGAGAGTTCCATCTATTAAAAAAAAAATGATGAGTGTTTCCCAATTTGCTAAGGATAACAAGGTTTATTTTGAATTTTATCCTAATTCATGCATTGTCAAGGACATACTGACACATAAAATTTTATTGCAGGGTAAAGAGAGTAATGGATTGTACAGATTTGATATTAGTTCAAATAATTCTGTACACAAAAATGACAATTGTATTCTATCTGTTACTAATGATTCTAATTGCACTAAGGACTTTGATTTGTGGCATTATAAACTTGGTCATCCTAGTGTAAAAATCACTAAACATGTTATGATGAATAACAATTTTTCTGCTTATCAATTTCCTAAATCATACATGTGTTCAGCTTGTCAATTGGGAAAGAGTCATAAACTTGCATTTCCAGACTCACACACTGTTTATTCTAGACCACTTGAATTGATTACTACAGATTTATGGGGTCCTGCACATATTAGTTCTTGCTATGGTCACAAATACTATATATCATTTATTGATGCCTATTCCAGGTTTGTATGGATTTACATGCTAAAATCTAAATCTGAAACCAGTAATGTAGTGATACAGTTCATTAACTAGGTTGAGAATATCACTGGAAATAAAGTTCATACTTTTCAAACTGATGGGGGAAGAGAATTTTTACCCTTAAAATCATTTTTTGACAAAAAGGGTATTAACCACAGAACTACATGTCCCTACACTTCAGAACAAAATGGATTAATTGAAAGAAAACATAGGCATATTGTTGAAACTGGTTTGACATTGTTGGCCCAAGCATCTATGCCTTTTAAATATTGGGCAGATGCATTTTATACAGCAGTACATTTGATCAATTTAATGCCAACTAAGGTGTTAAAATTCAAATGTCCTCAAGAAATTCTAACCAATATCAAGCCAGATTACAAACATTTAAAGGTGTTTGGATGTCAATGTTTTCCTTTTATAAGACCTTATAATAATCATAAGTTAGATTATAGATCTACATCTTGTACTTTTCTGGGATATTGTAATAAACAAAAAGGGTATAAGTGTCTAGATAATAAAGGAAAAATTTACATTTCTAGGCATGTAAGATTTAATGAACATGTATATCCCTTTAGCAAAAATATTGAAAATATTTCAGAAAAAGATACAAGTACTAGACAGGTAATGATTGATATACCTGATGAGACTGAAGTGTTAGTGCCAATTCATGTTGATAAACTTGATATCAATGGAAACTCTCAACACACTGTGCCATCAAGAGGGCCAGGTCAAGAACAAAGCAGTAATACTAGTCCTCAACTCACCATGCCTTCAAACAGGCCAGGTCAAGAGCAATTATCCTCCAGTTATCAGATTGAAGACAATGCTCAACAAGGAAGACAACGTATCAGTGATTTACATGATAGTCATACAGGAAGTAGCAGTGAAAATAATAACAATCAAGCTACTGCGGTCAATGAAGCTGCAAATCAGCATCCAATGCTTACTAGAGCAAAATGTGGAATTTTCAAACCCAAAATTTTTAATGCTACAACTACTCCTGAAGAGCCATCATCATATTTCGAAGCAGCTCAAAATGAAAATTGGAGATCAGCTATGAATGACGAATACAGCGCCTTAATTAATAAAGGAACATGGAAACTGGTTGAAAAACCAGAACACAGGAATATCATTGGTTGTAAATGGGTTTTTAAGTTAAAAAGAAATGTTGATGGTTCAATTTCTAAGTACAAAGAAAGACTGGTTGCTAAAGGATATTCACAACAGTATGGTTTTGATTTTTCAGAAACTTTTTCACCTGTTGTGAAACCCACATCAATCAGAATAATCTTGACAATTGCTTTGTATAAAAATTGGAGCATCAAACAATTAGATGTTAACAATGCATTTCTTAATGGTGATTTACAGGAAGAGGTCTACATGGAGCAACCTCAGGGATTTATTCAACAATCAACAAAGAACTTGGTGTGCAAACTCAACAAGGCAATTTATGGTTTGAAGCAAGCTCCTAGGGTTTGGTTTGATAAACTAAAAACAACCCTTGTCAATCATGGATACAGATCATCCAGATCTGATAATTCAATTTTTATCAAAATTACTGATTCTGACACAACATATATACTTATCTATGTTGATGACTTTATTATTACAGGCAGCAACAATAATGAAATCAAAGCTGTCACAAATATGCTGAATTCAGAGTTCTCAATCAAAGATTTGGGTGATTTAAACTATTTTTTGGGGGTTGAAGTCAAAAGAATATCAAATTCTGAAATACATCTTAGTCAAAGAAAATATATTTCAGAAATTCTTCACAGGGCTCAAATGCACAAGGCAAATCCTCTACCAACTCCTATGACCACAAATATACAACTATCCAAACATAAAGGAGAATCATTTCAGGATGGAAGATTTTTTAGAAGTATTGTTGGAGCACTTCAATATGCGACTATAACCAGACCAGATATTGCATTCAGTGTCAACAAGGTTAGCCAATATATGCAAAATCCTTTGGATAGTCACTGGAAGGCAGTTAAAAGGATATTAAGATATCTCAAGGGAACTAGTGAGCATGGTTTAATTCTTAAAACTAGCAACACATTGAATATTAATGCTTATGCTGATGCTGACTGGGGAACAGACTATGATGACAGAAAATCCACTTCAGGTTATTGCATTTTTCTAGGTAAAAATCCTGTATCCTGGTGTGCTAAAAAACAAAGTACAGTTTCCAGATCAAGTACTGAGGCAGAATTTAGAAGCGTTGCTAGTTGTACAGCTGAAGTTATGTGGATAGAATCACTATTAAGTGAGTTACAAATCAAATCAACCAAGAAACCCACTATATGGTGTGATAATATTAGTGCTATATCCTTATCCTCTAACCCAGTGTTACATTCTAAAACCAAACATATAGAATTAGATCTATACTTTATCAGAGAGCAAGTTGTTAAAGGGAAATTGAAGATCGGTTATATACCTTCCTCATACCAGAAAGCTGACATCCTCACAAAACCCTTATCAAGGCCAAATTTTCACAGGCTTAAAGTGGAATTAAACGTTGATGTTGCCAATGAAGCTGAAAGATCAAGGAGAATCGTTTTCATCCCAGAATCCTGATTTACCTCAAATTGCTGAAGTTCCGTGACCGATTGTTGTCAGATCTACTCCACTCAGCTAGGACTTCATAAGAACACAAGTGTTCCTCGTTCAATTTAACCTCTCTCAGTAGATCGAGCTCTCTCAAGTAGTTAACTTGAGAATAGCACGATTTACCTGTCGTGGAGGCCTGAAAAGAGAGTATCCTTCATCAATCAGTCGTCTGCGTCACTATTCTTCATCAATTTTGTCTCGTGGAGCCGATGGAGCCGCCATTTTTCTAGTTTCTCGAGAGCAACCCTAACCCTAGGGTTATGTTTGAGGGGGGCAAAAGAAATATAATGTCGGCTCCGTTGTTCACAAAGATATATATCATGTTTTATCTTTTCATTGGGCTTGTTTTATTTTTGCCTTAGCCCAAGGCCCATTGTATTTTATAAAACGTTTCCCTATGTATATAAAGGGATGTTAATTGTTCAGTTCAGATAATTAATTACAAAGTTCTGTATCATTACAAACAATTCAATAAAATCTCTTTTGATAAATCCTTGATTTCTAACTCACTTGTTTATAGTTAGGACTTAGGCATGATAAAAGAAATGATGTCAACACAGTCAAGTCAGTCCTCAGATGATATGTTGAGGGTGTAGAGGGATATGCATAAAATTCTACACCTACATACAAAGCTACATCATCTCGCTCTACGGGTACTGCGATAGGTAACTTATAGCTTAAATGATATGTTTGTAGTATAAATAACATTTAAAGGATACAATTTATGTTTGCACATAACTTGTATATAATATGGTTTCAACTTGAACACCACGACAAGCGTATTAATGATATGACCAAAATATTAGTGTTAACCATAGGGTTTCAATTTCAACTGATATACATAAAAACACCATTTAATCATTTCTCAACTGATATACTTGACACGACGGATGAACCCATTACAGTCAATCTTGAATGATGAATAATAGATATCAAAATATTATAGTTACTCCCAGACATTATTGAGTTACTCTTTGTTAAAGTATATCTTATGATTCAAATATACAATTGCGGGTTACAACGTAAACCAAAGGCGTGTATAGTTCAAAATTCATAGAGAAGTAAGAACAAATAATAGATGTATCTTACTGTAAGTTGAAGACATCTGTAAATAAAGAACCCAAAGTTGGAGCTGCAGCAAAAAAACATGTCAATTCATTCTTCCAAACTTATGAATTGTCAATTTATTTATTATTTGAAAATTAGTAATTAATGTCTGAGGCATTAGAACCCAAGGCCCAGAAGTAATCAATGTAGTCACTTGCTAAATAAATTTAGCATAAATTAAGGTAATTAATTCCTAGAAAATTAGTAATTAATGGGCTGTCGATTTAGTGGGTACTGAAACACTGTTAATAAAAATATTCTCAAAAGGAGAAAATATTGCTATAGTTGCCCTGATCTAGAGAGTCTGGTTTGAATTGAAGTACCTGAATTCAGACATTGTAGACTAGGAGTAATTATATAGCTTTTGCTGCCGTTGCTGAATGTTATACATGTCAGTTAGTGTCTACATTGTGTTAACCGGTTATTATCTGTTTTTGTTAGGATAGTCATTTTGCTCGAACTTTAAAAGCTGGGGCAGCAAGAAAACATTGTTGACCCACTGTTCTAGTTGGAAAAATAAAATAAACAACTGTTTTTGAATTCCAATTTACTAACGCAAAACTTGAGATGAATCAAATTGTGAATTGTATTTTTTTCTTGTAAGCAGCCATACTGTTAGGTGACTATCTCATTCATTTTAAATTGTTGTATGATATATGAATTTGAAAGCAGATATGTTAAGTAATCTTGATGGGTTCTTAATAATGTGAGACCTAACTTATAACTTAAAATTGCATTTTACATCTGTATGATAGTTTTCTTGGTGTTGAGTAAAATCTGCTTTCTTAAACTCATAGATAAGTGACTGCTTTCAGTATCATTTTTGGCTCTTACTCATGGTCCTTGTATCACATTCTGAAAGATAATCTGCCTATTTTAAATGCTCACTGCATTAAACATGGAACATTTATGGAAATCATTTTCTGGGATGGTCCCAGTCTTCATATTTCTATAAGATACTTTTTTAAAGCATTTAAATACTCACACCACAATCAACTTCCGTTCACATTTCACTAGGGCTGCACACAACCCATATCCAACCCGACCCAACCCATCAACCCGACCCAACCCACATTGACCCAACCCAACCCATTCTAGTTCGGGTCGGATATGGGTTACAATATGTAACCCATACTACATGCGGGTCGGGTTTGATATTTTGTTCAACCCAACCTTATTTTAACCCAACCCAACCCTATATTAAAAAACAAATTTAATATCAGCCTACTTAAAATTAGAATTGTATAATCCTAGAATAATGTTTATGTATTCTACAGTAAATATACAAAAAAATATATTTCATGTCAATTCAAACTAAACAGAATTTGGCAACTATATTTTAAAGTGCATTTCAATGTATCTTAAAATGAAACACTAGTTCTACTATGTAGTAAATTAATTTTATATGATGTGTATTACAATGAATTTTAATAAAATATATCTTTTGATGAATCAGTTATTTTAAATGCATTATGCTAGCAAAAATCAGATATATTATGCTGAATATTTTAATATGACTTTTAAAAAAATTCCTCTATTCTCATTTTTTATTATATTCAAGCAACCCAACCCTACTTAATCCGACCCAACCCATACTTCAACCCGACCCATATCCAACCTCATATAGGGTCGGATTAGGGTTGAACTTCCTTAAACCCATACCTATGCGGGTCGGATGTAGTATTTGGTCCAATCCGATCCAATCCATACTTTGTGCAGTCCTACATTTCACAATTCGCAATTCATGTATAACCTCGGGAAGATATTTTAATTTGCATGATATTCTAATTTACATTTGTTAAAATATGACAAGGCATGACAACACATACCTAGATTGTGATTAAACAACGTTAAAAAAATAATGATTTAATAACATCATTTGATAAAAGTTTAACATCATTTGATAAAAATAGTGATTTAATAACATCATTTGCATAAGAATTAAAGCTAAAAAAATGAATGTGATATTTGATAACATCAGAACGTCGGATAGCAATGACGACTGGAAATAGTGATGGGAGACATATATGAATGCAAATGGCAAAATGAACGGTGGAGATATGAATAACAATGAATAGAGTAAATGGTATTTCACTGGAAACTCCGCCGTTTTCTAGAAAGCTATATTTGTGAAATAAAGGTTTTGAATATTTTTGATCGGAACTTATCAAAGGTAGACGCAAATTTTAACATACGCCCACTTTGGTTTTGATATTCTTGTTAGTTGTGAAAATGAACAATGCCAGTGAATTATAAAGATGCAGCACATTTTTTAGCCTTAATATGTTTTATTTACATGTTTTGAGACTTACGTTTTGTAGTTCAATAATTATTAGATATTGTAATATATTTTACTACAGTTTTTTTTTTTTTTTTTTTTTTTTTTTAAAAAAAACCTGATGTAAGTTTCAAGTTATTTGATGCAGTTCTCATGTTTTTTGCTGTTGTAGCTAGCATGTACTACTTTCAATTTTGAGAAATATATGATAATTGGTGTAGTTGTGATGTGTGGTAACATTTTTGAAGCGACCTAAACTTCCACGACCTTTGAATCGACCATAAACCACACAAGTCCGACCCGAAAGACGAGCAAATTTAGATTTGCTTTTGAGAACATGACAAATCAGAACACAGAACATAATAACATTTCATTATTATTACAACAATTACGTCAGAGTACAAGAATATAACAAAGTATGAATAAATTTTATACATTGAACATAACAGAGATTTAAAATACATAGCAGCGGAAAAATAATCTATAACACAAATGGAAGAAATACACGGGTACAAAGCTTTCCGAATATAGCTCCATTTATTGGTCAGGATCCTGTGAAAATGAAGAACCTGCAAACCGAAACTGCTAGCTGTCCGTGCGGAAAATAAGGGCACCTAGAGTTTAGGTTATAAAAATAAACTCTGAGTCAGTCATGTGACTGGTGTGAGAACTAAAACAGTTATTGACTTTTATTTTAAAGTTAAGTAAATCAAGGGACCACGCCGTATAACACGGAACGGGTTTCCTTCCAAGAATACCAATGCATAAAACAAACAGCGCAATGCTAAAAGGAAAAATGAAGCCATTATAAGACACATTTCCCATCACACAATGCAAACACAAATCAAAGGATAGAGTTTTACCTTATAATGGCTAAATATGCTTGGTACGTGAAATTCATCTTTTATTATTACTATAAGTAAAGAAATAAACTTCAAATATAAATGTATCAATCATAGACGACATGAGCGTCTCATGTCACTATGTCGCCATATAGGTTTACAACTAAAATTGAAAGTCGCATATTGGAAATTGGATTTCCATCATGAGTCGATGCCAGGGATGGTCTCCTCACCGATTCGGAATACCTCTAGCTAGATGTCTCAGGATCACACCTACGGGCAACCACTGGATCTTCCAAGGTCGGTCCACACATACATTTTGTGGACTAATTATTCCCGAACATCCGTTT
The DNA here is from genome assembly GCA_030737875.1 of Allium sativum. Classification (NCBI taxonomy): domain Eukaryota; kingdom Viridiplantae; phylum Streptophyta; class Magnoliopsida; order Asparagales; family Amaryllidaceae; genus Allium; species Allium sativum. The sequence goes on along the minus strand of CM060922.1, from coordinate 15,847,520 downwards.
TCCGGTCCTATAGGACCTATCCATCAGCCCCGTAGTGACCGATATATCCGAGGCGCCTCGCTATCCATCGTCCATGCAGGTAAATAATATAAATGTCTGGGCTCCATACCATGACACCACCCATAGCTAGAAAGAAACAGACTGCACTCCTTAGGGACTCTTATCCCGTTTTTAACTCATACCGAGGTGTGGGGCTCGCGAATTAACGCTATACACAATGCTATGCTATTTAAAGCCGTGCCTTGATCATCAACCACAAGGCCCTGCTTTTCAATAAAAGCCTTGATCCATGCAACTCAGCATGCCACAATGTCAATCCATACCATATCATCGATCATTTACCAATATATAACGTCTAAGCTCGTACGTCTTAGAGAAGGGTGAAGTAAGAGAATAAATTCTCCCTCACCAGACAGATATATATTTAGTAGAGATCAACGAATACAGCATAACGGAATACAATGTCAGAGACACTATCCATTTGCAAGTCCGTTCTGGGTCTGAACGAAATCGGAGGCACCTTATTCCGTATGTCCAATACAGGAGAGGTCCTCGCATATCCGGTCGATCTCCAAGTACGTCTGGACGACCACCATTATAACCCCGTCCGGGTGTACAGCCCAATCGAGGCATCAGTAATCATCCCTACGATGTGAAGATCTCCGGTCTTGAACCACCGTCTTCATTGTCGACTTTTGGTCGTCGTCGTATCAGTTATTCAGAATAGGTTAAAATTGGTCTTTCCGAATAACTCGCGTATCTTATAATCAAGTGCTATAAAAACACAACATACGCCTCATTCGAATTCAAAATATTCTTGGGAAAGGTTCCCATTAATTTTATCAAAGATAAGTTCATTTAAATTTATTCTTTAATCTTCTTCGGAATCATTTCAAAATATTTATTTTATCTTTTTTCAATCTAAACCAAATTAAGGTTTATCAAACTAGTCGGGATTAACGTCTTACCGAGGTAATTATTTATTTTATTATTCCAATCCAACCTATTCATCCCATGGAGCAAAACTGGTGGTACTCCATATCTAACACCCAATGTGTTATCGGTAAAGTCAATTACCATTAACGTCTCAAATCTAATTAAAGATTTAACTATCGTATGAAGTAAAACTGGTGATACTCCATTTCCGAATCCTTCTTGAATTTGATAAATTTATTTATCCCATTCTCATTTCAATCTAATTAAAGATTCATTAAAACCTCAAGCCCTCATTCTAGCGTTAAAATGTTTACGATATTTTTCGTCAACATGGGATATAGTTTATGGAAATGGAACTAAGGGGGAAATGAGATTATTCAGTACCCACATGCTTGAGTTAGTTCACCGTTTCCTAGATATCAAGGTCTTAAGTCCAAAGATTAGTTACTCTTCCCTCAAGGGGTGAGTATCACGCTTCTGCGACTCAAGTACCAACAGTTACCTAGGGATAAGGGTTTCCTAAGCACAACACCAGTTAGGAAGCTAAACGATTTGCGGAAGGGTTTCTTAAGAGATCTAAGGTTGTAGGTACTAGGTATGGTCTGTGCGGAAAGGCTTTCGTTCAGAGGACAGCATAAGGCTGTTAGGTAGCTAGATACCTGCTGAAAGGGCTAAGCCATGAAGCATTGCATAATACATATAAAAACATAGTAGAATATAAAATAATAATGCGAAATAGTAATGAACACATAATTTATAGTAGTTTGGTTCTGATTGAACCTACGTCCACTTTAAGGGTTTTGATGATTTTATTCATAGAGGAGGTTACACGAGAGATCCCCAAATCGATTTACAAATTAGGGTTAGCTCTCTTAGAAATGAGAGGAAGATTGTGGAATGAGGGAAAAGTCCTCAAAAATGAGACCCCTAGGGTCTTATTTATAGGCATATCCGGGCCCCATCTGTTGTGAGCCCAGTAAAAGCCACTTTTGGATGTTTTAACATGGTTTCGGCCGCTTTTATGTATTTTGGTTCCAGCAGAAAGGTCTCGGTCGCCTTTCTCCTTATTGAACGTTTTCATTGAGGTCTCTTTGCTTCCGGGATATCAATCTCGTGCTTCCGGGAGTGGCTTCGCTAACATGCCTCTCGGTGGCTTGGTCCTGGATTTTGATAACTTTGATGGCTTTCAGTTTCGGGACTACTAGTCTCGATCCGCATCCATGGTGCTGAAGCTTTGTATATGCATCTTCTTTCCATGCTTGGCCTGTGATGTTGAATCATAAGGATTTTGGTGTCGGTGAGGGGTGTTTGCTCTGACTGTTTTATCCTTTTTTACCTTTGTTTTTTGCTCTGATAGGTGATGCTTCTAAAATACCTTTTGGTGACGCTGAAGCTGTTGCTTGATGTTAATACCGATAGCCTCTTACCTTCTGAAGTATCGCCACTAAGCTATTAGTGCCGATAGCCCCTTTTTTCCTCTCTTGTCGGATCTGACGTTTCCTTCTTATGACTTTGGGTCTCGGATTATATGCTTTCAGAGCTTCCCTTGCTGACTGCTTTCGGTACAGGGTACCGGCATCTAGTTATATCCTGAATCCCATTGGTGCCGGTATTGGCTTCCTGCTGCTCCCGGCTTTTCCTACTTTACCCTGTGGCTTTGCCATCATCTTTCAGACTCTACTGTTGGCAGCAACTTATCCGTTAGACCAAATTCTGGCACTAACACCCAAATGCAGATTCGCAGATCACAGAATGCAGTAAAACAATAAAAAAGAGGAGACACACGAGATTTTTATAGTAGTTCGGCTCAAACCAAGCCTACGTCCACTTTATATTTTCTTATATCCTAAGAAATTACAGTTACAATGCCTTCCTACAATCCGTAGGATTCATTCACATACAACGTCCTTGTATTTTAGTGAAGAAGAGGAGAAAACAGAGATGATTTAATACACAAAATCCTCGTGTTAGACTGAGTTGAACTGGCCTTGTTAAGCTCGCAAAGTCCTTGCGTTGAAAATGGTGGAAGCCGTGAAGAACAATGGCCAAAAGTCCCTTCAGAATACTTCAAATGGTGGAATCGGGTGCCATGTGGCACACATCCCATCACTCTCGAAATGTAATGGAAAACGTGGAGATAATCTCTCCAGATCATGGCATGACATGTGTGAGTTGATCCGGATAAGTAGGAGGTGGTTATCCCTTGAGAATAGGTCAAAGCTGATGTGGAGCGGCTGGTTCGAGCGGGGTCGGATCGGATCCTCCTGCTGATCCAAACTGATGTCTTCAGTCCAAGGCGGTGCGCACTTCTATGCAACTGAAGTTAAGGCGGGTCGGATCTCTCTCTCCGATCCGAACCGGTGCTCTCAAACCGAAGACGTCGTGCTCCTCTTGGCAGCTAGATCAGGGCAGATCAGGTCTTCCTTCTCATCCGAACCGAGGATGCTGGTGCTGAAAATACAAGTGCCTAGCTGCGTTTCCACATGCGATCGGGTCGGTCCTTCTCTCATCCGACCCGGTATGTCCGATCCGACCCGATTGGGTCATGCCAATTCCGAACTTTCTGGTTCTACGTGCGTTCACGGAAATGGACGTAACTTTCAATCCGTAAGTCCGTTTTAGCCAAACGAAAGCTCTACTTGAAGCTAATATAGAGGGCTACATGTTTTACCATGCAAAGCACCGTAATTGATGTTTTTGGGCCCAAGAGAGGTCGTCTGATTGGAGTTTTATGCCAGTATATGTCGATGATGCGATTTGGACCAAATCGCTTTGTGCTTTCTGGCGACATTCTCCATACTTGAACGAGCTGCTATCCGGAGATTCCATGTGTGACAGCTTTTACCAAAAAGCATGTCAACATTATCTTTGCTCTTTTCTTCACAATTCTGGTTTCGCTATCCGAAACCTTTGGTCCTTTGGGCTCTGACCGCTTCTTTATATTTTTCCAGTGCGAATTTTGGTGTTAACACATAAACTTCAGTATCTTCCTCATCCAAATCATTTAAATTTATTTTTTCTTTGTCAATTTGTAATATGTTTTGATATAACTGAAAAAAATATTAACAAAGTTATTCATATTTCATGTCATTATGATGATAATAATAATAATAATAGCAATAGTAGTAGTGACGGTAAGAGTATTTGTAGTAGTAGTTATAGTAGTTTGAAAGGCCAAAAAAACAAAAAAGCCATAAAATTAAGAAAAGGCGCGCCAATTCGCGTTGTGCTCCGTTTATGCGCCGCGCGCCATTTGGCGCGCCTTTTCATATGCACCGCGCCACAAGCAAAAATGGGGCAAACGTCGCTCCGCGCCGCGCGCCATGGCCCGCCTTTCACAACTATGAGTATAGTTCCTTCTCGGAATCAACACTGATTCAATCACTTGTGGCAAACATGTGTTGATCGCACAAAAAGGCTTGAGCACCGCACGCAGATCACCAAAAGATAATTGGCCAAACTTCGCCTAGCTCGACTTGGATCGGCTCAGAAACACGTGCCCAAGTATGTGTCGATCAAGCAAAAACCTATGCGCAACTCAGCGCGATCAAGATCCGGCACTTGGCCCAAACCATGATTTGGCATCACAAAATCTCGTGATCGGCACGTCTCGATCAATCGAATTCACATGCGCACACTAATAGTTTTACTAACAACGCCCTTTTTGGTATTCCTATTTTGGGAATGCTAAAGGGTGCAGAGTGTTACACGTACGTCTGTAATTCTCGTAAGCAAGCATAGTCAACATGAGAAGAAATAATTATAATTACTTTTATTTCTTGTAAGTAAGCATAGTTAACATGAGTATAGTATAAAATTGCAGGTTATATATCAGATATCACAGATTGATATGTGCTGCATTTCTTTCAAGAAAATGTTCAATTAATTTAGGCTCAAGCTTTTATAAATACATATTGCATTTGGGATTTCCATGTCGCTCTTATCTCAATTACATAAATAATTAAAAAAAAAATTGATAAAATTATCAACTATCAACAAAGTTCTTTCTGCATAGTTAAACAAATGCCTCTTTCTAGGTCGTTCTGACTCCCTGCCATAAATAATAGCTTATTGTCCTAAGTATCAATTTTTTCATGAATTTTTGAGACAGGCTTTTACACCTTGAATAATGTAGGTAGTTCGAAGATAGGGTCCTCAAGATATTTATCTAGCAATTAGGACTCCATTAACTGCAGACTTTGTTTTGGTTATTTGACTTTGTTTTAAGTTCAGTTTGGCTATTAGATGCAGATTTTGTGTTTAACAGTGGAGTGTGCCTCTTTAAGATAATACTATTCATATGGTGAAGATCTAAAATTATACTATGTTTTTGAATTCTTTTGCTGAAGAACTATTGCCTGTATTTGTCTTCATGTAGTTCAGCTTTTCTGTTTTCTGGTGTATTTTTGGTGCATCTGGTTTACGTACATTCATGAAATATAGGTCATTATGTCATTTCATTTTGTTTTATTCCATCTTCTCCTGAACCATTTTCTGCTTTTGAAACGTTATCACTTGCATGTATGAGAAGGTAATCTATGTTATAACTATTAACTTTCTTTCGTGCGTATGCTATCGTTTTTCCATTATTCTCAATTTTTAGACTACCACTTGCACTTATTTATTTATTTATCTATTTATTCTATTATGCAGGGCTGAAATGGATATTGTGAAAGGATTATTAGTACATTCGCACACTTATGGTACTGTGACAAAGAACTCAATTTTACAAATGATATTGTACTGTGTTATTCCCTTTTAACGGGAGCTGCTATACGTAGTATACTGAATGATATTTTGATTATTGTAGTATTGAAGGCTGAAAATGTTGCTGCTCTTGAATTTCATTTCAATTAGTGTTGACTGAATGTAGCAAATGCTGTAGTTTTAAATGATATTTTCAGTTTTGTATGTGCAACCTAAATGCTGCGGTGATTATTATTTTGTCTGCGTCATATGTTATAGTTTCATATGTTGTAGTTCAATGATTTTATTCTATTGCTTTTGCTACAATTCCAATCAAAATGGTTAAATAGGTTGGGTTGGTTTTACCCATTAAATTATGGATTGGATTGGATATTTACCCATTTAGAAAATGGTTGGATGATTTGGGTGTTTTCTAATCAAAATGGTTTGGGTAAATTTTTAACCCGACTCAAACATGTCCAACCCAACCCATTTGACACCTGTTGATGGGACTCACGGTCAGCCCCTCAAGGCTTGTTAGTGTCATTGGCCCAGGCTATCAGTGCGCAAGAAGAACCATCACTAAAGCTTATTAGAGACGTTGGACACAACCTAGGTGAGTCATGTTGTAATCAATTAGACAAGGTTAAGGCACATTTAAATATCCTGCCGATGAAGGGCTTGTACCGAGTTTTTCTCATTCCAAACTGTCTATGTCAACCGGATCAATTGCCACTTGTGATTAGAAATTCGAAGGGTGTTGGATCAGTAAGGAGAGAACGTTTCTTAATACCCGACTATTAATATGAATCGTATGGCATGTGTTCTAACTGAATCAAGCAAGGGAGCACCTATAAATACCTTTTTGATACTCAGAAGAGGGGACTTTTCGAAAAACAATCGAAATGATTCCCTTTTACTACTCTATTAATCTCTTGTATTGCCATTGTAACTATTCCGCGTGTAATAGTTTGAAGTATATTTCAGAGATTATAAAGTGGACGTAGGCTCTTTAACGCTGAACCACTATAAACCTGTGTGTGATTTCTCTCGTTTTCATTTTTTGCAATATTAATCTTCACTTAATCTCTATAAAACCCTTTCTTTGGGTGTTGTACCATTTTTTGGTGTTAACACTTTGGTGCTTTCACTGAGAACTAATATTCTTAGCGGATAAGGATTTTTGTTCTACTTTCGGATCACCAAGTCCGAGACTAAATCCTACCACCTTTTCGGCAAAAATAACCTATGGTCGGAAAGTCGTCCGCACAGAACACAGGAAAACAACCAGTGAATGCAGCTGAAGCTGCTGGGGGGTCGACCAATCCGGACCCAGCTTCAGACTTACATAAATTGCCTTCCTCGGAGCAACCTTCCTCGGCTGATCCTGCCCCTAACTCGGCATTTGCGACCCGAGATGAGTTCATGGCTATTATGGCCCAGCTTAGGGATACAACAGCAGCCCTGAACGCCCAGACAAGGGAGAACGCTGCATTTAGACAAGATATGAATCGTGTGTCCCAACAATGGGAGGAGTTCCGAAGGCAACAACCCCCTCTCCATCGGCATACTCCAGGCTCGGAGGGTTCTTCCTCCTCCGAAGAGAACAGGGGCCGCCACAGTTCTCGGCCCCCACTCGAAAGAACTGAGAATATAAATCAACTCGGCACTAGTGACCGTGCCCATGACGAGCAGATCGACCTAGCAAATGCCGAGCAGGATGCTCAATCCCGGGGGATCGAGTGAATTCTCCTCCGATCCACAAAGGGGCTACTCATACTGCGCACGCTCCCGTTGACCCCCCCTCGATTCCCTTTGCGTGACCGGAAAGTAAAGGGCCAGGGTGGACCAGCCTGGACAGCAACTCATGTGACATTACCTGAAGGGAGAGAAGGAAGAGATAGGCCTACAGATGAGGTTGATCGACACGATCTTATCCCATCAGACTTGGCCGTTATGGTCCGACAGATCATGAATGACAGTAAGGGTTATAAGAATGAAGAATGGGGGATAGATCGAATTCATACTTCGTTTATGGATGACATTCTGTAGGTAGAGTTCCCCAGGCGATTTAACATGCCTACAATGGCTCAGCATTATGAAGGAACTACCGATCCAAAACAGCACTTAATGAGATATTCATGGAAAATGGAGGTAGTTGCAGCACCAGATGCTATCAAATGCAAGGCCTTTCAAATCTTCTTGAGCAGCATAGCTCTCATGTGGTTCACCCGACTTCCTCCAAGGTCGGTTCCAAATTTCAAAGATTTGAGTGAAAAGTTTCTAAACCAGTTCCGCCTACATCCGTCTAAGTCAAAGCACGTTCTAGCCTTCTCTGCCATCAAACAGACGCGTGGAGAATCATTGAGGAATTATCTCAACCGATTCAATCGAGCTGTAATTGAAGTCAATAACCCCAACCATGAGACGGTTTTGATAGGCATTGTCGACGGTATCGACAAAAGAACGGAGTTCGGGAAATATTTGATTGGAAAGCCCCCAACTACGATTGAAATTTTCTACGAGAAAGCCAATATCTGGTTGCGTCAAAAGGATGCACAATTATAAGAAGAAGATGGGTCGAAAGATGCCTCCAATAAGGCCATCCAAAATAATGTAGCCGTTAAAAAAACTGGTGACAATTCAGGAAAGGTGGAAGTAAACATGGATAATCGAGGCAAGAGGAATGGTTATGAGCCGAAGGACGCTAATGGTACTACTGGCTCGAGGAGAAACTCTCGAAAAAGACCTCGATTCCAGGTATTTGAGACTTACATGGTACTAAATGACACGCTCGAAAACATTTATCTCGATACATGTTCCACTGGCTTGTATAAGAAGCCCTCTCCACGTGAGTCTACTGAAAAAGAACGATCTACTGGGAAATTCTATTTGTTTCATGAGACCTTCGGCCACTCGACTAATGATTGCCGACACCTTAGGGACATAGTCGTGAAATTAATTCAAGAAGGAAAACTCGACGAGTAAAAGGCTACCCTCGGGACAAGGGGCAGGGGACATCAACACCTAAGCAAGGACAAATTGCGCCCTGGAATACTTCCCAAGAGAAGTGAAAGGGAATAGTGATTAATGTTATTATCGGCGGACCTCATCCTGCTGGACACAGTGTTCGAGCTATGGAACACTATGTCAATGCGGACAAGCACCTGAAGGTCACAGAAGCCAACGCCCCTGAAACCTCCAGTGCAATAAAACAACGAAAGCTAATGAACGACGACATCATCTTTCGTGAACGTGAGTCGGTCGGTATGGATGCTCCAACTCTTGATCTGTTCTTAATAACATCTACCATTGGCCCGGCTACTCTATGGAAGGTGTTGATTGATAATGGGAGTTCATTTAATATTCTATTCAAGCAAGCTTATGATCAAATGAAGTTAGAATTGATGGATTTAAGACCTTGCGCATGACAAATAAAAGGCTTCAATGGTTCATCGTCTGAAGCAACCGGTGTCATTGATCTGACTGTCAAGTTTACAGAAGGAGACCACATAAGGGTGCGAGTCTTAACTATTGTTGTAATGGACATACGATCGAAATATAATGAATTTTTAGGACGGCCAGCCCTAGCGGAATTTTTAGGGTGGCAACAGCTTCATTGAATTTGTTTCCCGTGACTCCTGCCCCGGCAATGGAACTTTCGCCAGCCTCCAAGCGGTTAGGGAGAGGTGTTTCTTCGTTGACGGCATTATTGGATCCACCTCTAGCATTGTCGAATCCTCTAACATTGGTCTTACTTCCCGCTTTCTTCGTCATTATATCGGACAAGTTTTAAAACTTTGAGGTAAGTTCGTCGTTAGGCACGGTTCTTAGGTTATGAGAACCTATAGTAGAAATAAGGCTAGAACTTCAATGATTCCACAAGTGGCTTAAATTTGAGAGAGTGAATGTGACCCCACGGTGGGCACCAAATTTTGAAACCAAAAATTAGCTACAACACCAAAAGGTAAGACTTAGGAAAATGGAGTCACAATCATAGAAAAGCAAGTAAAAAACACTAGAGTTTAGAGTGTTTCGGCTTATCAATAGCCTACGTCCACTATGGTAAGAGTTTTCATCATCACTTTGAGATTTACAAGATAAGAATTATCTCTCATTACATTCATTCTCTCTTTCTCACTAAGTAACTGTCTTTGATCTCTCAAACATAGCTAAGGAACTTGCTGAATTTCTCTAAGTGCGAGGAGTATGGATGTAGATCTACAATCTCTCGGACACTCGGATGAATTTGGAAGATTCCATGGCGGATTGGATGTTAGATCTTCACTTGGTGAAGATGAATGAAGGTTGGAATGACTTGGAATGGCAGAGAATGGTGTTTGACAACACTTCGTGGCGAGAAAGATCGACCGCATTAATGGTCGAAGACCCAAGGTATTTATAGATGTGGTTTGGAGGAGGTGAAGTCGGTAAATAATGCATGCAGATCCTTAGGTTGCGATAACAACCTAAGCTTTAGGTCGGCAACGACCCAATGTGTCTTGCGCCCTAAGGCATGAGCTAGCTCCGCGGCCTAACCTTGTTTTCGTCCAACAAGCTAAGACGGGCAACCCAACCATGCTTTGTTAGGTCGTGGAACGACATAACTTCATGTTCGCTTAGCACGCGTCACGATCCAAGGCACTTCAACGACCCAAGGAGCTAGAGCGACTCAATGTGTTTGTTACGACCCAAACAAGCGGAACGACCCAACTGTGTCAAAGACTAACGAAGCTCACTAACCTAAGGCCTCACGATCTAACGGTGCTAAGGCTTTTTGCAGCCCAAAAACCCGCGATCTAGCACTGTTTCATGAGAGCGACTTGACCATGTTTATCATTTCTGAGCCATATTTTATAGACTAACACTTATATTTCACTAGAAGTAGGGGTGTTACATTGTAACGACCCGGGTTTTTGCGATCTTGGTTATCCGATATACAACACATATCGAACATCCAAGGATCGTAAATAACCGGATAGTTATGAGAAAGAAGTTAGAGGGTGAGGATAGATAAGATAGAAACTTAGAATAGAAGAAGAAGAAGAGCATACATCATCAGAGTAACACGAATCTCACAGCAGAACGAATAAAATATAACATAACTTTAGAAATACAAACTGAATTTGTATAACACTTACAACACAGCGGAAATAATAATAGCTATAACATCCTGAAGCCTCCTGCTCCAAGCTCTTCACGTATCTGTAAAATCCCGACTAATTGACTTCCCGTACAAATTTAGGCACCCAAGAGTTTATGGAAAACAAAACAAAATAAACTACGGGTCAGTCATGGGACTGGTGTGTGTAAACTCAAATCATTTAAACAGGTAATGATATCTCATAAGACCACGCCATGAATACGGAATGGGTTTTTCCCTTAAGAGAATCCAAGCATCTTTGAAAAGCAATATCATTCTGATATTATAATAATGTCTAAATATAATTAGATATTAATCTAGCAGAAACGCTTGCATCTCACGTTCTACATATATAGTATACAATTAAAACCGCAGGCGCTTATTGGATGATTGGATTTCCAACTATGACAAGGTATGGAACCACCTTCCGATCAATGTTCTCTAGGAACGATACACTGGAGTTCAACAAGAACATCTTGCAACTCAGCCACACATGACCGACCACTCATTTCGCTTGAGTGTATCGAATGTATATCACCAACGGTTGGGATCAGCAACCGTTCCCATATATATATATGTATATATATATATATATGGGACAGCATTGATAGATTTAAGAAGCAAATGAATATTCTCTAGATAGGGGATTATACACTCTACTTTGGAGCGACCGACTTAGCCATGCTGCCTGCCCGATTTCTGTCATTTACCGGATGTTGAGGCTAGAAGCTACGCTTATCTATCTTTCATTAATAGCACAATTACTTTGAATGCCACATTATCAGATCCGTTAATCATTAGTTGGTTTATACAAATATTCTGGATGTTATGATAAGGGAATAAATCCGTTGCAACCATATATATTTGTACAGCCCAACCGATTCGATCATTGGAAATACTCTGTCAGACATTCGTCCATATACGTTCGTTCTGGGACTGAACGAAACCGAAGGCACTATTCTGTAAACAGGACAACCCTTGTACTTTACTCCGTATTCAATATATTCAGCATACTTGATTTGCAACGCTTATGCCAATACGGAGTGGTTCTTTGGATAATAATCCAACCGGTCTCTCCAGATTAACAACGTAAAATGGTCAAAAACTTCGATAGTCTGTGATTTAACTATCAAATGAAAACATGTCGGTGTACAAACAACAATCTTAATTCCAAATGGAATTATCGATCCAATCAACGAATATATATATATTTATATATATATTCATATTTCCTTATTACTACACTTAGAAAACATCTTTGATTTATATTTGGAAAACGTTTCCGAAACTCATTTATATGGATTTCAACTAACGCTGTATGAAACATCATTACGACTACTAAATCCATAAGTCATTTATTACTTAACTGCATTACTAATCATCCTTGGTTATCGAACTTCAACTATTCCTTAGTCAATTTCGAAGTCAATCAAGTTGGGGCATAATTACCTCTCAGACCTTAACTGAACAACGTTCTTAACCTCGAAATAGATAAAGCTCACTGGTTCAATTTCTACAATCATTTGCTTACGTAAATTCTCGGATTCAGATTACGAATCCGCTTCCTTTATGAAAACATTTATTATAACGTTTAACGTTATAAACCCTACTTCTGAATTATCTAACTTATAAGTCTAACCTTTATTCTTACTTTAATTAAGTAATCAAACAACTAATTTATTTACAAATAAATAAATCCTGATTTAAAAACTGGAAAGTAAATAATACTTTCCCCGAATTCGATATAAATCAAATTCGACGTATAACTCCCTGTCGAGAAATCTCTATCTGATTATCTCTCCTTCGAATAACTAATATTCAATTAACTCTCTTCGAATAGAATATATTCGATTATCTTTCTTCGAATAGATTTTATTCGATTATCTCTTTTTGGTTAATTCTATTTAATTATCTCTTCTCTCGAATAACTAATATTCGATTAACTCTAATTTTTTTAACTCTATTTCATTACTCCTATTCGAATAACTAATATTCGAATAACCCTATTTGATTAAACCCTTTTGATTTAACTCTTATTCGAATAACTAATATTCGAATAACTCTATTTGCTTTACTCTAACTGTTTAACTCTAATTTGATTAACTCTATTGGATTAACTCTATTTCGAATAACTAATATTCGATTTAACTTCATCCTTAATAACAATGTCTATTTTAACTCTAATCGATTAACTCTATTTGATTTACTCTAATCGATTAACTCTATTTGATTATTTCCTTCGAATAACTAATATTCGATTAACATAATTTGATTAACTCTAATCCGAATAACTAACATTCGATTAACTCCATTCGCTTGACTCTAGATCGCAGCGATCACAATGGTTACGCCTGATTCCCTCAGGAAACATCCGACCGCCGTAGGCTATCTACAGCCCTGCGAATTATGCTAGCAGTCGTGCTAAATGAAAACTTATCCTGAATAACTATGTCTGTTTTTAACTCTATCTCGAATAACTATATTCGAAAGACTCTAATTGAATAACTAATATTCAATTAACCCAAATTTGATTAACTCTAATTCGATTAATCCTATTTGTTTAACTCATATTCGATTAACTAATCTTCGACTAACTTTATAGTCGATTAACTTTTATTTGCTTAACCAACATTCGACTAACTAATAGTCGATTAACTTACTTTGACTAATTCGATTAAGTTTTATTTCATTTTTTCTAATCGATTAATTTTATTTGATTATCTCTAATTGAATAGCTAATATTCAATTAACTCTTTTCAAATAACTAAATTCGATTAGCTCCTTTCGAATAGATTATATTCGATTTAACTCTATTCGATTATCTCTTTTATATCTCGTCAATTTCCTTTTTATAACTTCTAATTACCGTTACAAATATTTCCTTTTTATAACTTCTATTTACCGTTACAAATATTTCCTTTTTATAACTTCTATTTACCGTTACAAATATTTCCTATTTATAACTTCTATTTACCGTTACAAATATTTCCTATTTATAACTTCTATTTACCATTACAAATATTTCCTATTTATAACTTCTATTTACCGTTACAAATATTTCCTATTTATGTACAAATATTTCCTATTTATAACTTCTATTTACCGTTACAAATATTTCCTATCTATAACTTCTATTTACCGTTACAAATATTTCATATTTATAACTTCTATTTACCGTTACAAATATTTCCTATTTATAACTTCTATTTACCGTTACAAATATTTCCTATTTATAACTTCTATTTACCGTTACAAATATTTCCTATTTATAACTTCTATTTATTATCTAAAAAAATATTTCCTTTATTCTATTTATTTTCTAAATAAGTATTCCTTTTCTATTTCTATTTATTTTCCAAATAAATATTCCTTTTATAAAACTCTATTTGTTTTATAAATGACTTCCTTTTATAAAACCGTGTTCGTTTTATAAAAATTTCCTTTTTATAAGATCCTGTGATTTTATAACATCCTGTGATTTCAATATACATTGAAATATTCCTTTTTACAACCCAGGGTTTCTTATGATAATTAAAATATCGAATAACAATGATCAATATCATTCTAACACACATAATCCAAAACAGATTATATAACACATCATATAACACAATATACGAAAAGAGTAAAATAATTGTTGAGGAATCCAGTCGGATTCCTCCAACCTGTCTCCCTGCATCCATAGATGTTATACAGTATAATATACATCAATTTCATCCCAACATGAAATATACTGATAATCAGAATCCATATTTGATTGACGGTTTTCTATATATAACTATATCTACGTTTTCAATCAAATCTGTTTAACAGTCCAAATTATCAATAAATAGCAATCAATCAACAATTATCAAAAATAAAGTACAATTTATATAGAAATATAAATTGTACAGAGTTAGTGAGTTTTACTCACTTTTCGCGTTAACCGTTAAATACGATTTGCGTCTTGATTCAGATCGAATGTATTATTTTTCCGTAAATCCAGACAAGCTCCAAATCATCCCCAACCGATTCCAGTGTGTAGTACTTTTCGATACGATTCCTACGTGACCCAATTGCTTTTCACTGGCCCAATAACCCATATGAATCCGCTTCACCTTCCTGTTTCTCTAAACAGTAAGCTCTCCAAACCGGTCGTGCTCCTCCCCATACTCAGATGCTCCCTGCCATACTTAATTTCCCTCACGCATACAACAGAAGGCAGCAGATCCCGCACCTTTGTACTCCCTAACTCCTCTTGAATATGAAACTGCATCACCAGTAATCCACTGTTTAACCATCTCGTTCTCCAAATGTGTACTGCTCCAAAAACTACCCTTGTGTTATGTTAGCCCAAACACCCTTAATTCCCTGTAACTCCTTCATCAACCTCGACTAAGCTTCGATAGAGACCTCGCTTCTTCAATACATCTAGAGAAACACGTCCTCCTATTAACAGCTTCCTTCCATCACTTCCAGTACAACATAAACCGCACTTCTTCTTCTATAATACAACACAGCGTTTTGCTCCTCATAACTCCCCCTTCCCGAAGTCGAACACACAAACGGCTCCGCAGTCCTCCCTGTTTCCACGATTCAACCAGCATCACCCCAAATCTTCAGCGTTGGTTAGGATGAATTCGAAGCATATGAGCATCGTACTCCTTGTACGTTAAAAATCGAACTCCCCTTGTTGGCCACCGTCCCTCGAATGATACTGACGAGCCCAGAAAAGATGCGCACCCTTCTAAAACGCGACGGAACTTGCCCTAGACAACATCGACGTGGTCGAGCTGCTTGCCGTTAAAATAGTATCGCGAATGGGTTTCAGACTTTAAAACGAGGGAAATGATTCCCCTTTTGATTTCAAAATGAATTTCGATGGCTGCCATTTTTATTTTTAATTTCTGGAGCTTCGTTCGATTTTCTAAGAAATTGTAAAAGGGGAAGGTGCTGTTTTATAAAGGAGGAGTGCGGCTAAAAGAGATGAGGCGTGGCCAATTTCAGTTCTGATGCTTGTTTTGTTTTGGTCCACAAATTTTAGATATTTTAGAGTACCCTATGCTACACAGAATTTTATCAATTAGGGGCTACTATCGACATAAACAAAAATACCAGTGAGACGAGCAATATTCCACGATCCCAAAAATATAATAATATAGACTACTTAACTCATTCTGTGTAATCTCCAAAATTACTGATTTAGGGTGCACGATAATTTAATTAAATTATACTCCTTTTTGTCTTCTAAAAATTCCTACGGTCACATACAATATCCAAAAATTATGGAAATTGGCACACTACTAGAGTTTGACATTACGGACCCATTGAAACTTGTTTCGTCTAATTCCGACTTCGTTTGCTCACACAACGTATTTTCAAAGGTCGATTTATCGACTGTTTCTCACATTAAAAATCCGTACGGCCACATACTGATTCCAAAAATTACGAAAATTGATATCTAACAATAATCTAATATTCCGGATCTATTAAAATTGGTTTCGTCGAAATTCCGAGGTCGTTTGCAAAAATTACTATTTTCTAAGGCTCTAATTAGACCGTTTTAAATATAAATATATTTAAAACAAATCTAATTAATATTAATAAATTAATATTATCGTATATATATTCACATTAGGGTATCATACGGCTCCAGGATAATTATACACTCTATATTCTGAGTCTATATTGGATCGATATTCAATTTATATTGAATATCCTTTTATAACGTATATAAAGCGTTACGAATTATGTACGAATTCCATAGCGACTATTTTAAATTTTGATTTGGACATAACTTACAATCTACACGACGAAATCTTCATTTTTCTCTTCCATTAGAAAAATATACTCCACCAGCTCCGTACGTTTCTTGTTTCACATAAATCCGACTTATAATGGATCCTGTATATTCAGTTGAAGTTCACATCGCCAAATAACGAACTGTCGCGTCGTTATGGGCTCGATTATAATTATTATTATAATTTATACGTTCAACTGTCGTTTATTTAATATATTCGTTATTTAAATAATTAAATAACTTCATTATTCGACCGTTCAAAATGCGGGTCATTACATTCTTCCCCCTTATAATAATTTCGTCCTCGAAATTGCTAAGATAGGAAAATGTTACTAACTCTACTATTTAGATTCAAATATCTTTTGGTTTACTTCTCAACTTTCCTTTTCAACTAAACCATTTAATTTCAATTAAATTATTAATTCTTTCCGACTAACTAAAATTTTCAAAAATCATGAAAATTTTCTAACGCCTTAAACTTTCGGAAAATTTTGCCATAACCTCCTTTGTACTGGTCGATATGACAAATCACAACTCGCCTCTCTAGGCCTTCTCCAACCCAAAAGAAAATCAAACAGCCAAGCGGCTTGCCAAATCGGCTCACAAATTCCAAACTCATATATAAAATAAACTTGTACCTTGTTGTCGGGCATATCATTATATCCCTACCATCTGTTATCAACTCAACATATATCAATGTTATTCCAATCAACACAAATCGATTTATTCTCAAATCCAACCATTCGGTTATATCTAAACCAAATTCTATTCAAACTCAAATCTCAAATTTCAAATTCTTAACTCATCAACACAATTCCATTTCAGATTATTCTTTAATCCAATTCGATTTTATTTAACTTAGTTCAAGTTAAATTCTAATTCATTTTTACCATCTCAATCTGTTTTAACTTCATTAGTTAAATTTTAATTCCAGAATTTAAATTCCCAGGTTCATTTCAAATCAATTAGAAATCATATTGCCAATTCAAAACCTTTGAATTTCTAAACCCCTTGTTTTCTCAAAACAATTCATAAACAAAACCTTTGGTAGTAATCCGTCACTTAGAAACTCGAAAATGAACACTGAAGATGGTCGACTTCACCATCGGAATCTATTTTCCAGCGATCAAGGTGAGTTCAATACTATATCACCATCAGAATCCAAACATCTTTGAAAAGCAATATCATTCTGATATTATAATAATGTCTAAATACAATTAGATATTAATCTAGCAGAAACGCTTGCATCTCACGTTCTACATATATAGTATACAATCAAAACCGCAGGCACTTATTGGATGATTGGATTTCCAACTATGACAAGGTATGGAACCACCTTCCGATCAGTGTACTCTAGGAACGATACACTGGAGTTCAACAAGAACATCTTGCAACTCAGCCACACATGACCGACCACTCATTTCGCTTGAGTGTATCGAATGTATAACACCAACGGTTGGGATCAGCAATCGTTCCCGTATATATATATATATATATATATATGGGACAGCATTGATAGATTTAAGAAGCAAATGAATATTCTCTAGATAGGTGATTATACACCCTACTTCGGAGCGACCGACTTAGCCATGTCGCCTGCCCGATTTATGTCATTTACCGGATGTTGAGGCTAGAAGCTACGCTTATCTATCTTTCATTGATAGCACAACTACTTTGAATGCCACATTATCAGATTCGTTAATCATTAGTTGGTTTATACAAATATTCTGGATGTTATGCTAAGGGAATAAATCCATTGCAACCATATATATATTTGTACAGCCCAACCCATTCGATCATTGGAAATACTCTGTCAAACATTCGTCCATATACGTTCGTTCTGGGACTGAACGAAACCGAAGGCACTATTCTATAAACAGGACAGCCCTTGTACTTTACTCTATCTTCAATATATTCAGCGTACTTGGTTTGTAACGCTTATGCCAATACGGAGTGGTTCTTTGGATAATAATCCAACCGGTCTCTCCATATTAACAACGTAAAATGGTCAAAAACTTCGATAGTCTCTGATTTAACTATCAAATGAAAACATGTCAGTGTACAAACAACGATCTTAATTTCAAATGGAATTATCGATCCAATCAACGAATATATATATCTATATATATATTCATATTACCTTATTTCTACACTTAGAAAGCATCTTTGATTTATATTTGGAAAACGTTTCCGAAACTCAGTTATATGGATTTCAACTAACGCTACATGAAACATCATTACGACTACTAAATCCATAAGTCATTTATTACTTAACTGCATTACTAATCATCCTTGGTTATCGAACTTCAACTATTCCTTAGTCAATTTCGAAGTCAATCAAGTTGGGGTATAATTACCTCTCAGACCTTAACTGAACAACGTTCTTAACCGCGAAATAGATAAAGCTCACTGCTTCAATTTCTACAATCATTTGCTTACGTAAATTCTCGGATTCAGAATACGAATCCGCTTCCTTTATGAAAACATTTATTATAACGTTTAACGTTATAAACCTTACTTCTGAATTATCTAACTTATAAGTCTAACCTTTATTCTTACTTTGATTAATTAATCTAACAACTAATTTATTTATAAATAAATAAATCCTGATTTAAAAACTGGAAAGTAAATAATACTTTCCCCGAATTCGATATAAATCAAATTCGACGTATAACTCCCTGTCGAGAAATCTCTATCTGATTAACTCTCCTTCGAATAACTAATATTTGATTAACTCTCTTCGAATAGATTATATTCGGTTATCTTTCTTCGAATAGATTTTATTCGATTATCTCTTTTTGGTTAATTCTATTTAATTAACTCTTCTCTCGAATAACTAATATTCGATTAACTCTAATTTTTTTAACTCTATTTCATTACTCCTATTCGAATAACTAATATTCGAATAACCCTATTTGATTAACCCCTTTTGATTTAACTCTTATTCGAATAACTAATATTCGAATAACTCTATTTGCTTTACTCTAACTGCTTAACTCTAATTTGATTAACTCTATTGGATTAACTCTATTTCGAATAACTAATATTCGATTTAACTTCATCCTTAATAACAATGTCTGTTTTAACTCTAATCGATTAACTCTATTTGATTTACTCTAATCGATTAACTCTATTTAATTATTTCCTTCGAATAACTAATATTCGATTAACATAATTTGATTAACTCTAATCCGAATAACTAATATTCGATTAACTCCATTTGCTTGACTCTAGATCGTAGCGATCACAATGGTTACGCCTGATTCCCTCAGGAAACATCCTACCGCCGTAGGCTATCTGCAGCCCTGCGAATTACGCTAGCAGTCGTGCTAAATGAAAACTTATCCTGAATAACTATGTCTGTTTTTAACTCTATCTCGAATAATTATATTCGATCGACTCTAATTGAATAACTAATATTCAATTAACCCAAATTCGATTAACTCTAATTCGATTAATCCTATTTGTTTAACTCATATTCGATTAACTAATCTTCGACTAACTTTATAGTCGATTAACTTTTATTTGCTTAACCAACATTCGACTAACTAATAGTCAATTAACTTACTTTGACTAATTCGATTAACTTTTATTTGAATTTTTCTAATCGACTAACTTTATTTGATTATCTCTAATTGAATAGCTAATATTCAGTCAACTCTTTTCAAATAACTAAATTCGATTAGCTCTTTTCGAATAGATTATATTCGATTTAACTCTATTCGATTATCTCTTTTATATCTCGTCAATTTCCTTTTTATAACTTCTAATTACCATTACAAATATTTCATTTTTATAACTTCTATTTACCGTTATAAATGTTTCCTATTTATAACTTCTATTTACCGTTACAAATATTTCCTATTTATAACTTCTATTTACCGTAACAAATATTTCCTATTTATAACTTCTATTTACCGTTACAAATATTTCCTATTTATAACTTCTATTTATTATTAAAATAAATATTTCCTTTATTCTATTTATTTTCTAAATAAATATTCCTTTTCTATTTCTATTTATTTTCTAAATAAATATTCCTTTTATAAAACTCTATTTGTTTTATAAATGACTTCCTTTTATAAAACCGTGTTCGTTTTATAAAAATTTCCTTTTTATAAAATCCCGTGATTTTATAACATCCTGTGATTTCAATATACATTGAAATATTCCTTTTTACAACCCAGGGTTTCTTATGATAATTAAAATATCGAATAACAATGATCAATGTCATTCTAACACACATAATCCAGAACAGATTATATAACACATCATATAACACAATATATGAAAATAGTAAAATAATTGTTGAGGAATCCAGCCGGATTCCTCCAACCTGTCTCCCTGCATCCACAGATGTTACACAGTATAATATACATCAATTTCATCCCAATATGAAATATAATGATAATCAGAATCCATATTTAATTGACGGTTTTCTATATATAACTGTATCTACGTTTTCAATCAAATCTATTTAACAGTCCAAATTATCAATACATAGCAATCAATCAACAGTTATCAAAAATAAAGTACAATTTATATAGAAATATAAATTGTACAGAGTTAGTGAGTTTTACTCACTTTTCGCGTTAACCATTAAATACGATTTGCGTCTTGATTCAGATCGAACGTATTATTTTTCCGAAAATCCCGACAAGCACCAAATCATCCCCAACCGATTCCAGTGTGCAGTACTTTTCGATACGATTCCTACGTGACCCAATTGCTTTTCACTGGCCCAATAACCCATATGAATCCGCTTCACCTTCCTGTTTCTCTAAACAGTAAGCTTTCCAAACCGGTCGTGCTCCTCCCCATACTCAGATGCTCCCTGCCATACTTAATTTCCCTCAAGCATACAACAGAAGGCAGCAGATCCTGCACCTTTGTACTCCCTAACTCCTCTTGAATATGAAACTGCATCACCAGTAACCCACTGTTTAACCATCTCGTTCTCCAAATGTGTACTGCTCCAAAAATTATCCTTGTGTTATGTTAGCCCAAACACCCTTAATTCCCTGTAACTCCTTTATCAACCTCGACTAAGCTTCGACAAAGACCTCGCTTCTTCAAAACATCTAGAGAAACACGTCCTCCTGTTAACAGCTTCCTTCCATCACTTCCAGTACAGCATAAACCACACTTCTTCTTCTACAATACAACACAACGCTTTGCCCCTCACAACTCCCCCTTCCCGAAGTCGAACACACAAATAGCTCCGTTGTCCTCCCTGTTTCTGCGATTCAACCAGCATCACCCCAAATCTTCAACGTCGATTAGGATGAATTCGAAGCATCTGAGCATCGTAATCCTTGTACGTTAAAAATCGAACTCCCCTTGTTGGCCACCGTCCCTCGAATGATACTGACGAGCCCAGAAAAGATGCACACCCTTCTAAAACGCGACGGAACTTGCCCTAGACAACATCGACGTGGTCGAGCTTCTTGCCGTTAAAATAGCATCGCGAATGGGTTTCAGACTTTAAAACGAGGGAAATGATTTCCCTTTTGATTTCGAAATGAATTTCGATGGCTGCCATTTTTATTTTTAATTTCTGGAGCTTCGTTCGATTTTCTGACAAATTGTAAAAGGGGAAGGTGCTGTTTTATAAAGGAGGAGTGTGGCTAAAAGAGATGAGGCGTGGCCAATTTCAGTTCTGATGCTTATTTTGTTTTGGTCCACAAATTTTAGATATTTTAGAGTACCCTATGCTACACAAAATTTTATCATTTAGGGGCTACTATCGACATAAACAAAAATACCAGTGAGACGAGCAATGTCCCACGATCCCAAAAATATAATAATATAGACTACTTAACTCATTCTGTGTAATCTCCAAAATTACTGATTTGGGGTGCACGATAATTTAATTAAATTATACTCCTTTTTTGTCTTCTAAAAATTCCTACGGTCACATACAATATCCAAAAATTATGGAAATTGGCACACTACTAGAGTTTGACATTACGGACCCATTGAAACTTGTTTCGTCTAATTCCGACTTCGTTTGCTCACACAGCGTATTTTCAAAGGTCGATTTATCGGTTGTTTCTCACATTAAAAATCCGTACGGCCAACTGTCGTGTTAGATATCAATTTTTGTTATCCGATAAATCGACCTTTGAAAATACGCTGTGTGAGCAAACGAAGTCGGAATTAGACGAAACAAGTTTCAATGGGTCCGTAATTTCAAACTCTAGTAGTGTGCCAATTTCCATAATTTTTGGATATTGTATGTGACCGTAGGAATTTTTAGAAGACAAAAAGGAGTATAATTTAATTAAATTATCATGCACCCCAAATCAATAATTTTGGAGATTACACAGAATGAGTTAAGTAGTCTATATTATTATATTTTTAGGATCGTGGGACATTGCTCGTCTCACTGATATTTTTGTTTATGTCGATAGTAGCCCCTAAATGATAAAATTCTGTATAGCATAGGGTACTCTAAAATATCTAAAATTTGTGGACCAAAACAAAACAAGCATCAGAACTGAAATTGGCCACGCCTCATCTCTTTTAGCCGCACTCCTCCTTTATAAAACAGCACCTTCCCCTTTTACAATTTCTCAGAAAATCGAACGAAGCTCCAGAAATAAAAAATAAAAATGGCAGCCATCGAAATTCATTTCGAAATCAAAAGGGAAATCATTTCCCTCGTTTTAAAGTCTGAAACCCATTCGCGATACTATTTTAACGGCAAGCAGCTCAACCACGTCGATGTTGTCTAGGGCAAGTTCCGCCGCGTTTTAGAAGGGTGCGCATCTTTTCATGGCTCGTCAGTATCATTCGAGGGACGGTGGCCAACAAGGGGAGTTCGATTTTTAACGTACAAGGAGTACGATGCTCAGATGCTTCGAATTCATCCTAACCGACGCTGAAGATTTTGGGAGATGCTGGTTGAATCACGAAAACAGGGAGGACTGCAGAGCCATTTGTGTGTTCGACTTCGGGAAGGGGGAGTTATGAGGAGCAAAACGCTGTGTTGTATTGTAGAAGAAGAAGAAGTGCGGTTTATGTTGTACTGGAAGTGATGGAAGGAAGCTGTTAACAAGAGGACGTGTTTCTCTAGATGTATTGAAGAAGCGAGGTCTCTATCGAAGCTTAGTCGAGGTTGATGAAGGAGTTACAGGGAATTAAGGGTGTTTGGGCTAACATAACACAAGGGTAATTTTTGGAGCAGTACACATTTGGAGAACGAGATGGTTAAACAGTGGGTTACTGGTGATGCAGTTTCATATTCAAGAGGAATTAGGGAGTACAAAGGTGTGGGATCTGCTGCCTTCTGTTGTATGCGTGAGGGAAATTAAGTATGGCAGGGAGCATCTGAGTATGGGGAGGAGCACGACCGGTTTGGAGAGCTTACTTTTTAGAGAAACAGGAAGGTGAAGCGGATTCATATGGGTTATTGGGCCAGTGAAAAGCAATTGGGTCACGTAGGAATCGTATCGAAAAGTACTACACACTGGAATCAATTGGGGATGATTTGGAGCTTGTCTGGATTTACGGAAAAATAATACGTTCGATCTGAATCAAGACTCAAATCGTATTTAACGGTTAACGCGAAAAGTGAGTAAAACTCACTAACTCTGTACAATTTATATTTCTATATAAATTGTACTTTATTTTTGATAACTGTTGATTGATTGCTATGTATTGATAATTTGGACTGTTAAACAGATTTGATTGAAAACGTAGATATAGTTATATATAGAAAACCGTCAATCAAATATGGATTCTGATTATCAGTATATTTCATGTTGGGATGAAATTGATGTATATTATACTGTGTAACATCTATGGATGCAGGGAGACAGGTTGAAGGAATCCCACTGGATTCCTCAACAATTATTTTACTGTTTTCATATATTGTGTTATATGATGTGTTATATAATCGGTTTTGGATTATGTGTGTTAGAATGATATTGATCATTGTTATTCAATATTTTAATTATCATAAGAAACCCTGGGTTGTAAAAAGGAATATTTCAATGTATATTGAAATCACAAGATGTTATAAAATCACAGGATCTTATAAAAAGGAAATTTTTATAAAACGAACACGGTTTTATAAAAGGAAGTCATTTATAAAACAAATAGAGTTTTATAAAAGGAATATTTATTTAGAAAATAAATAGAAATAGAAAAGTAATATTTATTTAGAAAATAAATAGAATAAAGGAAATATTTATTTAGATAATAAATAGAAGTTATAAATAGGAAATATTTGTAACGGTAAATAGAAGTTATAAATAGGAAATATTTGTAACGGTAAATAGAAGTTATAAATAGGAAATATTTGTAACAGTAAATAGAAGTTATAGATAGGAAATATTTGTAACGGTAAATAGAAGTTATAAATAGGAAATATTTGTATATAAATAGGAAAAATTTGTAACGGTAAATAGAAGTTATAAATAGGAAATATTTGTAACGGTAAATAGAAGTTATAAATAGGAAATATTTGTAACGGTAAATAGAAGTTATAAATAGGAAATATTTGTAACGGTAAATAGAAGTTATAGATAGGAAATATTTGTAACGGTAAATAGAAGTTATAAATAGGAAATATTTGTACATAAATAGGAAATATTTGTAACGGTAAATAGAAGTTATAAATAGGAAATATTTGTAACGGTAAATAGAAGTTATAAATAGGAAATATTTGTAATGGTAAATAGAAGTTATAAATAGGAAATATTTGTAACGGTAAATAGAAGTTATAAAAATGAAATATTTGTAACGGTAAATAAAAGTTATAAAAAGGAAATATTTGTAACGGTAATTAGAAGTTATAAAAAGGAAATTGACGAGATATAAAAGAGATAATTGAATAGAGTTAAATCGAATATAATCTATTCGAACGGAGCTAATCGAATTTAGTTATTTGAAAAGAGTTAATTGAATATTAGCTATTCAATTAGAGATAATCAAATAAAGTTAATCGATTAGAAAAAATCAAATAAAAGTTAATCGAATTAGTCAAAGTAAGTTAATCGACTATTAGTTAGTTGAATGTTGGTTAAGCAAATAAAAGTTAATCGACTATAAAGTTAGTCGAAGATTAGTTAATCGAATATGAGTTAAACAAATAGGATTAATCGAATTAGAGTTAATCGAATTTGGGTTAATTGAATATTAGTTATTCAATTAGAGTCGATCGAATATAATTATTCGAGATAGAGTTAAAAACAGACATAGTTATTCAGGATAAGTTTTCATTTAGCACGACTTCTAGCGTAATTCGCAGGGCTGCAGATAGCCTACGGCGGTAGGATGTTTCCTGAGGGAATCAGGCGTAACCATTGTGATCGCTGCGATCTAGAGTCAAGCGAATGGAGTTAATCGAATATTAGTTATTCGGATTAGAGTTAATCAAATTATGCTAATCGAATATTAGTTATTCGAAGGAAATAATCAAATAGAGTTAATCGATTAGAGTAAATCAAATAGAGTTAATCGATTAGAGTTAAAACAGACATTGTTATTAAGGATGAAGTTAAATCGAATATTAGTTATTCGAAATAGAGTTAATCCAATAGAGTTAATCAAACTAGAGTTAAGCAGTTAGAGTAAAGCAAATAGAGTTATTCGAATATTAGTTATTCGAATATTAGTTATTCAAATAAGAGTTAAATCAAAAGGGGTTAATCAAATAGGGTTATTCGAATATTAGTTATTCGAATAGGAGTAATGAAATAGAGTTAAACAAATTAGAGTTAATCGAATATTAGTTATTCGATAGAAGAGTTAATTAAATAGAATTAACCAAAAAGAGATAATCGAATAAAATCTATTCGAAGAAAGATAATCGAATATAATCTATTCGAAGAGAGTTAATCAAATATTAGTTATTCGAAGGAGAGTTAATCAGATAGAGATTTCTCGACAGAGGGTTATACGTCGAATTTGATTTATATCGAATTCGGGGAAAGTATTATTTACTTTCCAGTTTTTAAATCAGGATTTATTTATTTATAAATAAATTAGTTGTTAGATTAATTAATCAAAGTAAGAATAAAGGTTAGACTTATAAGTTAGATAATTCAGAAGTAGGGTTTATAACATTAAACGTTATAATAAATGTTTTCATAAAGGAAGCGGATTCGTAATCTAAATCCGAGAATTTACGTAAGCAAATGATTGTTGAAATTGAAGCAGTGAGCTTTATCTATTTCGAGGTTAAGAATGTTGTTCAGTTAAGGTCTGAGAGGTAATTATACCCCAACTTGATTGACTTCGAAATTGACTAAGGAATAGCTGAAGTTCGATAACCAAGGATGATTATTAATGCAGTTAAGTAATAAATGACTTATGGATTTAGTAGCCGCAATGATGTTTCATACAGCGTTAGTTGAAATCCATATAAATGAGTTTCGGAAACGTTTTCCAAATATAAATCATAGATGTTTTCTAAGTGTAGAAATAAGGAAATATGAATATATATATATATATATATGTATTCGTTGATTGGATCGATAATTCCATTTGGAATTAAAATCGTTGTTTGTACACCGACATGTTTTCATTTGATAGTTAAATCACAGACTATCGAAGTTTTTGACCATTTTACGTTGTTAATATGGAGAGACCGGTTGGATTATTATCCAAAGAACCACTCCGTATTGGCATAAGCGTTGCAAACCAAGTATGCTGAATATATTGAAGACGGAGTAAAGTACAAGGGCTGTCCTGTTTACAGAATAGTGCCTTCGGTTTCGTTCAGTCCCAGAACGAACGTATATGGACGAATGTATGACAGAGTATTTCCAATGATCGAATGGGTTGGGCTGTACAAATATATATGGTTGCAACGGATTTATTCCCTTAGCATAACATCCAGAATATTTGTATAAACCAACTAATGATTAACGGATCTGATAATGTGGCATTCAAAGTAATTGTGCTATCAATGAAAGATAGATAAGCGTAGCTTCTAGCCTCAACATCTGCTAAATGACAGAAATCGGGCAGGCGGCATGGCTAAGTCGGTCGCTCCGAAGTAGGGTGTATAATCACCTATCTAGAGAATATTCATTTGCTTCTTAAATCTATCAATGCTGTCCCATATATATATATATATACATATATATATATATATATATATATATATATATATATATATATATATACGGGAACGGTTGTTGATCCCGACCGTTGGTGATATACATTCGATACACTCAAGCGAAATGAGTGGTCGGTCATGTGTGGCTGAGTTGCAAGATGTTCTTGTTGAACTCCAGTGTATCGTTCCTAGAGTACACTAATCGGAAGGTGGTTCCATACCTTGTCATAGTTGGAAATCCAATCATCCAATAAGTGCATGCGGTTTTGATTGTATACTATATATGTAGAACGTGAGATGCAAGCGTTTCTGCTAGATTAATATCTAAAAATATTTAGACATTATTATAATATCAGAATGATATTGCTTTACAAAGATGTTTGGATTCTCATAAGGGAAAAACCCGTTCCGTATTCACGGCGTGGTCTTATGAGATATCATATACCTGTTTAAATGATTTGAGTTTACTCACACCGGTCCCATGACTGACCCGGAGTTTATTTTGTTTTGTTTTCCCTAAACTCTTGGGTGCCTAAATTTTTACGGGCAGTCAAGTAGTCGGGATTTTACAGATATGTGAAGAGCTTGGAGCTGGAGGCTTCAGGATGTTATAGCTATTATTATTTCCGCTGTGTTGTAAGTGTTATACAAATTCAGTTTGTATTTCTAAAGTTATGTTATATTTTATTCGTTCCGCTTTGAGATTCGTGTTACTCTGATGATGTATGTTCTTCTTCTTCTTCTATTCTAAGTTTCTATCTTATCTATCCTCACCCTCTAACTTCTTTCTCATAACTATCCAGTTATTTACAATCCTTGGATGTTCGATATGTGTCGTATATCAGATAATCAAGATCGCAAAAACCCGGGTCGTTACAGTTGGTATCAGAGCAATGGTTTAGTTAATACCTTGGCTCTGTGGCGTGACTCAGTAGAGATGGGATTAGTAATATCCTAGATTGAGTTGAGTGTGTATATATATATATGAGCGCGTATATGTTATTGAATATAAAATGGTTTTATATTGTGGAGTTTTATTGGCTGAGTTGTTTATGAATTCTGGTCGATCAGTTTGATCCACTGTATCGATAGGGGTTACTAAACACTTGAATATGATGAACCGACATGGTATGTTTTGAAATTAATATAGTATATTGGTTGTGTTGGTTGTTGGTATAATCAAATGAGATTATAAAACGTGAAATGGTTATAAATAACTAATCAGAATTCATATAAGTAAAGTATATGAAATAAGATGAATTAAATCTGAAATTTAAATCAGAATTGGAATTAAAATAAGGAAATTTTAAGTCCCTGGGAGATTTTGAAAACGTTTTTCATACTGGAAGTTATATAGTATTGAACTCACCTTGATCGCTGGAAAATAGATTCCGATGGTGAAGTCGACCATCATCGGTGTTCATTTTCGAGTTTCTAAGTGACGGATTACTACCAAAGGTTTTGTTTTTGAATTGTTTTGGGAAAACAAGGGGTTTAGAAATTCAAAGGTTTTGAATTGGCATTATGATTTCAAATTGATTTGAAATGAACCTAGGAATTTAAATTCTGGAATTAAAATTTAACTAATGAAGTTAAACATATTGAGATGGTAAAAATGAATTAGAATTTAACTTGAACTAAGTTAAATAAAATCGAATTGGATTAAAGAATAATCTGAAATGGAATTGTGTTGATGAGTTAAGAATTTGAAATTTGAGATTTGAGTTTGAATAGAATTTGGTTTAGATATAACCGAATGGTTGGATTTGAGAATAAATCGATTTGAGTTGATTGGAATAACATTGATATATGTTGAGTTGATAACAGATGGTAGGGATATAATGATATGCCCGACAACAAGGTACAAGTTTATTTTATATATGAGTTTGGAATTTGTGAGCCGATTTGGCAAGTCGCTTGGCTGTTTGATTTTCTTTTGGGTTGGAGAAGGCCTAGAGAGGCGAGTTGTGATTTGTCATATCGACCAGTACAAAGGAGGTTACGGCAAAATTTTCCAAAAGTTTAAGGCATTAGAAAATTTTCATGATTTTTGAAAATTTTAGTTAGTCGGAAAGAATTAATAATTTAATTGAAATTAAATGGTTCAGTTGAAAATGAAAGTTGAGAAGTAAACCAAAAGATATTTGAATCTAAATAGTAGAGTTAGTAACATTTTCCTATCTTAGCAATTTCGGGGACGAAATTATTATAAGGGGGGAAGAATGTAATGACCCGCATTTTGAACGGTCGAATAATGAAGTTATTTAATTATTTAAATAACGAATATATTAAATAAACGACAGTTGAACGTATAAATTATAATAATAATTATAATCGAGCCCATAACGACGTGACACTTCGTTATTTGGCGATTTGAACTTCAACTGAATATACATAATCCATTATAAGTCGGATTTCTGTGAAACAAGAAACGTACGGAGCTGGTGGAGTATATTTTTCTAATGGAAGAGAAAAACGAAGATTTCGTCGTGTAGATTGTAAGTTATGTCCAAATCAAAATTTAAAATAGTCGCTATGGAATTCGTATATAATTCGTAACGCTTTATATACGTTATAAAAGGATATTCAATATAAATTGAATATCGATTCAATATAGACTCAGAATATTGAGTATATTATTATCCTGGAGCCATATGATACCCTAATGTGAATATATATACGATAATATTAATTTATTAATATTAATTAGATTTGTTTTAAATATATTTATATTTAAAACGGTCTAATTAGAGCCTTAGAAAATAGTAATTTTTGCAAACGACCTCGGAATTTCGACCAAACCAATTTTAATAGATCCGGAATATTAGATTATTGTTAGATATCAATTTTCGTAATTTTTGGAATCAGTATGTGGCCGTACGGATTTTTAATGTGAGAAACAACCGATAAATCGACCTTTGAAAATACGCTGTGTGAGCAAACGAAGTCGGAATTAGACGAAACAAGTTTCAATGGGTCCGTAATGTCAAACTCTAGTAGTGTGCCAATTTCCATAATTTTTGGATATTGTATGTGTCCGTAGGAATTTTTAGAAGACCAAAAGGAGTATAATTTAATTAAATTATCGTGCACCCCAAATCAGTAATTTTGGAGATTACACAGAATGAGTTAAGTAGTCTATATTATTATAATTTTGGGATCGTGGGACATTGCTCGTCTCACTGGTATTTTTGTTTATGTCGATAGTAACCCCTAAATGATAAAATTCTGTGTAGCATAGGGTACTCTAAAATATCTAAAATTTGTGGATCAAAACAAAACAAGCATCAAAACTGAAATTGGCCATGCTTCATCTCTTTTAGCCACACTCCTCCTTTATAAAACAGCACCTTCCCCTTTTACAATTTCTCAGAAAATCGAATGAAGCTCCAGAAATTAAAAATAAAAATGGCAGCCATCGAAATTCATTTCGAAATCAAAAGGGAAATCATTTCCCTCGTTTTAAAGTCTGAAACCCATTCGCGATACAATTTTAACGGCAAGCAGCTCGACCACGTCGATGTTGTCTAGGGCAAGTTCTGTCGCGTTTTAGAAGGGTGCGCATCTTTTCTGGGCTCGTTAGTATCATTCGAGGGACGGCGGCCAACAAGGGGAGTTCGATTTTTAACGTACAAGGAGTACGATGCTCAGATGCTTCGAATTCATCCTAACCGACGCTGAAGATTTGGGGTGATGCTGGTTGAATCGCGGAAACAGGAAGGACTGCGGAGCCATTTGTGTGTTCGACTTCGGGAAGGGGGAGTTATGAGGAGCAAAACGCTGTGTTGTATTGTAGAAGAAGAAGAAGTGCGGTTTATGTTGTACTGGAAGTGATGGAAGGAAGCTGTTAACAGGAGGACGTGTTTCTCTAGATGTATTGAAGAAGCGAGGTCTCTATCGAAGCTTAGTCGAGGTTGATGAAGGAGTTACAGGGAATTAAGGGTGTTTGGGCTAACATAACACAAGGGTAATTTTTGGAGCAGTACACATTTGGAGAACGAGATGGTTAAACAGTGGGTTACTGGTGATGCAGTTTCATATTCAAGAGGAGTTAGGGAGTACAAAGGTGCGGGATCTGCTGCCTTCTGTTGTATGCATGAGGGAAATTAAGTATGGCAGGGAGCATCTGAGTATGGGGAGGAGCACGACCGGTTTGGAGAGCTTACTGTTTAGCGAAACAGGAAGGTGAAGCGGATTCATATGGGTTATTGGGCCAATGAAAAGCAATTGGGTCACGTAGGAATCGTATCGAGAAGTACTACACACTGGAATCAGTTGGGGATGATTTGGAGCTTGTCTGGATTTACGGAAAAATAATACGTTCGATCTGAATCAAGACGCAAATCGTATTTAACGGTTAATGCGAAAAGTGAGTAAAACTCACTAACTCTGTACAATTTATATTTCTATATAAATTGTACTTTATTTTTGATAACTGTTGATTGATTACTATGTATTGATAATTTGGACTGTTAAACAGATTTGATTGAAAACGTAGATATAGTTATATATAGAAAACCGTCAATCAAATATGGATTCTGATTATCAGTATATTTCATGTTGGGATGAAATTGATGTATATTATACTGTGTAACATCTATGGATGCAGGGAGACAGGTTGGAGGAATCCGACTGGATTCCTCAACAATTATTTTACTGTTTTCATATATTGTGTTATATGATGTGTTATATAATCTGTTTTGGATTATGTGTGTTAGAATGATATTGATCATTGTTATTCGATATTTTAATTATCATAAGAAACCCTGGGTTGTAAAAAGGAATATTTCAATGTATATTGAAATCACAGGATGCTATAAAATCACAGGATCTTATAAAAAGGAAATTTTTATAAAACGAACACGGTTTTATAAAAGGAAGTCATTTATAAAACAAATAGAGTTTTATAAAAGGAATATTTATTTAGAAAATAAATAGAAATAGAAAAGGAATACTTATTTAGAAAATAAATTAGAATAAAGGAAATATTTATTTAGATAATAAATAGAAGTTACAAATAGGAAATATTTGTAATGGCAAATAGAAGTTATAAATAGGAAATATTTGTAACGGTAAATTGAAGTTATAAATAGGAAATATTTGTAACGGTAAATAGAAGTTATAGATAGGAAATATTTGTAACAGTAAATAGAAGTTATAAATAGGAAATATTTGTATATAAATAGGAAATATTTGTAACGGTAAATAGAAGTTATAAATAGGAAATATTTGTAACGGTAAATAGAAGTTATAAATAGGAAATATTTGTAACGGTAAATAGAAGTTATAAATAGGAAATATTTGTAGCGGTAAATAGAAGTTATAAAAAGGAAATATTTGTAACGGTAAATAGAAGTTATAAAAAGGAAATATTTGTAACGGTAATTAGAAGTTATAAAAAGGAAATTGACGAGATATAAAAAAGATAATCGAATAGAGTTAAATCGAATATAATCTATTCGAACGGAGCTAATCGAATTTAGTTATTTGAAAAGTGTTAATTGAATATTAGCTATTCAATTAGAGATAATCAAATAAAATTAATCGATTAGAAAAAATGAAATAAAACTTAATCGAATTAGTCAAAGTAAGTTAATCGACTATTAGTTAGTCGAATGTTGGTTAAGCAAATAAAAGTTAATCGACTATAAAGTTAGTCGAAGATTAGTTAATCGAATATGAGTTAAACAAATAGGATTAATCGAATTAGAGTTAATCAAATTTGGGTTAATTGAATACTAGTTATTCAATTAGAGTCGATCGAATATAGTTATTCGAGATAGAGTTAAAAACAGACATAGTTATTTAGGATAAGTTTTCATTTAGCACGACTGCTAGCATAATTCGCAGGGCTGCAGATAGCCTACGGCGGTCGGATGTTTCCTGAGGGAATCAGGCGTAACCATTGTGATCGCTGCGATCTAGAGTCAAGCGAATGGAGTTTATCGAATATTAGTTATTCGGATTAGAGTTAATCAAATTATGTTAATCGAATATTAGTTATTCAAAGGAAATAATCAAATAGAGTTAATCGATTAGAGTAAATCAAATAGAGTTAATCGATTAGAGTAAATCAAATAGAGTTAATCGATTAGAGTTAAAACAGACATTGTTATTAAAGTTGAAGTTAAATCGAATATTAGTTATTCGAAATAGAGTTAATCCAATAGAGTTAATCAAATTAGAGTTAAGCTGTTAGAGTAAAGCAAATAGAGTTATTCGAATATTAGTTATTCGAATAAGAGTTAAATCAAAAGGGGTTAATCAAATAGGGTTATTCGAATATAAGTTATTCGAATAGGCGTAATGAAATAGAGTTAAACAAATTAGAGTTAATCGAATATTAGTTATTCGAGAGAAGAGTTAATTAAATAGAATTAACCAAAAAGAGATAATCGAATAAAATCTATTCGAAGAAAGATAATCGAATATAATCTATTCGAAGAGAGTTAATTGAATATTAGTTATTCGAAGGAGAGATAATCAGATAGAGATTTCTCGACAGGGAGTTATACGTCGAATTTGATTTATATCGAATTCGGGGAAAGTATTATTTACTTTCCAGTTTTTAAATCAGGATTTATTTATTTGTAAATAAATTTGTTGTTTGATTACTTTATCAAAGTAAGAAAAAAGGTTAGACTTATAAGTTAGATAATTCAGAAGTAGGGTTTATAACGTTAAACGTTATAATAAATGTTTTCATAAATTCTCGGATTCGTAATCTGAATCCGAGAATTTACGTAAGCAAATGATTGTAGAAATTGAAGCAGTGAGCTTTATCTATTTCGAGGTTAAGAACGTTGTTCAGTTAAGGTATGAGAGGTAATTATACCCCAACTTGATTGACTTCGAAATTGACTAAGGAATAGTTGAAGTTCGATAACCAAGGATGATTAGTAATGCAGTTAAGTAATAAATGACTTATGGATTTAGTAGTCGTAATGATGTTTCATACAACGTTAGTTGAAATCCATATAAATGAGTTTCGGAAACGTTTTCCAAATATAAATCAAAGATGTTTTATAAGTGTAGAAATAAGGAAATATGAATATATATATATATATTCGTTGATTGGATTGATAATTCCATTTGGAATTAAGATCGTTGTTTGTACACCGACATGTTTTCATTTGATATTTAAATCACAGACTATCGAAGTTTTTGACCATTTTACGTTGTTAATATGGAGAGACGGTTGGGTTATTATCCAAAGAACCACTCCGTATTGGCATAAGCGTTGCAAACCAAGTATGCTGAATATATTGAAGACGGAGTAAAGTACAAGGACTGTCCTGTTTACAGAATAGTGCCTTCGGTTTCGTTCAGTCCCAGAACGAACGTATATGGACGAATGTCTGACAGAGTATTTCCAATGATCGAATGGGTTGGGCTGTACAAATATATATGGTTGCAACGTATTTATTCCCTTAGCATAACATCCAGAATATTTGTATAAACCAACTAATGATTAACGGATCTGATAATTTGGCATTCAAAGTAATTGTGCTGTCAATGAAAGATAGATAAGCGTAGCTTCTAGCCACAACATCCGGTAAATGACAGAAATCGGGCAGGCAGCATGGCTAAGTCGGTCGCTCCAAAGTAGGGTGTATAATCACCTATCTAGAGAATATTCATTTGCTTCTTAAATCTATCAATGCTGTCCCATATATATATATATATATATATATATATATATATATATATATATATATATATATATATATATATATATATACGGGAACGGTTGCTGATCCCAACCGTTGGTGATATACATTTGATACACTCAAGCGAAATGAGTGGTCGGTCATGTGTAGCTGAGTTGCAAGATGTTCTTGTTGAACTCCAGTGTATCGTTCCTAGAGTACACTGATCGGAAGGTGGTTCCATACCTTGTCATAGTTGGAAATCCAATCATCCAATAAGCGCCTGCGGTTTTGATTGTATACTATATATGTAGAACGTGAGATGCAAGCGTTTCTGCTAGATTAATATCTAATTGTATTTGGACATTATTATAATATCAGAGTGATATTGCTTTTCAAAGATGTTTGGATTCTCATAAGGGAAAAACCCATTTCGTATTCACGGCGTGGTCTTATGAGATATCATATACCTGTTTAAATGATTTGAGTTTACTCACACCAGTCCCATGACTGACCCGGAGTTTATTTTGTTTTGTTTTCCTTAAATTCTTGGGTGCCTAAATTTGTACGGGAAGTCAAGTAGTTGGGATTTTACAGATACGTGAAGAGTTTGGAGCAGGAGGCTTCAGGATGTTATAGCTGTTATTATTTCCGCTGTGTTGTAAGTGTTATACAAATTCAGTTTGTATTTCTAAAGTTATGTTATATTTTATTCGTTCCGCTGTGAGATTCGTGTTACTCTGATGAAGTATGTTCTTCTTCTTCTTCTATTCTAAGTTTCTATCTTATCTATCCTCACCCTCTAACTTCTTTCTCATAACTATCCGGTTATTTACGATCCTTGGATATTCGATATGTGTCGTATATCGGATAACCAAGATCGCAAAATCCCGGGTCGTTACAATGTAACACCCCTACTTCTAGTGAAATATAAGTGTTAGTCTATAAAATATGGCTCAGAAATGATAAACATGGTCAAGTCGCTCTCATGAAACAGTGCTAGATCGCGGGTTTTTGGGCTGCAAAAAGCCTTAGCACCGTTAGATCGTGAGGCCTTAGGTCAGTGAGCTTCGTTAGTCTTTGACACAGTTGGGTCGTTCTGCTTGTTTGGGTCGTAACAGACACATTGAGTCGCTCTAGCTCCTTGGGTCGTTGAAGTGCCTTGGATCGTGACGCGTGCTAAGCGAACATGAAGTTAGGTCGTTCCACGACATAACAAAGCATGGTTGGGTTGCCCGTCTTAGCTTGTTGGACGAAAACAAGGTTAGGCCGCGGAGCTAGCTCATGCCTTAGGGCGCAAGACACATTGGGTCGTTGCCGACCTAAAGCTTAGGTTGTTATCGCGACCTAAGGATCTGCATGCATTATTTACCGACTTCACCTCCTCCAAACCACATCTATAAATACCTTGGGTCTTCCACCATTAATGCGGTCGATCTTTCTCGCCACGAAGTGTTGTCAAACTCCATTCTCTGCCATTCCAAGTCATTCCAACCTTCATTCATCTTCTCCAAGTGAAGATCTAACATCCAATCCACCATGGAATCTTCCAAATTCATCCAAGTGTCCGAGAGATTGTAGATCTACATCCATACTCCTCGCACTTAGAGAAATTCAGCAAGTTCCATAGCTATGTTTGAGAGATCAAAGAGAGTTACTTAGTGAGAAAGAGAGAATGAATGTAATGAGAGATAATTCTTACTTTGTAAATCTCAAAGTGATGATGAAAACTCTTACCATAGTGGACGTAGGCTATTGATAAGCCGAAACACTCTAAACTCTAGTGTTTTTTACTTGCTTTTCTATGATTGTGACTCCATTTTCCTAAGTCTTACCTTTTGGTGAAGTATAATTTCATACCTTCGGTGTTGTAGCCAATTTTTGGTTTCAAAATTTGGTGCCCACCGTGGGGTCACATTCACTCTCTCAAATTTAAGCCTCTTGTGGAATCGTTGATGTTCTAGCCTTATTTCTACTATAGGTTCTCATAACCTAAGAACCGGGCCTAACGACGAACTTACCTCAAAGTTTTAAAACTTGTCTGATATAATGACGAAGAAAGCGGGAAGTAAGACCAATGTTAGAGGATTCGACAATGCTAGAGGTGGATCCAATAATGCCATCAACGAAGAAACACCTCTCCCTAACCGCTTGGAGGCTGGCGAAAATTCCATTGCCGGGGCGGGAGTCACGGGAAACGAATTCAATGAAGCTGTTGCCACCCTAAAAATTCCGCTAGGGCTGGCCGTCCTAAAAATTCATTATATTCGGATCGTATGTCCATTACAACAATAGTTAAGACTCGCACCCTTATGTGGTCTCCTTCTGTAAACTTGACAGTCAGATCAATGACACCGGTTGCTTCAGACGATGAACCATTGAAGCCCTTTATTTGTCATGCGCAAAGTCTTAAATCCTTCAATTCTAACTTCATTTGATCATAAGCTTGCTTGAGTAGAATATTAACCGGACTCCCATTATCAATCAACACCTTCCGTTGAGTAGCCGGGCCAATGGTAGACGTTACTAAGAACAGATCAAGAGTTGGAGCATCCATACCGACCGACTCACGTTCACGAAAGATGATGTCGTCGCTCATTAGCTTTCGTTGTTTTATTGCACTGGAGGTTTCATGGGCGCTGGCTTCTGTGACCTTCAGGTGCTTGGCCGCATTGACATAGTGTTCCATAGCTCGAACACTGTGTCCAGCAGGATGAGGTCCGCCGATAATAGCATTAATCACTATTCCCTTTCACTTCTCTTGGGAAGTATTCCAGGGCGCAATTTGTCCTTGCTTAGGTGTTGATGCCCCCGCCCCTTGTCCCGAGGGGTATCCTTTTACTCGTCGAGCTTTCCTTCTTGAATTAATTTCTCGACTATGTCCCTAAGGTGTCGGCAGTCATTAGTCGAGTGGCCGAAGGTCTAATGAAACAAATAGAATTTCCTAGTAGCTCGTTCTTTTTCAGTAGACTCACGTGGAGAGGGCTTCTTATACAAGCCAGTGGAACATGTATCGAGATAATTGTTTTCGAGCGTGTCATTTAGTACCGTGTAAGTCTCAAATACTTGGAATTGAGGTCTTTTTCGAGAGTTTCTCCTCGAGCCAGTAGTACCATTAGCGTCCTTCGGCTCATAACCATTCCTCTTGCCTCGATTATCCACGTTTACATCCACCTTTCCTGAATTGTCACCAGTTTTTTTAACGGCTACATTATTTTGGATGGCCTTATTGGAGGCATCTTTCGACCCATCTTCTTCTTCTAATTGTGCATCCTCTTGACGCAACTAGATGTTGGCTTTCTCGTAGAAAATTTCAATCGTAGTTGGGGGCTTTCCAATCAAATATTTCCCGAACTCTGTTCTTTTGTCGATACCGTCGACAATGCCCATCAAAACCGTCTCATGGTTGGGGTTATTGACTTCAGTTACAGCTCGATTGAATCGGTTGAGATAATTCCTCAATGATTCTCCACGCGTCTGTTTGATGGCAGAGAGGGCTAGAACGTGCTTTGACTTAGACGGATGTAGGCGGAACTGGTTCAGAAACTTTTCACTCAAATCTTTGAAATTTGGAACCGACCTTGGAGGAAGTCGGGTGAACCACATGAGAGCTATGCCGCTCAAGAAGATTAGAAAGGCCTTGCATTTGATAGAATTTGGTGCTGCAGCTACCTCCATTTGCCATGAATATCTCATTAAGTGCTGTTTTGGATCGGTAGTTCCTTCATAATGCTGAGCCATTGTGGGCATGTTAAATCGCCTGGGGAACTCTACCTACAGAATGTCATCCATAAACGAAGTATGACTTCGATCTATCCCCCATTCTTCATTCTTATAACCCTTACTGTCATTCATGATCTGTCGGACCATAACGGTCAAGTCTGATGGGATAAGATCGTGTCGATCAACCTCATTTATAGGCCTATCTCTTCCTTCTCTCCCTTCAGGTAATGTCACATGAGTTGCTGTCCAGGCTGGTCCACCCTGGCCTTTTACTTTCCGGTCACGCAAAGGGAATCGAGGGGGGGTCAACGGGAGCGTGCGCAGTATGAGTAGCCCCTTTGTGGATCGAAGGAGAATTCACTCGATCCCCCGGGATTGAGCATCCTGCTCGGCATTTGCTAGGTCGATCTTCTCGTCATGGGCACGATCACTAGTGCCGAGTTGATTTATGTTCTCAGTTCTTTCGAGTGGGGGCCGAGAACTGTGGCGCCCCTGTTCTCTTCGGAGGAGAAAGAACCCTCCGAACCTGGAGTATGCCGATGGAGAGGGGGTTGTTGCCTTCGGAACTCATTCCATTGTTGGGACACACGATTCATATCATGTCTAAATGCAGCGTTCTCCCTTGTCTGGGCGTTCAGGGCTGCTGTTGTACCCCTATGCTGGGCCATAATAGCCATGAACTCATCTCGGGTCGCAAATGCCGAGTTAGGGGCAGGATCAACCGAGGAAGGTTGCTCCGAGGAAGGCAATATATGTAAGTCTGAAGCTGGGTCCGGATTGGTCGACCCCCAGCAGCTTCAACTGCATTCACTGGTTGTTTTCCAGTGTTCCGTGCAGACGACTTTCCGACCATAGGTTATTTTTGCCGAAAAGGTGGTAGGATTTAGTCTCGGACTTGGTGATCCGAAAGTAGATCAAAAATCCTTATCCGCTAAGAATATTAGTTCTCAGTGAAAGCACCAAAGTGTTAACACCAAAAAATGGTACAACACCCAAAGAAAGGGTTTTATAGAGATTAAGTGAAGATTAATATTGCAAAAAATGAAAACGAGAGAAATCACACACAGGTTTATAGTGGTTCAGCGTTAAAGAGCCTACGTCCACTTTATAATCTCTGAAATATACTTCAAACTATTACATGCGGAATAGTTACAATGGCAATACAAGAGATTAATAGAGTAGTAAAAGGGAATCACTTAGATTGTTTTTCGAAAAGTCCCCTCTTCTGAGTATCAAAAAGGTATTTATAGGTGCTCCCTTGCTTGATTCAGTTAGAACACATGCCATACGATTCATATTAATAGTCGGGTATTAAGAAACGTTCTCTCCTTACTGATTCAACACCCTTCGAATTTCTAATCACAAGTGGCAATTGATCCGGTTGACATAGACAGTTTGGAATGAGAAAAACTCAGTACAAGCCCTTCATCGGCAGGATATTTAAATGTGCCTTAACCTGGTCTAATTGATTACAACATGACTCACCTAGGTTGCGTCCAATGTCTCTAATAAGCTTTAGTGATGGTTCTTCTTGCGCACTGATAGCTGGGCCGATGACACTAACAAGCCTTGATGGGCTGACCGTGAGGCCCATCAACAGGTGTCAAATGGGTTGGGTTGGACATGTTTGAGTCGGGTTAAAAATTTACCCAAACCATTTTGATTAGAAAACACCCAAATCATTCAACCATTTTCTAAATGGGTAAATATCCAATCCAATCCATAATTTAACGGGTAAAACCAACCCAACCTATTTAACCATTTTGATTGAAATTGTAGCAAAAGCAATAGAATAAAATCATTGAACTACGACATATGAAACTATAACATATGACGCAGACAAAATAATAATCCCCGCAGCATTTAGGTTGCACATATAAAACTGAAAATATCATTTAAAACTACAGCATTTGCAACATTCAGTCAACACTTATTGAAATAAAATTCAAGAACAGCAACATTTTCAGCCTTCAATACTACAATAATCAAAATATCATTCAGTATACTACATATAGCACCTCCCGTTAAAAGGGAATAACACAGTACAATATCATTTGTAAAATTGAGTTCTTTGTCACAGTACCATAAGAGTGCGAATGTACTAATAATCCTTCCACAATATCCATTTCAGCCCTGCATAATAGAATAAATAGATAAATAAATAAATAAGTGCAAGTGGTAATCTAAAAATTGAGAATAATGGAAAAACGATAGCATACACACGAAAGAAAGTTAATAGTTATAGCATAGATTACCTTATCATACATGCAAGTGATAATGTTTCAAAAGCAGAAAATGGTTCAGGAGAAGATGGAATAAAACAAAATGAAATGACATAATGACCTATATTTCATGAATGTACGTAAACCAGATGCACCAAAAATACACCAGAAAACAGAAAAGCTGAACTACATGAAGACAAATACAGGCAATAGTTCTTCAGCAAAAGAATTCAAAAACATAGTATAATTTTAGATCTTCACCATATGAATAGTATTATCTTAAAGAGGCACACTCCACTATTAAACACAAAATCTGCATCTAATAGCCAAACTGAACTTAAAACAAAGTCAAATAACCAAAACAAAGTCTGCAGTTAATGGAGTCCTAATTGCTAGATAAATATCTTGAGGACCCTATCTTCGAACTACCTACACTATTCAAGGTGTAATAGCCTGTCTCAAAAATTCATGAAAAAATTGATACTTAGGACAATAAGCTATTATTTATGGCAGGGAGTCAGAACGACCTAGAAAGAGGCATTTGTTTAACTATGCAGAAAGAACTTTGTTGATAGTCGATAATTTTATCAATTTTTTTTTTAATTATTTATGTAATTGAGATAAGAGCGACATGGAAATCCCAAATGCAATAAAAGCTTGAGCCTAAATTAATTGAACATTTTCTTGAAAGAAATGCAGCACATATCAATCTGTGATATCTGATATATAACCTGCAATTTTATACTATACTCATGTTAACTATGCTTACTTACGAGAAATAAAAGTAATTATAATTATTTCTTCTTATGTTGACTATGCTTGCTTACGAGAATTACAGACGTACGTGTAACACTCTGCACCCTTTATCATTCCCAAAATAGGAATACCAAAAAGGGCGTTGTTAGTAAAATTATTAGTGTGTGCATGTGAATTCGATTGATCGAGACGCGCCGATCACGAGATTTTGTGATGCCATATCATGGTTTGGGCCAAGTGCCGGATCTTGATCGCGCTGAGTTGCGCATAGGTTTTTGCTTGATCGACACGTACTTGGGCACGTGTTTCCGAGCCGATCCAAGTCGAGCTAGGCGAAGTTTGGCCAATTATCTTTTGGTGATCTACGTGCGGTGCTCATGCCTTTTTGTGCAATCAACACGTGTTTGCCACACGTGATTGAGTCAGTGTTGATTCCGAGAAGGAACTATACTCATAGTTGTGAAAGGCGGGCCATGGCGCGCGGCGCGGAGCGGCATTTGCCCCATTTTTGCTTGTGGCGCGGTGCATATGAAAAGGCGCGCCAAATGGCGCGTGGCGCATAAATGGAGCACAACGCGAATTGGCGTGCCTTTTCTTAATTTTATGGCTTTTTTGTTTTTTTGGCCTTTCAAACTACTATAACTACCACTACAAATACTCTTACCATCACTACTACTATTGCTATTATTATTATTATCATCATAATGACATGAAATATGAATAACTTTGTTAATATTTTTTTCAGTTATATCAAAACATATTGCATATTGACAAAGAAAAAATAAATTTAAATGATTTGAATGAGGAAGATACTGAAGTTTATGTGTTAACACCAAAATTCGCACTGGCAAAATATAAAGAAGCGGAAGCGTCAGAGCCCAAAGGACCAAAGGTTTCGGATAGCGAAACCAGAATTGTGAAGAAAAGAGCAAAGATAATGTTGACATGCTTTTTTGGTAAAAGCTGTCACACATGGAATCTCCGGATAGCAGCTCGTTCAAGTATGGAGAATGTCGTCAGAAAGCACAAAGCGATTTGGTCCAAATCGCATCATCGACATAAACTGGCTTAAAACTCCAATCAGACGACCTCTCTTGGGCCCAAAAACATCAATTACGGTGCTTTGCATGGTAAAACATGTAGCCCTCTAAATTAGCTTCAAGTAGAGCTTTCGTTTGGCTAAAACGGACTTACGGATTGAAAGTTACGTTCATTTCCGTGAACGCACGTAGAACCAGAAAGTTCGGAATTGGCATGACCCAATCGGGTCGGATCGGACATACCGGGTCGGATGAGAGAAGGACCGACCCGATCGCATGTGGCAACGCAGCTAGGCACTTGTATTTTCAGCACCAGCATCCTCGGTTCGGATCGGATGAGAAGGAAGACCTGATCTGCCCTGATCTAGCTGCCAAGAGGAGCACGACGTCTTTGGTTTGAGAGCACCGGTTCGGATCGGAGAGAGGGATCCGACCCGCCTTAACTTTAGTTGCATAGAAGTGCGCACCGCCTTGGACTGAAGACATCAGTTTGGATCGGCAGGAGGATCCGATCCGACCCCGCTCGAACCAGCCGCTCCACATCAGCTTTGACCTATTCTCAAGGGATAACCACCTCCTACTTATCCGGATCAACTCACACATGTCATGCCATGATCTGGAGAGGTTATCTCCACGTTTTCCATTACATTTCGAGAGTGA
Source organism: Allium sativum (assembly GCA_030737875.1). Taxonomy (NCBI): domain Eukaryota; kingdom Viridiplantae; phylum Streptophyta; class Magnoliopsida; order Asparagales; family Amaryllidaceae; genus Allium; species Allium sativum. The sequence goes on along the minus strand of CM060922.1, from coordinate 15,803,855 downwards.
TGGGATGTGTGCCACATGGCACCCGATTCGGAGCTCCTCTACAGCTATAAATACACCATTTGAAGTATTCTGAAGGGACTTTTGGCCATTGTTCTTCATGGCTTCCACCATTATCAACGCAAGGACTTTGTGAGCTTAACAAGGCCAGTTCAACTCAGTCTAACACGAGGATTTTGTGTATTAAATCATCTCTGTTTTCTCCTCTTCTTCACTAAAATACAAGGACGTTGTATGTGAATGAATCCTACAGATTGTAGGAAGGCATTGTAACTGTAATTTCTTAGGATATAAGAAAATATAAAGTGGACGTAGGCTTGGTTTGAGCCGAACCACTATAAAAATCTCGTGTGTCTCCTCTTTTTTATTGTTTGACTGCATTTTGTGATCTGCGAATCTGCATTTGGGTGTTAGTGCCAGAATTTGGTCTAACGGATAAGGTGCTGCCAACAGTAGAGTCTGAAAGATGACGGCAAAGCCACAGGGTAAAGTAGGAAAAGCCGGGAGCAGCAGGAAGCCAATACCGGCACCAATGGGATTCAGGATATAACTAGATGCCGGTACCCTGTACCGAAAGCAGTCAGCAAGGGAAGCTCTGAAAGCATATAATCCGAGACCCAAAGTCATAAGAAGGAAACGTCAGATCGGGCAAGAGAGGAAAAAGGGGCTATCGGTACTAATAGCTTAGTGGCGATACTTCAGGAGGTAAGAGGCTATCGGTATTAACATCAAGCAACAGCATCAGCGTCACCGAAGGTATTTTAGAAGCATCACCTATTTGAGCAAAAAACAAAGGTAAAAAAGGATAAAACAGTCAGAGCAAACACCCCTCACCGACACCAAAATCCTTATGATTCAACATCACAGGCCAAGCATGGAAAGAAGATGCATATACAAAGCTTCAGCACCAAAACCGAGAGGTATGGATGCGGATCGAGACTAGTAGTCCCGAAACTGAAAGCCATCAAAGTTATCAAAATCCAGGACCAAGCCACCGAGAGGCATGTTAGCGAAGCCACTCCCGGAAGCACGAGATTGATATCCCGGAAGCAAAGAGACCTCAATGAAAACGTTCAATAAGGAGAATGGCGACCGAGACCTTTCTGCTGGAACCAAAATTCATAAAAGCGGCCGAAACCATGTTAAAACATCCAAAAGTGGCTTTTACTGGGCTCACAACAGATGGGGCCCGGATATGCCTATAAATAAGACCCTAGGGGTCTCATTTTTGAGGACTTTTCTCTCATTCCACAATCTTCCTCTCATTTCTAAGAGAGCTAACCCTAATTTATAAATCGATTTGGGGATTTCTCGTGTAACCTACTCTATGAATAAAATCTTCAAAACCCTTAAAGTGGACGTAGGTTCAATCAGAACCAAACTACTATAAATCATGTGTTCTTTACTATTTCGCATTATTATTTTATATTCTACTATGTTTTTATATGTATTATGCAATGCTTCATGGCTTAGCCCTTTCAGCAGGTATCTAGCTACCTAACAGCCTTATGCTGTCCTCTGAACGAAAGCCTTTCCGCACAGACCATACCTAGTACCTACAACCTTAGATCTCTTAAGAAACCCTTCCGCAAATCGTTTAGCTTCCTAACTGGTGTTGTGCTTAGGAAACCCTTCCCTAGGTAACTGTTGGTCCTTGAGTCGCAGAAGCGTGATACTCACCCCTTGAGGGAAGAGTAACTAATCTTTGGGCTTAAGACCTTGATATCTAGGAAACGGTAAACTAACTCAAGCATGTGGGTACTGAATAATCTCATTTCCCCCTTAGTTCCATTTCCATAAACTATATCCCATGTTGACGAAAAATATCGTAAACATTTTGACGCTAGAATGAGGGCTTGAGGTTTTAATGAATCTTTAATTAGATTGAAATGAGAATGGGATAAATAAATTTATCAAATTCAAGAAGGATTCGGAAATTGAGTATCACCAGTTTTACTTCATACGATAGTTAAATCTTTAATTAGATTTGAGACGTTAATGGTAATTGACTTTACCGATAACACATTGGGTGTTAGATATGGAGTACCACCAGTTTTGCTCCATGGGATGAATAGGTTGGGATTGGAATAATAAAATAAATAATTACCTCGGTAAGACGTTAATCCCGACTAGTTTGATAAACCTTAATTTGGTTAAGATTGAAAAAAGATAAAATAAATATTTTGAAATGATTCCGAAGAAGATTAAAGAATAAATTTAAATGAACTTATCTTTGATAAAATTAATGGGAACCTTTCCCAAGAATATTCTGAATTCGAATGAGGCGTATGTTGTGTTTTTATAGCACTTGATTATAAGATACGCGAGTTATTCGGAAAGACCAATTTTAACCTATTCTGAATAACTGATACGACGACGACCAAAAGTCGACGATGAAGACGGTGGTTCAAGACCGGAGATCTTCACATCGTAGGGATGATTACTGATGCATCGATTGGGCTGTACACCCAGGACGGGGTTATAATGGTGGTCGTCCAGACGTACTTGGAGATCGACCGGATATGCGAGGACCTCTCCTGTATTGGACATACGGAATAAGGTGCCTCCGATTTCGTTCAGACCCAGAACGGACTTGCAAATGGATAGTGTGTCTGACATTGTATTCCGTTATGCTGTATTCGTTGATCTCTACTAAATATATATCTGTCTGGTGAGGGGGAATTTATTCTCTTACTTCACCCTTCTCTAAGACGTACGAGCTTAGATGTTATATATTGGTAGATGATCGATGATATGGTATGGATTGACATTGTGGCATGCTGAGTTGCATGGATCAAGGCTTTTATTGAAAAGCAGGGCCTTGTGGTTGATGATCTAGGCACGGCTTTAAATAGCATAGCTTTGTGTATAGCGTTAATTCGCGAGCCCCACACCTCGGTATGAGTTAAAAACGGGATAAGAGTCCCTAAGGAGTGCAGTCTGTTTCTTTCTAGCTATGGGTGGTGTCATGGTATGGAGCCCAGACATTTATATTATTTACCTGCATGGATGATGGATAGCGAGACGCCTCGGATATATCGGTCACTACGGGGCTGATGGATAGGTCCTATAGGACCGGAAAACTGATGTTCAGGAATAATTAGTCCACAAAATGTATGTGTGGACCGACCTTGGAAGATTCAGGGGTTGCCCGTAGGTGTGATCCTGAGACATCTAGCTAGAGGTATTCCGAATCGGTGAGGAGAACATCCCTGGCATCGACTCATGATGGAAATCCAATTTCCAATATGCGACTTTCAATTTTAGTTGTAAACCTATATGGCGATATAGTGGCATGGGACGCTCATGTCGTCTATGATTGATACATTTATATTTGAAGTTTATTTCTTCACTTATAATAATAATAAAAGATGAATTTCACGTACCAAGCATATTTAGCCATTATAAGGTAAAACTCAATCCTTTGATTTGTGTTTGCATTGTGTGATGGTACCTGAGTCTTATAATGGCTTCATTTTTCCTTTTAGCATTGCGCTGTTTGTTTTATGCATTGGTATTCTTGGAAGGAAACCCGTTCCGTGTTATACGGCGTGGTCCCTTGATTTACTTAACTTTAAAATAAAAGTCAATAACTGTTTTAGTTCTCACACCAGTCACATGACTGACTCAGAGTTTATTTTTATAACCTAAACTCTGGGTGCCCCTATTTTCCGCACGGACAGCTAGTAGTTTCGGTTTGCAGGTTCTTCATTTTCACAGGAACCTGACCAATAAATGGAGCTATATTCGGAAAGCTTTGTACCCGTGTATTTCTTCCATTTGTGTTATAGATTATTTTTCCGCTGCTATGTATTTTAAATCTCTGTTATGTTCAATATATAAAATTTATTCATAGTTTCTTATATTCTTGTACTCTGACGTAATTGTTGTAATAACAATGAAATGTTATTATGTTCTGTGTTCTGATTTGTCATGTTCTCAAAAGCAAATCTAAATTTGCTCGTCTTTCGGGTCGGACTTGTGTGGTTTATGGTCGATTCAAAGGTCGTGGAAGTTTAGGTCGCTTCAAAAATGTTACCACACATCACAACTACACCAATTATCATATATTTCTCAAAATGGAAAGTAGTACATGCTAGCTACAACACCAAAAAACATGAGAACTGCATCAAATAACTTGAAAATTACATCAGGTTTTTTTTTTTTTTTTTTTTTAAAAAACTATAGTAAAAAATATTACAATATCTAATAATTATTGAACTACAAAACGTAAGTCTCAAAACATCTAAATAAAACATATTAAGGCTAAAAAATGTGCTGCATCTTTATAATTCACTGGCATTGTTCATTTTCACAACCTACATGGAATCATAAGTGAAAATTCTAATGTCAAAAATACATACGAAAAAGGATGAAGCATTAAAATAATGAACTAATGCAAGAATAAGATAAGAAATTACATGCTATAGAATATTTGAGCCACACAATGAACAAATGCAAATTAGACGTTCTGGGATGAAACGTGGAACATTTACGGGGCTTCACATGTCATGCCACGTGATCGGGTCAAATCACAACTAACAAGAATATCAAAACCAAAGTGAGCATATGTTAAAATTTGCGTCTACCTTTGATAAGTTCCGATCAAAAATATTCAAAACCTTTATTTCACAAATATAGCTTTCTAGAAAACGGCAGAGTTTCCAGTGAAATACCATTTACTCTATTCATTGTTATTCATATCTCCACCGTTCATTTTGCCATTTGCATTCATATATGTCTCCCATCACTATTTCCAGTCGTTATTGCTATCCGACGTTATGATGTTATCAAATATCACATTCATTTTTTTAGCTTTAATTCTTATGCAAATGATGTTATTAAATCACTAGTTTTATCAAATGATGTTAAACTTTTATCAAATGATGTTATTAAGTCATTATTTTTTTAACGTTGTTTAATCACAATCTAGGTATGTGTTGTCATGCCTTGTCATATTTTAACAAATGCAAATTAGAATATCATGCAAATTAAAATATCATCCCTAGGTAATACATGAATTGCGAATTGTGAATTGTGAAATGTGAACGGAAGTTGATTGTGGTGTGAGTATTTAAATGCTTTAAAAAAGTATCTTATAGAAATATGAAGACTGGGACCATCCCAGAAAATGATTTCCATAAATGTTCCATGTTTAATGCAGTGAGCATTTAAAATAGGCAGATTATCTTTCAGAATGTGATACAAGGACCATGAGTAAGAGCCAAAAATGATACTGAAAGCAGTCACTTAGCTTGATCTATGAGTTTAAGAAAGCAGATTTTACTCAACACCAAGAAAACTATCATACAGATGTAAAATGCAATTTTAAGTTATAAGTTAGGTCTCACATTATTAAGAACCCATCAAGATTACTTAACATATCTGCTTTCAAATTCATATATCATACAACAATTTAAAATGAATGAGATAGTCACCTAACAGTATAGCTGCTTACAAGAAAAAAATACAATTCACAATTTGATTCATCTCAAGTTTTGCGTTAGTAAATTGGAATTTAAAAACAGTTGTTTATTTTATTTTTCCAACTAGAACAGTGGGTCAACAATGTTTTCTTGCTGCCCCAGCTTTTAAAGTTCGAGCAAAATGACTATCCTAACAAAAACAGATAATAACCGGTTAACACAATGTAGACACTAACTGACATGTATAACACTCAGCAACGGCAGCAAAAGCTATATAATTACTCCTAGTCTACAATGTCTGAATTCAGGTACTTCAATTCAAAACAGACTCTCTAGATCAGGGCAACTATAGCAATATTTTCTCCTTTTGAGAATATTTTTATTAACAGTGTTTCAGTATCCACTAAATCGACAGCCCATTAATTACTAATTTTCTAGGAATTAATTACCTTAATTTATGCTAAATTTATTTAGCAAGTGACTACATTGATTACTTCTGGGCCTTGGGTTCTAATGCCTCAGACATTAATTACTAATTTTCAAATAATAAATAAATTGACAATTCATAAGTTTGGAAGAATAAATTGACATGTTTTTTTGCTGCAGCTCCAACTTTGGGTTCTTTATTTACAGATGTCTTCAACTTACAGTAAGATATATCTATTATTTGTTCTTACTTCTCTATGAATTTTGAACTATACACGCCTTTGGTTTACGTTGTAACCCGCAATTGTATATTTGCATCATAAGATATACTTTAACAAAGAGTAACTCAATAATGTCTGGGAGTAACTATAATATTTTGATATCTATTATTCATCATTCAAGATTGACTGTAATGGGTTCATCCGTCGTGTCAAGTATATCAGTTGAGAAATGATTAAATGGTGTTTTTATGTATATCAGTTGAAATTGAAACCCTATAGTTAACACTAATATTTTGGTCATATCATTAATACGCTTGTCGTGGTGTTCAAGTTGAAACCATATTATATACAAGTTATGTGCAAACATAAATTGTATCCTTTAAATGTTATTTATACTACAAACATATCATTTAAGCTATAAGTTATCTATCGCAGTACCCGTAGAGCGAGATGATGTAGCATTGTATGTAGGTGTAGAATTTTATGCATATCCCTCTACACCCTCAACATATCATCTGAGGACTGACTTGACTGTGTTGACATCATTTCTTTTATCATGCCTAAGTCCTAACTATAAACAAGTGATCACCCAGCCTATATAACAAAGCATCGCACAGAAACCATATCAACATAAACTAAAATGAGTAACATGAACGTCATTAAAAAAATGAATTATATATTAAAACAATTTGTTGCCTCCTGAGTATGCAATGGACGATCCATTTTTAGTGAGATCAAATGCCAGTAGTTTGCAATGTTGTTCCAAAAGATGTAAGTGTTGTAAAATACAAAATATATTGTTCAAAATTGCACTCATAAAATCTTTTACCTTGGGTGAGTTTGCTATCTAAGTTCTAAACAACTTATTTTCTGTTTTTATTCTTGTTGATGCTATTACTTATCTTACACATATGCTTATCATTATTGTTACCTTTGAATATAGGTTTCCATATTACCCAAAAAAAAAGAAAAAAAAAAAAGAAAAATATGGTTCCATATTAGCCAAAAACAAGGGTGCACAATTCCTTGAATTGATTGAATCAAGAAATCAATTCTGATTTCTAACTAAAAAAAGTAAAACAAAAATAATCGATTGAAATTGACAAAATAACTTACAGCTTAAACAGCGTAACAGCTTCTTTCCCTTACCAAATGAATCAACGTACCAAAATATTTTACATAAAAAAGTGACAGCACTCCACTTGTCGGTAATTCATCGATACCGACGGTATAATTTTTTAATTTTTTTATCGGTAGTTTACCGCTCACATCGGTAAAATTGCCATTCGCGTACCGAAATACATTGGCATACCATTTAGTTATGCAGATCGGTAAATTGTTATTTCTAAGGATGAATTGTTAATGTGTGGAAAATTTCAGGTTGAAGGTATTGATTTTAAGGATGAATTGTTATTTATATGGAGAAAAAGGTCAAATGGTACTATTTTTCACACTCATTTCTTCCCTTTCTTCGATGACAATCTAAGTTATATGAGAATTTTTATAATTTAGCTGTTGATAGTTTATTCTTTTAGATATGGGCTTTATTTGGTTAGCATTGCTGGTGCATGAATATGTGTTGGAAGATGATGCACCGACTTCCTTCTGGCAGAGAGGATTTTTGGGTACACGTACACTGCACATGCTTGAAAATTTGTAGTTTGGCTTTGGTATTTGATGTTTTCGTCAATGTGTTGTGCAACGTGTTCTGAAAATATGGCTCAGTTGTTATTTCTTTGTACGTGGGACTGAAGTCCTCACTCCTCATGGTTTGATTGACTAACCTATATTATGCTGCCTCAGCTAAGTATTTGAAACTTGTTGCAACTTCTAGTTTTCCTCATGGTTTGATTGACTTATGCCTTGTCTGCAATTTTTCCTTAGGGGTGACAAATATAAAGGAGAAGTATTATACTTACATGAAGAACCATCATCAGGCTGAGTGTGAGGCCCTGACCCGCCTCCACGTGCGGTCCAGCATCCACCGTTGCAACCACTTCAGAAACGTGAAAAAACCGAGCATTCTCAATTGATTGATGGTCTGTGCCGATTTCCATATGCATGTAATGCAGAAGGTTGCAATCAAAGTGATTGCAAGAATTACAACCAGGAAGATGTACCTGGCAATCTCCAATATTAGAGGACTGCTCATCCTCATTATCTGTAAATACAGCGCGAAGAAAAAGAAATTTTTTTAATCAGATTCCTTGTTTGTTTTGCATTCAAACGTTCTGCGTCGCTTTTAATAAAAAATGAACAACTTAGAAAGTCATTCAGAGCTTTTAATAATAATAAAAAAAAACGTTGCATCCACATGACCACGAAGTGCCAACTGCCAAACTGAAGTCAACATACCTCGAAATCCAAAAAAATAAATAAAATGAAGATAATTTATTACCTGTTCCAATACCAGCAACGCCTCTGTATCGTTGGTCAACATCTTGTTCTTTGTCTGAATTTTACTTCCTACTCGATCGCTTTTAGTCGTCTGTGAATCTGTGATCTGGTCTTGGCACTTTTGACGATTTCTATATTTGCCTAATAGAAGAACGCCTTTAATATATGTATATGTATATGTATATGTATATATATATATATATTAAATCTATGGACAATCAACTTTTGCTATCTAAATCAACGACAACTTTCACGTTTTAGTTGAAAAAAGTCCAAATATTTTAAACTAAGGACATAAATTGACATTTCATAAATACTCAAAATTAATACAAAAATGTTTTTCATGTGGTTGTAACATTTAAAATTAATAAAATTTAACTGCAACATTCTTTTTTCTAAATTTTATTGACATTTGACGTTTTTATCAATCAAGTTTTTAGCTCTTGCTTGCCGTACGTCCACCTAATAAAAAAAATTCATTTATTTAAGCATAAGCGTACGTGTATTTATGGTTTGACTCCTTTTTTTAAAAAAAAAAAGCAAAAACAAAACAAAACAAAATAAAATATAGACGTATGTCTATACGTAAAGTAAAAAGGATGAAAAAGAAAAAGAAAATATAAACGCTTATATTATAACTGTTGTTTGGTGGATGATAACTGTTGTGGTTGTTATTATAATTGTTCATACAAATTAACACAACGAATTTGGAATTATTTGGGAATTGATTGAGTCTCGTTCCATTGGAATTTTAAATGAACACTACATTCATTTAAGTGAAATAAGACTTGAAAATGAAAATTGGATTTTTATATCCAAAACTATTTGGAAATGCAGTTAAGATGATTTCAAACAACTAAGTTAAGATGGTTTCCACAAGCCCCTTATATCCCCACTGGAATGGACTCACTCTCTATCTTAGCTTATTAATCCCATAATTTTAACTTAACACGTTTAAGTTTATTAATAAGGCCAATATAACCACATATTATATTCCTAAGTTGTAATTAACATTCTAGTTGTTGTATTCTTTTTGTACGACCATCTCTCATGTCAATTAATGTCCAATTATGTCCAATCTATTCTAGTTTACATGTTTTTCAGTTACATGCTATAAATGCCCAATTAAGTGCAATTTATTCTAATTCATAAATTTGAATATTCTTCAATTAAAATTTATCCAACTGCACTATTACTGACGCATCTCATGTTTTAACCCAATTTGCGCAAAAAAAAAAAGTTTAGGATCAAAAAGGCCTAAACCCAACATCAGAAATAAAAAAGAATTGACTAAGGCTCAGATAGACAGAAGTAGATCTGAGTTAAAAATAGGGACAATTACAGAACTGTAATGACATTTTACAAAAAGTACAAAGGTATAGATAATTGAAATAAACTACAATAATTGATTTGCTGAAAAAGGCAAAAGGAAAAACAGGAACAAAAATCATATCTAAAAGAATTATTTACAGAGAAAAGAATTAAAGATAGTTGGATCTGTAAATAAACAACAATTGAACTAGATCTATATATAACTACATAAAGATTCAAAAACACTATAACAACTATTATATCAATTTGGACCTCAACTTGAAAAAAATCTCATCTATACTATATTATAATTACTGAGTTTGTTTTCGAAGGCTCAGAAGCATTCTCGAGATTAAGTAGAACTCAACCGTCTCTTTCAGATTTTTTTTTTCCTTTTCGCAACTCTCTCATTCTTTTTGCCCTCATAATCCCTGCCTATTCCCATCTTCTCCTGGTTCTTATTATTATGGAGCTTGATTAGAAAGGCGCACGAGTCCTCTAGTGTACTAAGCAACTAAGAGTCGTGCTTTCCTTTTTTTTCCCATTCGTACATCTCTCTCTTCTTTCTTTCCTCCTCCAACCCTTACGTACCTAAATTCTTCCTCTTTTCTGCTCCATTTTCAAAGGTTCTCCGGCTATTCCACTTTTCCAAATTGACTTATGTAATTTTGGAAAGGCAAAGGATGTTAGGCAATACATACGGGTTAATCGTCGGGCATAAGAAAAGCTTCCGCCTCAGCCTTTTTTCTGCAAAACCTAGATTAGATTGGGTTTCGATTCTAGATAACTGTTCAAAATCTAAGCAACGCTCCAATTATTGTCAAACATTAATACAAATCTCTCATTACCAAAGTGGCCTGGTATCGCAAAAAAACAGCCCGCTGATGGCTCTCAAGGCAGAAATTTCATGGACAGGTTGACGACGCTTGTGAAACATTTTGGTATTAACTTCAAAATTCCTAGGCGTAGATTCAAATAAACTTCTGTGAATTTACATGCAGGTGCTATTATCCATGAAATATCTTCGAGTATACTATGGTTGTTGGGGCTTTGAGGTGGGTTTATGGCATGGTTCAAGAACTCGGCCGGCACCCCGAGATTTCGGGGTTACCGGACCGGTGTCGGTCGCCAACGGTCCGAAACCGACGATAAAAATCGGTTTTGGATCTAGGGCAAAAAAATAAAAATCAAACGAATCGCTTCAAATAATTAAATCAACTCAAACGTTGTAAATTACATAGGTTTAAACTAAAACTTACGGATTTCTTCGACAACGATTTCTTCGACAATGATTTCTTCGACATCCATTACTCGAAAACTTCTTCAAGTAGTTCGATTTCGATAGACAACGATTATTTGAAAACTTGTACTTCGACTTCGAGAGATCTCAGTCGATTTTATTTTCTCAATTTTGTTCGATTTCTATAATCGACAGTCGGCTCTATTTTGTTTGTTTGTTTCGTTTAATTATCTAGTGAGAGGGCTAAACCAATCGTGTGAAAAGATGAAACGGGGCTGGGTTGGACTCGAGTTATTTGTGGGCTGAACAGAAAAGACAGCCCAGACGTGTTTAGTTGTTTGTTAACCAACATTTTTTTAGATTTTGCATCATGTTTTTGTAGACTTGTTTAACTTATGTTTAGTTCCTGATTTATTTCTTTATATAATATATTTTTATTTTGTTTATAATTAACAAGTTCATTGCTAAAATAGTTAAAACCGAAATATTGACCGAAACCCGAAACAAAACCGAAACTACCGAGATTTACGAAACCCTTCAAAACTAACAAAATTTCAAACGGCCGAAACCGAGACCGATACCGAGTTCTTGAGCCTTGGTTTATGGTTATTTTACTTGGTGTTCATGTGATTTATTTATTTTATTTGCTTTTTGCATAGATTCATTATAAAAGATCATACTGATGGAGTTCTTAATACTGTTTTATGCATGAAAATTTAGTGTACTATCAGTTTTAAAAGATTTGATGTTAGTACCTTTAGAAGATGCATTACCTACAGGTCGAATGATTTCTGCCAACCGAAGAATTTGGGCTTACATATGAGATTGTGGTTTTGCACTATTACTCTACAGTAACCGGTACACACGTCAATTCTCTTTCCATTTGATGTATAACGTGAATGGTTTTACTCGGTAGCAGTGTAGTCAATAGCGAATAGCGCAAAATAGCGCAAGCCTTGCGTTATGGGCTATAGTGTGCGCTATAATGTTTATTTTTTACAACTAATCGAATTATCTTACATAACTGGAATTTAATGCTTTTGTTGCAGATTTTGTGCCATATCCAATACGTTCAAGGCTCCAAATACAATGCTAGCGTACTTCATGCATATGTTATCTTTATTTAATGTTAAATGTAATAATGTTAGAGAAAAAATAATAATTTCATATTGTACATTCAAAATTATTGATGGATATAACATATTTATGTTTTACACAATTTGAATTTTATTCTTAAATTAATGACTTTTGATGAAATTTATTCTTGTTTGTGAGTTATGATGAGATTCTACCAAAAAATGCATGAAAAGTACAATTCGCATAAAATATAAAAGATCTCAAAAAAATTTAACATAGGAAAATGCATGAAAAATACAATTCACATAAAACATAAAAGCATATATGTTCATCAAGAAAGTAGAAAATAGTTTTTTTTCTTAAAAAAATCTCAGCAAAAGGTTAACGTAGGAAAAAAACACAAAACAAAACCTATATGCTCAAAATATCTCACAAAACAAAAAAAAAAAAAAAAAAAATCGAAGCTTTATGTTCAAAAAGAAACCTGTATGTCCATCTAGAAAGTAGATAAAAGGAGGAAAATTATCTCAGAAAAAAAAGACATGGATAGTATTGAAATTCAAACTTGGAGAAGAAGAAAACAAAAGTAAAGCCAATCACGAAATAAAATGAATAAAGCAATAAACAAAACTGTATGTTTGGTTGAAGTCACTTTTGCTTTTCTAGCAGCAGAAATTGATTTGAAGAAGAAAGTAATTTTGCCCTAGATTAGAAGTTGATTCACATGTTATGTTATTGTCTAAATAGGAAATAAAATGGACCTCTTACGTAATTATTCAAATTAAATGGGCCAGTTCGGGTTTCTTTACACACTCTCCAAACCTTAAAAAGAGAAAAGAAAAATAGCGCGCTATTTATCGCTATGCACTATGATAAAATAGCACGCTATGATAAAATAGCGCACTATGATAAAATAGCGCGCTATTTTTGCGCTGTAAGGGACCTCAGCGCTATAAGAAGTAGAATAGCGCAACATATGCGCTATGCGCAATTTGGCGCTATAGCGCGCTATTTGATAACACAGCTCGGTAGTATATTGAAATTAACCTTTTTTGTTGGAATAATGTTGACCCTCAGATTGTGTTCCTAGTGAGTTGCCATTTGAAGAGGTCGGGCATGAAGATGTAGCAATTTCATTATAAAAGTTTCCTTTGTTTTATCATATATTTGTTTAAAGGTTATCAGATATTTGTTTAAGGTTTTCCTTTGTTATAGAATTTTACCACATGTAAATAAAAAGATAGATCTATAAAGTATAAACATAAAATTACCCATTGAGTTAGAGGAATTAAAGCTTCTGAACCTCTCATGGTTAACACATACACATTTAGACCAAGGACATAGATTAAACTAATACCTAGAGATTATACTTCTTGGACCACGGTAACTAATGTGTGTTACTTGTGTTCCTTTTATTTAAGGAAAACAACCTACCCTTTTCTTGGGCTATCGAAAGGAATGTGGATGAATTTGAGGATGTTTTCATTTTGAGTTGGATCAATAATTTGATTCGAAAGTACATATTGTTAGTCCCCTCGAGAAGATGAGCTCTCAACTCTTGATCTACTTCGTTGAGCGAAAATATTCAAACCTTATAAAATGATAGTGTAAAAGATTTCAAATCTTCAAACTCTGATAAACAATAAGTCTCTTATATTGCTTATCATTTCCTTTATTTTCTTTTACAATCAGCTAGAATCGAATATACATGCACATTGTCTTTTGGAGCCTTTATGCAACTGAACATATATTATTTCAATAAAGCGAATTGAATTACGATGCAATTTCTTAAGGTGTAATTTTGTTTATTAACAAACCCAAACTAAAATTTTATTGCCAATGCTTTAATCGTGATATAGCAATATGATTATTTTAAGGGAAACCAATGTATATTTTACTTAATACATTTATATACCTGATGTTTTCTTAATTCACACAATGTTACAAAATAACATCATACATTAACATAATCCCTTTTTTAACGTTAGGAAAAAAGATGATAATTCGGGTGTATTTACAACACGTTTAGAGAACTAGGTGTTGTGGATACATAGCATACATGATAACCCAATTAAATAGGTAATAAATTATGGACAAGTGTTTATATCGCTTTGAGTTTAGGCCATATGCGTTTGAATTTAGTATGAATCATGATTACCATAACCTTCAATTGCTACATAGTCTAACAACCATTATTAGTGTAGAATAAGAGCCTTATTCTGTGTTTGTATTTACCTCATTCCAAACAATAACACCAGTAGATTTTTCTATAGGAAATTGTTTTGAGGAAGATTTTCAATTTTATTTTCATTATTGATAATTTGTTTGTGTATATTGAACGTTTAAATATGAAATTAAAGAGCGAAGTGCAAATGTCATTTTATGTGGTTTGCAAAATTTGGGTATTGATATTAAATATGGTTCCTTCCAGAAAATATTTCTTTCCTTTTTTTTTGTACATTGTTGATCAGTAATTATCAATCTTCAAATGTAACTTTTTTCAACAAGGTTCCTTCATTTCAAGGTTCGACTCCCCAAAAATGTAAGCTTTTGAGCAGTTTATTTTGAAACTCATGATTTATAATTGGTTTTATTCAATTTCATTCATTTTAGGATAATTTGGTTAGCTTAATAGTGATTTTTGAGTGAACTTGGAAATTTAACGGCTGACTTCAAAATGTTACCTGTATGTCCTCATGCAAAATGCAACTAAGGGAGTGAATGCAGTTGGGTCTCAGAGAATCTATCGTGAGCTTTTTTTTTTTTTTTTTCTTGAGCTAATAGTCTTAAAAATAATTTTATTCACTACTTACTGCCTTCTATTTTGCCTGTTGCATTCATTTTTTGTTGTAAGCTGGCATTGATTAACTAAAAAAAATTAGGTTGTGCAATTCTTTAAACCATAGGGTGTCCATTAATTCAATTAAATATTTAAAACATGTTTATAAAATAACTACAGAATCTTATGATTTTATGCTATCATATTTTTTGACCCATGTTTTAGAAGTATGAAAGTAAAATTTGATTTTTGTAGAAAATGTATAGCATAATATAATAGTTTGTACAATGTTCTATGCATTCTTTCTTTGGTTTCCAATTTGTTTTTCCCTTTAACTACCTGCCCATTTGTTTATCTCATTTTAGTTGGTTGTTCCTAATGTTCATTATTTTCTTGGATATGGACTGCTAATTGAATAACTTTAATTGGACTATAAAACCACTATGATAATTTAAATTGTGTAACTCTTTTACTCAGGAAAAGAGAAATCAAAATCAAAGCACCTGAAGCTATTGAACTGGCAGAATGTCTTGAGAAGAAAAAAAAGGAAACCACGGCCCAGAAGAAGAAAGCTGCAGCCGAAATTAGAAATGATGTGCCTAGGGTAGCTATGAAGCTTAAGCTAAAGCAAAAGCAAAAGGAAGTAGATGATCAAGCAAAGAAGTAGCAAGATGTAGTTAAAAAAGATGAAGAAGAAATGAATTATTATTATTACTACTACTACTACTACTACTATTACTACTACTACTACATTATTATTATTTTACACCATTTTATTTGTTATTACAGTTTGTATGTTAACATGATAGAACTCTAAGATGTTAAGAAAAGAAAGAGCAAGGAGATATCCAGAGGAGTGTAGGAACTAACAAAATTTGAGAATGGTGTAAAAGCAGCATGCAATCTAGAGACTATGGTGGGCTAACTTTAAAGCTATTTTAAAAGAAAATTATAATGCAATTCCAGTTTCTGGTATAGAACAATAATCACAAGAAAATATTCAAAATAATAAGAAATAGATTCATATTTCACTTTCAGTCCATAACATTTAACTTAATTGTGCACGACAGGTCTTCATAGAGTCAAATTCCTCAACTAAGAATCCAAATCAATCTTCCAAGCAAAATCACGCTCTTTGAATAGTATCATTCACTTCAGTTTTATAAATTTTTACTTTTTTTTTTTTAAACTGCTTTAGGCAAAAGCTCGATTTATCTAAAACTTCAAAATTGTGTTCTCAATTCAATCTCCAATTCTATAATTCGGTAATCAATTTAGGGTTTTCCTTCAAGGAATCAATTCAGTAATCACCTGAACTGGTTAATTCAGTAACACAATTTGTTCTCAATTGTGCAAATTGCAACAAAAAAATTGCAACTGAATTGAATTCAGCAATCAATTCGGTAAAAACCCAACATTAACTAGTTCGCAATTCAGCAATTAATTCAGTAATTCATAAATAACTGCGCAATAATGCAAACTGCAACTCAAAAATTTAGGGTTTTCCCTTCAAGGAAATCAATTTCCAATCTAATAATCTGAAAGCAAATAAAAAAAACACCTGAATTGGTTAATATATATATATATAACCTACTTTTTCATTTTTAAGTGCTTTCAGTTTTGAAATAAATCCATTTTCATCATCTTTTTATCCTTAAAGTCGTCAAAAATGATTTGTAATTTTCAAACATTTTAATTTACCAAACTCTTTTCTATGCAAGAAGAATCACCAAGTCATATAGCATTTTAATGGCTTGTAGCATCCCATGTGCATGAATTTAATCAATATCTTGTAACGACTTTCTTGAAATGCTGCACTAAGAAAATAAAGTTCATAAAAGAAAGGCATTTTAGCTAGATATGTAAGTGGAAAAAAAAAATTGTGTGGCTTCACTGAGAAGGACATAATGACATATATTAGATGGACTAAATGGTTTGTTCCATTGTAAACATTTGGAAATGCATGAAGGGACAGAAATAAAGTATTGATAATTTTTTTGACTGATGCACTCTAATTGGAAACTCTCTTATATTTGACTGATTGGTTAGTGGTCCAAAACAATGGACATTAGAGAGTGAAAAGGCCAAAACCACTGAATTTAAGTGAAGAAATCATTCGTATAGATCTATTGTGAATTTAAGTCAAGTAAATATATATGCAACAGTAGTAAAGAATTTAAAGCGGGCAAATACATGATACGCTAAGAGAAGCTCAGAAATACATGAAATAACCATAAATATATGCTTGTAAAAAACTTATCATGCAATATTGATTCAAAAAATACAACGCTCGAAAGCATGGCTAATTATGCTATGTTGTAGCCCGTCAGAGTTATCCTTCTGCAATAAACTAATTTATTTCATGCAATGCAGATATTGCTGTGTAAAACTCGACCTATGTGAGGAAATAATCTGAATTGCTAATATTGGTATGCATTTGCCATCTTAACCGTTTATCTTAACTATCAAATACATATGACATGCCAACAAAAATATACAGCTACTACTATTGGAAATGTTATGTTGATAATAAGTTTTGTATTTTCATCTTCTTCAATAAATATAGACAATTATACCAACAGTTAACACTTTTCAACTTAAAATATATGCATTAAAGAGTGAAATTTAACTACTTTGTTAAGAAATGAACATATGATTTGCGCAATGTAAACAATTTTATCCAGCATACTGTCAATTTTTTTTTCTTCTCATGAAAATAAACACTGCTCTTTTCATGAACCTAAATGTTCAGATTATTTTTCCTTTCTTTTAGCAAAAAAACTCTATTGTAGATAAGAGAATAGCTTATATTTTGTTGATAATTGATTTCTTAGGAATAAGAAAACTCAGCACTTATGTCTAAATTTATTTTGAATGGATTTTGAAGTAAGGGTAATTCTCTTGAAATTATACTAAACTATCACATAAAACATTATATCTATACTATTATTAATAAATAATGAAAACTCTTCAATAGTATAAAGCATTCTTATTCAGTTCGACTATAAACCATTCACTTTGAACACAAACGTGGAAAAATTAATGCAATTTAATTGACATCAACATTTTCAATTGACAGGTAGTGCAAGATTAATGATAACTAACTGAAAGTATAAAGATTGTATGGAAATATTTGGTTTCAAGGGTGTTGTAACAGTTTAAAAAAAGGAAAACCACAAATTTTCAATTATTATTAAATTTTTATTTGTTCTATTTGATGAATAATATCAAGATGTAGTATTAGCTTTTTGTAAAATTAATTTGTTAGCACGTTTTTGAGTTCTAATTAATACTTCTCCATGAATGTATCGTATGCATTTTGAATTTACACTCACGTTGTAGGCCATTTAAAAAATGTATGTATCCATCTGCCATGCTCATGACATCGATATGGACAAATAGATATAGCAGAAAGGTCACAAATGCGCCTTATACAGTATATCGAGGTGCATACATTGCAATTTTTTATCCATGAAATGTATATTTTATTACATGGATAAATATATTAAAACTGAAAATGAATAAGAAAACAATGCTGTAAAATATTGAAACGAAATCTTCATGAATCACTGAGAATTATTGTGCTAGATAACATCAACTTTCTCCATGGATTTAGCCTAAAAATGAAATTAAAAAGTCAAAGATAAAAAGAGAGAATGTAAAATCAAATTTTAAATGTCACTTTGTTGTGCTAAAGATTCATATAGCCAGATTTGGAATATTAAAAAAGAAATTGTTGTTGCATTCTAGAACAGACTCGACAATTTGTCATTAAACAGATCACAAACATCTTTTATCCCCATACTCACGTAATAACAATATATTATCGGTGATACCAAGTTTAACTATCCTGCAAAAATTGAGCTAAGTTAAACTTGACAGTATACCTTTTTTCTAAGAAAAAATAAAAATAAATTATGTCAATAGTATATTGGTTACAATGTATGACGTAAGGTTCAGACTCCAAAGTAAGAATGTTAATATTAACACGCTTATGGGGTACAGTGGAAGACAGTTGAAAATTTTCATCCAGTTAATGAATATTGGAGAACTGTATTTGGGTCACTAGCACCATAAAATTCATGTATATGGCAATATTCTCATGGGAATTTAGATTTTAGGATGGTGCAAGGTTAGCATACAATATTGTGCGGTTTTATTACAACAATGTCATTGATTAATAGTCCCACTGTGGAGCATACGTATGACACTCAAATTCATAAAAAATAATATCTTTTTTTTTCTATGGCCATTGATTTGAGGGAAGCATCGTAAAAACACATTCTTTAAGTTTCAAAATGCACGATCACCATTCCTAGAAAATGGTTATAAAAAAAGGTTTCTTGCTTACCAAATCAGATAGCAAAATGTGGAACTAAATTTCCACCTGCTGTAATGCATTTTTCAAAAATTTGAATATCAAAAGCATGAAGATGATACTTGATTTTAGTATATACATGAGATGCATTGCGTTAGATGCATTAGTTAAAGAAAATAATGGCCACAAAACTTCATAAATATTTGTGTTATATAAATTATATTACAGAATAGATCAAAACATGAAATATACTAATATGGTAAATTAAAATAATGTTAACAAACTCTTTACTTATCAGTTCTGTTTTTAAATGTTCATCGATTTGGCGAACACTTGATCCAACTATGACTTAATCTTACCTTAATATAATAGTAATAATAATAGCCATCTGTGAATTATGTCCAGTGTGACCTTTTCTATTCCTATCTAAAGCACTGCAGCTCAAATGCAGCTAGTGATAATACTTGCACGAAATTTTTTCTATGGACTCATAAGTCATGAAATACCATCTATATAACTGGAAGGAAGTTGTTGAATATGCAATTACATTACTAATATATTGTTATTCTGACCATGCATAAACGTACATAAACAAAATGAAATATTATCATATATGTCAAGCCAAATATCTTTAATAGCTGTAACTTACAATAATAGATGAAGTAGTCAACAAATACATCTAGAATGACTCTATTATCAATAGTCGTAGCTAAAATCTATGTATATCCGTGTATAGCTAGTTCATGTGATTAATGAATATGTATAAGCGAAAAACCAACATCAAAACAAACATAGCCACATATAGTTGGTTTTGTATGCATGATTTCTACTACTAAATTAATCTTAATTTAGCGTCTAGTCAACAAATACATCTAGAATAGCTCTATTATCAATTGTCGTAGCTAAAATCTGTGTATAGTGTATATAGTTAGTTCATGTGATTAATGAATATGTATAAGCGAAAACCAACACCAAAACAAACATAACAACATATAGTTGGTTTTGTATGCATGATTTCTGCTACTAAATTAATCTTAATTTAGCGTCTAGTACAGCTAGTACGTAAAACTCCTTGTTATACAAAGTCCTTCAAAAAAGATATCTAGTAAATGTAACTTGAAAAAATAAATTAATGAGAAACTTAAATATAGAAAACCAATGAACAACATTTTATACAATTATTGTTGCTCACCTAAAAATTTACATGAAATTAAGGCAATTATTATGGAAAAGAATTATTTTCAAGTTATTATTAAACATAAGTCACAAATACATAATTTATCACGTACGATAGTATTTCACATTAAATGTCAGAAAAAGTGAATTCGGAAACCATAAGAAGCAAAGGTCTTCCTTGTTTGACTTCTTCGTTTTCAGTGCACTCAAGTTGATCAATGCATCAAAGCAATTATGGATGGAAAAGATGACGCTTTTGCTAAGGCTGTGGAGGTACAATAGTGATATTGGGAAGAAAATCGTCAGATGAATCAACTCTTTTTGGATGAGTGAATTTGTACATGGTGAAAAGAATTCCTGACTTGATTTTGATCGAGAATAAAGACAATTCATTAGCACTATATAAATTTATGAAGTTGCAAAAGGAAAGAAAAAGAAGAGTCGGGAGGATGAATGAAATGAATATTATTTCAAGGGAAGCCGAGGAACTTTCAACTTAGAAATATATGCATACCCACGAAATTAAATTTCATTGAGAATTTGGTGTAACTGGTATGGTATTAATAATGTAGTGCAATATAGATGAGTAAAGTAAATGAATATTGGGAAATCAACTAAGTATTTAAGGCAATACAATTGACTGTATCAATTTATGATCTATATAAATATGTATATGGTATTAATAATATGGTATAATATAGATTAATAATCAAAATGAATTTTGGGAAATTAAATAAATAATTTAAGACAATACAGTCGATTCTACCAATTTCTGTATAAACATGCACTACTAATAAGATATTATACCAAATATGAATAGTCCGAGTAGTAAACAGTTTAAATGACTGTAGAGGAAAAGGGAAGAGTGAAGAGGGTAATTGATTTTGTGAGACGGGGAAGAAAGATACGGTGTCATATTTATAATCGAGAAAGTGTACATATGAGCAAGATAAGAGTGCATTTTAGGAATGCGATAAAAAATATGCACTATTTGTCATCGAATTAAAATATTAAAATCTACTGTTATGGAAATTAGAATATTTTATATATGATAATTTTAATGCTACATACACTACCAATTATATTTGAATGACATATGGCATATAAAGTAATTATACAAATCAAATGCAATTATATTAAAAAAAGAGGAATGCATTGTTTTTGCCATATAAGGAGTGCATCATCCTACCATAAGAATTAATAACCAAATTATAACCAAAAATGTTTAAAATTGAATGCATTTAAAAATGTAACTATTTATAGTTCAAATCTGCAATATACTATTTCGACAGTGCATTTTAGGAATGCGATAAAATATATGCACTATTTATCATCGAATTAAAGTACTAAAATCTATGTTATGGAAATTGGATTATTTTATACATGATAATTTTAATGCTATATACACTACCAATTATTTTGAATGACATATGACATATAAAGTAATCATACAAATCAAATGCAATGTATTTATTTTTAATTTGTATATTGGTAATGTAGTTATATGTTCACAACTCAATTTTGGATGTAATATATATAGAATAAATGGATTTCGAATATTTGGAATTCAAATATAGTATTAAAATCTGAAAATGAGAATAAAACGTATAAATGAAGTATGTGCGCCAATGGAACCTTTGGTATACATAAATTATAGGAAGATTTTTTTCCCTGATTGATTGAATAGGAACTTACGACGCAAAATTGTAATACTTCTATTTTGTCCGCCGATGGTACCTTCGGTATACATAAATTATAGGAAGGTATTTTTTTTTTTTTTTTTTTGATTGATTGAATAGGAACTTATGACCCAAAATTGTAATACTTCTATTTTGATTGTACGATAAAATAAATGCATAGATTTTGCCATATAAGGAATGAATCATCCTACCATAATTCTATTAGTTAATAACGAAAAATGTTTAAAATAGAACGTATTTACATGTACCATAATTCTCGCCGCATGATTTATTATATAATTGAAAATGACTTTAAAGTAATAATTAAATTTGGTATTTTACGGCCCAAAGGATTTCATGAGAATTCTTTTAAAGTAATAATTAAATTTCAAGGGCAAATTCGGTATTTTACGGTCGGACCATTTAAAATTAGTGGGAATTATTATATAGATAGATTTTTAGGTACTTTTGATTGTAAAAGCATGAAAAAACCATATTAAGGAAACATAATAATACATTTTAGTCCATAACATAATATTTAGACTTTATCTAAGAAAATGAAAGAAAATATCCGGGAAAGAGTAAAAACCTGAATCTAAAATATAAGCGTTCAATAACTGTAGCTATATCTCACGGGTTATTAGAAACAATATGAATAGAATCACTCCTCAATAATCGTAACATTGAGGGTACTGGTTATTCCAAGTTTATGTATATTACTGGACTGAACATGATGACTATATGAAAATTGTTATTGAAAAGCTTTGGAACAGCCAAAAACATAAATTTAAGTGCATCAGGTCATACAAGCTCTAAGGACAAGCAAACCAGTTACAACAAACAAAAAATTGGCTAGCAAGTTGGTTTTTACAGAATTGCCTTTTTAAACCCATGAACCCATTTTAAACATGACCCATGAATCCACCTTCTTGATGTTTGTTCCTTCATGACTATCAATAAAAAACATTCAAAAAAATAATTAATATGACATCTATATATAAGAATAAAAATAGCAAAATAATGCATTACCTGTAAGATTGCTACCTTACCAATTTAAAAAAAAAGGATTGATGAAGGGAAAATGCAAATAATTACTATAATTTAAATCAGATAAAATTATAAACTCATTTTGCACAACTGAATTATGAACTCAGTTTGCGCAACTGAGTTTGCAACTCAGTTTTGCGCAAAACTAAGTTCAGTTTAGGTGTTGTAAAGTTGTAAGAAGCTTTTGGGATTAAAAAAAAAATCGAATAAAATCATATTTGCCAGCAGAGATCAGGATTTTCATCTATCATCATCCACAATCAAAAGGCAAAGCAGTAAATAGTACTGCAGCACAACTGAAACAAAAATAAGCTACATTTCAAATATTTTCATCCCTGTTCATTTGCCCATAGTTCATAGACATCACAGTTCACAGGTCTCAAAAAACAATTGATAAAGAACGTAAATCAAAAACTCCTAGGCACAGCAATTACCATAACATGTTTTACAGACGCAAACACGTTGGTTTCAAGCAGAGTCACAAACAATAGAGTTTCCGAATTGAAAGATGCATCATAATTAAAAACGCTCATATCAGAGTTTGAAAGAAAGCTACCGCCCAGGGGCTTAGAGAGTTTGCAGTCCTAATCGTATTATATGAGAAGTCCTTTCACCTGCGCACAAGCGAGACAAGAAACCAGTAATTTATACAATCAAAATTCTTAATATTCAAACAATTTTGAATCAAAAAGAAACTAGAACCAAGTATACATCAGATTTAATAAAATTTACTGTAACAAGATACATTACTCTGAAACAAAATTCCATGACAGTTTTGTGGAAAGATTTCCATATGTTAACAGTTTAATCCACTCTACCACTACATATGTCCATTAGATGAACCACCTCAGTGGATTTTTTGCAGAGTCGAATGAACTGCTTTGCCCAAACAGGAAAACAGCAATCACATACCGATAGAATGTCCCGGAAGAACCAAAATCCTAGTAAGATGTTCATTTAAATAACTAAATGCCACAAGGTGCATAAGGAAGAATCACATGCATTTCAGCCATCATTAGAAGGCAACAAAACTGACAATTCCTACGCTACTTGACTTAAACTAGATAAGGTGATTCAGTTCCCTGTCATCCCCAATGGAACATGATAATAATGTTTGATAAAAACATTAGGAGGAAAAAAAAAAAAAAGCATGTCTAACAGATAGTTTGCCATTTCCAGGATGAAGCTTGTCAATCCTTGGCAACCCATTGCATTAGAATTAAATTCTTATCCAGAGACAAACTAGATTCCCCTAATAATACAATGGTAATAAATATTCCTTAAGCATTTTAAACAGTTAGCATGTTCTTTCTGGACATAACTCGAGCTTAAAATTTTAAAGTTTGATATTCACACAGGGAATTATTCAAATTACTTCCTCAAACTAATTGAACTTATATAATTAAACAAAAACACAACGGGAATTCTTTGGGTAGGGCAAGGACAATGACAGGATATATTTCTTATACACAGAGCTTGGTGAATTTGCACTCTTAGTCACTTTGAACCCAGGGTTTTATGAACTTAAACAGTCAAGTTGAGATTTAAGATTATCTTACTTAAAAAATAAAATAAAATAGCTGTCAAGGATATCGAGCTCAGGTGATTAAAGGTACAAGGCTTTAGATAAGAGTTCGCTGACACTTTAAATTTAATAATGAGTAATTTATTCAGTTTAGATGTTATAAAGTTTTTGCGCAAACTGAGCCGGGGCTCAGTTTTCAGTTTTCACGCAAACTGAGTCGGCTCAGTTTGCAACGATGATACATGGAAATAATTGATGAAGAAATGAATGATTTAACATAATGTAAAGACATGCCTGTTTTATAATCTAAAGCAAGTAATGCTTAAGGCTACAAAGGCCTGCATAAGTAATAAAAACAACTATCATATGTCATGTGCTAATTATTTCTAACAATACTTACAGTCGCATCATCAGTCAGAGTGTGAGGCCCTGACTCGCCTCCATGTCCGATCAAACACCCACCACTGCCTAGAGCGTGCATACTCTAGCCAAGCATGCAGTTGTAACCACCTCAGAAATGCCAAATAAGCGAGCATTCCCAAATGAGTGATAGTCTGTGAGGCTTTCCATATGCAAAAGATGCAGACTGTTGCAATCAAAATGATTGCAAAAGTTACAACCAGGAAGAAAGAACTGGCAATTTCTAATATTAGAGGACCGGTCGTCTTCATCATCTGTAGATATAGAAAGAAAAACAATATGGGTAGGTCTATTAGCACCCCGCTTATAACCTTTCACACCCCGCATTTTTAGTAAAAACACATACACCCCTCTTATTTCCGTTAACACCCCAACCTCTTCCAACTTTACCCTTCCTCTTCTTTGACATATCTTTATTATCAGTTTCCTTCTCACTCTTGTTTATTACAACGTCAATCCTAATACAACTCATTTTTCTCATTTATATGGTTATTAACTTGATGTAAATTTGTCATAACTACAACTAAATTGATTTCAGGTTTAGGAAAACTAATTTAGGGTTAGTTCAAACAAATTAGTATATGGATGCATGACATTCTAGATGCATTGGCAGAGTCGCGTCTATGTTTCTAATGGTTTGACATAACGATGGCCTTTATCCCGTCATGCGTTTTGTCAGTTGAATTAGAGAAATGGAATTTCTTATTTCATAGAAAACTGAAAAAGGGTAACACAGTAAATGTGCCTTCTTAATTCTTGAATGGGGTGCCGTAAGGAAGAAGATGGGGGGGGGGGGGGGGGGGGGTTAATAGATTTAGGCCCTACCTCAAATTATTTAGGCCATTTTGTTCATTAAATCAATTAAATAAAAATAGATAAAAAGAAGAAAGTTAGTTTATCCGATCACCTTTTCCAATAGGAGCAACGCCTGGGTGTCGTTTGCCATTTTATTGTTTGTCTGAGTTTTCCTTTGAAAGGCCCCACCTGTATAGGCCGCCATTAGGTTTTTGACAGGGGAAGATTGCAAAATTTAGAAATATTTGTGAGGCAAGAAGGAGTTTTAACAGAATTAACTGAAAGAACTGGGAATGATAATTAACAAGTACTGAAATCAAAAGAATCAATGCGATAGCAGAATTGAATTAAAAGAGAAAGAAACTAAATGCTGAATTAAATGATGTCACGTTCTTCTTCAGAAATTGCCATAACAAAGGTGCTTGATCAGTTGTACAAGGTGTTGTCGAAATGCAGGCGAAGAGGAATTCAGAATTGAGGTATAGAAGAAGGTGATAAGGATAGGAGTATAAGAAATAGGTTAAGTAAGGATAGGTTCAGATTATTTTAGGAGGAATTAAGATGAATTAGGGTTTGGGTAATCGAAGAATTGGGGTAAGAATTTAGCAACAAGTTGACAGGAAATTAAGAACAGAGTATAACAGTAAGAAGGAAATTTTACTTTTTCAAATCGATAATGTTTCACATGATAGTGCCTGATATATATATACGCATGTAAAACCCCAACGGTCACAATTAATTCATCAAAATTTACATTAATGCCATTATCTCTTTGTGGCCTAATCTTCCTGTACATAAGCATTCACCTGTACATGAAGGCGCACGTGCATAGGGCTGTCAACGGATACTTTCGGATGCGGATAGTGTCATATCCGTATCCGCATCCGAAACCATTTTCGGATATCGGATATTCGCATCCGTGGATACGGACGGATATCAGATAATTATCCGCTCCGCCAACGATCGATAAATCGGTGAACATTAACGAATTTTTTTAGCTTAATATTAAGCTTTTTCAACCTAATTAATTACAAAAGTGCTAAAAATAAATAAATATGATGATAATATATAACTTTGAGCAATTAATATGCATTTAGTAGACTTTTAATTTTGCAAAACAATAAATTAATATACTTAATTATACTAAAATACACATAATTTAAGCTGTAATCGTGAAAAAAAGTGGACGAATAATTTTCGGATGCGGATATGCCTATATCCGCATCCGCTTTTCCGGATATCGAATATTTATCCGCTTTTCGGATGCGGATGCGAACGGATTTCGGATTTTTCGGGTATCCATTAACAGCCCTACACGTGCACATTCATTCTCTTTATTGCTCTTCACCAGTGACCATTGTAGCTGCTTCCAGGTTCTCCGCAGTTGCTCCTCCCTTGCTTGCCACTCCGTTTATCAACTCTGGTGAACTGGTGGTCGTTGCTGAAGCTTTTATAGTCTGAGAGCTTGCATTCTTCACTGAAATGGCAGAAATTTTATTGGAGATGTTACAAATGAGCATTTCGATTTGGTGTTTGGGGACGAATAATAAAAATGATTTCTGGAAGACGAGATTTAGGCATGCGTATCTCTGGAAGACGAGGTTATAAATAGCTTTTTGAAGTTTTGAACATTTCTGGAAGATGAGATTTCAAGAAGACGAGGTTTAGGCATGCATATTTCAAGAAGACGAGATTTCAAGAAGACGAGGTTTAGGCATGCGTATGTTGAATAGAGGAGAAAGATTATTGGGATATTGACGGACTGAATAAATTGTCGCTTGTAATAGGAATCAGGTACAACGTTTTTCAAAACACTGGAACGATTATTGGATATTGATTAATGTATGTTTTTCAAAACACTGGAACCAAATTAAAGCGGAATTTATGGAATAACCGAAACAAAGCAGATATTTTTGTTACAAAATAAAGGAAGAACAGAAGAAATGAGAGAGAAGCCATTATTATTCATTCAGATATCATTTACAACATACACAAGCTCTTTATTTATAGGCTTTACATGTCTCATCAATTACAATAATGTTCCTTGCACTAAGGTATTCATCCTTAAAAACATATATATTACAACACCCCCCCTGAATATGCGTATGCAAAGATGATAAGATTGATTGCCTCATTAAAAACCTTTCTATGAAAAACCCTGTAGGAAAAATCATAAACAAGGAAAAGAGTACAATTTTTATCACTAGGTAACATATTGACAATATTCCAATGAGGGTTGATACTTCTAGATCAAAATAATGCCTCGTTAAAAACTTACTAACAAAAACCCAGTGGGAAAATATTAATGAAGGAAAAGAGTATATTACTGCATTATATATGCTCCCCCTGATTCGTAACGCATTATTCAAATAGTTCGGTGATGCAAATGACGCATACCAATTTTATAAACCATCTTCTGAAATGTTGACTTTGGAAATGCTTTGGTGAATAAATCTGCTGGATTTTCTTGAGACTGAATTTGCTTCACTTCCATCTTATTGTCTTTTTGAAGTTCATGTGTGAAGAAGAATTTGGGAGAAATGTGCTTCGTCCTATCACCCTTGATATATCATGCTTGAATCTGAGCTACGCATGCGGCATTGTCTTCATAAATAATGGTTGATCTTTCTATAGTTGAGGGAAGTTGACAAGTGTTTCGATTATATTCGATTAATGATCTTAACCAAATACATTCTCGGTTTGCTTCATGTAGTGCTAATATTTCAGAATGATTAGATGATGTTGCTACTAATGTTTGCTTTGTAGATCGCCATGAAATAGCTGCATTGCTGTTAGTAAACACGTATCCAGTTTATGATCTTGCTTTATGTAGATCAGAAAGGTAATCTGCATCAGCATAACCAACTAGAATCGGATTATTGCCTGTGTTAGAATAAAATAAGCCCAAATCTGTGGTTCCTCGCAGATATCTCATGATATGTTTTATGCCATTCCAGTGTTTTTTAGTTGGTGCAGAACTATATCTTGCTAGAAGATTGACTGAAAATGCAATATCTGGTCTCGTACATTGGGCTAAATATAACAATGCAGCAACTGCACTGAGATATGGTACTTCTGGACCAAGTACATTTTCATCATCTTCTTTTGGTCGGTAAGGGTCCTTTTTAATATCTAGTGATCTGACAACCATAGGTGTACTAAGTGGATATGCTTTATCCATTTTAAAACGCTTTAGGATTTTCTCAATGTAATTTGATTGATCGATTAATATGCCATTTTTACTGTGCTCAATCTGTAGACCAAGACAGTATTTGGTTTTGCCAAGATATTTCATTTCAAATTCCCATTTTAGGTAATCTATTTTTTCATTGATCTCTTCTGGAGTTCCAATCAAATTTATATCATCAACATATACCGCTAAGATAGCAAATCCCTTTACCGATTTCTTTATAAAGACACATGGACAAATGAGATTGTTTTTGTATCCAGTTTTTACTAAATATTCACTAAGACGATTATACCACATTCTTCCAGATTGTTTCAAACCGTATAGTGATCGTCTCAATTTTAATGAATACATTGACTTTGATTTTGCTTCAGGCAATTTATATCCGTCTGGGATTTTCATGTAAATATCAGTATCCAATTCACCGTATAGGTAAGCTATCACAACATCAGTCGATCTTATATCAAGCTTCTCAGAAACTACAAGGCTTATTAAATATTGAAATGTTATGACATCCATAACAGAAGAGTATGTTTCTTTGGAGTCAAAACCTGGTCTCTGCAGGAAACCTTGTGCAACAAGCCTTGCTTTGTATCTCACAACTTCATTTTTATCATTTCGTTTTCTAACGAATACCCATTTGTAACCGACTTGTTTAACACCTTTTGTTTTCTCTATTGGTCCAAATACACCATGTTTTTGAAGAGAATCTAACTCAACCTGAATAACATCTTTCCACTTTGGCCAATCTTTGTCTTTTTCGACATTCATTTATGCTAGTTGTTTCATTATCATTATTCTCATTATAGTCATGACTTTCAGTTATTTCAGTAGCTACTGCGAATGAGAATACATCATCAATTGTTATTTTACTTCGATCCCATATTTCTCTAAAATTGTATAAAACATTGAGATCTCATTATTATTAGGTACCATTTTATTTTCGGAAGCTTCTATTATTTCTTCCGGGATAATAGTTCCTTCACTGATTTTAGGAGAATTGAGATTTTCTTTTGAGTTATCCTTTGGATCATTCATAACCTCTTCGGGAGGTTTGCTAATTGATGATTTTTCATTAGACTTTCTTTTTCTAGGCGCCAAGTCTTTTGAACCTATCGGTCTTCCACGTTTTTGTCTAGCTTTAGATTCATTTGCTACTATTGGTCCTTCGGGGATTTCAATTCTAGCTGGTATATTTGTTGCTTGAATGTGAGATTTAGTTATTTTTGCAGCATCATTAAATGCATCTGGCATTTGATTTGCAATATTTTAAATATGCAAAATTCTTTGTACCTCGTATTGACATTGTTTGGTACGTGGATCCAAATGAAACATAGAGGGATTATTCCATGAAATTTCATGCCGTTCTACTAGAACGGTCTTTTCTCCCCATAACGGCAGGAAATTTGACTCATCAAATTTGCAATCTGCAAATCTTGCAGTAAATACATCACTCGTAAGAGGTTCAAGATAACGAATTATCGAAGGTAAGTCAAATCCCACGTAAATTCCCAGCCTTCTTTGAGGACCCATTTTAGTACGAAGTGGAGGACTAATGGGTACATGCACAGCACAACCAAATATTCGTAGATGTGAAATATTTGGTTGGGATCCAGTTAAAAGCTGTGATGGCGAAAACTAATGATAAGTCGTTAGTCTAATTTTAATCAATTTGGATGCATGCAAAATTGCATGCCCCCAAGCTGTAACAGGCAACTTTGTTTGCATAAGTAAAGGTCTTGCAATAAGTCGCAAACGCTTAATTAATGATTCTGCCAGACCATTTTGAGTATGAACATGAGCTACTGGATGTTCAACTTCAATTCCCAGTGATAAACAATAATCATCAAATACTTGAGAAGTGAATTCTCCTGCATTATCTAGTCTTATTGATTTGATTTGATGATCGGGGAAATGTGCTTTTAATTTAATTATTTGAGCAAGTAATTTGGCAAATGCCATGTTTCTAGTAGATAGCAAACATACATGTGACCAATGAGTTGATGCATCAATTAACACCATAAAGTATCTAAATGGCTCGCAAGCGGGATGAATCGGACCACATATATCACCTTGAATTCTTTGCAAAAATGTTGGAGATTCAGAGGTGATCTTACTGTATGAAGGTCAAGTAATTAATTTTCCTTGTGCACAGATGTATACATGTAATCATTTGGTAAATTCAACTGATTTGGTAAATCATGCCCATTTGAGTTCTTGGCAATTTTACGCATCATAGTTGATCCAGGATGACCTAAACGATCATGCCAAAGAATCAATTTCTTTGTATTTGTGAGCTTCTGGCTCATGTTTATAAAATGAGATTCAACTAAGCCAATTTTGGTTAAGTATAATCCAGTTGAAATTGTACCAAATTTTTCTAAAATAAGCTTCTGGCTTTCAATTTTAGAAATAACACAAAGATATTCTTTGTTGTTTTCATTTATAGTCTCAATATGATATTCATTCTTTTATCTTTGAAGCTAAGCAGATTTCTTTTAGAATTGCTTGAATATAGTGCATTCTGAATGAATATATGTGTACTATTTGGTAACACTATATGGGCTCTTCCAGACCTTCAATTATATTGGCTGAACAAACTATAGTTGAAACTTTATATGAAATATTTTCAGATAATTCAGAGAAAAACCTCGGGTTTTTCAATATCGTATGAGTAGTTCCACTATCAACCAGACATATATCATCGTTTAAACACTGTCGATCCATACCTTAAGAATTAAAAACAATACAGCTAGTCAATAATTGAATAATAACTCATAAATATAAATAAATGTCCAGAGAATAAACTAATTATCATGTCCAACATTACGCATTATTTCTGCATTTTCATAAGAAAAGACTAAAAGAAAAATAAATAAACAAAAGTTCCAAACTAGTACATGCTGAAAAGAAACAAACTGAAAATCGCATAATTAGCTTCAGGCTACTTATTGTTTGGTTCGGTCATCTCTTCGAATATTGCATTCAAATTTTCGTCGCTGAACAAATTCCCATCATAGTCTTCAAAGAAATCATCTAACTTCAGGTCAGTGTTATCGGACAATCCCTCAGTATTATTTGTCTCGATATTCTTCAATTTATGATATTCTTCGATTGTTTTCTTTGATGATCTACAAGTGCGTGACCAGTGACCAGTGCGCCCGCATCTGTAACAAATTTCCTCATAATGCTTTTTATTTTCAGCAGCTGAATTATTGCTATTTTCAGGCTCATTTTTCATTTTCTGCTTAAAATTATTAGTTTTGTTAACTCCAAAACCACTATGACCACCTCTGCTGGGGTTGTATCCACAACCACGTCCTTTACCTCTTCCTCTGCCTCTGCCTCTGCCCCGACCTCTTCCGGAGTGGGCAAAGTTAGCATTAACTTCAGGTAATGCAACTGAACTATTGGTCTTGAGGAGTGGTTTTTAAGAAGTAGTTCATTGTTTTGTTCAGCAATCAACAGTTATTCAATGAGTTCAGAATATTTTGTAAAATGACGCTCTCGATATTGCTGCTGCAGGAGCACATTCGAGGCATGAAATGTTGAGAAGGTCTTTTCCAACATTTGCGCATCATCTACTTTTTCTCCACATAATTTTAATTTAGATGTAATTCTAAATATCGCGGAATTATATTCCCTTACAGTTTTGAAGTCTTGAAAGCTCAGGTTCAACCATTCTTGCCTTGTATTTGGAAGTATGACCGTCTTCTGGTGGTCATAGCGCTCCTTCAGGAAGTTCCATAAGTGAAGAGGATATTTTTCGGTTAAATATTCTGATTTTAGATCATCGTGAATGTGACGTCTTAAAAATATCAGAGCAATTGTTTTGTCCTGCTGGGACATATTATTGCCATTTTTAATGGCATTTTCTAAGCATTGGGATTGTAAATGGATCTCGGCGTCCAGTATCCATGATAAATAATTATCTCCAGAAATGTCCAATGCTTTGAATTCATGTTTTGCAATATTTGACATTTTGCGAACTACGCATAAAAAAATTGCATAAGAATAAACATATTAATAATCTATTTATGTAAACATCTCGACAACAATTAATAAACTTTTGCAAAATACAGAGAAACAGATAACACAGTCACAGATAACACAGTTGAAATGCCCATTTTCCATATTATAAAATGCATACAGTATAAAAGTGCAGCTTGCGTGTAACACACATCAATTAAACTTTTGCAGTAAACTAAATTTGTAGCCCTGTACGCAATCATTGAAGATAAAAATAGAAAACAGACATGGATATTATATATGTGTAATAGGATACCCATGCGGCCTATGCATGAGCCAATAATGTCTGTTATATTTTTACAAACAGTCATTGAAGATACACATGGAAAAAAATATCATATTACATATTCTATATCAAATAAACGCAGTATGATTTGTATCTAAACAAGCTGGGAGTAGGCTTTAAACCTTGTATACGCATGGAAAGAAAATAAAATTCACAACAAGTTTCAATAAACAATGCACAAATGAGTACCTTCTTTCTTACAAAAAAAAAAAAAAAAAAAAAAAAAAAGAAAACAGAGGGATTATAATAGCATGTGGAGAGAAAGTAAGGAAACAAAGTCATGTACACATATTTTCTTACCTTGGTTTACTGGAAACAAAAAAATAAGCTTGAAAATATCTTTTCTTGTGGATTAAAAGAGACAGAGCTTGAATTGGAGAAAATATTTACTGCTGCTGAAAGTAAAATAATGACGGCAAGGTTGTCTTGTATATATAGAAGAGAAAGATATTAGTACCTAGCAGCAAGAATAGGTAATACGGTATAATAGGAAATGCTAGATATTTATTCAAAACAAAATAAGGGTAACTACAATCGAAATACCAGTTCAAATAAGCAACGTGACATAACAAAAGACTTGGTATTTTTTCAGCAAAGAAGTAGCTAAAAAAAATAGAAGATATTTGAACAGTAGAATAAAGTGTATCTCGCACAAGACATGCAGCAGCAAATCAAATGATATCTATTATATATACATATATAAAACAAAAGATCTAAAATTATATAATTATAATACATAGCATCGTGCTGATAACGTGTTACAAAATAAAGGAAGAACAGAAGAAATGAGAGAGAAGCCATTATAATTCATTCAGATATCATTTACAACATACACAAGCTCTTTATTTATAGGCTTTACATGTCTCATCAATTACAATAGTGTCTCTTGCATTAAGCACGTATTCACCCTTAAAAACATATATATTACAACAATTTTAGAATTTTCTATTGATCGTAACGAAAATGGGAAACCAAATTTCGAACCTTGAGTCAAATCAATTGATTTTGCTTGAAAATTGAAATGGTAACCTAGTTTTTTTTTTTTTTTTTAAATTAGGCTTTTGTTAGTAGTTTATGTAAATTAGTTTGAAAATGATTGATATTTTGACGGTATGTGAATTCTACAATTAAAGAATTCGAGTGTTAATACTCGTTGAGTGCAGTAAGGCTAAATGTTGTGTATTGAAAGTGAAGCTTGAATTTACTTACTTTGAATAAAAAAATCATTTGATTATTCTTTGTAATAGTAATTAAAATTGCACAATTATTAGCTTTGAAAAAATTATTTAATGTCATCCTACCCTTTTGTTAATTCCTAGGTCCACCATTGTGCTGAAAGAAACGATAATACAAAGCTAACAAATGAAAGAGTAAATGCTCCAGAATTCTTCACACTAATTACATCGCATGACTTCCCCTATATATACACATACTTGGTCACATACAACTCAATACATCCGGGCTTTGACACATCATTTAATCAGCCCAGTTTCAACAGTTAACTGCCTAATGTTTTCAATGCATTAGTTCTAACCTCACACCGACACACTGTTTCACACATAGCCCGCGAGCAAACATTCAACACAACCGTTACATTCTTCGTGGTCGATCGGATTTAGTCTCTGTGAATCTGAGATATCGTCTTTGCAATTCTGACGACGATAAATCTAGGAGGCCGGAAAAGAAGTGTTCGGGAATAAGCCCTAAACCCCTAAACTCATCCAACGGCTGATATCATTTTGCCTTTCCCATCCCATTAGAAACTTTAAAAGATAAAATGACAAATTTACCCTAATATATCATTCAAGTTATCTTATTCGTTTTTCTATTCTATTATACACTTTATTAATTAAAAATTAAAATGATATTAATAATTTTTTAAAGGACAAATGATTTCGAAGTAAAATAGTATTTTTTTAAAGAAAATTGTGTTAATTTCAAATTTGCTCTTTTCGTTTTTTGTCCTTTTCCCTTAATGCTATTTGATTTTTTTTTTATAATATAGTACGTCGTTTAGTTATTTTCAAATTGCATTGAAATATAACATTTTTTGTAAATTGTAAAAAGTACGAAAAAATTTACAGATTAAAGCGTATCATTTTTAGATTTCATATGTTATTTCTTTTCATTGTTAACGTAAAGGTATTTGTTTTTTTTAATAAAACAAAGGATAGCTCCGGTATTTTTTGGGGTGGAAAAAGAAAAAAGTGGGGTGTATTGTTTTTAGTTTACATGATGGAGTAAGAAAGGCAAAAAGTGGGGTGCAAATAGATTTAGCCAAGAGTAAAACACCTTAAAAAAAATTATATCCAAGGACAAAAAACTTTTGCTATTTAAATCAAGGGCAACTTTCATGTTTTAGTTGAAAAAAATCCAAATATTTTAAACTAAGGGCATAAATTGACATTTCATAAATACTCAAAATTAATACAAAAATGTTTTTCCTATGGTTGTAATATTTAAAATTAACAAAATTTAATTGCAAAGTTCTTTTTTCTAAATTTTATTGACATTTGACGTTTTTATCAATCAAGTTTTTAGCTCTTGCTTATCGTACGTCCACCTAGTAAACAAAAATTATTCATTTATTTAAGCATAAGCACCATGGTTTAACGTCACAAGTTTGATAAATGTAAGAAGCGTACGCGTATATATGGTTTAACTCCTTTTTTAAAAAACAAATTAAAAAAACAAAAGAAAATATAGACGTATGTCTATGCGTAAAGTAAAGTAAAAAAGAAGAAGAAGAAAAAGAAAATATAATTGATTATATTATAACTATTGTTTGATGGATGATAACTATTGTGGTTGTTATCGTAATTAATCACACAAATTGACACAACGAATTTGGAATTATTTGGGAATTGATTGAGTCTCGTTCCATTGGAATATTAAATGAACACTACATTCATTTAAATGAAATAAGACGTGAAAATTGAAATTGGATTTTTATAGCTTTGTGCCCAATATATCTAGGTACCACCCATAGTACTTATTGTATCTTCCTCGATAGGTGTAACGCCCCTTCTTCTAGTGAAATATAAGTCCCTCATCATGGAAGCCTATGTGAAGTGCGGACTTATATAGTAGAACCCATCTCTTACTAACGCCAAGGCCTTTTGAGTAACATAACCCCACACCTATTTGGTGGCTAAGTCGAGGACGATATCTTGCACGAACGGAGGTGCGGGCTGTTATAGTGGTATCAGAGCCAATACCAAGCCGAAAATGTGACTCCTATGTGGACCACAACACCTGGGTGAGGTGTTCGTGAGCCAACGGGTACATTGGGCTCTGTAGGGAGGAGAATGTAACACCCCTACTTCTAGTGAAATATAAGTGTTAGTCTATAAAATATGGCTCAGAAA
Source organism: Allium sativum (assembly GCA_030737875.1). Classification (NCBI taxonomy): domain Eukaryota; kingdom Viridiplantae; phylum Streptophyta; class Magnoliopsida; order Asparagales; family Amaryllidaceae; genus Allium; species Allium sativum. The sequence goes on along the minus strand of CM060922.1, from coordinate 15,767,151 downwards.
TGATAAACATGGTTAAGTCGCTCTCATGAAACAGTGCTAGATCGTGGGTTTTTGGGCTGCAAAAAGCCTTAGCACCGTTAGATCGTGAGGCCTTAGGTCAGTAAGCTTCGTTAGTCTTTGACACAGTTGGGTCGTTCCGCTTGTTTGGGTCGTAACAGACACATTGAGTCGCTCTAGCTCCTTGGGTCGTTGAAGTGCCTTGGATCGTGACGCGTGCTAAGCGAACATGAAGTTAGGTCGTTCCACGACCTAACAAAGCATGGTTGGGCTGCCCATCTTAGCTTGTTGGACGAAAACAAGGTTAGGCCGCGGAGCTAGCTCATGCCTTGGGGCGCAAGACACATTGGGACGTTGCCGACCTAAAGCTTAGGTTGTTATCGCGACCTAAGGATCTGCATGCATTATTTACTGACTTCACCTCCTCCAAACCACATCTATAAATACCTTGGGTCTTCCACCATTAATGCGGTCGATCTTTCTCGCCACGAAGGGTTGTCAAACTCCATTCTCTGCCATTCCAAGTCATTCCAACCTTCATTCATCTTCTCCAAGTGAAGATCTAACATCCAATCCGCCATGGAATCTTCCAAATTCATCCAAGTGTCCGAGAGATTGTAGATCTACATCCATACTCCTCGCACTTAGAGAAATTCAGCAAGTTCCTTAGCTATGTTTGAGAGATCGAAGAGAGTTACTTAGTGAGAAAGAGAGAATGAATGTAATGAGAGATAATTCTTACCTTGTAAATCTCAAAGTGATGATGAAAACTCTTACCATAGTGGACGTAGGCTATTGATAAGCCGAACCACTCTAAACTCTAGTGTTTTTTACTTGCTTTTCTATGATTGTGACTCCATTTTCCTAAGTCTTACCTTTTGGTGAAGTATTATTTCGTACCTTTGGTGTTGTAGTCAATTTTTGGTTTCAAAATTTGGTGCCCACCGTGGGGTCACATTCACTCTCTCAAATTTAAGCCTCTTGTGGAATCGTTGAAGTTCTAGCCTTATTTCTACTATAGGTTCTCATAACCTAAGAACCGGGCCTAACGACGAGCTTACCTCAAAGTTTTAAAACTTGTCCGATATAATGACGAAGAAAGCGGGAAGTAAGACCAATGTTAGAGGATTCGACAATGCTAGAGGTGGATCCAATAATGCCGTCAACGAAGAAACACCTCTCCCTAACCGCTTGGAGGCTGGCAAAAATTCCATTGCCGGGGCGGGAGTCACGGGAAACGAGTTCAACGAAGCTGTTGCCACCCTTACTCAATGAATAGAAATCTCTAACAAGGCCATGATGACAAGGATAAAGTCTCTTTTTTCTATGCAGGCTGCCACGACAAAAGTCACTGCTAAAGTTGCTCATGTTGAGAACGAAGGCTCTTCCTCTTCAAGCCTGAATCGAGACCATTCTATCCAAGAGATCGTTAAGCCCAACGATGCTAGTGGCGACGAAGCTAAACTTCCTAATCGAGCTCATTCTAAATGCGTACCCTCTCCACAAGTGCATGGATCCACCAAAGGGGAACATTCCCATGCGGAAGGCCCCGGGCCCCAAATCCCAAACCGTGACCGTTTTCTTAGGCGAACATCCGGTGAGGGTAAAGGCGTCCGCCTCGGGGACCGTCACAATGAGCAGGAGCGTATATCGGAAATGGTTCACAAAATCATGAAGGAAAGTCATAAAGAAAGTGACGATGAAAAAGAGTGGGGGTTTGCTCCAATCAAAAACTCCGCTCACAAAAAGGATCAAGATGGCTCCGTATCCGAATAATTTCAAGCCTCTGATGATGCAGAGTTACAATGGGACTGGCGATCCCAATATATTCATATTCAAATACGACCAACATATGGATGGAGCGTGAGCCACGAATGAACTTAAATGTCTATACTTCCCTATATATCTTGAGGGGGTAACCTCACTTTGGTTCGCTAAGCTGACTCCAAGATCTGTGGATAACTTCTCCAATTAGACCAAGTTCTTCAAAGAGCAATTCAGGCTCTAAACTACTAAAGTTCAAGATGTAATGGAACTAAATGAATTAGAACAAAAACTGGACGAATCCGTTAAAGCTTTTCGCACTCGGTTTAATGCTATTGCAGCCGACGTTGGGAATCACTATAACATCCCACATTTTTAATGAAATTAAAAATGTGGAAATATGTATATATATATTATATACATAGGTATATTTAAGAGAAAAATTAAATAATGACAATAAAATTGCATGTAATAAGTTCATGCTGTGAAATAAAGGAAAAAGATTAATAAAAAATATTACATGCAATACATGAAATGTGAAGAAATGAATGCGAACATTTAAATAGAAATAAAAAGGAAAATTTGAAGAGCTTCAGGAATTTGGTCACGAAATTAGCGTCATTGCGTTCGTGGCGATTTTCTAGTCAATTTAGACCTATGGTTTGCAGAAAACGGATTTGAAATTAAAGAGATATCTTTAAATTAAATATTGCAACAAAACATGAAAAAGAGGAATGAGAAAAGAATAATGGTTACCATTGTTCTAAGTCTTGTTAAAAAAAAGACTAAGTAGCCCACTTGGTTAGAGCATGTGACTTGCATATAAGGGGTACAGAGTTCAATCCCCGCCAGCGCCATATTTTTGTTTTAGGGAAATGACTAAAAAGTGGCTTAGTGTGAACGCAGTTTAATTAAAAAGTGGTTTAGTGTGAAAAGGGTTAATTGGAGAATTAATTGGAAAGATGGTTAAAAAGAGAAATAAATGATATGATTGATTTAAGAGAATTATATTGCGAACCAAATAAATAATTGTTCGCGTACAAGAGCATAGTATACGCATAAGGGTTGAATACAAATAAACATAATTCAGAATACGGGGTGCGCGCGAACAAAAGAGGATATTTGAAATTTGATTATTGATAAATCAAATTTCAAATATATATATGACGTGTGGGGGTCGACATCCACAAGGGGGTGTCGACACATGTGTCGACACCCAAGCAGGGGTGTCCCCTACTGCTGCACATCATGTTGCACACATGGCACGTTTTTATTGGTTAATGTTTGTTTTTTTCGCAACGTGGCAATTTCCTATTGGTCGGATGACGAGGTTAGCTTTGATGGAGTTTTAAATTAAATCTAAATGACTAGATTAGTTTAGCATACCTACAAATAAGGTGGTTAGGGTTACTTCGTCCTCACAATTTCTTAGGCAATGCCAAAACTTTGCCTCCAAATCTATTCTTCTTCCTCTTCTTCCTCAACTAGAGAAAGCTTTGCCCTTTTCTCTTCTCCTCCAAAACATATTCTAAAAATAAAATAAAGATTAAATCTATAGGCTTCTTCTTCAAAGTTAGAGAAAAGAATACAAATTTGCGATCAAAGCGCCCAGATTTATGTTGCGTGTAAGGTTCCAAATCAGTTAGGAAAGACATGGAAGAGTAGATAAGATTCAAGATTATTCAAGGTCGGAAAGAAAATCAAGGTGAGTGGGTTTAAATTATAATTTTGAATAATAGTATACCTATCGTTCAACGTTCCCCATTTATGTAAAGATTAATTTGATAAACATGCTAATTACTACAGTCTTAATTTTATGTTTATTCTGTTCTTCTCCCTCTATTTCCCTTTTTATTTTTAAGACTAGGCCACCTTCGAGCCTAGTCTAATCTCGGTGAAATATGCGCACGAACGAAATTGAGATAATTGCAAAAGTTTGGGTATGATAATGAAAAAGGAATATGGGGATATTGTTTAATTGAGAATATAAGACTGTAATTTAGGGAAAAACTGATGGTTGGAATTTGGGGCATAATTGCAATAAATATGAACAATTGGAAAGGTTTGGGAAATATGTAATAAAAAGTAATTGGCATAAGATTGTTGATAGTTATGAAATTGGTTTGGGCATAAATGGAAAGAATATGAAAAATTGGTAGAATTGGAATAAATACAGTATTTGAGAATTAATGTTATTTTAAATGATGTTAATTACATGTAGGAAAACATGCGACATATATGGGGAATTGGGCATAACTTATATGTTGGATTATAGGCATAAATTGAATTGGGAAATTATGGGTAATTAGTATTCACTATAATCTAAGACTTGAAATTGGGCGTGAATTAAGGAAAAGATAATGAACGCCTAAGACATGAGGTTAGATTTGGTTTGCAGTAGAAGTCTACTCGGAACCGCCCGGCATATCCAGCAACTGCAAACATTAATCTAATTTGAGATGTCTTAGGTGGAAATTGGACCTGTAATGGTGTCAAGACACGTGGTTAGATTCAGATGCGGTAGAAGTCTGCCCGGAACCGCCCGACATATCCAGCAACCGCAAACGGCAATCTAATGTGAGAGGTCTTGCGCGTTTACGGACATAACAAATAATAATGAACACTTAACCAAGACGACACATGTAAGGTTGACATGGACATAATAAAGGGGTTAAGTGGGTAACATGGGTAGCATGGATAATTTGTTAAATTGGAATACTTAACCTAATTAAATCTATAGTGGTATTACGAACCAGTTGAATTGAGTAGGGGTAAAGTAAATTTGTTAAAGAAATAGGAAGGGTTAAGTTAATCTTAATTAATGCCAAAATAGGGAATGATAATAACCTATTATGAATGAACTTGGATAATAAAAGGTAAGATAATAGGTAGGCTTGTCCTAGGGACAAGTGGGGATTATAACTTATGAAATAAGGTAAGCTATCAGGAACGATAGGGGTAAATGAAATAACTTATGGAATAAGGTAAGTTGTACCTAATTGAAGATTAAGAAGACAAGAATAAATTTACGAATGAGGACAACATAAGCTATATGAATGGAAAGGGATTAAGGCCTAACTAAAGATAATTGGTTGAGTTGAGTGATTCTCTGGGTGTCAATCTGATGTTGATTTAGGTCTTCGCGGTTGATACTTAGGAAGTTATTCTCTTACCAGTTTATTGGTGGATTGAGATATACTTAATTTTAAATTAAGTAGAACATGTTATAGTAACCATAAGATGGGAAGATGAATAGATTATGAGAATAGCATGTTGTAGGCTTATTAATGAACTTAAATGGATTAAGTTATTAACGGAATTAATAAGCAAGGGTAACTTGGAAAACTTGAAAAGGAAGTCAATATGAATGAGAATAACCAAGTTAATGAGAAAACTGACAAGGTGGAGCAAGCGCGTAAGTAATGATTAGACGTAGGGTCTAATGACATATTAAACTGAGGCGCTTGGAATAGTCCATTCGTTTTAGGATGAATAGCCCAACGAGGTAGATCATCATGGTGTCATAAGGCATGAGGGGAGCGCATGTTTATCTGATTATTCTGGCAGCTACAACGGACTGGAAGGGGAAGCACGCGAAGCGGAAGCACGCGGCTTCCTAAGATGTTAAAGGTGCTCCTAGTAGTCCTCTGTGTTGTGGCAGATGTTTAAGGCTGTGCTCGCAGAGGTTAGGTCTGCGTGTAACAACTAGGTGGGTGGGCCTTGACTGTAAGAATAACTTGGCAGTCAGAATGCTGTACGCGATGAGGGAAAAGGTGATTCGGCGGCTGCCTCAACGGAGGTGGAGGGTCAGGACCAACAATGATAGTAGGTCGTCGAGTACCTTTCATCGGCAGCTAGTAGGATGCGGAAAGACTAGAGCTAAACCCAAAAGTACCATTAACCATTCACTATCATAGGACGGTGGTTGAGGGGAGACGCTACATGGATGTTTAGATTGTTTGCTTAGAGGCTTGCCGCTTAGCTCTTGTAGTCTTTACTTTATGAGGGAGAGGCTGAGGTGGGGCCATAGCCACCATAGAAAACAGACCCTAGGGATATTTGTGTGGAAGGCTCTTAAAGGCGGGCCTTGCACAGATATGAGGAAAACTCCTGACCGAGTTCTGTGTTTCTTGTGTAGCCCTGCCATAGAACTTGGGCACGCACACGATAGGTGTGCGGGTTAGGCATCAAATACATTTGACGATACGTATGTGGGAAAGTTTAGATACATGCATGTCTTCTTTGGGTGGTGTATCGTAGACTCTAGGGCATTACTCGATGGAGGAATCTAACTCGATGGAAAAGTTCGAGGATAGCAGTCAGTACGCTTACGTAGTACAACGATAGTGGTTCTATGAGGATGTAGCACTGTTATATATATAAAGAGATATCTACATTACTATGGCATAGGATGAGGGACTACGCATATTAAAGTGGTGTTACGGAGGAGACCGTGCGAGCGGGGTACCGTGAGGTGTACCACAGTTTGGGGGTAGTTAGGGTGCGACGTGTGTGTGTGTGTGTGTAAGCCTTGAGTGCTAATAACACAGATGACCTAATAAATAAGAAATGTAATTGAACGGTATATGTAGGATTATCCAGAAGTGTAATTTAAATTCATTCACACAAAACTTATGTTCTGACTCCCTCCTCATAACATTCGCAGGTTAGGTTCATGACAGAGACTATATAACTTTGGATACTAGTTTAGCAGTATTGTTATTAAGGTAAAAATATGATTTTATTATATTATATTATATTTTGTTCCTTCCGCTGTCATATGTTTTTCGAACTCTGACATATTTTATGTCACTGTCTTTTCTGCAGGATACCACGGCAAACCAACACGAGTTTCGATGGACTGGGTTTTTGAAAAAAAAGTCGGTCCGTCGGAATTCGGGTTGTTACATTTGGTATCAGAGCTTCGGTTTAGGATTCCTATATAGATAATGAGTGAGCGTATTTGAATTTTCAAAAATATAAATAAATTATATATAAACCTAGATCCATAAAGGAGCCCACTAAGTAGAGAAAGTAAAATATGGAAAGTGTACAAAATGTTTCGTATTAGAGAAAGATGTAACCCATATAATAGAAACTGAAATGTTATTATTTCAGATTAGTGGGTTTAGAAGTGTAACCTTATAAATTAGAAAAAGGTTAAAAAGTGGAAAATGGATTAGGAATATATATATTTGGGAGAATTGACTTTAGGAAAGTGTCTAGGAAAGCCTAGTTGAGTTGGAGACACACTTTGAGTCTAACCCAATGATTAACTTTTAAGAGCTTGAAATTGTAATAGTTTTGGCAAAAGAGTTTATGGTGTTTTCAAGTTTTAATCTTAAAAGTATTTTTGATGTTTGAAAGAGATATGTTAGAAACATATTTGTAAAAATGCATATTGGGTTTTAAAGTAAAGTGGGGTATACTTTGTAAAATAATTGTTTCTTGTTTTAAAAGAATTCTCTCATGAAAAAGTGTACATTATAGAGCATGTGTAGCTCACTAATTTTCATATTATAATATATGAGAGAATTAAAAATTAAAGCATATAAAATGTTGCATTTTGTAAAAGAAAGTTTTGAAATCTTTATTCGGATGACAATAAATTTTGTTTATTGTTTTAAAAAGAAATTTTGTTGGGTAGACAAAATAAGTTGTAGAGAGAAAGAATAGAGTAGATGTTTGCACCTTGTAGAAAGCAGCCAAAATTAACATTGTAGGTAGAAACAATATAACCCGATAATTGTCCTTGTCTACTCCAACTTTGTGATTTCAAAAAAAAAAATTGTTTTGCATTTTTATTTTGTGACATGTTTTTATGGTTTGGAAAAAGTAAGTTTTGGAAAAGAAAATGAAGTTTTAGAACTTTTTTTTTGAAGGAAAATGTAATCAAAAGAAAAGGAGGCCAAACTATGTTTTGAAAAAAATGGAGTAGGTAAGGATTAGTGCCTAGAAAAAACAAGAAGACGTTTGAGGCTATGAAGTAAATAGCAAGGGTTATCTTGGAATATTAGAAAATTCCTGTAGAATGCATAAGCATTGTAATGTCTAGGATTGTTGCTTGAAAAAAAAAGTGTCGGCTAGTAATACACAGCAAGGACTAGTAGTGACTACTAGGTGGTGAAGGACAAGTAAGAGCGTAGATTCTATTGTTTGGGCTTGTGGTTGTCGGAAGTGACATAGTCCTAAGATTCTTGGCCCGTAGTAGTAGCTGTGTAGGATGTTGTTTGCGTTGAAAACGGAAAAACTTATTTGAAAAATAAATTTAAGTAATTGGAATAAGTCAAATAAGCTAAGAAAGAGAATAGCCTAATTAAAAAGAAAACAACAAATTCAGTGAAGCAACAAAACATGATGGGAAAAGAAAATGAAATTTTTAAAAAAATATGGATAAAATGAATTTTTTCCAAGATAAGTTGAAAAAGAAAAGAAATTTTTCTTATGTGGGTTGTGTTTGGATAGGAAAATAGGAAATCTTTATAAAGTAGTTACATAAAATCCAAGTACAATTATAAAAGGTACATAAAAGAAAAATGGAAGATGTGAATTTTTCCGTTTTATACCTTTTTATAACATAGGAAATCAAATTTAGAAAATTAGTTTTTTCTAAATTTCGAAATTTAATGATGGTTGGTAGGATTTTGGATACGACAATTGGATGAACTATGCTTTTATACAATAAGAGTGTGGGAAAATTTGGGTGAAAAATGTTTTGATTTTCAAAAATATTGCATTCATATAGAACTGCAAGTATATTTAGGATGTGAGTATCATGTTTTAAAAATGAGTTTTTGAAAATTTGCATACATATAGGTGGTACCAATTGGGCATACATGCATTACTATGATGTATTTCATTTTGCACATGTGCACAATGATTGCAAAAATTGGATGCACACATGATGGATATATATTATGCGAGGGATTAGCTATTTAATCCCTATCAAATTTCAGGGATGAAATTTCTTAAGGGTGCGAGAATGTAACACCATGCATTTTTAATGAAATTAAGCATGCTATCAAATTTCAGGGATGAAATTTTTTAAGGGTGCGAGAATGTAACACCGCGCATTTTTAATGAAATTAAAAATGTGGAAATATGTGTGTATATATATATATATATAATATACATAGATATATTTAAGAGAAAAATTAAATAATGACAATGAAACTGCATGTAATAAGTTCATGCAGTGAAATGAAGGAAAAAGATTAATAAAAGAAATTACATGCAATACATGAAATGTGAAGAAATGAATGCGAACATTTAAATAGAAATAAAAAGGAAAATTTGAAGAGCTTCAGGAATTTGGTCACGAAATTAGCGTCATTGCGTTCGCGGCGATTTTCTAGTCAATTTAGACCTATGGCTTGCAGAAAACCGATTTAAAATGAAAGAGATATCTTTAAATTAAATATTGCAACAAAACATGAAAAAGAGGAATGAGAAAAGAATAATGGTTACCATTGTTCTAAGTCTTGTTAACAAAAGACTAAGTAGCCCAGTTGGTTACAGCATGTGACTTGCATATAAGAGGTACAAAGTTCGATCACCACTAGCGCCATATTTTTGTTTTAGTGTGAAAAAGGTTAATTAGAGAATTAATTGGAAAGATGGTTAAAAAGAGAAATAAATGACATGATTGATTTTAGAGAATTATATTGCGAACCAAATAAATAATTGTTCGCGTACAAGAGCTTAGTATACGCATAAGGGTTGAATACAGATAAACATAATTCAGAATAAGGAGTGCGCGCGAACTAAAGAGGATATTTGAAATTTGATTATTGATAAATCAAATTTCAAATAAACAAAGAAATAATATACATATATATATATATATATGACGTGTGGGGGTGGGTGTCGAAACCCAAGCAGGGGTGTCGACACCCCCATGCTGCTGCGCATCATGCTGCACACATGGCGTGTTTTTATTAGTTAATGTTTGTTTTTTTGCAACGTGGTCATTTCCTATTGGTCGGATGACGTGGTTAGCTTTGATGGAGTTTTAAATTAAATCTAAAGGACTAGATTTGTTTAGGATGCCTATAAATAAGGTGGTAAGGGTTACTTCATCCTCACAATTTCTTAGGCGACGCCAAAACTGTGCCCCCAAACCTATTCTTCTTCTTCAACTAGAGAAAGCTCTGCCCTTTTCTCTTCTCCTCCAAAACATATTCTAAAAATAAAATAAAGATTAAATCTAGGCTTCTTCTTCTTCAAAGTTAGAGAAAAGAATTTAGATTTGCGATCAAAGCGCCTAGATTTATGCTGTGTATGAGGTTCCAAATCAGTTAGGAAAGACATGGAAGAGTAGATAAGATTCAAGATTACTCAGGGTTGGAAAGAAAATCAAGGTGAGTGGGTTTAAATTATAATTTTAAATAATAGTATACTCATCGTTCAACGTTCCCCATTTATGTAAAGATTAATTTGATAAACATGCTAATTACTACAGTCTTAATTTTATGTTTATTCTGTTCTTGTCCCTCTATTTTCCTTTTTATTTTTAAGACTAGGCTACCTTCGAGCCTAGTCCAATCTCGCTGAAATATGCGCACGAACGAAATTGAGATAATTGGAAAAGTTTGGGTATGATAATGAAAAAGGGAATATGGTGATATCGTTTAATTGAGAATATAAGACTGTAATTTGAGGCAAAACTGATGGTTGGAATTTGGGGCATAATTGCAATAAATATGAACAATTAGAAAGGTTTGGGAAATATGTAATAAAAAGTAATTGGCATAAGATTGTTGATAGTTATGAAATTGGTTTGGGCATAAATGGAAAGAATATGAACAATTGGTAGAATTGGAATAAATACAGTATTTGAGAATTACATGTTATTTTAAATAATGTTAATTACATGTAGGAAAACATGCGATATATATGGGGAATTGGGCATAACTTATATGTGGGATTATAGGCATAAATTGAATTGGGAAATTATGGGTAATTTGTATTCACTATAATCCAAGACTTGAAATTGGGCGTGAATTAAGGAAAAGATAATGAACGCCTAAGACACGAGGTTAGATTTGGTTTGCGGTAGAAGTCTGCCGGAACCGCCCGGCATATCCAGCAACCGCAAACGGTAATTTAATGTGAGAGGTCTTAGGTGGAAATTGGACCCGTATGGTCTCAAGACACGAGGTTAGATCCGGATGCGGTAGAAGTCTGGCCGGAACCGCCCAACATATCCAGCAACCGCAAACGGCAATCTAATGTGAGAGGTCTTGCGCATTTACGGACATAATAAATAGTAATGAACACTTAACCAAGGCGACACATGTAAGGTTGACATGGACATAATAAAAAGGTTAAGTGGGTAACATGGGTAGCATGGATAATTTGTTAAACTGGAATACTTAACCTAATTAAATTTGTAGTGGTATTACGAACCAGTTGAATTGAGTAGGGGTTAAGTAAATTTGTTAAAAAATGGGAAGGGTTAAGTCAATCTTAATTAATGCAACTAAAGATTGGTTGGGTTGAGTGATTCTCTGGGTGTCAATCTGATGTTGATTTCGGTCTTCGGGGTTGATACTTAGGGAGTTATTCTGTTAACAATTTATTGGTGAATTGAGATATATTTAATTATAAATTAAGTAGAACATGTTGTAGTAACCATAAGATGGGAAAATGAATAGATTATGAGAATAACATGTTGTAGGCTTTGTTAGACCAAAAAATGGTCCTAACAACCAAATCGTCGTATTTCGAGCATAGGATATGAAGAAATAACTGAAAAATACAAGAAAAAGCTGGACAACCGGATTTTTATAGTAGTTCGACATTAACGAGCCTACGTCCACTTCATATTTTATCATTACATCCATAGATTACATTTACGTGGAGTACAATCGCTCAATCACTCGAATTCAATGAATAATTCTCTCCTCGTCCCTTAAGTTTTATCGAATTTGTTGGAGAAAATGGTGATTATTCATGGAGAAGTGTTGTCCATGGCAGCCATGGAGAGAGAGATGCCAAAAGTCCTTTGAAAATGCCCTCTGGAGGTGTATTTATAGTTGTAGGAGAGCCCATATGGTGATGGGGTCGTGGTAGGACACGTGGTATATGATCCGGAAAAGTAGGAGCGATCATAGCCTCGAGAATTGGTCAAGATCTACATGTGCAATAGCAGGCCCTGGTCGCGGTTCGTGGTCATGGTGAGCTGGTGTTGGTCGTGATGGTCAGGTCGGGTCATGGTCAGGGGTCACGAACCGCCCTTAGTAGGGGGTCACGAACCGCCCTCAGGAAGGGGTCACGAACCGCCCTCAGGAGTTCACGGAAACGAGCATAACTTCCAAACCGTAAGTCCGATTGGGCCAAAAGAAAGCTCTACTTGAAGCTAATTCAGAAGGCTACAAGTATTTGACATTTCTAGGCCCAAATGAGGTCGTTTGATAGGAGTTTCAGGCCAGTTTATGTTGATGACGTGCTTTGGGTAGCTTGGTCACAAAGCAGGCTAACATTTTGCCCCCCAAAGTACATCTTATTGCAGATGAGATGTGCTTTGAATATGCTGAGCAAGATCTCTATGGAATCTCTTCTATCCTTGAGAAGGCTTTATCCAATTGTTGCACTGCTTCCATGGGAGCTAGTCAAGCCAATTTCTATGAAAGGAGTACTCGAGATGACCAAGTAATCTCATAAACCTCGTCGAATCAAGAGTTCTGATTCATTCACCAAAAATCATGCTAGGTCGTTAGCTCCTGAGCGTGATTCTACACACACAGGTCGTGGCCAAACAATGTCATCATTCTATGCAAGTCAAGCGCATTGTCGGGTCAGACTTTCTTTTACATATGAGTCAATGTATAAAGTAGCCATCCAAATCATGGGGTACTTCAAGATTCTTCGGGCTCTGAGCAAACGTCTGGACTAGTGGAATATGATACATCAGAATCAGCATGTGAATCTGTCTCTTGTACTTAGCTTTGGACTATCTTGATATGAAGATATTAATCTAGGACTCCACAATTGCATCGTATCATAGTAATAAGGAATCTAAAACCCATGATCACCCCGGACCGTGTCAATGAAAAATCAGAAGTCCATGGTCGCATCGGGCTATATTTAAAGGAATCTACAGTTGTTATGGATCATTTTGTAATCCACTAATCATATATTAATCAGTGAGGGACGTTGTTGAAATCGTGTGAACCGGTGCTCGTATGATCGTCACTATCGTAAGGCAGTGGAGAAACTTATCACACCTTTCATCCGGTGTAGTTTGATTCTTTAAGTTCACATTTGACCCGTAAACTAGCTTGACTGGTCAGGAAAGATGGATAAGGTCATACTCCAGAGGCATAGCGTGCATGTTTTGAATCTCACTCCAAGTCGAGATCTTCTTTAAAGTTAGTCTTTGAATCAGCACTCATGCTCTCAGTGTCATGGGGGACAAGCGAAGTCAGTGTTCATGCCCCCAGCATTAATAGGTGTTGAGCTAAGTCAACGAGACATCCAACTTTTATGCCTTTATACTTCCCATCGCTGCATCGGGTAAGAGTTGCAGGTTCAATAATCTTAGTCAACATAAGTCGTTTTGTGCTCTCTCTTGAGTCAGCAAGAGTTGAAATTGTATACGTGAATGGTCGAATAACATTCGCTTTGGTATCATTCCTTCTCTTTATCCAGATAATGAGGATTGCCTCATTGGGCATTAGCGGACTCGGTTACTCTCATTAAATCAGTCGCGGAGTCGAATAGGTTCATTAGAAATGCAAGCGGATGAATGTTGTCATAAAGTTAATTGATCCCTCTACTCATGCTTCAGTGTAATCCGAAATAGCCATCATAGTCTCGTTGAGTCTATTTCTCATGCTCGGTTCCATTGAGGTTAAGAAATAATATCATGGGCTCAATTAGTGAAATAGGTTCTCTCCGGAACCGCACGCTCTTATCATTCTTTTTCAAGGCTTTTCCTTTGTTCCTATCATTTCAAGAGTTGGATGGTGCTCTATTCTTTGTCCTCAAAGCATCAAGATCATTCATCTCGACGTTAGCACCCTTGTGTCATAAAAGTATATCCACCTCAGGGTTGAACTCGTCAAAACCCCTGAGCAAATGTCATTGAAAAGAGATCTTCAAGTCTGGGGGAATAACAAAGCATCCTGATGTCCTACATGAAAGAGCTGTGTTATCTACACCATCCTAAGAAGTGTCGCCTCTCGAGAGGCGCTGAATCAAACTGACAAGCAGATTACCATCTAAAAGCTGCTGCATATTGCCAAGATCATGGTTGGTGGCTTCGACATCAAATTCAAATCTCGAGGGGGTCTTTACTGATTTCTCGCTGCCGGGTTAAAATTGCCTCTGAGTCATGGTTCGAGTCATACGACCCAATCTTGATTTCTGTTCTTCGAATTGTAGCGTTTTAACTTGGAGTTGTGTGCGCTCGGATGCTCGAGTGTCCATTCGAGTTGGAAATGAAGTTGGTCGTGTATGACCTAAGCTGGTAGTTGAAATCTGACCGGGCCAAGTTTGTTATTGCTTGAACTTCTATTATGTCATTTCTAGTGCGTTGATGATTGTTGCCCGAGCGTGAAGTCTTGAAATGGGTGGAAGCCGGATTCAGGCTTCTTGGTTCTGCATATGCAATAGCCATCAATTTGGCTTCTGTCATTTGATTTCGGATGATAACTAGTTGCTCAAACGTATGCAGGTTAATCTTGAAAAGTCGTTCTTTCGATCGTAGTCTGGGATATTACAACGCTCTGAGGATAATAAATGTGCATAGAGTCATCCGGTAATCGAATCATGTTGCTCTAAGCTCGTATCCCATGCTCCCTCATCCATGGGGGTTTTGCTGAGTAGTAGATGTTGTATCCATATCTCCTCTGGATTCATACTCCCTCTTTGCATTATGTCCCAGAGTTGGGTGCAAATCAATTTGTTGGTACCCAGCCCGTACCAATCTCTTGTCTCATATCCAGGCTCTGGGATCGCCATCGGGCGGCGAAAGGTCAGAGCATAGTCGACTAGAATGCTCCCGTTTTCTCTCTGCATCAAGGGTAAGGTCGGAGGCGAAATGGCTGCATCTTGTCTTATTGTTGTATGGGATATATCTAGCCTCATCTGAGCTTTCCATTCTGGAAGTAGGTGGGGATCAACAAATGGACATTCTCTTCGCATCTGTTTCCTGGTCCTCAAGGGGCCTGCCAAGATCACAACATAAGTTAAATACAGGCACATAATCTACGCTGTTTGTAAATATTTTCAATAGTTATGCCCCCAGTCCAGGGGTAACAACACAAGACAGGTGGTCGGATCACTTCCCTTTCAAATTCAGACATGTATGCATGAAAATGAGATGCTGCTTTTAGAACTTAAGTGATACTATTCTTCAAGTATGAAGGAAAATATTTTTCGAACAGTTCAAGAAATCCATAATCCATAGGAGTCTAGAGTGCCACGATTATGTCGGATCGTATTAAGGCCAGAAAACCGACGATCACTCATGATCGTATTAAGGCCAGAAAACCAATGATCGCTCAAGATCGTATCTAGGCCCGAAAACCAACAATCGCTCAAGATCGTATTAAGGCCAGGTGGAAATCTCAAGGCTTCCTTTTGGTCGTCACATTGAGTTGCATAGGAAGTTTAGCATTAGGCATCGGTATCAGCCTCTTGGGCGCGACTCTTTATCTGTTTTCTACTGGTCTGCTATCATTGCTGTGAGTTCGGCCCTCGCGTTCCTGAACAGTTATCTTTTATAAATCTGCACTCAGTAAATAAAATGTCATTTCCTTTTGTGCAAAGAATCTGTGACTTTACAATATTTAGCTTTATACAATTCAAATTATAATTGAGTATCAAGCAACAACACATATGTCGTGTAGCAGTTATCAGGTAAATGTGTGTGTGAGTAATATGTGAGCATGCCCCCAATCAATCCCAAATATGATGCCTGGCCAGGGCTTCTCAGAGATTGATTAGGATCGACAGTGCATTACCCCTCATGCCCGGACATAAGGGGTTCGGGCTCAGCTTTTAGTCTCGTCCCCGATACTACAACGGGGTAGGAGCCCTTTAATGGCATTAATCAACATGCCTTATGCTATCCTGTCTCATGTCAAAGGTAGAGCTCAAACTCAGCATTCAGTCTGCTCCCCGATCTTCAGCAAGGTAGGAGTTCTTGGGGCGTCATTCCCAGACGCCTTTAGACTCTCCCGTCTCTCATTTTGAAGGGTAGAGTATATCCAAGGCGGTCTTTAATCATGGTGCACCATCACGCCTTGTGGACACTATTCCTCGTCCTTCGCATCCACTCTCATCTTCCGAAAGTGGGAATTTTAATCGTCGTGTCACTTACATGTGTGTTTTTCCATGTGATCTTGTTCCTGGGGATTAAAGACCCAGTATTCGGGTTTCGCGATTTATTATAAGTTTAACATACCTTAGATTCGCCATGGTACCTACAACGAATGATCATGGAATAAAATATAGTATGAGAAAATGAATAAAAGAAGGAGTGCAATAAAAGTAAATGCAGTAATGGTAAGTGACACACGATATTTTATAGTGGTTTGGCCAAATCAGGGCCTACGTCCACTTTGTAATATTTTGTTCATATTAGTAGACTATTCTAGGCAAGTCCTGCCTTTTACATGGTCCTTTATACTCTCTCTCGGATCATGAGAGTTAAAGTGAAGGACATCATCATCCTGTCCTTTATACTCTCTCTCGAATCATGAGAGTTAGAGTTGTTTAGGCGAATGGTCATATCATTTGCCCCGACATTCTTTCTTCACTCTAGTTCAAAGAGAGGGATTCTACCGTTTCGAGTGTCGTTCTTGAACTCGGTTCTTGTCCATACTCCATGCTTCACTCTGGCGGATGGAGCTTTTCGGGCAAGCGGTCGATCACACTCGCCGAGGCGCTGTCTCATAATATCTGATTCATGGGTTTAGGCTGTAGTTTTCCATATCCAAGTCTCTCTCGTCCCATTGACTCATGGGATGTAGTTTGGTCGGACATCGTGATGTCATCCTTTTTAATTTCTCTCAAGTCATGAGAGTTAGAGTCATGGATCGAGTGGTCTCTAATCACGACGTGCCCATCACACTTGTCCTAGGTTTGTACTTTTACCTCAACTCTGAGGATTAGAGTTAGCCGGAAAACGTTTGCCAAGGCTTTGCATTCCCCCGATCGATCTATGGGGAGAGTGATTGGCACCAATCTTTGGGTACTGTTGTCCATTCTATGGGGATTCATGTAATCTGGTGGCATCGAGAATAAGATTGAGCCATGCAGACGGTCGCACAACGTCCATCTGGAGTCAGACTCCGACTTTGCAATTCAAATATATATGTATAATTGTCTCGTGGTCTGCCACATGTGAGCCAAGGTTTGGATGGTCATCTTGAATCCGCCTTAAGCTATACAACTTTCTTTAGACGGAGGGCGTGGCTTTGTGGACGAGTAGTTCAGTCGAGCTCGTTATTTGTTTTGTTCCGTAACTCCATACGCGGGTGTATAAGTCTGATCGGTAACAAATCCGGGGTACCTACACCATCCACATATTAATTCATCTGAGTTAATTACATCAATAACTCATAAAGCATGCAAATATAAGATTCATGGTTAAAGAATAACCCTGTTAAAGTAATGAATATCATTTGGAGCAAAATGGCATTGCAGGTTGTTTATAGGTCCATTTTGCTTCGTCATGTCTATGCCCGGGGATGGCTGCCAAAATCTTAGGCTGGTGACGAATATCTTTTCAAATTATCATGGTGCGGCAGTCCCAAGAATAAATAGACCTTGATCGGGATCTTGGAGTGATAAGGTCGCATCTCGTTTGAATTTCCTTCTTGCCCCCACGTCGAGGGCAAGGATTGGTGTGTAGACAATCACTCAGTATCCAGACTTGAGTGTTTCAGACCTTTAACCCGCCAAGCTTCGGAGAACATTGAGGCAGTCGGTCATGCCAACTTATGATGTATCGGCTTTGAATTAGATGATGTAATCTTGGGCAATCCAAGCTTAAATCTCTAGTTGCCCCCAGTTTCTAGGGAATGAGTGGCAATGAGAATCGTTGGTGTCTATCTTAGGTCAACCTTCCAAGGGAAATAAGCCATGTCACCTTGCGTGTCATAACTTGAGGCATAACGAACGATGGTACCCCATTCATTCTCCTTGCCGAAATCATTCCGTGCTGCAGGAAGTTCCTCATGGGGTTGTCCATGACTCTCTCCCGGGTTCGGTCTCCAACGCTGGACCAACTTCCTCTAATCAATGGTTGGATTTTGTAATGTCTTGACGGGGATCATCTCTATCTTTTCTGGATTGTCAAAGCTTTCTTACTTGGCCAGATTATTTGCCTTTTGATTTTCCCTTCGTAGGACATAAGATATGCTGTAGAGTTCCAATCCATCCAATAGCTCTTCTGTCGGTTTTAGGTAAGCTGCGAGTTGTGGTTCCTTCATCTTGAATTCCCTTCGGATCTAGCGAACAATAACCTGAGAGTCATAAAATATGTTCAACGCCGCTACTCCCAACTCCATAACGAGTTTCAACCCGACAATCAAGGCCTCGTATTCGGAATCGTTGTTAGTAGTGGAAATATCCAATCATAAGGCATGCTAAGTTGACCGCCCATCAGGAGTTGTTAGCAAAACTCTGACATTAGACTGTCGATCATTCCTTGCACTGCCTGTATACAGTTTCCAGGTGCAACTTCTTCGTCTAACACGTCCTCTTCAGGGACAATGAACTCAGTGATGGATTCAGCTAATGTTTGCCCCCGTATGGACTTCTTTAGGAGAGAGTTGAGATCAAACTGGTTAAGCTCGATGTTACGTTCGAGCAATCTCCCAGATGCCTCAGGTCGCTGCAGGACCTGTCGTAGTGGCTAATCATTGTGTATCACAATCAGATGAACTTAGAAATAGTGGCAGAGTTTTCTCGAAGCAATCAAGCAGCAAGCAAGCTTTTCCATCATTGGCTAGTTGCTTTGTTAGATGTCGCTCTCTTGCATCCCGAATTTTCATCCTTTCTGGGATCTATATCTTCGGGCAGATCACTGGTCCACTCTATCTGCGACGTCTTCCTTGCTTGCTAAGCCCATGCCTCCTACATGCTCCATCTCATCGAGAGTGGAAGCGTTGTTGGGTTCCATGCCATCCCTGCTGCATAACATGTTCCATTCAGGCAAATTGCAGGGTCTTCCGGTAACTTGGTTGTCCAAATCATTCTCATTCCAACTTTGGTTGGGACATTTAGCTGTAGACACCAAGGTGTTATGCAAGTTCTGAATTTTGCTAGAGCTGGTCAATCTGGACCTTCAGCAGATAAGCTTGAATACGATAGCATAGCTTGCGAGGCCTCAAGTAATATTCATGCATTCTATCACAACGGAAACAGGAAGTAGAGAGCTAATGATTGATTCATATTCACTTTGATCTCGAGCTTTCATCTCCTGACCAAGGTTGTACAGTGATTGGTGAGTAGTCAATGTTGCCATCCTCCAAGCAAGCATCCATAGGTCCAATCATGGCCTGTGGTAGCTCAACTGGTACTTGGCTCTGAGCACCAAAGTTTGTTGATGTAACCTCTACCTAACGACAATCAATCTTCATCAATGTAGTTGGTAGCAAGTAGGCATAACAAACGTCAGTTAAGTTTTTTTGCAAGTGAAACATATGACATATGTCTTTAATCACTTCATACAAGTGAGGTGTAGCTTTGTAGTACTAAGATCCTTAGTCACTTTCTAGCATCTCATCGTTGAGAACCATCGTCGCTAAGATAATCCAAGTCATCTTTGAAATGGTGACTGGAGTGCTTCATATCAATGTCACAAGAGCCTCCATCGGTTGAGCAGGTTGTGAGTCATGTAAACCAGATGGACAACATTCGTTCGGGAACAACATCAATTGTATTGATGAGATCCATACACCATCCGAGCTTTGGAAGAGAAGGTTGTTAGGAGACAGTCGTGGTCTTGTATAATGTCATAGCCATCGTTCTGAGTCTTCTTAGAAGCTCCTCCCATTGAGTAACATATATAAATGGGGTGATGGCCTTTGAAAGGGTTCCAATCGTAACCCAAATTGTTGTCGATATCCTCGAACTTTCTGCCGAATCTCAGTTGACAATCCTTGATGTTTACTACAGGCCAAAATGTATTCCGAGCCGGAGGCGAGCCGTGCTCCGAGCCGAAGGCGAGCCGTCAGCGAGTCCGGGCGCAGCGCTGGTGAGGGTCCGGGGCCCCACAGTCCCGGTGGCGATCGACCTTGTTTGTCATCAGAAATGCATTTTTTCCAAAAATTGGCACTTTTTAGGGTCAGGTCATGACCCTTGTTCGTCATCACTTTTCTGGGTTGTGGTTTACATATATCACCATGAGCTGAGCTGATCGAATGCATCATTTCGGATCGTGAGTCAGGCATTTCTCTGGGTCCTGGGTGTCAGTTCGTGATGCATCTGAGATTCATGGTGTCCACATGCCGTTCGTGAATCAGATATACCTCCAGAATGTCGTTGCCTTCAGGGTCGCGGTTCGCTGATCTTTATCGATTCCTAGTTCTTGTGTATCATCGGTTCGTGATTCGGATCTCTCTACATGGAGTTAAACACATTTACAGATCGGGTCATGAGGACCCTGCGTCTTTGGGTCATAGTACTTGCTCCAGGTCCGATCCGCACTTCAATTTCGCTGCTTCTTGATATCGGGTCAGGTATGCCTCTACGAGCCGTTTGGATATGCCTTCACGAGCCATTTTGATATGCCTTCACGAGCCAATTGGATGGACTTTTCACGAGCTAGTCATATATGTTTATACGTTGCATCGTTCCACGAGCCTTCATCATGAGCTCTGTTCACGATCCTTTCATCACGAGCCCTGTTCACGAGCCCTTCAACCTGCTCCTACAAACCATCTGTTCGTTCCTCATTCGCTCAGGAAGTTGGCGATGTCTTACTTCGTTTAGGAGCCGTGAAGTTCTAATTTTGCTGAAATCACTAAAATCTTCAAAAATGGTAGAAAAGCGGACTATTTACTTCGGACTTTCAAATCCAAATAATAGAATAGCAATCCGATAGGCAGAGAATTCAATTCTCGGTGAAAGCACCAAAATGTTAGACCAAAAAATGGTCCTAACACCCAAATCGCTGTATTTCGAGCATAGGATATGAAGAAATAAATGAAAAATACAAGAAAAAGCTAGACACAGGGTTTTTATAGTGGTTCGGCGTTAACGAGCCTACGTCCACTTCATATTTTATCATTTCATCCATAGATTACATTTATATAGAGTACAATCACTCAATCACTCGAATTCAATGAATAATTCTCCCCTCATCCCTTAAGTTTTATCGAATTTGTTGGAGAAGATGGTGATTATTCATGGAGAAGTGTTGTCCATGGCAGCCATGGAGAGAGAGATGCCAAAAGTCCCTTGAAAATGACCTCTGGTGGTGTATTTATAGCTGTATGAGAGCCCATATGGTGATGGGGTCGTGGTAGACACGTGGTATACGATCCGGGAAAGTAGGAGCGATCGTATCCTCGAGAATAGGTCAAGATCTACATGTGTAGTAGCAGGCCTTGGTCGTGGTTCGTGGTCATGGTGAGCTGGTGTTGGTCGCGATGGTCAGTTCAGGTCATGGTCAGGGGTCACGAACTGCCCTCAGGAGGGGGTCACGAACCGCCCTCAGGAGGGGGTCACGAACCGCCCTCAGGAGTTCACGGAAACGAGCGTAACTTCCAAACCGTAAGTCCGATTAGGCCAAACGAAAGCTTAACTTGAAGCTAATTCAGAGGGCTACAAGTATTTGACATTTTTAGGCCCAAATGAGGTTGTTTGATGGTAGTTTCAGGCCAGTTTATGTTAATGATGTGCATTGGGTAGCCTGATCACAAAGCAGACTAACAGGCTTATTAATGAACTTAAATGGATTAAGTTATAAATGGAACTAATAAGCCAGGGTAACTTGGTAAACTTGAAAAGGAAGTCAATATGAATGTGAATAACCAAGTTAATGAGAAAACTGACGTGGTGGAGCAAGCGCGTAATTAATGAATAGACGTTGGGTCTAATCACATATTAAACTGAGGCACTTGGAATAGTCCGTACGTTATCGGATGAATAGCCCAACGAGGTAGATCATCACGGTATCATAAGGCATGAGGGGAGCGCACATTCATCTGATTATTCCGGCGGCTCCAATGGACTGGAAGGGGAAGCACGCGGCTTCCTAAGACGTTAAAGGTGCTCCTAGTAGTCCTCTGTGTGGTGGCAGATGTTTAAAGCTGTGCCCGCAGAGGTTGGGTCTGCGTGTAACTGCTAGGTGGGTAGGCCTTGACTGCAAGAATAACTTGTCAGTCGGAATGCTGTACGCAATGAGGGAAAAGGTGATTCGGCGGCTGCCTCAACGGAGACGGAGGTTCAAGACCAACAATGATAGTAGGTCGTCGAGTACCTTTCATCGACAGCCAGTAGGATGCAGAAAGACTAGAGCTAAACCCAAAAGTACCATTAACCATTCACTATCGTGGGACGGTGGTTGTGAGGAGATGCCACATGGATGTTTAGATTGTTTGCTTGAGGGCTTGTCGCTTAGCTCTTGTACTCTTTACTAGTTGAGGGAGGGGCTGAGGTGGGGCCATAGCCACCATAGAAAATAGACCCTAGGGATATTTGTGTGAGAGGCTCTTAAAGGCGGGCTTTGCACAGATATGAGGAAAGCTTTCGACCGAGTACTTTGTTTCTTGTGTAGCCTGCCACGGAACTCGGGCACGCGCACAATAGGTGTGCGGGTTAGGCATCGAATACGTTTGACGATACGTATGTGAGAAAGTCTAGATACATGCACGTCTGCTCTGGGTGGTGTATCGTATACTCTAGGGCATTACTCGGTGGAGGAATCTAACTCAATGGAAAAGTTCAAGGATAGCAGTCAGTACGCTTACATAGTACAGCGATAGTGGTTCTATGCGGATGTAGCGCTGTTATATATATAAAGAGATATGTACGTTACTATGGCATAGGATGAGGGACTACGCATATTAAAGTGGTGTTACAAAGGAGACTGTGCGAGTGGGGTACCATGAGGTGTACCTCAGTTTGGGGGTAGCTACATATACATTATATTAGGTTAATCTACTAGGGAGTTGATGGTTGCGACGTGTGTGTAAGCCTTGAGTGCTAATAACACAGATGATCTAATAAATAAGAAATGTAGTTGAACGGTATATGTAGGATTATCTAGAAGTGTAATTTAAATTCATTCACACAGAACTTATGTTCTGACCCCCTCCTTATAACATTCGCAGGTTAGGTTCATGACAGAGACTGTATAGCTTTGGATACTGGTTTAGCAGTATTGTTATTAAGGTAAAGCTATGATTTGATTATATTATATTTTGTTCCTTTTGCTGTGAGATGTTTTCCGAACTCTGACATGTTTTATGTCTCTGTCTTTTCTGTAGGATACCAGGGCAAACCAACATGGGTTTCGATGGACTGGGTTTTTAAAAAAAATTCGGTCCATCGAAATTCGGGTTGTTACAATCGCGAGCCCAGGTTAGTGCTGATGGCTTTAAAAGGGGCCATATACAAAAAGTCTGAATTCGGGAGGTGGATCAAAATAAAAAAAACCTAATACTCTCTAGAAATTCTATGATAAAGCAGAAGAATTCATGAGAATAGAGGACGATCCATCTTATGCTTTGGATGCTCCTAAAGGCAATGCGTAAACAGAGAAAAAAGACAACAGTGCGTAGAAAAATTCAGGAGGTCAGAAAAGTGGTAACGACAACAAAGATAATATGGATAACAAGATATTCCGCTTCTTCAAAACCTCTAAGTTAATCCCTCTCAATGACACTCTAGAGATTGTGTTTATGGCTACAAAGGACTCAGAAGACTTCCCAAAGCCGAAACCAGTGAAAGCCAGTGATTCTAACATAAGCTCAGACAGATTCTGCCGATTCCACAACCAACTAGGCCACAACACAAACGAGTGTAGGCACTTAAAGAGCTTGGTTGAGGAGTTAATTCGGAAGAATAGACTGCAACAGTACTTAAAGAATTCACAGAATCTTCTGGCTATACAGGGGCAGAGTAATCCTACTACTGAAAAAGCCCCAGCTCCAGACAACCCGAGGCCGATCATCCATACTATCTCAGGCGGTCCACACCCAGCTGAAAGAAGCTGGGGAGACTTTGAGAAGTATGCAAAAGCATTTGAAAATTCTTTTGAGGAAGAAAGCTACGCGGTGTTAGTACTCTTTCCCTGAAAAAATGCTAAAGACGTAGGGAGACGATGTTGTATTCAGGGATAGGGATTCAGATGGATTGCTTACACCGACCATCGACCCCTTGGTAATTACCATTGGATTGGGCCCAGCTGAAGTGAGGAGGGTTCTGGTGGATAGTGGGGCATCTGTCAGCGTTTTGTTTGTCAATGCCTTCAACAAGATGAATCTTCCTATGCAGAGTGTCCGGGCTAGCTAGAATAAAACCCATGGGTTCACGGGACAACCGACTCAACCAATCGGTGAGATTGATCTATTGGTAGAGCTCGGGCAAGGGGAGCATAAACTCTCTATGATGCAAACTTTTGTTGTAGTTGTTGAGCTTTCAGCCTATAATGCATTTCTTAGAAGGCTTGCTCTGGCCGGATTTAAGATCTCGCTCACTTCATGGTGCCTGACTATGAAATTCCCAACTGAGAAGGGAGTTGGAGTGATAAAAGGTGACTAGAGGACATCTAGAGAGTGTTATATGATAGAGTTAATTAAGTCCAAGAAGAAACAAATGGGGAAGAGTGCGTATGCCTCGCTCCGCATTCAAGAGGCTACGTCATAGAAAATAGGGTAGGACCCTTGTACTGGCGAGCATAGTGGGGCCCAAAAAATGGATCCGAGGAAAGTCAGTACAGGGGAAGGGCGAGCGGCGCCAGCTGAAGCAACAATCCATACTTAAAAGCTCAGTAAAGGCTAGTGTTGGAGTATTTGAGCCTAACTGGAAGGGGGCACGTGTCTTCAGTTAAAAGCTTCTATATGGCATCTACAAGTTGTCAACTCTTGACGGGGTTTCAATACTAGAAATCTGGAACAACGACCGCATGCGTCATTGCTCTGGATAAAGCATTCCTCAGTCTTTATGAAAAATTGATATACTTTCTTTTAAAGATATAAACCTCCCTCGGTAACGGAGTGATTGTAATTGAATCTCATATCCATTACTGAAAGCACACCTGCCTGGATAAGTCCCTTATTTGTAATATTTTTTATAATTCAAAATTTCCTAACACACGATTTCTCATTACAGGCTATCCAATGAGCGCTTGCTCCCTTAAACTCAGACCAAATGAGATAATCTTGATAACACCAACACAAGATTCTAGTGCTATAATCATCAATATGCATAATGCAAAGATGAAAAGTGTCGCCTTGAAGAGTGGATAGAAAAAGTCATACTAAGACAGTTAGTGAAGAGGGCAGCAAGCAGTCACGAATCCAAAACCTCAACCGAAACCCCCAAGGTAGCTGGATTTCATTGCACGAACGATGCCCTGGAGCTCGCTTTGCGAGACGATTCGCTGGAGTTTTTGCGCGAAGCGATGCAACCCTCATCCCTAAGGTTCGCGGGAATTCATTGTGCGAAACAATGCATGGGAGCTCGCTATGCGAGACGATGCGCGGGAGTTCGTTGCGCGAAGCGATGCAATCCTCATCCCTAAGTTTTGCGAGAATTCATTGCGCGAAACAATGCGCGGGAGCTTGCTATGCGAGACGATCCAGGGGAGTTCTTTGCGCGAAGTGATGCAACCCTCATCCCTAAGGTTCACGGGAAGTCATTGCGCATAACGATGCACGGGAGCTCGCTATGCGAGACGTTGTGCGGGAGTTCGTTGCGCGAAGCGATGCAACCTCATCCCTAAGGTTGCGGGAATTCATTGCGCGAAGCGATGCAACCCTCATCCCTAACGTTTGCGGGAATTCGTTGCGCGAAACAATGCACAGGAGCTCACTATGCGAGACGATGCGCAGGAGTTCACTGCGCGAAGCGATGCAACCCTCATCCCTAAGGTTAACGGGAATTAGTTGCGTGAAACAATGCGCGGGAGCTCACTATGCGAGATGACGCACGGGAGTTCGTTGCGCGAAGCGATGCAACCCACATCCCTAAGGTTCGCGGGAATTCGTTGCGCGAAACGATGTGCGGGAGCTCGCTATGTGAGATAATGCCCGAGAGTTCGTTGCGCGAATCAATGCAACCCTCATCCCTAAGGTTCACAAGAATTCGTTGCACGAAACAATGCGCGGGAGTTCGATATACGAGACGATGCATGGGAGTTCATTGCGCGAAGCAATGCAATCCTCATCCCTAAGGTTCGCAGGAATTCGTTGCGCGAAACGATGCGCGGGAGCTCGTTATGCAAGACGATGCGCGGGAGTCGTTGCGCGGTGCGATGAAACCTCACCTAAACCTCGTGGGAGTTCACTCTGTGAAACGATACGACAACCTAAAATCCTTTCTATAAAGAAAACAATCTCTCCACAACAGAGATCAATGATACTCGGTGAAGTCTATGACGTCGATTCGGTCGGCAAGAGAAGACGAACGTTAGAATATAAACAATCTCTCCAAAGTAAGGGCATCCAATGGAGTTTCCAATGTCTGAACTAATCGACAAAGGAGACGAACACTGAGCAATAAAAGTTCTTCCCACAATGAAGACTAGCGACGACCTCCTAAGCGGGGCCACGAATAACAAAGACTTCTCTGAAGGAAACAGGAAATGAATCACAAGTATGCATTTCCTAAAGCATGAAATGTTATACACAATTATATAAGTTGTTAAAATAATGGCGCTTGAAATCTACATTCGGCTTATGTCGATTAGTGATCTTGGGCGTCAATGTGAACTCAGATTAGAATGTCGTGTTTGTATAGATAATATTCGACAGGTTATAAACCGTTGAATAAAACAGTCCTACGTAGACGCTTCATTCAATTCAGAATAGAAATTCGCTAAAGCTTAATTTTTAACCGACTAATCTATTATCGATGTGGGCAGTCGATAACAAAATATTGGCCTAAAAACGTGCAATGCTTTTGTTGATGCCAAACAGGATGCAACCATGAAAAAAGGTACAACCGTCAATCGCTTTAGAAAGTGTGTTTTGCTTCAGTAAAATTCAATGGCTAGCTAGGACATTCACACACTTGTACGACACTGTCAACAATGAATTCTGAACTCAAAACTAAAACATCTGTCAACGTGACAAGATTTATGCAACAGAGCTTTTCAAGAATGAATTTGAGTTCAAGTCATCACCAATAAGCAAAATATATCAACAACGTTCATTTTGAAGTTCGTATTTTTTCACAAGCAAAAAATACAACCTTCAAGGGGCAAATCTTAACCCCGTTGTTAAAATGCGGTTCGGAACTAAGAAGTGTTCACGAATGCTAACACGCGACTATGAAAATAAATACAAAGAAGCCTTCACAAACGTATGGAATGGGTCAGACAGACTTTAATCCATGACGTGGAGCATATAACTGCGTGGCAACGTTCTCAATAACATGATTGGATCGAATAAGAAAGTTCCAGGTCATTAGTATATTTCAAAAATGTAACAAACATGAACCAATTGATATTCATGGATAGCCAAACTTAAATGAATAACGTATACAACATATAATTGTTTGTTCACGAGTAGGTCAGTTCCTACCATGCAAAATGATGTGGAATTGTAGACCAAAACACTCCAATATAATGAACACACCTATAGTATCAACTGATCTAACCGCACCTCAGCTCGGTCAGGAGCCTTGGGGTCGAGCTGAAGCCTCCCAAGTGGTCGAGCATCAGTGGTCAAGCACGGTTGAGCAGCGTCATAGCATGGGTCGAGCACATCATCCCGGCATGGTCGAGCACTCATGCATGGAAGGGGTCAGTCACTGTTACCACGAGGGGTCGAGCAGCTCCTGTGATGATGGTGTCGAGCACTGTTCTTGCATGGTGGTCATGCATTGTGTCTTTACCACTACTGGTCACTCACATGTTAATATAGAGGTCGGTCGTTCAGGATGTGATACGATGGCAAGATGGTAATTACTGGGGTCGAGTAATCCCAGTCGCACATTAAACCCTACTCATGCACAAAGACCTGGTCGAGCACACCTGAGTCCATTGGTCGGTCATAACATGTGCGAGCTGGCTCTAAGGGTCGAGCACCATCACGTTGCTAGGGTCGAGCTGCTTATACTCTGGTTGTGCATGTGCTAGTAAGTGGCCACGTGGACTGAGATCAAAATAATACGAGGATTGGCTTCAGAGGTTAATAACGGAATAGACACTTTAATATATGGAGTAGTTGTGAAATAAGAACAGTCAGCACATTATATTACAAAAGGTACACACATGGCAAATATCAGAGCAGCAATTTATGGGTCGGTCACGAGATTCATATAGGTTCGAGCAGTGTCATGGTTCAGGGGTCGAGCATAAAGTGGCTTCACGAAAATATGTTGGATCAGTGAATCAACTTGTTACAAATATAATAAACCATTTACATGCAGTTTCGTGTATAAAAGAGGATGGAATAAGTGTAATAATTTTCGCAGGAGGACAAGATGGCAAAGTTGTAAATTAGGGGTCAGTTACAAATTTATACAGGTCGCTCGTTCATGTTTTAGGGGTCGCCCGTGCACAAAATAATAGGGTCGCTCGTGCATGATAAATGGGGCCAGTCGTTCAAATCCGACAGGTGTGTACAGCTGGCTCCAACTGTCCAGTGGCAGTTTCCTAAGTACACCTACGCACAACCCCTACTTTGTGCACCATAATTACAGAATTGCTACTACCTCCAAACTTCGCCTATGAATACCACACTTCACAACCATTCAAGGGATCAGTTTTAGCCACCCCGAAGGGCTGTCATTTCTGGTTCTGCACCATTCTCAAGCACTCCAAGCTTCATTAATGGCTTCTCAAGCTCAACCATCTTCCACCAACGCCAAATCAACTAAGTCATTTTCCATCTTCATTAGAGATCTCTCAAGCTCGATTCAAGTGATATCCAACCGCCATTCATCCTCTCTCAACCCTAGATCCAACACTAATTCACCATGGAATCCATGAAGATCGACGAACTGCTAAGGTGATTGAAGATCTACACTTCCACCATCATAAAACAAGAGATCTCACTGTTTCCTTCCCAAATTCAAGTGAAATCTAAAGCGAAAAGAGAGAAAATAGAAGATCATTATGAAAGAAAGAAACTCGTGATATGGATCCAATCATGTACTTTGTAAATCCAAAAGTGATAATGAAAAGTGCTTCCATAGTGGACTAGGTCATCTTTAGGCCGAACCACTCTAAAATTCTTGTGTTTTTACCTGTTTATTATATTTTATGGCTCCATTTTCTAATTCTTACCGTTTGGTGAAGTGTAACATAAACACCTTTGGTTTTGTGACCATTTTTTGGTTTTAACAGGAGCCATTCTGATATGTGTAGGATATCTCCTGATGTAATAGTGCATAAGCTGAATATAGATCCAAGCATAACTCTAGTCAAACAGAAAAAACGAACGCAAGGACCCAAAAGATCTTGAGCTCTTAAAGAAGAAGTAGACAGATTAATAAAGAACGATTTCATAAGAGAATCTACAAACCCACATTGGGTTTCTACTTCGGTCCCTGTGAAAAAAATCCAAAGTCAAATGGAGAGTGTGCATTGATTACTCGGACCTTAATAAAGCGTTCCCTAAGGATAGCTTTCCACTACCAGGAATATATCTACTTGTTGATGCGACTGCAGGTCACGAATTGTTATCTTTTATGGACGCTTATTTAGGGTACAACCAGATCATGATGTATAAGCCAGACCAGGAGAATAGAAGTTTCATAACAGCTAAGGGATTATATTGTTATAAGGTCATGCCGTTCGCATTGAAGAATGCAGGAGCGACTTACCAGCATCTCGTAAATGCTATGTTCAAATCGCAAATCAGCAAAACTATGGAAGTCCATGTAAATGACATGCTGGTAAAGTCAAAGAAAGCTGATGATCACCTTGAAAACTTGGCTGAAATGTTCCATATACTCCAGAAGTTTGGAATGAACCTAAATCCGCTTAAATGCTCATTCGGGGTCGCTTCAGGAAAGTTTCTCGGGTTCATAGTCAATACCAGAGGCATTCAAGCAAATCCTGCTCAAGTTATTGCTTTAAGAGATTTGCGAGCTCCCTAAACTAAGAAAGAACTTCAAAGCTTAAATTGGAAAGTGGCTGCGTTAAGTCGTTTCATCTCAAAAGCAACAGATCAGTGTATTCCACTCTTTGATGCAATAAAAAGGAAAGAAGGATTTCCAATGGACTCCCGAATGTCAAACGACTTTCGAGGAGCTGATCAGGCACATGGAATCACCAACGATGCTATCAAATAAAGACGGAGAAGAATTGTTTCTATATTTGGCTGTTTCATCCCACGCCTTAAGCGCTGCACTTGATCGAGAAGACTCAAAGGTTCAATGACCAGTATACTACATCAATAAAAGGCTTGTTGGTGTAGAGCTGAATTACCCCAGGTTGGAGAAGTTTGCGTATTGCTTGCTCATTGCCTTAAAAATCTCAGGCCATACTTTCAATCCCACTATATCAAAGTCCTCACAGATCAACCGCTAAACAAGTTCTATTCTGCCCAGAAACTTTGGGAAGATTGTTAAGGTGGAATATCGAGCTTAGCCAATATGACTTCACTTACCATTCTCGAAGAGGTATCAATTGGCAAGCTTTAGCAGACTTTATTCCTGAGTTTACAGATAGAGGGGGGAGATAGAGGAACCGAAAGAGACAGTGGTTATATGGAAGTTGTTTATTGATGGGTCCAGGAATAATTACTGCTCGGGGGAAGGAGTGGTTCTAGAAACTCCCGAGGGACATTCTCTGTGCTACGCTCTAAGATTGGAATTCCCATCAACTAACAATAAAGCCGAGTACGAAGCACTGATTGCAGGATTGAAGCTAGCTAAGGAGTTAAATCTAAAAGCCCTTCAAATTCTCAACCACTCGCGGTTAGTGGTACACCGGGTTTGGAAAGAGTTCTAGGCCAAGGGCGAAAATCTCCCTGCTTATCTTTCTAAAGCTTGGGAGCTTCTTGAGAATTTTGATTACTACACAAAATCCCATATTATCAGAGAGGACAACATGGAGGCGGTTTACTCGCCAGCTGTGCCAGTTTTGAAGTTGCTCAATTGTTAGGATTGGTACCAATCGAAGTTCTTTCAAATCTAAGTATTGAAGATGCAAATTTCGACTTGGTTATGTAGACCACCGATGAACCAATTTCATGGATGACCCCAATCAAAGCATATCTTCTTAACGGGACACTTCCAAAGGATTCTAAGAAGCGAAGAAAAATATTGCGTAAAGCTCCATTGTACCTAATCCAAAACAGGAGGTTGTATAGGCGAGGCTTCTCCATGTCTCTGCTTAGATGTGTGACTAAAGAAGAATCTAAAGAAATCCTGGTAGAATTACCCGAGGGTGAGTGTGGAGGTCACATAGGTGGACATATATTGGCCAAAAAAATTCTGCGATATGGCTACTTCTAGCCTAATGTGAACTAGATGCTGCAACCTATGCTAGAAAGTGCAACGGATGCCAGAGATTCGTGAAAATTCCAAGAGCACCATCTACCGAGTTGACTCAAATGGTCAGTACATGGTCATTTGCCCTCTGGGCATCGATCTAATTGGATCATTACCAACAACTATGTCAAGTATGAAGTGTGCCATTGTAACCGTCGATTATTTTACCAAGTGGGCTGAAGCGGAACCACTGGCCACCGTTACTTCGAAGAAAATGATCAATTTTGTCCTAAAAAAATTATCTGCAAATTCGGTGTGCCATAGAAAATAATCATGGACAATGGAACTCAGTTCGAAAGCAACGAATTCAAGAATTTTTGCGCCAAATACAAGATCAAGAAGAGTTTTGCGGCTGTTGCTCATCCGTAGCCTAACAGGCAGGTCAAAACAGTGGATAAAATCATCAAATCAACCATCAGAAGGCGTATGGAGAAAGCTAAAGGGGGTTGGGTAGACGTGCTTCCACTTGCACTATGGGAATATCAGACAACTCACAAAACTTCTACTGGGCATACTCCATTCTCATTTGTCTTTGGATCTGAAGCTATGATTACGATAGAGCTGGAGGTTCCCACTCACCGCGGAATTCATTACAACCAAAAGGAGAACGAGATGCTGCAACTTGAAGCTCTCGATTTACTTGAAGAAAGAAGGCATGAAGAAGAACTCAGAGTTGCTTTTCATCAAAGAAGGGTTGCCAGACATTTCAACTCTAAAGTTAAACAAAGGACCTTCGAGATTGGAGACCTTGTTCTGAAAAGAGTGCTGATTAGTACTAGAGTTTTTGGACCCAATCGGGAAGGGCCTTACATGATAAGGCAGAAGCTCCTAGATGGCACCTTCAAATTAAAGATGACGGATGGAGCTGAAATCCCCCGAGCTTGGAATAGCATCCATCTCCATCGATATTTCGCTTAATGTTTCTTTCAGGTATTTCGTAAAAAGTTGTAAATACTATGCATTGTATATACCATGCAAATTTCGTACATATGAATGAAAGAAACCGATTTTCTTGCCTGTATCGTATATTTGCAAATTCTTATTAATTACTTACGAGTTGCTAAAGTTCAATTTTGACTACAGGTCGCTAAAAGGGATGTTCGCGCACCCATGATCTAAGAAAACTTGGTGACCTTCTAAGCATATTCTGATAGGGACAACTCAAATGTCGAGTGCCAAAAACATCATTCACAACAAATACGAAGGTGTAGAGCGTCGCCTTGCAAATAACAGACACCAGGATTTAAAGAGTCAAGTGGCACAACATCCCGACTGAGGTATGAAATTGCAAATTTTGCCGAAGAGGCAGCCCTCAAAATGAGAGGTCCCGGGCTCCGATTATGCTACTAGGACGGCTTGGAAAAGTCAGGCGTTCGGTAAAGAAATTGGCGTTCGCCCCATGAAACAATGCAAAACTAAGAAACCTCTCATAATAAAGCTCATCGGAGTCCCTGAAGAAAACCCCAAAACCCAAAAGGTTGTAAGTTCCACCTTAGAGGCACCTTCTTAATTGTAAGGTTCAGGGCCCTAGTTCCATAAATGTCACATTGTACGATAAGAGAACTGGCGTCCGCCTCGTGGAACGACCCAACACCCGATCCAAACAAAAAAACCGAAGACCTCTCTGGTGGCACCCAATTGATCATCAGGGATACCAGATCCGATTGTGACAAACATTGGGTTAAAGACCTCTTCGAGGGGATCCACCAAGTTTGGCAAGTTTCTGAATTATTCAGTCACAATGAATAATATATTTAAAGGCCTCTTCGGGGGCACCCAATCGATCAGTAGTGTCCAGAAATTCCCTGACCCAATTACGTCACATATTGGGTTAAAGACCTCTTTGGAGGCGTCCAACCATTTGTGTAGCACCTGGTCATCCCAGATGTGAAGAATGTTGGCCTAAAAGACCTCTTCGGGGTCACTCGGTCGATCGTCGGTATTAGGAAATACCTGATCCGATTATGTCATATACTGAGTCAAAGATCTCTTCAGAGGCATCCAATCATCCGCGTAGCATCTGGTCATCCCAGATGTGAAGGTCATTTGATTAAAGACCTCCTCGGGGGCATAAAAACCAAGACCTCTCCAGGGGCATGTATTCAATCTAATCTCCGAAGGGCCTGGACTGCCAGGTTAATGAGAAATACGATTGGGTACGTCATAAATATAAGGCATCTCAAGCAGAGGCATAGGACGTAAAGAAACAAAAAGCATGGGCTCGATCGACCAAACTAAGTTCCACAGTTAATAAGCAAGCTGAGAGGCCCCAAGTTAAAAAAAACTTAGTCAATTGAGCAAGGGCCTCCACTATTCTAGCTGTAACCATGAGAATTCAATAGAGTTGGGCATCTCCATCTTAAGAAGATTGTGACGACCTTCAGTATGGGGGCATAACCACAACATTAAAACAAACTAAATTTTTATATTACATGCCATAGGCTTTTCACAACTTCACAGTCAACAAAGTGCTTGTGATACAAGTGTACTGTGCAAGTGCGGTGTGCAAGAAAAAAAGTACAACAAAGACAAACAGAAAGCTACAGCACGATAAGTAAAACATAGTATTGGCATATTGACACAAACACAGAATGCAAGTCACAGGTACATAAGTCTCAGAAACGTGAAATAGCATGAAGTCATAAGCGAGGGTCGGCACTTGCATATACAACCGGTCTGAATGAAACATATAATAACAAACCAAGAAAAGTAAAAGAGGCATGTCATAAGTACTACTTATTCTTCTTGGATCTACTGGATCTCAAAGCTGGTTTGATAGGAAGAGGCATGTCACCAGGAGGGCTCTCTGTTGAAGATAAAACTATGGTTCCTTTCTTCTTAACTGTGTGCTTTCCCCTATGCTTTAAAGAAAATCAAGACTTGGTTTTTTTCTTCTTCTAACCCTCGGATGGATTCTCATCAAGATCCTCTTAATCACCACTAAGAGTGTAGTCCTCATCATCCATGTTGGCGAGTGCATCAATTTGTATATCCTATGATCCTGGTTGTGAAGATGGACTGCCTAGTGGAGGAGTGACAGTTGGAACAGGAATACTAGTTGGCGCCGTGGATTCAGTCATTATAGCAGTAAACCCGCTAGGAGAAGGTTGTGATGGGAGTAAACCTAACGCATACGAATAGTGAGCATGAAATGCAGCAGACCCAGGCGAAGAAAAAAGATAGTCCAAATCTAACATAGTTGGGTGAATCACGGTTTTACCTACGACCTGAAGATTATGCTCAACTTCAAAGTCATCCACGTTTAGTTCATCATTATCATCCTTCTCATCATCTCAGTTGTGATCCTCTGCAATGTGTGCCTTGGTAGGACCCTCCGCGGTAATGCCTTTGCCTATATGAGCAACGGAAGGATCCTCAAGAGGTGCTATAGGAGTTTGAGAACCCAAAGCTTCAATGTTAGTAAGGTTAGTAGAAGCATCGAGAGTAGAGATGTCTGAGGGTTTCTCCCCGGAGTGTTCAAATCGCTCTGCTGCAAGTATTTTCTTTCCCTCAGCCAAAGCTTCACAGTCCTCTTGTTCAAGAGAGTCTATTGAAGATAATCATCATCTTCGCCTGTAGCATGCTTAAGTACCTCCTCCCAGACAAGGGCTAAGGTCCGTGCAAAGTCGCACCCCAAATTACGCAGGATTCTGCATCTCATAACGCTGAAGACATAAAGTTGGAATAAAGTGTCATTGGTTTTAGCCTTTTCTTTTTGAAGAGCAACCACCAGTTTAGCTTTATCCTCTTCTTGGATATCAGTTTTGGCACTCAACATAGAAATAGACATGCTTTGGGAAGTAAACTTTTCATCTAGAATTTCTTTTTCTTGCTGATAAGAGGTGCAGGCTTGTTTTTCTAAGGCCATTGGACTCAGCGGACTCTCAGGAAGATTGAGCCTCCTGGACTTGTGCCTTCAATGCATCTTCTCTTATTTTGGCATCCGCAAGTTCCTTTTTAAGCTTCTCATTCTCAGCCTCTAAACTATTCAGCTTGGTATTTGCTCCTTTAAGAGATGCAATCTCGGACTCTTGAGATCTAAGCACCTGGATAAATGCATCCTTATCATTCTCTAATGTTTCAACTTGATCGAGGTTCATAGTGTTCAACCTCTAGAGAACTTTGGCGAATGCTTACCATGCATGTAGCCACTTGTCGGCATGGCTGATGGTTGTATCTAATTGAATTTCAAGATGCCTTTTAGCAACATCAAATTGATTGAGCAAATTGCTTTTTACAGTGTACAGCTCTTTAAGTAAGTCCCGCATGTCATTCAGATGTAAATCCAAATCAAAGAACATCCCTCTCAAGTCCCAACCTCCAAATCGCTCCACAAGTGTCAGATTTCCTGGTAAAGTCTTGTAAGGAGGCCTGTTGATAATCTCTTGGATATGAGCTTGAGTTGGGACAATGGACGGGGAAGCCGTGAAGAAGTGTTCGAATGGAATTTGAACATCACGGTTTGGAAATTTTCCTGGCTTGTGGCATTTCTGAGAATCGTCCCTGTCTTGGGCAACCCAGCCACTCTTCTTTTCTTCCTTGCTTTTCCAGAGCTCCTCCTCGTCCTTATCCCTTTTATCCGGCCTATCCGCATGGTCATGCTTCCGCTTCCTTTGATCACCAGTCAGTATAAGCTCAGAAGCATGCTGAGGCTGATAAGAATAGGGAAGGTAAGGATCTTTAGATTGCTGAGAATGCCTTTGGTGTTGAGAGGGGCGAGGCCGTAAGAGATTCCTTCGGTTGTAAGAGTCGATATGTTGTGTGAAACTATTCGAAAGTGAATGCTTCATTCCTGAACCTGAGAGAAGGCAAAGTTGGATTTCAATGCTTAAAGTGGAAAGTATTGAAACGAACTGTAAAGCTTAAGTAAAGTATAAAGAGCTTATAACGTATGTATTTTCTAATACGCGCCTAATAACGAACCAATCTCAAGTGGCGCATCTAAGTCAACTCCTATATTTTCAAGTGTTTTCCCAGATGAAAGCATGTGTGCCGTAACTATATCCGTGATGGGGTTCGTAATCAAATCTGTTGGATCTGAGATCATAATGTCGCTTTGAATAAAATCTTTAGCGGTGCCTAAATCACTTAAGTTTTTAAAAGTCCCCACAGAACCCTCGTCTTGAGTAACCGGAACAAAAGGATCCTCGGTTGCTTCCTCAATTACTAGATCATCTTCTGGGATCGCCTCACTTTCTTTCATAACGCCTTTGCCTTCGTGGTGTACGAATTCTTCTTCTTTGATTAAAGGCGTTAAGGCTTTAGGGGGTGTTCTGCTACCACTAATGGGGTCCGAGCACTTCTTTAATGCGGTTTCGATAGCCTGACTAAAAGATATGTCATCCTTTCCGGAGGCACCAACATCTAAAACTAATACAGTAGAGGGTCTAGCTTTGGAAGGAAACTTCTTTAAAGGGTGAAGTAGTTCATATCTGCGAAGAAGTTCTTCTGTGATTAAACATTTTCTGCCTCACCTTGTTTCGTCAACGGCCTTTAAAGCTTCATATACAGCCTTAAGAGGGGCAGATGCCTTGTTATCATTAACTTGGGCTGGAATGACTATAATTAAAAGGAGAAGTTTTAAGAAAGAGAAATTTAAGAGAAGTAAGATAGAATTGCATATAGAATATGCTCACCTCCTTCTGTCCAATTCCCATGGAAAGTCCGAGGACAGTGAACAAAGAAAAGTTGAGTTAAAAACCCTGAAACACTTTTTGATTAGCCAGTTATAGCTTTTGTTTCCATGCACCTTCGACGTGTATGATGGATGGGGTGTCCTTCCTCTTTCTAAATGAAAATAAATAGAAAATCTCTGGAAAAGTCGGCTCACGCTCCTTGACTTACATGAAAAGCATGTAGAGCCCTAATAAGATGGTATAACCATTTGGGTGGAGTTGGAAAAGAGTGATGGTTAGATGGTTCATGATTGTTTCTATAGAAGGAGTGAAGGGAGGAACACCACCACTCGCCAACACATAACGGTTCACGATTATATATCCAGCCGGGGGTTGGTCAACGAATACGCCCTCACCTGGCAAAATCGCATCGGTAACGAGAATATCAAATTGGCCACATAGCTGTTCAAACTAATCTTTGTTAAGTGTGGTATAATGCCTTTCTGATGGCAAACTACTAAGAGGGGTAGGTTCTAGAAAAGTTTGGTCAAGAACTAAGCGGGGATCTGTGGTTGTTGTAGAAGCATCTACTTGATCAGATGATGTTCCTTCAGTTTGGAGGTGTGATTGTTGCCTAGTATTCATTCTACACAAACAACCTTATTTATAAACAAGACACAAGTATGCGTTTATTAAAAGGCGTCATTCTATAAGTCATATAAAAATGGGACTTAACATCTATGACATGATTTGTGTCAATTGATTTCGAGCATTGTTAATAACTTAAATTAGAGATGTCATGTATGTACAAGTGAGAGATTTACAAGTTATAAACTGTTAAAAAAAATAAGCTTGCATAGATGCGTCGTCTAATTTAAGTGTTGAAATATGGGTAACTAACCCGCATCGAAGTGGATGATCGATGATAGTGTATAAGCCCAAAATGCACAAACATTTGTTATTGTTTAAAGACAGGAAACAAGGTCAAAGTTATGCATTTTAAAGAACTAAGCTATGAAGAGTACATGGAATAAAATTTTAAGTTCAAACGCTAAAGGCTTAAGTTGTTCGGTATTTTCAAAAGTTTAGGTCGTCCCGCGTTCTAAGAACCAAGGTCATTTTACGGTCCAAAAGGTTGGGTTGTTCCACAGTCTGGAAGCTTAAGTTATTTTAGTGAATTAAAAGTTTGGGTCATCCAGATGCCTTAAAGTCGCAAGCTGTGCATTCGAAAGGACCAAGGTTGTTTAAACGAGCTAAGAACTTAGGCCGCTTTGACTACCTAAAGCATTAGGTTGCTTTTGACAACCTAAAGCATTAGGTCATAATAACGACCTAAGACTTAGTTTGCTTTAGCGACTTAAGGTTTAAGTTTGTTATAAAGACCTAAGACTTAGTTCGATTTAGCGACCTAAGGTTCAAGTTCCTAATAACGACCTAATACTTAGTTCGCTTTAGCGACCTAAGGTTTAAGTTCATAATAACGGCCTAAGACTTTCGACTGTTTCACGGCCTAAGGCACAAGGACACTATGACGACCTAAGGACTTTATTTACTACAACGACCTAAAAGCTTTAGCTACTTTAACGAACTAAGGTTCGAGGTGCTCCAGAATATGATCAACACAGGTGGTTCTCAACAACGTAATATGAAATTGTAAAACACAATCCCAAGTTACCAAATAAGATGATTATCCCCATGAATGCTAGAATTCGAAGCCATACAAGAAATGTAGAACATGCGAAATTGCAAAGAAAATTTCGATTGTAATATCAAGCCTGAGTTATACAAAATAACAATTCCTTGCAACAATGAACTCACATATCCTCAAGATTTCAACATGAATCCGATCCAAAAACATCTAGCATAACGAAAACTTCCAAATTTGATTCGAATCCCAAAATCGAAAGGGATAAATGAGGGTAAACCTGACTTCGATCGAAGGATGCTTGGAATGGGTCTCAGATGATGGACAGCAGCAAGATGCTTCAAATTTGAAAGGTCTGACTTATGATCGAATCAAATTAGTTTGAAGGGTTATCGAGTCACCAACCAATGGCAGCAGTAAACCGATTCTGATGTACGGTGTTGAAACAGAATAGTGGCTAAGGAGAAAATTATTTCTCATAGGTAAACCACCATTAACGAGCTTTTTCCAGCTATAAAGTAGAAGAAAGGTAGTAACAACCTAAACAAGAATATGAAGGGACAAAGTGAAAACGGGCCAAACTCGATCTGAGCCTCGACACGACCTAAGCACTGCATATGAGGATTAACAACCTAACGATGTTAAAATTGCCTAAAGTCGAAGCTCATATGATTTTCAATACATACAAGCTTCGAGGGGAAAATGTTAATCCATAAAATATGGCTCTAAAATGATAAACATGGTCAGATCGTTCTCATGAAACATTGCTAGATCACGGGTTTTTGGGCCGCAAAAAACCTTAGCGCCGTTAGATCATGAAGCCTTAGGTTGGTGAGCTTCGTTAGTCTTTGAAACAGTTGGTTTGTTCCGCTTGTTTGGGTCATAATTGACACATTGAGTTGCTCTAGCTCTTCGGGTCGTTGAAGTGCCTTGGATCGTTAGTTGCTCTTGCTCCTTCATTCTCCAAGTGAAGATCTAGCATCCAATCTGCCATGGAATCTTCCAAATTCATCCAAGTGTCCGAGAGATTGTAGATCTACATTCATACTCCTCGCACTTAGAGAAATTCAGCAAGTTCCTTAGCTAAGTTTGAGAGATCGAAGAGAGTTACTTAGTGAGAAAGAGAGAATGAATGTAATGAGAGAGAATTCTTACCTTGTAAATCTCAAAGTGATAATGAAAGCTCTTGCCATAGTGGACGTAGTCTATTGATAAGCTGAACCACTCTAAACTCTTGTGTTTTCTACTTGCTTTTCTGTGATTATGGCTCCATTTTCCTATGTCTTACCATTTGGCGAAGTATAATTTCATACCTTCGGTGTTGTAGCCAATTTTTGGTTTCAACAATAAGTCCCACATCGTGGAAGCCTGTGTGAAGTGCAGACTTATATAGTAGAGCCCATCTCTTACTAACACTGAGGCCTTTTGAGGAACAATACCCCATACCTATGCGGTGGCTAAGTTGGGGACAATATCTTGTGCCAACGGTGGTGCGGGCTGTTATAGCAAGTCGCCCCATAGACTCCGCCCCCACTTTATATCTAGGGTTCCCACAAGCCTCTTATATCCCCATTGGGAACGAACTCCCTCTATCTTGCTTATTAATCCCATAATTTTAACTTAACACGTTTAAGTTTATTAATAAGCCAAATATAACCACATATTATATTCCTAAGTTGTAATTAACATTCTAGTTGATGTAATCTTTTTATACAACCCTTTCTCATGTCACTTAATGTCCAATCTATTCTAGTTTACATGTTTTTCAATTACATGTTATAAATGCTCAATTAAGTGTAGTTTATTCTAATTCATCTATTTGAATATTATTCAACTACAATTTATCCCAATTTACAGTCTTTTATTTGAATATAATGTTCAATTGGTTCTAACACATCCAATTATCCCTTTTCAATTTCATTATTGTCCAAGTTACAGTTTCCAAAAATTCTAAGGGAGAAGGATCCAAATGAAGGCCAAGGTTTGAGGTATTTATAGGAGGGAGGTTAGGTGAGAGTAGGTAAGCACTAAACACTCATAAATGGATGTCAACTCTCCTTCCATGGCCATTGTAGAAGGCATGTATAATTAGAACGTGGCCTACACGTTGTCCATCAACACTTGGACATTAGCAAGGATAATTATGCTACATTTGAGCTCTTTTGGTCCTTTTGGACATTAAAGCTAATTTTGGACATAGTTGACTAAGTCAACTCATCTCAAGGAAGGAGAAGAAGGATAATTTAGTCAAAGTTTAGCATACATACAACTTTGTACATGAATATTGTTACATAACTTGTAGTCAGCAAAGATACGATGAATAATCATTATAAAGTGGACGTAGGCGTTAGTGCCGAACCACTATAAAAGCTGTATTGTAGATTACAATACTTGTCCAACTTCACCATCTTCCGAATATTAAATTTTTTTGGTTGATTACGTCTTTAATCAAATTTAACATGCCCCTTTTATATCCATTTTCATTATAATAAAATATCACTAAGCCCCGATTATTTCTTTTTATACATATTTCTTATTACTATCCAATTGAGCTATTAATGATCCATCTCATGTTTTAACCCAATTTGCGCATAATAAGAAAGAATAAAAGATTTAGTATCAAAAAGGCCTAAGCCCAACATCAGAAATAAAAAGGAAATGACCTAGACTCTCGCATGGCTTAGGCCCAGATATACAGAAGTAGATCTGAGATAAAAATAGGGATAATTACATAATTGTAATGACATTTTACACAAAGAACAAAGGTATAGATAATTGAAATATACTACAAGAATTGATTTACTGAAAAAGGCAAAAGGAAGAATAGGAACAAAAATCATATCTAAAAGAATTATTCACAGAGAAAAGAATTAGAGATAGTTGGATCTGTAGATAAAAAACAATTGAACTAGATCTATGTATAACTACAAAAAGATTAAAAAACACTATAACAACTATTATAACAATTTGAACCACAACTTGGAAGAAATCTCGTAATTATAGAAATACTCACCTAAAATTTTAGCAAATCCAATTAACTACGGTAGATCCTTTCTATCTATGAATATCCTCCAAAAATATGTCTAGAACCAAGCCTCAATACTCCATTATAATTTTATTTGAGAAGAGGGTTATTTGAGATAGGCAGAGAAATGGAGTAGTGAGGATTAGGTTAAGTTTTGAAGGTTATCTATAATAGAGTTAGGGTGTCTAGGTTCGTTGGATTTTAGGTTTAGATTTTAAATTATTAGATTAGAAGGAGGACCTAGAATAAAAACATAAAACACAACCGGAACAGTCAAAATCATGCTTGGCAAACAAAGTTGCCAAGCCATAACGTGGGTCAACCCGGCCCCTTAGGTAGGTCGACATAGAGGTCGACC
The DNA here is from genome assembly GCA_030737875.1 of Allium sativum. NCBI lineage: Eukaryota > Viridiplantae > Streptophyta > Magnoliopsida > Asparagales > Amaryllidaceae > Allium > Allium sativum. The sequence goes on along the minus strand of CM060922.1, from coordinate 15,725,113 downwards.
CACTTGGGTCCAGATTTGACCTGAGGATAGACCCACCATCATGATTATATATATATATATATATATATATTGTAAATTGGTTCTCTTTATTGCTAAAAACCAATAAAACCTCCTTTATCAACCTTGTTAAGACACTGTAATCCCCATAACCTAGATGGGTCGCTTACAGGGAAAAAGAGTACTTATAAATTCGGTATACAACTGAAAAACATCTCAACATATAACTCTAACAAATTACAACAGAAATGCTGAAATAAAATAAAAAACACTAAAGATTCATCTACAAAGCCTAAACCAGGCCCATATCTTCTTCTTCTTCTGCTTGAATTCAAATGACACCTCATAAATCATCCAGTGTCATTTAATTCAATTCCCTATCTGCCAACCCACTGTTCATTTCTCCCATTCCGATACATTATCATTTACTTCATGGTTTCTCAAATAATCCCAAGCTTTATGAAAAGAAAAAAAATACCTCCTTCACACCATTCATACTGTCATGGATCTCGTTTGGGTGAATAGAAATAGAATTGATTTCTACTAACAATTCTTGTAACACCCCACGTCCATTAATGTCACTCACAAAGGGAATGCATTAACTTCCATGGAGCGTTATAAGTGTATAGAACAGATAAATTACAAAAAAAGATAAATCAGCGGAAGATAAAATTAATTCATAAACCACTTGTCCAAAACAAGCTTACAACAATAGTCTCCATCATACTTAAAACCATTACATAAGGATCACAGTCTCTTTTCAAAAACTCCAAAATACATAAAGAAGCATAAACATAAATAAGTGGCATAAATGCATAAATCCCCAATAGAGCATAAGCAAAGCCATAGCAGTAGATAGGAGAGTCCAAAGCAATACATCTACTCTCTCCAAGCAACTGAAAGAAATCTGCTCTAAGCTAAAGTATTCCCTCCCTATGAACCTGGGGAGGAAAGGAAAGAAGAGAGGCGAAAACAAAAAGGACCGGACATAAAGTCTGGTGAGTCCAGTGACTTTAACAATACAATAAGTAAAGTAACAAGATAAGAACATAAACTGCACATAAGAAATGACTGTAACATAATCAGATGAGACAAGGTAAATAAGATGGACAAGATATAACGGTGATTGCGCTTCTAATTACTAAGAGACATTTCCTACTCTGCACCATTTACTAAGTTACACCGCATTATTACTAATCGCATACTAGAAGTTGATCCTTTTTACTAATCGTAACCACAATAATAATGATGGTAGTTTCGTGTACTCCTAGCTGCTATCGTAGTTGCCGCCCTACTCCTACCACCACTAGGGTACCCACTAGCCTACCCATTCGATCGGCTCCCTAAACTGGTAGATACCGTGCTGGACCCACAGTAGGGTGTATCACTCCCTAAAGTGGCAACCTCGATACCACATAAAATGCACAGCTTATACTTACATGATGCAGCAACGTCTTGCCTACCAGCCCGGACCCATGCACGCACATGACCCCGTTGGACTTGCGTTGGCACCGCTACTCGCTTTTGACCTCTTACAATCAAATCCAGTAAGCGTTTCCCATCCTCGACCTAGTATTGAGCCCATTTAGATACCCAAAAAGGGTTACTGGTTGAAAAGGGTCCCCACTCGACACAAGCTTCCTTCCTACGCTTAGTCCCCACTAGGATTTCCCACTTAACCCACTTATTATTATTCCCATGTCTTACACATGTCTTACTACGGTTAAGTGCTCATTAATTATGTTTCACATGTCAACCCATGTCACCCACTTAACCTTTACCATTCCCATGTAACCCACATGTTTACTCTTGGTTAAATGCTCTTTAATTAATTCATTAGACCCGTAATCGCATAAGACCACTCACATTAGTCTGCCATGTAATACCCCGTATTTTAATAATGTATTAAAATAACAAATCAAGGTATACTTAATTTTTAAAAGAATAATTTAGGGAAACAGGTGATGCCATTGCGTTTGTCTCGGAATTCTGCATGGAATAGAGTCCAAGTTTTCGAAAATCGGAGTCCGTATGAGGAAGATATGGCTCTCAGAAGTTTTCAGAAAAAAAAAGAATAGCATAAGTCGACCATGAGGTCGACCTCCCATAGGGGAGGTTGACCAAGGTGTCGACCTCCCCTATGAGGAGGTCGACCTATGTGGTCGAGAGCGGGAGCAGATTATTTTTTTTAGTGGTAGGTTCATTCGTTTACACCTGGACTTGATTTCTGGACAGATTCATTAGCTCTTGGCCTATATATAAACAACCCCAAACTTCATTTCTCTCCACACCAAATCATTATATCTCCATGCTGCCTCAAAATTAATTAAACAAAGAAAATTCTTTTCTTCTTCTCCAAGACTAGCAAGAGATTAACCAGTTAGGGTTTCAGCAAGGCCAAATCAAATTTCTGCATACCTAATTTCTCAAGTCCAAGCACGGTGAGTTCAAGTTACTTTTCGAAATAAAATTTAATTGAATCCTGACATGTTAATGATTCTGAATCTGAGATTATGCCTATTTCTGATATGTTCTTAAGCCTATTTCTGATCTATTCTTATATGCTTATTTCTGTTCATCTGATCTGCTTTTATATGCCTATTCCATGCTTGATTTGTTATTCTCTTCTCTCCCTCCCATTTCCTTTTTATTTTTAAAGCCTTGGCCTAACGCTGAAATCTGTGAACGCACGAAATTAGGAATAGTTGGGAAAGATGTATTTAGGGCATATAATATAAATTTGAAATCAAGATTTGGGATTTGGGGGCATAATACATGTTGGGATTTAAGACCTAAATTTGGGCAAACTATATATGATAATTTATGACTTGGAAAAAGGGGTAATAGGAGCACGCCTAAATTGGGGGTTTTGAGGCATAATCTGTACTGTACATTTTGTCTAAAACATGGAGAAGATGTTATTATGACTGTAATTTGGGTAATATAATTCTGTAGGGTTAATTTAAGAATTAGCTGAACATGATATGGGAACTGCGGGTAATCTGTCATAATTTGGGGAGATGCCTAATCTGTTAAAATGACTAATCTGCTGTAATCTGTTGAATACTGAATACTGTAATTATAAAGCTTGTGATGAACATGAATAATCGTTAAAGATTGAATACAATAATTAGATGGCGCTTAGACACGAGGTTAGATTACACTTGTGGTAGAAGTCTACCTGGAACCTCCCGGCATATCCAGCCACCACAAGTGTTGAATCTAATGAGAGGGGTCTAAGTTCACAAAAATGAAGCAGGTCAAGACACGAGGTTAAGCCAACTTTTGGTAGAAGTCTACCCGGACCCGACCGGCATATCCAGCATCCACAAGTTGTAGGCCTAATGTGGGAGATCTGGCCCATAGAACCATGAATGGACGTGGAATACTTAACCAAATTGGATCCATAGGGATAATATGAACATGACTAAAGTTTGGGTTAGGTAAGTTGGGTTGAAATAATGGGAAAGGTTAAGTTAATCTGATAAATTAATGGGAATGGATTATATGGCCTGACCAACTTAACCTGTTAAATCTGTTAAGCCCGATAGGTCTGTATATCTGATCTGTAAATCCGTAAATCAGATAATCTATACATCTGATCTGTTAATCTGTTAGTCCGTGAATCTGTTAATCTGGAAATCTGTAAGTAAGTTAATCTGGAAATCTTTAAGTAAGTTAATCTGGAATCTGTAAACAAGTTAATCTGGAATCTGTACGTCTGAATCTGTTAGTCTGGGGACATAAAACTAGGAGGGGTATTTACTTGTGTCATCTATTGTGTAGGACCCATATTAGTTAGTAACCCTCTCTGGTATCGAACGGCGACCCAACACTAGGTAGGGGTCAGGGCATGCTTACTGAAACTAATTATAAGCGATTCATTCCGATAATGGCGAGGGGTGTCGATGGCGCGTTCCAACGGGATCGGTCGCGTGCATGGGTCTGATCTGGTCTGGGAAGTTATGTCGCTGTGACATCTATAAATAGGTCTGTGTCATTAAAGTTGCCATTTTAGGGAGTGATACCCCCAACTATGGGGCCGGCACAGGGTATTTATGCATTAGGGAGCCGATCGCTTGGGGTAGAATTAAGGGTACATCAAGTTCTGTCTGTTTCTGTTGGGGTACTGTCTATTTCTGTTGGGTGGTAACACCTGTCTGTTTCCATAGGTACCATCTGTCTGTTGGGAGGTAAAGGCCCGTCAATAGTGTACACCTAATTCTAACATTATGTCTTTGTCGGGGTGGTAAAGGCCCATTACTGTTATTCTGTTTCTGTGTCTGTTCGGGTGGTAAAGGCCCATTATTAGTATTCTGTTTCTATCTCCATTTGGGGTGGTAAAGGCCCATTACTATCATGTTGTTTCTGTAGAGACCGTTCTGTTCCTGTTTCTGTTTAGACATTAGGATAACACCTAATTCTGTTATACTAGTACCGGTGCAGAGAAGTGTAAGGTAAGTGAGAAGCATAGCTTAGTCTTGATTATTCTGTTCAGTTCTGTTCATCCTACTGATATCTGTTATTTCTGGCACTATTATCTCTTATCCAGTTTTATTTACCTGTCTGGATACTATTATCTGTTTATATGCTGAAAGTCACTGGACTCACTAGACTTTATGTCTAACCCTTTCTGTTTCGCTTCTTTTCTTTCCGCCCCCAAGGTTTTCAGGGCGGGAATACACATCCTTGATTCAGACCTCTCTGCCTCTCTGCTAGAAGTTTCTTGAAGTACATTTAGCTTGGCTTTGTTTCTCCTTTAATATGGCAATTTCTGAGGATTATGGTTTTATGTTTATGTACTCTGAAGGCTTTTGTACAAGACTGATATTTTATGTACTTGGTTTTGGTATTATGAGTTTTGAAGATGTAACCAAACTTATCTCTGCTTCTGGTGAAATAAAGCTATAATTTTTCAAGTACTATTTTATGTATCTGTCTTGTGAAATTCTGTTCTGTTTACTTACAACGCTCTACTGAAGTTAAGGCATTCCCTTGGTGAGTGACCTTAACGGACGTGGGGTATTACATTTGGTATCAGAGCTGAAAGTTACCAGATCAGATAAAAGATTTTGATAATTATTTTCAAAAAAGGATTTTAAAAGAAGTAATTTCAAGAGAAAAGGTTTGTTATGAAAAACATAATCCTAAAAAGCCATATATCTTTCTTCCGATTCTCTGTTTTGAATCTCTTCCTCTTTCTTTTCAGCATGTCTAGTGAACCCGAGATACCCGAAGGCGTACAGATACCTACTTGGTTCAGGAGGTATCTAGAGGCTAGGGCTACTGCCGCAGGCCCAACAAACATTCCTCCTCCTTCTCCCCCAGCTGTAGTCGTTCCTCCACGTTTAGAAATTTCCCTAAGATATGTAAGGACTTTCGTGCGATGGGAGTAAAATCTTTTCATGGGAATGAGACATTTGTCGAGGCTAGAAATTGGCTCGAGGAAGTGCAAGACTTGTTTGGCATTTTTGGCGTAAATGATGGAAGGAAGGTTCAACTAGCAGCTTGGTTAATGAAGGATGAGGCCTCGTATTGGTGGGAGGTCACAAATGGAGAATGTGCAGTGGAGATGTGGATGGATTTTAGGCAGAGGTTCGAGTTGAAATTCCTCTCACAAGCGGAGGAGAGTATGTACATGGAGAGGTTCTTGGCTTTGAAACAAGGAAATTTGACAGTAAAGGAGGATGTAAACAAATTTAACCAGTTAGCACGATTTGGAATAAAGTTAGTTAATACACCGCACAAGAAAGCCCTGAGATTTGCAAGGGGTTTGAAGGAACCGCCACACGGAGTGGCTATGTCCCACATTCCTATGGGGGCTACCTTCGAGAAACTGGTTGATATGGCGCTGATGTATGAGGGAGAGAAAGGTGCTTGTGCTGAAAAGACACAGGATAAGAGAGTGGACCCAAAGAAAACACAACAACAACAACAAAAGAAGGATGAGAAGTCTAGAAATGAGAAGGAGAAGAAGTGCTTTACTAACGACAGTTTGAATCATCTGAACAAGGATTGCAGAAAAAGGAAGGGTGCTTGCTTCAACTGCGGTGAGATTGGACACTTTACTAGGGACTGCACGAAGAAACAAGGACAGGGGCAAAGGGCAGGACATTCTGGAGGGTATGTGAATGCTATCGAAGCCAATATGCCGGACAGAGGTAGGAAAATTTCTGTAGAATGTTTTGATTTTTCCTATCTAGTTAGAACTCTTTTTGATTCTGGCGCTTCTCTTCTGATTCTATGGTTGAGTCTCTACACCTAATACTAGTCTGTTTTCTGATTCCGTTTGGGTTGGGTACTAAGGTGTTTGCACCTAGTATGCGTTTCTTTTCGAGAATAGGTTTTTAACTTCTTTTTATCTGTACTTGCTTAGATTATGTATCCTATCGATCGAATCTTTGACCTTTAGGAAGAAACTAATGAGTGTAAACATGTGTTTGAGACATGTTATGTTTTATGGAAGCAAGTGGATGCAAGTGGTTGTCGGTTGTTGCTCGTGGAAGCATATACACACACTGGGCACTAGATCGGCTCAAAAGTACTCTCATACTGCATATGGACGTATGTGCATATTAGTTTTTATGGATGCAAAATGGTTGACTTATCACGTGGATGTTGCATATCGATGTTGGTTGTGCACACATATAGAAATTATATGTATCATTAGGATTCTTTGCATACATATTAGATATATGGCACAAACATATTTCACATTAAGGAGGTCAACTGAATCAGTAGACCGCCTGATCTTTTACATTAGTGTAAGGAACATACACACACAATTTTTGCATATGTTCATATGGAATTAGAAATCTTTTAAGGACAATGGTTTCTTCTGAATGATGGTTGAGTAGATGGGTGATTGGATGGTAGGACACATTCTTCTTAACTTAGATATTTCAGGGACGAAATCCTTTAAGGAGGGGAGAATGTAATACCCCGTATTTTAATAACATATTAAAATAACAAATCAAGGTATACTTAATTTTTAAAAGAAGAATTAAGGGAAACGGGTTACGCCATTGCGTTCGTCTCGGAATTCTGCATGGAGTAGAGTATAAGTTTTCGAAAATCGGACTTCGTATGAGGGAGATATGGCCCTCGGAAGTTTTCAAAAAAAAAAAAGAATAGCATAAGTCGACCACGAGGTCGACCTCCCATAGGGGAGGTCGACAAGGTTTCGACCTCCCCTATGAGGAGGTCGACCTATTTGGTCGAGAGCGGGAGCAGATCGTTTTTTTAGCGGCAGGTTCATTCATTTGCACCTGGACTTGATTTATGGATGGATTCATTAGCTCTTAGCCTATATAAACAACCCCAAACTTCATTTCTCTCCACACCAATTCGTTGTATCTCCGTGCTGCCTCAAAATTAATTAAACAAAGAGAATTCTTTTCTTCTTCTCCAAGACTAGCAAGAGATTAACCAGTTTGGGATTTAGCTAGGCCAAATCAAATTTCTGCACACCTAATTTCTCAAGTCCAAGCACGGTGAGTTCATGTTACTTTTCGAAATAAAATTTAATTGAATCCTGACATGTTAATGATTCTGAATCTAAGATTATGCCTATTTCTGATCTGTTCTTAAGCCTATTTCTGATATGTTCTTACATGCTTATTTCTGTTCATCTGATCTGCTTTTATGTGCCTATTCCATGCTTGATTTGTTATCCTCTTCTCTCCCTCCTATTTCCTTTTTATTTTTAAAGCCTTGGCCTAACGCTAAAATCTGTGAATGTACGAAATTAGGAATAGTTGGGAAAGACGTATTTGGGGAATATAATATACATTTGAATATCATGATTTGGGATTTAGGGGAATAATACATGTTGGGATTTAAGACCTAAATTTGGGCAAACTATATATGTTAATTTATGACTTGGAAAAAGGGGTAATATGAGCACGCCTAAATTGGGGGTTTTGAGGCATAATCTGTAATGTACATTTTGGCTAAAACATGAGAAGATGTTATTATGACTGTAATTTGGGGAATATAATTCTATAGGGTTAATTTAAGAATTAGCTGAACATGATATAGGAACTGTGAGTAATCTGTTATAATTTGGGGAGATGCCTAATCTGTTAAAATGACTAATCTGCTGTAATCTATAGAATACTGAATACTGTAATTATAAAGCTTGTGACGAACATGAATAATCGTTTAAGATTGAATATAGTAATTAGATGGCGCTTAGACACGAGGTTAGATTACACTTGTGGTAGAAGTCTTCCTGGAACCGCCCGGCATATCCAACCATCACAAGTGTTGAATCTAATGTGAGGGGTCTAAGTGCACAAATACGAAGTGGGTCAAGGCACGAGGTTAAGCCAACTTATGGTAGAAGTCTGCCCGGATTCGACTGGCATATCCAGCATCCACAAGTTGTAGGCCTAATGTGGGAGATCTTGCTTATAGAACCATGAATGGACTTGGAATACTTAACTAAATTGGATCCATAGGGATAGTATAAACATGACTAAAGTTTGGGTTAGGTAAGTTGGGTTGAAATAATGGGAAGGGTTAAGCTAATCTGATAAATTAATGGGAATGGATTATATGGTCGGACAAACTTAAACCGTTAAATCTGTTAAGCCCGATACGTCTGTATATCTGATCTGTAAATCCATAAATTTGATAATCTGTACATCTGATCTGTTAATCTATTAGTCCGTGAATCTGTTAATCTGTAAATCTATAAGTAAGTTAATCTGGAAATCTGTAAGTAAGTTAATCTGGAATCCGTAAACAAGTTAATCTGGAATTTGTACGTCTGAATCTGTTAGTCTGGGGACACAAGGCTAGGAGGGGTATTTACTTGTGTCATCTATTGTGTGGAACCCATATTAGTCAGTAACCCTTTCTGGTATCAAACAGCGACCCAACACTAGTTATGGGTCAGGGCACGCTTACTGAAACTAATTATAAGCAGTTCATTCTGATAATGGCGAGGGGTGTCGGTGGAGCGTTCCAACGGGGTCATGTGCGTGCATGGGTCCGATCTGCTCTGGGAAGTTAAGCCGCTGTGACATCTGTAAATAGGTCTGTGTCATTAAAGTTGCCATTTTAAGGAGAGATACACCCTACTGTGGGGCTAGCATAGGGTGCATTAAGGAGCCGATCGCTTGGGGCAGAATTAAGGATACATCTAGTTTTGTCTGTTTCTGTTGGGGTACCGTCTGTTTCCGTTGGGTGGTAACACCTGTCTGTTTCCGTAGGTACCATTTGTCTGTTGGGAGGTAAAGGCCCGTCACTAGTGTACACATAATTCTAACATTCTGTCTCTATCGGGGTGGTATAGGCCCATTACTATTATTCTGTTTCTGTCTCTGTTCGGGCGGTAAAGGCCCATTATTAGTATTCTGTTTCTGTTTCTGTTTCTATCTCCGTTTGGGGGAAGTAAAGGCCGATTACTATCATGCTGTTTCTGTAGAGACCATTCTGTTCCTGTTTCTGTTTAGATATTAGGATAACACCTAATTCTGTTATACTAGTACCAGTGCAGAGAAGTGTAAGGTAAGTGAGAAGCATAGCTTAGTCTAGATTATTCTGTTCAGTTCTGTTCATCCTGCTGATATCTGTTATTTTTGGCACTGTTATCTCTTATCCAGTTTTATTTACCTGTCTGGATAATATTATCTATTTATATGCTGAAAGTCACAGGACTCGCCAGACTTTATGTCTGACCCTTTTTGTTTCGCTTCTTTTCTTTCCGTTCCCCCCGGGTTTTCAGGGCGGGAATACACAGGCTTGATTCAGACCTCTCAGCCTCTCTTTAGAAGTTTCTTAAAGTACTTTCAGCTTGGCTTTGTTCCTCCTTTACTATGGCAATTTCTGAGGATTATGGTTTTATGTTTATGTACTCTGAAGGCTTTTGTAGAAGACATATATTTTATGTACTTGGTTTTGGTATTATGAGTTTTGAAGATGTAACCAAACTTATCTCTTCTTCTGCTGAAATAAAGTTATAATTTTTTCAAGTACTATTTTATGTATCTATCTTGTGAAATTCTGTGCTGTTTACTTACAACGCTCTACTGAAGTTTAGGCATTCCCTTGGTGAGTGACCTTAACGGGCGTGGGGTGTTACACATTTGCGGTTGCTGGATATGCCGGGCGGTTCCGGGCGGTTCCGGGCAGACTTCTACCGCAAACCAAGTCTAACCTCGCGTCTTACCCATATTTCATCTTTTAATTTTATGCCTTTGACCTCTCATATTAGACGACACTTTTGTGGTTGCTGGATATGCCGGGCAGTTCCGTGCAGACTTGTACCACAAACTCGTCTAACCTCGTGTCTTAGGCGTTCATTAACTTTCATCTTTTACCCAAACCCCAAATTCAACATATATCCCAAATTCATGATTATAATTCAATTTTATGCCTATTCTCCAATTATTACCAAATTCACCAATTTCGTGATTACATATTAATTCATGCCAATTCCATATTATCCAATATCCAATTTTTCCCAATTCATGTTATTCATATTCAATTATGCCAATTTATTCAATATCTACCCAAAACAATAACATAATTATAATTCAATGATTTCCCAATCTTTCCCCGACGTTCCTACGTAATTTCCTATGTATATTTCAACATAGGCTCGAAGTTAGCCTAGTTCCAAAAATAAAAAGGAATAGGGGTAGAGAAGAGAATAGAAACATCATAATTGAAATAAAAAGAAACATAAGAAACATGGACAATAAATTCCATAAGCAAATGAACATGAACTGGCATAAAAAAATAAAAATAGATCCAACATGAACTGATATCAAAGAATAGATCCAATAGGCATCAACAAACATAGAAAATATTTCCAATAGGCATATGACAACAAAATTTGGATGTGAATCAAAAAGATAAGAACTTGACGTGATTCAATTACAAGCATATTCATAATCCAATTTACAACCTTTTCCAGTTACTTCTAAGCCAAATTATCTTGTGAAAGTAACATGAACTCACCTTGACAGCTTTAAGAAAAGATAATTGGACCGTTGTTGTTGTAGAAACGCTGATTTGATGTTGATTAATCTTCTTAGTTGATTGTTGATGAAGAACTTGTCTCTAATTTGATTTTTTATGAAGAAAGCTTCTACTTTGAATTAGGTTTTAGAGATGGCGGCTAAGAGAGTTGAGAGTTCAGCAACATGGAGGCGTCATGAAGGATTGTTATGAATTAGGGTTAGGTCTAGGAACTTATTTATAGGTGTTTTAGGGCCTTTAGATCAACCTAGGAGCAACCAGAACCGTCCAACAGATCAAAACACATCACATAAACACGTTAGCCCTCAACTGGTTCGGTCCCGAAAAGGGGTCGACACACCTATCGACATGCCTATAGTGGGGTCGACACCCATGTCGACACCCCTTATGGGGGTCGACACCCTCAGGCGCGAATTTTCCCGCCTAGCCCGCTTCTTCTGATTTTGATTTTTAATTTCGTTTTATTTAATTTAATTTAATTCTGCTTATTTCTCAAATCTTCCGAAGCTCATAACTACCTCATACGGTGTCCGATTTACGCAAACTCGAACTCTATCCCAAGCAGAATTCCGAGATGAAAGCAATGACGCAACCCATTTCACTTAATTCTTCTTCTAAAAATTAAGTGTTTTTAAGTTTGTTAATTTTAATATTTTAAAATTATGGGGTGTTACAATTCTCTTGTTGCAGGGTGGATTTCTGGTTCAAACAATTCATTTCTAATAATGCATTTTACCCTCCGTTCAGCATTACCAACCATGTTTAATCTATCTTAACCAAGCAGATCAACCAAGCATTGGCCATTTATCCAGGGTTCAAACCACATGTAAGTATCCTCTCTATTTGCAATGATTTTATTAAACAGTTGCTTTGAGTTAGTTCTAAGTCTAAGCAATGATTTTCAAGATGATGATGCATTATTATCTAAAGCCATGGACTAAAAATAATCTCTTTTACAATACCCATTATGCATCCATTTACTCCATAATGAGGTATTAGAAAGGAAGTTCTAGAGTAGTTTGACACATGCAGCTTTTTCAGATTTGAAAATTTCGTCAAACCTATACCCCCTTCAGCCTTTGGCCTACACAGCTTATGCCAAGCAACTTTATGTGATGTGCCTCCCCAAAAGAAATCTGCACATATATATTGCAACTTGTCTAGAGTATATTCTGGTATCTGATAGATAAAGAGCCAATATAAAATAATAGGTGTTATAATAGTATTAATCAATTATGCCCTTCTTGCAAAACTCAGTAACTTAGTTTCCCATCCATTTATTCTGCTTTGCACTCTTTGTATAAGGGAGTTGCATTCTGAATAATATAAGTAGTTAGAGGACAAAGGAAGCCCTACATAAATAACTGGCAAAAGACCTTGTTCAAAACCCAGAATATGATGTATTTTTGTAGAATTTATAACTGATACATTGAAGAACACTTTGGTTTTAGAAGCATTCACATTTAGCCCTACATACTTTCTTAATTTCTGGAATGTCCCCTTTAAAGCAGTAGCGTTAGACACTAAAAGATTTTCCAAAAAATCATTAGATCATCACATATAGTAAATGCAAGATAATTACCTGAATTGTAGAGCTGTGTTGAAATTCCCTTAACATAGATGCCTCATCCATTAGGTAAGAAAAAATTGCATTGTAATAGCAAATATGTAAGGAGATAAAGGATCTCCTTGCCTAATACTCCTATTTGATGATATGAACTTTGGTATGCGTTGACTCATAACAGAATAAGTTGCTATTGTCATGCATCGTATACTAGATTTACAAAATGTGTAGCAAAGTTCATCTTTGACATAATGTAACATATGAATTCTCTATTTACCCTATCATGTTCCTTTTGTAAATCCACTTTAACTCATAGCTTAGGCATCCCTTTTTTCTTGAAATCTCTTAATAATTCATGATCCAATAAAATGTTATCACTAATGTATCTTTCCTTGATAAACGCGCTTTGATTCTCAGAAATTAAATAAGGTAGGAAGAGCTTAAGTCTATTATACAAAACTTAGAAATTTTTTTGTAATAGAATTACAACAGGATATTGGTTGATAATGTGCAATCTCTATTGGCTTATCATTTTTAGGAATTAGAGTAATGAAAGTATGATTTAAAGATTTGGGTAATCTACCTGATATGAAGATATCAGTAATAGCCTTTAGTAAATCATTCTTCAAAAGTCCCATTGAACTTTCAAGAACTTTGCATTAATCCCATCTGGCCCTGGACTAGAGTCATTATGAATTGAAAATTAAACAACTTTGATTTCAGATAATTCAACTGCTTTCAAGAGGAATTGATGTCCTTGTGAATTCACAATGGATATAGGATGAAAAGAGGGAAAATCTAAATTACTAGGACCATTAAACATGTCCTTAAAGTAATTATTTGCTTCAGCATCTATATCCTCTGATTTATATAATAAATTGCCATTTAGATCTATTAAATCTCTGATGTGATTAAAGAATCTCCTGTTTGACATTCTAGAATAAAAAAACTTAGAGTTTGTATCACCTTGTTGCAACCAAGAGACCTTAGCTTGCTGTTTGAAACCATTAAAATGTAGCTGTTGCAGATTCTGATATTCTTTATGGCTTGTAAATAATTATCAAACAACATGATATCTTCTGGATTACTGTCAACAACTTTTTCAAGTTGTATTGCAATTTCTTCAACATTTTTTAGGTTAGCAGAATTTTTATCCCTCACTTTATTCCAATGTTTCAACTCGTTTTTGCAATTCTTGAGTTTTTGCAGGAAATCCTCAAACTGTTGCATTAAAACCTTTTTGAACTACGTCATAATATCCAGGAAAATTTGGCCGATAATTCCTAAATCTAAAAGGAAAACCCTTAGATTCTATAGTAGGAATAAGCTCTAGCATGATTGGATTATGATCACTTGAGTTTTGAGATAAAGAGAGTGGTTTCATGGGTAAAAACATTTGTAGGCATCTGTTATTTACAAGAATTCTATCTATTTTAGTAGCAATACCTCTTCTGCGCCAAGTAAAATGAAAACCTGTGGGTTTGATATCATTCAAAGCAGTATGAATAATAAACCTTTGAAATTCTCTAATATGTTGATAAGGAACAAATAATCCACCTTTTTTAACATTAGGAGATAACACGTTGTTGAAGTCACCCATGAAATCCATGTATCATTTATATTGCTGGATTCATAATCAAATGCTACCATAAAATTAGCCTTTTAGTAAAAATATTACTTGCATATATCACTGTGAAAACCATACCAAAACCACCCATATTATTAACATTAACTGTCAAATGTTGAAAAGAGGAAGATTCAAGCACCACATCCCAAACACTTGTATCCCAAATTAACGGAATTCTGCCAATATAAGTAGAAGAATTATTTGTTAATGATTTCCATGAGCTAGGTAACAAAGAAGTAAACAGTACTAAATTAGCCGTAGATAATTTTGTTTCCACCAAACCAACAAGAGTTGATTTAGTATGGTTCAAGAGATGGAGTACATCTTTCATACCAAAAGAAGTACTTATACCCCAGACATTCCATGTTAATAGTGTCACTTAACAGTGGTAGGGCTCCTAGTGATTCTTTTAGAAGGAGCAATACAACAAGAGGAAGCAATTGTTTTGTCACCTTGTAAATAACTTGCATTTTTATCCACCATATTGTTTACATCAACCAGCTTCCATTTATCCACATTTTCTTCTATGTACTTTTTAGCAGATCTGCAACTATATTTAAATCATCTTGAAATAATTTTTCAGGTAGTTTGTAATTCAAAAAGTCAAGATCATCGATCTCTGTATTAGCAACATCCTCTATTTCAACAGACGCAGTAGCATTTTGCCTAGTATCATTATCTATAGTTTGCTCTTCAGTTTGCAAATCAGGAGGTATCCAACGAGGATCACTAGTAACTTCATGAGATGTATCATCATGCCCAAATAGATAGCACTTCAAACATTTTATGGGTACAAACTCATACTCCAATGAAATAATATTCTTAGTGCCATTGTGAAATAAGATTGTGATTTCTATTTTAAGCTCAGTAAGGGTATCAGTAGAAATGAGAACTCTAGCATATTTTGTAAATCTTCGTTTTGCTATATTTTCATCAATCAATAATGGTTTCGAATAAAACTGGCTATCATTTGAATGGCATATTTTGTCCGAAATTCCATTGGTAGATCGAGAAGTTTAACCCCGATCTGAACTTCATTACTCTGTATTTTACTAAAATCATATCCAGCATGCCATGCTTCTATCAATAACAATCTACCAAAATACGAATATGTAGAACTCCCCAATATTCGAGCATAATTAGATGTATTTTCCAATTAAACCACAAAGTTATAGCTAGGAGATACATGAATGTTAAAATTACCGGATGGCTTCCAGACTCTCAAAATGTATTCTTTAAGCTTGATGGTAGATAGCCTAAAATGGATCGGGATCAACGCAATCATGTTGCTCCGATCCTCTTTCGATTTATTAAATATGTTTTTAGGAATAAAAACATACTCAGACGATGGCTTAACAAAGTTCAAACTTCGATTAGAAAGTACATGCTTCCGATTGTCACTTGAATCATTAATAGGATGTAGATTAGGATTTGAATATGAAAATGAAGATGGAGGTTTATCTGATGAGGATGGAGGTTGCGATCGTGGTGGAAAATTTCGTGAGTTAGTTAGAGGAGCAGAGGCTAGTATAGATTACAGTGAAATAAATATAATATGATTACATTCGAGTTACAATAATGAATACAGTGGAATGCTAGTATAGATTTTCATTAGTACTTGCACAAGTGACGGAAACAAAGGAGATGACAAAGTCTTCGCGAATCTTGAGCTTTCCCAGATGCAAATCTCAAGCTATAATACATGGTCTGACCTGAGCATCTTGCGAAAAAATACAAAACACTCAAATAAAGTTTTTTTATTCTCCATAAATAAGTTAACTCAACTAACATGTTCACAAATGTGCACAATAACAAAAGAATATCGGGTTTTAATTTCTTTGGAATCCATGTAAATTTCATATCTAACTTCATTCAAATAATTTCAATACACTACTTAACTAATATTTGGTTTACAACATTTGTGTAATTACTTCATATCATATTTTCCCATTGAATCATACCTTACAACGAAGTTTAACTTATCTTAATACATTCGTACTTCAAGAATTGAATCACACTCATTTCAAAAAATTCTGATTTTTATAATCTTTATATCATCAAATAATTTTTATAAATTTAAATCCTAATTTTTGATTCTGTATCACAAATGTTATATTAAATTGGAATCTAAAATTTCTCTCCTAAGACTTAACAGCTCGGACTGGAAGTAGATTTTGTTTAATTAATAAAATATATTTAAAATAGTCATATCTAAAATATTTAATATATTAATACTTTAAATCTAATAGGAAATAGTTTAATTGAAATAGATTTATTAAAATAGTCAAAAAGTTTTAACTATTTAAACTAAACATTTATAAAATAGTCATGGAAATAGTAATAAAGAAAAAAAGTAAAATGGCTTATTATAAATAATAGAAATGTAACTTTTTTCAAACAAAATAATCCCATATGAACAACATATCCTTATTCTAGTTTTGACTTATTTCTCATTTCAATTTAAAGTTCCCATTCGCAAGTAAATTGCATCATTAAATTTTCAAGTATCATACCCTTAAGACCAAATAATCCTAACTTGATAATTCATACAATTTGACTTTTAATTTAACTTCTGCACATCTTGAGGTTAATTTACCTAATATAGAAAATTGTTTTTTTATGCTGAGCTCAAATCATTAAGATATACATATAAACTTAAGTATATATTTCTGAATCATAAACCACTTCCTCTCTCTAATGGAGAGAAGAAAAGCGATACAACCAGAAACTTAACCGCTTTGCGGGTATATCGACAATTCATAGTAAAACTTCACGATTGAGTTCATTCTCTTCCTTAATAAGCCATCATCCATTCCACCTATTTACCCAATTGGAAGTCAGATCTACGATTTCCTTTGTACGCATCGACAGATGAAACTTCCGGTTTCGCCCTCATGATACTTCTGGATCATTCTACTTCTCAACACCAAGATCTACACCGCATCGCTTATTCCTTGTACTTAGACGACACGATTGCTACCAGTAGCTGTTGATGTAGGGCAAAGAGGGGAATTAGCGACTATGGAGGGTCAAGACATTAAGGATTTGGAATCCGAAGTTGTCGGCGCAACTAACTACTCGGTTCTAATTTCCTCCGACCGATCTCTCCATCCAGTCATTATTCCTGATCTATCCTTACATGGGGCCAGTGTTGTTGTTGTTGGATCCAAATTAACCCTAGAGGGGGTGAATAGGGGTTATCACAATTTATCGCTGAGTTCAAATCTTACGGGATATAAAAATATTCACAAATCACATAATACAACAGAAATAGAAATGTAGAAAGTAAATGGCACACAGATATACCCAACTTCAGCAAAACCCTACCTACTGCTGCATTCCTAAGGTTTCTACTAGGTAATAGAATAGATCCTGCTTACAAGACCATGTAAACTCACGAACCCCTAGCTCCTATTATAATCCTACGCTCAAAACCCTAAACTGATCTATATCCACTACATCAGATTTCCTTGGATTACAAACTCATAACCCATATCCCTAGTTTTTACAGACTCTAGTAAACTGCCTGCTAAAAGACCTAACTGGATCACCTAGAATTTTACAGACTATAGAAACTGTTCGAATGAATTACGAATGAAAAAAAACAATACAATGAAAAACCAAAAAAAAAAAAAAATCCCTTTTCCAATGTTAGTCAAGAAGCCCGACCCACTTTGTATTGTAAATTATTAAACCCATTTCTCTTATCCTCCTTGGAGAATGAATTATGGTGGCGTCTTATGGAGATTAGGGTTTCTTTTAAATACCAAATATAATCTCGATCATTTGCTTCTGGAATCAAATCTCTGATGCTTCGAAACTGCAGATGGCTATGTGATTCTTCGATTTGGGATACAACAATCGAAAATATGTGACTTTTTGTGAAATGATTTCTATGATTGTTATTAGGGTATGTTGCTTGGATTTTTGATTCGCAATTTGCCAGTGATGAATGGTTGAGTTTAAATAGGATTTTTAATCCCTTAAATTGCTCTAATTTCCTTGATTGATTTTTATCTGATTTCCTAATTTGAAATTATAGGTTGAAATTGAAATGTGTGATTTGTTGTGATCTACCTGGACTTGATTTTGGCCTACAAACAGATTTGTCTCTTATGTGAAATCTTTGATTGATAAATTTCTAAGTGTAAAATTCTTGCCCAAAATTTGTGCATTTGAAATTTGGAAATATGTCAAATTGATTTGTGTAACACTTCCCATATATGAGCAAATGCAATGTTTCAATCATGTTGTTAAACTAGTCCCATGCATGAATGAGTAAATGTATACATTTCTAGAAAAGAAAAATGCTGCCCCATTTAAATTGTTGCCAAATCTGATATTCTTGAAAATGTAAAAAGGCTTGCCAAATTTGTATCTGCTTGATTTTAGCCATGAATCCCTTAAAACTGATTTTACTCCTTGCTAAAACAATCAAGCATGATTTTATTTAAGCTGGTCTTTCTTTTCCTTTATATGCTGCATTCATGCATTGATTTGGCTTGGCATGATTTCGACCATTTACTACACCATTCGCTATGTTCAGTTGAACAACATATATAAGTCTTATGAAATCACTTCATTTAGACCAGTTTACCTTGTCTTGTACTTGTCCATGCTTGTCCCAGTTTTGATACTTGCTGCTGTGATTATTGTATATGCTGAAAACATTTGGCTTTGACAGCCTAGATCAATCATGTTGCTATATTTTGCTGAACCATGGACCTTGCTCTCATGTATTCATGAACTGTCATGTGCCTCTATACTTGTGTGAATGTTACTTAACACTTCAACACTGTTTTGTTTCACCTGACTATTACACTTGAGATTCATGCAAGGCTAGCTTGTGTAAGATTGCTTTTACTTGTGATCTCTTGGCACTCTTTGCACCCTGAACTTGAAATGCTCCATACATGTATATTGTGTTAGCCCCTTGGTTCATGCTGAAGTTCTCTTGATCACATGCTGCCTTGCTTGTTCATTTTGATGCTGCATTGTGCCATTCCAGTTTTGCTTGTGGTTCTTGCTAGTTTATGTTATCCTGCATTGTGTATATATGTCCATACTTATCCATGCAAATCCATCCAAGAAGTCTTGCCTTGCTTACATGTATATTTCTTACTTGTACACTTACAAAATGCTCCATGTATTTGCTCTACAACTGTGTCACTTGAGCTCAACTGCTCTGCCTATTTTTGTGCATGCACCTGCATATGTTTTCATGCATGCTTGCTGCTTCACCTTATGTTCATGCTGCCTTGATATTTTGACGTTGTACATGGCTTGCATGTATTTAGGTTGCCTCGGCCATGAGCTGTGTACTTGACATACTTCCACTTGCACTGCGTCGAGTTGGTCCACGTGGCTGCTCCTCAGTTGCTCAACTGCATTGTGATTGGCAAGGCAGTGCAAACGTGTATATATATGCACGTGTGTTGCAGTCATTTTCCCTGTAAAAGTCTAACTAGATTGCATCTGCATAGAGATATGTGTATATACGCACATGTGTGTATACATGTATCGAGTGTATGCAGTATATATATGTGAGCGATTATATACACATATCAAATCAAGTCATGACAAGTGATGAGAAACACACCAAAATTCTGAGGAAAATAATATTATAAAATAAAAATCATATCTACTAGAATTTAGAAAAATATTTCTATTCCACATTACTGTGTATGTGTTTCTACTGTGACAGGTAACAGATGATGACTGGACTAACAGTGCTGACTGGTAGAAGACAGATGACTGAAGATGATAGTGTCAGTGTGTTAGTCAGTGCATGTATATGATTCTGCAAACTAAGTGTTGAGTGTTGTAGTGAGGAACTGATGTGTATATGAACTAAAAATAATTGCAATACTGTGTATTGTACAAACAGTGGAGTTGTAAGTTGTACTATTTAGATGTTGAAATAAAATATTATATTTAAATAAAATATTGTTTGAACATTTGAATTTTTGTGCTTCCATTTAAATATAAATATTATATTCATGTTTGTGATGTATATATGAAACTGTACAATAACAAACACATTTATAATAATATACTTGTTTGATATCATCAAACAAAAATCATATAATTGTTATATACAACTATGTTATATACAACAATCTCCCCTTTTGATGATGACAAATAAATAAAAAGATTTTTAATATAATAAATGTGTTTGACAGTGAATTATGGAACTCCCCCTATATACACTCCCCCTACAACAAAAAAACTCCCCCTAAATGTGTGCCTGAGTGAACAGAATGAATCAAATGATTTTTCAATAGTAATTTTTTTATATAAAATATTCACTCATAAATCAAAATCTTAACCATTCTCCCCCTTTTGTTATCATCAAAAGGATACATAAATTAAAAATTCGATGAAAATATGACTAGAAAAATGGTTAAGAGAGAGAATGTTCATCATAAATCTCAATCAATCAAACAAAAATCATAATATTCTAAGACTTAGTGGCAAATTTCACATTGTAGAATGATGGATTCATTATGAAATTTATACAAATGGGGAGAGTAATAAAAGTATGGATTCCAATTATTTTCAAAAATAGATTTTTAAAATTGAAGCACAAAAACAGTGAAGGATTTGGACTACTGTTATATGCTTAACTCAAGTGACAAAATCAAATAATCTCATATCCCAGTAGCTATCAATCAAAAAATCATAATACGTAATAAAATATTCACACATTTCACAAGTTAGAATATGGATTGATAGGCTGATTTTTACACACCGAGGAGAATTTCATATAAATTTATTTATTTCAAGTTATTTTCATTTCTTTTTTTTTAAGAGCACAGTGACCATGCATAACCAGATCTTGGATTTTTAAATGAGGTCAGTCGCAACTTAAATTATAAGTTTTCTCATAACCATGCATGACCAGAGCTTGGATTTTTAAATGAGATTAGAGAAACACTTATATATGTTATATATATATTTATCATTTTTAGCTCTAAAAGAAAAGACTCCTCAGTATATAAAGCCAAAATGGATGATAGAAATGTGGTAGGTATAGGAATGGTTTATGAAATAAATTTCTAAATTAATCATATTATGAAATATGCTCAACTGTACCGGGATTCTTGAAAATTTTCAATTATCACTAATTCTGAAAAATGATAGGGTCACATTTCCATCACAAATTTTTCACTGTTTATTTAAGACATTTTAAAAAAAAACACTTTTCATATTAATATAAACTTATGATGGATGACAGATGGATGATAAACAGAGAAGTTGTTCGTGAAATAAGTGCCAATTCAAAGATATTATAACAACTGTTCAATCATCATGAAAGTTTAAATATATTCTCCTCTTGTTGTGAAGTATGTAGTCATAACTCATCACAATTTTAAAATCTGATAATAATTTTGATTAATTTTAACTACAGTTCAATTTGGTTATTGATTTCAATTTCTAAATGAATAATCAATAAATGATTTTAAATTGAAAATCAATTACAAGAGGAAATCGAAAGATCTACACAAGACATGAGAGATTTGAAAAATATATACATGATGAGAAAAATGCAGCACTTCTAAACTGATACCACTTGTTGGTGTCTCTATTAACAAGGATTTAAGAAAGACACTGATGGCTAGTGTTAGCCTACTTTGTGAACTAGGCAACACAAAGTCAAGATATCAAGCATTGAAGAACCTTTCTAATTAGAAGACTTCGGTTCGGATCGGAGAGGCCACCACTGCTCAGATCGGGGAGGTCACTACAGCCTAGATCGGATAGCTGCAGTTATTCGGGTCGGGTCAAAACAGCGTATCGGTTTGGATCAGATAAAGTCTTCTGTTCAGATCGGTGAACTGTTGCTGAGGAAATTGGTAAGGCATAGCTGTTCGGATCGGAGGGCAATATAGTCTCCATTGGATCGGAAAGCCAACTGGTTGCCACGGAAATAGATCGGAGCGGAGCGGAGCAGACTAAAGAAGAGAGAGCGTTGTTTCCAAGCCAATCCGGGTCGGATCGAGTATCCCGATCCGAACCCCTTATATGTGTGCCTCCGACCCGAACCCATTTTCCATATCATTCTCCGGCATAAGCGCCTGGATATCCGGATCGGCTACGACCAGTTTCTGTCCATAACGACCATTATTCTGATGCGTTGTCAACGTAGAAATCAATCCGAATCCGATGCCGATGGGATGAGTGACACGTGGCTCCGATCCGGATCGGGCTCTGAGCAAATTCACACCTATAAATACCCCGTCTGGAGACAAAGAAAAGGATCCTTTTTTGGGCATTTCGAGAATTCAACCACCTCCATAATCCGAACTCCAGTACTCCCGGAGAATCCAAATCTTCTTTCATTATTTGTTTTAGTCAATTGAGTGAATATAAGTGAGTTGTGAGTGGAATCAAGTGAATCTTACATTGTATTTGCAACTGAATCATTGAATATAGTGAAAGATAAGTGGACGTAGGCATTTCTTCGCCGAACCACTATAAATCCTGTGTGTTCATTTTCATTTTTATCTCATTTCATTTGCTTTTAATCAATTTGGGTGTTAGAACCACATTTTTGTCTAACATTTTGGTGCTTTCACTGAGAAAACTCATATGAATTCTTTATTTTCCGGGATTTCTTTCTACTTTTTGGACCGTTGAGTTCAAAGAAGTTAATCCTTAAGTTTCTCCGCTCTTTTATATTTGTTGAAGTGGTCAAAGAATCATGGCCAAAGGAAAAGGCAAAGAAGTTCAATCTGGTCGAGGAAATGGAGCTGGCGAAGATCAGAAAAATGCGGTTGTAACAAGGTCTCGGGGGCAGAGTTCAGCAGCAGGAAGAACCAATGCAGGAAATCCGAGCCGCCAACAGGGGGAGAGCTCCGATCTGATCCGGGTAGGAGATTCTGAAGCAGTGCATTCCCCCAATCTGAACCGACCCGAGCAGCTTGCCACGTACCGATCCGATTAGGCTCCCCAGCTCCGAACCGACCTGACCTCCTATCTCCGATCCGATCCGACGCTTGGTGAAGCTGGAACCTACACTCGAGTCCCTACGAATGCTCCGATTCCAGCCACCAGGGTTAGTTATCAGGTTAATCCATCTGCGCCCATCACACAAGGAGATTTCTCGCGCTTACTTGACATGCTTGAGAGCACAAGGGAGGCTATGAAAGTCCACGAGCGCACTAATCTCATGATGCAGGAAAATATGAGGCTCATGAGTCGGGAGATTAGTGAACTCCGTCGACAGAGAACTCCATCACCGGTTCGTCACACACCAGTGGATCAATCTTCATCTTCCGAGGAAGAGCGGCCCCGTGAACGAAGGCCGCTCGAACGACCTCAGAATGTGGAGCAGCTGACATTTGGATCTTTGGGATCTCGTGAGGATATTGCACGAGCGCTAGGAAATAATGACCCCACACGGGGGCAAAGACTCCAGTCCCCTCCTCCCGAGATCGACCGGGAGCGCAGGGAACGGAATCGAGCAGAAGCAGCTCAAAGAAGAAGGGCATCTCATGAACAAGAGCCCAGAAGGAACTCGGATACTAGGACCAGGGAACCTGAGCGGCCCCTAACTAATGCAGATGTGCAGGCAATGGTTCGCCAGATCATGTCCGAGAGCCGGAACTATACAAATGAAGATTATGGCATTGAGCGAAGCCATACTCCTTTCACCGACGATATCCGCGACTTCCAATTTCCCCGGCACTTTAACTTGCCATAGATGGACAAGTATAACGGAAGGACTGATCCGGGACAGCATTTGATGCGATACTCATGGCTCATGAATGCTGCTGCTGCCCCTGATGAAGTGAAGTGCAAAGCATTCCCAATCTACTTAGAAGATGTGGCGCTGTTCTGGTTTACCCGACTTCCTCCTCGTTCGATTTCGAATTACAAGGAACTAAGCGAGCGTTTTATGAACCAGTTCCGACTCCATGCCTGAAAGTCCAAAAGTGTTATTGAATTATCGAGAATCTAGCAGGCACCAGGAGAGTCTTTGAGGGCATATCTTGACCGTTTTAACCAAACTGTGACTGAGGTTAGTGACCCGCATGAGCCCACTATTCTGATGGCATTGAAGGAAGGAGTCGATCCTGAATCCGAGTTTGGAGATTACCTTTCTGGGAAAACACCCTCCACAAGAGAGATATTCTACGAAAAAGCCGATATTTATCTAAGGCCAGAGGAGGCCAGGGCAAACCGAAAGAGAAAGTCTGAGACGGCTTCAAAAGAAAATGTGCAGAGTAATATCGCCGTGAAGCAGTCTGGGGAAAGTTCTGGCAAGGTTGAAGTAAATGTGGGAAACAAGGGTGGAAACAACAATGCTGGAAGCGGGGGTAACAACAACAATAACCGTAATCCGAATGGTAGCAGAAGAAACAGAAATAGGGGAAGCGATCCTAACAAAAGACCCCGATTCCAGACCTACGAGAATTATACACCATTGAACGACACCCTGGAAAATATTTACCTGGATACGTACAATGTGTTACAGTACAAAAGACCGCCACCTCGTGATTCGACCGAGAAAGAAATGGCGACAGGGAAATTTTGTTTGTTTCATGGAACTCATGGGCATTCAACCAATGAATGTCGGCATTTGAGGGATGTGATTGAGAAGCTGCTGCGTGAAGGGAAGTTGGATGAATACAAGGTTGCCCCGAGGGACAGGGGGCAAGGAGAGCAGGCTCCAAAACAGTTTCTACCTGCTCCCAAGCCTATAGCGCAGCAGAAAGGTAAAGGAATTGTTATCAACTCCATAGTAGGCGGACCTCACCCGGCAATCCGAAGTTTCAGATCAATGGATCAATATGTAAATGCTGCCAAGCACCTAGATGTGAATGAAGGTGATGATTTGGAAGATATCACCCCCATAAAACAACAGAAGACCATGTTTGACGACGTGGTATTCCGCAGCCGAGACAATACTGGGATCCAATCACCCACTGATGATCCGTTGGTTATTACTACCACTATTGGGCCGGCCTTGGTCCATAAGGTATTAGTAGACAACGGAAGTTCTGTCAATATTTTATTTAAAAGGTCATTCGATCAGATGAAGCTTGAATCTGAAGATTTGAAGCCATGTGAAGGATGGATCAGAGGCTTCAACGGGGCGTCGACAGCTCCCATGGGATACATAGAGTTGCTCGTGACCCTGGGGCAAGGAGAACGTAGAAGAGTGTGGATGCTTCAGTTCGTAGTATTGGACGTAGATTCGCCTTATAATGCATTTTTGGGGAGGCCTGCCCTTGCTTAATTCAGAGTTTGTATCGCCCCTTGGTGTTTGTTACTTAAGTTCCCAACCGAGGCCGGAACTGGAGTAATGAGAGGGGATCAAGTTTCCGGACGGGCCTGCTATGTGGCCGAATTAAAGATGTTGATGAAAGGACTTAACGTTGAGAGAAAAGATGCCTCGTCTCCCTCAAAGGGGGGCTCAGCATAGCAATTAGAGAGATTGACCCCAAAGGAGTTGCCCAAAGGAACGCCTGAAGACCTGGATCCCAGAAAAGACGAGGAACCAGAGGCTAGGAATGCAACTCCTAATGAAGCGACAGTGGAAATTCCCATTGATGAAGCTGATCCGACAAAAGTTTTGAAAATTGGTTCTCAATTGGATCCACGTCGAGCTAAAGAACTAACGGACTTCTTGAAGGCAAACTTAGACGTGTTTGCCTGGACCCATGCTGACATGTGTGGGATATCGTCATCCATTATAAGTCACAAATTGAATGTAAACCCGAAACATCCGCCTGTGAAGCAAAAGAGACGCATGCTGGGCCCAGAGAGGTCGTCTGCTCTCAAAGAGGAAGTAGAGAAGTTGAAGCGGAATGGATTTATTCGAGATTCGACATATCCCGACTGGATATCGAATCCCGTCTTGGTAAAGAAGCCAAACGGAAAGTGGCGGACTTGCATTGACTTTTCATATTTGAACAAAGCTTGCCCAAAAGATAGTTTCCCACTTCCCAGGATTGACCAGCTTGTAGATTCGACAGCAGGTCATGAACTTCTCTCTTTCATGGACGCATATTCTGGGTACAACCAAATTCATATGCATGTGCCAGACCAAGAACATACGAGCTTCATTACGAATTTGGGATTATATTGTTATGTTGTAATGCCATTCGGATTGAAAAACGCCGGAGCTACTTATCAGCGCTTGGTGAACAGAATGTTTTATAATCAAATAGGAAAGACTATGGAAGTTTATGTGGATGATATGCTTGTCAAATCGAAACAGTCCTCCAACCATACGCAAGATTTGGCGGAAATGTTTGGTATCCTGCGAAAGTATCGGATTAAATTGAATCCTCTGAAATGCTCATTTGGAGTGGCATCGGGAAAGTTCCTTGGCTTCATTGTGAGCTCCCGAGGAATTGAAATCAACCCTAGCCAGATAGCAGCGATTAGAAATATCGAAGAGCCGAGGAGAATTAAAGATGTCCAAAGTCTTGCAGGGAAAGTAGCGGCGCTGAGTAGATTCATCTCCAAAGCCACAGACAAATGCGTTCCGTTTTTTGATTTGATTAAAAGAGGAAAGAAGAACTTCGAGTGGACTCCGGACTGTGTTGAGGCCTTTCGAAATTTATTGGAACTGCTAGGGAAGCCGCCGATTTTGTCAAAGCCAGTAGATCATGAAGAACTGTTTGTTTACTTGGCAGTCTCGGTTCACGCCGTTAGCACGGCCCTGATTCGAGAAGAAGACAAAGTACAAAGGCCAGTGTATTATGTAAGCAAGAAATTAGCAGCGGCAGAGCGCAACTATCCAAAGATTGAGAAGCTTGCTTACAGCCTCCTAATCGCATCCCGAAAACTTCGTCACTATTTCCAAGCTCATCCAATAACCATATACACCGACCAGCCCTTAAGGCAGGTGTTGCAGAGCCCCGAGGCATCGGGAAGGTTGATCAAATGGAACATAGAACTAAGTCAGTTTGATTTGAATTTTCAACCACGAAAGTCGATCAGGGGGCAAGCTCTAGCAGACTTTATTGCGGAGTTCACCATTCCAGAGGAGGAAGTAATCGATGACAGAGTGGTTAAGTCCGAGGATGAGTTAAAGATAGATCCGTGGAAACTATATACAGATGGAGCCAAGAACGACCGAAGGTCCGGAGCTGGAATCGTCTTAGTCACTCCCGAAGGACGGTCGTTATATTACGCCCTGCGATTAGAATTTTCGGCAACTAACAATGACTCTGAATATGAAGCCCTGATTGCCGGGTTGAAGCTTGCTAAAGACCTCGGAGTAAAAATGTTAGACATATTCTGTGACTCTAAAATTGTTGTTTGCCAAGTGCGAGGGGAATTTTTGGCTCGAGGACCTCGACTTATCGCCTACCTCAGGAAAGCGAGAGAGCTATTGAATAGCTTAGAGCGGTACAACATAACACTCATTCCCAGAGTTGAAAACCAGAAAGCGGTTATTCTGGCAAAGCTGGCTAGTTCCGACAATCCAGAAGCGACTGAAATAATTCCGATTGAAACGTTGGAATCGCCAAGCTTTGAGTCAATGGAAATTGAATTCGATTTTGAAGCGGAACCAGAGAAGGAGTCGTGGATGACTCCAATTAAAAATTTCCTTAAGAATGGGACACTCCCATCAAAGAAGAGTGAGAAAAGAGCTGTAGTTCGCAAAGCTACAAGATATGTCATACAAGATGATACTCTTTATAGGCAAGGATTTTCTATGCCCCTGTTACGATGTATAGCACACGACGACATCAAGCGTGTACTAAGAGAAGTACACGAAGGTGAGTGTGGAGATCATACAGGAGGTCAAACTTTAGCAAAGAAGATATTGCGATACAGATACTTCTAGCCTACGATTAATAAAGATGCAGCTGATTATTCACGACACTGCGATAAGTGCCAGAGATTCGCCAAAATCCCCAGGGCACCGTCGACCCAACTTAAATCAATGGTGAGTCCTTGGCCATTTGCCACGTGGGGAATTGATATCATTGGAGTTCTACCAATTGCTAAAGGAGGAGCTAAGTATGCAATAGTGGCCGTGGACTATTTTACAAAGTGGGTGGAAGCTGAGCCCTTGACCAAGATCACGGCAAGAAAGGTGATAAGTTTTGTGGTCAGAAATATTATATGTCGGTTCGGGATCCCAAGGACGATTATAACTGACAACGGAACCTAATTTGATAGTACTGAATTCAGAAATTTCTGCCAGAAGTATAAGATAGACAAACGATATACTGCAGTTGCCTATTCGCAATCGAATGGGCAAGTAGAGGCAATAAACAAAGTAATAAAATCCATCCTCAAGAAACGGTTAGAGCGTGCAAAGGCAAAATGGGTTGACGAATTGCCCCTAGCTTTGTGGGCATATCGAACAACATTTAAAACGGCCACCGGTCATACCCCTTTCTCTCTCTCCTTTGGCTCAGAAGCTGTAATTCCAGTTGAACTGGAAGTTCCTTCCCACAGGGTGACATATTATGACCCGATGACGAATCGGGCACTCTTACTTGAGTCTCTTGATGAAGTCGAAGAAAAAAGGGACGAAGCAGATTTGCGTGCGGCAAGACATCGACGTCAGATGGCACGCTATTACGACAAAAAAGTTCGCCTCAAAACTTTTGAACCAGGAGATTTGGTGCTAAAGAGAGTCTTTCCATCCCTTCCTCACCTCGGTCCATGGGAAGGACCTTTTGTCATCCAATGGAAACTTGAAAAAGGAACCTTCAAGTTAACGACCGTAGATGGCGAAGAAGTCCCCAGAGCATGGAATGCCCAACACTTAATGCGATATTTGGATTAGAAATGCTATACTTTGTGTTATTTTTCTTATGAACTCTGTAATAAGGCACGACTTGCCGTGGGAAAATCTGACGATATGAATGAAGAACTATAAAGTGGATGTAGGCTACGACTTAGCCGAACCACTATAAAAATATTGTGTGTTATTTACTTTTATGCATTACATATATACATTCATCAGTTATTCTGTTGTGATTATAAAATACAGGATGACTCACAGCCTAAAAAGGTTGAAAACAGTTTAGACATAAAAAGAAGCACAATGACTATTTGTGCGATAAGACATAAAAGAATGAGAAAACGACATTCTTAACTCTAACTCTCCAGAGAGAGAGAGAGAGTATAAAAGCGTCTCCGACTGAGCGCTGAAAAAGAAATTCTTCTCCTAACTCTAACTTTCCAGAGAGAAAGAGAGTACAAAGGTGTCTCCGACTGAGCGCTGAGAAAGAAATCTTTCCCCGTTGAAAGACCGGGGAATGAATAGATTACTGAGCTCGAACTCTAACTCTCAAGAGAAAGAGAGAGAGTATAAAAGAAATGCCAGAAAAAACGACAGGTACTGACGACACAGGAAATGCTATCCCGTCAGAGAATCGGGAGCATTCAGATTACTTGATTAAGCATTAAATAATTTGTGGGAATTGACTGGGGACACGTATGTATACGCATATTTCCCCCCTCCACAACTTCGTTTCATAACTATAGACATGCATTTTTACATAAGTGCAGAACTACTAACAAACAAACATTGCAGAAAATGAGTTATTTTTATTTACAAATGAATGAATTTGTACAGGAAAATAGCTAAAAAAGAAAGTGCAGGAGCCACTCTTGTAACAGCAATTATTGGTTCACTAAATGCTAAAACGATACAAGGCAATCCACTATTTAGATTTTGAATGAGCCTTGGACTTCTTGGCGGCTTTCTCCGCATCCTTTGCCTCTTTCTCAGCCTCTGTCAAGATTCGTTTTGACTTCTTTTTTCCTGAAGATACGGTGCTGAGGCCAGTAGACTGCTTCCTGGAGGACGGAGCGCTGGAATCAAGGGAAGATTTTTTAGCAAGTTCCTCTGTAATAGATCTAGTTGAGAGCTTAACAACTAACCTTGATCCCGCATCCACAACTGCGAGGGGCTTGAGGGCTTCGGGGTCTAGTTCTTCGGCTTTTAATTGCAAGCGTTTGTCTTGATCAGCTTTCATTGCAGCCAAGGTAACATCATCAGCAATTTTTGACTCCCCGACTATTGCAACTTCTGGTTCCTCTTCATGCCCCCCGTCACCGCCATCATCGTTTAAAGCCGCTATCATTTCTTCATCATGGGGAGTGACGGCCTTAGTCGGCTCACTTCCTTCTCCCAAGTCTACAGAAACAGCCTTCTCTTCCCCTCTTTTGGCCTTTTCTGCGGGTTTTTCCCCAACGGTGGCTCCCTGAGTCACATCTGTCTTTTTGGATGATTCAACACCTACAGAATGAGAAGCAACAGTTATCAACTCAGGCGAAAACAATGGGTCTTTCATCGATTGTTCAATCACGTGGCAAAAGGTAGAAATAGCCTTAGCAAATTGAGGAGAAAAGGTAGGGATACCTTCTGAAGACCTCTCGGCAGGGGTGACTACTACCTCTGGTGCTGTTTCAGGAATAGGGGATAGCAGCGTTGTTCGGGCAATTCCCGGATTTTCAGGATCATACCCCTCTACTTCAGAAGTCGCAGGGGTAGAAGAAGAGGAACCAGCTCCGAGAACATTCTTCTGTTTAGACTTTCGTCTCTCCTCTTCCATGGCCTCAGCAATGAGGCGGCGCCCTTCAGCTAGGCGCTCCGGTTCATCATCCCTCAAGTATTTCTCCATTAGCTTATCTTCATCGAGGGAATCGACCTTAAGTTCCTCTTTTTCCCACTCGACGATCTGATTCCACACTTGAACTAGGGTGGATGGATAATCCTCGATCCAAGAAATGTTTCGGCGACAGATGATACGTGCAAAGAATTCAATCATTAATTCGCCGAAACCCTGAATGTCAGCCTCCGCCTCTGATAATTGCTTGCGGGCTTCCTCCACAGATTTGATAGCACACTCCACATTGCCCTCAGCCAGGGCAGCTCTGTTCTCTGCCTCCAATAGCCTTGAAGCCAAGTCAGCATTCTTCTTTTCTAGTTCAGCACTCCTCTGTGCTAACTCGGCGTTTTTCCGTTCAAGCTCAGCATAAGCAAGGCGTGTCTTAGCAGCTTCTGACTTGGCCTCGTCAGTTTGCTTTTTTAATTCAGAGCGCTCCTGAGTGTGAGATTCAAGCAAGTCATGATAACGCTTTTGCATGTCCTCGAATTGTTGTTTGAAGTTAGAAGCGTCCCTTTGAGTGACAGCTAGCTGAGCTTGAGTGTCTTCTAAATCTTTTCCTAGAGCTTTTAAGGCCTGAGCATCCTCCTCCGCGGTCTTCTGCATTGAATCAGTATTTGTGATTAGAGTGCGGATGATTCTAGAAAGATTGCGTGAATATTTGAACATCTCAGTATACTGTTTTTCCACCGCATCTATCTTTGCTTTGGCCTCATCTGCCCATTTAGACGACACAGGTTCAAGGGCAGGTAAAAAGTCAAAGTCTCGAAGTAGTGTTCGGGAAATTGTTCTTTCAAATATGCCCGCTTTACTACAATTTCCGCATCTAGTGGGGGAGGAGCGGGGATTGTCAATTCGGTGTCCCTGTGTGGGGAGGATTCGGTAGATTCTTTGTCTGTCCTAGGTCGTTTAGTAGCAGGAACCTTGTGCTTACTCCGAGACCCGGTTTCTTTCGGAGGACTTCTCTCTCTACTGCGCTTTTCATGGGAAGAAGTGGAGTCTTTAGATGGTGGTCTGTCCTCTTCCCTGCAGCTTTGATAACCTTTGTATTTCTCTTGTTCCGGCCGAACTGGTGAGCGAGAACGTGAGGGTCGAGAACGATAGGGATCATAAGGCCTTCTCTCCTCCCTACCACGATCATCCCGGCGATCATACTCGATATCCTGAGGTGGATTGGACATGCTGCGGCGAAGCTTCCTGATATCGTAGTAGGATCGAGACATCGTACCTGCACAATAAAACAAACGAAATTTAGAATTAATGGATTCACAAAGAAAGAGGTGCAATGAATGCTAATGCCGTTATATAAAGTGTATCCTAAGTGGTGTGTTTCCCCCCAACCAACCCGAGTCTGAAGCTAGAATAGTACGGGCAGGCTCTTTGGCCTTAGCGGGAGTGGTCTCTTCAGAAGAGGTGAAGACTAAAGGATCCTTCCTGAAATCCTCTGAAGTGTATATAGTCTCAAGTAAGGGGAGATCCCCCAAACCCTGAAATATTTGTTCATCAGTACTAGGGACATCCCCCTCGGAAGCATGAAGTGGCGACTCTTGGGAGGATTTTGACTTTTCCAAAGAAGTAGCCTCCTCGGGGGCAGTATATCCTTCACGATGCTTTTCGGCCAAATTAGCCAATTCATCATCTTGTGTAGAAGATGGAGAAGGTGAAGTTTGAAGAGGCGCTGTAGGAATTCCTGAGCCTTCTCCTGTCTCTGGGACTACCTCCACTGGAGGAATGTATGCGTATGGAGCCGTCCCATGACCGATGCTACGAAAAACGGATAACAGCCCATGAAAATGAAGGTATTCGTCTTTAAGGACTTCGTCGATAGTTAAGAATTTCTGATCGCCATTAAGAAGTTGGTGCATCCGGTCAAAGAACACCTGATCTGATATCTGTTTGGGATTGTCGACTGCAAACAAAAAGGAAAACAAGTTAAGGTGATGATTCAAGTGTATAGAGCCCGGATTTAGAAAATCAGTGCTTTACTTGATTTTGTCCACCTCCTGGTGCATCCAGGCTGTCGCTTCACGTAGAACCATTCTACTCTGGAATCTCCAGCTTTACTACTGAATGGTGCTGAGATTATCTTCCTTTTTGGAACTGACTCAAAGTAGCAGAAAGATGGAGTCTCTCGAGTCCGATGCTTGAAATTATAGAAGAAGTGAACGTCATCGAACGTGAGCTCTAGGCCTAAGATTTCGCGATATGCTATGTACAAAGTGTGCAAGTAGGCATATGAATTGGGATGCAGCTGCATGGGGGCAATCCGCATTTGTCTTAAAAAGTCAACGATGAAGGGAGAGAATGGAGGAATGGCACCGACCATGCACATCAATTGAGTGACCGCCATATATCCTTCTGGAGGGTTGTGGGGACGGTCAGAGCGTGAAGGCACTAGAGTGTCCCTTTTCATTATCCCATACTTTAAGCAAATTCGGACAAGTCGATCGTTGTCGATTGTTGATTCAACGGAGTCTAGAGGTGATTCCAATATAATGGCCGATTCAAATTCATCAGGGGCTCGATCGTCACCAATCCCTCCTTCCTCCTCAAAACCCAGAGAAACTTCATTCTCTGAAGACGCCTCGTTGCTTTCTCGATTTCCAACCCCGTAGTCTGGACCCTCACTGTCCCATTCTGGATCCGAAGGAGAAGATATATCCTCAAGAGTGATTTTGTTAGAGGTTTCCAGGGCTTCTTTCCTCTCAGCTAGTCTGGAAGAGCGTCTGGGTCTCATTGTCATAGAACTATTGAAGAAGCAATAGCACGAATTAGAGTAAATTAGCCCGTACCCCCCTGTGCATGTGTGTGAACTAAAATGTGTGCAGCGAATGTGAGAAATGCAAAGTAAAGGTGCAACAATGTAAGACGAGACTTTGAAGAGAAAGTGATAGTCAGAGTAGTTCTTAATGTTCATTTATGTCCGCAAGGCACTATCCTAACTGTTCATGAAGTTGGAAGTAATATCTAGCATTGTTTTAAATAGTTGGACAAAAGTTTGTGCTTTGGATTGAGTAGTTTTCGGTTCGGATGTATACATCAGGTTCAGATCGGATAGGCAAGGTCACATGTCAGCTTAAAGCAAAGGCTCACACTCAGAGAGATATATCCGGATCGGTTCGGGGATTGACTTTCGGGGCGGGTCGGATTAACCTGAATAACAATGCCCTTATTCTCTCTTTTGTTTCACAACCCGGTCCGATCCGAGCGCATAAGTCTTGACCTCCATTTTATTCATAGGTCCGACCCGACCCGGTCAAACAAGTTAAGTCCCATTTCTTTGCCTTATTGCTCCGACCCGGTCCAGTTCTGTGAATTTCTCTCTTTCCCTTTTTCTCCTACTATTCCCCCACCCGAACCGATCTCCTTCAATTTCCTTCCTCTTCCTCCTCTTAAGTAGCGAACCCAACTCAATATCCAAAGCCTTAATTAAAATCAAGTGCTTAAGCACTCAAGTATTCAACGACGAATCTCAACACCCTCCACCAACGCCTCGAAATGGCGTCGATGCCATCAACGACGAAGGCGGAGGATGAAGGAAGCCATGGCGATGGAATTAGCCAAATACCTTGCTAGAATCGTTCAACTTAACTGCGAACGTAAATTAAAAACAATTATGGCAACGAGATTCGAGATTGCAAGACTACCTATGTATTTGATTCAAAGATTGAAGCGAGAATTTTGGAATTTTTTGGAAAGACTAGGGTTTCGATGTGAAATCGGTTGGGCAAGAGCAATGAATAAAAGAAAAGAAGAAAAGTGAAGTAGATTTATATAAAAAAAACACAAGCTGACTATTCGTATTCCCGCTCGGACCGGCTCGAAAAGCCCAGTGACGCAGCTTGGCCCACTAATCCATTGCAGAGTATAGGAAGAAGGAGATCCGTCCGGTTCGGAACCCGAACCTGAAATCCGTTCGGGTCGGAATCCGAACCGAACAGGATGCAGTACGACAGCTTGGCATGTGAATTCAAAGGGAAGGATGAAGGCGTTGTGCAACAGCAATCAAAGCATGCTCCATTTCCAGCAGAAGCATCCTTTGAGTGGGCAAAGTGTTAGCCTACTTTGTGAACTAGGCAACACAAAGTCATGATATCAAGCATTGAAGAACCTTTCTAAGTAGAAGACTTCGGTTCGGATCGGAGAGGCCACCACTGCTCAGATCGGGGAGGTCACTACAGCCTAGATCGGATAGCTGCAGTTATTCGGGTCGGGTCAAAACAGCGTATCGGTTCGGATCGGATAAAGTCTTCTGTTCGGATCGGTGAACTGTTACTGAGGAAATTGGTAAGGCATAGCTGTTTGGATCGGAGGGCAATATAGTCTCCATTGGATCGGAAAGCCACCTGGTTGCCACGGAAATAGATCAAAGCGGAGCGGAGCAGACTAAAGAAGAGAGAGCGTTGTTTCCAAGCCAATCCGGGTTGGATCGGGTATCCCGATCCGAACCCCTTATATGTGTGCCTCCGACCCGAACCCATTTTCCATATCATTCTCCGGCATAAGCGCCTGGATATCCGGATCGGCTACGACCAGTTCCTGCCCATAACGTCCATTATTCTGATGCGTTGTCAACGTAGAAATCAATCCGAATCCGATGCCGATGGGATGAGTGACACGTGGCTCCGATCCGGATCGGGCTCTGAGCAAATTCACACCTATAAATACCCCGTCTGGAGACAAAGAAAAGGATCCTTTTTTGGGCATTTCGAGAATTCAACCACCTCCATAATCCGAACTCCAGTACTCCCGGAGAATCCAAATCTTCTTTCATTATTTGTTTTAGTAAATTGAGTGAATATAAGTGAGTTGTGAGTGGAATCAAGTGAATCTTTCATTGTATTTGCAACTGAATCATTGAATATAGTGAAAGATAAGTGGACGTAGGCATTTCTTCGCCGAACCACTATAAATCCTGTGTGTTCATTTTCATTTTTATCTCATTTCATTTGCTTTTAATCAATTTGGGTGTTAGAACCACTTTTTGGTCTAACAGCTAACAAGGATATCTCAGACAACAATAACCAATCATTAAGCCAAAGAAGACAAGACTAACAAATTAGGCACGTTTTTCAGAGCAACAATTAGATTATTTACATCAAGTATGAGAGATAATTCGTGATCCAAAATTAAAAATAATTTATTTGAAATCACTTGAATAGATGTAAATTTTGAGATACAACGAATCAATTACACATGATTAATAATTTCAAATCTGTGATGTGTGTGAGTTTCAAAATATCAGAAATTTCAAAAGTTTCAAACAAACAAATGTTCAACCAAAAATAATAATGAATTTGAAGATGTAAAAAATGATTCAAACTAAATGATTCCAAATCAAAAATATTCACGCCAATCTGAAAACCAATCGAATTATCACAACTGAAAAATAGCAATGTGCTGTAATGAGTATAAATTTTTAAGTCTTTCCAAAATGAATTAGAAGAAACTCAAAACACCAGAGGTGTGTAAAACTTCATTAATATTTCAGATCTTCAAAAAATTTAGAATCCAATATCCAAATTAACAGTGTTCAAGATATGATAAGAAAGTTTCAGCACTGTTAGGAATTCAGAAATCAGAAAATAAACTTCGTGGTAGTTGCAGATATTTACAAATTTAAATTCAAGATCTGGAAATGATTAAAACATGGGAGTTTTATTCAAATGAAGCGAGTTTCCAGAGGATCATAAATACTACAATTGGAAGTTAAGAAAGCCCAAGAAGACACAAAAATATGTGGATGTAACAATTCAAATTAGAAAAATAAAAAAATAGAAGGGGTAGAAGGAGAAATAAACAAAGAAAAAAGTATTAACAGAGCTGAATTTAGAGATCATACCAAATTTCAGTAGATGTTGTGGATCTCCAACTCAGACAGTCTTGGCCAAGGAACTCTGGAATACGGAACAACTTGATTTAGTACTCTTTTGCAAAGCAGTTCCTCAGCCAACTCCGGTACCTAAGAATTTAGGAAATCGAGTGGTCTAACAAAATTTGTAAAACCACTCTGAAATATGTCCATGACTTTCGATACCCAACCTGTTTGTATAACAATCCATTGGAATTTACTTTTGTACCCTTAGGAACCCAAATTTGTTTGAATTTAGTGAAAATCATTTTATTTTCTTTTGGGGTCCAAAGATGTTTAATTGAATTATTATAAAACAAATTTTCAATTTATTTATGTTCAAAAATCCTTTGGAATTTTCAAAGTTCAGATTTTCAAGTCGATTCTTTTCAAAGTGATTTGAAGGATTTTTAAAAACATTTGAATTCCGATTTTCAAAAAAATTATTTTTCCCAAAGCCAAGACCTCTTTTATTTCCAACATAAAATTGGTTTTTCAACAGCATATTCAAAGATTTTTCAACGTTAGAAAAATTACCCAATGTTGTTTCAAGTTGTTGAATTTTAGATTTAAGATCACCATTTTCTTTCATTAAATCTGAATAACGGTTTTTAGTGATCTATTCTTTTCAAAATCAAAGCCAAATTTTCGTCTTTAAGCAATTTAATTTTGGCTTGGGACTCAGCAATCTCGGATTCAAGTTGAATTTGCTTTTCAAATTGAAGTTTTTCAAAATCTTTGAATTTTTCAATTTCAACTTCAAGCTCTTTCAAAATTGTTTCGGTTTTCATCAAACTTTCCTTTTCAAAAAATTCATATTTGGAATTAACCTTATCCAACTCATTTTGCAAAGCGTTATTTTTATGAATTAGCTCATCTTCATGACTTTTCAAAATCAAAATGTCGTTTTCAAGTTTTCTAAAATTTTAATTAAGATAAGCTAAATCAGTTTTCAAATTCATACAATCTTTACAATTGGAGTTTTCAAGTTTTAATTTCAAATCATTATTTTTGTATCGCAACTCAAAGTTTTCAGAATTTAGAGTTTTATTTTTCCATTGGAGACGATTTACAGTTTTAGTTAAATCAATACAACGAGAAACCAATTCTTCATATAAAGAGTCTCCATCGTCCGAATCGTGATCAGTAACTCCAGTTAAGCACACATCTGAATCTGAGTTGGAAACTGAGGGTTTTAAGGAGTTGTTGTCATTTCCATACAGCGGGTTGAGAGTTTTCCAGATGCACTGCGCAGTTAAACAATGAGAGATAAATTTTAATTGATCATTACAAAGACAGGAATAAATAATATGCATAGCATGAGCATTGAAAACCTTATTTCTCTTATCTAGCATATCTCCCAAATTTTCAATAATATTCCAGTATTCTACATTCACATATTTTAATTAAAATTCCATTTTTGATTTGCAAATTAAAAAATTTGTGCCATTAAAAATAGTTGGAATATGACTGGAATGGATCTTAGAAGACTAACAACTAGGGAACACCATGACTCTAGAGTTAATGAAAAATACTTGCCTGATACCACTTGTTGGATCTAGATTAACCCTAGAGGGGGAAAAAAGGGTTTATCACAATTTATCGCTGAGTTCAAATCTTACGGGATATACAAAATATTCACTGATCATAGAGTACAGCAGAAATAGAAATGCAGAAAGTAAATGGCACACAGATATACCCAGCTTCGGTAAAACCCTGCCTACTACTGCATTCCTAAGGTTTCTATTAAATAACAGAACAGATCCCGCTTACAAGACCATGTGAACTCACGAACCCCTCGCTCCTATTCTAATCCTACACTCAAAACCCTAGACTGATCTATATCCCCTAGATCAGATTTACCCGGATTACAAACCCGTAACCCGTATCCCTAGTTTTTACAGACTCTAGTAAACTGTCAGTTAAAAACCTAACTGGATCACCTAGAATTTTACAGACTCTAGAAACTGTTTGAATGAATTACAAATAAAAAAACAATACAATGAAAAAAAAAATCCCTTTTCCAATGTTAGTCAAGAAGCCCGGCCTACTTTGTATTGCAAATTATTTCTCCCATTTCTCTTTTCCTCTTTGGAGAATGAATTATGGAAGCCGTCTTTTGGAGATTAGGGATTCTTTCAAATCCCAAATCCAATCACGATCGTTTTCTTCTAGAATCAAATCTCTGATGCTTCGAAACTGTGGATGGCTATGTGATGTTTCAATGTAGGATATAGCAATCGAAAATATGCGAGTTTTTTTGAAATGATTTCTCTGATTGTTATTAGGGTTTGTTGTTTGGATTTCCAATTCAAATTTTTCCAGCAATGAATGGTTGAGTTTAAATAGGATTTTTAATCCCTTAAATTGCTCTGATTTCCTGGATTGATTTTGATCTGATTTCCACATTTCAAATTCTTAGTTGAAATTGAAATGCGTGATTTGTTGTGATGAACTTGGACTTGATTTTGGCCTTTAAACAGATTTGTCCCTTGCATGAAATCTTTGATTGATAAATTTCTGAAAATAAAATTCTTACCTAAAATTTATGCATTTGAAATCTGGAAATATGTCGAATTGATGTGTGTGACACTTCCCATATATAAGCAAATGCAATGCTTCAATCATGTTGTCAAACTGGTCCTATGCATGAATGAGTAAATGTATTCATTTTTGGAAAAGAAAAATGCTGCCTCCATTTATATTGTTGCCAAATCTGATATTCTTGAAAACGTAAAAAGGCTTGCCAAATTTGTGTCTGCTTGATTTTAGCCATGAATCCCCTAAAACTGATTTTGCTCCTTGCTAAAACAATCAAGCATGATTTCATTAATCTGGTCTTTCTTTTTCTTTATATGTTGCATTCATGCATTGACTTGGCTTGGCATGATTTCGACCATTTACTATACCATTTGTTGTGTTCAGTTGAACAACATATATAAGTCTTATGAAATCACTTCATTTAGACCAGTTTAGCTTATCTTGTACTTGGCCATGCTCATCCCAGTTTTGATACTTGCTGCTGTGATTATTGTATATGCTGAAAACATTTGGATTTAACATCTTAGCTCAATCATGCTGCTACTTTTTGCTGAACCATGGACCTTTCTCCCACGTATTCATGAACTGTCATGTGCCTCCATACTTGTGTGAATGTGACTTAACACATCACCACTGTTTTGTTTCACCTGACTATTACACTTGAGATTCAAGCAAGGCAAGCTTGTGTAAGATTGATTTTACTTGTGATCTCTTGGCACTCTTTGCACCCTGAACTTGAAATGCTCCATACATGTATATTGTGTTAGCCCCTTGGTTCATACTGAAGTTCTCCTGATCACATGTTGCCTTGCTTGTTCATTTTGATGCTATGTTTTGCCATTCCAGTTTTTCTTGTGGCTCTTGCTAGTCTATAATGAAACCCCATGTCCATTAATGTAAATTATTAAGGGAATGCATTAATTTTCGTGGAGCATTCTAAGTAAATAGAAATTCACAAGACAGGTACATAAAATAGTACTTGAAAATTTTCATAACTTCGTTGCAACGGAAACAGAAATAAGTTTGGTTACATCTTCAAACCCATAATTACAAAGCCCAAGTACACAAATATCAGTCTTGTACAAAAGCCATCAGAGTACATAATTTTAAAACCATAATCCCAACAAAAAATGCAATAAATAAAGAGAAACAAAGCCAAGCAATACTTCTAGCACTTCAAGCAGAGAGAAATCCAGATCAAGCTCTAGTGTTCCCACCCTAAGGACCTGGTGGGGGAAAGGAAAGAAAAGAGGTAAAACAAAAAGGGTCAGACATAAAGTCTGGCGAGTCCAGTGACTTTAACATATAATAAGTAAAAGCAACATGACAAGAGTATAAACTGGATATAAGAGATGACTGTATCATGAGGCAGGTATAACAGATAAATAGGATAAGCATGATAGAACATCGATTGTGCTTCTAACTTCTACAAAAGTAGTCCTCTACACCATACTAGTTTCAAACTATTAATGATCCCCGCACAACTAAACAGAATAATGGTAGTTTTCCATATACTTCTAGTGTCATCCATAGGTAGCCAACATGCTTCTAACCCAAGTAGACTACCCAACTACCCTCCTCATTCGATCAGCTCCCTAACTCGTAGATACCTGTGCTAACCCCATAGTAGGGTGTATTACTCCCTAAAGTGGCAACCCCAATACAAATGAATTGCACAACTTATATCTATCGATGCCACAACGTATTACCTCCTAGCTTGGAACCATGCATGCACATGACTCCGTTGGACCTGCGCTGCCATCATCTTACTCTTTTGACCTCTTATAATCAATTAAGTAAGTGTGCCCCTTCCTCAACCTAGTTCGAATGCTTCCTAGATACCAACATGGGTTTACTGATTGAAAAGGGTCCATACATATGACACAAGCTACCCTCCTAATCTTGGTCCCCACCACTAGGATTTCCTTCTTAACCCCTTAATTATATCCATGTCTTCCCACAAGAGCCATCGTGGTTAAGCGTTCTAACCAATTTAAGTTATCTATGCTACTCATGTTACCTATGCTACTCATGTTACCCGTGCTACCCATGTTACCCACTTAACCCCTTTATTATATCCATGCCTTTCCACATGTGCCATTTTAGTTAAGCGTTCTAATCAATTTATATTATCCTTGCTACCTATGTTACCCACTTAACCCTTTTATTATATCCGTTAATGCGTAGACCTCTCACATTAGATTACCGTTTGCGGTTGCTTGATATGCCGGGCGGTTCTGGGCAGACTTCTACCGCATTCGAATCTAACCTCATGTCTTAGCACCATTAGTGTCTGATTTCCACCCAAGACCTCTCACATTAGTTTACCGTTTGTGGTTGCTGGATATGCCAGGCGGTTCCATGCAGACTTCTACTGCAATCCGAATCTAACCTCATGTTTTAGGCGTATATTCATCTTTTCATTAATTCATGCCCAATTTCAATTTGTGGATTATAATAAATTCCAATTACCCGAAAATCCCAATCCAATTTATGCTTATAATCCAATACGTAAGTTATGCCTAATTATGCCCAAACCATTTTCCATAATTATCAACAATTTATGCTTAATTACATTGTAATTAAATATTTCTCAAGCTTTTCCCAATCATCTCAACGTTATTCGTACACATATCTTAACGAGATTGGCCTAGGCTCGAAGGCAGCCTAGTCTTAAAAATAAAAAGGGAAAGAGGAAGGTAAGAGAATCAAAACTGGAATAAATAAATAAACATGCACAGGAATGATAAAATAGATCGAATAGGAATATGATGATAGCATGAATCTAATGAACAATAAATAACAGATCTGATATGATTCAACTTAATCATAGGCATATACTTAGATCCAATTCACAACCCTATCAAAATTACTTATTAGTTAATTACATGTGAAAGTAACATAGACTCACGGAGATTGGATCTAAAAGAAGATAGTTAGGCGTTGCTGATGTAGATCCAAATTTAATCTTGAATTGTTGAAGAAGAAATCTAATTTTAATTTGAGTTGGAGTAGCAGCATGGCGTCGCCATTGTTGAAGGTGAGAAAAAGGGTGAAAATGGGGTCTTATTTATAGCCTCAGGTCAATGTATCTGGTCGAAACGGGCGTCTACATACAAAAACTCAATTCTGCCCAGAAATAGGGGGTCGACCCCTACGTCGACACCCGTTAAGGGGGACGACACCTGGTTCTTCACCCTCTACCTACTTCTCCCGCCTCTTTTTCTAAGTTTGAATTCGAATATTAATTATTATTTTATTAATTTAATTCTGCTTATTCTTCAAATCTTCTAAGCTTCATAACTTCTTCATACGATGTCAGTTTTATGCACAGTCAGACTCTATCCCAAGCAAAATTCTGGGAAGAACGCAATGGTGCAGCCCATTTTACTTAATTCTTCTTCTAAAATTTAAGTATTTTTCAATTAGTCAACTTATTGTTTTCTTAAAATTACAGGTTGTTACATTCTCCCCTACTTAAAGGATTTCGTCCCCGAAATCTCCAAGTTAGGAAGAGTGTATAACCTACCATCCATCATCCATCTACTCAACCACCAATCATAGGCATCCATTGTCCATAAAAGTTTTCTAATGCTTTTATGAACATATGCAAAGTGTGTGTATATGTCCTTAACCTAATGCAAAATCAGGCGGTCCACTGATTCAGTTGACCTCCTTAATGAAAATCAAGTTAGTACCATGCATCCATTATGTATGCAAACGAATCCTAATGATACATATCATTTCTATATGCGTGCAGAACCATCACCAAAATGCAACATCCATATGATGATACATCCATTTTCCATTCATAAAATA
Organism: Allium sativum; assembly: GCA_030737875.1. NCBI lineage: Eukaryota > Viridiplantae > Streptophyta > Magnoliopsida > Asparagales > Amaryllidaceae > Allium > Allium sativum. Next base: position 15,682,127 of record CM060922.1, on the reverse strand, counting down.
TGCACACACAGATCCATATGCAATATGAAAGTGATTGAGCCGATCTAGTGCCTATGTGTATGTAAATGCATCCACGAGAAACCACTCACAAACACTTGCATCCACTTGCATCCACCAAACATAACATGTCTCAAACACATGTTTACATCCATTGGATTTCTACCTAAAGATCGAACATATAATCGAGAGGATATACTAAACGACAGAAACAAGTATGAGCAAAGCTCGCAGAAAAAGGAGAAGTTAAGAACATGCCCTCGAAAAGGAAAGTGTACGACGCATGTATCTTGTCTTCAGTCTCCCAAGTTGCATCTCCTTAATCATCTCCCCATTGGACTTTAACAAACTTGACCTCTCAGTTGTGTTGCTTCTTGACCTGTGATCCAAGAATGCATGTAGGAACTCTTCTAACCGTTGCTACTCGCTCCACTTCTACTTCTCTAAGCACGCTCGGCTCTACTACTTCCGCGGTATCATGCAAACACTTCCGCAAATGAGACACGTGGAAAATGTCACGAACACCAGTCAATCTCTCCGGTAGCTTTACTCTATAGGCCATCTGTCCAATTCTTTCTGTTATGGGAAAGGGCCCCACAAATCTTGGTGCCAACTTCCTACAGATCCAAAGCGAACTACGTTCCTCAACGGTGAAACTTTAATAAAAACCATGTCTCCAACCTCGAACTCAAGATCGATCCTTCTCTTATCGGCGTATGATTTCTGTCGATCCTATGCCGTCTTCATGCGTCTTCAAATCAAGTCTATCTTCTCCTTGGTCTCCCCAATCATCTCGGGTCCAAGAAAAATCTTATCCGTAGATTCCCACCAACAAGTTGGTGAAAGACACGGTCGTCCATATAAAACATCGAAAGATGCCATGCCAATACTAGCTTGATAACTGTTGTTGTAAGCGAACTCCACCAATGGAAGTTGTTCTCTCAACATCCCTCCAAAATCTAGGATACATAGCCTCAAGAGATCTTCAAGAACTCTATTCACCCTTTCCGTCTGTCCATCCGACTGAGGGTGATAAGCGGTGCTCAAACATAACTGCGTACTTACCGCCTCTTGCAAGCTCTTTCAAAACTCGCTAGTGAATATGGGATCACGATCGCTCACGATACTAGAAGGTATGCCATGTAAACGTACTATCTCACGGAGATAAATGGATGCAAACCATGCCGCCGTTCTCTCACTTTTAGCAGGGAATGAAACGGGTGCTCTTAGTAAGTCTATTTACTACCAACCAAATCCCGGTGTTGCCTTTCCTTGACCTAGGAAACCCATCAAAGAAATTTATTGAAACGCTTCCCCACTTCCGCTGTGGAACCTCTAAAGGGTGAAGCGAACAACCGGGCTTCTTTTTCTCAGCCTTAACTTGCTGGCAAACTAGGCATCTAGAAACGAACTCCGCTACGTCTTTCTTCATTCCGGCCCAAAAAAAACTCGCTTCATGTCCCTATACATCTTGTCACCACCGGGATTTATAGTCATCCTAGAACGATGTGCTTCTTCGAGAATCGTCTTTCTCAAACTCTCGATTCGTTGTGCGCAAAGTCTCCCATCACGACGTAACCAACCTCTACCACCTATAGAGTATCTACTAAGATGGCTCGAAGACTACCCTATTATAATCTTATCTACTATCTCCCCTATTTATGGGTCATCGCGCTGTGCAACTCCTATCTGACCCAATAGAGTAGGTCGCACCTCTAACGATGCCAACAAGCCAGGTACAATCTCAATAAATGGTCTAAAATCAAACGTCGATAAGTACTCCAAAATCTTTCGCTCTACGAACAAAGGACTCAAGGTCAACCTTTTCCTACTCAAGGCGTCAGCAACAACGTTACAGTTGCCAGGGGTATAAGCAATCTCAAAGTCATAGGATGCTAAGAACTCCATCCATCTCTGTTGCCTCACGTTCAAATCCTTCTGAGAGAACAAGTACTTCAAAGACTTATGGTCTGTATACAACTCAAACCTCTTTCCAAGAAAATAATGGCGCCAAGACTTAAGCGCAAATACTTTGGCAGCTAATTCCAAATCGTGGGTATGGTAATTCTTCTCGTAGACCTTCAACTGTCTCCCACCATAACATATCACCCTTCCCTCTTGCATAAAAACCGCACCAAGACCTGTCCCGCAAGCGTGGCATATACTGTGAACGGTTTGCTCCCATTCGGCAAAACTAAGACTGGGGCTGTTGTCAAAGCCCTCTTCAAACGCCGAAAAGCATAGCCATAGTCAACAACCCAATAAAAGGTCAAATTCTTCTTCATTAACCAAGTGAGTGGGGATGATTTCTTCGCAAAGTCCTTAATGAACTTCCTATAATAGCCCGCCAAACCAAGAAAACTTCTTACTTCCATTGCATTCTTCGGAATCTTCCAATCTTGGATTGCCACTACCTTCGCGACTGCTATCCCTTCCTTAGAGACCACATGCCCTAAGAACCTTACTTCTTTCCTCCAAAAATGAAATTTGGGAAACTTCGCCTTAAGCCGGTGTACTCGAAGGGTCTCCAAGACTTCCCTTAAATTTAAGGCATGCTCTTCCTTGCTTCTTGAGAAAATCAAGATATCGTCCACAAAGACCACCAAAAATTTATTTAGAAACTCCCGAAACACCCTACTCATCAAGTCTACAAAAAGGTCGTTGCATTCATCAAACCAAAAGGCATGACGAGCCACTAAAAGAAACCGTCTGGAGTTCTAAAGGCAGTCTTATATATACTATCCTCAGCTACCCTCAACTGATGAAACCTCGTAGCTAAGTATAACTGAGAGAAAACAGACGCATCAACCAACTGATCAAACAAATTGTCTATCCTCGGAAGTGGGTGCCTCTTCTTCTTCGTGAGCTTATTCGGCTCTGTATAATCCACACATAAGCGAAGCGAACCATCTGCCTTCATGGAAAAAACAACCAGAGCACCCCATTCTAGAATGCTTCGCCGAATGAATCCTTTCTCAAGTAGCTCCCCTACTTGCTTACTAAGTTCCCTCCTCTCTTTCGGAGCTATGTGGCGCACGGGCAATGCAACTAGCTTTGCATTATCTACCAAGTATATACGGAAATCAATCTCGCACCTTGGGGGTACGCCCCGAACTTCCCCAAACACATCTGAATACTCACGGACTACTCGAACAGATCGTAACTCATCGATTGATGTATCAAGCGCTTCTAGGTAACTAAGCATCACCGAACCCTTAAGGTTGCACGAAATCTCAAGGGTCCTCCCATGGCAAGTCAAGATTCTAACTACCCTCCTTTCACAATCTAGTACGACGCCATACCTGGCTAGCCAATCCATCCCTAGAATCAAACCATAGCCCATGAAACCAAGTGTATAGACGTTGCATTCTAACTCAAGACCCAAGATAGACACTCTCAAATCCCAATAAATCATCGATAAATGAGCCAAACCCCCAATTAGATTTGAGACAACACCGGGATCCAAAACTATACTAGTATTAAGGTGCACCTTAATTTCCTCTGACCTTGCCCTTTCCTCTTTGGGCAATCCTAGATAAGATGCCCTGCCTCACCACAATGAAAACAACCAGTCTTCGTTTTCTTCCTATAGTCCTTCCTTAAGTGACCAATAATTCCACAATTATGGCATCGCTTTTTCCCTTGGCCCTTGTCATTCTTTCTGCCCTTCTTCTGTTGTTGCTGTCCTTTCCTAGAGTCCACTTTCTTATTCTGTGTCCCATCAACATTGGCCCCCTTCTCTTCTTCATGAATCAACCAATATGAACAAGTTTCTCAAAGGTCGCTCCCATCGGAATATGGGACATAGCCAACCCATGGAGCGGCTCATTCAACCCCTTAGAAAACCTCAAAACCTTCTAATGCAGAGTATTCACCAACTCCAAACCTCACCAACTGGTTAAACTTATTAACGTATTCCTTAACATACATGTTCCCACGCTTTAATGCCAAAAACCTCTCCATATGTAAACTCTCCTCTGCTTAAGAAAGAAATTTCAATTTGAATCTCTGTCGGAAATCTATCCAAGTCTCTACCGGACGTCCTACATTCGTCACTTCCCACCAATACGCAGCTTCATCCTTCAACAGCCAAACGACCAACTGAACCTTCCTTCGATCGCCAACTTCGAAGATACCAAACAAATCCTCCATTTCTTTGAGCTAATTCCTAGCTTCTACAAACCTCTCAGTCCCACTAAATAGTTTTCCGCCCATCGCACGGAAGTCCTTGCATATCTTAGAATTAGCATCTACACGCGGAGGAAAAGGTGGAACAACGGGTGCAGCTGGGGGAAGAGCGTCTGCTGGGCCTGCGGTAGGAGCCGTAGCCTTAAGATCCTACGGGACCAAGCTGGTATCTGTACTCCCTCAGGAAGATTAGGTTCCCCATACATGCTGAAAAGAAAAGAGAAGAGGTTCAGAACAGAGAATCGAAAGATAGAACTTGAAGCTTTAGGGAATATGTTTCTTCAAAATAAGCTTTTCTTTGAAAAATACTTCATTTCTAAATCCATTTGAAAACATTTTCAAAATTTATTATCCGATCTAGTAACCTTTAGCTCTAATACCATGTGTGGCACCCCACGTCTGTTAATGTCACTCACTAAGGGAATGCATAGGTTTCGTGGATTAAACCTACCTATGAGATGATTTCCACTCATCACAACCATACCTATGAGATGTTTTCTCAATTGTTCATTAGCTTCTTTATTCTCCGCTGCAAGAAAAACATTAAGGGTCAACATTAAGAAATGACTCACTTAACGAAAGAAAGAGAGTAATTACTTCAAACCAACCAAGCTCCCTCTCCAAGGTCCTAACGGTGGTCTGCTCAGCATCAATAGTCATTTGTTGGTTGAGAATCTTCAAATTCTTCTCCTTAACCAACTCAGAGAGGCCCAAGGAATATTTGCTAAACTCTTGGGCCTGGAAGTATACGGCCTGCACCTTTTGCCACAATCAAAGTAATATTGGGGAAATTTTTCCTTCAACAGCGCCTTCCTTTCATCTATAGAAAGCTCCTGGGGCCGGGACACTGGCAAATCCTGCTTCATTTGCAGGGCCCCACCATGTTTTGCATAGCTTGTTGGCAGCTCCATTGCTCCCGAAAAAGGGGGTGGAGCCGAAGACGCCGCATGTATGGGAGTTATTGGCGGTAAAGGCCTCGACCCTCTTGCAGCGGTACGAGTGTCTGCTTCTAGCTGTCGAGAGAGGGCGGAGGAGGAGATCGCTGTGTACGATCCCAATAACCACGTCCGGCGTGTCTGTCTGCGGGAGGTGGGGTGTTCTCATATAAGCTCGATCCGCTCTTAAAGCTCTCAAGAAAGTGACTCCAATGGTATCGAGGGCCTCCGCGCCTATGGTATCGGCCTCATCTTCCTCTGGCCATGTCACCTGTCGATCGTAACCTCATAAATACAAACGAATGCAGTGGTGCGATGCTCATGAAATTAATGAGTCCTAAGTGTCCACTTAACGAAAAGTGTGTCTGTCCGCTCAAAGGAGTAAACACCCCAGCAGCCAAAGCAAGCTTGTCCATACTCGCGGCGCCGAGCTAGATGGATGGCGGAAAATAAACTCTATTAAGATCATCAAACTGGCCCTCAGCTTCAAGCACGACCACAGTCTTGGGGGAATCGCCGGAGACGGCGATCCCACCGTCGCTCCTTGTCCCGCTTCAGGCAAAATTGGAGTAATCAACGGGTCCCTGACCACGACAGCTGTCTCCTCGACATCAGTCTCTTCCTGTACCTGAGCTACCTTTTCTGGCTCTGGCACAACGAGGGGCGCTTTCCTCTTGCGACCCCAACTTTCGGGCCTTCGACCACTTTCTCCTTCGGCCCAACGCCAGTAATAGCAGGTCTAACCACAGCTCGGTCTTTAACTAACAACCTAGCTTGGCGGAGTCGATCCGGACTTATAACTGATTCCGTTGAATGCAGTTCACTTGGAATCGCGCGCAAAGCCTCGAGGCGATGTTGGTATACAGCACCAGTAGGCGCTTCAAATTGCCCTATCATATCACAGGAAAGTCGAATGTAAGACAAGGAGCCCACAAACATTACAGTAAAAAGAAAGAGTCGAAGAGCCTTACTTCCTTCCAACCATATCCTCGCAAACCCCGGAGGACAGCGCATGAAGAACCCCTCATGTTTATAAACGGTCGGGTTGGACCACTTCCCAACAAAGAATTTAGTCTTAGAAGAGGCTTCAAGATAAAACTGAGACGTGCCCCCTCTCCTCTTTAGCTGAAATAAATGCCAAATGTCATCCCCGGTCGGCACAAGGTTCAAGTGCTCCGGATATAAAACATAAGTGCCTAAGAGCGATGCATAGGCATTCAGACGCAGTTGAGAGGGTGCGATGCAGAAGTAGTATAGCATGTCCCGTATGAAGTCATTGGCTGGGGGCACGCACCCAACGACGCAGATCACTTGTCTATTCCACGCCGTAAGACCTTCGGGAGGCATATGAGCCTGACCACCTTCTCTGGGTGCGTAAATGTCGGCCACTAGAATGTTGAACTGTAATGCCATCTTTTGACCAACGATGCGTCCATACGCGACGGCATGAGATTTGGTGGGTTCTCAATTATCTCAACATCAGCCAGCAAGTCCGGTGCCACGGGGGCACCAGCCTCCATAATATCCACATTCTCATGTTCCTTATGAACGACTGTGGAATGCTCTCTCTCCAACAGCCGCGCCTACTTGGCTGATTCTGTTAAGCTAATTGTCTGAGAAGGAGATGACCCCTCTATAGTCTCAAGCTCGCTTCCTGTCGAGCTAGCACCGCTAGGAGAGATAGTAGTGGGCGACAAAGGCAGAGAAGCCTCGATACTAGAAGTATGTTCCGACATGGACTGCGTCTTCATTGTCCAAACTACACTTTAACACAATAGTGTTAGACATCGCATTGGAATAACCTATAACCCTCGTGTTGGTGCAAGCTAACATGTGTATGTATTATCATAACATGTGAGAACAAGGTACGCAAATTAAGTTCAAATAGTCAAGCATTAGGGTCACAGTTCGGGATTGTGCTCTACCCTATGTGAAGGCTCAGTTCGTGAACTACATTATCGCATATATCAGAAAGGTCGAGCAGAGGCGGCAGAGCCGAAGGGACGAAATCGATTACGAGGCGTGCCACCTGTGCAGGGTTCGAAATCTCGAACCCCCCATAAGAGCTCGAAATCTCGAACCCGCGTGGGGACTCAAATTTTCGAACCCTGCATAGTGTTCGAAATCTTGAGCCCCACTCTGGGGTTCGAAATCTCGAACCTCGTGTAAAGTTCGAAATCTTGAACCCCACTCGGGGATTCGAAATCTCGAAACCCACTCGGGGGTTCGAATTTTGGAACTCCCTCCAAGTTCGTAAGTTCGAACCCCTGGGTTCGAGAAAATGCCACGCCTCCTCCTCCATCGTCTCCAAATCTTCTCCCTCTGCTCTTTTTCGAGCCCCCTCCGCTCTCGCTCGCCACCTCGGCCCACGGCGGAACTCGAATAGGAAGGCTCGCACCCAGATAATCAACCTCGAGCCCTACCTTGGTTCACAGTTCGAAAATGTCTAAACTAAAGGCTCGGAACTCGGAAGAAACAATGAGGGAAGCAAGAAAGTAAAAGGAAAATGAATGGGGGAGGCCCCCTATTTATACCCGAAGTCCGCCTCTTTCTATACCCTACGGGGTTCGAAAATTTCAAACCCCTCAGGTTCGAAATTCCGAGCCCCTCGGGTTCGAAACTTCACAACCTTCGGCTTCGAAACCCTCAGATTTGAAATCTCGAAACCTTTCAGGTTCGAAAACTTCAAAACCCAAAAAAAATAGAGAGATGAATGAATGATGATAAATAATAATGCCTACGCACATTCGCGTATACCTGCGAGCGCGTGAACATGAACTCGACAAAGACTCGCGTATAATGCCACGTTGCGATGGCATCACGATAATAATGACCCACTTGCAACTACAAGGCAAACTAGGTCGACCACTAATGTCTGCTTTTCAGTTTAAGTTTGTTGGAAAATCAGCGATTCAACTAAGCTTCCATAATACAAAGCACGTCATGTCATGACAAGATGCACTTTGGGTGGCAAATGTTAACCGACCTATTGGTCCGGTTCCCAAAAGTACACCAGACACGCTCAGCTTAATGCAACGCGCGAAGATAAAGATGAAAGTGTCACTGGAATGAGTCGAAAAGGGATCGCACCTGCCAAGACCTCACCACGTCTCCAAAACATCGCCAGACTTACACCCCGAACCCTGGAATGACGAAAGTTTAAGTCATGACACTCCACAAAAACTTTCCCCCTCTTTTTCGTGCCCCTTGGGGTATGAATTTCGAACCCCTTAGGGGGTGCGAAATTCGTACTCAACGAGGTTCGAAATTTGAACCCCATCAAGGGTACGAGATTTCAGGTTTCGGAGCAGAGAGTTCGAGATTTTCGGGTTTGGCACTTACGGATTCGAAATTCTAGGTGTGGGTACCTATTTCTACCAACTCCCGCCTAACCACTCCCCTATAAATATCTTACTATCTCACACTTCAAAGGGGTTGGCTTTTAGCATGTTGGCATCTCTTGTGAAGCTCCAAGAGACCACTTTAATGGCATCCTCGCTTTAAGAAAGAAGAAGGTCAAAATTGTCCTTTTTCCAAATATTTGTACATGACACATATGACCTTTAAATCCTTAGAAATGCTTGTAAAAGGATGTCATATGATGCTTACATGCTTGTAATTCTTCATTATTAATAGAATACCAACAACACTAACAAAGTGGAAGTAGGTCCCACGTGGGGCCGAACCACTATAAATCCCTTGTGTGATTTATCTTCTTTTCCGCACTTTATTTCCTACGTGAAACTATAATTCTTAAGTAATTAAGAATCTTGAGTGTTGACGACAATTTTGTGCATCAACATGTAATATTGTTTGTACAATATGAGTACATATTTATAAGTTGTAGCAAATGTAACAGCCGACTTGGGCTTATGAAATAAAGCATAGAAAGACATAATTGGCTCAGGCCATTTATATTGTAATCGGTTAATAAGTGGGATATGAGGAGGATTCTCCATACCCCTCGCAAACCATGTTATCTGAACTAGGGTTTGAGATTAGGGGAAAAAAATGGCTGCTGTACTAAATCGCCATGCCCTTGCTCTCTCTCTCTCTCTCTCTTTGCTCCTGTTCTAATCTGACATCATCTCCATCTTCTTTACATCTTCTCTTCCATGCGATAGCTTTGTCTTGAGCTTGAGTTCTGTTTTCAGTGTCGATAGCAATGGATTTGCACTCTTTTGTGTCGAATCCGACTATGTTGATGGATTTTGTGGAGCTCTTGTTGGATTTGGATAAAGCTTAATACTTTACGATAGATCCATGACTTATAGTTGTGGATCTGTCGTATTTATCATCTAGCGTTTTACTTTTGCTTCTGCTGCCATGTAATTGAGGGCTTGCAACTTCTGCTACACACAGGTTGTCTCTCAGAGCTCCAAATCTGGGTTTATATAATGGTTTGGTTAGAATATCTGTTGTTTGGTAAGTTGACGATATGTGATTAACTTGAAGCTTATATCTTTGAACTAGTTTTCTTACAAAATATATATCTAGTTCTAGATGTTTAGTTCTGGAGTGTAACACAGAATTTGCTGTTAGGGCTATCGCACTCATGTTATCACTCCGCACTGTTGCCTGACTTTTAACTCACTTAAAAGTGATTGAATCCACATTATTTCTGTGGTTGTACTTGCAATGCTGCGATATTATGCTTCTATATTGGATCTAGAGACAGTACTTTGTTTCTTAGCACACCATGATATAGAATTCTTTCCAAAGTATATGCAATAACCACTTGCAGATTTTCTGTCATCATAATCATTTGCCCATTCTGCATTTGAGTAGGCATTATTGTTTAAATTTTTGCTTATCCTCAGTATTAACCCCTGATTAATTGTGCCTCTTAAATATCTTAAATTTCTTTCGATTGCTTTCCAATGATCACTTAGAGGCCCTTGAATGAATTGACTTGCCTTATTCACATTATATGATATGTCTGGTCTGGTTATGGTGACATATTGTAAAGCTCCAATGATGCTCCTGCATAGTTTTTCATTACACATGGGTTCACCTTTTTTCTTGCCTAAATGTAGATTAGTTACCATTGGTGTAGGCAAAGGATTAGCCTTGTTTATATCTTGTCTTGCTAAAATTTCAGCAATGTACACTTTCTTTGGTTTAATTGAAGTTCAGTGTCTTTGTTTCTGCCGACTTTAATACCTAGGATGTATGATAGTTCACCTAGGTCCTTGGCCGAGAGTTCACTGTTCAGTTGATTAGTGATGTTTCTGATTTCATTAGTGCAATTGCCAGTGATTATGAAATCATCCACATAAATCAAAACATAAGTCACTGTATTGGCTATAAATTTTGTGAATAATGAATTATCAGATTTTTCTGAATTGTATCCAAATTTTGATAATGTTGCTTTTAGCTTGTTGAACCAGACCCTAGGTGCCTGCTTCAGTCCATATATAGCCTTGTTTAATTTGCACATCACATTATCATCTATTTTTTCTTTTAGTCCTGGTGGTACTTCCATGTATACTTCTTCCTGCAATTCACCATTCAAAAAAGCATTATTAACATCAAGTTGCTTGATGTTCCAATTTCTATACAAGGTTGTAGTTAATATAGTTCTGATGGTTGTTGGCTTCACAACAGGTGAGAATGTTTCATTAAAGTCAATTCCCCACTGTTGTGAATATCCTTTTGCCATTAACCTAGCCTTGTATTTAGAAATTGTACCATCAGCATGTCTCTTTATTCTATATGTCCACCTACACCCAATAATGTTTTTATTTTTGGATGGTTGAACAAGACAACAAGTTTTTTATTTTAAATAGAGCATCTAATTCTTCCTTCAAAGCTGACCTCCACATATCATTCAACTTGGCTTGTTGATAAGTGGATGGTTCAGTAACATTAAATATAGTACAAAAAGTTTTTGGTTTGAATATACCACTTTTTGCTCTAGTTATCATATGATGTTGATTTTGAGTTTGAGTGTTTTCACTGTTTCTTTTTGAATGAGATCTTTCAGGATTGTTGCTTTCATCATTGCTCACATTGTTGTGTTGTGAATTGTCATTGACATCACTTGCACTGTTTTCACTTTCATGATCTGATACTGTTCTATACGTAGAGTGTTGTGGAGTACTTGCAGTATGTGTACTTTGTGTGTGTCATGCTGTTATAAGAGTATGGCACATGCACAAATTCACTTACTTGTTCAGGAAAATGTGGAACAAAAATCCTTGGATTATAATTTTTCTTTGTTGTTTTGCATGTGTCACTTTTGAATGGAAATACTTTCCCATTGAAAATAACATGTCTAGATATGTAAATTTTTCCATTACTATCCAAACACTTGTAACCTTTGTGATTAGCATATAACCCAGAAAAGTACATGGAGTAGATCTGTAGTCAACCTTGTGTTTGTTAAATGCTCTAATATGAGGAAAACACAGACACCCAAATACTTTCAACTCATTATAATTGGTTAAATTTGATTTAGTACCTCTATGGTACATTTCAAATTAAGTACCTTTGTTGGTAATTTGTTTATTAGATGTACAGCTGTGGCAAATGCATCAGGCCAGAATTTCAAAGGCATTGATACATGTGCTAACAATATCAGACCTGTTTCTACAATGTATATATGTTTTCTCTTAATTATGCCATTCTGTTCAGATGCATGTAGGCATGTTATTCTGTGTGTGATGCCCTTTTTACTAAAGTAATCTTTCAATGGTTAAAATTCCTTACCACCATCACTTTGAATAGTCTTGACCTTATGACTTAACCGATTTTCAATATTAGCTATAAACTGCATGACTACATTACAAGGGTCAGACTTTGATTTCATGAAATATATCCAAACATATCTTAAATAAGAATAATAAATGAAATGTGATATGTGTACCCATAGACAGTGTTAATTGGTGCTGGACCCCATAGGTTAACAACAATTAATTCTAATGGGTTTAAGTATTCAGTTTCAGAATTTGGGAATGGCAGTTTATGGCTCTTTCCCATTTGACAGTATGTGCATACATGATCATTTGGAATATCAATAGAAATATCATTACTAACTAGAATTTCTTTCATGATTTTTGAATTTGGATGACCAAACTCACAATGCCACAAGTCAAATATCATACAGTCACTGTTTATATCTAATTCAGTCACATTACAGCAATTACTTTTAAACTCAATTTTTCTACGTTTCCAGAATCAAACTTGTATAATCCATTTTGTTCTCTACCCTGGAATAAAATGCTCTTAGTCAGCATGTCCCTAGCAACACAGTGATCTGGGTAAAATTCAAATGTCACTTTATTGTCTTTAGCACACTATAATACACCGATCAAGTTTTTTTTATCCGTGGTGCACATTGTAAGTTATTCAAACAGATTTGTTTAGAACCCTTAATACTAGCATGTCCAGCGTGAGAAATGACTATTGAATTGCCATTACCCATAATTAAAGACTACTTACCGTTGTACTCTCGATTGCCAAGATTTAGATTATTTAAGTTGTTTGTAACATGATGAGTGGCTTCTGAATCTGGGTACCATGATTCATCTTGAGTATCATCAGCAGTGGCAGAGTTTGAAGTAGACTCTTGATCACTTTTTGCATCTGATTGACTGTTGACCATGTTGGCATTTGGATTGTTATATCTGTTACTGTTGTTGCCTTGTTGATTGACTTTGTAGCTGTTGTCGAACCTGAAATAACATATGTTGGTTGTGTGACCAATTTTTTCACAAATTTGGCACTTTGGCCTGTTGTTGGTGTTCCATCTCCCAGCTCTTCCTCTTCCTCAATTTGACTGGCCTTCTCTCTAGTAAGTAATCTGATTTCTTGAATTGTTTGGTTGATTCTTGTTTTTTCCAATAGTAGTGTAGTTGACTAAGGAATCAGATACTTGATCTTTCATTTGCAATAATCTGCCTTCATGGGCAAGTGGGATAGCATAAACACTTTGCAACGAGGGTGTGGGTTCAATAGATGTGATAAAAGCGATAACAGCTTAATATTCATCCTCAAGTCCTTCAACTATTTATAGAACTTGCTCCTTTTCTTCAATTTTTTTTCCAGTGCATGCAAGTTGATTACCCAAATTCTTTACCTTCATTAGATAGTCATTCATGTTTGAGTTCTCCTTCTTTATACTTTATAGCTGTTTCTCGTAATGTAACACCCTTGCAGAGGATTGACTTGTGAATGATCTCTCTAATGTTGTCCATATATCATGTGATGTTTTACTGCTAATTAGTTGTGGCATTATTAATGAACCCACTGTTGACATTAACCAAGCACTAACAAGATTATCTTGTCTTTTGTATGATGTGTGTTCTTCGTTAGGGATTAAACTGTTGTCAGCACCTCTGGTATATTTGGCTGGAACAGTTTTTGATCCGTAGAGATGATCTTCCAAGCCATAACCTTTTGCCATTGTTTCTACTTGCAATTTCCACAGAAGGTAATTCGACTCATCCAATTGAATTGAGACAATATGACTTTGCGTCTTAATGGCGGATTTAATAAGATCATCAGTGCTTTCAGCACTGGTCTGATTTGATCTGGTGGAGCATCTTGGTGAATTTGTTCGATCTCTTTCAACTATGATTCACTAATTACGATGGAAAAGTGCAGATGCTAAAAAAACAGGTAAAGAACTTCTGGACTCCTTTACTTAAATTGAAAATTTCTGAAAGATTTCTTCAATTTGAATTTAAAAGCAACCAGAACTGCTGATATGATGATTTTGATGAAGTTTTGGTACTCTGAATGTCTGATTTGCAATCTAAGATGGCTTTTATTTTTCAGCTGACTGATTTCTTCAGAATTTTTTAATCGAAATTGAGTTTTTTGTGATTCGGTAGTACAAAACTTGTCTTTTGCGTCTCCTCATTTGCATCTTTTGTATAAACAACATATGCAAATAGTACAATTTGAAATTGATTTAACCCACATCAGACGCAAATAAGGGGAAATAAATAGTGTGGAAATTAATTTTTAATATTTGCATCTCTTCATTGAATAGTTGGACGCAAATAAGTGGAAAAATAGTGTAATTTACGTCTTCCCTTTTAAGATTGACGCAACAAAGTGCTCTCATGTGAGGAGGGAAAACCAAAAAAATCACAAGTACATTTTCTCGTGTTTAAAGATGGATGTAATAAAGTATTTATCTTAAACACGTGGACGGGAAGCCGCGCATATGTTTACGGAGGGAAAACAAAAATACTTTCCTGCATTCTTCTAAGTTATATCGTCTTCTCTCCTGAAACACGTTTTCCCCAATTTACAAAATCATTTTCCCTAATTTCGCTGAACCCTAAATATCTCTTCTCTCCTGAAACCAGACCCGACCCACGACATAAGAAGCAGATCCATTTTCCCAAGGCATTGTAATTACCCAGATTTTTCATACTAGAATATTTAATTTATTTAAATATCTATGTGATTAATGTAGAAGTCGAATAAATTAAATTTAGAATATATGAGTTATTTTAATAACTGAATCGAATCTGGAATTTAATACGAAATTAAATTGAATTCGAAGCGTATGAAAAATCATATTTGAATGTAAATGGTAAAATAAATTTACTATCGAAGAATATAAGTGTTTGAAAATCGACTGGTATTTATTTGATTTTATTTACACGTAAAAACAATGTTTTTGCAAACGATTTCCTAATTCGTCGAAACTAGATTTTTTTGAGTTCGGAATATCATAATATAGCAGAGTGTCAAATTTCATAGCATTTGGGTTTGTTATGAAACCATGTGCGCTTAAAATGTTTGATGGAAAATAAGTGAACATTATAATGGAAAATATCTAGCCAAAATATCTAAAACAAAATATCTCACCAAAGAAAATATCTCCACCAAATATCTAAATATAACCACTATAAATAAACCTTACTAGTTAGCCTTAGGACCGAGAACCAAATTCCATCTTCAGCAAATAAAAAGACAGCCGCCACTTTCTTAATTCTTCCAGCCTTCTTTAAATAAAATCTCCACTAGTACATAATGAAATCGAACATCAATGGATCTGTATGCTTCGTTTGTAAGTGAGCTTCTTGCATGTACACATGGAGTTGGGTGCGGTGCCATTTTCTGGGTTCGACATTTTTGGGTTCGACATTTTTACCAGCAAGCTAGGGGATGGGTTCCGCGGTGAACAAGGCAGAGCCAGGAAGAATCGAAGGTGCAGGGGGGCTCGTGGTGGCGAGGTGCAGCCGACGGCGTCGGTGAGTGGAACTCCGGTGTCTGAGGTCGAAGTGCATCGTGGGAAATATCGAAGGATGGCAACATGTCGAGGTTTTGTTGTTGGCGTCGAACTCAGGTTCGAGGGTAGGAGCTAGTGCGGATTTTGATGGAGAGTGCATTGGTGGTGGTTGCGGCGTCGGTAGATGGCCGTGGAGGTGGTTAGTGGCGGTCAAAGGATAGTCAACGTCGGGTGTTATGAATACTGGAGGGACGTCGGATTTCGAATGGGGATGTCGGAGTTTGGCGAAGGGGTCGGGAAGGTCCAGTTTCAGGTGAGAAACTCGATGGAATCGACGGATTGATGTTTCGTTGAGTGGATTGTCATATCATCTTGAGAGGTGCACGTCGGTTCACTGCGTATCACAAGAGAAAGGAGCAGATGTTTTGAGCATTAGGGGAGAAGGGGCTGTCACATGCAAAACGGGTGTAGGGTATATATTTTAATTAAATTAAGTTTAAGTTCTTTTAAATAGTATGCGAAGCATGTGTTAATTTGTATTGGCCATAACTTTTTCATACGGGATCCAATTGACGAACGGTCAGATATGTTGGAATCATTATTCCAATGGATATGTGTGGGCAGTGGTTTAATGGCATTCTGAAGAGTTTGGAATTTTGTCTAATTTCAAATGTCAGTTTGAAATTCGATAAATTAGCGCGGTATCGACGATTAAATGGATGGTGAGTTTAACTCATGCTTTTTGCTATGCTATTGTACCAGATAATATTATTGATTTTTATTTACATATTTATATGTATGGTTGATTGTTTGGGTGATTTACTGCTTTATTGGTGGTTGTTGATATATGTAATTACCACCAGTGAACGGATGATCCTTTAACACTACCTGCGTTAGCAGAAGATTAATCTTATATGAATTAGCTAGTATTGAACTGTATTACATGTATATGTGCTGATATATGAGTTGTGATGCAAGGGGACAGGTTGGAGGAATCCAACAGGATTCCTCAATATTATTGTTACCGTATTTATATTCATATGTGGTATTATGAATTGATTGTGTGTTAAACCTGACTGTGGACCCCATTGATTATATAACGTCATTATATGTGAAATTATCGTGAAGTGAATATATTATTTTATATAATATATTGAGTTTGTCTATTTCACACAAATTGGTGTGTTTAACATAACTGGACAGAATTGAGAAATTATACGAATAGGGACGGGAATTGGGAAACTGGGAACGAATGGTTTTATAAGATAAAGAAATGATTTTTGATTATAACACGTATGCTATAATCAAATGATTTAGAAATCACAGTATTTCACCGTATTGAATATTTATCGATATTTACATTTTTAAAGGACTACTTTAAAGATGTGAATAAATATAGGAATTGTAATGACCCGGTTTCTAGCGACTTTGGTTATCGACATAAACTCAAGGACGACTAACCAAACATCGAAAAATACCGGTAGTTAATGAAAGAAATTAGAGGGTGAGGATAGATAAGATAGAAACTTAGAATAGAAGAAGAAGAACTTACATCATCAGAGTAAACACGAATCTCACAGCGAAACGAATAAAATATAACATAACTTTTGAAATACAAATAGTATATATACAATAACACTTACAACACAGCGGAAAAACAATAGTTATACAATCTTGAAACCTCCTGCTCCCAGCTCTCCAAGTATATCTGTAAAATCTCGACTACTTGACTGCCCGTACAAATTTAGGCACCCAAGAGTTTAGGGGAAACAAACAAAATAAACTCCGGGTCAGTCATGGGACCGGTGTGAATAAAACTCCAACACTTGGTTTAATAAAGGATATCTCATAAGACCACGCCGTAAAACAAAACGGGTTTTTCCCTTATGAGAATCCCAACAACTTGGTAAACAATATCCTTCTGATATTATAATAATGTCTAAGTACAAATAGATATCGATCTAGCAGAGACGCTTGCATCTCACGCTCTACATATATAATGTAAAATCATTAACCGCAGGCGCTTATTGGATGATTGGATTTCCAACTATGACAAGGTATGGAACCACCTTCCGATCAGTGTACTCTAGGAATGATACACTGGAGTTCAATAAGAACATCTTGCAACTCAGCCACACATGACCGACCACTCATTTCGCTTGAGTGTATCGAATGTATATCACCAACGGTTGGGATCAGCAATCGTTTCCCGTATATATATATATATATATATATATATATGGGACAACATTGATAGGTTAAAGAAGCAAATGAATATTCTCTAGATATTTGATTATACACCCTACTTCGGAGCGATCGACTTAGCCATGCTGCCTGCCCGATTTCTGTTTTACCGGATGTGAGGCTAGAGGCTACGCTTATCTTTTTACATATCATATCTTCATTCGCTTAGAATGCCACATCGTCATACCCTTTAAATCACAAATTGATTTATCCAAAAATAACATGGGTATACAGCTAAGAGAAACGAATTCCTCCACCACCAAACCTGAATACGTTTGAAGAGATCAACGTACGCGATCTATCAGATAGACCTTCGTCCATACAAGTTGTCCTGGGACTGGACAAACCGAAGGCACTATTCAGTACATCCATCTTAGGCAATCGTTATCTAAGATTTAAACAACAACCCTTGCACTTTACTCCATCTTCAATATATTCAGCATACTTGATTCGCAACGCTTATGCCAATACGGAGTGGTTCTTCGGATAATAATCCAACCGGTCTCCCCATATTAACAACGTAAAATGGTCAAAACTTTGATAGTCGGTGATTTAACTATCAAATGAAAACATGTCTGTGTACACACAATGATCTTATTTCCAAATGGAATTATCGATCAAATCATCAAACATATATATATATATATATATATATATATATATTCATATTTCCTTATTTTCTATGTTTAGAAAATATATGTTATTAACACTGGAAAACATTCCCATTGCTTATTTACGTATCACTATTCGTCTACAACTATCAGTCCCTATAGACCTCGAAGGCCGAAACCAACATCAGATCGATACTCAGGAAACCATTCAGCTTACCAATCTCTAGTCAGTTTCTAATCTTGTTTAAATCTATTTGATTAACTCTTATTCGAATAACTAATATTCGATTAACTCCATTCGCTTAACTCTAGATCGCAGCGATCACCATGTTTACGCCTGATTCCCTCAGGAAACATCAGACCGCCGTAGGCTATCTGCAGCCCTGCGAATTACGCTAGCAGTCATGCTAAATGGAAACCCATCCTAAATAACTATGTTTGTTTTAATTCTAATCAATTAACTCTATTCAACTAACCATATTCGACTAACTCGACTAACTTGGTTCGACTGGCCATATTCAACTAACTCTACTAACTTGGTTCGACTGACCATATTCGACTAACTCGACTCGATTAACCATATTTGATTAACTCGACTTGACTAATTCAATTAACTCCCTTCGAATATCTAAATCCGATTAACTTACTTTTTCGATTAACTCTTTTATATTTTGTCAATTTCCTTTAAAAATCCTATTTATTTCCGAAATAAATATTCCCTTAATTCCATTATTTACTAAATAAATATTCCTTAATTCTAATTATCTTATAAATAGATATTCCTTTTATAAAACTCTATTCGTTTTATAAATATTTTCCTTTTATAATATCTTATTTATTTTCCCAATAAATGTTCCCTTATGATATCTTATTTATTCTCTAAATAAATGTTCTCCTTTATAAACTCCTATTGTTTTATAAATACTCGTTCTCCTTTATAAAATCTTATGATTTTATAAGTACTTTATTTTCAAAATATTTCCTTTTTTAAAATCGGTTGATTTTATAAAATCCCTTTATTTCAATATACATTGAAATATTCCTTTTTACATCCCAGTGTTCCTTATGATATTTAAAATATCGAATAACAATGATCAATATCATTCTAAATACATAATCCATAACTGATTATATCACATCACATATCACAATATATTAAAACAGTAAATTAAATGTTGAGGAATCCAGTCGGATTCCTCCAACCTGTTTCCCTGCGTCCACAGATGTTAATCAACATATATAACATCACTTTCATCTCAACATGAAATATACTGATAACAGAATCAATATTTGAATAACGATATATGTACAACTGTATCTACATTTTCAATCAAATCAATTTAACAGTCCAAATAATTGATACACAACAGTCGATCAGCATTTATAAAAAATAAAGTACAATTTATAAAAATATAAACTGAACAGTCCGAATCCCATTCTTTACGGTGCTCCTACAAGCTGAACAGTAGATGTGTGAACATTTTGCACCCAAAAGTTTCCCAAAACAAGAATGTCGGCCGCTCCTCAGGTGTTTATTCAAACTTGCCTGCTTGTTCTCGGACTTTATACGAAGACGCGCCAAAATTGGCTTCGCCCAGTAACGGTGTTCCAGGTCACGGCATCTCTCATTCTCATCATTGTCCAACACTGGTTGTTTCTCCAATCATCAAAACTGAAGCACCTTAGAATTCTTCCGTCCAGTATTTGATTTATTAATTTTTATCTCTACTGTTTTGATTTATGTAGTGGCGGATTTTCTTACGAGGGTGGCGGCTACGTTTGCATTAGGTTTCAGCAAAAATCGAAGTACAGTATGCGATGGTGCTATTTATAAGTTTTTAGTTGGGAACGAGTTTGTTTTAAGGCCAAGGGAAACTTGTGGATTTAGGAAGGGAAACGTGGCCTTCCCATTGATCAGAGAAATAGATTTTTAGGTTAATAAACGGTTCCCTTTTTGTTTTCCAGAACGAAGTTTTACAGTCTCCATTACCCCAGATTTCGTCGTTTTACGAGCCACTAGAGACAGAAATAAAAATACCGTTAAGATAAGTAACGTGCCACGATCCCAAAAATATAATAATACCAGTAGATTAACTCATATAGTGAAACCCCAAAATCGCTGATTAAGTGTGCAAAATACTCTAAATAAAAGCTGCTTATTTAATTAATTAAAAATTTCAGAAAAATTCTAAAATTTAAATTATCACTACGCCTCAAAAGAATCTTGTCTAAATTCGAAACCAGTACGTAGTTATATTAAATAAACTGTTACGGTCGATAAACGATTCTATAGCGATTATTTGAAAATTTGATTTGATTGTAACTCAAAATCTACACGACGAAATCCCCATTTTTCTCTTCCATTAGAAAAATATACTTCACCAGCTCCGTATGTTTCTTGTTTCATAGAAATCCGACTTAAAATGGATTCTATATATTCGTTTAAAGTTTGAATCGCCAAATAGCGAACTGCCGCGCCATTTCGAGCTCGATTTTAATTATAATATAATTATACGTTCAAATGGCGTTCATATAATATATTCACCATTTTAATTCAATACTAAACTAAATTATACCTTATATATAGTCCAACTCACACTGTATTGTGAACTCAGCTATTTTTGACTATTTCGACATTATAATATATTATTCTATTTTATAATATTAATTAAATATTCATTTTTATTTAATTCAAGTCATCGATATTGCCAAAATGATATTTAAATAAATTAATTATTCGACAGTTAAAAATACGGGCATTACAATCTTCCCCCGTTAAAATAATTTCGTCCTCGAAATTGCTAAGCTAGACAAATGCTACCAACTCTGCTAACTAGATTTAAACAACTTTTGGTTTACCTCTCAACTTCCCTTTTAACTGAACTATTTAATTCCAATTAAAATATTACTTCATTCCGACTAATTAAAATTTTCAAAAATTCTGAAAATTTTCTAACGCCTTAAATTTTAGGAAAATTTCGCCATAACCTCCTTTGTACTGGTCAATACGTCAAATCTCAACTCGCTTCTCTAGGCCTTTTCCAACCCCAAAAAAAAAAATCAAACAGCCAAACGGCTTGCCAATTCGGCTCATAAATCCCAAACTCATATCAAATATAAACTTGTACCTTTTTGTCGGGCATATCATTATATCCTTTCCCATCTGCTATCAATTCATCATATACCAATACATTTCCAGTCAAACTCAAATCAGTTTATATCCTCAAATCCAAATCGAATTTCATTCGAACCCCAATAAAAAATTCCAAATCATCGACTTATCAATTTGGTTCCATTCTAGATTATCTCTAATCCAATTCAATTTTATTTAACTTAGTTCAAGTTAAGTTTCAATTTATTTTTACCATCTCATTTTATTTAACTTCATAAGTTAAATTAAAATTCCATAATTTAAATTCCTGGGTTTATTTCAAATCAATTTGAAATCATAATACCAGTTCGAACACTTTGAATTTCTAAATAACTTGTTTTCTCAGAACAATTCAAAAACAAAATCTTTGGTAGTACTCCGTTACTTCGAACTCGAAAATGAACACTGATGATGTATCGATCCATCATCGGAATTATTTTCTAGTCATCAAGGTGAGTTCAATACTCTATCACTTTCAAAATCATATTTAAACATTTTCATTTTGAATTCATTTCAAAATATCATTCACAATGCTTCCAAACCAATTTAAAAATCTACCAGGATTTTTAAGATTTTCATTTATACTTATATGAATTCTACTTGGTTATTTATAACCATTAAACTTTTTATAATCTCATTTGATTATAATAACAACCAACACATCCAATATAATTTGGTAAAATTGTTTCATTTACCCTCTTTTCAAAACATATCGTGTCGGTTCATCGTATTTGAGTGTTTAAAAATCCCTATTGATATTGTGGTGCCCCACTATCGACCAGAATTCATAAGCCACTCAACCAATAAATCTCCATAATATAAAACCATTTTTATATTAAATAACAAGTACGCGCTCATATATATACACTCAAACTCAATCTAGGGTATTACTAACCCCATCTCTACCGAGTCACGCCACAGAGCAAGGTAATTACTTAACCTTAAGCTCTGATACCAACTGTAACGACCTGGTTTTTAGCGACTTTGGTTATCGACATAAACTCAATGACGACTAACCAAACATTGAAAAGTACCGGTAGTTAATGAAAGAAATTAGAGGGTGAGGATAGATAAGATATAAACTTAGAATAAAAGAAGAAGAACTTACATCATCAAAGTAAACACGAATCTCACAGCAGAACGAATAAAATATAACATAACTTTTGAAATACAAACAGTATGTATACAATAACACTTACAACACAGCGGAAAAACAATAGTTAAACAATCTTGAAACCTCCTGCTCCCAGCTCTCTAAGTATATCTGTAAAATCCCGACTACTTGACTGCCCGTACAAATTTAGGCACCCAAGAGTTTAGGGGAAACAAACAAAATAAACTCCGGGTCAGTCATGGGACTGGTGTGAATAAAACTCCAGCACTTGGTTTAATAAAGGATATCTCATAAGACCACCTCGTAAAATGGAACAGGTTTTTCCCTTATGAGAATCCCAACAACTTGGTAAACAATATTCTTCTGATATTATAATAATGTCTAAGTACAAATAGATATCAATCTAGTAGAGACGCTTGCATCTCACGCTCTACATATATAATGTAAAATAATAAACCGCAGGCATTTATTGGATGATTGGATTTCCAACTATGACATGGTATGGAACCACCTTCCGATCAGTGTACTCTAGGAACGATACACTGGAGTTCAACAAGAACATCTTGCAACTCAGCCACACATGACCGACCACTCATTTCACTTGAGTGTATCGAATGTACATCACCAACGGTTGGGATCAGCAACCGTTTCCCGTATATATATAGGACAACATTGATAGATTAAAGAAGCAAATGAATATTCTCTAGATAGGTGATTATACACCCTACTTCAGAGCGATCGACTTAGCCATGATGCCTGCCCAATTTCTGTTTTGCCGGATGTGAGGCTAGAAGCTACGCTTATCTTTTTACATATCATATCTTCATTCACTTAGAATGCCACATCGTCATACCCTTTAAATCACAAAGTGATTTATCCAAAAATAACACGGGTATACAGCTAAGAGAAACGAATTCTTCCACCACCAAACGTGGATATGTTTGAAGAGATCAACTTACGCAATCTATCAGATATACTCTATCAGACCTTCGTCCATACAAGTTGTCCTAGGACTGGACAAACCGAAGGCACTATTCAGTACATCCATCTTAGGCAATCGTTACCTAAGATTTATATAACAGCCCTTGCACTTTACTCCGTCTTCAATATATTCAGCATACTTGATTCGCAACGCTTATGCCAATACGGAGTGGCTCTTCGGATAATAATCCAACCAGTCTCCCCATATTAACAACGTAAAATGGTCAAAACTTTGATAGTCGATGATTTAACTATCAAATGAAAACATGTCTGTGTACACACAACAATCTTATTTCCAAATGGACTTATCGATCAAATCATCAAACATATATATATATATATATATATATATATTCATATTTCCTTCTTTTCTAAGTTTAGAAAATATATGTTATTAACACTGGAAAACATTCCCATTGCTAATTTACGTATCACTATCCTTCCACAACTATCAGTCCCTAACTGTAACCTAGTAAGAGAACAATTCTCTAAGTATATACCCCGAAGGCTGAAACCAACATCACATCGATACTCAGGAAGCCATTCAACTTACCAATCTCTAGTCAGTTTCTAATCTTGTTTAACTCTATTTGATTAACTCTTATTCGAATAACTAATATTCGATTAACTTCATTCTCTTAAATCTAGATCGCAGCGATCACAATGGTTACGCCTGATTCCCTCAGGAAACATCCGACCGCCGTAGGCTATCTGCAGCCCTACAAATTACGCTAGCAGTCGTGCTAAATGGAAACTCATCCTAAATAACTATGTTTGTTTTAATTCTAATCGATTAACTCTATTCAACTAACCATATTCGACTAACTCGACTAACTTGGTTCGACTGACCATATTCAACTAACTCTACTAGCTTGGTTCGAATGACCATATTCGACTAACTCGACTCGATTAACCATATTTGATTAACTCCACTTGACTAATTCAATTAACTCCCTTCGAATATCTAAATCCGATTAACTTACTTTTTCAATTAACTCTTTTATATTTTGTCAATTTCCTTTAAAAATCCTATTTATTTCCTAAATAAATATTCCCTTAATTCCATTATTTACTAAATAAATTTTCCTTAATTCTAATTATCTTATAAATAGATATTCCTTTTATAAAATTCTATTCATTTTATAAATATTTTCCTTTTATAATATCTTGTTTATTTTCCTAATAAATGTTCCCTTATGTTATCTTATTTATTTTCTAAATATAATATATCCTTTATAAACTCCTATTGTTTTATAAATACTTGTTCTCCTTTATAAAATCCTATGATTTTATAAATACTTTATTTTCAAAATATTTCCTTTTATAAAACCGGTTGATTTTATAAAATCCCTTTATTTTAATATACATTGAAATATTCCTTTTTATATCCCAGGGTTTCTTATGATATTTAAAATATCGAATAAAAATGATCAATATCATTCTACATACATAATCTATAACCGATTATATCATATCATATATCACAATATATGAAAACAATAAAATAAATGTTGAGGAATCCAGTCGGATTCTTCAAACCTGTTTCCCTACGTCCACAGATGTTAATCAACATATATAGCATCACTTTCATCTCAACATGAAATATACTGATAACAGAATAAATATTTGATTAACGATATATGTACAACTATATCTACATTTTCAATCAAATCTTTTTAACAGTCCAAACAATCAATACACATCAGTCAATCAACATTTATCAAAAATAAAGTATAGTTTATAAAAATATAAACTCGGCAGAGTTAGTGAGTTTCTCACATTGGACGATGATCGTTAGTAACGATAACCATCTCTTGATTTAGACGGACAATTTATTTTGCTATAAATTGTAATGAGCTCCAATTGACTCGCAGTCAGTTCCATTGCGTAGCGTTCGTCCATACGATCCCAACAGATCCAAGTTTATGAAATTCTGATAACGTATGAATTTGATATTACGTTAACAAGTTGCACACTACCTTAAATTAAAATAAACTTATTTTTTTTATGGGCTTTACCCTTTTAACGTTGGCCCACCCCCCACTTAAGCAAACCCGTGATTTTCCTTGTCTTCTCCAAAAAGGAAAACACGCAGCTTCATCCCTTTGACATTGCCGAACCTCCTAACTCCCATCCCAGCTTCATCTCTCAACTTAAATCCTTCAAACCACCTCCGTTACCTTTCTCTTTGCAATCTACACATCCCTATACCCTTGACAGTACGTGCGCACCCCCCTTGAAACTCCGACATTCTCACGTGCGGCTACAGGCTGCGAACCCCCTTTCTTTCTCTACAGCACATCATCCCCTCCGCGAGTAAGAAGTACATCAGTACTTCATTAACTCTTCCTCTCCATTTCAATATCGAGGCCTACTTTTGCTGTTGCCCGAGAGCATCGATCCTTCTTGACATGAAATCCCACCTAAAATCCCATTATAAAACATGAACACCCGTTCCTTCCTTTAACGTCTCATATAGAACTCAATACACAGCAAGTATAGCTCCTTTGCATCCTTTACTTGCGCATGAAACACAACTCACATACTCCCCATTTCATTCCACCATGCCATCACAATGGCAGCTTTAGGCTTGCCGCGGAGAAACTGAATCCATTTCTTCACGGTGCTCCTACACGCTGAACAGTAGATGTGTGAACATTTTGCACCTAGAAGCTTCCCAAAACAAGAATGCCGGCCGCTCTTTAGGTGTTTATTCAAACTTGCCTGCTTCTTCTCGGACTTTATACGAAGACGCGCCAGAACTGGCTTCACCCAGTGACGGTGTTCCAGGTCACGGCATCTCTCATTCTCATCATTGTCCAACATACTTGTTTCTCCAAACATCAAAACTGAAGCACCATCGAATTCTTCCGTCCAGTATTTGATTTATAAATTTTTATCTCTTTTGTTTTGATTTATGTAGTGGCGGATTTTCTTACGAGGGTGGCGGCTACGTTTGCATTAGGTTTCAGCAAAAATCGAAGTACAGTATGCGATGGTGCTATTTATAAGTTTTTAGTTGGGCACGAGTTTGTTTTGAGGCCATGGGAAACTTGTGGATTTAGGAAGGGAAACGTGGCCTTCCCATTGATCAGAGAAATTGATTTTTTGGTTAAGAAACGGATCCCTTTTTGTTTTCCAGGACGAAGTTTTACGGTCTCCATTACCCCAAATTTCATCATTTTACGAGCCACTAGAGACAGAAATAAAAATACCATTAAGATGAGTAACGTGCCACGGTCCCAAAAATATAATAATACCGGTAGATTAACTCATATACTGAAACCCAAAATCGCTGATTAAGGGTGCAAAATACTCTAAATAAAAAGTTGCTTATTTAATTAATTAAAAATTTCAGAAAAATTCTAAAAATTAAATTATCATTATGCCTCAAAAGAATCTTGTCTAAATTCGAAGCCAGTACGTAGTTATATCAAATAAACCATTACGGTCGATAAACGATTCTATAGCGATTATTTGAAAATTTGATTTGATCGTAACTCAAAATCTACATGACGAAATCCCGATTTTTCTCATCCATTAGAAATATATACTTCACCAGCTCTGTACGTTTCTTGTTTCACAGAAATCCGACTTAAAACGGATTCTGTATATTCGTTTAAAGTTCGAATCGCCAAATAGCGAACTGCCGCGCCATTTCGAACTCGATTTTAATTATAATATAATTATATGTTCAAATGGCGTTCATACAATATATTTGCCATTTTAATTCAATGCTAAACTAAATTATACCTTATATATAATCTAACTCACACTGTTTTGTGAATTCAGCTATTTTTGACTATTTCGACATTATAATATATTATTCTATTTTATAATATTAATTAAATATTCATTTTTATTTAATTCAGATCATCGATATCGCCAAAACGATATTTAAATAATTAAATAAATTAATTATTTGACAGTTAAAAATACGGGTCATCACAAAAATGGTTTTTGGGTTTGTCATGACAAATGTGTTATTTACATTCGTCTTTAACCCATTCGGAATATATCATCGAGTATATATATGATTGAATGTTTAAACGGACATTTAAAGATGATTATAATAGGAGTGTTTTGGGTTTGTCGTAAACAGTGTTTTAGTAACACCTGTTTTTAAACCCTTGGAATATCGTTAAACTAGAATATACTATTTAATGAGTTTGAATATACGTGGATCTTTAATAGCTGGTTTTAAAGATAGAACAAGTATAAGAAATCTTTTAGGATAAAAGATTTGGAATAAGATGTTTAACTTATAAAAGAGAAGAGGTTGTTTACTAAACAATGGTTTGAACATCTTTGATTATATTTTAAGAAATCTTAGAAACAGATTAGGGATATACTTATACCGAGGGATAAGTATATGAATACGTTTTGATGTATTGAAGTTAAAAAGGAAATCTTGGAATTGAATTGTGATTATACTTATACCGGAGGGATAAGTATATTTAAACCCTTTTTTGAGTAGTAAGAATATAACGGATTAGGGAATTCGTAGAATATATACATATACCATTTTATATGTATAAGTTGAGTATATACGCTAGTATATAAAGGAATATTAATCGAGTATGAGGTATTGATAAATAAGCGAAGTCTTAATGGACAAATGAAGTGGTATTAGTTAAAAGAAGTTTTATTAATAAAGGAATATTAATCGAGTATGAGTTATTGATTAATGAGGGAAGTCTTAATTGACAAATGAGTTGTATTAGTTAAAAGAAGTTTTACTAATAGCAGAACTCTTCATTAATTAAAGATTAATTAAATGGGAAAGGGATTAGAAGTCGTTTATATGAGTTAACTGTGCGTCAACTGTTTATCATGCTTCGTGATCTTGATAGTGCCTTGAATGTTCATTCATTTGTTATGGAAATTAAGTAGGGCTGTTTTCCATATACAATCGTCTATTGTGTGAGTTATAGTCGGTATCAACTATAGAACATGACCTTAAATCTAGCGACTGGTTTTGAGGAGACCGAGATTAGTTGTGACGGCCCCCAAACTTCCACGAAATGAAAGTAGGAGTAATCATTTTTGGAATACAGCATAAATACAATAAAACAGAACACAGATACAATATAGCAAAGGAAATTCATAGAGTAATAACATTATAGCAGCGGAAAAATATAATGTCATCAATCACAGAAAATCCACAGTCACAGAATCTAAGCTATTACAACACGTTGCAGAAAAGAAATAAATTTGATGTCTAAAAAGAAAAGGAAAGAAAAGATGCCATAGAAACAAAAGATAAATGTCTTCAAGCTCCAAGTCATCACCTCTCCACAAAAGCAAATCCAAGAGAGAGAATAAGCAGCTCCAAAGAAAAGACTCCAAGCAAAGAATGAACCTGTCTACTTGGTTGCCCGTGTGTAAGAGAGGGCACCCAAGTTTGCAAAAAGGTGAAACAAACTATGGGTCAGTCGTGGGACTGGTGTGAGAATTCTTAAGTAAAATAACTAGTAGATATAAGGCAAATCCAAAAGACCACGCCGCTAACGCGGAACGGGTTTACTCTAATGGATTGTCGTGCAAAATTTAAAGTGTCATAACAAATAAATAAGTACATCGTAAACAACGCAATGCTTTTTGGAAAAAAAATGGAATCACCATAAGACCCAAGTCCCATCACACAATGCAACGCACACCAGAGGATAGGGTTTTACCTTATGGTGATTAAACATGCTAAATACGGCAAATACGCATCTAATATTATTATTAGTGTATATGAAAGCATTTCAAAGTAAATGTATTAATCTTAGGAAGCATAGGTACCATATACTATGCCTCCGTACTAATAATACAATCAAATTCGTCGGTTCGTATTTGGATTTTGGTTTCCATCATGAGTCAAGGCTAGAGCGGAGCTCCTTACCGATTCGAGACATTCTAGCTAATGCCTCAGGATTACCCGCAGTTAACCCTTGGAAATGGCAGTGCCGGTCCTCACATACAGCTTAGAGGATTAGTTATTCCTAAGCACACGTTTCCCGGTCCTATAGGACCTATCCGAGGCGCGCCACATTCCATCATCCACATAAGTAAAGTATCAGCGCTGGGAGGTCCCTGACACTACTTCTAGCTAGAAAGAAACGTGCTGCTTTCCCTGCGTTCCCTTCGCCCGTTTTTGACTCAACCGGTGTGTGAGGCTCGTGAAGTCCCGTTACACAAAGCTACGCCTAAACAGGCCATGCTTTGATCGTCTCCACAAGGTTCTGCTTTTCAACAATAAACCTTGATCATTGCATCTTAGTATGCCACACTGTCACTCCATACCATACCATTGCTTCTCCATCAATACATAAATGGGTGTTAAGTAGAGAATAAATCATCCACCACCAATATTTATATATTAACAGAAAATCAACAATATGATATATAACGAAGTACGATGTCAGACACACCATCCATTTAAACTTATGCTCTGGGTCTGAACGAAAGTTAAATCCGTGAAACCAACACGTACGTCTGGGCAATGACCTTGACCCATGAATTGGTAGCAAGTCAATTCAGGGTCTCGATTGCTGTCCATTCGAGGGAAGGTTTACGGTCTTCATGCTTCGCCTTCTTACTTCGATCTTTAACGCCGTTGGATTAATCTGGGATGAGAATATCTCGGACTTCCCAAACAATCCTCGTATACATATACATATATATATATTTGAAAATCCTTCTTATTTGTTAATAATTATTTTTATTAACAATTCATTCTATTTTAATTATTTAAAATAGTCAAACTTCTTATTCAACGATGCATTCTCAAAATCATATTTTAATTTACATTAATTAAAATGTAAACTTTCATTACATGTCGCATTCTTGTATTCTTTACATTTAATAAAATGCAAACTTGCAATTACATGTCACACTCTTACTTATTTACAATGAATAAAATGTAAACTTGCATTTACATGTCGCATTCTTATATATTGTCATCAAAAAATAATGTTAACTCATTCTACGTTGTAATCCTTCTTTAATGTTAATCATTTAACATAAAAGTTAACTTCCTACGATGTAAATTACATTTAATTTACATTAAGATAATGTAACTCATCCTATGTTAAATTACCTTTTAATTAAAATAATATAATTCAATCCTACGGTCAATTCTCTTTAATTTTCATTATAAATAATGTAACTTATCCTCTGATTAAACTTTCTTTTATTATCTACATTAAAAATAATGTATATTATTCCTATCGTTAAACTCTTTTTAAAATTAAAATTAAAAATAAGGTTATTCTCATCCTACGGTGCAATTCTTCTTTTAATTCACATTATAAAATAATGTAACTCATCCTACAGTTAATTCTCTTTTTAAATGCATTTTTAATTTCAATTACATTAAAATGAAATTTTATTTTACGATGGGATTTCCTTTCTATTCCCATTATAAATAATGTACACTTCATCTTACGATGTAGATTACCTTTCTATTTAACATAAAAATAATAATAATGTACATTTCCTACGATGCATTTTTCTCTTTTATATACATTATAAAATAATGAACATCTTATCCTACGGCATAAATTTCTTTTTATATTAACATTTAAAAAATATTAATTACATCCTACGGTGAAATTACCTTTATTTCATTAACATTAGCAATGTTAATTTCATCATGCTATGAATTTCAATTATATTATACTTATAAAATAATGTAAATAGCATTCGGTGGATTTCTCTTTTTATTACGTTAACAAAAATGAAATTTTCCTACGATGAAAGTTTTTCTTATTTTTAACATTTAAAGATGATGTTAATACCATATGGTGTAGATATTTTTATTTTAACATTAAAAATATGTTAATCAATCATACGGTGAATCCTCTTGTAAAATAACATTGTAAATGATGTCAAATTTACATACACTTCATTTTCTTTTTAATAACATTGAAAATAAATGTATATGAATCCTATGATTAAATTATCCTTCTTGACATACGGTGCTTTTCTTATTTATTAACATTAAAGATAATGTTAATATTACATATGGTGCTTTTTCTATCTATTAACATTAAAGATAATGTTAATATTAGATACGGTGCTTTTTCTATCTATTAACATTACAAAAACACTATTTTCACATGCAATGCATTTAATATTTTCTAACATGACAAATTATTATTTACATACAATGCATTTGATACTTTTCTAACTCGACAAAATACTATTCATACAATGCATTTTATACTTTTCTAAATTGACAAAAATACTATACATACAATGCATTTTATACTTTTCTAAATTGACAAAAATACTATACATACAATGCATTTTATTTTATTTTTTTAAATTGACAAAATCACTATTTTCATGCAATGCAAATTTTCTATATTAATATTAACAAATATGCTATTTTCATACAATGCAAATATTTCTTATTTATGACAAATATTGTTCATTTCATATAATGCCATATTCTATTTTATAGTGAACAAAAATATAGTCATTCACATACAGTGCTTTTCTTACTTTTATAACTTTTATAATAAACAAAATATATTCATTAACATACAATGCTTTCTTCTTTTTATATAATGAACAAAATATATTCATTAACATACAATGCTTTATTCTTTTTATATAATGAACAAAATATATTCATTAACATACAATGTTTTCTTCTTTTTATATAATGAACAAAATATATTCATTAACATACAATGCTTTATTCTTTTTATATAATGAACAAAATATATTCATTAACATACAATGTTTTCTTATTTTGATAATGAACAAAATATATTTACTTACATACGATGTTTTCTTATTTTGATAATGAACAAAATATATTTACTTACATACGATGTTTTCTTATTTTGATAATGAACAAAATATATTTACTTACATACGATGTTTTCTTATTTTGATAATGAACAAAATATATTTACTTACATACGATGTTTTCTTATTTTGATAATGAACAAAATATATTTACTTACATACGATGTTTTCTTATTTTGATAATGAACAAAATATTAGTTCATTACATATAGCGGCCAATTCTATTTTGTAAATGAACAAAAATATACTTATCTCAAATGGCGACAAATTCTATTTTAAAATATTGACAAAAAATGTCAATCAACATACGGTGTTTATTTCCTTATTTCATAACATTATAAAATAATGTTAATTTCTTACGATGCATTTTCCTTATTATACATTATAAAATAAATGTAAATTTAACATACGATATATTAACATTAAAAATAAATGTTAATTTAACATGCGATACATTTTCTTCTTAATTACTTTAAAAACAAATGTTAATTTAACATGCATTACATTTCCTTTTTATTAACATTAAAAATAAATGTTAAATTTTTCATGCCTTACATTTCAAATTTATTAACACTAACAATAAATGCTAATTTTCTTACAATGCATTTTCTATTTTATAACATGTCAAAATGTTACCTTCATTCAATGCATTTTCAACATGACACAATGCTAGTTTAACATACAGTGCATTTTTATATTATTAACATGACAAAATGCTAGTTGAACATACAGTGCAAGTTATATTATTAACATGACAAAATGCTAGTTTCCATACAATGCACATTTTATATTTAATATTAACAAAATGCTAACTTCCCTTACCATGTAAATTTAATCCTTATATTAAAAATATAAATTTAAATCTTTTTGTACAATGTAAATTTCCACTCTTCTTATTACATTAACAAAAATGATACCTTCCTACGATAAAAATTATCTTATCTTTAACATTAAAGAAATAATGTCAATCAATCATACGGTGAATAATTTCATATGATGAAATTTCTATTTTTAACATTTAAACAAAAATGTTATTTTCCTTACAGTGCATTTTATATTTATCAAATGACAAAAATGTTATTCTTCATATCAAGGCATTTTCATATTTACATATTTCTAATGTAAAATTAAACACCGTTTTTCATTGCAACTATATTTACAAATTTCAAATGTAAAATCTATCCATCTTATTAAATCAACAAAACATATACTTTTATATGTTTGAAATAAAAATGTGGTCTTTTGTTTATAACAACAAAATATATAACTTTTATATAATCAATAAAAATATAATCTTTTTATAAAAACAATAAAATCTCTAACTTTTGTTTCATGTCACATTAACATCGTCCAACTTAAACTTCCTACCTCTATAGTGATTCAAGTTTTCATGTCATACACACATCGCTAATCTTATTTTTCCATGAAACATAACAACAGCAAATATATTCATCGATGATGAATTTCAGATCTACTATTTCTAATCATTCAAAACATCAACCATACAATTCAAACATCATACTTCGTACATCAAATAATAGATCTATAATTAATTTAAATAAAGTAATACTCACAACATTAGGTCTAGCATACATACAGAGGTTTGGTCATAGCTGATTCACATCGCATTTGTTCATAGCAGGTTCACATCGCATAGTATGAATTAAATTAAATTAATTAAGATAGAAGTGAACTCTCACCTTAAGAACTCAGTTTTGTTTAAAACTTCAATCTCGATTTTCTCTTGATTTACTGAACGAAATTGAACGCCGTTTGTTGGAAAAGGACCAAGAAGGAGGGAGCTTTGAGCGCCGGGAAGGGGGGTGGTTGCGGCTGGACGTGGTGGGGTCCACGTGGCTGCGTGCGGCGGACGTTTGGGTGGAGGCTGGCGGCGGCACGGGTCACGGGGGCGGCGGAGATTGGTACCAAATTAAAGATCTCGGAAAGAGCTTCGAATCGGTATATGGTATGTTGAATTTCGTTAAGAGATGAGGGAGAAAAGTGGATTCAAAGATTTGAAGGAGAGGTGGGTTTCGGCGGCCACAAACAACGAAGGAGGAAGAAGGAGTATACGTACTGTATACGTGCGTATTTATACTATAATACTAGGTTTTTCTAATGATTATTTTATTTAATTAATTAATTAATTCTAGAAAATACAGTTTTCACATACGATCTCCGATTCGCGCTCAACGACTGTCGAACTTAATGTTTTGATGTCTTCTGAACGCGATGGCGCTATCGCCAAGGTCCAATTCTGAAGTTACAGTATGGTTTACTTTTATTTTCAAATAAATCTTTTATTTTTAATTCGAACGTAAATAAAATTTTGCCGGGGCCACATACGAAGTCAGAAAAATCCGGAAAAATTATTTTTGTCTTTCTTATGCCGATACGATCACAACAAAATTTGTTTCGTTTGATTCTGAGATTTTTGAAAAAAGGCTATTTTCAAGGCGAATATATTTAATATTAAAAATACATTTTAAACAAATATTTTCTGAAACTCGAAACATATAAGTGTTTACTGTTTTTCAATGCAGAAACGTCATTCTGAAACCAATGGAAGTGGTTTCGAGTTCAAATTCCTACATATGTGAAAAGTAGCATTTTTGTCCCATGCAAATTACCCACCGACCTTTCTAAAAATTGAATTAGCCATAACTTTCGATTTCCGCTATGAAATTTCGATTTTTCGGATTCGTTGGAAAGATATTTTTAAATAGGTTCTAATATTTTTGGTTTCACTAAAATCCGTTAAATTTTGCATCCTGTATGGTCAGTCAAAGTTCAAGTTTGACTTTTCAAACTACCTCGCTATTACTCGCTCTTTTTATAATTAAAATTAAATTTGTTCATTTTAACTTCGATTAAAATAAATAAATCATTAAAAATACTTTAAATTCATTAAAATAAAAATTTTAATTTGGCCCTAAAATTCCGGGTCGTTACAATCTCCCCTCCTTAAGAATTTTTCGTCCCCGAAAAGGAAAAAGAAAAATAGAAGAGGAAAAATAAACGCAGAGAATGTTTTTAACAGAGATGGTACCGTCTATAACATCAGGCTTCCCACCAAAGAAGTTGGTCCTTTCGTTCCTTCGTAAACATGTGCCAATTGAGCATCGCCACTTCACTTAGTCTTCTTCGAATGCACGATCAAGGGAAGAGTCAAAACAACTGAAATGGTGATTCTAGAAGATAGAAAAGATCGAAGGATGAATGAAAAGATGACGATAAAGTGACTGGCTATTATGTATCTCATGAACTGTTCGCCGCAGAATATAGTGATTCTACGTAAACGAATTATTATAAATATGTTATATTCCGCTTTGTAAACCAAAGCTCTGATACCAACTGTGACGGCCCCCAAACTTCCACGAAATGAAAGTGGGAGTAATCATTTTTGGAATACAACATAAATACAATAAAACAGAACACAGATACAATATAGCAAAGGAAATTCATAGAGTAATAACATTATAGCAGCGGAAAAATATAATGTCATCAATCACAGAAAATCCACAGTCACAGAATCTAAGCTATTACAACACGTTGCAGAAAAGAAATAAATTTGATGTCTAAAAAGAAAAGGAAAGAAAAGATGCCATAGAAACAATAGATAAATGTCTTCAAGCTCCAAGTCATCACCTCTCCACAAAAGCAAATCCAAGAGAGAGAATAAGCAGCTCCAAAGAAAAGACTCCAAGCAAAGAATGAACCTGTCTACTTGGCTGCCCGTGTGTAAGAGAGGGCACCCAAGTTTGCAAAAAGGTGAAACAAACTATGGGTCAGTCGTGGGACTGGTGTGAGAATTCTTAAGTAAAATAACTAGTAGATATAAGGCAAATCCAAAAGACCACGCCGCTAACGCGGAACGGGTTTACTCTAATGGATTGTCGTGCAAAATTTAAAGTGTCATAACAAATAAATAAGTACATCGTAAACAACGCAATGCTTTTTGGAAAAAAAATGGAATCACCATAAGACCCAAGTCCCATCACACAATGCAACGCACACCAGAGGATAGGGTTTTACCTTATGGTGATTAAACATGCTAAATACGGCAAATACGCATCTAATATTATTATTAGTGTATATGAAAGCATTTCAAAGTAAATGTATTAATCTTAGGAAGCATAGGTACCATATACTATGCCTCCGTACTAGTAATACAATCAAATTCGTCGGTTCGTATTTGGATTTTGGTTTCCATCATGAGTCAAGGCTAGAGCGGAGCTCCTTACCGATTCGAGACATTCTAGCTAATGCCTCAGGATTACCCGCAGTTAACCCTTGGAAATGGCAGGGCCGGTCCTCACATACAGCTTAGAGGATTAGTTATTCCTAAGCACACGTTTCCCGGTGCTATAGGACCTATCCGAGGCGCGCCACATTCCATCATCCACATAAGTAAAGTATCAGCGCTGGGAGGTCCCTGACACTACTTCTAGCTAGAAAGAAACGTGCTGCTTTCCCTGCGTTCCCTTCGCCCGTTTTTGACTCAACCGGTGTGTGAGGCTCGTGAAGTCCCGTTACACAAAGCTACGCCTAAACAGGCCATGCTTTGATCGTCTCCACAAGGTTCTGCTTTTCAACAATAAACCTTGATCATTGCATCTTAGTATGCCACACTGTCACTCCATACCATACCATTGCTTCTCCATCAATACATAAATGGGTGTTAAGTAGAGAATAAATCATCCACCACCAATATTTATATATTAACAGAAAATCAACAATATGATATATAACGAAGTACGATGTCAGACACACCATCCATTTAAACTTATGCTCTGGGTCTGAACGAAAGTTAAATCCGTGAAACCAACACGTACGTCTGGGCAATGACCTTGACCCATGAATTGGTAGCAAGTCAATTCAGGGTCTCGATTGCTGTCCATTCGAGGGAAGGTTTACGGTCTTCATGCTTCGCCTTCTTACTTCGATCTTTAACGCCATTGGATTAATCTGGGATGAGAATATCTCGGACTTCCCAAACAATCCTCGTATACATATACATATATATATATTTGAAAATCCTTCTTATTTGTTAATAATTATTTTTATTAACAATTCATTCTATTTTAATTATTTAAAATAGTCAAACTTCTTATTCAACGATGCATTCTCAAAATCATATTTTAATTTACATTAATTAAAATGTAAACTTTCATTACATGTCGCATTCTTGTATTCTTTACATTTAATAAAATGCAAACTTGCAATTACATGTCACACTCTTACTTATTTACAATGAATAAAATGTAAACTTGCATTTACATGTCGCATTCTTATATATTGTCATCAAAAAATAATGTTAACTCATTCTACGTTGTAATCCTTCTTTAATGTTAATCATTTAACATAAAAGTTAACTTCCTACGATGTAAATTACATTTAATTTACATTAAGATAATGTAACTCATCCTATGTTAAATTACCTTTTAATTAAAATAATATAATTCAATCCTACGGTCAATTCTCTTTAATTTTCATTATAAATAATGTAACTTATCCTCTGATTAAACTTTCTTTTATTATCTACATTAAAAATAATGTATATTAATCCTATCGTTAAACTCTTTTTAAAATTAAAATTAAAAATAAGGTTATTCTCATCCTACGGTGCAATTCTTCTTTTAATTCACATTATAAAATAATATAACTCATCCTACAGTTAATTCTCTTTTTAAATCCATTTTTAATTTCAATTACATTAAAATGAAATTTTATTTTACGATGGGATTTCCTTTCTATTCCCATTATAAATAATGTACACTTCATCTTACGATGTAGATTACCTTTCTATTTAACATAAAAATAATAATAATGTACATTTCCTACGATGCATTTTTCTCTTTTATATACATTATAAAATAATGAACATCTTATCCTACGGCATAAATTTCTTTTTATATTAACATTTAAAAAATATTAATTACATCCTACGGTGAAATTACCTTTATTTCATTAACATTAGCAATGTTAATTTCATCATGCTATGAATTTCAATTATATTATACTTATAAAATAATGTAAATAGCATTCGGTGGATTTCTCTTTTTATTACGTTAACAAAAATGAAATTTTCCTACGATGAAAGTTTTTCTTATTTTTAACATTTAAAGATGATGTTAATACCATATGGTGTAGATATTTTTATTTTAACATTAAAAATATGTTAATCAATCATACGGTGAATCCTCTTGTAAAATAACATTGTAAATGATGTCAAATTTACATACACTTCATTTTCTTTTTAATAACATTGAAAATAAATGTATATGAATCCTATGATTAAATTATCCTTCTTGACATACGGTGCTTTTCTTATTTATTAACATTAAAGATAATGTTAATATTACATATGGTGCTTTTTCTATCTATTAACATTAAAGATAATGTTAATATTACATACGGTGCTTTTTCTATCTATTAACATTACAAAAACACTATTTTCACATGCAATGCATTTAATATTTTCTAACATGACAAATTATTATTTACATACAATGCATTTGATACTTTTCTAACTCGACAAAATACTATTCATACAATGCATTTTATACTTTTCTAAATTGACAAAAATACTATACATACAATGCATTTTATACTTTTCTAAATTGACAAAAATACTATACATACAATGCATTTTATTTTATTTTTTAAATTGACAAAATCACTATTTTCATGCAATGCAAATTTTCTATATTAATATTAACAAATATGCTATTTTCATACAATGCAAATATTTCTTATTTATGACAAATATTGTTCATTTCATATAATGCCATATTCTATTTTATAGTGAACAAAAATATAGTCATTCACATACAGTGCTTTTCTTACTTTTATAACTTTTATAATAAACAAAATATATTCATTAACATACAATGCTTTCTTCTTTTTATATAATGAACAAAATATATTCATTAACATACAATGCTTTATTCTTTTTATATAATGAACAAAATATATTCATTAACATACAATGTTTTCTTCTTTTTATATAATGAACAAAATATATTCATTAACATACAATGCTTTATTCTTTTTATATAATGAACAAAATATATTCATTAACATACAATGTTTTCTTATTTTGATAATGAACAAAATATATTTACTTACATACGATGTTTTCTTATTTTGATAATGAACAAAATATATTTACTTACATACGATGTTTTCTTATTTTGATAATGAACAAAATATATTTACTTACATACGATGTTTTCTTATTTTGATAATGAACAAAATATATTTACTTACATACGATGTTTTCTTATTTTGATAATGAACAAAATATTAGTTCATTACATATAGCGGCCAATTCTATTTTGTAAATGAACAAAAATATACTTATCTCAAATGGCGACAAATTCTATTTTAAAATATTGACAAAAAATGTCAATCAACATATGGTGTTTATTTCCTTATTTCATAACATTATAAAATAATGTTAATTTCTTACGATGCATTTTCCTTATTATACATTATAAAATAAATGTAAATTTAACATACGATATATTAACATTAAAAATAAATGTTAATTTAACATGCGATACATTTTCTTCTTAATTACTTTAAAAACAAATGTTAATTTAACATGCATTACATTTCCTTTTTATTAACATTAAAAATAAATGTTAAATTTTTCATGCCTTACATTTCAAATTTATTAACACTAACAATAAATGCTAATTTTCTTACAATGCATTTTCTATTTTATAACATGTCAAAATGTTACCTTCATTCAATGCATTTTCAACATGACACAATGCTAGTTTAACATACAGTGCATTTTTATATTATTAACATGACAAAATGCTAGTTGAACATACAGTGCAAGTTATATTATTAACATGACAAAATGCTAGTTTCCATACAATGCACATTTTATATTTAATATTAACAAAATGCTAACTTCCCTTACCATGTAAATTTAATCCTTATATTAAAAATATAAATTTAAATCTTTTTGTACAATGTAAATTTCCACTCTTCTTATTACATTAACAAAAATGATACCTTCCTACGATAAAAATTATCTTATCTTTAACATTAAAGAAATAATGTCAATCAATCATACGGTGAATAATTTCATATGATGAAATTTCTATTTTTAACATTTAAACAAAAATGTTATTTTCCTTACAGTGCATTTTATATTTATCAAATGACAAAAATGTTATTCTTCATATCAAGGCATTTTCATATTTACATATTTCTAATGTAAAATTAAACACCGTTTTTCATTGCAACTATATTTACAAATTTCAAATGTAAAATCTATCCATCTTATTAAATCAACAAAACATATACTTTTATATGTTTGAAATAAAAATGTGGTCTTTTGTTTATAACAACAAAATATATAACTTTTATATAATCAATAAAAATATAATCTTTTTATAAAAACAATAAAATCTCTAACTTTTGTTTCATGTCACATTAACATCGTCCAACTTAAACTTCCTACCTCTATAGTGATTCAAGTTTTCATGTCATACACACATCGCTAATCTTATTTTTCCATGAAACATAACAACAGCAAATATATTCATCGATGATGAATTTCAGATCTACTATTTCTAATCATTCAAAACATCAACCATACAATTCAAACATCATACTTCGTACATCAAATAATAGATCTATAATTAATTTAAATAAAGTGAATACTCACAACATTAGGTCTAGCATACATACAGAGGTTTGGTCATAGCTGATTCACATCGCATTTGTTCATAGCAGGTTCACATCGCATAGTATGAATTAAATTAAATTAATTAAGATAGAAGTGAACTCTCACCTTAAGAACTCAGTTTTGTTCAAAACTTCAATCTCGATTTTCTCTTGATTTACTGAACGAAATTGAACGCCGTTTGTTGGAAAAGGACCAAGAAGGAGGGAGCTTTGAGCGCCGGGAAGGGGGGTGGTTGCGGCTGGACGTGGTGGGGTCCACGTGGCTGCGTGCGGCGGACGTTTGGGTGGAGGCTGGCGGCGGCACGGGTCACGGGGGCGACGGAGATTGGTACCAAATTAAAGATCTCGGAAAGAGCTTCGAATCGGTATATGGTATGTTGAATTTCGTTAAGAGATGAGGGAGAAAAGTGGATTCAAAGATTTGAAGGAGAGGTGGGTTTCGGCGGCCACAAACAACGAAGGAGGAAGGAGTATACGTACTGTATACGTGCGTATTTATACTATAATACTAGGTTTTTCTAATGATTATTTTATTTATTTAATTAATTAATTCTAGAAAATACAGTTTTCACATACGATCTCCGATTCGCGCTCAACGACTGTCGAACTTAATGTTTTGATGTCTTCTGAACGCGATGGCGCTATCGCCAAGGTCCAATTCTGAAGTTACAGTATGGTTTACTTTTATTTTCAAATAAATCTTTTATTTTTAATTCGAACGTAAATATAATTTTGCCGGGGCCACATACGAAGTCAGAAAAATTCGGAAAAATTATTTTTGGCTTTCTTATGCCGATACGATCACAACAAAATTTGTTTCGTTTGATTCTGAGATTTTTGAAAAATGGCTATTTTCAAGGCGAATATATTTAATATTAAAAATACATTTTAAACAAATATTTTCTGAAACTCGAAACATATAAGTGTTTACTGTTTTTCAATGCAGAAACGTCATTCTGAAACCAATGGAAGTGGTTTCGAGTTCAAATTCCTACATATGTGAAAAGTAGCATTTTTGTCCCATGCAAATTACCCACCGACCTTTCTAAAAATTGAATTAGCCATAACTTTCGATTTCCGCTATGAAATTTCGATTTTTCGGATTCGTTGGAAAGATATTTTTAAATAGGTTCTAATATTTTTGGTTTCACTAAAATCCGTTAAATTTTGCATCCTGTATGGTCAGTCAAAGTTCAAGTTTGACTTTTCAAACTACCTCGCTATTACTCGCTCTTTTTATAATTAAAATTAAATTTGTTCATTTTAACTTCGATTAAAATAAATAAATCATTAAAAATACTTTAAATTCATTAAAATAAAAATTTTAATTTGGCCCTAAAATTCCGGGTCGTTACATTAGTAAGTGTTCTACTTATTGAAAAAACTTCAAAACTAGTATACGGGTTCTATGTTTTGGAAGCAGTTGTGAAGTGAAGAATATATGAGGATTCGAGATCTGTTGAAATGCTTGAACACATATAGTAGTTCTGATATCTTTGAAGGAATCTATGTTTGATTCCAAGATCTGGTGATGTATTGGAATCCATGTGTGGTTCTGAGATCTGTGAAGGAATCTATGTGTGATTCCAAGATCTATTGTACTGTGTGATCCTAACTCCGGGAAATCTTGTTCTGATCGAGTGATGAAGACTCGTGTGAAAGATGCCAAACGAAACCTTGACATCGGATATGGCTAAAGACAGAGTAGGCTGCATGACCTGGGGTTTTGGCTAACCTATGGCATGATATATTGACTCTGTATCTAGTGTATATTATCGAATCATTGTGGGGACTCTTCGGAGTTGCTCGAGCGGGAGTTAGATATATTTAGTTCCACATGGTGCACATAAGTGTTTTCGTGCATGGGCCAGTTGTGTTTACCTTATGATATATTTTATCTAGAGATATACGACGCTCGGAGGTACTTTCTGACCCTTGTGCATGGAGTTCGGATCTGTATTGAGAGATCTCCGATGGAAAATCTAATATGCGAACATGCCTTATCGGTTTTGTTTGTACACCTAATAGTTCTCGAATGTAACCAATGTAACCATTCCAAC
The DNA here is from genome assembly GCA_030737875.1 of Allium sativum. Lineage (NCBI taxonomy): Eukaryota > Viridiplantae > Streptophyta > Magnoliopsida > Asparagales > Amaryllidaceae > Allium > Allium sativum. The sequence continues at coordinate 15,639,140 of CM060922.1, read as the reverse complement.
TATGTGATTTATTTATATTCTACACCCTAGACATTATCTATTATACAACTAAACTTCTCCAAATAAATGGTTGGATGTTATTGAGGGGACAACCATTACGGACTTCCATACGGCCTCGAATGTATTGAGATGTGTTACTTATCAGTTGAGTTATCTCACAAGGTTTTCTAGCCTGATTCAGGTGTTATTTTGTGATAATGCCCGGGTCAGACCGTGTATTTTTATAGATTGGACTGCGAGTGCATTGGAGCTTCAGAAGAGGAGTTGGTGATGAGACGTATGCTCGTATTCTTTTATTTATTCCGCTGTGTATGTTATTGTATGAACAGGTTGTTATAACTGTTTATGCTGATTCATTGTGTACTCTGATTGATGTATGTATGTTTTAAAAAATTTCTACTTTTTGTAAAGAGCATTGTTATTATTATAGATTATTCGTTCTATTGTGAGATTCTATTCTGTATCGTCTTCCTTTTATTCTTCTACCTTCTTCCTTTTCCCCTAACTATCAGACATTTTGGTACTTTATTTGAGATACATGAATATAGAGGATGTATTAGTGTTGATTTTCGAGAGCTGAATTGTAACACCCCACGCCCGCTAGGGTCACTCACAAAGGGAATGCCATAGCATCGGTGGAGTATTTTAGTGAATATAGAACAGAAAAATTACAACAAGACAGATATAAATAGTACTTGAAATTTTAAAACATCATCTCATAACAGCGGAAATAAACATGTCTGGTTACATCATAAAACCATGATAAAAGTCAAGTACAATATCCATCAAAATAAAGAAGTACATAATCCCACTCTCTCATACAATAGCCATAACAAAAGAAAAGATAACTGGATAACTGGAGCTTTACATCTATCCAAGCTCCTAAAGACTGGAACAGCAATCCGATCAAGCTCTACTACCGCTAGGATCCACCGTAGGACCTGAGGGTTGGGAAAAAGATAAAAACAACGGGGTCAGACATAAGTCTGAGTGAGTCCTATAACTTTAACAATACAATCATTAAAGTAACCAGAGAAGACATAAACTTGACCTACGGTAATATCTGGGGATGAATGGCTACACTAAGCAGCTTGGTAGACTTAGGATAAACTAAGATAACCGTCAGGACGCATCTACCCACCCAAGGATAATTACTAACTGCACCACACCAGTCCTTCCTACTTAAAGGTTGATCCCTTCCAAAGACTTAGAAAATTTCCCCAGTAGTTTCATGTACCCCTAGCCCACTACATAGGTGCCGTCTGCCCCTATCTCCACTAGGTGTACCCAGTAATTCTTACCCAGTAGTTTCGTGTACCCCTACATAGGTGCCGTCTGCCCCTATCTTCATTAGGTGTACCCACTACTCCCCAAGCGATCGGCTCCCTACCGTAGATACCCGTGCTGGTCCCACAGTGGGGTGTATCACTCCCCTAAAGTGGCTACCCAATACTAACGGTGCACGGCTTTATATCTACACGATGCAACAACGGCTTATCTACCAGCCCGGGCCCACACACGCATATGAAACCCGTTGGACTTGCGTTGCCACCGCTAACCCGTTTTGGCCTCTTATAATCAAGCCCAATATGCGTGTCCCGTCACTCGACTTGGGTCGAGCCCACAAAGATACGTTTGGGATATTGGTTGAAATGGGCCCCCACAAGCTACCCACTTAAGCTTGTCAAATATCTAGTGTATCCCACTTAACCCTTTAATCATGTTTAATTACATGTTTCCACTTGGTTAAGTATTCTAATCGTATTTTCTATTGCCACCCAAGGCAACCCACTAGATTCCACATGCCACCCAAGGCAACCACCAAATTTCCTCATGCCACCCAAGGCACCCACTTAACCCCTCATGTCCCACTACATGCTATTATGGTTAAGTGTTTCTTAATTAATTAAGACCGTGATCTCCCGTAAAGACCTCCCACATTAGACTGGCTGTTACGACCGCCTGGTTAAGCCGGTAGAATCCGGGAAGTCTTACGTCATAACAGAGTCTAACCTCGTGTCTTTACCTTAATCACGTATTTAATTTATGGCTAAGACCTCTCACATTGGGCTGACATTTGTAGCAACTGGTTAAGCCGGTCGGGTCCGGGCAGTTTTACACTACAAATGAGTCCAACCTCGTGCCTTAGTCGATTAATTACACCTAATTAATCACCCCCATATTAATTATCCCTAATTAATATCAAGTTTTCCATAACATGGGTAGACCTAACTCAATAGGTAAATTCCCATGGGGTAGACCTAACTCAATAGGTAAATTCCCACTTATGGTAATTTATTTTTATGGTATGCTTAATCATACCCAAACATTCATTTATTAATATATTTACCAACCCCATCGTTCCCCACGTAAATCATTCTCGTTACATGACATAATAAAGGGGAAGATCATCACAAATATCATGGGTTTAACATACAACTTTGTCATGGGTTAAGAGGATGTCAACTTGCATATATGAGCATATATTAACCCAACTACATATAACCCAAACTTGCATATTATCATACACATGATTTGCATAACATGTTGCATATGAGCTTGCATATTATCATACACATATCTTGCATAACATGTTGAACTTGCATATAGGCATTCTCATAACTTGCATAACATGTTAGACATGCATTTAAGTATACACGTAACTTGCATAAGCATCCACATACTTGCATAAGCATTCACATACTTGCATAAACATGCATAACTTGCATATTGTCATTTAAGCATATACATATCTTGCATAAGCATTCATATACTCGCATAAGCATGCATAACTTGCATATCACATAAATCTTGCATTTAAACATATATATGACTTGCATAAGCATCCATACACTTGCATAAGCATGCATAACTTGCATATCACTTTCAACTTGCATTTAAACATATACTTAACTTGCATATCACTTTCAACTTGCATTTGAACATATACTTAACTTGCATATCTCACTTTGATAAACATGCATAATTCCACTTATTAAATATGCATAAATCCACTTATTAAACATGCATATATCAACTTGTTAAACATGCATAAATCAACTTATTAAGCATGCATAAACCAACTTATCAAATATGCATAAACATAGAACAACATAGAGTAACATATCATTATACATGATTCATACTCACTAATCCGCATTTAAGACCATAAGTCTCATTACACCCAATCTACTTACTTTAACAATTGATGTTAAAGTGATAGAAACTCACCAAACTCAAGATTAACCAACTTGTGAAGAGAGATTAGTTGCTAATTATGATGATGGTGATGATTAGAGAATGATATGAGAGGGATTAGCTTGAAACTTCCTTCTTAGATTAATGGAGACTCCTTTTAGGATTTGATTTGGCGGCATGAGGCCATTATTTCTATTTTTGGTGAGGATTAAGGTAGGTTTAGGGTGTATTTATAGATTAAGAGAGTGTTTTAGGCCCTTGGATTAACCCTAGATTAATTTAGGTCCATTAGATTTAGGAAACCTCTAGAACCAGACCCAGCCCTAACCAGAAAACCAGATCTGGTGCACCCAAGCACCCTGGCTCGACACACCATGTCGACAGGCAAGTCGACAGGCATGTCGACACCCCTGTCGACAGCCCTGTCGACATGCTTAGGCGGGAATCCTCCCGCCTGGCCCCGCTGGTTCTAAATTTAAATTTAAATTCCTAATTCTGTTTTTAGCTCTAATTTTTCTGCAAACTTCTTTGGGCCATAACCGGGCCATACGGACTTCGATTTTCGAAAACTCGGACTCTATTTCGCGTATTTTTCCGAGACGAACGCAATAACGCAGCCCGTTACCCCCAATTCCCACGTCTGAGATTATTTATCCTATAATTATTGAATTTTAGTATTAACTAAAATTCGGGGTGTTACATTCTCCCCTCCTTAAAGGATTTCGTCCCCGAAATCTCTAGGCTAAGGAGAATGCATATCCTACCATCCAAACAACCATCTACTCAAATCATCAACCACCGGCATCCATTGTCCTTAAACAGTTTGTAATGATGTATGAGCATATGCAAAAAGTGTGTGTATATGTTCCCTATCTAATGTATGAACATATGCAAACCATGATAGTGCCATGCATCCATTATGTATGCGAGAGAACCCTATCGACACATACAATATCTACATGAGTGCACAATCATTCACCAAAATGCATCATCCATGTGATAACACAACCATTATACATCCATAAATATATTTTCCTACACACAATTTTATGCAATATGCAATATGAAGTGATTGAGCCGATCTAGTGCCTAGAGTGTGTGTATATGCATCCACGAGCAACCACTAGCAAACACTTGCATCCACTTGCATCCATCAACCATAACATGTCTCAAACACATGTTTCAACCATAGGTTTACCCTATCTAAAGGTCAAAGGTACTAACGAGAGGACATACCAAAGATAAGATAAGTACTAGACAAGCGATAAAGGAGAAAGTAAGGACATACCCTCAAAAAGAAATGGGTACAATGAACGCATCTTCGCTTCCGTCTCCCAAGTCGCGTTGCTCTCATCTTCTCCCCATTGCACCTTGACTAGTTGAACCTCTCGATTCCTCAATTTCCTAGTCTTTGACCCAAGGATGCGAGTAGGAGCTCGTCGAATCGTCGCATCACGCTCAACCTCTACGTCTCTAAGTAAACTCGGCTCTACCACCTCTGCGGTCTCATGTAAGCACTTCCTCAGATGTGATACATGGAATACATCATGAACACCACTAAGTCTGTCAGGCAACTCCACTCTATATGCCATCCGTCCAATCCTTTCCTTAATAGGAAACGGGCCAATAAACCTTGGTGCTAACTTCCCAACGGATCCGAAGCGAACAACATTTCTCAACGGAGATACCTTAACAAAAACCATATCTCCAACCTCAAACTCAAGATCCGTCCTTCTCTTATCCGCATAAGATTTTTGCCTATCCTGCGCTGCTTTCATCCTTCTTCGAATCAAGTCAATCTTCTCAGAAGTCTCCCTAACCATATCAGGCCCAAGCAAGATCTTATCCGTAGACTCCCACCAACATGTAGGTGATCGACAAGGCCTTCCATAGAGAGCTTCGAAAGGAGCCATACCAATACTGGACTGAAAGCTGTTATTATATGCGAACTCCACTAGTGGAAGATGCTCTTCCCATGTACCTCCAAAATCTAAGATACAAAGCCTCAAAAGGTCTTCTAGAACACGATTCACCCTCTCAGTCTGGCCATCTGTCTGAGGATGATATGCGGTGCTCAGACACAATTGAGTCCCCACTGCTTCTTGCAAACTTCTCCAGAACTCACTAGTGAAGATAGGATCTCGATCACTAACTATGCTAGAGGGTACCCCATGCAATCGAACTATCTCTCGAAGATATACAGAAGCTAGCCATGGAGCGGTCCTCTTGCTCTTCACAGGTATGAAATGGGCGCTCTTAGTAAGTCTATCTACCACCACCCAAATTCCTGTATTACCCTTTCTCGACCTGGGTAACCCGTCAATAAAATCCATCGAGACGCTATCCCACTTCCATTGCGGAACCTCTAATGGGTGCAGCAACCCACCTGGTTTCCTTTGCTCCGCCTTCACTTGCTGGCACACCAAACATCGAGCGACATATTCGGCCACGTCTTTCTTCGTACCGGCCCAGAAGAAAACCCTTTTCATGTCTTGGTACATATTATCCCCACCGGGATGAATGGTCATCCTAGAACGGTGTGCGTCATCAAGAATAGCCTTCCTCAAACCCTCGTCTTGCGGTACACAAAGTCTACCGTCTCTACGCAAGTACCCCTTATCGTCTAGGGTGTACCTACTCAAATGGCTGGACGACTCCCCCCTTATGAGCTTCTCTACTAACTCAACCAACTGTGGGTCGCCCCTCTGTGCTTCTCCAATCCGCCCCAAAAGAGTAGGTCTAACTTCCAAAGAAGCTAGCAAACCGGGTACATAGTCAACGGAAGGTCTGAAATCAAACATCGAGATAAACTCCAAGTTTTGTCGTTCCATGAACAATGGACTCAAGGACAACCTCTTCCTACTCAAGGCGTCCGCCACCACGTTACCCTTGCCAGGGGTATACGTTATCTCGAAATCATAGGATGCTAAAAACTCCATCCACCTTTGCTGTCTCAAGTTTAAATCTTTCTGAGAGAACAAGTACTTCAAAGATTTATGGTCAGTGAACAATTCGAATCTCTCACCAAGAAGATAATGGCGCCAAATCTTAAGCGCAAAAACAATAGCGGCCAGCTCTAGATCATGGGTAGGGTAATTTTTCTCATGTGCCCTCAACTGCCTTCCACCATAGGCTATTACCCTCCCCTCTTGCATTAAGACTGCGCCAAGTCCTGTCCCACAGGCATCGGTATAGACAGCAAATGGCTTGCTCCCATCTGGCAACACTAAAACTGGAGCGGTGGTTAAAGCTCTCTTTAACCGTCGGAACGCATCATCACAATCTACGTCCCATGTGAAAACAAGATTCTTCTTTGTTAAGCGGGTTAATGGGGCTGATATCTTCGCGAAGTCTTTAATAAACTTCCTATAATAACCCGCCAACCCCAAGAAACTTCTTACTTCGGTAGCATTCTTCGGAACCTTCCAATCCTGAATTGATACTACCTTCGCGGGATCCACAGCTATCCCTTCCTTGGAGACCACGTGCCCCAAGAATCGTACTTCCTTCCTCCAGAAGTGACATTTAGAGAATTTAGCCTTAAGGCTATGTGCTCGAAGAGTCTTCAACACTTCCCCAAGATGTAGGGCATGCTCTTCTTCACTCTTAGAAAACACTAAGATGTCATCCACAAAGACTACCACGAATTTATTAAGGAACTCCCTGAACACCCTACTCATCAAATCAACAAAGTATGCAGGGGCGTTCGTCAACCCAAATGGCATCACCAGCCACTCATAGAAACCATCCGGAGTTCTAAAGGCAGTCTTGTCTATGCTATCCTCAGCCACCCTCAACTGATGAAACCCCGTGGCCAAGTCCAACTGAGAAAATACTGAAGCGCCAACCAACTGATCGAAAAGATCATCAATCCTCGGCAATGGGTGTCTATTCTTCTTTGTGAGCTTGTTGAGTTCTCTATAGTCTACACAAAGTCTGAGGGACCCATCCGCCTTCGTAGCAAATACTACTGGAGCACCCCACTCCGATATGCTCCGTCTTATGAACCCCTTCTCAAGCAATTCCCCTACTTGCTTATGGAGTTCCCTCCTCTCACGAGGAGCCATGTGGCGCACTGGTAAGGATACCGGTTTAGCATTATCCACCAAATATATTCGGAAGTCAATCTCCCGCTTCGGAGGTAAGCCCTTCACCTCCTCAAACACATCCGGATATTCCCGGACCACTCTAATAGATTGTAAACTCTCGACCGAAGCGTCAAGCGATTCAAGATAACTTAGCATAACAGAGTCCCTGGGGTTACAAGAAATCTCGAGAGTGTTACCCAAGCGGGTCATGAGCCTAACAACTCTCCTTTCACAATCAAGAACGACACCATTACTGGATAACCAGTCCATGCCCAAAATCAACCCATAGCCGGTGAAGCCCAATACAAAAGCATCACATCTAAACTCAATGCTAAGTATAGAAATCTTCAAACCCAAACATATCATGGACAAATAAGTGGAGCCCCCAATTGGGTTTGAAACAACCAAGGGATCATCTACCAGACTGGTGTCTAAGTGCAGTGACTCAACTAATGATGATGAGATAAACGAATGCGATGCGCCTGAATCAAACAATGTACGGACAGGATGATCAAATAGAAAAACCAGACTTTCTACGGAAATAGTTCTACCTCTCTCCTGAATCGGTGGAACCGCGAGAGCCTGTACTTGCCCCCTAGCCTGACTCGGTGCCATAAGAGCTTGCACCTGTCCTCCTGAGGTAGATCCCGTCCTTTGCCCCTTCTTAGGGCAATCCTTCACTAAGTGCCCTGCTTCGCCACAGTGGAAGCAACCGGTCTTCTTCTTCTTGCGACAATCCTTGCTTAGGTGGCCAGGTGTCCCACAATTGAAACACTTCTTCTTCTTGCCCTTGCCACCGTTGCCTTTCCCACCTTTGCTTTGCTGTTGTTGTGGTCTTTTTTGATCTCCCTTCTTCTCGGGTGACTTATTAGCATTAGGACCCTTCTCTTCCTCATACATGAGTGCCATGTCAACCAGCTTCTCAAAGGTGGCCCCCATAGGGATGTGAGTCATAGCCAACCCATGCATAGGTTCATTCAAGCCTTTCACGAACCTCAAAGCCTTCTTCTCTGGTGTATTCACCATATCTAGGCCAAACCTTGCCAATTGATTAAACTTATTGACATATTCCTTCACCGAAAGATTTCCTTGCTTCAGAGTCAAGAATCTTTCCATATACAAGTTTTCCTCCGCCCTTGAGAGAAACTTTGCCACAAATCTTTGCCTAAAATCCGCCCAAGAGTCAACAGGGCGTTCTCCATTAGTAACCTCCCACCAGAATGAGGCCTCTCCCTTCATTAACCAAGCAGCCAATTTGACTTTCTTCCCTTATTCCATCTCAAAGATATCTATCAACTCTTCCACCTCTTTAATCCAATCTCTAGCCTCCACAAAGGTTTCAGATCCTTGAAAAGGTTTCCCTCCCATAGCTTTAAATTCCTTGCAAGTCTTAGCAAAAGTATCCGTGCGAGAAGGAGGGGGAGGAGGAAGATCGGGTGCTACGGTTGGTGGAGGAATATTTGCTAGACCCGCAGTGGTGGCCCTAGCCTCCATCAATCTCCTATACCATACTGGTACCGTCACACCCTCCGGAAGATTAAGATTCTCGGTCATGCTGAAACGAAAAAGGAAAGATTCAAAACGGAGAATTCGAAGGATATAGATATGGCTATTGGGGATTATGCTTTTCTTTCAAAAAAATTTCTCTTAAAAGACATGTTTTTGAAAATATCTTTTCCAAAAATGTTTTAGAAAAATAGTTTTCTAAAAATTTTATCTGTTCCGGTAACCTTTGCTCTGATACCACGTGTAACACCCCACGCCCGCTAGGGTCACTCACAAAGGGAATGCCATAGCATCGGTGGAGTATTTTAGTGAATATAGAACAGAAAAATTACAACAAGACAGATATAAATAGTACTTGAAATTTTAAAACATCATCTCATAACAGCGGAAATAAACATGTCTGGTTACATCATAAAACCATGATAAAAGTCAAGTACAATATCCATCAAAATAAAGAAGTACATAATCCCACTCTCACATACAATAGCCATAACAAAAGAAAAGATAACTGGATAACTGGAGCTTTACATCTATCCAAGCTCCTAAAGACTGGAACATCAATCCGATCAAGCTCTACTACCGCTAGGATCCACCGTAGGACCTGAGGGTTGGGAAAAAGATAAAAACAACGGGGTCAGACATAAGTCTGAGTGAGTCCTATAACTTTAACAATACAATCATTAAAGTAACCAGAGAAGACATAAACTTGACCTACGGTAATATCTGGGGATGAATGGCTACACTAAGCAGCTTGGTAGACTTAGGATAAACTAAGATAACCGTCAGGACGCATCTACCCACCCAAGGATAATTACTAACTGCACCACACCAGTCCTTCCTACTTAAAGGTTGATCCCTTCCAAAGACTTAGAAAATTTCCCCAGTAGTTTCATGTACCCCTAGCCCACTACATAGGTGTCGTCTGCCCCTATCTCCACTAGGTGTACCCGGTAATTCTTACCCAGTAGTTTCGTGTACCCCTACATAGGTGCCGTCTGCCCCTATCTTCATTAGGTGTACCCACTACTCCCCAAGCGATCGGCTCCCTACCGTAGATACCTGTGCTGGTCCCACAGTGGGGTGTATCACTCCCCTAAAGTGGCTACCCAATACTAACGGTGCACGGCTTTATATCTACACGATGCAACAACGGCTTATCTACCAGCCCGGGCCCACACACGCATATGAAACCCGTTGGACTTGCGTTGCCACCGCTAACCCGTTTTGGCCTCTTATAATCAAGCCCAATATGCGTGTCCCGTCACTCGACTTGGGTCGAGCCCACAAAGATACGTTTGGGATATTGGTTGAAATGGGCCCCCACAAGCTACCCACTTAAGCTTGTCAAATATCTAGTGTATCCAACTTAACCCTTTAATCATGTTTAATTACATGTTTCCACTTGGTTAAGTATTCTAATCGTATTTTCTATTGCCACCCAAGGCAACCCACTAGATTCCACATGCCACCCAAGGCAACCACCAAATTTCCTCATGCCACCCAAGGCACCCACTTAACCCCTCATGTCCCACTACATGCTATTATGGTTAAGTGTTTCTTAATTAATTAAGACCGTGATCTCCCGTAAAGACCTCCCACATTAGACTGGCTGTTACGACCGCCTGGTTAAGCCGGTAGAATCCGGGCAGTCTTACGTCATAACAGAGTCTAACCTCGTGTCTTTACCTTAATCACGTATTTAATTTATGGCTAAGACCTCTCACATTGGGCTGACATTTGTAGCAACTGGTTAAGCCGGTCGGGTCCGGGCAGTTTTACACTACAAATGAGTCCAACCTCGTGCCTTAGTCGATTAATTACACCTAATTAATCACCCCCATATTAATTATCCCTAATTAATATCAAGTTTTCCATAACATGGGTAGACCTAACTCAATAGGTAAATTCCCATGGGGTAGACCTAACTCAATAGGTAAATTCCCACTTATGGTAATTTATTTTTATGGTATGCTTAATCATACCCAAACATTCATTTATTAATATATTTACCAACCCCATCGTTCCCCACGTAAATCGTTCTCGTTACATGACATAATAAAGGGGAAGATCATCACAAATATCATGGGTTTAACATACAACTTTGTCATGGGTTAAGAGGATGTCAACTTGCATATATGAGCATATATTAACCCAACTACATATAACCCAAACTTGCATATTATCATACACATGATTTGCATAACATGTTGCATATGAGCTTGCATATTATCATACACATATCTTGCATAACATGTTGAACTTGCATATAGGCATTCTCATAACTTGCATAACATGTTAAACATGCATTTAAGTATACACGTAACTTGCATAAGCATCCACATACTTGCATAAGCATTCACATACTTGCATAAACATGCATAACTTGCATATTGTCATTTAAGCATATACATATCTTGCATAAGCATTCATATACTCGCATAAGCATGCATAACTTGCATATCACATAAATCTTGCATTTAAACATATATATGACTTGCATAAGCATCCATACACTTGCATAAGCATGCATAACTTGCATATCACTTTCAACTTGCATTTAAACATATACTTAACTTGCATATCACTTTCAACTTGCATTTGAACATATACTTAACTTGCATATCTCACTTTGATAAACATGCATAATTCCACTTATTAAATATGCATAAATCCACTTATTAAACATGCATATATCAACTTGTTAAACATGCATAAATCAACTTATTAAGCATGCATAAACCAACTTATCAAATATGCATAAACATAGAACAACATAGAGTAACATATCATTATACATGATTCATACTCACTAATCCGCATTTAAGACCACAAGTCTCATTACACCCAATCTACTTACTTTAACAATTGATGTTAAAGTGATAGAAACTCACCAAACTCAAGATTAACCAACTTGTGAAGAGAGATTAGTTGCTAATTATGATGATGGTGATGATTAGAGAATGATATGAGAGGGATTAGCTTGAAACTTCCTTCTTAGATTAATGGAGACTCCTTTTAGGATTTGATTTGGCGGCATGAGGCCATTATTTCTATTTTTGGTGAGGATTAAGGTAGGTTTAGGGTGTATTTATAGATTAAGAGAGTGTTTTAGGCCCTTGGATTAACCCTAGATTAATTTAGGTCCATTAGATTTAGGAAACCTCTAGAACCAGACCCAGCCCTAACCAGAAAACCAGATCTGGTGCACCCAAGCACCCTGGCTCGACACACCATGTCGACAGGCAAGTCGACAGGCATGTCGACACCCCTGTCGACAGGCCTGTCGACAGCCCTGTCGACATGCTTAGGCGGGAATCCTCCCGCCTGGCCCCGCTGGTTCTAAATTTAAATTTAAATTTAAATTCCTAATTCTGTTTTTAGCTCTAATTTTTCTGCAAACTTCTTTGGGCCATAACCGGGCCATACGGACTTCGATTTTCGAAAACTCGGACTCTATTTCGCGTATTTTTCCGAGACGAACGCAATAACGCAGCCCGTTACCCCCAATTCCCACGTCTGAGATTATTTATCCTATAATTATTGAATTTTAGTATTAACTAAAATTCGGGGTGTTACATGAATAGTCGGGTCATTACATTTGGTATCGGAGCATAGGTTTAGCGAACACCTAGGCTTGTATGGGGTTATAGCTCACTAGAGATAGAGTTAGTGTCACCCTAGATTCAGTTCTGAGAGTATATATGTTATATATATGAGTGCAAACTTGCTTGTGAATACAAAATATTTTGTATTGAGTGTTATGATTTGTATGTCTGAATTTTGGATCCGAATCAATCGACTGATCATCATTTTGATAAATATTCCGAAACACTCGAACAAGTCATTCAATTCGATATTGTTTTCGAATTTGGTAAATGAAATAAGTTACCAAGGTTTATATATTTTATTTATATATAAACAAGGGTTTTCATAACTAAATCAGTTATATGGATGAGTTGGTTGTTAGGGAATGATGATCCTGAATTATTATCATTCATTGATTGATTGGTCATACTCGCTTAGGAGCGTTGACTATTATTGGTTGGTTTGTAGTTGTGCCTGACCAGTTTATGGGTATTGACTACTGTGTTTAGATAAGGGTAATCTTATCCATTTGCTTGCATGGGTTGGGTAGAATTATAATTGGGGAACATTAGAAACGAACACCTTGTGCATTCAGTTTCACGGTTTGACTATAAGGTGTTCGGTGCTGGTGTTGGGTAAGTTTTCAATTTGAATGAAGTTGTTAAAACCGAATTCAAACAAGAAATATGCAAGTGAAATTTTTAAAATGAGATTTATAAATATGAGATGGTTTTAAGTTGGAAATCGAAGAGTTTGGAATTCCGGTAAGTTTGAAAATGATTTTCAAGCTCAAAGAAATATTGAGATTGTTCAGGAAGTGTTTAAAAGGATTTTGAATGATTAGAAAAGCATTGATCTTGCTTTGGTCGCTGGAAAATAATGTGTATGATGACTGCAGCATCATCGATATTTGATTTTCGAGTTTCTAAGTAAGAACTTGCTACCATGGATAGTAATTTGGATTTGAATATATTTCAGCTTTGGATCCAGATTATTTAAAGTATAAAATCCGGGATTTCAATTCTAAAGTTTTCAACTAAGTATGATATGGATTCATATAGTATATATATTAGAGGTATATAATTTGCATCTCAATTGAGATGATGTTTGGTAGAATTCATCTGTCAGTGGAATGGAATGGGATGTTCGACGGTTTTGGATAGTCGATATTTCAAAGTGGAATTTGAACGTTTAACCAGATTATGTGAAAACGTAAGGAAATATGTTTATAAGTTTATAAACGTAACGAAGGGTTAAACGAATTAATTAAATTTAATTAAAACGAGCTTGTCGCGTAGCGGCAGTTCACATTCTTCTGAATTGAAGTTTAAATGGATGTATAAGATCTAATATAAGTCGGAATTCTTTGAAACAAGAATTATCCAGATCTATTGGATTATAATTTTCTAATAGAAGAGAAATTTTTAGATTCATCGTGTAGATTTTGAGTTATGGCTAAAACAAAATTTCAGGAAAATCGCGGTTAGGCAGTTTGCAATTTAAAACTAAATTATTAATGAAATCGAGGTTTAGAATATTAAATTAGAGGAGTGAACTAGTTTTGAAACTTTTGAACCAGTTTAGTTAAGTAAAATGAACATCTTTATGTTTATACACTTAGCAAATATTTGAGTATGTTGAAGTTTGGGATATAATGTACTAAACGGATTATAAATGTAAATGAAATCGATTTTGTTTATAATAAGGATTTCAATACGAAAGGAGTATAAGAAATATATTTGTTCGGTTTTAGAAAATAGTTCAAAAGTTAAGTGTATGAACTTGAGTTATAAAATGGTTAATAACTTGAAGTTGAAATTCGTGGAATAATTCACAAATGTGATTAGTATAAGAATAATATACTAAGTTTGAGAATGAAGTTCAATAAAATAATTGGAGTAATAATAAACCAGTTGGGATGAATACGTAAGATTTACGTAGGATATTTTATTCGCTTTGCGATTCGGTCTATATTTGAGTGCGTGATTTTATGGTAGCTTATACCAATCAAAGTTGGTATTTTTCACTTGATTCTTGACGACGAAGTTAGGACAGGATTTCTGATATGATTATGTAATTCTCTATCATAGTATGGTTATCTAAGGAGAATGTCGGTTTCTAATCATGAAACCAGATCTAAGTCCGCACTAGAGTGATCGAGTGAGTGATACTAGTCTGGAGATGAAATTATGTGATCGAAAAAGCGATCGAATTCGATATTGCGTACGGATGGCTTATGTATATCGTACGGGCTTTATAAAAAATTCATGCTATGTTATTGACTTATGGAGAATTTGGAATTGGACCTTTGAATTGTTTGAGGTAGCAGGAATGATTGGTTAAGCGATAACCCGAGGCTATTGAGCATAAGGTGATGCTTGATGGATTGTTTATCATCTTTGTGCAATGACGGGGTTCGGAACCTGATTAATCATGAGTTATGATTGTTGGTCATATGATACTGTTATATAATTGTTGCTTATGGATTTGCACCATTATTGTTGCATCATATTGGTTATTGCATATGATTTCTATGTTGTTTATGCACATGTTGTAGTTATCATGTTACATATCTATTTGCTTATTTCTCTTTTCGGTTATGCAAGTATATACAGGTTTATGGAAGCAAACGGCGTTAGTCGCTTTTTGATTTCATAAGTAGGGATTTGTTGCTCGACAAATAGGTACACGGTTATGTTATTGATTGGGTTTGATGGATTTTTATGGCCCTGTTGTGGATAGCCTCTTGGCTTTTGTTTTCCTTTTGGATTGAGTGAGGCCCTGCGCGGCATTTGGGATATTTTGGATCGATTCATACAAAGGAGGTGCTGGCGAAATTTTTCGTAAATTTCGGACATTAGAAAATTTTAACATGATTTAGGAAAATAAATTTTTGAAGTAAACTTAGTGGGTTTAGTTACATTCGTCCTAACTTGTGATTTCGGGACGAAATCCTTTTAAAGGGGGAAGAATGTAATGACCTGGATTTTTCATACTAGAATATTTAATTTATCTAGATATTTATGTGATTAAAGTGGAGTCGAATACATTAAATTCAGAATATATGAGTTATTTTAATAAATGAATCAAATCTGGAATTTAATACGAAATTAAATTGAATTCGAAGCTTATGAAAAATCATATTTCAATGTAAACAATAAAATAAATTTATTATTGAAGAATAGAAGTGTTTGGAAATCGACTGGTATTTATTCAAATTTATTTACACATAAAAACAATGTTTTTGTAAACGGTTTCGGAATTCGTCGAAACTAGATTTTTTTGAGTCCGGAATATCATAATATAGCAGAATGTCAAATTTCATTGCATTCGGGTTTGTTATGAAACTGTGCATGCTTAAAATGTTTGACGGAAAATAAGTGAACATTATAATGAAAAATATCTAGCATAAATATCTAAAACAAAATATACAAAATATCTCGCTAAACAAAATATCTCCACCAAATATCTAAAAATAACCACTATAAATAAACCTTACCAGTAGGCCTTAGACCGAGAACCAAATTCCATCTTCAGCAAATAAAAAGACAGCCGCCACTTTCAAAATTCTTCCAACCTTCTGCAAATAAAATCTCCACTTTTACTTAATGAAATCGAACATCAATGGAGCTGTATGCTTCATCTGTAAGTGAGCTTCTTGCATGTATACATGGTGTAGGGTGTGGTGCCATTTTATGGGTTCGACATTTTTACAAGTGAGCTAGGGGATGGGTTCCGCGGTGAATAAGGCAAAGCCAGGAAGAATCGAAGGTGAAGGGTAGCTATGGTGGCGAGGCGCAGCCGACGACATCGATGAGGGGAACTCCTGTGTCTAAGGTTGAAGTGCGTCATGGGAGTTATCGAAGGATGGCAGCAGGTCGGGGTTTTGTTGTTGGCGTCGAACTCGGTTTCGAGGGCTAGTGCGGATTTTGATGGAGAGTGCTTTGGTGGTGGTTGCGGCGTCGGCAGATGGCCGTGGAGGTGGCTAGTGACGGTCAAAGGATAGTCAACGTCAGGTGTTATGAATACTGGAGGGACGTCGTATTTCGATTGGGGACGCCGAAGGATTGGCGAAGGGGTCGGGAAGGTCCAGTTTTAGGTGAGAAACTCGATGAAATCGACGGATCGAAGTTTCGTTGAGTGGATTGTCGTATCATCGTGAGAGGTGCACGTCGGTTCACTGCGTATCACAGGAGAAAGGAGTGGATGTTTTGAGTTTTGGGGGAGAAGGGGTTGTCACGTGCGAAACAGGTGAGGGGTATATATTTTAATTAAATTAAGTTTAAGTTCTTTTAAATAGTATGTGAAGCACGTGTTAATTTGTATTCGCCATAACTTTTTCATACGAGGTCCAATTGACGAACGGTCAGATGCATTGGAACCGTTATTCCGATGGCTATGTGGGAAGTGGTTTAGTGGCATTCTGAGAAGTTTGGAATTTTGTCCAATTTCAAATGTCAGTTTGAAATTGGATAAAATAGCGCGTTATTGATGATTAAATGGATGGTGAGTTTAACTCACGCTTTTTGCTGTGCAATTGTACCAGATAATATTATTGACCGTTATATACATATTTATATGTACAGTTGATGTAACGACCCAAACTTCCCCGTAAAGGAAATCCCGGATTGTTAACTTTGGGCATACAACACATCAGAACAAATAACAGAAGACTTTTATAACATCATAATAAATGTTACATCAGAGTACAGAATATCAGAGTACATAAAATTACAGCGAAAGATAAATTTTACATTACTTTAATACGTTGCAGCGGAAACAAAATAACTAAGGCAGCGGAAACTTCCAATGCTCTGGACACAACTTTAAGCTTCAATCCAGGATCCTGCTAAAGAGATAAATATCTGCAAAAAGCTACTCGACTGCCCGTGTGGAAAAGAGGGCACCCGAGTTTGCAAAGTGAAACAAACTACGGACCAGTCATGGAACTGGTGTGAGAATTCTTAACTAATATAACTAATAGTAATAAGGCAAATCCAAGGACCACGCCGCTAACGCGGAATGGGTTTTATTCCAATGGATTGTCGTGCATAAAATAAAGTGAATTGTAAAACAACGCAATGCTTTTTAAAAAAAATGAAACCATCATAAGACCTAGGTCTCATCACACAATGCAACGCAAACCGGAGGATAGGGTTTTACCTTATAATGGTCAAAAGATGCTTGATACGATAAAAACGGATTTGATATTATTATTAGTGTATATATGTTTCAAAAACATTTCAATCATAATGTATGAATCCTAGGAAGCATAGCTACCATATACTATGCCTCCATACTAGTAATACAATCAAAACCGCATGGAGCGTATTGGAAATTGGGTTTCCATCATGAGTCAAGGCTAGGGAGGAGATCCTTACCGATTCGAGACACTCTAGCTAATGTCTCAGGATTCCCCACAGAGAACCCTTGGATAGCTGCAGGGCCAGTCCACACTTGCGGTTTGTGGATTGGTTATTCCTGAACACACGTTTCCCGGTCCTATAGGACCTAACATCCAAGGCGCCTCATTCCATCATCCACATAAGTAAAATGTCAGGTCGTGTTAAAACCCAAACACCACTTCTAGCTAGAAAGAAACGTGCTGCTCTCCCTGCGTTCCCTTCTCCCGTTTTAGACTCCGTCGGTGTGTGAGGCTCGCGAAGTCACGCTATACACAAAGCTATGCCTAAACAGGTTATGCCTTGATCATCCCACAAGGCCTGCTTTTCAACAAAGCCTTGATCATATGCATCTTAGCATTCCACATCGTCAATCCATACCATATCATTGATTTCTACCAACATATAACCTCTAAGCTCGTACGTCTCAAAGAAGGGTGTAAAACACCAAACAGATATATGTTTAGCAGAGATCAACGAATACAGTATAAAGGAATACAACGTCAAACATACAATCCATTTATAAGCTTATGCTCTGCGTCTGAGCGAAAGCCAAATCCGTGCAATCAACCTATACGTCCAGACAATTCCCCCTTCAACCCCTTCCTGGGAGCAAGTCAGTCCAGGGTCTCAGTAGTCGTCGCTCATCCGATATGAAGATCGCCGGTCTTCAACACCATCTTCCATATCTTCCATTTAAACGTCGTATGATTATTTGAAATGAGTACAACTCGGTCTTTTCAAATAATCCTCGCATAATTATCATTTTAAATCATTTCATAACATTATTATTTATCACTATTTTTATTTTGATAAAAATAGTTCATTTTCATTCCACTATATTTTGCTAGCAACAAATATCTCTATTTGTGTATATAATATCAAGGTATAACATGTCACACAATAATGTTTATTTTATTATAAATAATGTTTATTTTATTATAATTCACATACACATACTATACCCAACAATGTACATTTTTCTTTCATCTTTCAAATTACACAAAATGTATATTTTGTTTCTTATTCTTTTTAATGAAGATATATTCATTAAAATGTACATTTCCAATCCTTATTCCTTTTAATAAAAACCTATTCATAAAAATGTACCTTTACTTTTATTAAATTACATGAAAAATGTAACCTTTACCTTTAATCTTAATTTCATGAAAATGTAACTCTTATTTTAAATCTTAATTACATGAAAATGAAATTCTTCCTTTAAATAGAAAATGTACTTTTCTTTCTTTAAATTTAAATTACATTAAAAATGTAATTTTCCTCATTTACCATAAATTTACATGATAAATGTAATTTTTTTTTTTACCTTTAATCTAATTCTCACGGAAATTTACTTAATTACATAAAAATGTAATTTTTATGTTCTCTAACTTAATTACATAAAAATGTAAAACTTTTCTAATTCTTATTTACATTAAGAAAAATGTAACTTTTCTCTTTCCTTTATTATCTTATATCAAAAATGTGGTGTTTGATGCAAACATATTTTTATTTCAAAAATATGATCATCTTTCTAGCTTCATGACTTGCATTAAAAAAACGTACTCTTTTCTTTTAATGCATTATTTCTATTTTAAATTGAAATCTTTTACTTCAACCCTTGATTTCATTAAAAATGAAAATTTTCATTTCATTCTTTATTTACATAGGAAAATGTAAATCCCTATGAAATCTTTATTTCATGAATGAACTTCATATTAAATTGTTTCTCACCCAGTTTTGTTTTATAATGGACCAGACCCCTCACATTAGGCCTACAGCTTGTGGATGCTGGATATGCCGGTCGGTTCCGGGCAGACTTATTCCACTTGTTGGGCTTAACCTCGTGTCTTGGCCCAATTCGTATTTGTGCACTTGGACCTCTCACATTAGGCCCAACATTTGTGGCTACTGGATATGCCGGTCGGTTCCGGGCAGACTTCCACCACAAATGTGACCTAACCTCGTGTCCCAGAACAATTATAATTTTTTAATTATAATTATAAATATTTTAATGAAATTTATTTAAACGTTCTTTATTAAAATAACCCTCATACTAAAAATGCTCTTTATATATTCCAATCTTTCTATTGTAATAGTAAAGCCCAGTCATTTAATGTAACCTATTTATATATAAAAAGGTACTTTTACATAAACATGTACTTTTACATAAACATATTTCTTTTATATAAATATGTTTCTTTTTCATATAGAGATATACCATTACATAAAATGATTATTTTATTTTCATAACATATTAAAGGTGGCATTTTTAATGTACAAGTATTGAATTCAATAAATGATTATCTTGTTTTCATTAGCATATAAAAGGTTGCATTGTTGGTGTACAAAATTATAATCCAAGATATGATTTTCATTAGCGTCAACAACTTAAATTCCCTTTCATGGTTTTTTATATTACATTAAAAAGATAAATTTTTAATGTACTAAATTTTTTTATTTATAAAAAAAAACTTATTTTGACAACTTTCATTTTCTAAATTGGAATAATTAAATAAATTATTTGTGCACTTGTGCGATGTGTAAAAATTATCGTCCCAATCAACATAAACAAGTTAGGAAACTTGTTAATGGCAGTGTAACATATTTTTGAATCCCAACATAAATGTTTATTTCTAACATGAATGTTCTTTCTAACATAAATGTTCTTCCTAACATAGATGTTCTTTCAAATTCTAACATAAATGACGTTCTTGAATTCTAACATAAATGACGACTTTTAATTAACATAAATGACAACATTTTATAATAACATAAATGTTTGCTTTAATTTCTAGCATGAATGACGACCTTTATGTATTTCAACATTTCCTTGAATTCTAGCATAAATGACGACTTTTAATTAACATAAATGACAACTTTTATAATAACGTACATTTTGCTTTAATTTCTGACATGAATGACTACCTTTATTCTATTTCAACATTTTCTTGACAAAAATGTACTTTTATGCTATTCTAATATTTTATGACAAAATTTACTTTTAATTCTATGTTTCATTTGCACTAAAATACAAATAAAAATGTAATCTTTTTCCCATGTTTTATTTGCAATAAAAATGTAGTCTTTTTTTATATATTATTTGCAACTGGCTTGCAAATAAAAATTGTACTTCTCATATTCATGCTTTTATTTAGAACACAAATGTACATAAAATGGTGCTTTTAAATTCTATCTCTTTTTATTCACATGTAAGATGTAAATAAAATTAACTTTCTTTATTCATGAATTTTATTTACATGTAAGATGTAAATAAAATGAACTTTCTTTTGTAAACATTTTATACATGAAAACGTGCTCTTTCCTAATGTTAACATAAAAATGAGATTTGCTTATGTAAACATTTTATACATAGAAATGACGTTCTTTCCTAATGTTGACATCTTTAAATAAAAATGTCAATTTTCTATTCTAACAATTTATATAACAAAAGTGATATTTTTCTATGATGCAAACATTTCATCTATTCATAAACACAATACAGACAATTCATACTATCATAAACACAATACTGTCAATCAATCAGAATATAGACAATTCAAACAATCTAAAATTCACACAGTGCGTACATTTGCTATTACAACAACAGTCATCATAGGAATATATATATATATATATATATATATATATATATATATATTTTTATAAGAATTTCAATCTTAAATTTAAAAACGAGAAATCTCACTTAAAGGTGATATGTTTATATTTTACCAATTCTAATTCACATAGAAGTGAAATTTTCGTAGGACAATTCTCACATAACATACAAGTTATATGTTAACACAACAATTCTAATATAACACAAAAGTGATAAGATTATAAAAGCGAGAAAAGTAATTAAAATTTAATTTAATTATTAAATCAGAATTCTCACATTGCTCGGTTTCATCTCCAGTCAATTCCACCGCGTAGATCTCGTTTTTCTCATTCCAACGCAACTGAAATTTCCCGATTCTGAAACTGTATGAACAAGTTATAGTTGTTTACACACTTAATTACAATATTTAAATAAAAAATATAATTATAACTTTAATTACATTTCCCAATTAGAATTAAGGCCGCTGTTTTTCTGAATTCCATCGTCTTCTCTTCTGAAATGTGAAAACCTATTGAACCCATAAGCTTCTTTGCGCCACAAATTCTTCTTCCACACAACACGATTCTCCATTATAATTGATGAGTTTGTCCATCTCGTTGTTGGATACATTTTTGCCATTGAAATTGCTTGGAATTATTGAATGAATTGGGAGAAAGAAGAAGAAGATTGAAGCGATGGGGCCGCTGATTTTTTTTTTTAGAATTCATTTTTAATTACATTGTAAATGTAATTAACATTACAGTGAAAAATTCTAACTTTATAAATTACATTAAAGAAATGCAATTTTGATTACAACGTCAAATTCTTATTCTTAATTTCATTAAAAATGTAATTTACATAACGGTGCAAATTTTTATCTTTTTAAATTACATTAAAAATGTAATTTTGTTTACAACGTCAATTCTTCTTCTTAATCACATTAAAAATATAATTTACATAATGGTGCAAATTTCTATTCTTTTCAAATTACATTAAAAATGTAATTTTATTTACATGGTCACATTCTACCTTTTATTTACATTAAAAATGTAATTAACGTTACATGTCAAATCTTGCTTTTTAATTTACCATGTAAAATCCTACTTTTTAATTACATATAAAAAGACAAAAAAAATATGTAATTTTTTTCTTTCTTTCTAAGTTTTGTTTGCATCTAAACATGCAAACAAAAATATGTAATTCTATTTCTATATTTGCTTGCATGCAAACAAAACATGTAATACTTTTCTAGGTCATATTTTTATTCATGCTAAATGTAAATAAAATATATTTTTTTGTTTTTTATTTAAATGTGATTAACAATACGGCGAAAAATTCTATCTTTTTAAATTACATAAAAGAAATGTAATTTTGATTTCATTGTCAAATTTCTCTTTTTAATCACATTAGAAACGTAATTAACCTTACGGTGAAAATTTCTATTCTTTTTGGATTACGCAAAAATGTAATTTTCTTTACAATGCAAATTCTCATTCTTTATTTACATATAAAAAATGTACTTTTATTTACAGTGTAAAATCTTACTTTGTATTTACATATAAAAATGTACTTTTATTTACGATGTATTAAAACATGATTATATTTCATATGCGCTAAACGTGATTATATTTCATATGCACTATAATATGATTATATTTCATATGCACTATAATATGATTATATTTCATATGCACTGTCACGATTCCAAAGTATGAACATATTTCATATGCAATAACATGGTTCTGACATGAATATATTTCATATGCAAATAATATGTCATCAAAACATGATTTATTTCATATGCAATAATATGACATCAAAATATGATTCATTCTCATGTGCAATAATATGACATCAAAATATGTTTATTCTCATGTGTAATAATATGACATCAAAATATGTTTATTCTCATGTGTAATAATATGACATCAAAATATGTTTATTCTCATGTGCAATAATATGACATCAAAATATGTTTATTCTCATGTTACTACATCCATACTAAAATAAGTGTATCCTCATGTTACTACCTAAACACTAAAAATATATCTATTTCCATTGCTACTTAGACGCCAAAAAAAAAAAAAAAAAAATTATGCTTATGTTTCAGCTACAACGCTAAAAATATAATTATGTTTATCGTTTCACTACAACACTAAAAATATAATTATGTTTATCATTTCATTTCAACAACAAAAATATAATCATTTTTGTCGTTTCTATTTCAACAACAAAATATAGTTGTTTTTGTTGTTTCAACTTTCTATCAAAAATATTGTTTTTCAATGACAACATAAACATTCATCTTTTCTTTGATTTCAGATGCAACATAAAAATTCATTTTTTTTCCTTTGATTTCGAATGCAACATAAAAATTCAATATTTTTATTCGCTTACAAACGCAACATAAAATTTAATATTTTTAATTGATTACAACACAACATAAAAATTCAAGCGCATATGCAGATCTTAAGGAATAGATCTGAGGTAATAACATAGAATGAAAATTTCAGCGTGTACACAGATCTTAACCGACAGATCTGGAATAATAACAACAAAATAATAGCAGTGCAAATCTCAGATTTTAAACAGATCTGAAAATAAAATAACAGCAGCGTAAACGCGAATCTGAATAGACAGCAAAATTGATCGCAAACACAGATCTAAATTATTGCATACATACAGGTATACAGATTTTATTCAAGGGAATAATTAAAAATTAAATTTAAATTTAATTCAAGAATAGCTTCAGAATTCTCACACCAGTTCCATGACTGACCCGTAGTTTGTTTCACTTTGCAAACTCGGGTGCCCTCTTTTCCACACGGGCAGTCGAGTAGCTTTTTGCAGATATTTATCTCTTTAGCAGGATCCTAGATTGAAGCTTAAAGCTGTGTTCAGAGCATTGGAAGTCTTCCGCTGCCTTAGTTATTTTGTTTCCGCTGCAATGTATTAAAGTAATGTAAAATTTATCTTCCGCTATAATTTTATGTACTCTGATATTCTGTACTCTGATGTAACATTTATTATGATGTTGTAAAAATCTTCTGTTATTTGTTCTGATGTGTTGTATGCCCAAAGTTAACAATCCGGGCTTTCCTTTACGGGGAAGTTTGGGTCGTTACAGTTGATTGTTTGGGTAATTTACTGCTTTATTGGTGGTTGTTGATATATGCAATTCCCGTCAGTGGACAAATGATCCTTTAACACTACCTGCGTTAGCAGAAGATTCATATTATATGAATTAGCTTGTATTGAACTGTATTACATGTATATGTGCTGATATATGAGCTGTGATGCAGGGGGATAGGTCGTAGGAATCCAATAGGATTCCTCAGTATTATTGTTACCGTATTTATATTCATATGTGGTATTATGAATTGATTGAGTGTTAAACCTGACTATGGAACCCATTGATTATATAACGTTGTTATATGTGAAATTATCGTGAAGCGGATATATTATTTTATACAATATATCGAGTTTGTCTGTTTCACATAAATTGGTGTGTTTGACATAACTGGACTGAATTGAGAAATTATATGAATAGGGATGAGAATAGGGAAACTAGGAACGAATGGTTTTATAAGATAAAGAAATGATTTTGGATTATAACACGTATGTTATAATCAAATGATTTAGAAATCACAGTATTTCACCGTATTGAATATTTATCGATATATACATTTTTAAAGGACTATTTTAAAGATGTGAATAAATATAGAAATGGCTTTTGGGTTTGTCGTGACAAATGTGTCATTTACATTTGTCTTTAACCCATTTGGAATATATCATCGAGTATATATATGATTGAACATTTAAACGGACGTTTAAAGATGATTATAAAGGGAGTATTTTGGGTTTGTCATAAACAGTGTTTTAGCAACACCTGTTTTTAAACCCTTGGAATATCGTTAAACTGGAATATACTATTTAACGAGTTAGAATATACTTAGATCTTTAATAACTTGTTTTAAAGATGGAAACAAGTATAGGAAATCTTTTAGGATAAAAGATTTGGAATAAGATATTTAACTTATAAAAGAGAAGAGGTTGTTTATTAAACAACGGTTCGAACCTCTTTGATTATATTTTAAGAAATCTTAGAAACGGATTAGGGATATACTTATACCGAAGGGATAAGTATATGAATACGTTTTGATGTATTGAAGTTAAAAAGGAAATCTTGGAATTGAATTGTGATTATACTTATACCGAAGGGATAAGTATATTAAAACCCTTTTTTGAGTAGTAAGAATATAACAGATTAGGGAATTCGTAGAATATGTACATATACCATTTTATATGTATAAGTTGAGTATATACGCTAGTATATAAAGGAATATTAATCGAGTATGAGTTATTGATTAATAAGTGAAGTCTTAATGGAAAAATGAAGTGGTATTAGTTAAAAGAAGTTTTACTAACAAAGGAATATTAATCGAGTATGAGTTATTGATTAATGAGGGAAGTCTTAATTGACAAATGAGTTGTATCAATTAAAAGAAGTTTTACTAATAGCAAAAGTCTTATTAATGAAAGATCAATTAAATGGGAAAGGGATTAGAAGCCGTTTATATGAGTTAACCGTGCTTCAACTGTTTATCATGCTTCGTGATCTTGATAGTGCCTTGAATGTTTATTCACTTGTCACGGAAATTAATCAGGGCTGTTTTCCATATACAATCGTCTATTTTGTGAATTATAGTCGGTTAATCGACTATAGAACTTGACCTTAAATATAGCGACTGGTTTTGAGGAGATCGGGATTGGTAAGTGTTCTACTTATTGAAAACCACTTCAAAACTAGTATGTGGGTTCTATGTTTTGGAAGCAGTTGTGAAGTAAAGAATACACGGGGATTCGAGATTTGTTGAGATGCTCGAACACATATAGTGGTTCTGAGATCTGTGAAGGAATCTATGTGTGATTCCAAGATCTAGTGATGTATTGGAATCCATGTGTGGTTCTGAGATCTGTGAAGGAATCTATGAGTGATTCCAAGATCTATTGTACTGTTTGATCCCACTCTGGGAATTCTTGTTCTGATCGAGTAATGAAGTCTCGTGTGAAAGATGCCGAACGAAACCTTGACATCGGATATGGCTAAAGACAGAGCAGGCTGCATGACCTGGGGTTTTGGCTAATCTGTGGCAGGATATATTGACTCTGTATCTAGTGTATATTATCAAATCGTTGCGGGGACTCTATGGAGTTGCTCGAGTGGGAGTTGGATATATTTGGTTCAACGTGGTACATATCAGTGTTTTCGTGCGTGGGCTAGTTATGTTTACCTTATGGTATATTTTATCTAGAGATATACGACGCTCGGAGGTACTTTCTGACCCTTGTGTATGGAGTTCGGATTTGTAGTGAGAGACATCCGATGGAAAATCCAATATGCGAACGTGCCTTATTGGTTTTGTTTGTACACCTAATAGTTGTCGAATGTAACCAATGTAACCATTCCAGCTATGTGATTTATTTATATTCTACACCCTAGACATTATCTATTATACAACTATACTTCTCCGAATAAATGATTGGATGTTATTGAGGGGATAACTATTACGGACTTCCGTGTGGCCTCGGATTGTATTGAGATGTGTTACTCATCAGTTGAGTTATCTCACATGATTGTCTAGCCAGATCCTGGTGTTATTTTGTGATAATGCTCGGGCCAGACCGAGTATATTTACAGATTGGACTGGGAGTTCTTTGGAGCTTCAGAAGAGGAGCTGGTGACGATACGTAAGCTCTATTCTTTTATTTATTCCGTTGTGTATGTTACTGTATGAACAGGTTGTTATAACTATTCATGCTGATTCATTGTGTACTCTGATTGATGTATGTATATTTTTAAGTTTTTCTACTTTCTGTAAAGAGCACTGTTATTATTATAGATTATCCGTTCCATTGTGAGATTCTGTTCTATATTGTCTTTCTTTTATTCTTCTACCTCCTTTCTTTTCCCCTAACTATCAGGCATTTTGGTACTTGATTTAAGACACATGAATACAGAGGATGTATTAGTGTTGATTTTCGAGAGCTGAAATGTCGGGTCGTTACAGGCATCATCTCGCGTTGGGCCGACAATCGAGGAAAAAACCGAGTTCTCTTCTCTCACCATAGCAACCATTGTGGATTCGCACATTTATCATCATCGCTTAGCTCATCCTATACGCTTCAGCAAGTCAACTATAAGTTCGTCATCGTCACTCAACTCCTTATCCGGTTCCAATTCTCTACTTGTCCTAATTTATAATTTCTAAATCGTGTGAGTTCATGTTTATGAATTTATGGCATAATCTAGTTTACTATTCCTAAATCGTGATTTAATGTTTATCAAAGCATCTATTTGGAAATGTTTTGTTTCTTTTGTAGATGAATCTGTTTGTTCCCTCAAGCTTCACTATCAGGAATAAGAAATTTGAATGCAGAATGTTTAATGTTCTCTTTATAAAAAAAGACCTGGGCTGTATGTTTACTTTTTTTGTGATTCTAGGCAAAGTAAATTTGAAATATCAATTGAATTTGAATTAGATTTGTATCATATTTGGTCTATTGTTTTTTTTGTAAATTCATAGGCTAAGTTAGTTAGTTTAAGAGAAATCAAATGGCTTAATTTCTAAATTAATTTTCGGATTTGTATTTTCACTAATTTGTGAGTAATTGCATAATAAAAGACCGTTAAATGTTGATGAAATCATATTAGCTGTGTATTGATTTATTTTATTCTATTTGATGCTTGTTACAAATTAGCTAGTTAAAATATTTGGTTTTTAAAAATAATTGAATATGTTATATCACGATTTGAGATAAGAATCGAAGACAAAATTCTAGACATCTAAGTAATTGAAGCTATTACTGTTGCTTCGGCGAAATGAAGATTTTCAAAATTGAAATTAATTAATATATATCTACAAACTTTATATTTCTTTGCCCAGTGATTGTAACTTAAATCGTTCTAATTTTTTGTTCATGACAATTAATGATTGTATTTGATACCATAATACAAATGTGGAGATATTTGTATTTGATATTGGGCATAAGCTGTAATTTTATTGTTTAAATTATTTATGCTTGACTGTTCTAGAAATTGTACATATTCACAATGCAACATGACATGTTTATGTTTGTAATATTGTTTTATTGGCCTGCCAGCAAATACAGCATTTTGTTATAATTCATGTAAGTAAGCTAGTGGGATTTTACAGTTATATTGTAATAAATGCATTTAATATGCGAATGGCTTGCTTCTTAGATTTATTTCCTTGCACAAACATAATGGTAGTAGTAACTTTGTTCACTTTTATTTGTATTCAATTTGTTGTTATATCGATGTGAGCTTAAGAACTCCAGTATGATTATACTTGATTCATGGACGTTTCATCAAATAATATTGACGAACGATTCTATATTGCATGTTTTCTTAATTTGTAATGGGTTTATATAGGTATAGCAAGATGCTGTCCTGGCCCTTTGCTAGGCCCACTAAGCGGTGGCATACCACCTTCAATGTTTAAGTGTCAAAATTGTAATAAATGTATGTGTCATGGATATGCTAACTAAAATACCTGCTCTTTTTACATTTTGGTTTCATTTGTATTGCAGTTAATTACAGTTATTCAGAAATGAGTTTTCACTTGACTGAATATCCTTTCATGAAGCACATACTAAAAAAAAAAGAATGCAGTCACCATTAAGTGTCAATCTTGTTTCATTGACTAACATGTATACTGTTTTTCTGAAAGTATATATGTCAGTCAGAAATGAGTTTAATATTAAGAAAGTATACTTCCGTATATATGTTAGCCTAAAAAAAAAATGTTAGTCAGAAAAACAGTTTGCTTCCATATAAATGTTAGTCGGAAAAACAGTATATATGAAGAGTTCCATATATATATATATATATATATATATATATGTGTGTGTGTGTGTGTGTGTATATTTGTGGGTGTGTAGGTGTGTGTGTGTGCGTGTCTAATTATATGTATGTGTGTGATAAGGATCCACCTCATCCATGCACACATCATACTGCATCACAAGATAAGGATGCTTATCCATAAACACATCATGCTACGTCACATGATAAGGATCCAACTCATAATATATTATTTTCCCCTTATAACTTGTTACCGTTACATTGTTATTGCCTGTTTTAAACTATTGGGTTTCAGCCCACCTCGTGTACTCCATCTATATAAAGCACTGTACCATATACATCTTGTAATCAATTCTCTATCAATAATATTACAAACTTGCATCTATTTATAACTCTCACTCTATTAGAAAATCAAACATGGTATCAAAGCTCTAGCAGCTTATCCACCGAAGCTTAGCTACTTCCATACCAAAGCTTAACAGCTTACCCACCAGATCTTATCTCGGCTCAACATCTAGGCAGCAAGTAAGACTGCATCTTCATCCCAATGCCTGAACCAGTTTACTCTCGATTCTTTCTCTATTCTCCATTTTTTCTGCTTTGCTATGCTATACAATGGGTGACGAAAACTCATCACTAATGCCAGCCTCGAGGGTGTCTCAAAATACTCAAGAGGCCACTCTTGACCTGATAAAGGCATCATTAAGCCCCAGTCTAATCTCAGTCCAGTTAGATGACTCGAATTACCTGTTATGGAAAATGCAAGTCAATACAGCCGTTAGAGGTTAGATATTGAAGATTACATCTTAGGAACCAAGCAAGTTCCAGCCAAATTTATAAAAGATGATAATGACAATTTAATAACAAACCAAGAGCACATAATTCACCAATGACAGGACAGTCTAGTCTGCTCATGGCTGATGTCAACCATTAGCACATCACTGTTAACGCAAATCATCAGCTGCAAAACATCACATGATGTGTGGGAAGCAGTTGAAAGAATTTCATCTCGCAGTCTTCTTTGCGTCTACTGCACTTTAAGAGGCAATTAAACAATATAAGGAAAGACAACATGACAATGAATGAATACTTGCTCATGGTCAAAGGAATATGTGACCAGCTATCCGCTGCCGGCCACAAAATCAATGAAACTGAACAAATCCTGTCTATTATTAGTG
This sequence comes from Allium sativum, assembly GCA_030737875.1. NCBI lineage: Eukaryota > Viridiplantae > Streptophyta > Magnoliopsida > Asparagales > Amaryllidaceae > Allium > Allium sativum. Next base: position 15,608,700 of record CM060922.1, on the reverse strand, counting down.
GTCTTGATGAGAGCTATGAAGCCGTTGTTGCTATAATATCCTCAATTGAACCAACCTCCACTCTCCAATATGTCTACACTACTCTGCTGGGTCATGAGGGAAGGATTGAGCAAAGAAAAACAGCTAATCCAGACCCCAATATCAACTACACAACTAGCTACAAAGGAAAACAACCAAAAAATGAGCTATGGACCCCAACAACAGCAACAGTACAACTATAATCAGAGGGGAGGACGGTCAAATAGAGCCAAAGGCAGGGGAGGCAGGTTTAATAGCAACAACAGAATTCAATGTCAGATCTGTGAGAAGTACGATCATAGTGCAAACAAGAGCTACTTCAGATACAACGCTAATTACACCCCAAACCAGAACAACACAAGCAACTCAACTATCAATGCGAACACACGCAAGGACAATCTATGGGAAGCAGAGGCTCACAATACTAGAAATGCAAAAATTGAAGACATAAATAATGAGTGTTGGTATCCTGACTCGGGTGCAAGTAATCACGTGACAAACAACTTAAACAACCTGAATCTCGGCAATTGGGGTACAAAGGTACGCAAACCTTAACTATTGGTAATGGTAATAATATACACATCACACACATAGGAAATGCAAGTTTAAATAGTTCTAGACCTCTGTTTATAAATAATTTGCCGCATGTTCCAGAAATCAAAAGAAATCTAATGAGTGTTTCACAATTTGCCAAAGATAATAACGTATTCTTTGAATTCTGCCCAACCATATGTCTAGTCAAGGATATACTGACTCAAGAAACTATTTTGCAGGGTAGAGAAAGTAATGGTCTATACAAGTTTACTGCAAGTACGGGACAGACCGAATTTTGTAACAATTACAGTCCAAATATTAACAATGTTTCTAAGTCTTGTAATTCTTTTAATCTCTGGCGTGATAAACTAGGGAATCCAAGCATAAAAATTGTAAAAGCTGTATGCGATAAAAATAAAATATCTACTAATGATATTCCAAATAAATATGTGTGTGAATTCTGCCAAATGGGTAAAAAGCCATAAACTTGCATTTCCAAACTCTGAAACCACATACACAACACCACTAGAACTAGTTGCTACCGATGTATGGGGACCTGCACTCATAACCTCTGATTATGGATACAAGTATTACATTTCCTTTATTGATGTTTGCTCTAGATTTGTATTGATTTACTTTTTAAAATCGAAAGCTAAGGTAAATAATATTACCATGCAATTTATAAATATTGCTAAAAGACAAATTGGTCACCAAGTTAAGAAAGTTCAAACTGATGGAGGAACAGAATTCCTTCCACTAAAACAATTTTTTCAAAACAAGGGGATTGAACACAAAATTACATGTCCACACACCTCAAAACAAAATGGTTTTATCGAAAGAAAACACAGACATATTGTAGAGACTGGTCTAACATTGCTTGCGAAAGCATCTGTACCACTAAAGTTATGGCCAGAGGCATTTAACACTATTGTGTACTTAATCAACATCATGCCAACCAAAATACTTAATTTCAAGTGCCCGCAGGAAGTGTTGTACAGTGTTAGACCAGACCACAATCACCTGAAAGTTTTTGGATGTCAGTGTTTCCCTTGGTTAAGACCATACAATGCACATAAACTAGAATATAGGTCTACACCATGTACATTTTTGGGTTACCTCAAAGATCACAAAGCGTATAAATGCATAGACAACACAGGTAAAATCTATTTTTCAAGACATGTTGTATTTAATGAAGATGTGTTCCCTTTTAGCACATCAGAAATTAAAACAACCAAAAAAGTCCAAAATACCAGACAGTATGATCTCAATGATGATGAAGTCATGATTCAACCAATACAACAAGAATCACGCAACACAAATCAAGAAGGGGATACACACACAACATCAAGTAACAACACCAATCAAGGAAGCAATACAAATGAAGAAAGTAGCAGGAATGAAAGGGAAGAAAACAGAATACCTGAGGGTGAAGCAAGCAGCACCACCAACACGGACCAGCCGGAACCTGTCAGAGGCATAACTAACCAACACCCAATGATGATGAGGGCGACGATTGGCATTTATAAGCCCAAAATTTTTAACATAAATCTAGGCTCAACATAACCCATGTCATACAAGGAAGCTGCATCAAGTGCTAAATGGAGAGATGCAATACAAGAGGAGTACAATGCACTTCCCAAAAATAAAACTTGGACATTGGTAAAGATGCCAAGGGACAAAAACATTATAGGAAGCAAATGGACATATAAATTAAAGCAAAATGCCGATGGATCAGTGTCAAAATGTAAGGCTAGGCTTGTAGCAAAAGGGGTACTCACAACAGTGTGGATTCGATTTCACTGAAACATTCTCACATGTCGTGAAATCCACCTTAATTCGAATAATTCTGACCATAGCCCTATATAAGAACTGGACAATCAAGCAATTGGATGTTAATAACGCTTTCTTAAATGGTGTTTTGCAAGCGCCCAAGGTTTGGTTCGATAAACTAAAAGCAACACTGGTAAAGCAAGGCTATCAGTCAATAAGATCAGACAACTCCATATTCACAAAGTTTTCCTACAACAAAATTACCTACATTCTAGTGTATGTTGATTGTTGAATCTCGATTTATAGCATTTTGATTATTACAACTATACATGTGTATATATATATATTATTATCGACTAATTCTGTTTTGTAGGAAGAAACTCGACAGCAGATTCAAGAGCTCAAACTGAATATTATATGTGTTTAGAGTTTGTTAGTATTAGTATATAATTGTCAAAATCTTCCTTGGTGATACACACATGCACGTTTTTAATTTATAAGAATTTATATAAGACATACACAAGGCATAGGCATGAAGCAGCAAACAGACGTCTGAAACTTTTAAGTCAGACGTTTGTCTGCAGAAAGAAAAATAATTTTATCACAATATTCAAACATCTGAATTTATGATTCAAACCACTGTTTCAAATCTCGCAAATATCGCCCGAGATCTCCTCCGAGATCTCGTTTTGGGCTCCTTCCGAAACGAAACAACAAATATCACTCTAAATCTCCTTTTGAATATATCGCCCGAGATATTGCAATATCGAACGATATATCGATCGAAACGAAATACTGGAATATCGTCCGAGATCTTAGTTTTTTCGGTTAAAATTTAAATTTGTGCTTGAACTAGAACTATAATTAAAAAACTCAAACCTAGCCATAACAATCTTCTGTTATTTTACATTTCGCATGTTAAATGACTATATTGTATGTTCGTATATGTTTTACAATGCTTATGATTTTCATATTCGTCTTTTTACATAATGTTACTTGTGAAATTATGTATTTTATGGTCTATTTATGCTGAATTTTTTAATGTTTTGGATCCTTTTTATGTTTCCTATCTAACAATATTTTTGTTTTAAGCATATTACGATTTAGAGTATGAATGATAATTCGCAAAATAAAGAATAATAAAGTTATTTTGCATTTTAAGTTTAAGTTACTATGTTTTTAATAACATTCATACAAGTCATTTTGTTAAAATATCATTTTTAACATATCATGTACCCCGAGATTGTTCCGATATGAACATTTAGACCCGAGATGAAAATCCGAGACGAACTCCCGAGTTAGACTCATCTCGTCCGAGATCTCCCCCGAGATGAGACCGAGTCTATAAAATCCCTGAGACGAAACGCGACCGATATCTGAGATTTAAAACCTTGATTCAAACATCTGAATTTTAATTCAGACATCTGAATTTAAAATTCAGACATCTGAATATTCGCTAAAACAGCCTATTTTCTTATTGTTTGAATTTCATTCAAAAACAAACATCTGAATTTTTAATTCAGACATCTGAATTTTTAATTCAAACATCTGAATACGAAAAGGTGCGACTTTTCAATGAAGAGATACAACTTTCAATTCAAATCTCTTTATCAAATCTTTTCATGATTGATTGCAACCTTTTGTAAATTATAAATAGAGACTTGATCAAAGGTTTTACACAGCAAAATTGATCCTAATTCTTTCTATCTTTTAAAAGATCTCAAAATCTCTAAAATACTTCATTTTCATATTCTAAAGATTTTCAATCTTTTATACCTTTTATATTCCTTCATGGATAACACTACTATCATCAAGGGAAGGTTATAGGAAGGGAGTACTTCAACTTGACATATCCGTGTTATTAAGAACACAAAAAGTCGTCAATCTTTTTGTATTAGTGAAGTCCTCTTCAGCATTTGAGACAAGAAATCTCGTTCGGCTGTTCAAGTAATTGTAAACCTATTCCTCCGGGTGAAGTGAGGGTTATTGTGATAGTGAAATACCAGAAGGGAGTCTGGAACTGGACGTAGGACAGTGGTCCGAATTAGTATAAAAATCGACTGTGTCATTTTATTTACTACTGCAACTTCTTATACTTGATTATACTCCATAATATATGATCTTACCACTGCATAGCCTCTTTCAATTGGTATCAGAGACTGGTATTCTAGAGATTGTAAAAACATCCTAGAATAAATGACAATAAAGAAATCTAGTTAAGGCATTAGAAAGTGGAAGAACAACATAACAGATTCGATGGAGCAAGAGAGCAAATGTTTCATGGCTAAAGTCAGATCACAATCGGTATGTGTAGATTCATTATATAAAGATCTTTTGTTAGACCATGAAAAATTATTGAAAGATTTTAAAACTTTGGGTAAACTCAATATAGTCATTTTACCAAAGTTAAAAGATTGTGAGTAAGAAAATTCCAAATTAAAAGAAGGAAACAATTTTTTAGTAAAACAAGCTATATATTTTGAAAATATTTTAGAAGAGCTTGTTTTTTAAAAAGATTTCCTTCAAAAAGAAAATGAGCGACTAGAAGATAAACACAATGTTCTTTTAAAGGAAATCAATCTTTTGCAAAATAGAAATAAATCATTAGAAGATTCTTTAAATAATTCAAGTTCTTTAATTTTGTCTCTTGAGAAAGAGAATGAGGCTTTAACTGAAAAGAATTTGGAATTATCTAAAGAATGTGAGATTTTAAAAGTTAATAATAATATTTTGCAAAAAGAAATTTATGAATCAAAAGAAGATTTTGAAAAATTACAATCATCTCTAGATAATTCAGATTCTCAAATCTATCGTCTCAAAAAAGAGAACACTACTTTAAAAAGGAAGAATTTTGAATTAAATAAGGATATTGATAACAAAAATTCTTTTGGAAATATCAATCGCGACTATGTAATCAAATTTGAAAAATGTAAAAGCAAGTTCACGAAATTTAATAAAGGTCAAAATGATTTAAATATGATTTTATCTAGTTCTAGACTTTTACGTGACGAAAGTATTTTAGGTTATAATAAAATTAATCATGAAAATAGTACTAGATATGCTTTTATGTACATTAGAAATTTCTTTGCTAGTACTAATGCACGAGTAAATACAAGATCCAATCATTATAGAAACTCAAATACTTTTATGACTAGAGATATGTATAATAAATCTAAAAGTACCAATAAAAGTTATTTAAGTATTGGGGTTCCTGTAAACTGGAAAAATAAAGAAAAATATATTGATGATTATTTTGATCCAGTAGTTAATAATGAAAATTTCATTTTTAAAGGTTCCATTAAACCCTTTTGGGTATGGTTACCTTCTGTTTAACCCCTGGACCTTGACAAAGAAAGTGGGTACCAAAGTATTTATCATATTTTTTTGCAGGTACACCACAACAACGAGGAGGTTATTCCAATATCTATGAAATCTTTGGAAATAGAGCTTAAAACGAAAGAATAAATCAATAAATATAGTAATCTTATATATTTTATCATATTTCATATGTCTGAACGTTCATGGCATCAAAATTTTATCCCATAAATCAGTCGTTTGAATGTGCTTAAAATGATTATCATTTGTATGTTTGTTTGTAACTACTTGTGCTTATGTTGTATGTTTGTGTGTGATGCATATTCATGTATATTATTTACATAAGTATCTCCTTTTTGTTAATGACAAAGGGGGAGAAATATATGATAAATATATGCATAATGACGGGGGGAGTTACATACATAGTTGTCATTATCAAAAAGGGGGAGAATGTTGAATCTCGATTTATTGCGTTTTGATTATGACAACTATACATGTGCAAATATATATTATTATCGACTAATTCTGTTTTGCAGGAAGAAACTCGACAACAGATTCGAGAGCTCAAACTGAATATTATATGTGTTTAGAGTCTATTAGTATTAGTATTTAATTGTCAATATCTTCCTTGGTGGTACACACATGCACGTTTTTAATTTATAGTAGTTTATATAAGACATACACAAGGCATAGGCATGAAGCAGTAAACAGACGTCTGAAATTTTTAAGTTAGACGTCTGTCTGCTGAAAGAAAAATAATTTTATCACAATATTCAGACATCTGAATTTAAAATTCAGACATCTGAATTTTAATTCAGACATCTGAATTTAAAATTCAGACATCTGAGTATTGGCTAAAATAGCCTATTTTCTTGCTGTTTGAGTTTCATTCAAAAATAATCATCTGAATTTTTAATTCAGACATCTGAATTTTTAATTCAGACATCTGAATACGAAAAGGTGCGACCTTTCAATGAAGAGATACAACTTTCAATTCATATCTCTTTATCAAATCTTTTCATGATTGATTTCAACCTTTTGTAAAATATAAATAGAGACTTGATCAAAGGTTTTACACACCAAAATTGATCCTAATTCTTTCTATCTTTTAAAAGATCTCAAAATCTCTAAAAAATACTTTATTTTCATGTTCTAAAGATTTTCAATCTTTTGTACCTTCTATATTCCTTCAAGGATTACACTACTTTCATCAAGGAAAGGTTATAGGAAGGGTGTACTTCAACTTGACATATCCGTGTTATTAAGAACACACAAAGTCGTCAATCTTTTTGTATTAGTGAAGTCCTCTTCAGCAGTTAAGGCAAGAAATCTCGTTCGACTGTTCAAGTAATTGTAAACCTATTCCTCCGGGTGAAGTGAGGGTTATTGTGATAGTGAAATACCAGAAGGGAGTCTGGGATTGGACGTAGGACAGTGGTCCGAACCAGCATAAAAATCAACTGTGTCATTTTATTTACTACTGCAACTTCTTATACTTGATTATACTCCATAATCCTACCACTGCATAGCCTCTTTCATTGATGACTTCATCATAACTAGAAACGGTGACACGGAAATCAACAATATCACCATGCTACTAGACACTGAATTCTCTATAAAAGATCTCGGGGAACTCAATTACTTTCTAGGAATTGAAGTAAAAAGGAAACCAAGGACTGAAATACATCTTAACCAAAAAAAATACATACATGAAATACTACAAAGAGCCAACATGGACGAAGCCAACGCACTTCCAACACCTATGGAAAAAATCAGCAACTCTCAAGGGACAAGGGACAACCATTCCAAAATCCAAAACTATATCGAAGCATAGTAGGAGCCTTACAATATGTCACAATTACTCGACCTGACATTGCTTACAGTGTCATTAAATTGAGTCAATACACGCAGCGGCCCACAGATGATCACTGGACAACTGCTAAAAGAATTCTACGATACCATAAAGGCACTAGTAATCAAGGACTAATACTGCAAACCAGCAAATCATTATCTATAAACGCTTATGCAGACGCAGACTGGGGAACTGATCAAGACAACAGAAAATCAACAACAAGATACTGCATCTTTGTGGGGAAAAAACCGGTATCCTGGCGCGCAAAAAAGCAAAACACTATGTCTCGTTCAAGTACTAAAGCAAAATTCAGGAGTGTAGAAAGCATTGCAACAGAAATATTATGGATACAATCTCTATTAAGTGAAATCAAAATGGAGACCGACAAGAAACCCACGGTGTGGTGCAATAACGTCAGTTCAATAGCTCTTACAGCAAACCAAATACTGCACTCAAAAACTAAACACATCGAACTGGATTTATACTTTATCAGGGAGCAAGTCATTAGCGGGAAAATTAAAGTAGGATACATACTGGCGAAGTGTCAAAAGGCAGATATACTCACCAAACCCTTACCGCAGAGAACATTTTCACATCTGAAACATGAATTGAATGTTGACGAAGAAGACGCGAAGCTACGGTCCACTGCCTTGACTTATCTGCCTGAATAATGTCCAGTTCTCTCTCCCTCGAATCTACGGTTAACCTACCAGCTTGGATCTTCTTCCTTATTGTGTTGGCAGCGCAATCATGTTATTCATCTCTTTCATTTCCTTCTTCGGCTGCAACCCTAATTTGGTAAATTAGATTTAAAGGGGGGGTGATAAGGATCCACCTCATCCATACACACATCATGCTGCGTCACAAGATAAGGATGTTTATCCATAAACACATCATGCTATGTCACATGATAAGGATCCAACTCATAATATATTATTTTCCCCTTATAACTTGTTACCGTTACATTGTTATTGCCTGTTTTAAACTATTGGGTTTCAGCCCACCTCATGTACTCCATCTATATAAAGCAATGTACCATATACATCTTGTAATCAATTCTCTATCAATAATATTACAAACTTGCATCTATTCTACAACCTCTCACACTATCAAAAAATCAAACAATGTGTGTATGTTAGTCAGAAAAACAATATACTTCCATATATATGTTAGTCAAAAAAACAGTACTTATGAAAACTCATTTCTGACTAACATATATGAAACTCATTTTTGACTAACATATAAAAAAAAGAATATATACTGTTTCAGTCTGTTAATTGATGTATATATATTGTCTCAGCTCATGTTTATATTTACACTATCATGACACTATGTATTATAAGTTTGGGTGCATTGTAATATGTGTTATATGCTATTAGCTCAATGTTTTTGTTTCCACAAACACTATATACTTTAGAACGTCATCACTTGTGCCATGTCATCTTGGTTCTATCATGTCTTCTTTGGGAGGAGAACCAAACGTCTATATAATAAAATGTCTAGGTAGACAAACAAAAAGACAAAGAACGGTCAGATTTCTTCTCCGAGTTGAACATCAGATGATTGATAGAAATGGAATCTTTCGGATTTCCATGTCAAAGCTTTAAATTCCATATACTAATTACTACAAATGTATTTAATTAGTGAGTTCAATTGTGGAATGAACTTGGCTGCTGTTCATCCCTATCTTTGCTTTACAAGTTTATTAGCTCAAATTTGCCTAATCATTTTGCCACTTCTAAAATAGCTGGGTAAATATTTATAGGATATAAGCGTGCTAAAAAAGTAACGTTGATTCTTCAATTGATTGACATCTATTTGGCTCTCTAATTTTTTTCATCATGTGTTTTTGTTTCAATTATAATATGTTACTATATTAATTGTCATGGACAAACAAGAATGTGTTCTCTTTTTCAATATCAATATTCTAAATATTTTAGCCAACATAATTAAGCGATTACGATTAGTCTAGATTAATATTTAGTACCTGATTTGAATGTCATTTTTTTTTGAATTTTTCAGGGGGAAACCAACCAGAGCCGTAAAAACCCCTAGTGCACCTAGCCCGACCCGCGGATACCTACCACATAAGTGGCAGTCATAGCGTATGCACATGGTAAACCCTTTTAGCATGGCCATTTATACATTTAAATGAAATTATTCTTAAATCCACACAGCCTGCAAAATTTTAATTCAACACTTCCAGTTTAAGTTTTAAGCATTATCAACTTTCTACTTTTAGATGTAATAAAATGATTAAGTTTTGAGGAGTATACTACAAGTATCTATTCTTTAGTCCCTTAAGATTTCTTTGATCATGAGGTGAGAATCAATTGATTTTTGATCTACCTCTTCCTAAACTTGGTAATTATTTATGAATATTACAATATGTTAGAATTTCTTTATCATATATGGAACTTCTGTCGTTTTTAGATAGTACTTTAGTTGCAATTCTGGATGTTGCGTTAATTGAGTTATTAACAACGTCCACATGCATGAATTGATTGTTGCAGATTATTTATTATATGTAACTTAATTATTAATCGTGGTTATGCTTACTATGGAGAATTCTATATCAATTAGATATTATTGTCATTATTTGTTTATTTTTAGGCATCAACTAGGTGGTGCTAAACACTTATCAAGTGTTGGTGGGTTTTCTAAGATTGGGAATGGGTGCAGGGACGATGGTATCATGTGATGGATTCATTATATCAACCATTATTAATTTGAGTCTTTGGGATGGGGAAATGTTATATATCAATTGTTGTGCAAAAGTACGTACAAGTTTTGTCAATTCTGAAAAATTGATTTGCTAGGACTACTCAAATAATTCATTTGGCCATATATTTTCTTACAGTTGTTTATGATATTACATTACTTTTTGGTTATATTTTTAGCTATATACATCAATTTTTATTCAAGTTGTGATGTAAAATTGTTTATTCATTTAAATTGTGATTAAGATCTCCATTTTGCATGTCAGTCAAATTATTGACTTCTTATCAACTTCAACCAAATATGAAATTATATATAATTTGTATTGCTTGCAATTTTCTGTCTAAAAAATCAGATTATTTCCTTTTGGTAATTATCTTTATCATTCCACTATATTTGACTTAACTTAATGATGGGTGTATAGAAAAACTTACCAGTAGATATTGAAAAATGGTAATAGCGTGCTTTATTTCAAATTTTTTACTGCAAATTTAGACATGAGCTAATTGATATTTACAAACTGCTGTTGCTACAATAAATGCTTGCAGAAAGCTTCCAGTAGTGGTTTCTTGCTCCAAATCATCCCTACTTATTCCTCATAAAAGGCATTTATCTCATCTTTAATAGTCAGTTTATCTAAATTTGCAAATTTCTCTTTTCCTCTTTTATACAAATTCTTATTATAAAAATTTGGATATAATTCTTATCAGATGCAAAAATATGCTAAACAGAGAAAGAATTTCTGTATTGATGTTTCAGAATTTGTTTTAATTATTATAGAAATGATTTTCATAATTTACACAAGAGCCCAATACAAGTATATATGGATTATGGGCTTTAATCCTATTGGCTGAAACATAAAAAAGCGGATAACAAAATAAAAGAAATAAACGGTGGAGATTTGTTTTGATGGACGGCTGGGAATATGACACGAGAGCAATCCAGGATAAGTGAATATAAGGTATCGCTTCGTGTGTTTTCTTCATTTCATTTCCCCCCTTCAAATCGAAGCTAGGGTTTTCCATGGCAGAAAGAGAAATCGTAGCTGACGCTTATCAATACTTCAAATTAGCGAGAGAAATTTATTTCTTCTGCTTCCTATCTTCTAATAGCTTCAGATTTGTTGCTTGAGCCCAATTAGATTGATGTTTCATGTCGATTTGCTTGTTGCTTGGTTTTTGGCATAAATCTTCACTGTTTTGAGTTTCTTCAACCTTCTGAAGCTTCAATTTGGCTTTATGATGCTTGAAAAGACAGCTGCTTTCTTCAATCTTCATAACTTTGAGTTCATCTCTAAATTTCAGAAAGTTTGGAGCTGATAAAGCTTTAGTGCGGGGTCTGCACGTTGGTAAGTAGCTGGTATATGTCTAACCTCCATGTTTCCTTTCATAATCTGTTCTCTGACAAAGTATAGGTCGATTTCTATGTTCTTAGTTCGAGAGTGTAAAATAGGATTAGCTGACATATAAATTGCACTCTGATTATCACACCACAGAATTGATTTGCATGTTGGTATGTTAAGTTCATTGAGTAATGATTTTAGCAACATCATTTCTGCAGTAGCATTTGCTATGCTTCTATACTCTGCTTCAGCACTTGATCTTGAAATTGTAGTTTGTTTTCTGGAGCACCATGAAACAATATTATTTCCTATGAAAATGCAGTAGCCACTGGTTGACTTTCTATCATCTGGATCTGATGCCCAATCTGCATCAGCAAATCCAGTGATATTGAAATTGTTACTGGCTTTGATATGCAATCCATAGTCTTGAGTATTCTTTAGGTATCTAAGGATCCTCTTAACAGCTTTCCAGTAAGCATCAAGTGGCTCTTGCATAAATTGACAAACTTTATTAACACTATATGCTATATCAGGTCTAGTAATAGTTGCGTACTGTAAAGCACCAACTATACTTCTATATTGTTTTGAATTATATATTGCTTCTTCCCTGAGTTTTGATAGATGTTGACTGCTAACTATTGGTGTTGGTTGTCCATTTGCCTTGTCCATTTGAGCTTTCATCAAAAGTTCTGATATATACTTTCTTTGAGATAGAAAAATTTCTGATGTTGACTTTGTGATTACTTTTATTCCCAAGAAATAATTAAGTGATCCAAGATCTTTGATAGAGAATTCTTTATCTAAGTAGCTAATGAGTCTATTAATCTCTGCAGTATTATTACCTGTAATAATGAGATCATCAACATATATTAGTATGTATATAATGGAGTAACTATTAATTTTTATGAAAAGAGAATTGTCTGATTTGGTAGATTGAAAACCCATGTTACTTAATGTGGTTTTCAATTTATCAAACCATACACGAGGAGCCTGTTTCAAGCCATAAATAGCCTTTTTTAATTTGCAAACATATTCTGGCTTTTGAATATATCCTTTTGGTTGCTCCATATATACATCCTCTTGTAGAATTCCATTGAGAAAAGCATTATTGACATCCAGCTCTCTCATTTGCCATTTTCTGCTGACTACAATAGATAAGATAACTCTAATAGTTGATGGCTTTACAACTGGTGAAAATGTTTCTTTATAGTCAAACTCTGGCTGTTGTGTAAAGCCTTTGGCAACAAGTCTCGCCTTATATCTATCAATTGATCCATCGGCTTTCTTTTTAATTCTGAAGATCCATTTGCATTTGACAATATTTTTATCTTTTGGAGGTCTAACTAAATCCCATGTTTGATTTTGCATGAGAGCATGATACTCCGTATCCATTGCCTTTCTCCAATTACAATCTGATTTAGCTTGATCAAAGCAAGTTGGTTCTTCAATAGTTGTTGCTGCAATATAAGTTTTGGGTTTAAATATTCCACTCTTTGATTGAGTAACCATGGGATGAGTTGGAACTGCCTGAGATGAAGAACATTGTTGTTTATTTTTCTCTGAATCTTCTGTTTTAACATTTTCCTGTTCTTCAGATTGATGATTAATATTTTCATCTTGACTTTGCAGTGTAGGTGGCTCATTGGACTGATCTGATGGTAGAACAGTATCATCAAGTGGTGTTGTACTATCATATGTCTTGCTTGTTTCACCTGCACATGTTATCTCAGAATATACAGGTAAAGTAGGTATAGAGATAATTGTATCAAAAATTCTATTTGAAGTTTTGATGGATTCAGTATGATATGGAAAAATCTTTTCATTAAACACAACATGCCTACTGATAAATATTCTTCCATTATCATCTAGGCACTTACAACCTTTTTGATCTTGAGTATAGCCGATAAAAGTACACGGTTTAGATCTATACTCAAATTTATGCTTATTATAAGGTCTGATATAAGGGTAGCACAAGCAACCAAAAGTTTATAGATGAGTATTATCAGGTTTGATGTTGTATAGCTTCTCATATGGGCTTATTCCCTTTAGTACTTTTGTTGGTAGTTTGTTTATTAAATAAACAGCTGTACTAAAGGAGTTTGGCCAAAATTTTAATCGCATTTTTGCTTGAGCTAATAATGTCAAACCTGATTCAACAATATGCCTATGCTTTTTTTCTACAAGTCCATTTTTCTCAGAAGTATATGGACAAGTAGTTCTATGTACTATACCCTTCTTAGGGAAATAATCCTTCAAGGATTTGTATTCAGCTCCACCATCAGACTGAATCATTTTTACTTCAAACCCTGTCTGTTTTTCCACTTGAGTGATGAAGTGAATAACAGTATTATATGTATCAGATTTGGATTTTAAAAAATATATCCAAGTAAATCTACTATATGCATCAACAAAAGATACATAGTATCTATATCCATGATCTGAATTAATTGGAGCAGGACCCCATAAGTCAGTGGCAATTATTTCTAGTGGTTTTGAATATTTAGTGGTAGAATCAGAAAAGGGGATTTTATGACTTTTCCCCATTTGACAATAAATACATAGATAAGGAGTAGCTATATCATCAAATTTTATATTATTTTCAAATAGAATTTGTTTAACAACATTTGTACTTGGATGAGCAAGTTTGTTGTGCCAAATATCAAACACATTGCTTTCTTTATCTAAAGAATTTTCACTAAAATTGCAGTTGACAGCCTTTGTTCCAGTTTTGTTGCAATTGGCTTGCTTGAACACATATAGTCCTTTAACTTCATTGCCCTGCAATAAAATTTCTTTTGTAAGTATGTCTTTGACTAAGCAATAATTAGGATAAAACTCAAAGTATACATGATTATCTTTAGCACATTGTGACACACTTAACAAATTCTTTTTAATATCTGGAACTCTTAATAATTTATTTAAAAGCAAGTGTTTGTTTCCATTTATATACCCTTTACCAGTATGAGTAATATGGATATACTTACCATTACCCATGGTAACTGACTGATTACCTCTATATTCTTTGCATCCAAGATTTAAATTCTCTAAGCTGCTTGTTAGATGTGTTGTTGCACCTGAATTAGGGTACCAGCTATCATCATTGATGTGTTCTGCTTTTGTGATATCATCTAGACTATTAGATTTAGCATCATTTTGCATGCTCTGATCATTTTGAACTTGAGCAACATTAGCATTCTGATTGTTACTTCTTTGATTTCCATTGCCTTGATTTGGGGTATAATTTTGATTGAATCTGAAGTAACACTTCATAGCAGTGTGTCCTATTTTCTCACAAATCTGACACTTAGGTCTATTGTTGCTGTTAAAGTTTCTTCCTCTACCTCTTGATCTGTTGCTGTAGCCACCTGTCTAAACTTGTTGAGTAAACTTAGGATTTCTGTTGCTATTAGCATAGTTAACAGAAACATCAAATTCTTGACATCTTTTACTCTCAATTCTTGCCTCATGAGACAAAAGTATAGAGTAAATTTCTTCTAATGGTGGAGTAATTCTTTGAGTAGAAATTACAGCTTTAACTACTTAAATCATTAAGAATAATATGTACCTGTTCTGATTCAGCCATTTTCTGACCTGCAGCTTCTAATTGATCACAAATAGTCTTGATCTTTGATAAGTACACTCTCATACTGTCATTTTCATTCTTTATATTAGGAAGTTACCTTCTAAAATGCATGATTTTTGCTTGAGACTGAGAATTGAAATTCTTTTCAACATTTGACCAAATTTCATTGGATGAACTGCATCCAATAACTTGAGAAATAAGATTGCTGCTAATTGATGATAGCAACCATGCACTAATCAACCAGTCTTGTCTATGATACTTAACAAATTCATCATTACTTACAACTCTGTTGTCTTGATTTGTTATAAACTTTGATGGTATATCAATTGTACCATAGATATATCCTTTTAAACCATGTCCCTATATGGCAGTTTCAACTTGAAATTTCCACTTAAGATAATTTGTTTCATCAAGTTTTATTATAACTAACTGACTTTGTGGGCTTACTACAGTTTTGACAAGTTGATCAACAGATGTTTCCAAGGTAGTTGGTTGACTTGATGCAGGAGGATTACTACTGGCTGCAGATGAACTAAGTGTTGGAGTTGCTCCAGCCATGATGAAGAACAGAAACAAATTAATGAGAAACTTCTTTCTTGATGCCAGAAATCGAGAATTTCAATTTCAGGTGAACTGAAACTTGATGTTTATCAGATGATGAAAATATTCTGATGACTAACACCGGAATGTCAGTTTTCTTGAATTGATTTCTTGAATTTCTTAGTGGCAGAAATTGATTTTCTCTGAAGAAGGCTTGATAGAAGTTTAGATCTGGTGCAGCCAGAAATAAACTAGGCAAGGCATAGATCTGAATTAGAGCCAACTCTCAAATGATGAGTGTTAACTCAGATGAGAGGATAACCCAAATGATGAAAATACTCTGATGGGTTAAAAATAATATCCACACAGTTGGATCGAATGAAAAGTAGTGGCTGTAAAGCAATTAAGCTCTGATACCATATAAGAATTTGGATATAATTCTTATCAGATGCAAAAATATGCTAAACAGAGAAAGAATTTCTTTATTGATGTTTCAGAATTCGTTTCGATTATTACAGAAATGATTTTCATACTTTACACAAGAGCCCAATACAAGTATATATAGATTATGGGCTTTAATCCTATTGGCTAAAACATAAAACAACGGATAACAAAATAAAAGAAATAAACGGTGGAGATTTGTTTTGATGGACGGCTGGGAATATGACACGAGAGTAATCCAGGATAAGTGAATATAAGGTATCGCTTCGTGCGTCTTAACTTCCTCAAAGCAGACCAGGCCCATGCACGCACACGACCCTATTGGAATGCGCCATCAACACCCCTCGCCATTATCAGAATGAACCTCTTATAATCAATTCAGTAAGCGTGCTCTGACCCCTACCTAGTATTGGGTCGATGTTTGATACCAGAAATGGGTACTGACTGATATGGGTCCCACACAACAGGTGACACAAGCAAATACCCCTTAGGCTTGCGTCCCAAGACTAACAGATTTCAGATGTACCGATTTCAGATTAACTTGCTTATAGATTTTAGATTAACATGTTTACAGAGTTCAGATTAACAAGTTTACAAATCAAACGTATAGATTAATAGGTTTACAGATTAACAGATTAGATGTACGGATTAATAGACTTACAGATTAACATGTTTCACTTACTCTTGCATTAAGCCTACAGATTTACGAAACGGGTTTATCAGATTCAGCAGTTTAGCAGATTCTTATTCATTAATGTTTGTTAATGCACCAGACCTCTCATATTAAGTCGACTACTTGTGGTTGCTGGATATGCTGGGCGGTTCCGGGAAGACTTCTACCACAAGCTAGACTTAACCTCATGTCTTGGTACCGTTACATGTGCTTTTATTCCCTTGACCTCTCACATTAGATTAACCACTTGTGGTTGCTGGATGTGCCGGGCGGTTCCGGGCAGACTTTTACCACAAGTGTAATCTAACCTCGTATCTAAGCGCAGTTATAGTTTCTACTTAGTGTAAATCTATGCATATTCATTCTTAAACAATTATTCATGTTCATCGTAGGTTTTTCAATTACAAGATTTGATTTCAGCAGATTAAACAGGCTTCACAGACTCTTTACCGTTCCATTAATCATGTTCCGCTTAATCATAAATTAAGCTTACAGATTTATATGTTTATACAACCCTAAGTTTCCAATCATATTCTACTGTATAAGATATGCCCCAAATTTTAGTCAGCTTGTACAGTACAGATTGTGCCCCAAAAACCCCAGTCATATATTATTATGCACAATATACCCCTTCTTCCAAGTCATAAATCATCATATATAGTATGCCCCAAATTTTAGGTCTTAAATCACAATATGTTCTATGCCCCCGAATCCCAAGTCATATTTTCCAATACACTTTATGCCCCAAATTAATCTTTCCCAACGATTCCCAATTTCGCGCGTTCGCATATTTCAACGTTAGGCCTTGGCTCAAAAGTAGCCTGGCTATAAAAAATAAAAAGGGAAGAAGAGGGAGAGAAGAGAATAACAAATCAAGCATGTAATAGCAGAAATAGGCATATAAGAACAGATTTGATGAACATAAATAGGCATATAAGAGCAGATCTAATGAACAGAAATAGGCATAGTCTCAGATTCAGATTTATTAACATGTTAGAATTACAATTAAATTCCATTTCTAAAAGTAACATGAGCTCACCTCGACAAGATTCTTAGAAAAGAGAATTAGTCATTGTTGTAGCAAATCTGATCTTGATTACTCCTAATTTGATTTGTCTTAGCAGAGAAGAATAGCTATCTCTAAATCTCTACTTTGGATTTTGTTTCGAGAAGAAAGGCCAGATTAATTTAGATTAGAGCAGCATGGAGGCGCAATGGATTAGTGTAATGAGATTAGGGTTAGGTGTTTATTTATAGGTGTAGAAGAAGGCCCTGAACAATCGGATTAAGTCAAACAAAATCCGAGCTGCTCACATAAAGAAAAAGACGTCACATCAGAAAATTCGGATCTGGGAGGGTGTCAACACCTATATTGACATCCCTAATGGGGATCGACACCCATGTCGACACCCCTACAGGGGGGGTCGACACCCTAGAGCGGGAATTTTCCCGCTCTGCCCGTTTTGGCTGATTTTGAATTTCGAACTCATTTTTGACTTTCTGGACCTATTTCTGAAGTACTGAACCCAATATATATATATATATATATATATATATACATATACATTCTTCCTACGCGTATACAAACTTCAAACCTTAATAACTTGTTTATACGGTGTCCGATTTACGCAAACCAGGCATCTATCTTGACCAGAATTTCGAGACGAACGCAATGACGTAGCCTGTTTCCCTTAATTCTCCTATTTTAAAAATTAAGTATCCATTAATTTGTTATTTTAATATTCTTAGAAAACACGGGGTATTACAATCACCTTTGTTGTTTACTCTGTTAAGAGTAACTTTTGATGATATCAAAACACAAATATCCTCGAATAATATATATATATATATACATATATATAAAATGATTTTAGATCCTCAGACCATTACATCACTGTCACTATGAGAATTATTTATGACACTAATATTCATGCTCCAAGAAGTTTTCTCATGTTTGGGTTTGTCCAATACACTGTTCTCTAACATATATATATGTATTGACATTAATATCTCATATATTAATGACAATTGAGATATGATCATCTGTCAATCAACATACAAATCTCGGTGTTCCATTGTTGTCCTATATACAACAAAACTTGACTAGGTACATTTAAGAATCACAATACTTATCATATTATATCACCTCTTGTTCAAGTCACTTACTTGAAACTATATAATTCTGTATTATTATTATTCTAAGGACTTTTATTATGTTAATATTTATATTACGCAATAAATACAACATAATAAAATCACTTATTCAAAATAAAGCATAACACCAATAGAGTTACTTAATCATATCAAATGGATTACCTTTAGAGCACAAACTCTAACAATCTCTCACCTGCACTAGGGTCAATCACTCATGTATCATATACCCATAAAACTAGTATTGTAACACCCCGAATTTTAGTTAATACTAAATTTCACTAATTACAGGATAAATAATCTCAGATGTGGGAACTGGGGGTAACGGGCTGCGTCATTGCGTTCGTCTCGGAAAAATACGCGAAATAGAGTCCGAGTTTTCGAGAATCGGAGCCCGTATGGCCCGGTTATGGCCCAAAGAAGTTTGCAGGAAAATTAAAGCTAAAAACAGATTTAAAAATTCAAATTCAGATTTTGGAATAGAACCAGCGGGGTCAGGCGGGAAAATTCCCGCCCTAACCATGTCGACAGGGCTGTCGACAGGCCTGTCGACAGGGGGGTCGACTTGCCTGTCGACTTGCCTGTCGACAGGGGCGCGGCGTCCAGGGAACCTGGGTGTACCAGGTTGGGTTTTAGGCTGGCTTGGAGGGCTGGGTTCTAGAGATTTCCTAAATCTAACGGACCTAATCTAACCTAGGGTTAATCTAAGGGCCTAAAACACTACCTAATCCTATAAATAAGACCCCAACCATACCCTAATTCATTCATAATTAGATCTTGTAACTAAACTATGGCAAAATGAAACTTGATCATGGCCTCCACAAAGTCTATGAAGAGAGTTGCAAGCTAATCAACCTCTAATCATCTTCTTCTTCATATTTGGCAACTAGTTTTACTTCATAAGTTTGCTAATCTTGGTTTTGGTGAGTTCCTATAGCTTTAATAATCAATTGTTAAATTGATTATGGTAGGATGTGATAAGACATGGCTATGTTTGTGGATAAATGAGTTTATGCAAGTTTGTATGATATGTGAATTGCAAGTTTTATGCCATATGCAAGTTTATTGCCATGTTTTATGATGCAAAACCTTATGTTGAACATTTATGCATATGTAACATGTTATGCAAACTATATGTGAGAATATATGCAAGTTATATGTAACATGATATGCAAGTTATGCATGTGGTTTTATGCATGCTAAGTATTTGGTTTTATGCATGCTAAGTATTTGATGCTATGCAAGTTATGTATTTGGTGTTATGCATGCTAAGTATTTGGCATTATGCATGCTAAGTATTTGATTTTATGCATACAAAGTATTTGGTTTTATGCATGCTAAGTGTTTGGTTTTAAGCAAGTTTGTCTCTTTTATGATATGCATAATATATGCAAGTTGTCACTAAGTATGACATGTTATGCAAGTTCATAAGCAAGTTATGATGCAAGCTCATATGCAAGTTATGATATATGTTCATAAGCAAGTTATGATGCAAGTTCAACATGTTATGTAAGTTATGTGTATGCTTATATGCAAGCTCAACATGTTATGCTAGTTATGTGTATGACGTTATGTAAGTTATGTGCATGTTGTTATGCAAGTTCATATGCAAGTTATGTGTATGATGTTATGCAAGTTATGTGCATGATGCTATGCAAGTTATGTGTATGTTGATATGCAAGTTATGTTTATGATATTATGAAAGTTATGTGTATGATGTTATACAAGTTAACATGTAACATGTTGTGCAAGTTCACACCCTTAAGACACATGCAAGTTCACCCTTGAAAAACCTATGAACACTTATGCAAGTTGCCTTTAGATATGACATATGTATGTTCATGCAAGTTGGGTTATTTAGCAATACTAGTTGGGTTAATATTATGATGTAAGTGGACACCTTTTAACCCATGTTAATGCTAATGTATGCTAAGTGAAACCCATGTTAATTGTGAAAGAATCTTCTCTTGGAAATATGTCGGGTTAGCATAAGTACGTGGGGAAAACGATGGGGTTAATAGACATGTTAATGAAATGGTGTGAAATGGTTATGGTTAAGCATACCATAAAATGAATAAGCACAAGTGGGAATTTACCTATTGAGTTAGGTCTACCCCATGGGAATTTACCTATTGAGTTAGGTCTACCCATGTTAAGAAAAACTTGATGTTAATTAGGGATAATTAATGTGGGGGTGATTAATTAGGTGTAATTAATCAACTAAGACACGAGGTTGGACTCATTTGTAGTGTAAAACTGCCCGGACCCAACCGGCTTAACCAGTTGCTACAAATGTTAGCCCAATGTGAGAGGTCTTAGGCACAAACTAAATACGTGATTAACGTAAAGACACGAGGTTAGACTCGGTTATGACGTAAGGCTGCCCGGACCCAACCGGCTTAACCAGCGGTCATAAAAGATAGTCTAATGTGAGAGGTCTTTATGAGGATCACGGTCTTAATTAATTAAGAAACACTTAACCAAATTAGCATGTAGTGGGACATGAGGGTTAAGTGGGTGCCTTGGGTGGCATGTAGTAACTAGTGGGGGTGCCTTGGGTGGCATGAGGAAACTAGTGGGTTGCCTTGGGTGGCAATAGAAAATACGATTAGAATACTTAACCAAAGTGGAACATGTAATTAAACATGATTAAAGAGTTAAGTAAGTGCCTTGGGTGGCATGTGGGAATCAAGTAAGTGCCTTGGGTGGCATGTGGAAATCTAGTGGGTGCCTTGAGTGGCAATTAAAATATGATTAAAAGACTTAACCAAAACTTATAACATGTAAGTGGGCATGACTATATAAGGGGTTAAGTGGGATGCACTAGATAAAAGTGGCAAGCTTAAGTAGTAGCTTATGGGGGGCCCATTTCAACCAATATCCCAAACGTATCTTTGTGGGCTCGACCCAAGTCGAGGACGGGACACGCATATTGGGCTTGACTGTAAGAGGCCAAAACGGGTTAGCGGTGGCAACGCAAGTCCAACGGGTTTCATATGCGTGTGTGGACCCGGGCTGGTAAGTAAGACGTTGTTGCATCGTGTAGGTATAAGCCGTGCACCGTTGATATTATCAGGTTGCCACTTTGGGGAATGATACACCCCACCGTGGGGCCAGCACGGGTATCTACGTTAGGGAGCCGATCGCTTGGGGAGTAGTGGGTACACCTAGTGGAGATAGGGGCAGACGGCACCTATGTAGTCAGCTAGGGGTACACGAAACTACTATTAAAAATTACTAAGTACACTTAGTAGGATCAACCTTAAGTAGGAATTACCCTTTTGTGGGTAGAACTGGTGTGGTGCAGTGTAGGAATTACCCTTGGGTGGGTAGATCTGGGGTGGTGTAAGCTAGTAATTATCCTTGGGTGGATAAATGCGTCTTTTCGGTTATCGTAGTACATCCGGTGTTTAGTTGGCTACTTAGTGTAGTCATTATCCCCAGAGGTACCGTACCTTGTTTATGTCATACCCTAATTACTTTAATAGTTGTATTGTTAGGGTTATAGGACTCACTCAGACTTATGTCTGACCCCGTTGTTTTTATCTTTTTCCCAATCCTCAGGTTATCAGAGTGGGCCCGGTACGAGTGGGCTTAGATCAGGCTGCTTTATTCTCTTTTGGAGCTTGGACCATAGATGTAGAGCTCAGCTTTCCCTATCTTTTATGGCTATCAGTTCATGTATTGGGATTATGTACTTCTATTTATCAGGATGGATATTTTGTACTTGACTCTTATTATGGTTTTGTGATGTAACCAAACATGTTTTACTTTCCGCTGCAATGAAATGATGTTTTAAGATCTTCAAGTATTACTTATATCTGTCTTGTTGTAATATTTCTGTTCTATATTCACTTAAAATACTCCACCGATGTTATGGCATTCCCTTAGTGAGTGACTATAGCGGGTGTGGGGTGTTACACGTGGTATCAGAGCTTAAGGTTACCAGAATAGATAAAATTTTTAGAAAAACTATTTTCTAAGAATATTTGTGGAAAGGAGTATTTTCAAAAACATGTCTTTTGAGAGAAGAGTTTTTGAAAGAAAAGCATAATCCCCGATAGCCATATCTTTATCTTTCGAATTCTCCATTTTGAATCTCTTCCTCTCTCGATTTTGAGCTTCCCCTCCGTGTATAGATGACCTTTCTAAGATAGATAAGAATGGAAAACCACTTCAAGGGACTTAGACATTAGTCGGATTAGAAGTTGGTTCAAGAAGGAGGAGGACTTGTAGGTACTTATTGGATGGACGATGGGAGGAAGACTCAAATAGTTGTTTGGCTAATCAAGGACGAAACCTCAGTGATGGGAGGTTACGAATGGAGAATGGGAAGAAGAAGGCTAGTAGTTATCCTTTTGGGAGGAATAGGACACCTTATTAGGATTATCCAAAGAAGCAAGGGCAAGGTATGGAATCTTTTGGAGGGTAGTTGTATTCCCTCACGACTAGGGTACCAAATGGGGATAGACCGTCTAGGTTGGAATTTGGATTTCTTTATTATCCGGTTCGAACTTTATTTAATTCTGACGCATCGAGTTCGTTTATCTCATCATTATTAGTTGAGTCACTGCACTTAGACACCAGTTTGGTAGATGATCCCTTAGTTGTTTCAAACCAAATTGGGCTCCATGATGTGTTTGGGTTTGAAAGTTTCTATACTTAGCGTTGAGTTTAGGTGTGATGCTTGTTGGGCTTCACGGGCTATGGGTTAGTTTTGGGCATGGACTGGTTATCCAGTAGGGGTGCCATTCTTGATTTTGAAGGGAGAGTTGTTAGGCTTATGACCCGTTTGGGTAACACTCTCGAGATCTCTTGTAATCCCATAGAATCTGTTATGCTAAGTTATCTAGAATCGCTTGACACGTCGGTCTAGAGTTTGCGATCTGTTAGAAGCGGTCCGGGAATACTCGGATGTGTGTGAGGAGGTGAAGGGCTTACCTCCGAAGCGGGAGATTGACTTCCGAATATATCTGGTGGATAATGCTAAACCAGTATCTTGGCCAGTGTGCCACATGGCTCCTCGTGAGAGGAGGGAACTCCATAAGCAAGTAGGCGATTTTGCTTGAGAAGGGGTTCATAAGACGAAGAATATCGGAGTGGGGTGCTCCGGTAGTTTTTGCCATGAAGGCGGATGGGTCCCTCAGACTTTGTGTAGGCTAAAGAGAGCTAAATAAACTCACAAAGAAGAATAGACACCCATTGTCGAGGATTGATGATCTCTTTGATTAGTTAGTGGGCGCCTCAGTATTTTTGCAGTTGGACTTAGCCACGAGGTTTCGTCAGTTGAGAGTGACTGAGGATAGTATAGAGAAGACTGCCTTTAGGACTCCGGATGATTTCTTTTTATGAGTGGCTGGTGATGCCATTTGGTTTGACGAACGCCCCCGCATACTTTGTTGATTTGATGGGAAGGGTGTTCAGGGAGTACCTAAATAAGTTCGTGATGGTCTTTGTGGATGACATCTGGGTCTTTTTTAGGAGCGAAATAAGTTTTCGTATGTGCTCAATGGGGTGAGCGAAGCCAGTTATGGGAAAACGGTGGTTTTGGAGCGAGACTGGCGAGTACATCCAAAGTGGGTCAAAGGCTTAATTGATTAGCCATTTTTACTAGTATCATCTCACGTAGGTCGCCTGAACTCGAAGGAGATATCCCTTGGGTGTTTGTCTGATATTGGTTTAGGCCTTTGGGGCTTGCATTTGGGGGATGTCGAGTTCGACTAGGATGGTCTGCGTGAGAGATGGACAGTTGTGATGATTTTGGATGGGATTCTTAGCATCCTATGAATTTGAGATAGCATATACCCATGGCAAGGGTAACGTGGTGGTGGACGCCTTAAGTAGAAAAAGGTTGTCCTTGAGTTCATTGTTCGTTGAACGACGGAGTTTAGAGTTTATTTCGATGTTGACTTTGGACCTTCCATTGACTTTGTACCCGGTTTGCTAGCCTCCTTGGAGGTTAGGCCTACTCTTTTGGGGCATATTGGCGGAGCACAGCGGGACGACCCACAGTTGGTTGAGTTAGTAAAGAAGCTCATGAGGAGAGGGAGTCGTCCAGCCATTTGAGTAGGTACACCTTAGACGATAGAGGGTGCTGGCGTAGAGACGGTAGACTGTGTGTACCACAAGACGAGGGTTTGAGGAAGGTTGTTCTTGATGATGCACACCGTTCTAGGATGACCATTCATCCCGGTGGGGACAGGATGTACCAAGACATAAAGAGGGTTTTCTTCTGGGTCGGTATGAAGGAAGATGTGGCCGAGTATGTCGCTCGATGCTTGGTGTGCCAGCAAGTGAAGGCGGAGCAAAAGAAACCAGGTGGGTTGCTTCACCCATTGGAGGTTCCGCAATGGAAGTGGGATAGCGTCTCGATGGATTTTGTTGACGGGTTACCCAGATCAAGAAAGGGTAATACGGGAATTTGGGTGGTGGTAGACAGACTTACTAAGAGCGCCCATTTCATACCTGTGAAGAGCAAGAGGACCGCTCCATAGCTAGCTTCTGTATATCTTCGAGAGATAGTTCGATTGCATGGGGTACCCTCTAGCATAGTGAGTGATCGAGATCCTATCTTCACTAGCGAGTTCAGGAGAAGTTTGCAAGAAGCAGTGGGGACTCAATTGTGTCTGAGCACCGCATATCATCCTCAGACGGACGGCCAGACTGAGAGGGTGAATCGTGTTCTAGAAGACCTTTTGAGGCTTTGTATCTTAGATTTTGGAGGTACATGGGAAGAGCATCTTCCATTGGTGGAGTTCGCATATAATAACAACTTTCAGTCCAGTATTGGTATGGCTCCTTTCGAAGCTCTTTATGGAAGGCCTTGTCGATCACCTACACGTTGGTGGGAATCTACGGATGAGATCTTGCTTGGGCCGATAAGGTTAGAAAGACTTCGGGCAAAGATTGATTTGATTCGAAGAAGGATGAAAGCGGCGCAAGATAAACAGAAATCTTATGCGGACAAGAGGAGAACAGAGCTTGAGTTTGATATTAGGACATGCTTTTTATCAAGGTATCTCCGTTACGGAATGTGGTTCACTTTGGATCTGTTGGGAAGTGAGTACCAAGGTTTGTTGGGCCGTTTCCTATTAAGGAAAGGATTGGACAGATGACATATAGAGTGGAGTTGCCGACAGGCTTAGTGGTGTACATGATATATTCCATGTGTCACATTTGAGGAAGTTCCTACAAGAGACCGCTGAGGTGGTAGAGCCGAGCTGGCTTAAAGAAGTAGAGATAGAGCATGGTGAGATGATTCGACGAGCTCCTACTCGCATCCTTGGGTCAGAGACTAGGAAGTTGAGAAACAGAGAGGTTCAACTAGTCAAAGTGCAATGGGGAGAAGATGAGAGCAACGCAACTTGGGAGACGGAAGCGAAGATGCGTTCATTGTACCCATTTCTTTTTGAGGGTATGTCTTTACTTTCTCCTCTATCATTGTCTAGTACTTATCTTATCTTTAGTATATCCTCTCGTTAGTACTGGTTGACCTTTAGATAGGGTAAACCTATGGTTGAAACATGTGTTTGAGACATGTTATGTTTGATGGATGCAAGTGGTTGCTAGTGGTTGCTCGTGGATGCATATATACACACTCTAGGCACTAGATCGGCTCAGTCACTTCATATTGCATATTGCATAAAATTGTGTGTAGGAAGCTATATTTATGGATGTATAATGATTGTGTTATCATATGGATGATGCATTTTGGTGAATGATTGTGCACTCATGTAGATATTGTATGTGTCGATAGGGTTCTCTCGCATACATAATGGATGCATGGCACTATCATGGTTTGCATATGTTCATACATTAGATAGGAAACATATACACACACTTTTTGCATATGCTCATACATCATTAGAAACTATTTAAGGACAATGGATGCCCGTGGTTGATGGTTTGAGTAGATGGTTGTTTGGATGGTAGGATATGCATTCTCCTTAGCTTAGAGATTTCGGGGACGAAATCCTTTAAGGAGGGGAGGATGTAACACCCCGAATTTTAGTTAATACTAAAATTCACTAATTACAGGATAAATAATCTCAGATGTGGGAATTGTGGGTAACGGGCTGCGTCATTGCGTTCGTCTCGGAAAAATACGCGAAATAGAGTCCGAGTTTTCGAGAATCGGAGCCCGTATGGCCCGGTTATGGACCAAAGAAGTTTGCAGGAAAATTAAAGGTAAAAACATATTTAAAAATTCAAATTCAAATTTTGGAATAGAACCAGCGGGGCCAGGCGGGAAAATTCCCGCCCTAACCATGTCGACAGGGCTGTCGACAGGCCTGTCGACAGGGGGGTCGACTTGCCTGTCGACAGGGGCGCGGCGTCCAGGGAACCTGGGTGCACCAGGTTGGGTTTTAGGCTGGCTTGGAGGGCTGGGTTCTAGAGATTTCCTAAATCTAACGGACCTAATCTAACCTAGGGTTAATCTAAGGGCCTAAAACACTACCTAATCCTATAAATAAGACCCCAACCCTACCCTAATTCATTCATAATTAGATCTTGTAACTAAACTATGGCAAAATGAAACTTGATCATGGCCTCCACAAAGTCTATGAAGAGAGTTGCAAGCTAATCAACCTCTAATCATCTTCTTCTTCATATTTGGCAACTAGTTTTACTTCATAAGTTTGCTAATCTTGGTTTTGGTGAGTTCCTATAGCTTTAATAATCAATTGTTAAATTGATTATGGTAGGATGTGATAAGACATGGCTATGTTTGTGGATAAATGAGTTTATGCAAGTTTGTATGATATGTGAATTGCAAGTTTTATGCCATATGCAAGTTTATTGCCATGTTTTATGATGCAAAACCTTATGTTGAACATTTATGCATATGTAACATGTTATGCAAACTATATGTGAGAATATATGCAAGTTATATGTAACATGATATGCAAGTTATGCATGTGGTTTTATGCATGCTAAGTATTTGGTTTTATGCATGCTAAGTATTTGATGCTATGCAAGTTATGTATTTGGTGTTATGCATGCTAAGTATTTGGCATTATGCATGCTAAGTATTTGATTTTATGCATACAAAGTATTTGGTTTTATGCATGCTAAGTGTTTGGTTTTAAGCAAGTTTGTCTCTTTTATGATATGCATAATATATGCAAGTTGTCACTAAGTATGACATGTTATGCAAGTTCATAAGCAAGTTATGATGCAAGCTCATATGCAAGTTATGATATATGTTCATAAGAAAGTTATGATGCAAGTTCAACATGTTATGTAAGTTATGTGTATGCTTATATGCAAGCTCAACATGTTATGCTAGTTATGTGTATGACGTTATGTAAGTTATGTGCATGTTGTTATGCAAGTTCATATGCAAGTTATGTGTATGATGTTATGCAAGTTATGTGCATGATGCTATGCAAGTTATGTGTATGTTGATATGCAAGTTATGTTTATGATATTATGAAAGTTATGTGTATGATGTTATACAAGTTAACATGTAACATGTTGTGCAAGTTCACACCCTTAAGACACATGCAAGTTCACCCTTGAAAAACCTATGAACACTTATGCAAGTTGCCTTTAGATATGACATATGTATGTTCATGCAAGTTGGGTTATTTAGCAATACTAGTTGGGTTAATATTATGATGTAAGTGGACACCTTTTAACCCATGTTAATGCTAATGTATGCTAAGTGAAACCCATGTTAATTGTGAAAGAATCTTCTCTTGGAAATATGTCGGGTTAGCATAAGTACGTGGGGAAAACGATGGGGTTAATAGACATGTTAATGAAATGGTGTGAAATGGTTATGGTTAAGCATACCATAAAATGAATAAGCACAAGTGGGAATTTACCTATTGAGTTAGGTCTACCCCATGGGAATTTACCTATTGAGTTAGGTCTACCCATGTTAAGAAAAACTTGATGTTAATTAGGGATAATTAATGTGGGGGTGATTAATTAGGTGTAATTAATCAACTAAGACACGAGGTTGGACTCATTTGTAGTGTAAAACTGCCCGGACCCAACCGGCTTAACCAGTTGCTACAAATGTTAGCCCAATGTGAGAGGTCTTAGGCACAAACTAAATACGTGATTAACGTAAAGACACGAGGTTAGACTCGGTTATGACGTAAGGCTGCCCGGACCCAACCGGCTTAACCAGCGGTCATAAAAGATAGTCTAATGTGAGAGGTCTTTATGAGGATCACGGTCTTAATTAATTAAGAAACACTTAACCAAATTAGCATGTAGTGGGACATGAGGGTTAAGTGGGTGCCTTGGGTGGCATGTAGTAACTAGTGGGGGTGCCTTGGGTGGCATGAGGAAACTAGTGGGTTGCCTTGGGTGGCAATAGAAAATACGATTAGAATACTTAACCAAAGTGGAACATGTAATTAAACATGATTAAAGAGTTAAGTAAGTGCCTTGGGTGGCATGTGGGAATCAAGTAAGTGCCTTGGGTGGCATGTGGAAATCTAGTGGGTGCCTTGAGTGGCAATTAAAATATGATTAAAAGACTTAACCAAAACTTATAACATGTAAGTGGGCATGACTATATAAGGGGTTAAGTGGGATGCACTAGATAAAAGTGGCAAGCTTAAGTAGTAGCTTATGGGGGGCCCATTTCAACCAATATCCCAAACATATCTTTGTGGGCTCGACCCAAGTCGAGGACGGGACACGCATATTGGGCTTGACTGTAAGAGGCCAAAACGGGTTAGCGGTGGCAACGCAAGTCCAACGGGTTTCATATGCGTGTGTGGACCCGGGCTGGTAAGTAAGACATTGTTGCATCGTGTAGGTATAAGCCGTGCACCGTTGATATTATCAGGTTGCCACTTTGGGGAATGATACACCCCACTATGGGGCCAGCACGGGTATCTACGTTAGGGAGCCGATCGCTTGGGGAGTAGTGGGTACACCTAGTGGAGATAGGGGCAGACGGCACCTATGTAGTCAGCTAGGGGTACACGAAACTACTATTAAAAATTACTAAGTACACTTAGTGGGATCAACCTTAAGTAGGAATTACCCTTTTGTGGGTAGAACTGGTGTGGTGCAGTGTAGGAATTACCCTTGGGTGGGTAGATCTGGGGTGGTGTAAGCTAGTAATTATCCTTGGGTGGATAAATGCGTCTTTTCGGTTATCGTAGTACATCCGGTGTTTAGTTGGCTACTTAGTGTAGTCATTATCCCCAGAGGTACCGTACCTTGTTTATGTCATACCCTAATTACTTTAATAGTTGTATTGTTAGGGTTATAGGACTCACTCAGACTTATGTCTGACCCCGTTGTTTTTATCTTTTTCCCAACCCTCAGGTTATCAGAGTGGGCCCGGTACGAGTGGGCTTAGATCAGGCTGCTTTATTCTCTTTTGGAGCTTGGACCATAGATGTAGAGCTCAGCTTTCCCTATCTTTTATGGCTATCAGTTCATGTATTGGGATTATGTACTTCTATTTATCAGGATGGATATTTTGTACTTGACTCTTATTATGGTTTTGTGATGTAACCAAACATGTTTTACTTTCCGCTGCAATGAAATGATGTTTTAAGATCTTCAAGTATTACTTATATCTGTCTTGTTGTAATATTTCTGTTCTATATTCACTTAAAATACTCCACCAATGTTATGGCATTCCCTTAGTGAGTGACTATAGCGGGTGTGGGGTGTTACAAGTATGACTATCGTTCTTGTACTACGACAAATCTTTAGTCAGTGGCTCAACAACATTATTATTTGTTTGGTACTTTGCAGATATGTATATATCCTCTATCAACAATTTCACATATGAGATGATATCGCCTAAGTATTTGTTCGGATCGGTGGCGAAATGTATGTTTCTTAGCCTGAGCAATAGCCCTATTGTTATCACTAAATAAATCTATAGCATCAATAATGGATGGAACTAAGTTCAATAATGAACTTCTTAATCCAAACAACCTTCTTGGTAGAATCAGCAAATGTTTTTTCCTTTGAACTAACATCATTCCCAATAAGTAATATGTTGTCAACAAATATTGCTAGGAATATAATATTACTTCCACTAATTTTCTAATATACACAAGGTTCATCTTCATTTTATTGAATCCAAACTCTTTGATTGTTTCATCAAAACAAAGATTCTTGCTCCGAGATGCTTGCCTTAATCCATAAATAGACTACGGCAGCTTGCTTACTTTCCTAGCATATTTTCGATTGACAAAACCTTCAGGTTGTGTCATGTACACATCCTTGATAAGACTCCCATTAACAAAGGTAGTTTTGATATCCATCTGCTAGATTTCGTAATCGTGAAAAGCTGCAATTGCAAGTATAATCATAATGGATTTAATCGTTGCCACTGGAGAGAAGGTTTCATCATAGTCAACTCCTTGAACTTGATTGAAACCTTTTGCAACCAATCGGCCTTTATAGGTTTGTACTTTACCATCCATGTAAGTTTTCTTCTTGGAAAACCACTTGCACTCAATTAGTTTTACCCTGTCAGGTGGATCAACTAAAGTCTATGCTTGGTTGATGTACATGGAATCCATTTCAGATTTGATGGCTTTAAGCCATTTCTCACATTCTAGTTCATTCATAGCTTCTTAGTAAGAAGTAGGCTAATCTTTGTCTATGAGCATCACGTCTCCATTGCAAGTCATAAGAATTCTGATATATCCAGTATGCTCACGACGTATTCTACCAGATTTACGAATATTTTTTGTAATTTGACCAGCTTTAGTTTCCACAACTATTTTTGGCACCTGCTCAATTTTAGTTCAGGTTCAATGGTATCTTGTGGTCCCCGAATCTCTTCGAGTTATACTTTATTTCCATTGGTACTTTTAGAGACTAGTTCACTTTCTAGAAAATTAGCAGTTCGAGCAATAAATAATTTATTCTCAGAAAGTTTGTCCTTTGTTTCTTTTGGATATTCCACAAAATAACGCTTATCAAATTTGGGTACAAGGTTGTCAGAAGAAAGACGTTTAATAAATGCCTTACATCCCCAAATCTTCATAAAAGACACAATGGACATTTCCCAGTCCATATTTCATATGGTGTCTTCAGAATTGTGTTAGTGGGAACACGATTAAGTATGAGTGCAGCTGTTTTAAAGACATAACCCAAAAGGATTATTGGAAGATCTATATGACTCATCATTGATCGTACCACATCAAATAAGGTGTGGTTCTCCTTTCGGACACACTAATCCATTGTGGTGTTCTAGGTGGTGTGAGTTGTGATATAATCTCAAACTCTTTTAAACCGTCATTAAATTCTCGGCTTAAATATTTTCCTCCTCGATCTGTTCAAAGAGTCTTTATATTCTTTCAAAGTTGGTTTTGAACTTTATTTTTAAATTCTTTGAACTTTTCAAAGGATTCAAATTTGTGTTCCACAAGATACACATAACCATATCTACTGAAATCATCAGTAAATGTAATAAAACCTATCTCTAGCTAATGTACTTATGGATCTACATATATCACTATGTGTAAAACCTAATACATTTGTAACAACCCACCTGGAGTAGGCCTAAATTTCGATCTAGAAAAGGCTCATTGAAACTTAGAGCTACTCTAAACGGGTCATTAGTTCCTATAAGGAATTACATTTGCACAGAATAACAGAGTAAAATAACCAGATGAACTCACACAGCGGAAGGAATAAAATATAATAATAATAAAGTATATGTACCATTTAATTAAATACCAATAATGTAGTTTACAACCTTGTTTTAGTCAGTTACATCAATTAATATCCCAAATACAATAATAATGCCAATAAAAAATAAAAAATAAATAGATAAAATTCATCCATCGTCACGCTCCCACCACTTCATCTCTCAGCATGAAGTTCAACCTACCGACCTGTAAATATGTTAAGAGGAGGAAGGTCAGAACATAAAGTCTTGGTGAATGAAAATCACATATGTTTGAAGGAACTATTCTTATAATTTTGGCAGGACAGTTTTTTCATGATATGTCTACGTGAACAAGCACACGCACAACGAAATCAATCTAATTAATGAGGTGGACATTCATACAGTCACTTAAGACCTTCATTAACACTTTAGAGCGGATCCTCGATCACATAAGACCCAACGAGGTGGACATTCTCGATCACGTAAGGCCATACTACTATATAAAATTTAGGGTGGATTCGTATAATTACTTAAGACCCTGTGGAGGACCCAGCCACTTAAGACCCCATCCTATGTCAACGCTATATATACACACTCTCAATAGTAATATGAGAAGTAGTAACTTGCTACTTAATACCAATTTAGAGTAGACCCAGTTTGCATTTAAGACCCCTCCGGCGGAATGCCATGTTAATACTTAACTGATATCACGGGTGAAATCCTATGCCACTTAAGACTTCCCGTAGACAGGCGGTTAATTATAGTTGCATGCAGCGTAAAGTACCTATCATGTCCCTAGGTTAACCCTCACACAACTTCTAGAGCAAGCGTACAACTTCCGTAGAACTACCGCACTCAAGGTTATCGTTATATTTAGTCCATTTTAGAGAAGGAGGACCCAAAACCACTTAAAACTTAATAAGGGAGGGTCCCGTGACTTTGGCCAAAACCAAGGAGTGAACCTTAGGAACATACCTAATCATAACCACTTAAGACCCAAATTAAGTCAGCCACTTAAGACCTTCTAAAGACAGGCACGCCTACTCATAATCACACACACACACACTCACACACGTATACACACACGCACATGTATACAGACACACACACACACATCAGGCCTCTCATATTAAATCGCCTACTTGTAGATGTTGGATTTGTTGGGTGTTTCCAGGCAGGCTTCTACTACAAGTGGGCTTAACCTCGTGCCTTAGTGTAATAATTATAATGGCACATGACACCTAGACCTCTCACACTAACCAGGCTTACTTGTAGATGCTGGATATGCCGATCGGTTCCGGGCAGGATTCTACTACAAGTAATGACTAACCTCGCGTCTTTGTATCATTAATTACTATTTATAGAGCGATTAACGCACACATATATAAACAAATTCCTAAGGGGACATTTGAAATTCAAATTATCACTTTCCGAGAATAATCGTATTTAGTACACATTTATTATACGTTAATTACGTCATTTAATATATATATATATATGTGGAAATAATCAATATCCTAAGTTAAACGTATAATAAACATTTGAATTTAATGTTTCTAAACTGTTGAAGTATTCATCTCTAACCACAGAAAGTCATACAAGTCAATTTCACACATTTCACCAATCAAGTATAGGCATGTATATAAACATATATCTAAATGAGAAACAAACAATAATAACATATAAAACTTGAAACCTGTATCCTAGGCTTGACTGATTGCTACAACAAAAAAAGATAACAATAGTGAAATGCATCCAAACGTGTGTGTGTGTGTATGTATATATATCTATGTATATATATATATATATACTTATTTTATGGTTCAAATCCACTTTTGAATATGCTTACGCATAAAACATTAATATTTGAGCGTTGTATAAATAAATACGTTTAAATAATCTATTTATAAAAATAGATATTTAAACCTATTTTGATTCATACAAAAATCCAAATCCTTAATGTTTGAAAATAAATAGTACATGTAAACCACAACATATGAAATACGAATTTGTCCACCATAATAATTATACAACACAACTTTGTCTTCTTCTTCATTGCTTTAACAACCACAAACCACAAATTTACACAAATTGTACATTTTCACCAATAAATATAAAAGAGAGGAATTTGAGTGATTTACTATTTTTAATGTTTTCGTAGAAATCCCAAATCTTCTTAGGCATACAGATTCAAATCAGTGCTACTAAATAAAAGAATAGCAAACATAGGTAATTTCCACTTATAGTGATTTAAATAGAGGGAAATGATACAAATCTTATGATGTTTTCCTTTTAGATTTGAAACCTTGCACGAACGCGAACACGAACTCAAATTTTATATTAATATATATATAAGAATTAAACAATTAAAATTCCTATTTATAAATCTAGAATCCCAGATTCAAATCTATACTAAATACTAAAAGAAAAGATATTAGAAAGAATATAAATTAGAAGGTTTATAGAAGAAAACCTAATATAATTTTTCTAGAATTCAATGGAAGAATGGATGTTATGGAATGGAAAAGATTAGGTTTAGGGAAGGTGGAATGAGGTGATATTTATAAGTGTGTGTGTGTGTGTGTGTGTGCAAATTAGAGCCGTACGATAAATTAGATTTAATCTTAGTGGTTAATTATATAAATATCACTCAAAACCTAACCTTGACCCACCTAAACCAGACCTGGCCGACACCAAGCAGTCGACCACCACCCTAGAAGGGCGTTCTACCGGCGGTCGACCCCTTGGGTGTCAAAACGCCCAGTTGATTTGTTTTAATGTGGAAATGATTTAATTTAATTAAAACGTTCCTTTATATACTTATTACTTTCATTTTACTATAAATTTGTATCCCATCTTATATGCATATATATACACACAAATTAGAATTTGATGAAATATTCCAATAAGTCATTAATTATACGTTTATATTCCATATATTAATTTTTTAATTCAAATTTCAAACGTTTGTATATATCATTTATGCATAACACAATTAAAGGTGAATTCTTCATACGGGCTCCATTTTCAATAGATTATATATGAGAACGGGTTAGAATCTCGCCATGAATACAACTATGATATTTTCTGACCAAATTCCTAATTTACAAAATTTCATTTTCCAACTTGAGAATATTTAAATGTTTAATTTAACTTATTATTATTTGTTAATTATCTTGTCTAATTAATTTATTTTTATGGGGTGTTACATTCACCCCCCTTAAAATAGATTTCGTCCTGAAATCTGCCCGAGGGGGCGAAAACACAACTCTCTCTAAGCAGCCATGTTATACATCCATGTTATTTAAAACAACCATGAGTCATAGTTATTATGTACAGCAGACTTGCTAAAGTGAGCTCAGTCCTAGCGTGTATGTGTAACAAAAGATGCAGTATGTATGCATACATCCTAATATACATATATTCCTATATGAGTGCGCTTTTCAATTGTATTGCAAATCACTTACTAGCATCAAATCTAGAGACCACAATGCAACCGCAACCATAAACAAAATGTTTAGAAGAAATGATTACTCGAGAAAAGCTCTGGATGAGTTTGTCTCATCCTTTCTTCGGTCTCCTAATGCTTTCTGCAGATTATCTCCCCGTTGTACTAAGACGAGGTGAATTGTCTTATTGCGGAGTCTCCTGTTTTTGTTCTCCACTATCCTTGCGGTGGCACAGGGCACCTTAGACTCATGTCCCCAATCTTGTCAAGCTCGAGTATAACAGTAGAATTATGAAGGCATTTTCTCATATGAGAAACATGGAAAATGTTATGGACTCCTGATTGGCGTTCGGGTAGACCCACAGGATAAGCTATATTCCCAATCCTTTCGACGGTCTTGAAAGGCCAAATGAATTTGGAAGCCAACTTCCTAGACTTACCAAACTGAATAGTCTTCCAGAGAGGGAAAATTTTCACAAAGACCAAGTCACCTACTCAGAACTCTAATTCCCTTCTCCTTCTATCAGCATACAATTTTTGGCGGTCTTGGGCTGCCTTCATCCTCTGCCTAATCAAAGCAATTTTATCTATGGAATCATGGATAAGGTCTTGTCTGAGTATAATCTCGTCAGTAGTCTCCCACCAACAAGTAGGCAATTTGCATGGCTGCAGCGCTTCAAAAGGGGACATACCAATCATCGCTTGATAACTATTATTATACGAAAACTCTACTAACGGAAAATGCTGCTCCTAAGATCCTCTAAAATTGATGATGCTTGATTCTTTCTGTCTGTCCATCCATCTGCAGGTGATATGTTGTACTCAAGCTCAATGCCATTCCTAGAGCTGTTTGCAGGCTTCTCCAGAACTCACTTGTAAACAGAAGATCAAGATTAATGACTATACCTGATGGAACATTGTTTAATCGAACAATATCCTTGACGTATAGTTGTGCTAACAAAGTCGTGGTCCTATACTTCTTGATTGGAGTAAAGTGAACACTCTTCGTAAGGAGATCCACAGTGACCCAAATGGCTTTGTTTCTCTTCTGACTCCTCGGAAGCCCATCAACGAAATCCGTAGAAATAATCTTCCATTTCCATATAAGAACCTCTAAAGGCAACAATAGTCCTCTGGGTCTTCCTTGTTCTGCTTTAACCTTTTGGCACGTCAAACACATACCCACGAATTCTGTTATATATCTCTTTGTTCCATCTCGGCGGAAGCTCCTATTCATATCACGATATATCTTATCCCCCCAGGATGTATGGTCATTCTTCACCTATGGCATTCCACAAAAATTTTCTTTCTTAACTCTTCATTTTTAGAACTGCGAAGTCATCCATTCCTAAGAAAACTCCCATTACCAATGATAGAGTATCTGCCCAAATGAGGAAACGATTCCCTCCTACTAACTTTTTCCCTCAAGCTTCTCAATTCATCACCGTGATATTGCACACTTCTAATTCTTTTTACCAAAGCGGGTCTAACCATAAGAACAACAAGAAACCCACAAGACGCTTCAATTGGTGTTTACAAAGTAAAATTAGAGAGAAATTCCAACTGTTCCATTCAGAAATAGCATTCAAGGCAGCATGCTTCCTAGTAAAGGCACCATTCACAACATTACCCTTCTCGGGGGTATACTGGATAGCGAAGTCAAAATAGGCTATGTACTTCATCCAACGCTATTGTCGCAAATTCAGATCACGTTGCAAAACAAATATTTCAAAGTCCTAAGATCCGTGAAAAGCTAGAACTTCTCTCCTAGAAGATAATGCCTCTACATCTTCAAGGCGAATACTACCGCATCGAACTCTGAATCATGAATGTGATATCTCATCTTGGGATCCTTCAGTTGTCTACTAGTGTAGGCAACTGCCCTACCTTCTAGCATGAGTACCACACCTACCCCTGTCCCACATGCGTCAGTGAAAACTATGAACATCTTCGATCCATCGGGAATGATAAGAACCTATGCACTAGTTAAAAATCCCCTCAACTTTCTAAAAGCAATATCACATTTCTCACCCCAAACGAATTCTAAATTCTTTGCAAAAGCCTTAATAGATTTCTGATAATAACCTGCTGACCTAAGGAAGCTTTTAATGTCTGTACAATTTTGGGGTACCCTCCGTTCTTTGACGGCTTCGACCTTGGTAGGGTCAACTGCTAATCCTTTCCCTGAAAAGATGTGACCAAGAAATTAAACTTCTTCTCTCTTGAAATGACATTTCGAGAACTTAGCCTTTAATTGGTTCTCTCATAGAATTCCTAGGACCTTTCTTAAATGATCTTCATGTTCTTTATGGTCCTTGGAAAATATATGGATATCATCCACAAATACAACTACAATCTTATTCAGAATGCCCCTAAAAACTCTACCCGTAATGTCAACAAAGAAAGCGAGTGCATTAACCTCCAATTGGAATAGTCCATCAGGCGTCCTAAACAAAGTCTAATCCTTACTTTCTTCAGCAATCCTCAACTGATGAGA
Source organism: Allium sativum (assembly GCA_030737875.1). Taxonomy (NCBI): domain Eukaryota; kingdom Viridiplantae; phylum Streptophyta; class Magnoliopsida; order Asparagales; family Amaryllidaceae; genus Allium; species Allium sativum. Next base: position 15,570,206 of record CM060922.1, on the reverse strand, counting down.
TCCTGTCGTGAGGTCCAATTGAGAAAATGCTTAGGCATCTCCCAAGTGGTCAAACAATTCATCGATCCTTGGTAAAGGATATCTATTCTTCTTGTTAAGCTTATTAAGTTCCCTATAATCCACACACCGTCTTAGGGAACCATCAGCCTTAGTGGAAAATACTACTGGTGCTCCTTATTTACACGTACTATGACGGATAAAACTTTTAAGCAACAATTCTGTTATTTTCTTATCCAACTCTCTCATTTTCTTAAGATCCATGTGCCTCAAAGGCAAAGCTACAGGTCTTGCCTCTTTCTCTAAGTCAATCCTGAAAGAGATCTCTCTATGCGGGGAAAGTCTCGTGACTTCCTCAAAAACATCCGGCAACTCACAAACAATAGGGGATGCAATTGGTCCTTTTGAACTAGCAAACAACGAACATAATAGGGTCATAACCCTATTACCTTTCCTACACGGAACTCTCAGATGACGAGCTCCATGGCTTCATAGGTGAACTACCCACTTAACGCAATCAAGGACGACCCTATAAAATGATAGTAAATCCATTCTCAAAATAAGGCCATACCCCCACGAAATCCAACACTTACGCATCACAAAAGAAATTGACACCATCGATTTTCAATACTAGGGCTTATAAATACGAATGAGATGCTTAGCTCCTCCGATATGGCTGACCACCTCTATCGGACTACAATAGGGTATGCAACTTGTCCTTTTGAACTAGCAAACAACGAACATAATAGGGTCATAACCCTATTACCTTTCCTACACGGAACTCTCAGATGACGGCCTCCATGGCTTCATAGGTGAACTACCCACTTAACGCAATCAAGGACGGCCTTATAAAATGATAGTAAATCCATTCCCAAAATAAGACCATACCCCACGAAATCCAACACTTACGCATCACAAAAGAAATTGACACCATCGATTTTCAATACTAGGGCTTACAAATACGAATGAGATGCTTAGCTCCTCCGATATGGCTGACCACCTCAATCGGACTACGATTGACGAATATAGAAAGGTTTAGGGATTCAACTATTCTCCTAGCAACAAAGGAACGGGTCACTCTAGAGTCCAATAAAGGAATTAGCTCAAAAATCATGTTCCAAACTCCTAAAACGGTGAGACTAACCTTGGTTATAGCTTCATAAACCACATTTTTGTTAACACATCCAATTATATCGAGAAAGCCTTGCATTTGATCACATTTGTAGCTTGAGCCGAGTCCATATATCATTAATACCTAGTCCGATGACGCATAAGATTGGTTTTTCCTGCATAATGTGACATTAATTACGAATTGAACCTTCGGGGGTATTAAGCTTTTAGGACGTCATCGGTAAATAGGGCACGACTTTGTTTGATTCTCCGATCTTTGTTACTGAAACCTTGACTATCACTCAAAATCTACTGTATCATTCTAGTTATGTCAGGACTTTATATCCCATTGGATAAATTTCTAGCTCAATTTCATATCTTGGCCTCCACAACTCTCTTCTTTCAGACTGAATCCTCCTTTTAGTGTCTCTAGTTGCATTTCCTTAGTCTTTGGCATCCAGAACTTAAACATGACGCAAAGGAATAAGCAAGAGGAGCCTGCGAGATTTTAGTTTACATAGGGACGAATCAAGTTTGCATCGGCCCTTATGCTCCGTTCTCGATAAACATGATTGCCCTTATCCGAATCGGTATGATCGATTGGGTGCGTTCATGCTGACCAGGTCGATTTCCCTATGTACAAGGTCAATCCAAACATTCTAACCTATGATTTGGAGCTTGCTTCCATCAACCCTCTTTCTTTGGCTCAGATAGATATATTCAGAGGACGGGTACCTCTTAGACTCAAGGAATTCTGGAGTTGGAGAAAGCCCTCCCCATACACTCCATTCTGAATTCGTTCGATTCACCTGATTTCTCAAGTCATGGTTTTTCCTCATCTAATAGTCCAACGCTTCCTGCGTTTTTCTAACTTCTACATTATGTTCATCAAATCAACCTAGGTGACAATTTCTATTATCGTGTAGTAGTGGCAGCAAGGTAGGAGCACGAGGATTGGCAACGTTAACAGGAAGACTTTGGTCACTTTTCTTAATGATCGTTTCTCCTTTATTGTAAGCATTCACAGGAGTATCAGATGTCTTTTTCTTACTAGTCATATTGGTATTTGGAGAATTTTAACTTCTATCATATGGAAAATTACAAGAGAACAAATCTTCCCTCAATGGACTTGGAATCCACTAGAGATGAGAAGGTCAAAAGACTGGAAATCACTTATTTCCTTATGAAAGAACCAAAATGTTAACATTTAAAGACGCACTAATATTCAGAATAGGATATATGTGGAGAGTAATGGGAAATATGAGTGAAAATGAGGAAAACAAGCAAGTACAATAGCACATAGAAATAAAAGTGGTTCGGTGGTGAAGGCCTGTTGGATCTAGATTAAACCTGGGGGGAGGTGAATAGGGTTTATCACAATTTTTCGTTGAGTTAAAACAAATGGGATATTAAAATAATAAACAGATCACAGAATGCAGCAGAAATAAAAGTGCAGAAAGGAAATAACACAAAGAGATACCCAGCTTTGGCAAAACCCTTCTACTGCTCCATTCCTAAGGTTTCTACTAGGTATAAGAACAGATCCCGCATACAAGACCATGTACACTCGCTATCCCCTCGCTCTTATTCTAATCCTACGCTCAAAACCCTAGACTGACTGGTATGCCCTCGACTAGGTTTTCCCGGATTACAAACCTGTAACCCGTAACACTAGCTTTTACAGATTCTAGTAAACTACCAGTTAACATACTAATTGGTTTCCTAGATTTTTACAGAACTCTAGAAACCGATTCAGAATAATTACAGATGAAATTGAAAATACAACAAAATGTAAAACAATTTAAAACCCTAGGACTTAAATAAATAATTCTTCCCTTTAGCCCAAAATAAAATGGTCGGTCCACTTTGTTCTCATGTGATCCGATCCTCTTCTTAAATAAAAAAATGGCAGCTTCAAAAACCTGAAATCGAAACTAGGGTTTCTGAAATCCTCTCCAAATTGATGCTTTGATTGATGAAAACTGAAATCTTTGATGCTCGAGTCTCTGCGGCTTGTTGGTTCTTCGATTTGAGATCATTCTCTTCTGGCTCTTGATCGAAAAACAAAATGAGTTCTTCTGAATTGATTTTGCTTTGAATTTCTTGCGAGTTGTTTGGGGTTTTCGATAAACACTGCCAATGATGTAATGGTGATTTATATAGGATTACACAACCTTGATATTTCTCTTATTTTGCATTTGTGATTTGATCTGATTCATGTGGTTTCCCTTTTTGAAATGGCCTTGATAAATTCGGCTTTGAATGGAATATGGATGTGTTGCCTTGTATGACTATCTAATAATAAACACGAATGATTTCTTGCCCAAAAGAAAAATATTGCGTGATTATTTTCTGCCTTGAATTTGATTTTACCTTGATACAAAAAACTGGAAATATATCATCTTGCCAAGTATATTTGTTTGTATAAAGCTGGATCAATCTGCATTGAAAACTTGCCATATACCCTTTTCATTTCTGAAAATTTAATGCTTGTCAAATGGATTTGTCCATTTTCCTCTTTTTCTTATCCATGTAAGCATAGTGGTCCTCTGCTTGATTTCTTGATAGTTGTCAAACATTGATTCATCTAAATCTGGAAACAAATGATAATTGATTTGCCCAAGGAAAATGTTTCTCTGCATTGTTGATTAACCCCTCGCCAAAAACAAGAATGGTTTTATTTGCTGATTTCCTCAATTGAAAAATGTTGTCTAAAAATAACACATCCATATCAGAGAAACAGAATTTCTGGGAATTGATTTTATCCCAAAAACAGAATGCCAGTATAATTGCATCATGTAGTTGTTCCTTGAATATGTTAAATCATTTTCTGGAAAAATGCTGTGTGACATCCTGATTTATTGCCAAACACTTATTCTTTAATAATTTATTTTGTAAATCTGGAAACAAAATAAGTTGTTTCTTTCCTGTTTTGCACATTGCCTTTACACATAAGTGAATCTGCCTCCATATGAATTTGCACATGTTTGCTGTTTGTGCTCGACAATGAATATGCTGAATCAGTTTAAAAAAAACTTGTTTCATATTTGCATTTGGCATGTCCATTCTTGTTCCACCATGTTTGTTGTGTTGATCATGGTTAAGCTTGACATGAATTTGTGAAACTTTGTGCACGTCCTTTGCTGTTTGAATACTTGTATTTGCCAACATGTTGTCTTGTATACTTATTCATGTTTATTTGGACTGCTTTGTTGATGATCACTATACATGTCTTTAGATCTGGCCTGAATCTTTTGCACTCGTCTCCACTATTCCTGTACATAGTCTTGCTTTATGTTTATTGCTTCTATATGAACCTGTGTATACATAATTGCTGGAATTGATCACCACTCATATTCTGAATTCTTTAGGACATGCTTTATTATATGCAGAATTAATTGTTATACTGATCTATATGGACTTGCACCACTCCATAGCTTGAGTCTGAACTACTTATCATATACATGCTGCTTCGACTGACTAACTTCATTACTCATGTCTTTGAGCCTCACTGTCTTGGCTTGATCTCTTCCCTGTTTGTGCTTGAACTTGCTACTGCTGCCATGCACTATTGTGCTTGCTGTTGCCATGTATTCATCACCATGATTATTCTCCTTGACTCTTTACTGCTATGTTTGTTGCAACCAGTTCTGGAATCACCCCTTGCTTGAAATGAACATGCTTTAACCTTTGCTGCACATGTTGTATTTGTGCACTTCCATTTGCATTGAGGCTATCTTGAAATGGCTCGACCACTTTGAGCTGTCTCGACCATTGTTGCATTTGTTGAATCATGTATATGTCAATGCTTTGCGGGTTTGTGATTTTGCTCCATTTTAAGTTGCACTGAGTCGAGATGGTCTACGTGGCTACTCCTCAGTTGCACATTGGATTGGCGAGGCAGTGCACATGTGTATATATGTGCATGTGTGTATATGCAGCCATCCATAATAGATTTTCCTATCCCTACACTGTAATATGTGCAAATACATACACATGTGTGTGTATACATATATCGTGCACGTGCTACATTCACATATCAGATCAAGTCATGAAAAATGATGAGAAACACACCGAAATTCTGATGCAAATAAAATTTTAAAAATAAAATTTATATTTGCATGTTTTCAGTTTTATTCCTATTGCAGTATACTCTGTGTATGTTTCATGTTTGTGACAGGTGGATGGCTGGACTGAAGTGATTGGACGGGCAGAAGACTGAAGACTGAAGAACAGAGTGTCAGTGTGTGTCTATATATATATATATGAAAATGTACTGAGTGATGAGTAATGTAGTGAGGAATACTGTATATGAAATTGTACTGATATGTGCAGAGATGTACAAATAGTGGAGTTATAAAAATTTGTACTGTTTGAATATTGAAATAAAATATTCTATTTATATAAAATATTGTGTTAATATTTGAATTTCTGTACAGTAGTATTTCACTTAAATATAAATATTATATTCCTGTCTGTGATGTAATATATGAAATAGTACAATAACAAAAACATTTGAAATAATATATATTTGGTTGTTATCATCAACCAAAAATCATATAATTGTGTATACAAGTATACAACTACGTTATATACAACAACCACCCCTTTTGATGATGACAAACAAATAAAAGATTTTGGATTTTTTAAATGTGTTTGACAGTGAATTTTAGAACTCCTCCTATTTGAATGCTCCCCCTACAACTAAACTCCCCCTAGTACTGATACCATATGTGCAAAAGTGAACAGAATAAATTGAATGATTTTTCAATGATAAAAATATTTATAATATATTCACTCATAAATCTAAATCTCAACCATTCTCCCCCTTTTGTTATCATCAAAAGGATACAGATTATAAAATAATGATGAAAATATTACTAAAATTCAGCTTAAGAGAGAATGTTCACCACAAATCTCAATAAATCAAACAATAATCATAATATTTTATGAATCAATGACAAATTTCACATTTGAGAATGATGAATTTACGATGAAATTTATAAAAATGGAGAGAGTTATAAAAAATATGGATAATTATTTTCAAAAATAGATTTAAAAAATAAAGCACAAAAACAGTGATGGATTTGGACTATAATTATAAATTCAACTTAAGTGACAAAATCAAATAGTCTCAAATCCCAGTAGCTATCAATCAACAACTCATAATACGTCATAAAATATCCACACATTTCACAACTTAGAATATGGATTGATAGGCTGGTTATTACACACCGAGAAGAATTTCATATATTTCAGATTATTTTCTTTTTCTTTTCTTTTTATTTAAGAGCGCATTGACCATGCATAACCGGTGTTCTGATTTTTAAATGAGATCAGTCGCAACTTAAATTATAAGGTTTCTCATAACCATGCATAACCGGAGCTCGGATTTTTAAGTGAGATTACAGAAACACTTATATATTTATTATATTTTCCCTTTTTTTATCATTTTCAGATTTAGTAGAAAAGACTCCTCGGTATATAAAAACAGTATGGATGATAGAAATGTGGTAGGTACAGAGATGATTTGTAAAATAAATTTCTAAGTTAATCATATTATGAAATATGCTCGACTGTACCGGGATTCTTGAAAATTTTTCAATTATCATTAATTCTGGAAAATAACATAGTCACATTTCCATCACTAATATTTCCACTATTTATTCAAGATGATTTTGGTAAAAATAACTCTCCTCATTAATATAAACTCATGATGGTTGGTAGAAGGATGATAGGCAGAGAAGATGTTCGTGAAATAAACACCAATTCAAAGATATAATAATAACTATTCAATCTTCATGAAAACTTAAATAGAATCTCCTCTTGTTGTGAAGTATGCAGTCGTATCTCATCACAATTTCAAAGTCTGATAATAATTTGATGAATTCTAACTACAATTCAAATTGGTTATTTCAATTTCTGAATGAATAATCAATAAATAATTTTAAAATTGAAAATCAATTACAAGAGGGAAATGAAAGATTTACGAAACATGAGGGATTGAAAAAATATATACATGATGAGAATAAATCAAAGAATGCATCACATCTAAACTGATATCACATGTTGGCATCTCTATTTACAACGATTTTATCATGACATAGGTGGCTAACACAGGTATCCTAGACAATGAATAATAAATAAGCCCAAGCAAACAAGAGAACAAATTTGGTGTATTTATCAGAGCAGCAGGTTGTATTTACCAAAGCAAGCAGTCATCAAAAAATTTTGAATCACTATCAGAGCAGCAAACAGTAATCAATATCACAGCAGACTTGTCAAAAAGATGTTGCACAAAAAAAAAATTGATGGTCATAAAAGGTGACTCATGATCCAAAAATATGATTTTATTTGAAATCACTTGAGAAAATATGAAAATATCAAGATTAAATGAATCGATCACACCATTTTGTAAACTTCAGATTCAGGAAGTGTTTGAGATTCAAGAAATCAATAATTTCAAATGATTTCAAACAAATATGCAAACCAATTGATCATGGAATAACAGTGAATTACCAAAACAGATTTTCGAAGAACTTTTCACAAGAAATCTCTGACAAGCACAAGAGCAATTATAGATCATTTACATCAGACTTGATATATATTCATGATCCCGAAAAATAGAAATAATTTATTTGAAATCACTTGAATCAATGTCAAGTTTTGAGATATAATGAATCAGTCACACAAGATTGATAATTTTAAGTTTAAGAGGTGTGTGAGATTCATAATATCAAGAATTTTAGATGATTTCAAACAAACACATTTCAACCAAAATGGTCATGTATAACAATGAATTTCAAGATGTACCACTGTGATTCAAGATAATTCAAAATATCCAAGCCAGTCTGAAAATCAATGAAATTATCACGACTGATAAATAGCAGTGTGCTGTAATGAGCATAATATTTTAAGCCTTTTCTAACATGAATTAGAAGAAACTCAAAACAACAAAGGTGCATAAAATATCATTAATATTTCAGCTCAAAAAAAAATTAGAATTTAGATTAACAGTATTCAAGATATGATATGAATGCTTCAGCACTGTTAAGAATTCAGAGATAAGAAAATAAACTTCACAACAATTGCAGACATATACAAATTTTAATTCAGAATCTGGAAATGATTATAAACATGAGATTATTATTCAAATAGAGTGAATTTCCAGACAAATACGAATACTGCAATTGGAAGTTAATGAAGCATAGAATATGGCTGTGACAAATCAGATTAAAACAAACAAACAAAAGTAAACAGAAGGAGTGAAGGAAGGAATAAAAATAAAAACAAAAACAAAGAATACTTACAAAGATGAGTTAAGAGATCATACCTGAAAGCGATGTAAACAAGAATCTCTAACTCATCGGATTCGTCCAAGGACCTCTAAATGATTCGAAGTAGTTTGAATTCAGTTTCTCTTTTTGCACAACAGCTCCTCAGCCTCCTTCAGTACCTAACTGTTTAGATGATCGAGTGGTCTAACAAAATTGGTAAAACCACTCCTATTAGTATTTGTACGTTTTGGTACCCAAATTTGTTTGTACAATAATCCATTTGAATCTATCTTTGTACTCTTGGGAACCCAAATGCGTTTGAACTTAGTTGAAACCGATTTATTTCTATTTGGGATCCTAAAATGTTTAAACAGATTGTTACAAAACAAATTTTAACTATGATTATGATTTAAAAATCCTTTTGAATAATTAGAGTTCAAATTTTCAAGATGATGCTTTTCAAAGATGTTTAAAGGATTTTCAAAACCATTTGAATTTCGTTTTTCAAGAACATTGTTTTTCCACAACCAAGACCTCTTTTATTTTCAACAGAAAATTGGTTTTTCAGCAACATATTCAAAGATTTTTCTCCATCAAAAAATTTAGTCAAAGTTGACTCAAGTCGTTGAATTTCAGTTTTAAGATCACCGTTTTCTTACAATAAATCCGAACAAAGATTTTTAGGGATCTTACATCTTTCAAAATCAGATTTCAAAATCAAATTTTCATTTGTAAGCAATTTAATTTTGGTTTGGGACTCTGCAATCTCAGATTCAAATTTAGCTTGTTTTCGGATGCATATTTTTCAAAATCTTTGAATTTTGCAATTTCTTTTTCAAGCTCTTTCAAAACTAATTCGGATTTCTGTAAAAAAATTATTATTAAAACTCTTATGTTTGGATATAATATTATCCAACCCGTTGCTTGAAATAAACATGCTTTAACCTTTGCTGCACATGTTGTATTTATGCACTTCCATTTGCATTGAGGCTATCTTGATATCACTCGGCCACTTTGGGCTGTCTCGACCATTTTTGTATTTGTTGAATCATACATGTCAATGCTTTGCTGGTTTGTGATTTTGCTCCATTTTAAGTTGCACTGAGTCGAGATGGTCCACGTGGCTACTCCTCAGTTGCACACTGGATTGGCGAGGCAGTGCACACGTGTATATACGTGCACGTGTGTATATGCAGCCATCCAGAATAGATTTTCATGTCCCTGCACTGTAATATGTGTATATACATACACATGTGTGTGTATACATATATCGTGCGCGTGCTACATTCGCATATCAGATCAAGTCATGAAAAATGTTGAGAAACACACCGAAATTCTAAGGCAAAAAAATTTTAAAAATAAAATTTATATTTGCATGTTTTCAGTTTTATTCCTATTACAGTATACTGTGTGTGTTTCACGTTTGTGACAGGTGGATGACTGGACTGAAGTGACTGGATAGGAAGAAGGCAGAAGACTAAAGAAAGAGTGTCAATGTGTGTCTGTATATATGAAAATGTACTGACTGATGAGTGATGCAGTGAGGAACATTGTATATGAAATTGTATTTGATATGTAATACAAAGATGTACAAATAGTGGAGTTATAAAAATATGTATTGTTTGAATATTGAAATAAAATATTCTATTTAAATAGAATACTGCGTTAATATTTGAATTTCTGTACAGTAGTATTTCACTTAAATATAAATATTATATTCTTGTCTGTGGTGTAATATATGAAACAGTACAGTAACAAACACATTTAAAATAATATATATTTGGTTGTTATCATCAAACCAAAATCATATAATTGTGTATACAACTAAGTTTTATACAATAAGGCCTACATTCCCTTTCAAAGAAATTCCACTAATTCACTTGAGTTTTTTTACTTATAAAAAGTTTCAGGTTGACAAAGATCTGGATCGACATGAAATTCCATGAAGTATCTCAAAAGTGTCAAGAGATCATTCGTCTAGCATAAGCATCCCATATGTTGGCGTGGAGGTTCGAAAATTGTGACCGATGAAGTGGAGGTCTTGGATAGAGGGGAGAATGTAGCCAGGACACATTCAAGTTCATCAGTCCGAATCAATACATTTGGATCTAGATTGGTACCGAGCTGGATTGGTTACTTCTTATACTGATCTGGATTGTTTTTCTACTTCTCCTTTGATTCCATCTTTGCTCTGTTTTTTTAGTTGAGGTCTTGGAGCGAAGCTTGTCTTGGGTTACATGACTTATCTAAATGGTAATAGCTTGTTTCCATATATGGACTCTCCACTCTTTAGTGTTAAAAAGTTCCAACTTGTGGTCCACTGAAATAAGTGTGCTTCCATCCTTGGTTATCTGGTGGCCAATATATTCGATTGGCCTTAAGATGTGAGATGTTGATGCAATAAGGCTGAAAAGATGGGTAACATAATTAGGTTGCTTTCATCGGAAACGACATCAAAGACTTAATTCAAAAATGTTGTTTCTATTGAATATAAAACTAAGTGCATTATATCATAATAAAAACTACAAAAATTTGCCAATACAACCCGCATGATCATAGTATGTATGTGAATATGTATCAATCCATGGGAAACAGTAATTTTGAAATCACTCAATTAAATTAAATCAAAAAAAGTTTAAAAATATTGTCAGCTAAATATATATATATATAGAGAAATTGTAATTAAAACAATGAGATTAAAAGGAAGATTAAAGGCAAATCTCTTCTCATGATAATACAAATCAATGTAAAATGAATGTATGGTCTCATATTTAATCCTTTGTGGAGTAAGTGGACATAATTATTATAAGGATGACTTAATTGTGTTATTAAGTAACACAATAAACCATCAAACTATAATAAGCCTTCTAAACCACATGTAAACTCTCATAAAAAAGACATATAGTTAAAAATGAAATTAAATATAAATATGACATATTTACTATTGAACTAGTAACATTAAACATCAAATTTCGATTTTACGTTCACTTTCACTGTAAAAATCATATTTAGATGAATTTAACTTATGTATACGTATTATCAAGCATAGCCTCTTTTTTATGAGCAATATAAGCCATCACATTCATAACTAGATAGAGAATTATATCAACATCAAAATCTCAATTAAGAACAAAAGAGAGGATCAATATAGGAATTTTATGTTGATATATATGATCCATAAGAGCTCCATCACTCAAATAGGATTTAGATTTCATATTTGAATGCATATTAACATTAATTAATTTCAACAAAAATATTAGGGTAATTGAAAATAATTAACGAAAACAATGTCGAACTAACTTACATAAAAAGAACCTAAACTACTTGCACAAAAATAAAAATAAGGATAAAGAAACTAAAATAAAATAACATAATATAAATGCATAAGCATATAAGAAGATTGCATGCAAGGAATAATGAGGATAGTAAGCCGCTAAAGAGAAGCTTTTATTATCATATTTGCTTGCAACTTTCATGAAGAAATAGATTTTCAACATGAACGTATGAAGTTATTTATACATGCTCTGGAACCCTTATCTCTTTTAGAGAGATAGTAAAATTTCCCTTAGCATTATTTTGCCTCGAAATCTTGACTAAGAATCAACTAATCCCCCACTAACTTGTGTTTTTGCATTTAATGTGGCCCATAAGCAAATGGCTTAGTGAGATTCTTCATGCAGCATGAATTCTTTTCTTCTCTTCATTATTTATTCTTGAATATTTATGCATATAGTGTTGAACAACAGTGAAGAATCAAACGGTGATGGTTTTGAGGCGCGGTCTCGCTTTCCTTAAAGCAATATCTGCCCCCACTCGTCTGAGTTTACCAACGGGTTGAACGACAGACTGCCTCCCAGGATCCAACAAAACCAAAATCCAGAGGCGTGGCAATGCCTGTGAGTTTTATGGGATTTATTATTAGCAGAAGTTAAAACCGAAACGGTATCTGTAGAGGAGAGAAGAGAAGGGTGAAAGTTTTTTCTGGACTGGGCGAAAAGGAGACGTATTTATAAAAGGCAAAGAGTTATGACCGTTTCTGGAACAGCCGTATTCAAACAGACGCGTCCGTCTGTTCAAATTCAAAAATTATGACTGTTTGCATTCATGCCATATTTCATCCGTACGGTCACACACGCGCCCACGTGCCCCAAGTGCCCAAGTGCCCAATCTTTGACCTATAAAAGGCCCAAGCCCATATGCATACCCATCCAAGCCATTACACAAGCCCAAGTCATTTTAATTCACAATAACATATATAAGGCCTTGTTATATACCTTGGGATTGTCCAAAAAACTTGTTGATGTGGGACTTAATTGTTTTCCTCATTCAAAACAATCTACCTCAACAATCCCCCAATAGATTGTTTTATTGATGTAGTTCAGTTTTATCTTAACTAGAAATTACGCATCATATGTGGTATCTATTCGATTAAACCACGTATTAGTGTGAATATCTCAGGACTTTAAAGAAAAGCTGGGTGGTCTTAACTTAAACCAAGTCTTCATTGGGTTATAAAGTCAGAAATACTACACACGCAACTTCAATTTTACGAATAAATTTTGCTACCTGTGAGCACCGTTATGGCCATGTGCTCCATCCCAGCTTAATGAACTTTTACAATAGAAAACCAAGAAAAAACTCTTGTTTAGAAGCGGCACCACTTCCAAGTTCATAAAAGTAATGTTCTTTTTCCTTTTCAATGTCTCTGTTACCAGACTAGCTAGAACTTTATTAAGAGTTATTCAACTCAGCCTCTTCATACCTGTAATAGTTTAAACTAATTTGACTTAGTGTCTTCCCAATATATGATAGTTTGTTATTACCCATTAAATCTTAAAGTTAAGCTAATTAATATTAAGGTTGGGTTTCCATTATCATTGATTAATACAAAGTTTAAGTCCCATTCCGACTGACGTGGATCTTACCATTTCCCTAGTCAAAGCTTTTGTGAATGGTTCTGCTAAGTTATCGCTAGACATTTTGTAGACAATAGTAATTATTCCATCATTTATTATTTGTCTAACATACTCATGTCTAAGACTTATATGTCTTGATTTTCCATTGTATATGTTACTATATGCTCGTGACATAGTAGCCTGACTATCACATCGTATTGATATGGCTGGCATTGGTTTTGGCCATAGTTCGGTATCCAGTAACATATTTCGTAGCCATTCTGCCTCTTTCCCGGTGGCAGCAAGTGCGATGAATTCTGATTCCATTGCGGGGTGCGAGATGCAAGTTTGTTTCTTTGATGCCCAAGAAATCGCACCTCCACCTAATGTGAAAATCCAACCCGAAGTAGATTTATTATCACCAGTGCTAGTTATCCAACTTGCATCAGTATATCCTTCTAATACACTTGGAAATCCATTGTAAACAAGTCCTACATTATTGGTTCTTTTTAGGTAACCAAGTAATCTTTCAATTGCTTTCCAATGATCTATACCAGGATTACTCGTATATTGTGCAAGTTTGCATATTGCATATGCTATGCCAGGTCTTGTACAATGCATTGCATACATTATACTTCCAATAGCGCTTGCATATTCGAGTTGAGCAATACATCTTCCTTCATTTTTATTGAGATTGATACTCGAGTCTATGAGGGTACTGACATCCTTAATTTTTAGATGTTCAAACTTCTGGAGCACTTTTTGAATATAATGTGATTGACTTTGTGCATAACCCCCACTAACTTTACTAACTTTTATACTTAGAATTGTATCAACTTCATTCGGATCTTTCACTTTGAACCTTGAAGTTAAATAATTCTTGGTGTCTTGTATTCCTTTCATGTTAGTACTGAATATTAATAAATCATCTACATATAAACAAATGATTACTCCATATTCCTTTGTAAACTTGGAGTAGATACATTTGTCTGCATTATTATATGTAAAACCATTTTGTAGTATAATTGAGTCAAATTTCTCATGCCACAGTTTTGGTGCTTGTTTTAATCCGTATAATGATTTTGTTAGTTTGCAAACTTTTCTTTCATTTCCAGGAAGGATAAAACCTTCAGGTTGTTCCATGTAAACTTCTTTATTAAGTTCACCATTAAGGAAGGCTGTTTTGACATCCATTTGGTGGATATGCAACTGATAGATTGATGCTAATGCTATTAGTACTCGAATTGATGCAATTCTTGCAACCGGAGCATATGTATCAAAGAAATCAATTCCTTGCTTCTGCCGAAAGCCCTTGGCTACTAATCTAGCCTTGGAAGTTTGCACGCTACCATCGTTATTACGTTTTCTTCGAAACACCCGTTTGCAACCAATAGGTTTTGACCCTTGAGGCAAGTCTACCAATACCCAAGTATTGTTTGATAAAATTGAATCCATTTCATCATTAATTGCCTCCTTCCAAAAAGCAGAATCTCTGGAAGTTATAGCTTCTTTGTATATTTTTGGATCGTCTTCTATATTCAGTACAATAGGAACTTTGTTAGTAACTTCATCTCGAGTTCCTTCTACAAGGAATGCCATAGCTTGAGAAGGTATAAAATCTGGACAAAAAGATTTCTCTTTTCTAATTCTTTGTGTCCTTATTTCTGTCTGTTCATTCGATATTTTTCTTTTATTACTAGCAGAAGATGTAGTAACATCCGTCGGTGTTTGAATAATGTCGGGGTTTAATAACTGATTTGTATTTGAATCATCTTTGAATTTATTTTCAATAAACTCAACATCCCTTGATTCAACAATCGTGTTTGAGGATAAATCTAGTAGTCTATATGCTTTAGAGTTTTCAGCATATCCTACAAACAAACTTTTCAATGCTCTTGGACCTAATTTAGTCCGTTTTGGATCAGCCACCCCATAAAAGGCAATACACCCCCACACCTTTAGATAACGTAGATTAGGTTTTCGACCATTCCATAGTTCATAAGGAGAAACTTTAGTTTTCCTTGAAGTGATTCTATTGTGCAAATGACATGCAGACAACAATGCTTCCCCTCATAAGTTAAGTGGTAAGTTAGCATTTAATAACATAGAATTTACCATATCAACTAGAGTTTTATTTTTCCTTTCTGCCAAACCATTTTGTTGTGGTGTGTATGGCGCAGTGTGCTGATGAATAATCCCATGTTCTTCACAGAAGTTAGAAAATTCAGTGGAGAAGTATTCTCCTCCTCTGTCACTACGTAGAACCTTTATTTTCCTACACTTTTGATTTTCAACTTCCGTTTTATATCGTTTGAACATGTCAAAAGCTTCATCTTTATTTCTGAGCAAATACACACATATGTATTTAGAAAAATCATCAATAAAGGTAATGAAATACCTTTTTCCATCTCTGGTTAAAACTCCATTTAATTCATATATATCGGAGTGTATTAAATCTAAGAGTTCTGAATTTATTTGAACTGTTGGGAATGGTTTCTTTGTAATCTTGGCTTGTATACATATTTCGCATTTATCATGTTTATCATCAGTAACAGAAATAAGACCATGTTTTGCCATATATTTCAAAGATCTATAATTTAAATGTCCTAAATGTGCATGCCATAATGGTAAAGAATCGACAGTATAAGTAGAACATTCATTTATTTCATTAATACTGAGTTTGAACATCCCATTACATGCATAACCTTTACCCACAAACATGCCATTTTTGGGCAAAATTAAACTATCAGCCTCTAAGACAGATTTGATACCACTCTTGCATAGGATTGATGCAGAAAACAAATTCTTTTTAATATCAGGAACCTGGAGTACATATGTGAGAGTGATCTTCTTGTTGGAAGTAAAATGGATCTCCACATTTCCTTTCCCCAGAACCTTTGCACCATTTCCATTTCCCATAAGCACTTCCTGTTGTTCTGCCAATTCTGTCTAGGTTTTGAACAGCCCTTTGTTGTTGCATACATGAACTGTTGCACCAGAATCAAACCACCAATCCAAAGATTTTGTTTCTGGAATTGCCATGTGCAAGTCAGTTATCATGCCGATCTGCAAATCTGAAACCATAGCAATGATTTCTTGGACTTCGTCGTTCTCAACCATATTTGCATTTTTAGGCTGGCCTTTTTGTTTTGGAGTTGCCCTGCACTCACGTTTGAAGTACCCAAGTTTGCCGCAGTCATAGCAGGCCTTGTTTTTCTTATCCTTTGGATTAGAGTTTCCATCCGTCTTAGTTTTCTTATTTGGCTTAGAGTTCTGATTTTGAGCATTCTTTCTCTTCTTTCCAGAATTGACATTGTTAACTTTTGTTATTGGAAAAACACCATCACGGATTCTATTTTCTTCTTCAATCCGTATGTGTTTTCCAATTCGTTCCAACGAGAGTTCTTCAGTCATGTGTAGGAGCTTTTTACGATAATTATTCCAACTAGGTGGAAGTTTAGCAATAATAGCCCCTAACTGAATAGATTCTGGAATTTGCACTTTTAAATCCACAAGTTTTCCAACCAGAACTTGTAGGTCATGCATTTGGTCCATAGCAGTGACATCATCTTTCATTTCAAATTAAAAATACTATAAGGTAAGAAACTTATCTGTTCCAATTTTCTCTGTTTTGTACTTTGCTTCCAGCGCATCCCAGATTTCTTTAGGTGACTTCAGCGGAGTGTAGAGGTCGTATAAGCGATCTGATTGTGTATAAAGAATGTGGCCTCGGCACAGCAGTTCATCTTCCTCGCGTTTTATCCTCTTTTTCTTCAGTTCTTCTGTATCTTTATCTGTTGGAGGAGGAATCGATGGAAGATTTTCATCGAGCACGTATGACACTTTAAGAGTAGTAAGGAGGAACTTCATTTTGTCCTGCCAGCAAGTGAAATTGGTTCCATCCACTCTGTCCAGACGGAGGAAGTCTTGATTCATCAGTTTGAAAGCGGATTCAGCACTGTTATCCATAGTAGATATTGCTTTAAGATTGTTGAACAACGGTGAAGAATCAAACGGTGATGGCTTTGAGGCGCGGTATCACTTTCCTTAAAGCAATATCTGCCCCCACTCATCTGAGTTTGCCAACGGGTTGAACGACAGACTGCCTCCCAGGATACAACAAAACCAAAACCCAGATGCGCGGCAATGCCTGTGAGTTTTACGGGATTTATTATTAGCAGAAGATAAAACAGAAACGTTATCTGTAGAGGAGAGAAGAGAAGGGCGGAAGTTTTTTCTGGACTGGGCGAAAAGGAGACGTATTTATAAAAGGCAAAGAGTTATGACCGTTTCTGGAACAGCTGTATTCAAACAGACACGTCCGTCTGTTCAAATTCAAAAATTATGACTGTTTGCGTTCAGGCCATATTGCATCCGTACGGTCACGCACGCGCCCACGTGCCCCAAGTGCCCAAGTGCCCAATCTTTGACCTATAATATATATTTTATAGGCCCAAGCCCATATGCATACCCATCCAAGCCATTACACAAACCCAAGTCATTTTAATTCACAATAACATATACAAGGCCTTGTTATATACCTTGGGATTGTCCAAAAAACTTGGCGATGTGGGACTTAATTGTTGTCGTCATTCAAAACAATCTACCTCAACAATCCCCCACTAGATTGTTTTATTGATGTAGTTCAGTTTTATCTTAACTAGAAATTACGCATCATATGTGGTATCTATTCGATTAAACCACGTATTAGTGTGAATATCTCAGGACTTTAAAGAAGAGCTGGGTGGTCTTAACTTAAACCAAGTCTTCATTGGGTTATAAAGTCCGAAATACTACGCACGCAACTTCAATTTTACCAATAAATTTCCCTACCTGTGAGCACCGTTATGGCCATGTGCTCCATCCCAGCTTAATAAACTTTTACAAGAGCAAACCAAGTAAAAACTCTTATTTAGAAGCGGCACCACTTCCAAGTTCATAAGGGTAAAGTTCTTTTCCCTTTTCAATGTCTCTATTACCAGACTAGCTAGAACTTTATTAAGAGTTATTCAACTCAGCCTCTTCATACCTGTAACAGTTTACACTAATTTGACAGAGTGTCTTCCCAATCATATGATAGTTTGTTATTACCCATTAAACCTTAAAGTTAAGCTAATTAAGGTTGGGTTTCCATTATCATTGATTAATACAAGGTCAAAGTCCCATTCCGACTGACGTGGATCTTACCATTTTTGTAACACCCCGTAATTTTGTTATATTAATATTCACAAATTAAAGAATAACTAATCTCAGACGTGAGAATTAAGTGAAACGGGTTACGCCATTGTGTTCGTCTCGGAATTCTGGTTGAGATAGAGTCCGAGTTTGCGTAAAACGGACTTTGTATGAAGGAGATATGGCCATCAGAAGTTTCAGAAAATTCAAAACAGATTTAAGAAAATTCAAAATTCAAATTCGGAGTGAAATCAGGCTAGGCGGGAAAAATCCCGCCAGGGTCCAGGTCGACCCTAGGGTCGACTTGGCAGTCGACCTGCCTCAACCAGGTCGACCATAGAGTCGACCTGGGGGTCGACTTGGCAGTCGACCTGGTCAGTTCGGCCAGGTTTTGGCTGAGCCCAATCTTGAGCTGCTGATGTGTTTTTAGGGCTGAGTTGGCTAACTTAACGGTTCAGGTTAGTTCTGAGTTGATCCGACGGTCTAAACAAATCCTAAACTCTATAAATAAAGGGGTAGTCTCTCACTCTAAAATCACATAAAAATTAGAGAAGCCACCGTCATGCCGTCGCCATGGAGTTCAGCATAGCCGTCGCCAACTAAAGAGGAAGAAAAGCTAATCAAAACTCTAATTCTACTCAACTCTAAAGCAAATCTAGACTCTCTTTCTTCTCTAATTGTGAGTATGATAAATTTAGTAATATAATTAACAAACTAATTAGATCAAATTGTGGTTTGGATCATAAGTGAATGATGTGAATTGTCATATGTGTTGTTGTAAAACTTATGCTATCATGTATGTTGTAAATCATATGTTATGTGATGATGATATCCTATATGTTGTAAATCATGCTATGATGATATTATGTATGTTGCAAGTTTCTATGCTAAGTTGCGATGTTACAAAGCCATGATGTTATTATGTTGTTGTTAGCTTATGAATCATGATTTTGATTATGTATATTTGGGGCTATGATGATGATTCACATGATAAATCACATGTACCTATACCAATTTGGATTGATTAGTATGTATAATCTCACCTATTCTATGACATTCATTTAGATCTAGAATTATGACACCTATTTAGATCTAGAATTATGCTATGACATGTGTGAGTTTTATGTATTAGATGCTAGTTTACACCATCATTATGCTGCATAAACTACATATGCAAGTTTATACATGAATTTGGGTTATGATCATATTATGTAAGTTGTGACATTTAACCAAACAAGTTGACACCTTTAGATTCATGACATGTGTAGTTTTATGCAAGCTATAGTTTTTGCCTATGCAAGTTTAGGTGTTGAATATCTATCACACATGCAAATTTCACCCCATTTATGATTAGATCTATTTTGGTTGTATATATGTTGTGATAATTTATCTTTGTGCTATGAGTTAGACTATTCGAGTCTAACATATATTTTGCGTTAAACAAGCGTACATACAATGTGGGGTAGGGGAAATATTAAGGATTTAATATTGAAAATTTGGATGTAATTGATATGATTTTGCATAGCATAAATGGATGGCTATAATTGAGTCAATTATGGACATCATTTAAAATTGGAATTAATTGATAATTTGAATAGGGAAAATAATTCAAATTGGGGTAAAAGATTATAAGTAATAATCAATGCTTAGGATACGAGGTAGGACTCGTTTGTGATGTAAACCTGCCCGGACCCGCCCGGCAAATCCATTAGTCACAAATGTCAGCCCAATGTGAGAGGTCCTAGGCCCAAACTAAAGCATAACAGTTGTAAAGACACGAGGTTAGACTCTTTTATGGTGTAAGACTGCCCGGACCCGCCTGGCAAATCCAGCTGCCATAAATACCAGTCTAATGTGAGAGGTCTTTATGAGGTTATGGCCTGAATGAATTAAGAAATACTTAACCAGATAAACATGTGAAGTGGGACATGGGGGTTAAGTAGGTGCCTTGGGTGGCATGAGGAATCTAGTGGGTGCCTTTAGTGGCATTTTAAATACGATTAGTAAGACTTAACCAAACACACATGTAAATGAACATGAAGAGGGTTAAGTGGGATATACTAGAAGGGGACAAACTTAGGTGGATAGCTTGTAGGAAGTAATTGGGGCCCATTTCAACCAGTATCCCAAAACGTATCTTTGTGGGCTCGACCCAAGTCGAGGACGGGACACACATACTGGGCTTGACTATAAGAGGCCAAAACGGGTTAGCGGTGGCAACACAAGTCCAACGGGTTCATATGCGTGTGTGGACCCAAGATGGTAGGTAAGACGTTGTTGCATCGTGTAGGTATAAGCTGTGCATTCTTTAGCTGTATCGGGTTGCCACTTTAGGGGAGTGATACTCCCCACTATGGGACCAGCTTGGGTATCTATGAGTAGGGAGCCGATCGAAAATGGGAAGCGGGGTACACCTAGTGGAGATAGGGGCAGGCGGCACCTATGTAGTCAGCTAGGGGTACACAAAGTCATTAATGTGATTTCTAAGTGAAGCAAGTGGGATCAACCTTTAGGGTGACTGGTGTGGTGCAGTATAGTGTTTTTCCTTTAGTAATTAGGGGCGCCTATAACGTTATCTTTGTCCTTTGTCTACTCTTTCATACCCAATAGTTCATAGACATTTCCTTATTTTCCAGCTTATGCCTTAGTCTAGTTACTTTGATAATGGTATTGTTAAAGTTATCATACTCGCCAGACTTTATGTCTGACCCCCTCTTTTCCATCTTTTTCCCCCTCCAGGTCCTCAGGTTGGGCCCAGCTCTAGTGGAGTTTGATCAGATTTCTTTAGCTCTCTTTTGGAAAAGCTTGGACCGCTGAAGTAAAGTCCAGCTTATTATCTCTTATGGCTATTTATGTAGTGGGATTATGTATTTTGTTTTATCAAGATGGATATTGTACTTGATCCTGGTTTATGGTTTTATGATGTAACCAAATATGTTTATCTTCTGCTGCAATGAAATAAAGTTTTAAATTTCCAAGTACTATTTTATATCTGTCTTGTTGTAATTTTTCTGTTCTATACTCACTTACAATACTCCATGGAAGTTAATGCATTCCCTTTGTGAGTGACATTAATGGACGTGGGGTGTTACACGTGGTATCAGAGCTTAAGGTTACCAGAACAGATAAATTTTTAGAAAAACTATTTTCTAAAGTATTTTTGGAAGGAATGTTTTCAAAAACATGTCTTAATGAGTAATTTTAAGAAGAAAGTTTTTATGAAAAACATAATCCCGAATAGCCATATCTTTATCTTTCGAATTCTCCATTTTGAATCTTTCCTTTTTCGTTTCAGTATGGCTGAAGATCTTAAGCTTCCGGAGGGTGTGATGATACTAGGATGGCTTAGGAGGTACTTGGAAGCTAGGGCCACCGTCGCAGGTCCAGCAGATGTTCCTCCACCCCCAGTTACACCCGCTCCTCCTCCCCCTCCCCTTCCTCGCGTTGACACTTTTGCAAAGACATGCAAGGAATTTAAGGCTATGGGTGGAAAAACTTTTCAAGGGTCAGAGACGTTTGTAGAAGCCAGAGACTGGCTTAAGGAGACGGAGGAATTGCTAGGAATCTTTGAAGTGGAAGACAGAAGGAAAGCCCGTTTAGCAGCTTGGTTAATGAAGGGAGAGGCCTCGTTTTGGTGGGAGGTCACTAATGGGGAGCGTCCAGTTAATTCTTGGGCGGATTTCAAACGTAGGTTTGAGGCAAAGTTTCTCTCGCGAGCAGAGGAGAATCTACATATGGAAAAATTCTTTACATTAAAGCAAGGAAGCTCATCAATGAAAGAATATGTCAACAAACTTAATCAATTAGCAAGGTTTGGCTTGGAATTGGTGAACACGCCAGAGAAGAAGGCTCTGAGGTTCGTTAAAGGCTTGAATGAACCGTTGCAAGGATTGGCTATGACCCACATCCCTATGGGGGCCGCCTTTGAAAAGATAGTATAAATGGCACTCATGCACGAGGATAAGGCACCCGAGAAGAAAGGGGATCAGAAGAAACCTCAACAGCAAAATAAGAAGGGTGGTAAAAACAATAATGGCAAAGTAAAGAAAACATGCTTTAACTGTGGGACACCAGGCCATCTCAGCAAAGATTGTAGAAAGAAAAAGAAGACTGTCTGTTTTCATTGTGGCGAAGCGGGACATCTGGTGAAGGACTGCCCAAAGAAAGGGCAGAGGGCAGGGTCTACCTCAGGAGGACAGGTGTAGGCTCCTATGGCACCAGGGCAGGCAAGGGGGCAAGTTCAGGCTATTGAGGCCCCACCGCTGCAGGAACGAGATAGAACAATTTCCGTTGAATGCTTAGTTTTTCTGTTTGATCATCTTGTCCGTACCTTATTCGATTCTGGCGCATCTCATTCGTTTATCTCAACATCATCAGTTGAATTACTACACTTAAACACCAGTTTAGTAGAGGATCCCTTGGTTGTTTCAAATTCAATTGGGGGTTCAGCTTATTTGACCATGATGTATTTGGATTTGAAAATTTCTATACTTAGTGTTGAATTTAGATGTGATGCTTATGTGTTGGGCTTCACGGGCTATGGGCTAATTTTAGAAATGGATAGGTTGTCTAGAAATGGGGCCACTCTTGATTATGAAAGGAGAGTAGTTAGGCTCATGACTCACCTTGGTAACGCTCTCGACATCTTTTGTAATTCCATAAATTCTGTTATGTTAAGTTATCTATAATCTCTTGACGCATCTGTAGAGAATCTACGATCTGTAGAAGTGGTCCGGGAATACCCGGATGTGTTTGAGGAGGTGAAGGGCCTACCTCCGAAGCGGGAGATAGACTTTCGAATATATCTTGTAGATAATGCAAAACAAGTATCTTTGCCAGTGCACCACATGACTCCTCGTGAAAGGAGGGAACTCAATAAGCAAGTGAAGGAGTTGCTTGATAAGGGGTTCATAAGACGTATTATATCGGAGTGGGGTGCTCCAGTAGTATTTGCCATGAAGGCGGATGGGTCCCTTAGACTTTGTGTGGACTATAGAGAACTTAATAAGCTTACTAAGAAGAACAGACACCCACTGCCGAGGATTGATGATCTCTTTGATCAGTTGGTTGGCGCCTCAGTATTTTCACAGTTGGACTTAGCCACTGGTTTCCATCAGTTGAGAGTGGCTGAGGATAGCATAGACAAGACTGCATTTAGGACTCCGGACGGTTTCTATGAATGGCATGTGATGCCCTTTGGTTTGACAAACACCCCCGCATACTTTGTCGACCTGATGAGTAGGGTGTTTAGGGAGTACCTTAATAAATTCATGGTGGTCTTTGTGGATGACATCTTGATCTTTTCTAAGAGCGAAGAAGAGCATGCCCTACATCTTAGGGAAGTGTTGGAGACCCTTCGAGCGCATAACCTTAAGGCTAAATTTTCTAAGTGTCACTTCTAGAGGAAGGAAGGGCGATTCTTAGGACATGTGGTTTCCAAAGAAGGGATAGCTGTGGATCCCGCGAAGGTGGTGGCCATCCAAGATTGGAAGGTCCCTAAAAATGCTACCGAAGTGAGAAGTTTCTTGGGGTTGGCTGGCTATTACAGGAAGTTTATCAAGGACTTCGCAAAAATATCAGCTCCATTAACACGCTTGACGAAGAAGAACTTAGTTTTCACGTGGGACGTAGATTGTGATGATGCGTTCCAACGTTTAAAGAGAGCTTTAACCTCATCCCCAGTCTTAGTGCTGCCAGACGGGAGTAAGCCGTTTACCGTTTATACAGATGCTTGTGGGACGGGACTAGGCGTGGTCTTAATGCAAAAGGGAAGGGTAATAACCTATGGTGGAGGGCAGTTGAGGGTACATGAGAAGAATTACCCCACGCATGACCTAGAGTTAGCCGCAATTGTTTTCGCGCTTAAGTCTTGGCGCCATTATCTACTTGGCGAGAAATTCGAATTGTTCACTGACCACAAATCATTAAAATACTTATTCTCTCAGAAGGACTTGAATTTAAGGCAGCAACGGCGGACGGAATTCTTAGCATCCTATGACTTTGAAATAGCATATACCCCTGGCAAGGGTAACGTGGTGGCAGACGCCTTAAGTAGGAAAAGGTTGTCCTTGAGTCCATTATTTGTTGAGCGGCGAAGCTTAGAATTCATCTCTACGTTTGACTTTAGACCCTCCATTGACTTTGTACCCGGTTTGCTAGCATCCTTGGAGGTCAGACCTACACTTTTGGGACGGATTGGTGAGGCACAGCGAGACGACCCACATTTGGTTGAGTTAGTAAAGAAGCTCAAAAGAGGGGAGTCGTCGAGCCATCTTCGTAGGTATACCCTAGACGATAAGGGTTGGTTACGTAGAGATAGTAGACTTTGTGTACTGCAAGACGAAGACTTGAGGAAGGCCATTCTTGATGATGCACATCGCTCAAAGATGACCATTCATCCCGGTGGGGACAAGATGCACAAAGATATGAAGCGAGTTTTCTTTTGGGTCGGTATGAAAAGGGATGTGGCCGAGTATGTTGCTAGATGCTTGGTGTGCCAACAAGTAAAAGCGGAGCAAAAGAAACCCGGTGGGTTGCTTCACCCATTGGAGGTTCCACTATGGAAGTCGGAAAGTTTCTCGATGGATTTTGTGGATGGATTACCAAGATCGAGGAAGGGTAATACGGGGATTTGGGTGATAGTAGACAGACTTACTAAGAGCGCCCATTTTATTCCCGTGAAAAGTAAGAGGACTGCTCCATGGTTAGCTTCTGTATACATTAGGGAGATAGTTCGTTTGCACCGTATTCCTTCTAGCATAGTAAGCGACCGTGATCCTATCTTCACTAGCGAATTTTGGAAGAGCTTACAAGAGGCGGTAGGGACTCAGTTATGTTTGAGCACCGCATATCATCCTCAGACGGACGGCCAGACCGAGAGGGTGAATCGTATTCTAGAATACCTTTTGAGACTATGTATCTTGGACTTTGGGGGTACATGGGAAGAGCATCTTCCGTTGGTGGAGTTTGCATATAATAATAGCTTTCAGTCTAGCATTGGCATGGCACCTTTCGAAGCTCTTTATGGAAGGCCTTGTCGTTCGCCTACATGTTGGTGGGAATCTACCGATAAGATTTTACTTGGGCCCGATATGATTAGAGAGACTTCGGAAAAGATCGACTTGATTCGAAGGAGAATGAAGACGGCACAAGATAGGCAGAAATCTTATGCAGACAAAAGGAGGACAGATCTTGAGTTTGACATTGGGGACATGGTCTTTATCAAAGTGTCTCCATTACGGAATGTTGTTCGCTTTGGGTCCGTTGGGAAATTAGCACCAAGGTTTGTAGGGTCGTTTCCTATAAAGGAGAAGATTGGACAGATGGCGTATAGAGTGGAGTTACCTGAGAGACTTAGTGGAGTACACGATGTATTCCATGTATCACATTTGAGGAAGTGCTTGCACGAGACCGCAAAGGTGGTAGAGCCGAACTTGCTTAGAGAGGTGGAAATAGAACGTGATGCAACGATTCGACGAGCTCCTACGTGCATTCTTGGGTCGGAGATCAAAAAGTTGAGGAATCGAGAGGTCAGACTTGTCAAAGTGCAATGGGGAGATGATGAGAGCAACGCTACTTGGGAGACAGAAGAGAAGATACGTTCATTGTACCCTTTTCTTTTTGAGGGTATGTCTTTTAATTTCTACTTCATCGTTTAGCTTGTACTTATCTTATCTTTAATACGTCCTCTCGCTAGTATCTTTGACCTTTTAGGATAATCCTATGGTTGAAACATGTGTTTGAGACATGTTATGTGTGATGGATGCAAGATGGATGCAAGTGTTTGCTAGTGGTTGCTCGTGGATGCATATACACACACTTTAGGCACTAGATCGGCTCGGTCACTTCATATTGCATATTGCATAAGTGGATGTATTTAGTATAATGGATGTATGATGATTGTATTATCATATGGATGCTGCATTCGGATGGATGGCTGTGCACGCATATAGAAGTAGTATGTAGCATTAAGGATCTTTTGCATATATAATGGACGCATGGCACTATCATGATTTGCATTAAGGAGGTCAACTGAATCAGTGGACCGCCTAATTTTGCATTAGATACAGACATATACACACACTATGCATTAAAACATGAAAGCATTAGAAGTCTATAAGGACAATGGATGCCAGTGTTTGATGATTGAGTAGATGGACGTTTGGATGGTAGGATACACATTCTTCTTGACTTGGAGATTTCGGGGTCGAAATCCTTTAAGGAGGGGAGAATGTAACTTCCGTAATTTAGTTGTATTAATACTCACAAATTGAAGAATAACTAATCTCAGACGTGAGAATTAAGGGAAACGGGTTGCGCCATTGTGTTCGTCTCGGAATTCTGGTTGAGATAGAGTCCGAGTTTGCGTAAAACGGACTTCGTATGAAGGAGATATGGCCATCAGAAGTTTCAGAAAATTCAAAACAGATTTAAGAAAATTCAAAATTCAAATTCAGAGTGAAATCAGGCTGGGCGGGAAAAATCCCGCTAGGGTCCAGGTCGAACCTAGGGTCGACTTGGCAGTCGACCTGCCTTAACCAGGTCGACCATAGAGTCGACCTGGGGGTCGACTTGGCAGTCGACCTGGTCGGTTCGGCCAGGTTTTGGCTGAGCCCAATCTTGAGCTGTCGATGTCTTTTTAGGGCTGAGTTGGCTAATTTAACGGTTCAAGTTAGTTCTGAGTTGATCCGACGGTCTAAACAAATCTTAAACTCTATAAATAAAGGGGTAGTCTCTCACTCTAAAATCACATAAAAATTAGAGAAGCCACCGTCATGCCGTCGCCATGGAGTTCAGCATAGCCGTCGCCAACTAAAGAGGAAGAAAAGCTAATCAAAACTCTAATTATACTCAACTCTAAAGCAAATCTAGATTCTCTTTCTTCTCTAATTGTGAGTATGATAAATTTAGTAATATAATTAACAAACTAATTAGATCAAGTTGTGGTTTGGATCATAAGTGAATGATGTGAATTGTCATATGTGTTGTTGTAAAACTTATGCTATCATGTATGTTGTAAATCATATGTTATGTGATGATGATATCCTATATGTTGTAAATCATGCTATGATGATATTATGTATGTTGCAAGTTTCTATGCTAAGTTGCGATGTTACAAAGCCATGATGTTATTATGTTGTTGTTAGCTTATGAATCATGATGTTGATTATGTATATTTGGGGCTATGATGATGATTCACATGATAAATCACATGTACCTATGCCAATTTGGATTGATTAGTATGTATAATCTCACCTATTCTATGACATTCATTTAGATCTAGAATTATGACACCTATTTAGATCTAGAATTATGCTATGACATGTGTGAGTTCTATGTATTAGATGCTAGTTCACTCCATCATTATGTTGCATAAACTACATATGCAAGTTTATACATGAATTTGGGTTATGATCATATTATGTAAGTTGTTACATTTAACCAAACAAGTTGACAACTTCAGATTCATGACATGTGTAGTTTTATGCAAGCTATAGTTTTTGCCTATGCAAGTTTAGGTGTTGAATATCTATCACACATGCAAATTTCACCCCGTTTATGATTAGATCTATTTTGGTGGTATATATGTTGTGATAATTTATCTTTGTGCTATGAGTTAGACTATTCGAGTCTAACATATATTTTGCGTTAAACAAGCGTACATATAATGTGGGGTAGGGGAAATATTAAGGATTTAATATTGAAAATTTGGATGCAATTGATATGATTTTGCATACCATAAATGGATGGCTATAATTGAGTCAATTATGGACATCATTTAAAATTGGAATTAATTGATAATTTGAATAGGGAAAATAATTCAAATTGGGGTAAAAGATTATAAGTAATAATCAATGCTTAGGACACGAGGTTGGACTCGTTTGTGACGTAAACCTACCCGGACCCGCCCGGCAAATCCAGTAGTCACAAATGTCAGCCCAATGAGAGATGTCCTTGGCCCAAACTAAAGCATAACAGTTGTAAAGACACGAGGTTAGACTCTTTTATGGTGTAAGACTGCCCGGACCCGCCCGGCAAATCCAGCTGCCATAAATGCCAGTCTAATGTGAGAGGTCATTATGAGGTTATGGCCTGAATGAATTAAGAAATACTTAACCAGATAAACATGTGAAGTGGGACATGGGGGTTAAGTAGGTGCCTTGGGTGGCATGAGGAATCTAGTGGGTGCCTTTAGTGGCATTTGAAATACAATTAGTAAGACTTAACCAAACGCACATGTAAATGAACATGAAGAGGGTTAAGTGGGATATACTAGAAGGGGACAAGCTTAGGTGGATAGTTTGTGGGAAGTAATGGGGGCCCATTTCATCCAGTATCCCAAAACATATCTTTGTGGGCTCGTCCCAAGTCGAGGACGGGATACGCATACTGGGCTTGAATATAAGAGGCCAAAACGGGTTAGCGGTGGCAACGCAAGTCCAACGGGTTCATATGCGCGTGTGGACCCAGGCTGGTAGGTAAGACGTTGTTGCATCGTGTAGGTATAAGCCGTGCATTCTTTAGCTGTATCGGGTTGCCACTTTAGGGGAGTGATACACCCCACTGTGGGACCAACACGGGTATCTACGAGTAGGGAGCCGATTGAAAATGGGATGTGGGGTACACCTAGTGGAGATAGGGGCAGGCGGCACCTATGTAGTCAGCTAGGGGTACGCAAAGCCATTAATATGATTTCTAAGTGAAGCAAGTGGGATCAACCTTTAGGGTGACTGGTGTGGTGCAGTATAGTGTTTTTTCTTTAGTAATTAGGGGCGCCTATAACGTTATCTTTGTCCTTTGTCTACTCTTTCATACCCAATAGTTCATAGACATTTCCTTATTTTCCAGCTTATACCTTAGTCTAGTTACTTGGATAATGGTATTGGTAAAGTTATCATACTCGCCAGACTTTATGTCTGACCCCCTCTTTTCCATCTTTTTCCCCCTCCAGGTCCTCAGGTTAGGCCCAGCTCTAGTGGAGTTTGATCAGATTTCTTTAGCTCTCTTTTGGAAAAGCTTGGACCGTTGAAGTAAAGTCCAACTTATTATCTCTTATGGCTATTTATGTAGTGGGATTATGTATTTTGTTTTATCAAGATGGATATTGTACTTGATCCTGGTTTATGGTTTTATGATGTAACCAAACATGTTTATCTTCTGCTGCAATAAAATAAAGTTTTAAATTTCCAAGTACTATTTTATATCTGTCTTGTTGTAATTTTTCTGTTCTATACTCACTTACAATACTCCATGGAAGTTAATGCATTCCCTTTGTGAGTGACATTAATGGACGTGGGGTGTTACAATTTCCCTAGTCAAAGCTTTTATGAATGGATCTGCTAAGTTATCGCTAGACCTTATGTAGACAATAGTAATTATTCCATCATTTATTATTTGTCTGACATACTCATGTCTAAGACCTATATGTCTTGATTTTCCATTGTATATGTTACTATATGCTTGTGACATAGTAGCCTGACTATCACATCGTATTAATATGGCTGGCATTGGTTTTGGCCATAGTTTGATATCCAATAACATATTTCATAGCCATTCTGCCTCTTTCCCGGCGGCAGCAAGTGCGATGAATTCTGATTCCATTGTGGAGTGCGAGATGCAAGTTTGCTTCTTTGATGCCCAAGAAATCGCACCTCCACATAATGTGAAAATCCAACCCGAAGTAGATTTATTATCACCAGCGCTAGTTATCCAACTTGCATCAGTATATCCTTCTAATACACTAGGAAATCCATTGTAAACAAATCCTAGATTATTGGTTCTTTTTAGGTAACCAAGTAATCTTTCAATTGCTTTCCAATGATCTATACCAGGATTGCTAGTATATCGTGCAAGTTTGCGTATTGCATATGCTATGTCAGGTCTTGTACAATGCATTGCATACATTATACTTCCAATAGCGTTTGTGTATTCGAGTTGAGCAATACATCTTCCTTCATTTTTATTGAGATTGATACTCGAGTCGAGGGTACAGGCATCCTTAATTTTTAGATGTTCAAAATTTGGAGCACTTTTTGAATATAATGTGATTGACTTAGTGCATAACCCCCTCTAACTTTACTAACTTTTATACCTAGAATTGTATCAACTTCATTCAAATCTTTCATTTTGAACCTTGAAGTTAAATAATTCTTGGTGTCTTGTATTCCTTTCATGTTAGTACTGAATATTAATAAATCATCTACATATAAACAAATGATTACTCCATTTTCCTTTGTAAACTTGGAGTAGATACATTTGTCTACATTATTATATGTAAAACCATTTTGAAGTATAATTGAGTCAAATTTCTCATGCCACAGTTTTGGTGCTTGTTTTAATCCGTATAATGATTTTGTTAGTTTGCAAACTTTTCTTTCATTTCCAGGAAGGATAAAACCTTCAGGTTGTTCCATGTAAACTTCTTCATTAAGTTTACCATTAAGGAAGGCTGTTTTGACATCCATTTGGTGGATATGCAACTGATAGATTGATGCTAATGCTATTAGTACCCGAATTGATGCAATTCTTACAACCGGGGCATATGTATCAAAGAAATCAATTCCTTGCTTTTGCCGAAAGCCCTTGGCTACTAATGTAGCCTTGAAAGTTTGCACGCTACCATCGTTATTACTTTTTCTTCGAAACACCCGTTTGCTACCAATAGTGTGACGGCCCGCCCCGCACCAGTCGGCATTTCTCCGAAATGCGTTGTACTGATGTCCAACCAGCATGGAACATTCGCCAAAAGAAAGGAAAAGGAAAGGGATTTGAAGAAATGAACAAGTGCAGAGCCTGTAGCATATCTCACAGCGCATGGAATAAAATATAATAATAATAATATACTTGGCATAAACAAACGAGATAGTGCATAAGCTGAAAACTAAACCAACATCATCACAGCAGTGGAAATCTAAATACAGCTTATTACAGCTTCAGAATACTGTCTCTAAAACAAAAAGGAAAGGTACGCTACTAATGCCCAAAGTAGTGACCGGCTGCGACACAGGGAGAATATCTATATGTATCATACGTGGAAGCCTCCTGTTCGTCTCCAGATCAGCTACTCGTGCATACCACCTAACCTGTCTCTAGTCTGCTCGTGTGAGCACCCAGAGTAATAAGAAGAGACATAAAACTCTGGGTCAGACAAAAGTCTGGTATGAGCGATAAGCAGCTAAACAAATCAATAACAGGTATAAATAAACCATACCTGAACCTGGACCTGCAACCAAAGAGTTAGCACTACATACTGTACAGTACTCTAAGGTGCCACTAAATACAGGTGTCAAGATAACGGGGGTGGGGGTGTGCATGTCATAGTGATGGCAAACAAATCAAACATAGCATCCATCCTCACATCTCTCACTCGGTGCATAAAGCATACGATATCCACCACCTTGAGTCACTAGACTTCTAGGTAATGACGGATCCCGTCTTGTACAACTATTGTTAAGGGGTCATGTCCAAACCTTTCCAATGACCCCACTTCACTGGTCTATAGCCAAGCTTACCCCATGGGGTCATGTCCAAACATTTCCAATGACCCCACTTCATTGGTCTATAGCTCCTCTAGTTGTACCAATGCCATTGCGGCCCTGAATCCGTGCTTATACCTCCGACTCCTAGCGATCCAAAGTTATAGACATCGACCACTCCTTAGCACACGTCCCGCAGCGAAGCCCAACTCATGAAGTGAACTCATTGGTTCCCATCTGGATCTTGAGCTCTAACTTCCATTTGGACTACCTTTGCATCTCAGGTTTTTGGTCATCACCGGTTCGGTTCGGATCTCCTCCTTGCCATCGGTTCGGTTCGGCCTTCAGCTCTCCATCGTCAACATGGTTCGGTTCGTGGCATCCACCTGGTGACGTTCGGATCGTCATCACCCCAGCAGGTCGAGTCGGGTCTCCAAGTCCAGTCGCCATCACCGGGTCGGGTCCTTATGGCGGTTCGGGTCGGAGAAGATGCTCCACTAGCAGTTCGTGGTCTTCATCTCGCGGCGGTTCGGGTCGGTCTTGGTGACCACTGATGGATCGGGTCGGGCACATCAAATTGGGACGGTTCGGATCGGGTGCATCGAGTCGGAGCAGTTCGTAGTTGATGCCCGTAGACTTCACATAGGCGGCTCGGTTCGGAGGGGATGGCTTGGTTCGTGATGTGGTTCAACGACCCCTTAGGGCGATCCGATCCGGCCCTCAATCCCCCATCCGATCCGAATTCTTGCACTCTGTCCAGCGAGCTGTTTCACGCCATTCGACGGCGTTTTCGACCATCTTAACTATTCTAAACAATCACAAGACATATCAAGCAGCCATAGCAACAAATAGAAGTGACCACAAACACCAAAACATCAATAATATGTTTTATAAAGAATTAAACATAGCCAAAAACCCCTATTTTCCCTTAATCTCTCTTAATCATGTTTAAGCATACAATTAGCAAATTATATAGAAATTAACCCAAATTTCTAACAGAGCCTTAAAACATCATTTTAGAATTTTAGGAATTTTTCCAGAATTTATTAACGTATAATTTCGTTAATTAGCACTAATCACCCCTAATTAGCCGTAGTTAGTGTAGAATGGTGCAAATCACTCACCTTGGCCAAAATCAAAACTCCAAAACTGAAATGATTCTCTGATTTGGCGCTGTTCCCAATCTTACACAGCAGCTCTACCTTAATTCTTGTGCTAATCCACCTTGTTTTGATGAAGATTAAGCTAAAACTTGATTATGGAGTGATTAGGGATGATTCTAGATGTTGGAGGCCATTGTTAGGGTTGAATACAAGCTTATGGCGGCTGGAAAATGTGTCTAAAACCGAAATCCCTAAGCCTAGCAGCTCTTAAATACTCCAAATCCCGAAATCCCCCATTGGGCCTAGCTGTTAACTACCCGGTTAAGCCCAATTAAGCTGTTTTTCACTATCTGAAACTTGTTTCAGCCATATCTCCCAAATGGTGAGTCCGTTTGGCTAATGTGACCATCTAGGGAATTGTAAACCATCATCCGGATCCAATGGAAGAGGTTTCAGGTCAAAATTCCTTTCCAGTCAAAAGTTATGGCCAAAACAAGATCAGCTAGGGGCAAAATGGTCATTTAAAAATCGACAAAAATCGTGAACATGGGAAATGACCCCAATAGTCGTCTCCCAAAGTTACACGACTATACGACCTCATATGAGAAAGAAATAAATATTCTACGATCCTCCGATGCGTAGAATGCGGGTCGTTACACTCCCCCCCCCCCCCCTTAGGAAATTTCGTCCCCGGAATTCCTTATCCCAAGCAAACACACGTATCCCACAAGCCTATCAATCATTTACAAGCAATCAATCATGCATAACAAACAAAACAAGCCTATCCTAGCATGTGGAATAACTAAATCGCAATGAAAACCTTACCAGGCAAAGAGTTCTGGATACGTCTTCCTAATACTCTCCTCTGTCTCCCAAGTACAGTCATTCTCGTCCTCGCCCCACTGAACCTTGACTAGCTTCACCGTTTTCCCTCGAAGTTTCTTCCTATCATCCCAGACAATACGAATCGGCTTGCGTTCCCAACCGCCTCGGGTTCTACTTCGACGTCATCCAACTGATTAGGTGAAATAGTCAAATCGGGGTCGTGCACGAATTTTCTTAACTGGGAAACATGAAATACGTTATGAACTCCTGCCATCTTCTCTGGTAACTTAATTCTATATGCCAAATTTCCAATCAGCTCTAGAACTGGGAATGGACCAACGAATCTTGGCGCTAACTTTCCTCGCCTTCCAAGCCGAATAACATTCTTTAATGGGGAGATCTTAACAAATACCATGTCGCCAACGGAGAATTTCAATTCTCTTCTCCTTTTATCAGCATAACTCTTCTGCCTATCTTGGGCAGCCTTCATTCTTTGCTGAATAATCTTGATTTTGCTTGAAGTTTCTCTTATCACATTTGGCCCAAGCACAAACTTCTCACCAGTCTCTAGCCAACATGACGGTGAGTTGCACGATCTTCCATACAAAGCTTCAAATGGAGTCATACCAATACTTGACTGGTAACTACTATTATAGGCAAACTCTACTAAATGCAAATGGTCATCCCATGATCCACCAAAATCTAATACACAAGCTCTCAAGAGATCTTCTAACACTCGATTCACCCTCTCCGTTTGGCCGTCGGTCTGAGGATGGTATGCGGTACTGAGATGTAACTCTGACCCTAATGCCTCTTGTAAGCTCTTCCAAAACCCACTAGTAAACAACGGGTCTCGGTCACTCACAATGCTTTTCGGTACTCCATGAAATCTCACTACCCATTTCATATACAGTTCTGCCAACTTTGCAACTGTTCTATTTGACTTGACTGGAATGAATCTTGCACTCTTGGTCAATCGATCCACAATTACCCAAATGCTATCATGGCCTGACCTTGTCCTAGGTAACCCATCAATGAAATCCATCGATACTTGTTTCCATTTCCATTCGGGGATTTCTAATGGTTGCAATAAACCACTAGGCTTCTTTTGCTCGGCTTTGACTAGCTGATAATTCATGCATTTGGATATAAATTTCCCAATGTCTCTCTTCATCCCCTCCCAGTAGTAGGTCTGCTTCATGTCTCGATACATCTTATTACCACCGGGATGTATGGTCAACCTTGAGTGATGACATTCTCTAAGCACTTCATCTCTCAGTCCATCGACATTAGGTACAACTAATCTTCCATTCTTTCTAAGCCATCCTTCTCGATCAAGTCCATACTTGTTCATCTCCTCGTTGATTTCCATTTCTAATTTGGAGATGATTTCCAACAATTTAGGATCGTTCTTCTGACTGGAACCAATCTGCTCAATCAAAGTGGGTCTGATCGTCAAGCTTGCTAACATTTCTGGATCCAATTCGCACTTAGGTATGAAATCATATCCTGTGATATACTCCACTTGCTTCCATTCCAAAAACATAGCCCCTAAACTGGCATGTATCCTACTTAATGCATCGGCTACTGCATTGCCTTTTCCGGGTGTGTATGCGATATCAAAATCGTAGGAAGTCAAGAATTCCAACCATCTTTGCTGACGGAGATTTAAATCCTTCTGGGAGAACAGATACTTCAACGACTTATGATCAGTAAATAATTCAAATATTTCTCCCAAGAGATAATGTCTCCATATCTTCAACGTGAACACAATCGCTGCCAATTCCGAATCATGGGTAGGATATCTTTTCTCATGCGGTTTCAGTTGCCTACTTGCATAAGCTACGACCCTACCTCCTTGCATCAATACTGCACCTAGTCCGGTACCACATGCATCCGTGTATACCGTCATCTCCTCATTCCCCTTAGGAATAACTAATACTGGCGCACACGTCAATTTCTCCTTTAGACCCTTGAATGCCTTCTCGCACCTTTCGTCCCAGACGAAAGCTTGGTTCTTCTTGGTCAACTGAGTTAGCGGTGCCGCTGTCTTGGAGAAGTCTTGGATAAACTTACGGTAATATCCAGCTAATCCCAATAAACTTCTTACATCCGTCGCATTCTTGGGCGTAGACCAATCTTGCACCGTAGCCACTTTAGCAGGATCCACGGCGATACCATTCTCTGAAACAACATGGCCCAAGAATCTCACTTCCCTCCTCCAGAAGTGACATTTCGAGAACTTTGCTTTTAATTGGTGTTTTCTCAACACCTCCATCACTATCCTCAAATGTTCCTTGTGTTCTTCCTCTGTCCTCGAATAAACCAAAATATCATCCACGGACACAAGAACAAACTTATTCAATTGATCTCTGAATACCCTATTCATAAGATCCACAAAATATGCTGGCGCATTGGTCAACCCGAATGGCATGACCAACCACTCATAAAATCCAGATGGCGTCCGAAAGGCTGCTTTATCTATACTATCAGCTGCCACTCTGAGCTGATGAAATCCTGTCGCGAGGTCCAACTGGGAGAACACTCTTGCTCCTTCCAGTTGATCAACAAATCATCTATCCGCGGTAGAGGATACTTATTCTTCCTCTTCACCTTATTCAACTTGCGATAATCCACACATAATCGAAGGGAACCATCTGCTTCATTAGCAAACACAACTGGCGCTCCCCACTCGGAGACACTTCTTCGAATAAATCCCTTCTTCAAAAGATCGCTGACTTGCACCCCGAGCTCTCGCTGCTCCCTTGGTGCCATACGACGAAGCGGCATCACTATAGGTCTGGCATCTTTCACCAAATCAATACGGAACTCAATCTCTCGGTGTGGTGGAAGCCCGGTCATTTCCCCGAAGATGTCCGAATACTGGCTAACCACGGGCACATCTGACAACTCATCATGCGGGATATCGAGGGAATTTAGAAAACTAGCCATAACTCCATCCCATGGTTGGCTACCAAACATTACCCTCCGCCCATCATCCGCTCTAACTGTCACCAAAGAGCCCTCACAGTCTACCACCACCCCGTATCTTTGGAGCCAATCGACTCCCAAAATAATGCCATACCCAGTAAAGCCCAAAACAAAGCAGTCACAAACAAACATACATCTATGACTCGATAAGACCAAATTACGACAAATCATACTAAGGCTTGTCAAACCACCAATCGGGTTCGTCACTGCTAATGGTCTATCCAACCTATCTACCAGGTCACTAGATATGAAGGAATGGGAAGCCCCGGTATCAAACAAAACTCTAACTTGAACATCATAAATGGAAAGCATACCTTGAATGATGACATTCTTTCCTTTCTCCACCGCAGTTGGGGCATTCGACGAAGAAGGAATAGCATTAAGGGCATATGTTTTCACAAGCTGCTTCTCTTTCAAAGGTTGCGGACACTTATCCTTTTGGTGTCCCACTTAGCCACAGTTGAAGCACTTCCTGTCTGTTGGCTTTGCTCGACATTCTTTAGCATAATGGCCTTTCTTGCCACGGCTAAAGTATTCAACATCTTTTCTCTTCTTTTTCTGGTTATCCTTATTCTGGTTTTGCTTCCTCTTATTTTGAGAACTATTCTTGCCTCCACCGCCTGCTTGCGGCTTTAGCTCCTCTACAGATGCAGCCTCTATCTTCGGCTTAGGGTAAAGACTCTCTGATCTCAAAGCTTTCCCCACAATCGACTCAAAGGTCTCATCGATATGGTTGATAAGTCTTTCCCCCAAGTATCCATCCAAACCAGTTATGAACTTCTTGTTCTTCTTCTCTAGAGTATCAATCAAAGAAAATCCATACTTCGACAAAGTGTCGAACTCAGCAACATACTCTGAAACTGTCCTTCCGTTCTGCTTAAGCTCCAGGAGCTTCCTAAACAACTCTGATTTCTGAGCAGTTGAGATAAACATATCGCTAAAGCGAGCCTTAATCTGATCCCAAGTAATCTGATCCTCGGGAGTAGCTGCCTTTATAGCATTGCACCAATTCATCGCCCGTCCGTGCAGCTGACGGGATGCTAGCCTTCTTTTCATCGCATCCTCAATACCCAAGTCTTCGAAGATACGCTCGCAGCTATCCAACCAATCCTGAACATCTGTAGCCGACTCCATTCCGTGGAACGGCTTTCCTCCCAGGCTAGTATAATCCTTATTTAGCTTGGCGAAATCGGCCCTAGGCGCCTGCACCACTGGACCACCACTACCATTAGCAGCATTATGAACTGCTCCTTGAACATCTCTGATCATCCCTCTCATAAAGTTAGTGAACATCGTCCTCATGTCAGGGCCATTTCCATTATTAGCCCTTGGACCATTGTTCCTCAAGTTTCGACTCATCGTTCAATCTGTAAAGAGAAACGATTAACCATCTCCATAGTGGTACTAGTGCAGTGCGACTTCAACCTTAGCTATACTAATAGTATATATATATATATATATAGTTTTTTTTCAAAAACCAAAATAATTACAAATACGTGCTCTCATATACGTATACTATCTCTCCCTGGTGTCCTTCCCTAGGTTAACCACGCAACCTGGCTCTGATACCAAATGTGACGGCCAACCCCGCGCCAGTCGGCATTTCTCCGAAATGCGTTGTATTGATGTCCAACCAGCACGGAACGGTCGCCAAAAGAAAGGAAAAGGAAAGGGATTTGAAGAAATGAACTAGTACAAAGCCTGTAGCATATCTCACAGCGCATGGAATAAAATATAATAATAATATAATTGGCATAAACAAACGAGACAGTGCATAAGCTGGAAACAAAACCAACATCATCACAGCAGCGGAAATCTAAAATACAGCTTATTACAACTTCAGAATATTGTCTCTAAAACAAAAAGGAAAGGTACACTATTAATGCCCAAAGTAGTGACCGGTTGCGACACAGGGAGAATATCTATATGTATCGTACGTGAAAGCCTCCTGCTCGTCTCCGGATCAGCTACTCGTGCATACCACCTAACCTGTCTTTAGTTTGCTCGTGTGAGCACCCAGAGAAATAAGAAGAGACATAAAACTCTGGATCAGGCAAAAGTCTGGTATGAGCGATAAGCAGCTAAACAAATCAATAACAGGTATAACTAAACCATACCTGAACCTGGACCTGGACCTGCAACCAAAGAGTTAGCACTACATACTGTACAGTACTCTAAGGTGCCACTAAATACAGGTGTCAAGATAACGGGGGTGGGGGTGTGCATGTCATAGTGATGGCAAACAAATCAAGCATAACATCCATCCTCACATCTCTCACTCGGTGCATAAAGCATACGATATCCACCACCTTGAATCACTAGACTTCTAGGTAATGACGGATCCCGTCTTGTACAACTATTGTTAAGGAGTCATGTCCAAACCTTTCAGATGACCCCACTTCACTGGTCTATAGTCAAGCTTACCCCATGGAGTCATGTCCAAACCTTTCCAATGACCCCACTTCATTGGTCTATAGCTCCTCTAGTTGTACCAATGCCATTGCGGCCCTGAATCCGTGCGTATACCTCCTACTCCTAGCGATCCAAAGTTATAGACATCGACCACTCCTTAACACACGTCCGCAGCAAAGCCCAACTCATGAAGTGAACTCATTGGTTCCCATTTGGATCCTGAGCTTTAACTTCCATTTGGACTACCTTTGCATCTCAGGTTTTTGGTCATCACCGGTTCGGTTCGGATCTCCTCCTTGCCATCGGTTCGGTTCGACCTTCAGCTCTCCATCGTCAACATGGTTCGGTTCGTGGCATCCACCTGGTGACGGTTCGGATCGTCATCACCCCAGCGGGTCGAGTCGTGTCTCCAAGTCCAATCGCCATCACCGGTTCGGGTCGGGGTCCTTCTGGCGGTTCGGGTCAGAGAAGATGCTCCACTAGCAGTTCGTGGTCTTCATCTCGCGGCGGTTCGTGTCGGTCTTGGTGACCACTGACGGATCGGGTCAGGCACATCAAATTGGGAAGGTTCAGATCGGGTGCATCGAGTCGGAGTAGTTCGTAGTTGATGCCTGTAGTCTTCACACAGGCGGCTCGGTTCGGAGGGGATGGCTTGGTTCGTGATGTGGTTCCACGACCCCCTAGGGCGATCCATTCCGGGCCTCAATCCCCCATCCGATCCGAATTCCTGCACTCTGTCCAGCAAGCTGTTTCACGCCATTCGATGGCGTTTTCGACCATCTTAACTATTCTAAACAATCACAAGACATATCAAGCAGCCATAGCAACAAATAGAAGTGACCACAAACACCAAAACATCAATAATATGTTTTATAAAGGATTAAACATAGCCAAAACCCCCTATTTTCCCTTAATCCCTCTTAATCATGTTTAAGCATACAATTAGCAAATTATATCGAAATTAACCCAAATTTCTAACAGAGCCTTAAAACATCATTTTAGAATTTTAGGAATTTTTCCAGAATTTATTAACGTATAATTGCGCTAATTAGCACTAATCACCCCTAATTAGCCATAATTAGTGTAGAATGGTGCAAATCACTCACCTTGGCCAAAATCAAAACTCCAAAACTGAAATGATTCTCTGATTTGGCGTTGTTCCCAATCATACA
Organism: Allium sativum; assembly: GCA_030737875.1. Taxonomy (NCBI): domain Eukaryota; kingdom Viridiplantae; phylum Streptophyta; class Magnoliopsida; order Asparagales; family Amaryllidaceae; genus Allium; species Allium sativum. The sequence continues at coordinate 15,529,774 of CM060922.1, read as the reverse complement.
CAGCAGCTCTACCTTGATTCTTGTGCTAATCCGCCTTGTTTTGATGAAGATTAAGCTAAAACTTGATTATGGAGTGATTAGGGATGATTCTAGATGTTGGAGGCCATTGTTAGGGTTGAATACAAGCTTATGGCGGCTGGAAAATGTGCCTAAAACCGAAATCCCTAACCCTAGCAGCCCTTAAATACCCCAAATCCCGAAATCCCCCATTGGGCCTAGCTGTTAACTACCCGGTTAAGCCCAATTAAGCGTTTTTTCACTATCTGAAACTTGTTTCAGCCATATCTCCCAAATGGTGAGTCCGTTTGGCTAATGTGACCACTCTACGGAATTGTAAACCATCATCCGGATCCAATAGAAGTGATTTCAGGTCAAAATTCCTTTTCAGTCAAAAGTTATGGCCAAAACAAGATCAGCTAGGGGCAAAATGGTCATTTAAAAATCGGCAAAAATCGTGAACATGGGAAATGACCCCAATAGTCGTCTTCCAAAGTTACATAACTATACAACCTCATATGAGAAAGAAATAAATAATCTACGATCCTCCGATGCGTAGAATGCGGGTCGTTACAAATAGGTTTTGACCCTTGAGGCAAGTCTACCAATACCCAAGTATTGTTTGATAAAATTGAATCCATTTCATCATTAATTGCCTCCTTCCAAAAAGCAGAATCTCTGGAAGTTATAGCTTCTTTGTACGTTTTAGGATCATCTTCTATATTAAGTATAATAGGAATTTTGTTAGCAAATTCATCTCGAGTTCCTTGTACAAGGAATGCCATAGCTTGAGATGATATAAAATCTGGACCAAAAGATTTCTCTTTTCTAATTCTTTGTGTCCTTCTTATTTCTGTCTGTTCATTTGATATTTTTCTATTATTACCAGCTGAAGATGTAGTAACATCCGTCGGTGTTTGAATAATGTCGGGGTTTAATAACTGATTTGTATTTGAATCATCTTTGAATTTATTTTCAATAAACTCAACATCTCTTGATTCAACAATCGTGTTTGAGGATAAATCTAGTAGTCTATATGCTTTAGAGTTTTCAGCATATCCTAAAAACAAACTTTTCAATGCTCTTGGACCTAATTTAGTCCGTTTTGGATCAGCCACCCTACAGAAGGCAATACACCCCCACACCTTTAGATAACGTAGATTAGTTTTTCGACCATTCCATAGTTCGTAAGGAGAAACTTTAGTTTTCCTTGAAGTGATTCTATTGTGCAAATGACATGAAGACAACAATGCTTCCCCCCACAAGTTAAGTGGTAAGTTAGCATTTAATAACATAGAATTTACCATATCAACTAGAGTTCTATTTTTCCTTTCTGCCAAACCATTTTGTTGTGGTGTGTATGGCGCAGTGTGTTGATGAATATTCCCATGTTCTTCACAGAAGTTAGAAAATTCAGTGGAGAAGTATTCTTCTCCTCTGTCACTACGTAGAACCTTTATTTTCCTACCCTTTTGATTTTCAACTTCCGTTTTATATCGTTTGAACATGTCAAAAGCTTCATCTTTATTTCTAAGCAAATACACACATGTGTATTTAGAACAATCATCAATAAAGGTAATTAAATACCTTTTCCCACCTCTGGGTAAAACTCCATTTAATTCACATATATCGGAGTGTATTAAATCCAGGAGTTCTGAATTTCTTTGAACTGTTGGAAATGGTTTCTTTGTAATCTTGGCTTGTATACATATTTCGCATTTATCATGTTTATCATCAGTAACAGAAATAAGACCATGTTTTGCCATATATTTCAAAGATGTATAATTTAAATGTCCTAAACGTGCATTCCATAATGGTAAAGAATCAACAGTATAAGTAGAACATTCATTTATTTCATTAATACTGAGTTTGAACATCCCATTACATGCATAACCTTTACCCACAAACATGCCATTTTTGGGCAAAATTAAACTATCAGCCTCTAAGACAAATTTGATACCACTCTTGCATAGGATTGATGCAGAAACCAGATTCTTTTTAATATCAGGATCATAGAGTACATTTGTGAGAGTGATCTTCTTGTTGGAAGTAAAATGGATCTCCACATTTCCTTTCCCCAGAACCTTTGCACCATTTCCATTTCCCATAAGCACTTCCTGTTGTTCTGCCAATTCTGTGTAGGTTTTGAACAGCCCTTTGTTGTTGCATACATGAACTATTGCACCAGAATCAAACCACCAATCCGAAGATTTTGTTTCCACAATTGCCATGTGCAAGTCAGTTATCATGCCGATCTACAAATCTAAAACCATGGCAATGATTTCTTGAACTTCGTCATTCTCAACCATATTTGCATTTTTAGGCTGGCCTTTTTGTTTTGGAGGTGCCCTGCACTCACCTTTGAAGTGCCCAAGTTTGCCGTAGTTATAGCAAGCCATGTTTTTCTTATCCTTTGGATTAGAGTTTCCATCCGTCTTAGTTTTCTTATTTGGCTTAGAGTTTTGATTTTGAGCATTCTTTCTCTTCTTTCCAGAATTGACATTGTTCACGTTTGTTATTGGAAAAACACCATCACGGATTCTATTTTCTTCTTCAATCCGTATGTGTTTTCCAATTTGTTCCAACGAGAGTTCTTCAGTCATGTGTAGGAGCTTTTTACGATAATTATTCCAACTAGGTGGAAGTTTAGCAATAATAGCCCCTACCTGAATAGATTCTGGAATTTGCACTTTTAAATCCGCAAGTTTTCCAACCAGAACTTGTAAGTCATGCATTTGGTCCATAACAGAGACATCATCTGTCATTTCAAATTCAAAATACTGTAAGGTAAGAAACTTATCTGTTCCAATTTTCTTTGTTTTGTACTTTGCTTCCAGCGCATCCCAGATTTCTTTAGGCGACTTCAGCGGAGTGTAGAGGTCGTAAAAGCGATCTGATAGTGTATTAAGAATGTGACCTCGGCACAGCAGTTCATCTTCCTCGCGTTTCATCCTCTTTTTCTCCAGTTCTTCCGTATCTTTGTCTGTTGGAGGAGGAATCGGTGGAAGATTTTCATCGAGCACGTATGACACTTTAAGAGTAGTAAGGAGGAACTTCATTTTGTTCTGCCAGCGAGTGAAATTGGTTCCATCCATTCTGTCCAGACGGACGAAGTCTTGATTCATCAGTTTGAAAGCGGATTCAGCACTGTTATCCATAGTAGATAATGCTTTAAGATTGTTGAACAACAGAGAAGAATCAAACGGTGATGGTTTTGAGGCACGGTCTCTCTTTCCTTAAAGCAATATCTGCCCCCACTCGTTTGAGTTTGCCAACAGGTTGAACGACAAACTGCCTCGCAGGATACAACAAAACCAAAACCTAGAGGCATGGCAATGCCTGTGAGTTTTATGGGATTTATTATTAGCAGAAGATAAAACAGAAACGTTATCTGTAGAGGAGAGAAGAGAAGGGCGGAAGTTTTTTCTGGACTGGGCGAAAAGGAGATGTATTTATGAAAGGCAAAGAGTTATGACCGTTTCTGGAACTGCTGTATTCAAACAGAAGCGTCCGTCTATTCAAATTCAAAAATTGTGACTGCTTGCGTTCAGGCCATATTGCATCCGTACGGTCGTGCACGCGTCCACGTACCCCAAGTGCCCAAGTGCCCAATCTTTGACCTATAATATATATTTTATCGGCCCAAGCCCATATGCATATCCATCCAAGCCATTACACAAGCCCAAGTCATTTTAATTCACAATAACATATACAAGGCCTTTTTATATACCTTGGGATTGTCCAAAAAACTTGGCGATGTGGGACTTAATTGTTCTCCTCATTCAAAACAATCTACCTCAACAATCCCCCAATAGATTGTTTTATTGATGTAGTTCAGTTTTATCTTAACTAGAAATTACGCATCATATGTGGTATCTATTCGATTAAACCACGTATTAGTGTGAATTTCTCAAGAACTTAAAGAAGAGCTGGGTGGTCTTAACTTAAACCAAGTCTTCATTGGGTTATAAAGTCGGAAATACTACACACGCAACTTCAATTTTACCAATAAATTTCCCTACCTGTGAGCACCGTTATGGCCATGTGCTCCATCCCAGCTTAATAAACTTTTACAAGAGCAAACCAAGAAAAAATTCTTGTTTAGAAGCGGCACCACTTCCAAGTTCATAAAGGTAAAGTTCTTTTCCCTTTTCAGTGTCTCTGTTACCAGACTAGCTAGAACGTTATTAAGAGTTATTCAACTCAGCCTCTTCATACCTGTAACAGTTTACACTAATTTGACTGAGGGTCTTCCCAATCATATGATAGTTTGTTATTACCCATTAAACCTTAAAGTTAAGCTAATTAATATTAAGGTTGGGTTTCCATTATCATTGATTAATACAAGGTCTAAGTCCCATTCCGACTGATGTGGATCTTAACATTTCCCTAGTCAAAGCTTTTGTGAATGGATCTGCTAAGTTATCGCTAGACCTTATGTAGACAATAGTAATTATTCCATCATTTATTATTTGTCTAACATACTCATGTCTAAGACTTATATGTCTTGATTTTCCATTGTATATGTTACTATGTGCTCGTGACATAGTAGCCTGACTATCACATCGTATTGATATGGCTGGCATTGGTTTTGGCCATAGTTTGATATCCAGTAACATATTTCGTAGCCATTCTGCCTCTTTCCCGGCGGCAGCAAGTGCGATGAAGTCTGATTCCATTGTGGAGTGCGAGATGCGAGGTCGCTTCTTTGATGCCCAAGAAATCGCACCTCCACCTAATGTGAAAATCCAACCCAAAGTAGATTTATTATCACCAGCGCTAGTTATCCAATTGCATCAGTATATCCTTCTAATACACTTGGAAATCCATTGTAAACAAGTCCTAGATTATTGGTTCTATTTAGGTAACCAAGTAATCTTTCAATTGCTTTCCAATGATCTATACCAGGATTGCTAGTATATCGTGCAAGTTTGCATATTGCATATGCTATGTCAGGTCTTGTACAATGCATTGCATACATTATACTTCCAATAGCGCTTGCGTATTCGAGTTGAGCAATACATCTTCCTTCATTTTTATTGAGATTGATACTCGAGTCTATGGGGGTACTGGCATCCTTAATTTTTAGATGTTCAAACGTCTGGAGCACTTTTTGAATATAATGTGATTGACTTAGTGCATAACCCCCACTAACTTTACTAACTGTTATACCTAGAATTGTATCAACTTCATTCAAATCTTTTATTTTGAACCTTGAAGTTAAATAATTCTTGGTGTCTTGTAATCCTTTCATGTTAGTACCGAATATTAATAAATCATCTACATATAAACAAATGATTACTCCATACTCCCTTGTAAACTTGGAGTAGATACATTTGTCTGCATTATTATATGTAAAACCATTTTGAACTATAATTGAGTCAAATTTCTCATGCCACTGTTTTGGTGCTTGTTTTAATCCGTATAATGATTTTGTTAGTTTGCAAACTTTTCTTTCATTTCCAAGAAGGATAAAACCTTCGCGTTGTTCCATGTAAACTTCTTCATTAAGTTCACCATTAAGAAAGGCTGTTTTGACATCCATTTTGTGGATATGCAACTGATAGATTGATGCTAATGCTATTAGTACTCGAATTGTTGTAATTCTTGCAACCGGGGCATATGTATCAAAGAAATCAATCCCTTCCTTTTGCCGAAAGCCCTTGGCTACTAATCTAGCCTTGAAAGTTTGCACTCTACCATCGTTATTACGTTTTCTTCGAAACACCCGTTTGCAACCAATAGGTTTTGACCCTTGAGGCAAGTCTACCAATACCCAAGTATTATTTGATAAAATTGTATCCATTTCATCATTAATTGCCTCCTTCCAAAAAGCAGAATCTCTGGAAGTTATAGCTTCTTTGTATGTTTTTGGATCATTTTCTATATTCAGTACAATAGGAATTTTGTTAGTAACTTCATCTCGAGTTCCTTCAACAAGGAATGCCATAGCTTGAGATGATATAAAATCTGGACCTAAAGATTTCTCTTTTCTAGTTCTTTGTATCCTTCTTATTTTTGTCTGTTCATTTGATATTTTTCTTTTATTACCAGCAGAAGATGTAGTAACATCCGTTGGTGTTTGAATAATGTCGGGGTTTAATAACTGATTTGTATTTGAATCATCTTTGAATTTATTTTCACTAAACTCAACATCCCTTGATTCAACAATCGTGCTTGAGGATAAATCTAGTAGTTATATGCTTTAGAGTTTTCAGCATATCCTACAAACAAACTTTTCAATGCTCTTGGACCTAATTTAGTCCATTTTGGATCAACCACCCTATAAAAGTCAATACACCCCTACCCCTTTAGATAACGTAGATTAGGTTTTCGACCATTCCATAGTTCGTAAGGAGAAACTTTAGTTTTCCTTGAAGTGATTCTATTGTGCAAATGACATGCAGACAGCAATGCTTCCCCCCACAAGTTAAGTGGTAAGCTAGCATTTAATAACATAGAATTTACCATATCAAACAGAATTCTATTTTTCCTTTCTGCCAAACCATTTTGTTGTGGTGTGTATGGCGCAGTGTGTTGATGAATAATCCCATGTTCTTCACAGAAGTTAGAAAATTCAGTGGAGAAGTATTCTCTTCCTCTATCACTATGTAGAACCTTTATTTTCCTACCCTTTTTATTTTCAACTTCCGTTTTATATCGTTTGAATATGTCAAAAGATTCATCTTTATTTCTGAGCAAATACACACATGTGTATTTAGAAAAATCATCAATAAAGGTAATGAAATACCTTTTTCCACCTCTGGTTAAAACTCCATTTAAATCACATATATCGGAGTGTATTAAATCCAAGAGTTCTGAATTTCTTTGAATTGTTGGAAATGGATTCTTTGTAATCTTGGCTTGTATACATATTTTGCATTTATCATGTTAATCATCAGTAATAGAAATAACACCATGTTTTTTCATATATTTCAAAGATCTATAATTTAAATGTCCTAAACGTGCATTCCATAATGGTAAAGAATCAACAGTATAAGTAGAAAATTCATTTATTTCATTAATACTGAGTTTGAACATCCCATTACATGCATAACCTTTACCCACAAACATGCCATTTTTGGACAAAATTAAACTATTAGCCTCTAAGGCAGATTTGATACCACTCTTGCATAGGATTGATGCAGAAACCAGATTCTTTTTAATATCAGGAACGTGGAGTACATTAGTGAGAGTGATCTTCTTGTTGGAAGTAAAATGGATCTCCACATTTCCTTTCCCCAGAACCTTTGCACCATTTCCATTTCCCATAATCATTTCCTGTTGTTCTGCCAATTCTGTGTAGGTTTTGAATAGCCCTTTGTTGTTGCATACATGAATTGTTGCACCAGATTCAAACCACCAATCCAAAGATTTTGTTTCCGCAATTGCCATGTGCAAGTCAGTTATCATGTCGATCTGCAAATATGAAACCATAGCAATGATTTCTTGGACTTCGTCGTTCTCGACCACATTTGCATTTTTGGGCTGGCCTTTTTGTTTTGGAGGTGCCCTGCACTCACGTTTGAAGTGCCCAAGTTTGTCGCGATTATAGCAAGCCTTGTTTTTCTTATCCTTTGGATTAGAGTTTCCATCCGTCTTAGTTTTCTTATTTGGCTTAGAGTTCTGATTTTGAGCATTCTTTCTCTTCTTTCCAGATTTGACATTGTTCACGTTTGTTATTGGAAAAACACCATCATGGATTTTATTTTCTTCTTCAATCCGTATGTGTTTTCCAATTTGTTCCAACGAGAATTCTTCAGTCATGTGTAGGAGCTTTTTACGATAATTATACCAACTAGGTGGAAGTTTAGCAATAATAGCCCCTACCTGAATAGATTCTAGAATTTGCACTTTTAAATCTGCAAGTTTTCCAACCAGAACTTGTAAGTCATGCATTTGGTCCATAACAGAGACATCATCTGTCATTTCAAATTCAAAATACCGTAAGGTAAGAAACTTATCTGTTCCAATTTTCTCTGTTTTGTACTTTGCTTCCAGCGCATCCCAGATTTCTTTAGGCGACTTCAACGGAGTGTAGAGGTCGTACAAGCGATCTGATAGTGTATTAAGAATGTGGCCTCGGCACAGCAGTTCATCTTCCTTGCGTTTCATCCTCTTTTTCTTCAGTTCTTCCGTATCTTTGTCTGTTGGAGGAGGAATCGGTGGGAGATTTTCGTGGAGCACGTATGACACTTTAAGAGTAGTAAGGAGGAAATTCATTTTGTCCTGCCAGCGAGTGAAATTGGTTCCATCCATTCTGTCCAGACGGACGAAGTCTTGATTCATCAGTTTGAAAGAGGATCCAGCACTGTTATCCATAGTAGATATTGTTTAAGATTGTTGAACAGCAGTGAAGAATCAAACGGTGATGGTTTTGATGCGCGGTCTCGCTTTCCTTAAAGTAATATCTGCCCCCACTCGTCTGAGTTTGCCAACGAGTTGTACGACAAACTGTCTAGTAGGATACAACAAATCCAAAACTCAGAGGCGTGGCAATGCCTGTGAGTTTTATGTGATTTATTAGTAGCAGAAAATAAAACAGAAACGTTATCTGTAGAGGATAGGAGAGAAGGGCGGAAGTTTTTTCTGGGGTGGGCAAAAAGGAGACGTATTTATAAAAGGCAAAGAGTTATGACCGTTTCTGGAATAGCTGTATTCAAACAGACGCGTCCGTCTGTTCAAATTCAAAAATTATGACTATTTGCGTTCAGGCCATATTGCATCCGTACGGTCACGCACGCGCCCACGTGACCCAAGTGCCCAAGTTCCTAATCTTTGACCTATAATATATATTTTATAGGCCCAAGCCCATACACATACACATCCAAGCCATTACACAAGCCCAAGTCATTTTAATTCACAGTAACATATACAAGGCCTTGTTATATACCTTGGAATTGTCCAAAAAACTTGGCAATGTGGGACTTAATTGTTCTCCTCATTCAAAACAATCTACCTCAACATATAGATCTATGATTCCACTTGCAATATACATTCAAATTTCTACAAAATAAAGTAGAATGTGCAAATAATGCTTTTAAAATTTATATAAACACAAAATGACTTCTTTTTCCTTGTGCAAATGAGTGGAAGATGGCATAAAATAATTTTTTACTTTGGTGCAAAGGCTGGAAAAAATACCCTAATATTCCATTTATTTAAACAAAAGGAGATCAAGTATAAGAGTAAAAATATGTGTTTTGTCATGCACATCAACAACACTCTAATTCTAAGAAATGCTATGGCACTAATAACAATAGTCTCGACTTTGATACTACCTTTCTATAAACACCATCAAAACTCTAGCAGTTACCTTAAAATCATCTAATTATGAACACTTCCAATTGAAAATGAACATTCGTATTATCAATATTTCATAATTTATTGTAATATCACAAAGGACTCTGTGCATTCATTGTGGCTTTTTATTGTTTGATCCGCATTGATTCAGAAAAAATTGCCTCTCTAACGCTATTTGAGATGTCCTCCCATTTACCATGGTTTTCTCAAGTAACTTGTATAAATCATCGCTTTCTCTTTTTGTGCGTTGCACTTCTCCAGTATTATTTCAAAGCTTTGTAATTCCATCTTGAGTTGAAAAGTTAGAGCCTTTTACTTTCTACCAAATTTCCGCTATAGCATATAACACTCTCCGACAGCTAGCTATTTCAATTTATTGCTATTGAGCGGTAGATTTGTATTAAACTTCACTATGTTCTACTACATCAGCTAAATCAAGGTTTTTAGACACCTTTTTTAGCAACATTAATATATAAAGGTTGATTTGGCTAGTGCTCTTGTAAACTAAATCAACCAAACTAAGGTAAAACCCCTGTTCTATGGCATATGTGCTCAATATAAGTTAGAAACCTATTTTAGTCACCAAATCTAGTATGTATAAGTCAAAGTATCCTTTTTTGTTATATATAAGATCAAAAAATATTTCTTTTCATGCAATATCGTTTTATAATAAGAGTAAATTGACTTTGAATATGTTGTTTTGTATGTAATGAATCTTCTTATAGCTCTACTTTTTTCTCTATGTTCGAGCTTTATCCCTTATAACTTTTAACACCTTTACTATTATGGAAGCACCTAAAATACATATAAGCCTGAATATGATAGAGTTAGGGTATTCCCTATGGACACTTATGGGAAGTCATGCAATTTGTTACATATATCTAGTCGTTAACCAATATTACACAAAATAAAAAGATATATTCTTTCTGTAAAACATTTAGTATACTATGTTATATTAATTAATTTAATTAAAATATATAATAGAAAATTCATAAATGGAATATTTTATGATAGTAATCTGTAAGTGTTGTAAACATCAGTAAACATTAGTAGTATATCATAGTGAACATGAATATGTCAATTTATATGTTCCTTGGCAAGATGCATCGAGATTGGATATCTGTATATTGAGATTAAAGTACGTTATGCTATTCAAATTTTAGGTAGTGCATCACTCGAGGTTATTGGGGACACCTAGGGGTTGCGTAATTATAGATACTGGATAATTATGGAATGTTTAATCAATAATTTTCTATTGGTTAACATAACTAAGTTTACTTAAAAAATATTAATATGACCAACTTACATTTATTGTGTCGACTTGAGAATACTATGGGTCCTCAATATGAAAGCTTTGTTTTGATTATGGTCAAATTAAGGCATGACGTCCATCGAGTGACTGTAGTTGGGTTAAATAAAAATAATGGAAGTGAAGCACCATTCAGGAGAGGATTCATCTCCTCAGTTATATAGGATTGGTGTCATAATCTAATCAATTTAACTCAAATCCAAGGTATCAGAAAAAGCATTTCGGTTTATTATTGAACTAGATATTTTGTGTTTGGATTATAGGGTTGAATATAGATGACAGTGGACTTTTTTGACTATTACAAAATTCCAGAACTCCAAAATGATATAACTTTGATGAAGAGAATTAGTGTAAATATATGTCACGAACGCGCTGTGCAATTAAAGAGCTTTGTGGTTCTATAGCGGTGGAGGTGCAAAAAGATGTAGCGGAGATAAAACGGGTAAATAGGGGGATATAGCGGAGGCGCAAAAAGGTTCATTAGATGTAAAACAAAAAATTTGAAAATTAATTAATCATCTTTCTCACATTATACGCGTACAAGAAACTTATATTAGTTAATTTTATATAACTAAATCAAGGAATATCGTAATTATGCATGCTAAATTTGATGAGTATAATTGGTTGTTACCATGTATCAGGCACTCATGTCTTAAATTGAGCTTTTTACACTAAATTTACTGAATTTTATCAAAAGAGAACAAGTCAAATCAAGCTCTATATGTTGATACTGCTAAAGTGGCGCTAAAAATCCTTGATTTAGCAGATGCAGCAAAAATAGTGGGGTTAAAAGTTGGTCTACTATTCATCAGCGCTAGATTGATATAGCATAGCGGTTGAAGAATGCTATGGGCTATAGATAGATATTACAGGGCATTAGCGGGGCTTTAACTGCATAGCGACCGGGTGATGCTTATTAAATTAAAATTTGATTTTATTGAAATTGAATAATCGATAAATTTGGTCATAATGTCATCCATCTATTAAGTGATCTATGTAAAATTAATCTGAATATTTTTATGTTTATTACTCGTTGAATCTACACCTAAGAGTCACATAATCAAAATGATGAATTTTCTTTACACCAAATGATTTAATTAGCTTATAGTTTATAAGTTAATTAAACTAGTTAATATTTATAAGATACTATTATAAATTTGAATATTGTTTAAGGAATAAATACAATACTATTGTATATATATTTATAATACTTCTAAATATATCAATTGATATGGGATATTGGAAGGGAATTAAATTGATTTAGGAAAATAATATTTATTTGGGATTAAAATGGTTTTAAAACCGATAAAAGGGGCTGCAAAGTTCAGTCAAAAAGGATGAAACGGGAGGCTAAAAAATAGGACTGGGGTATTTTAAACGGATGACATAGATTTAGGGAGAAATGGAAAGAAGTATACTCCACCTTTCCCTCTATTCCTTCCATTGTAAGAGGACTCCTAACACTGTTGCATTAAGGACTTCTTTCCTACCTGCTCCGTAATTATTATGGGAAAAATAATTCCTTAGAACCTTAGAAAAATATCAAAACTACTCAAATTGGCAACTGTTTGATAGAAAAAGTCTATGATTCAAGACTAGCAATATGACGAACCATGGTAATTTCCAAAGGAAGAGGATTCATGCTTTCAATGAGGACTCATGGGTATCAATCATGTGTTACTATTTATTTACATAATGAGGTATACGATTATGGTACAATTATTTTTGAGGTACAAGTATGTAAAAATGTTTTTATATATGAAGGATATGCAACACTAGGTGACACAAACATATTAAATAATAATAAGAACAACAAAAATAATAATAATATCTGACTAGCAATGCTTAGTTCATGACCGAAGTAAACACTTACATGAGCATTAACTAACAATAATCATGCACGAGCATCTATGTATATACATTATTACTACTTGCTTAGTTAGGAAAACTCTGTGTAGATATATAATACTCTTGTCAAAATAACGATTGGCTATTTGCATATTTTATTTTACTTTTAGTACACATGTTTTATTAACAATCTAATGTTCTATTCCAAATAGATAGATTTTATTTTATTACTGCAATAATTAATATGCATACAAATACTTACATACATACATACATACATATACATATATATATATATATATATAAATCAATTCATTCACATAATTTATATCAAAGCATATATATGCATAAATATTATATTAAGTTTGACTTAATAATTTAGTAACATATACTTATATTAATTATGAATTTTAACAGACAAAAATAAATTTACTACTAGTACGTGGTTTTTTATCATTATTTCACTTGTGAGTTTTAATTAATTCATACAAATAAATTATGTTTCTAATACCTTCTTTAAGGTCATCTTTGATGATGTTACTGACTTGAGGAGACTTACGTATGGGATCGTTGATGATGGTACTGAGCTTATCACAAAGGGAGAAGTTGGAGAGATAAGTAAATCTGAGTTCTATGAAACTACATGGCATAGAAACTTCATTTTTCATGCTTCTAATCAGTGCTACATGTCAAAGCTTTCTTCGGCTTTTTCTAGATACATCCGTATCGTTAGCCCTTCCAAGGATGCCAGTAGATCTTCTTCTGTAGAGGGGACTAGTTTTTAAGCTATTTTAGTGGTTTAAGCACTCGGTCTAACTCCTGTTTTTGTTATATTTTTCGGATGATTTTCCCACCTTTTAGTAGTAAAAGTGTTCAGCTGCTCTCCTAGTTTATATGTTAAGTGTTCTAGCACTTCAAAATAGTTTTGGTTGTTTTGTGGCGGTGTAGAATAACATTTTCTCGTCTTTTCCCTTATAATAAAGAGTGGCATAACCCACTACAAAAAACCAGCTTGCCATGCCAAAAACAAATTCATATAAAATAAATATTATCAATTTTGATTTTTTTTTTAAAATTATAATTTCATAATATCTTCGAAATTTATTAATAGATTTTTATACTTATAAAATTGAACTTAAAAACAACCAATTATTATTTAATTAACTGAAAATAAAATTTTTGCTTAGAAAAATCTAGAAATTTGACACATCTCTATAAATACTGTTCCAATTTTGGGAAAATTTGATATTTTATTATATAATTAATTTTTCAGTTATGATAGTTTGGCTAATTAATTCATAATATATACATATATGTATTAGTATATTAAAATTATAACAAATTTGGACTTGTCATAGTTTCAAATAGGAATATTGAAATAAAATAAAAATTAATTCTTATACATATATGCTTTATATATAATTTATTATAAAACGAAATTATGTTTAATTATTATATTATATGTATATCATGATTATTTACTTTTTTATACAATTAAGGAAAGTATTTTTTTCCTTCAATTTATAAATTTTATGTGTATGTATATATTTTTATCTATAATTTATTATACTATATATAATAGCTTTTCATAATACATATATACAGGCACATACATATGCAATATAGTTAGTTAGATATTTATAGCTATTAGTATATGCGCATACTTGAATAACATTCAGTACATAGAGGATAAGACTAATGTGTCTATTGCAATACAACCAAACAATCTATATATAGGCTAGCTATACCTTAAACGAAATATCATGTTACATACACAAACATATATATATATATATATAGACACACACACACACACATATACTCATTTACTAAGAGAACATGAATCGAATGAATTTCAAACAACAATTGTAATGAATTTCCCACACTGCTGGTGCTTGTTAACCCTGTTCAAACATAGGTTAAAATATAATTTGTAAAACATATATATATATATATATATATAAAATAATAAGCAATAAATTAATAAATATTTTCGTTAAAGAAAATCGACAAAAATATGTTAGTGGATCGAATTATAACTCAAAACAATTGGTCGGATTGAATTTAGATTATCGGGATCGCGCAAACATGAATCTGCTAAAAAAAAGTGGTTAGCGCGGTGTTTCTGCTCATTTTTTGGTGATCGGCATCGGATCTGGCACTTAAAAGTTGATCGGATCAGACATTTCACAAAACTGGGTGAAAACGTGAAAAACTGGGCTAAAATTGGTGATCAGCATGAGTTTCTAGCCAAAAACGGTGATCTGCCACATTTCTGGCACTAAAAAGTTGATCGCATCGGACATTTCAGAAAACTGGATGAAAACGTGGAAAACAGAGCCAAAAACAGTGATCCTTCACGTTTCTATATCGGATCGGGCATTTTCCAAGTCCTCCGATCGTGCAACTCAAAAAAGAGTGATCAGTAAAGCGTTTCGCCTTGATTTTGTGTGATCCGCCTTGGCTCGGAGGTTTGGCAAAGTTTTGGATCGAGCATCTCGAAAATAGGTGATTAGCCCGATGGATCACGTGGAAAACTGAGATCTGGCATTTGCTCGGATTGGGCAAAAATCCAAGTGATCAGCCACACGTTTTTTGGGTGATCTACCATGTGCGCACCGTTGGATCAAAGCTTCGCCAAGTGCCCGGATCGGTCACTTATCCAAGTGATACGCCACACGTTTTTTGGGTGCTCTGCCGTGTGCGCACCGTTGGATCGGAGCTTTGCTAAGTGCCCGGATTGGGCAAAGCCTGAAGTGATCAGCTATGCCTATACATCGCAGAAACGGCCTGATCCACCGTGTGCAACACCAGAAATCGAAACTTGACATTTGCCCGAATCGAGCAAAACCCGAAGTGATCTGCCACGCGCGCGCACATGAAAATAGGTGATCACGCAAGGTGCACGACATGATTTTCAGCAGTTTTTCCAGAATTGAACAAAATGAAGTTTTTTCGATCCGAGGCCAATGAAAAGTGATGATGTGGCTTCAAGGTGCGATGTAACACGGCTTGACTCATACGCACGCATATCGACGTACGCGAAAATTACCATTTTGCCCATCCCACTCAAAAGGCCTATGAATACCCCTCTACATCCAACATTAAAGGGGCCGGATTTTCTCATTCTTCGATAAAGCTCGAGAGCTCTTCTCAAACTCCATTAATGGCTGCCAAGGCTTGATCAAATCTTCTCCTACTCCGAATTTGCCTAAGTCTTCCATGAATCAAGATCAACAAAGAAGAACTTCAACGATTGAATATCATCGAGAAGATTAAGCAAGTTCATCGAGAAAGAGATTGAGATCAACGAAGAAGAACTCTAAGGTGAGATTCACCATCTTCGTCATTCTCAAGCACCATCCTACCTCTTTACAATTGCAATTAATCCTCCTACAAGCTTCGATTCACATCTCAACCGCCATGGATCCGCCAATGAATCTCTAAATGCTCGAATCACAGAAGATAAGCTCTCACGATCGTAGCATTTCCAGAGATCTAACCGTTTCCACAACGGCGAAGAGAGAATCAAGTTTTAAAGCGAGGAAGATCATTGTAAAAGAGAGAGAATGAGTTGAATAAGAGATGAACGTACTTTGTAAATCTCTCCTTGATAATGAAAACCACTTATAAAGTGGATGTAGATCTCAATTGATCGAACCACTATAAATTTTGTGTTCTCTACTTACTTGCTTTTTGTAGCTTTATTTTGTGTTCGTGGCTCCATAATTCCATACCATTTACTTGGTGATATTCTTTTCTAGCATCGTTTAGTGTTTGACCATTTTTGGTGCAAACATATTGGCGCCCACCGTGGAGCCACAATCACTTCTTCAAGCTTAATCACCTTGCTGAAATCTAGATCCGCGCAAAGGTTCTCTTAAAAGTTCAACTTCTTTGTCCGAGACCATGGGGAAGTCCAAAAGAACTAGTAGCAGATCCATGGAGAAACCAACAACGAAGCTATGCTTCAAGTCAATCGTCTAGAAGTTGGTCAAAATTCCATAAGCAGAGTCGGTGTCATGAAAGGAAAATTGGACATGGTGGTTGCCAGCATAAACCAACGAGTCGATGTCGCTACCAAAGCGATGATGGAGAAACTAGACGCCATCCTCAACGCTCGTCTCATTCCTGCCCCTCAAAAAGTCCAAGTCAACCTTGACCAAAAGGAAGACTCGACTGCAACTTTTCAAACTGATAATCTGAATATTGGCCAAGCTCCAAGGGATGTATTATCTCGGGAAGAGTTCGATAGTGCTATAGACAGTTTACATCTACAAATTGATGCTTCGAATGAGATGTGGTCAAACCAGTTTTATGCTCTCAAAGTCTATCTTGCGGATTGCATAACAAACATTGATTCGAAGGGAGACGCGTATTCCTATGCTTTGGATTCTCACAAAGGAAAGTGTACTTACTATGGTCAAAAGGAAGATGAACCCAGGCAACATTTCTTTCCCACTGATTTGGAAGGCAATCAGAAGAATACTCAAGGGTGAAAACGCGTGAATGACAGGAGCGACAACAAAGCTGATAAAAAGTCCCGCCTTTTCAGCTCGTAAGAATTAACGCCTCTGAGTGACACTCCTGAAAATATCTATCTCGCAACGAAGGATTCTAAAGAATATCCAAAGCCAAATTCGATAAGGATAGACAATAAAGCAGCGATCTTTGGAAGATTTTGCCTCCATCACAATCAACCTGGCCATGGTACCAACGATTGCAGGCATCTAAAAAGCTCAACTGAAATGTTGGTTAGAAGGAACAAACTGCAGCAATATGTTAAGAAACCGTATGCGATAAATTCTCTTCTGGTTCCTCAGGGGCAAAGCATACCCACCAGTCAACCAGGTCCAAATGAAAAAGCTCCTACGTGGGATGTTGCAGAGCTGATGTTCAACTCCATAGCGAATAATTCTTCTTCAGCCAATGAAAGCTGGGAGAAGATGCAAAGTTACACAAGTGCTCAGGAGTATAGTCCAACAAAAGCAATGGCTCCCATGGAATTAAAAGCTCATGTTCATCCAATGATTGCCAGATACTTCCATACTAAAACCTCAGTAATGGTTAGTGATGGAGTATTGGAACCTAACTAGCAGGGGCATCGAACAACCATTCTGTTCTAAGCAATAAGACTCCCGTTCAAACCAATTATCCACTGATAACTAGTGGTGCTCTAACATCAACGACTAAGAATAAGCGACTAACATCGCCAACGCTTTACTTCCTGCTTTATTTCATACTTTACCACTTACTATGTTCTACCTTCTTGTAAAATTCGTAATGTTTCACATGCATTGTACCGAACAATGATGCCATGAATAAAGCATTTCTACTTGTGTAAATCTCTGACTTGCAAAATTTTCATAAAGATGATTTCTTATTGTAGGTTATCCAATAGGCGCTTGCTTCATTAAGATCCGACCAAGTGAGACAACTTCGATGACACCAACTTACCGGTATATCGAGAAAGTCTCAATGAATCAAAAGGCAAGCAGAGCAGCAAGCGGTCACGGATCCAAAACCTCATCCCCCAAAGGTTTGCAGGAATCCGAAGGCACGAAACGAAGCGCGGGAGCTTGCTATGGCAAGACGAAGCATGGGAGTTTGTACACACGGAGTGATGCGGCCTTAACCCAAAGGTTTGTGGGAATCTGTAAGCACGAAACAAAGCCCGGGAGCTTACTGCAGCAATACGAAGCGTGGGAGTTTGTACATGCAGAGCGATGCGGCCTTAATCCAAAGGTTTGCGGGAATTTGTAGGCGTGAAACAAAGTGCGGGAGCTTGCTACGGCAAGATGAAGCATGGGAATTCATACGCGCGGAGCGATGCAGCCTTAATCCAAAGGTTTATGGGAATCCATAGGCGCGAAACAAAGCGCGTGAGCTTACTACGGCAAGACGAAGTGTGGGAGTTTACACGCACGGAGCGATCTAGCCTCAACCCAACGGTTAGTGGGAATCCATACGTGCGAAATGAAACGCAGGAGCTCGCTGCGGTTAGACAAAGCGTGGGAGTTCGTAGCGCAGAGCAATGCAGCCTCAACCCAACGATTAGCGGGAATCCGTACATGCGAAACAAAGCGCGAAAGCTCGCGACAGCGAAGCATGGGAGTTCGTAGCGTGGAGCAATGCAACCCTCACCCAAACCTCGCGGGAGTTCGCAATGCAGAACGATGCGTTAATCCAGAAATTCTTTACATAGAGAAAGTAACTTTTCCACAGCAGAGATTAGCGATACTCAGTCAACTCTATAATGACGGTTCAGTCAACAAGAGAAGACGAACGTTGAATGTTGAATAGCCTCTCCAAAGGCGGGGCATCCAATAGAGTGTTCAATGTCTGAACTGATCAACATGATAGGTCGACATTGAGCACCAACAGTACTTTATACAGTAAAGATTAGTAATGACCTCCTTCACAAGGGCACGAATATCTAAGACTTCTCCAAGAAGAAGAAAAGGATAAGTCATATATACGTATTTCTCAAATTTGAAATATCATATAATATCATACTTGTCATTAAATAACAACACTTGAAGCTCACAGTCGAATTATACTGACTAGTTGATCTTAAGCGTCAATGTGAATTTGAATTAGAATGACGTGTTCACGCAGATAACATTCAATAGATTTTAATCATTGAATAAAAATAAGTCTGCAAAAACACTTCATTCAATGAAAATCACGGTAGCTAAAATATTTAACTGACTAACCTGTTGTCGACATGGGCAGTCGATAATAAAATATTAGCCCAGAAATATGCAATGCTTTTGTTGTTACAAAACAGGTTGTAGTGGTGAAAATAGCCGAGTTAAAACCGGGGCAATCATACGCTAGCACAACGAGGTCAACAACAAATACTGGAATTCGTAATAACCAAGCTAAGCTCTTTTCACAAGAGTCCAATTCCTCCTTGTTGGCCAAAGAAATATCCAACCCGACTTCATGTTCTATCGGACCCAGTTAAAAATGCTTAACAGTTCCGGTCCACTTTCTAAAAGAAAGGAAAGTCAACGAAAATATTTGTTCGGAACTTTTTTTTATGTACACAAATTATATTTTCGAAGTTCATTTCGAAACACGCATTTTTCGTAACGAAAAGATACATGTTCCGAAGGGCAAATGTTAACCCCGTTCAAAACAGAGGTTAAAATATAATTTTTAAAACATACATATATTAAAAATAATAAAAAATAAATTAATAAATATTTTTGTTGACGAAAATCGACAAAAATATGTTAGTGAATTGAATTATAACTCAAAACAATTGGTCAGATTGAATTTGGATGATCGGGATCGCGCAAACATGAATTTGCTGAAAAACAGTGGTTAGCGCGGTATTTATGCTCATTTTTAGGTGATCGGCATTAGATCTTGCACTTAAAAGTTGACCGGATCAGACATTTCACAAAACTGGGTGAAAATGTGAAAAAAGGGCTAAAATTGGTGATTAGCACGAGTTTCTGACCAAAAACGGTGATCTGCCACATTTCTGGCACTTAAAAGTTGATCGGATCGAACATTTCAGAAAACCGGGTGAAAACGTGGAAAACAGAGCTAAAAACGGTGATCCACCGCGTTTTTGGATCGGATCGGGCATTTCCCAAGTCCTCAGATCGTGCAACTCAAAAAAGAGTGATCAGCACAGCCTTGATTTTGAGTGATTCGCCTCGGCTCGAAGGTTTGGCAAAGTTTTGGATCGGGCATCTAGAAAAAAGGTGATCAGCCCGATGGATCACGTGGAAAACTGAGATATGGCATTTGCCCGGATCGGGAAAAATTCCAAGTGATATGCCACATGTTTCTTGGGTGATCTGCCGTGTGCGCACCGTTGGATCAGAACTTTGCCAAGTGCCCGGATCGATCACTTATCCAAGTGATCTGCCACACGTTTTTTGGGTGATCTGCCATGTGCGCACCGTTGGATCGGAGCTTTGCCAAGTGCCTGGATCGGGCAAAAACATGAAGTGATCAGCCATACATGTACATCGCATAAATGGCCTGATCCACCGCGTGCAACACCTGAAATCGAAACTTGACATTTTCCCGGATAAGGCAAAACCCAAAGTGATCTGCCACACGTGCGCACACATGAAAATAGGTGATCATACAAGGTACACGCCATGATTTTCAGTAATTTTTCTAGAATTGAACAAAATGAAGTTTTTTTGATTCGAGGCCAATGAAAAGTGATGATGTGGCTTCAAGGCGCGATGTAACACGACTTGACTCATACACACGCATATCAACGCACGTGAAAATTACCATTTTGCCCCTCCCACTCAAAAGGCCTATAAATACCCCTCTACATCCAACATTAAAGGGGCCTGATTTTCTTATTCTTCGACAAAGCTCGAGAGCTCTAATCAAACTCCATTAATGGCTGCCAAGGCTTGATCAAATCTTCTCCAACTCCGAATTTGCTTAAGTCTTCCATGAATCAAGATCAACAAAGAAGAACTTCAACGATTGAAGATCATCGATAAGATTAAGCAAGTTCATCGAGAAAGAGATTGAGATCAATGATGAAGAACTCTATGGTGAGATTCACCATCTTTGTCATTCTCAAGCACCATCCTACCTCTCTACAATTGCAATTAATCCTCCTACAAGCTTCGATTCACATCTCAACCGCCATGGATCCACCAATGAACCTCTAAGTGCTCGAATCACAGAAGATAAGCTCTCAGGATCATAGCATTTCTAGAGATCTAACCATTTCCACAACGGTGAAGAGAGAATTAAGTTTTAAAGCGAGGAAGATCATTGTAAAAAGAGAGAGAATGCGTTGAATAAGAGATGAATGTACTTTGTAAATCTCTCCCTGATAATGAAAAACACTTATAAAGTGGACGTAGATCTCAATTGATCGAACCACTATAAAATTCCTGTGTTCTCTACTTACTTGCTTTTTTAGCTTTATGTGTTCGTGGCTTCATAATTCCATACCATTTACTTGGTGACATGCTTTTCTAGCATCGTTTGGTGTTTGACCATTTTTGGTGCAAACAATGCTTATATAACACAATGGCGTGCAGTATAGGAAACCGACCAATGCAAGACGGTTTTCAAGAGAGAAAAATCGAAGAAACGATCGGATATGGAAAAGGAGAGAAGGAAATATAACAAAAAAAAAAGGAAGAAAGGAACTCAAAATTGAATCAAAAAACCTATCATATATCTCATACAATATCAGATAAAATATAATAATTGTCTCGGGTATAAAACATTCAAGACGATAATAATTATAGAAACGATACGATCATGGTGTAAATATTGATACCATTATACAAAATAGTAATTGAGCCTATGAAAGAGGTAAATAAACACAATTGGAAAACTTTCTCTCTAATAAATAGTCAACACTTTCAAGACTCCATGAGGTCGCATAGTAGAATAAACAACAATAAGAAAGTGTAATATGGAAAATGTGTTACCTCCTGCCAATCCACCTGTGTAGCTCCAAATAGTTCTTACACTTGTTATATAGACGACCATCAGCATTGTCTACGGGTACCTAAGGTAATAAAAGGGAACATAAAAACATGGGTCAGACAATAGTCTGGTATGAGTGATAAACAAGTCTCAGAGTATTATAAAAGTCGTAACAGTATATGAAATAGATGGTATAGAGAATCATACCTGACTTGCCCCTGCATCCATAAAGTTGGCATATATAAATATGTATAATACTCTGTGATAATCACTGTGGGTATAATATATGTCAAAGTACTTAGAGCAGTAAGTAATCAAGCAAACAAAGCATTAATCATCCATCCTAACAATCACTTAGTGTGTTGGATACACATGATGTTCGTATGATCCCATCGTCAGATCAAGGACAACTATAGTCCTGTTCCTTATACTCGTCTCCATGTTACCCATATGGTTTGGAACTAAGTTATCCAATGATCTTCCAAGGCACCGAAATCGTGAAACCTAAGAGTCCTTATCTCTTTAAAGGTCATCATCACTCATGCGAATATCCAAGGCCATCATCACCCAGTGGACATCACAAAAGTACCATCGCTCTACCATTATCAGAACCTATAAACATTATGGATCCTTAAACACACACTTTCCTACAATAGAATCCATTTTGGATTTCCTTTGCAGCCTTTTGAATCGAAGTTACCATAGATTTAGGATCATTGTAGACCCATTGCTAGTCGTAGAAATTCGTCATCCCAAAACCGTTCTTCGACGATCTCAACATCTCGACACAATGTCCCTTACTGTACATCTCGGGGAAAGACCATCCATCGATTAAGCCACTGATTCCCATAATCGAATCATCGTCATCAAATGACGAAATCTTCATCTTTGCTTCAGTACCAAAACCGTTGGTTGAAGAGCCATTAAGTCGAAATCATAATCGAACAAAACATCATATCCTACTCCACGATATTGCACCATCCTCTTTGTCAAATAGGATAATACGACCACCAACAATCGTAATCAATATCGATCACTCCATAGTGGTTGATATCAACCACTCTGATCATGTATTTAACCATAATCAGTTAAATACACATCAAGTGACAACGTTTAACATTCATTCCTAAATTGAAGCTTGTCACACAATCCATCCCCCTCTTCAGGTCAATGGCCAAACTACTATGTTGCACCGTCTTCTAGTCAGTCGCTACACTCTAGTGCTCCTTTATATTTATATCAACTTGTATACTCTGATGCACCTTGGTAAATTTATCTCATCTGTTTGCGTCTATAATCACTTGTGCACTCAGTCGCTTTTCACCTAATCCATATAAACCAAAATTAGCAAAAGTGGTTTTCTTAGTCCTATGTCACCTTTGAACAACCTTTTCAACCAAACTATGCAAACTAGCAACTATGCAATCAATAATCATACAAATATCTAAATAACTACATAACCATCCAAAATAATACCAATAAAACAAGTAGAACCTATGTAAGGTGATTGTTATGGGTTTTTGTCATGATTGTCCAAATCTAGGGTAGTGCAAAAATAGCGCGCAAATGGGTAAATTTTTTGTATCAGTTAAAACTACTTAAATCACTTTTTAATTCTTTTATTTATTAATAACTAGTTTCAACTATCCTAAAAATCACATTATAAAATTAGATATCATCCAAAAAATTAATTTTGTACTATATGAACTACTACATTTCTCGGAGAGGCAATATCACTCTCTTTTTCCAAATCAATCCAAGCCAATGCCAAAGTATATTGCTCTCTAGTACAAGTCCAAGAAAAAAGCAATGTCTAAAACAAACCTTATTATGTGAAGTATAAGATTCAATAGTAATTAAACTATTTAATCAATTAAACTAAAATTAGCTTAACCTTAATTTCCCCAGTTAGACCCTTATCACTTTCTTCTCCAAACTAGCTACGGGCTATGCATCTGATACGTGAAAACCCAAACATCATCTTCATTATCTCATCTCCATCTTGGCTTATACTCAATAATCAATGCACCATCGATTGCGATAGTTCACACTATGAAATGGACCTGACCACGTCAAGCTCGGTACCTTCATGAAAATAGCAACATAAAGATGCCACTATATACTGCAAAAATCGCATATACCATTCATGGATTAGAGATTAACAGAGTAGGGAAGGAGGTGCTTCTCTGTGCTATGAATATAACATAGTTAATGTGGCGTCATTTCATCTTGTAAATATATAGATAATTGGAATCCTAATTGAGGTTAGAGGTGGTTATTCAGGAAATGTAATAGAAACAGGCCTGTGGGGTGAGTTGGAATAGTATTCGACCATTTTCCATTTTGGATAATTTATAATTATTTACTAATTATTTCACAAACAAGCCTAAAGCCCATGATCCTCAATTGAGGGATGCTGCCTATTTTGCCTATTGTTCTGAATGTAAAAATGTCTTATATAAATAATGAACTAGTTTGAGGCCTAATTCAATCACATATAGAATTACTCTTCAATATCCAAATTACACAACTATAATTCCTTAAAATAAAAAAACACTCATTTTAAGATCACATGGCCAAATGATGCGTTCAATCACCCTGAAATTCTACTGTGTGCCAAACTATTATAGTTTTGATGGTATAAGTTTCATCGCAACTCAAGATTATGCACCGAAACGGTAAGTTTTTTGCATTTCAAGACCATCTTGACCCTCTGGCTGTTCTTATTCTTTTACTTTGTACAATGAAAACTCAATGGCAGTGGCCTCGAGACTTATTTGATTGCATGTGAAAATTAGCATTTTGGAACTGTCAATTAATTTATGATTTATATTTAAATAAACTATATTGATATCCAGCTAGTAGAAATAAGGGTAGTTACATTCTTCTATCCTCAAGGGATTGCTTACTTGAAATCCCAAGGACAAAACAACACAACCTAACACTCTCAAAATAAGTAATGATATAGGATAAATAGTCACTTATCGCTCTTTAGAAAAACAGTTAAAAATGATTATAACAAAGGAAATGGACTTGGAATTTGGCGTGGATTCATAATTCCCATCTTTAAGTAAAACAACAATCAAATCAAGTATCGGTGTACTGAAGCCAAATATCTAAGTCGTCCAAACGAACAGATAACGGAAGCTAAAAGTGACAACTAACTTTTCTTTCCACTTTGACTAAATTCACATAAAATTTCTGCAGCTAATCCTTTGCGCAACTCAATCCATAAAATCTTAAATTCGCTAAAAATGGCCCAATCCAACAAAAGAAAATAAAACCCCAAAAGTTTCACCTCGTATCTAGAGCGTAGAAAAAATGCACCAAGAGAATAAATCATAATGCTATATCTACTACATACCTCTTTTAGGATCAAGCCCAGCATTTAGATGCAAATAAAAGAAAATTAGTACCCAAATGCTCAAAGTTTCGCTTTTTTATACCTGAACATGCACTTAACAAAGAAGGTCAAATATTATAGTAGTAATCAACAAGAAAAATGAGCATGTTAAATAAATAGAATTTATCTATCATAACTATGTCAGGTCATGTATGGAATTTATCTTGAGTAAATGTTTAATTAAAATATAAGCACCTTGCATCCCTAATATTCATATATGCATAAGTAATTATATCAAAAATTAGGAATCAAACATGCATAAACCAAATAATAACTGTGACACCCCACGTCTGTTAATATCACTCACTAAGGGAATGCATTAAGTTTCGTGGAGCGTTACAAGTAAATAGAACGAAATTTCATAAGATAGATACATAAAATGATAAAAAGAAATTTAAAACTTCATTGCAGCAGAAAAATCGTGGAAATAAGTCTGGTTACAACTTCAAACCGAAATACTAAAACCAAGTGCATAAAATATCAGTCTTGTACAAAAAGCCATCAGAGTACATAAACATAAAACCATAATCCCCATAAATCGCCATAGTAAAGGAGAAACAAAGCCAAGAAGTACTTCAAGCAACTTCAAGCAGAGAGGAAGAGAAATCCGGATCAAGCTTGAGTATTCCCACCCAGGGAATCTGGGGGGAGGGGGGAAGGAAAGAAAAGAGGCGAAAACAAAAAGGGTCAGACATAAAGTCTGGCGAGTCAAGTGGCCTTAACATACAATAAGTAAAAGCATCATGACAGAGATATAAACTGGATATAAGAGATGATAGTAACATAAGGCATGTGTAGCAAGATAAATAAGGTAAACAGGATAAGCATGACAGAACACCCCTTGCGCTTCTCTAACATCTTACATGATATTCGTTTGCACCAGTACTAGTTTCAGATAACCAGATGATCCCCTTATAACTAAACAAATGGTAGTCCTTCGTGTACTTCTAGTGACAACCACAGGTAGCCAACATGCTCCTAACCAAACTAGATGTACCCAACTACCCTCCCTATTCGATTGGCTCCCTAACTCATAGATACCTATGCTGGCCCCATAGTAGGGTTTATCATTCCCTAAAGTGGCAACCCGATACAACTGAATCGCACAACTTATATCTACTGATACCACAGTGTCTTAATCTCCCACACCGGAAATCATGCACACACATGACTTGGTCGGACCTGCGCTGCCGTCGCCCTCGCTCTTTTGACCACTTACAATCAACTCAGTAAGCATGCCCCTTCCTCGATGTAGTTCGAGTTCCTCCTAGATACCCATATGGGTTGCTGATTGAAAAGGGTCCCACACAAATGACACAAGTTACCCTCCAAAGCTTGCGTCCCCACTACTAGGATTTTCCACTTAACCCCTTTTATTACATCCGTGTCCTAACACATGTGTCCTCTTGGTTAAGTGTTCTGGTTAATTCATGTCATTACTTATTCATATCCATAAATGCGCAAGACCTCCCACATCAAGCTGACAAGTTGTGGTTGCCGGATATGTCGGGTGGCTCCGGGAAGACTTCTACCATAAGCTAAATCTAACCACGTGTCTTAGCACCATTACGTGTTTGGTTTCCGCCTTCCACCTCTCATATTAGATTATTGTTTTGCGGTTGTTGGATATGTCGGTGGTTCCGGGCGGACTTCTATCGCAATCCGAATATAGCCCCATGTCTCAAGCACATATGTTCTTAGCCATTTGTTCATGTTCATTCTAGTTTATACCCAAATTCAAGTCTTGGATTATAGTGTATGCCAATTACCCATAAATCCCAATTCAAGTTATGCCTATAATCCCACACATAAGTTATGCCTAAATTCACCAAACAATGATTATGCCCAAATCGCTTTTCATTGATTATTCCCAAAATTTTCCCAATTGTCCCAATGTTATTCGCACATATATCTCAACGAGATTGGCCTATACTCGAAGGTAGCCTAGACTTATAAAAATAAAAAGGGAAAGAGGAAGGGAAGAGAATCAGAACATGCATAAATAACAAAACAGGCATATGACGATAAAATAGATCATATTAACAAGATAAGCATATGAAGATAGCATATGGGTATGAATCTGATGAACAAAAAATAACAGATTTGATATGATTCAACTTATTAACAAGCATAGACTTAGATCCAATTTATAAACATACCAGGATTTCCTATTAGTTAATTATATGTAAAAATAACATGAACTCACAGAGACTGGATCTAAGAATAGAGAAGTAGAAGTTGTTGATGTAGATCTAATCCTTGAACAATCTAATCTTTGGTTGTTTGTAGGAAAAAAGCTAAATCAGTCTAAGTTGGAGAAGCATCATGGTGTTGCGATTGTTGTAGGTGAGAAAAAGAATGAAAATGGGGTCTTATTTATAGCCTCAGGTAAACGAATCAGGTCAGAAAGCATGTCTACATACGAAAGGAGAAATCTGCTCAGATCCGGGGGGGTCGACGCCTATGTTGACACCCCCATAGAGGGGTCGACACCGGTATCGACACCCCTATAGTGGTGTCGGCACACATAGGGGTGTCGACACACCCCATCTTCTTTTTCCACTTCTTCTTTTTGATTCGAATTTGAATAATTAGTTTATTTATTAATTAATTTTGCTTATATGTGTAAACTTCTCAACTCCATAACTTCTTCATACGATGTCCGTTTTATGCAAACTTGGAGTCTATCTCAAGAAGAATTCCAGGACGAACGCAATGGCGCATCCCGTTTTACTTAATTCCCCTGATAAAATTACGTATTCGGTAATTTGTCATTTTAATGTTTTCTAATATTATGGGGTGTTACATTCTCCCCTACTTAAAGGATTTCAACCCCGAAATCTCCAAGTTATGAAGAATGTATATCCTACCATCCATCATCCATCTACTCATCCATCAATCACAGGCATACATTGTCCTTTAAAGATTTCTAATGCTTTTATGAATATATGCAAAGGTGTGTGTATTTGTCCTCATGCTAATGCAAAAATCAAGCGGTCTACTGATTCAGTTGACCTCGTTAATGCAAATCATGTTAGTGCCATGTATCCATTATGTATGCGAAAGATCCCTAATGATACGTATCATTTCTATATGCATGCACAACCATTCACCAAAATTCAACATCCATATGATGTTACATCCAATTCCATCCATAAAAAAACAAAAATATGCACACACATCCATATGCAATATGAAAGTGATTGAGCCAATCTAGTGCCTAATGTGTGTGTACATGCATCCACGAGAAAACACTTGCATCCATCAAACATAACATGTCTCAAACACATGTTTACATCCATTGGATTTCAACCTAAAGATCGAAGATATGATTGAGAGGATATACCAAATGACAGAAACAAGCATGAATAGAACTTTTAGAAAAAGGAAAAGTTAAGAATATACCCACAAAAAGGAAAGGGTACGACGCACATATCTTGTCTTCAGTCTCCTAAGTCGCATCTCCTTGATCATCTCCCCATTGAACTTTAACCAACTTGACCTCTCGATTGCGTAGCTTCTTGATCTCTGATCCAAGAATGCGTGTAGGAACCCATCTAACAGTTGCCTCTCGCTCTACCTCTACTTCCTTAAGCACACTCGGCTCTACTACTTCTGTGGTATGATGCAAACATTTCTGCAAATGAGAGACGTGGAAAACATTATGAACACCAGTCAGTCTCTTTGGCAACTTCACTCTAGAGGCCATTTGTCCAATCCTTTCTATTATGGGAAATGGCCTTACAAATCTTGGTGCCAATTTCCCTATATATCCAAAGTGAACCACATTCCTCAATGGTGAAACCTTAACGAAAACCATGTTTCCGACCTCAAACTCAAGATCGATCCTTCTCTTATCGGCGTACGATTTCTATCGATCCTGTGCCGTCTTCATGCGTCTTCGAATCAAGTCTATCTTTTTCGATGTTTCCCTAATCATCTCGGATGCAAGCAAAAGGTTATCCATAGACTCCCACCAACAAGTCGGTGATCGGCACGGTCGCCCATATAAAGCCTCGAAGGGTGCCATACCAATACTAGCTTGATAACTATTGTTATAGGCTAACCCTACCAATGGAAGGTGTTCTTCCCATGTCCCTCCAAAATCTAGGATACGTAGCCTCAAAAGATATTCAAGAACTCTATTCACCCTTTCCGTCTGTCCATCCATCTGAGGGTGATAAGCTGTGCTCAAACACAACTGCGTACCTACCGCCTCTTGTAAGCTCTTCCAAAACTCACTAGGTAATATGGGATCACGATCGCTCACGACACTGGAAGGTATTCCATGTAGAGGAACTATCTCACAAAGATAAATGGATGCTAACCATGCTGTCGTCCGCTTACTCTTAACGGGAACGAAACGAGCACTCTTCGTAAGCCTATCAACTACCACCCAAATTCTTGTATTGCCTTTCCTTGATCTAGGCAACCCATAAACGAAATCCATAGAAACGCTTTCCCACTTCCACTATGGAACTTCTAAAGGATGAAGCAACCCACCGGGCTTCTTTTGCTCAGCTTTGACTTGTTAGCAAACTAGACATCTAGAAACAAACTCCGCTACATCTTTTTTAATCCCAACCTAAAAGAAAACTCTCTTCATATCTTTGTTCATCTTGTCATAACCGAGATGTATAGTCATCTTAGAATGATGTGCTTCCTCAAGGATCATCTTCTTCAAACTCTCGACTCGTGGTACACAAAGCCTCCCATCACAACGCAACCAACCTCTATCATCTATGGAATATCTACTAAGGTAGCTCGAAGACTCCCCTCTCTTGAGCTTATCTACTATCTCCACTGTCTGTGGGTCCTCTTGCTGTGTAGCTCTTACCTGACCCAACAGTGTAGGTCGCACCTCTAACGATGCCAAAAAAACCGTGTACAATCTCGGTAGAAGGTCTAAAATCAAAAGTCGATATGTGCTCCAAACTCCATTACTCTATGAATAGAGGACTTGAGGTCAATCTTTTTCTACTCAAGGCGTCTGCTACCACATTACCCTTGCCAGGGGTATAAGAAATCTCAAAGTCATAAGATGCTAAGAATTCCATCCATCTTTGTTGCCTTAAGTTGAGATCCTTCTGAGAGAACAAGTACTTTAAAGATTTATGGTCTATATACAACTCAAACCTCTCTCCAAGCAGACGATGATGCCGACTTAAGCGCAAACACTATGGCAGCTTATTCCAAGTCATGGGTAGGGTAATTCTTCTCATGGGCCTTCAATTGCCTTCCACCATAACATATCACTTTCCTTCTTGCATCAAAACAGCTCCAAGCCCTGTTCTGCAAGCATCGGTATATACTGTGAACATTTTCCCCCCATCTGGCAAAGTCAAGACTAGTGTTGTCGTCAAGACCCGTTTCAAACGCAGAAAAGCATCATCACAGTCAACATCCTAAGAAAAGGTCAAATTCTTCTCCGTTAGCCGAGTGAGTGGGGCTGATATCTTTGCAAAGTCTTTAATGATCTTTCTATAATAGCCCGCCAAACCGAGAAAACTTCTTACCTCCGTTGCATTCTTAGGAACCTTCCAATCTTGGATTGCAACCACCCTTACGGGATCCACTGCTATCCCTTCTTTAGAGACCACATGCCTTAAAACCTTACTTCTCCAAAAATAACACTTGGAGAAATTTTCCTTAAGCCAATTTACACGGAGAGTCTCCAAAACTTCCTTAGATGTAGGGCATGCTCTTACTCGCTCGTCGAGAAAATCAACATATCATCAACAAAGACCACAATGAACTTATTTAGAAACTCCTGAAACACCCTACTCGTCAAGTCTACAAAATAGGCGAGTGCATTCGTCAAACCAAAAGTCATGATGAGCCACTCAAAGAAGATGTCCAGAGTTCTAAAAGTAGTCTTGTCTATACTATCCTCAGCTACCCTTAACTAATGAAACCCCGAAGCTAAGTCCAACTGAGAGAAAACAGACACGCCAACAAGCTGTTCAAACAAATCGTCTATCCTCGGAAGTGGGTGCCTATTTTTCTTAGTGAGCTTATTCAGCTCACTGTAATCCACACATAAGCGAAGCGAACCATTATCCTTTGTTGCAAAAACAACCGGAGCACCCCATTCTGAAATGCTTCGCCTAATAAACCCTTTCTTAAGTAGCTCCCCTGCTTGTTTACTGACCCCCCTCCTTTCTCTTGGAGCCATATGCCGCACGGGCAATGCGACTGGCCTTGCATTGTCCACCAAGTATATACGTATATCAACCTCGGGCCATGGAGGTAAACCCCGAACCTCCTCAAAAACATCAGGATACTCACGGACTATTCGAACAGATCGTAAATCATTGATAGATGCATCAAGTGGTTCTAGGTAGCTAAGCATAACAGAACCCTTAGGGTCAGAAGAAATCTGGAGGGTCTTCCCACGGCAAGTCAAAAGTCTAACTACCCTCCTTTCACAGTCTAGGATGGCACCATACCTGGCTAGCCAATCCATCCCTAGAATCAAACCATAGCCCATGAAACTAAGTACGTAGGTGTTGCATTCGAACTCAACGCCCAATATAGACATTCAAAAATGCCAACAAATCATAGACAAATGAGCTGAACCACCAACATGATTTGAGACAACAATGGGATCCAAAACTATACTAGTACTAAGGTGTAGAGTCTCAACAACAGAAGTAGATATAAATGAATGCAAAGCACCAGAATCAAAATGAGTTCTGATAGGATGATCCAAAAGGAAAATCAAACTTTCAACAGAAATTTTCCTACCTCTCTCTTGCATACCAACCACGAGAGCATGCACCTGCCCTCCAGAAGAAGATCTTGTCCTTTGACCTTGCCCTTGCCTCTTCGGACAATCCTTAATAAGATGTCCTGCCTAACCACACTAGAAACAACTAGTCTTTTTTTCTTTTTCTACAATCCTTTCTTACGTGACCAAAAATCCCACAATTGTGACATCTCCTTTTCTCTTCGCCTTTGTCATTCTTCCTGCCCTTATTTTGTTGTTACTATTCTTTCTTAGGTTCCACTTTCTTATTCTGTGCCTCATCAACATTAGCCTCCTTTTCTTCTTCGTGAATCAAGGCCATAAACAAGTTTCTCGAAGGTCGCCCCCATAGGAATGTGAGACATAGCCAACCCATGGAGCGGTTCATTCAATCCTTTAGCAAACATCAAAGCTTTCCTATGCGGGGTATTCACTAACTCCAAACCTCGCCAATTGGTTAAACTTATTGACATACTCCTTAACAAACATGTTTCATTGCTTTAGGGCCAAAAACCTTTCCATGTGCGTACTCTCTTACGCTTGAGAAAGAAATTTCAATTCGAATCTCTGACGGAAATCAAACCAAGTCTCCACCGGACGTCCTGCATTCGTCACTTCCCACCAAAAAGAAGCTTCATCCTTCAGCTGCCAAACGGCTAACTGAATCTTCCTTCGATTGTCAACCTCAAAGATCTCGAATAAATCCTCCGTTTCTTTAAGCCAATTCCTAGCTTCTACAAATGTCACAGTTCCACGAAATGGTTTCCCGCCTATAGCATGGAAATCCTTGCATATCTAAGAAAAAGCATCTACACGTTGGGGGAGGCGCGTCTGCTGGGCCTGCGGCGGGAGCCATAGCCTTCAGATACCTACGGAACCAAGCTGGTATCTGTACGCCCTCAGGAGGATTAGGTGCCCCAGACATGCTGAAAAGAAAAGAAAAGAGATTTAAAACAGAGAATCGAAAGATAGTACATATGGCTTTGGGTAATATTTTTTTCAAAGCAAACTTTTCTTCGAAAATACTTCATTTCTGAAACCTATTTTGGTAATTTTTTTTTAAATTTATTATCTGATCTGGTAACCTTCAGCTCTGATACCACATGTGACACCCCACGTTTGTTAATGTCACTCACTAAGAGAATGCATTAAGTTTCATGGAGCGTTATAAGTAAACAGAAAGGAATTTCACAAGACAGATACATAAAATGATATTAGTTGCAGCAGAAACATCGCGGAAATAAGTCCGGTTACAACTTCAAACCGAAACAATAAAACCAAGTACATAAAATATCAGTCTTGTACAAAAAGCCGTCAGAGTACATAAACATAAAACCATAATCCCCATAAATCACCATAGTAATGGAGAAACAAGGCCAAGCAATACTTCAAGCTATTTCAAGCAGAGAGGAAGAGAAATCCGGATCAAGCTTGAGTATTCCCCCCTGAGAACCTGGGGGGAGGGGAGGAAAGAAAAGAGGCGAAAACAAAAAGGGTCCCATAAAGTCTAGCGAGTCCAGTGACCTTAACATACAATAAGTAAAAGCATCGTGAGAGGCATATAAACTGGATATAAGAGATGATAGTAACATAAGGCAGGTGTAGCAAGATAAATAAGGTAAACAGGATAAGCATGACAGAACAACCCTTGCTTTTCTCAAACATCTTACATGATATTCCTCTGCACCAATACTAGTTTCAAATAACCAGATGATCCCCTCATAACTAAATAAATGGTAGTTCTTTGTGTACTTCTAGTGACAACCACAGGTAGCCAACGTGGTCCTAACCAAACTAGATGTACCCAACTACCCTCTCCATTCGATCGACTCCCTAACTCGTTGATACCTGTGCTGGCCTCACAGTAGGGTGTATCACTCCCTAAAGTGGAAACCCGATACAACTGAATTGCACAGCTTATATTTACAGATGCCATAGCGTCTTAATCTTCCATACCGGAATCATGCGCGCACATGACTCCGTCAGACTTGCGCTGCCGTCGCCTTTGCACTTTTGACCTCTTACAATCAACTCAGTAAGCGTTCCCCTTCCTCTACCTTGTTCGAGTGCCTCTCAGATACCCATATGGATTACTAGTTGAAAAGGGTCCCACACAAATGACACAGGCTACCCTCCTAAGCTTGCGTCCCCACTACTAGGATTTTCCACTTAACCCCTTTTATTACATCCATGTCCAAACACATGTGCCCTCTTGGTTAAGTATTCTGGTTAATTCATGTCATTACTTATTCATATCCGTAAATGCGGAAGACCTCCCAAATTAGGCCGACAATTTGTGGTTGCTGGATATGTCGGGTGGTTCCGGGGAGACTTCTACCACAAGCTAGACCTAACCTCATGTCTTAGCACCATTACATGTATGGTTTCCGCGTTCGACCTCTCACATTAGATTACCATTGTGTGGTTGCTAGATATGCCGGGCGGTTCCGGGCAGACTTCTACCGCAATCCGAATCTAACCTCATGTCTCAGGCATATATGTTCTTAGCCACTTATTCATGTTCATTATAGTTTATACCCAAATTCAAGTCTTGGATTATAGTGTATGCCAATTACCCATAAATCCCAATTCAAGTTATGCCTATAATCCCACACATAAGTTACGGCCAAATTCACCAAACAAAGATTATTCCCAAATCGCTTTTCATTAATTATTCCCAAACTTTTCCCAATTATCCCAACGTTATTCGCGCTCATATCTCAATGAGATTGGCTTAGGCTCGATGGTAGCCTAGACTTATAAAAATAAAAAGGGAAAGAGGAAGGAAAGAGAATCAGAATAGGAATAAATAAGAAAACAGGCACATGACGATAAAATAGATCATATTAACAAGATAGGCATATGATGACAGCATTTTGGTTTAAATCCGATGAACAAAAATAATAGATCTGATAGGATTCAACTTATTAACAGGCATAGTCTTAGATCCAATTTATAAACATATCAGGATTGCTTATAAGTTAATTATATGTAAAAATAACATGAACTCACAGAGATTGGATCTAAGAATAGAGAATTAGGCGTTGTTGATGTAGATCTAATCCTTGAACAATCTAATCATTGGTTGTTTGAAGAAGAAAAGCTAAACCAATCTAAGTTGGAGCAGCATCATTGTGACGACCGCCCATAGCCCCCGCATTTAACAAGAGAAAAGATACACAAAGATGTATGCCAGGCTGCCATGGACGATCATCAGATTATGGTAATATCATCGAAACCTGTCGTACAACTCACCACGCATGGATAAAATATAATAGAACATATACAACAGACAGTAATAGTGAAGTAGAAAAACACTGAACTTTCATATCAACTGGAAAGTATATCCAAACATCAGGATTACAACAAAATCTGTACATATCCACCTCACTACAACACTCAGAACAACAGTGGAAACAATACTAGATAGTAATAAAACTAATGCGTAAGCCTCCTGCTCGCCTTCGATCAGCAACATCGTCTCACCAAGCTATCACCTAAAACCTGTTACTTAGTCTGCCTATCCAAACAATCGGGTGAACAGCCCAAGGTAATAAGAGGAAACATAAAACCTTGAGTCAGACAACAGTTTTAGTGAGCGATAAAACAGCTATCTAACATCAACATGAAAGTATATGAGAAGAGGTAGATACACAAACCCATCTACCCAAAACTCCAGAGAAGAACCCACAACCGCCTTCCCCATACCTAACAGTGATAGCCTTTACAATCCATACAATCAAAGGAAATCAATTCATCCATGGCAATCAGAACAACCATTCAATCATGTCACACAATTCAACCATCATCCAACTGCAACCAGATTATATATCTCACATAAGTCATCCTAGTCGAATTCAACATTCCTCGAATACAAGCCCCAAAGGCCTAAACAATATCAGATAAGCACCCAAGGAACATCTACTCTGATGTTGGACAACCCATGTGAAATGGTACAAAAAGAACATCCAGCATACATGACGGACTCTGGCTATCACTACCATCCTTGCCTTGAAACCACTGTTAATCGTATGACTGGCCCATATTGCCATCTGTCAAGGGCCATACAACAAAACGCCAGTTCTAGCAAAACTCCACACACCATACATCGAAATGTGTTACAGGCTATACTCAACATGTGTCTAGGTCATACATCGAAACCCAGGGGACCCAACCATACAACGAAATCGTGTGACCCTTGCTTAGAGTCCGCAAGAACCTACGACAACGATAATCTTTCAGCCTTCATCTCTCTCCAGTCGCTATCACCCATGATTGTTCATCAACTCCAACATCCTTGAGCAACCATTACCCATGAACTCAAAACATCCTGGAGTTGTCAACCCATTCGTTGCTTCCATCGACCAACGAACGTCTTTAAACACTTCGAACCTTTCTATTTGAACCACTTCGAAGTTATACCTTCATCGAGCTAAAACACATCATTGCGTTGTGGTTTTTTAGAAAATACCTCCATTAAAATCAATCATAACACCTAAGCCACCCACCACAGCATTTTGAAAGCGTTGCTGAAAACATTACCGACCCCTCTGGAAGGACCCCTAAAACCGACCCCTCTGGAAGGACCCCAAAAACCGACCCCTCTGGAAGGACCCAAAAACTGACCCCTCTGGAAGGACCCCGAAACCGACCCCTCTGGAAGGACCCCGAAACCGACCCCTCTGGAAGGACCCCTAAAAGCGACCCCTCTGGAAGGACCCCTAAACCGACCCATCTGGAAGGACCCCTAAATCTACCACACTGGAAGGACTCCTAAAACCGACCCCTCTGGAAGGACCCAAAAACGACCCCTCTAGAAGGACCCCGAAAACCGACCCCTCTGGAAGGCCCCTAAAACGACCCCTCTGGAAGGACCCCTAAAACGGACCCCTCTGGAAGGACCCCTAAAACCGACCCCTCTGGAAGGGCCCCTAAACCGACCCCTCTGAAAGGACCCCTAAAACCGACCCATCTGGAAGGACCCCGAAACCGACCCCTCTGGAAGGACCCCGAAACTGACCCCTCTGGAAGGACCCTTAAAACCGACCCTTCTGGAAGGACCCCGAAACCGACCCCTCTGGAAGGACCTCGAAACCGACCCCTCTGGAACGACCCAAAAACCTGTACCTCCATGCAACTCCAATTTCGACCAAAACTCCACCAAACGATGAATCCAACGAAACCAACTCTTTCGATTCATCCAATATGACCATAAACATGTTATGAAACCACCAACAACATGAATACAACGATTTTCATTAAAATCATACTAATTCACCAAAAACGCAATAAATGATCATATGAATATGAATATGAATATGGATCTAACTTGCATAAACTTATGAAAAATCATGAAATTAACCATTTAAATTATATAGATTAGATCCTAGGGTGATTCATTTGTAAAATGGACTTAGCATGGTGTAGATCTAAAGAAAATAACATGAAAAATGATGAAATTAACATCCTATAACTCGCATACTTTCATGAATCCGAATGAGAGATGTAAATCACTCACCAATTCTTCAAATCGATGCAAAAAAAATGAAATATGATTCCGATCAGCAAGCACCTTGCACAAAACCCTTAGATCCGATGAAATCCCCTTTCAATCGATGTAGATCTAGTCTCCTATGGCGTAGATCTAAGATCTTTCTATGTAGATCTTAGATTTTAATGGTGGAAAGGTGTTAGAGGAAGGAGGAGCACAAGGCCTCTAAATGAGAGAACGGAGAAAGTAAAGTATTCTCCACAACTCTCACCCTCTATTTATAGCTTCCACCAGGCCCTTAATGGGCCTCCCCAAATCAGCCCATTAAGGCTCCTAAAACCTGAACAGCCAACTGCAAAACCTTAAAACAACGATATCTCCCAAACCGCTGAGCCAAAACTTTAATGTGACCACTCTACGGAAAAAGAATCATCATTTTCTTTCCAATGGCACAGATCTCACCCTCTGATTCAACCTGAGTCAAAAGTTATGCCCTGTTTAAGACTGATAGGGGCAAAACGGTCATAAAGAAAATTGGTAAAATTTATGGATATGTCTTACATCCCCATAAACAAATACCAAAAAATGAGAATGATCCAAACCTCAGGGAACAAAATAAAAATATTTTACGATCCTCCGATACGTAAAATGCGGGCTGTTACAATCATGGCGTCGCCATTGTTGTAGGTGAGAAGAAGAATCAAAATGGGGTCTTATTTATGGCCTCAGGTCAACGAATCAGGTCAGAAAGCATGTCTACATATGAAAGGAGAAATCTGCTCAGATCTGGGGGAGGGGGGTCGACACCTATGTCGACCCCTCACCTACTTTTCCCACTTCTGCCTTTTGATTTGATTTTGCATAATTAATTAATTTATTAGTTAATTTTGCTTATATGTGTAAACTTCTAGACTCCATAACTTCTTCATATAATGTCCGTTTTACACAAACACAGAGTCTATTTCAAGAAGAATTCCAAAACGAACGCAATGGCACAGCCGTTTTACTTTATTCCCCTTATAAAATTAAGTATTCTTTAATTTGTCATTTTAATGTTTTCTAAAATTACAGGGTGTTACAATAACAATCATAGAAAATAACATTCATGCCTAAACTAGCATGCATGTCTTCGATTCCGAAAACAACGCTCCCATTCCTGCACGTCTTTAACTCAACGCATCTGCAATTGCGTTGCCCTTTCCAGGAGTGTAGGCTATACCAAAATCATATGATGCCAAAAACTCTAACCACCTTTCCAACCGAAGATTCAAATCCTTTTGGGAGAAAAGATACTTCAACGACTTGTGATCCGTGAACAACTCGAATCGGACTACCAACATATAATGTCTCCATATCTTCAGAGCAAACACAATCGCTGCCAACTCCAAATCATGAGTTGGATAATTCCTTTCATGTGGCTTCAGTTGTCGACTCGCGTAGGCCACAACCTTATCTTTCTGCATCAGCACTGCTCCAAGCCTAGTACTGCATGCATCGGTATACACCACCATCTCCTCATTCCCACTTGGAATGGTTAACACAAGAGCACTCGTCAGTCTCCCCTTCAGGATTCTGAAAGCTTGCTCACACTTCGCTTTCCATGTGAACACTTGGTTCTTCTTTGTCAATCGTGTTAGTGGGGTAGCTATCTTGGAGAAGTCCTTGATAAACCGTCAGTAATATCCTGCCAACCTAAGGAAACTCCGAACATCTGTTGCATTCTTAGGTCGATCCCAGTCCTGGATTGCTGCCACCTTAGCGGGGTCAACCGCTATTCCATGTCCAGAAAGAACATGGCCTAAGAATCTCACTTTGCTCTTCCAGAAGTGGCACTTCAAAAACTTAGCTCTCAGTTGATGCTTTCGCAATATTTCCACCACAACTCTCAAGTGCGTCATGTGCTCTTCCTCATTCCAAGAATAAACCAAAATATCATCCTCGAACACAAGCACGAACTTGTTTAACTAATCTCTGAAAACTCTATTCATAAGATCCACAAAGTACGCTGGCGCGTTAGTCAACCCGAATGGCATTACCAACCATTCAAAGAAACCGAATGGTGTCCTAAAAGCAATCTTTGGCACACTATCCTTTTCCACCCTTAACAGGTGAAAACCCATTGCCAAATCCATCTGAGAGAACACTTTGGCTTCGTGAAGTTGATCGAACAAGTCATCTACCCTTGCCAATGGATACTTGTTTTTCTTGATCACCTTGTTCTGCTCACGATAGTCCACACACAATCTCAACGAGCCATCTGCCTTGGTTGCAAATACAACTGGTGCACCGCACTCGGAAACACTTCTCCGAAGGAATCCTTTTCCCAAAAGGTCATGAACTTGCACCTCCAACTCTCGCTGTTCCTAAGGCGCCATCCGCCTAAGAGGCATAACGATAGGACTAGAATCCTCGACCAAATCGATTCTAAATTCGATCTCACGATGTGGCGGAAACCCTTTGACTTCGTCAAAGACATCCTCAAACTCATTAGTGATCAGCACAGATGACAAGTCTTCCTGTTGAGTCCCAAGCGAATATAGATAACTTACGAAGACCCCGTCTTTGGGATTACATCTAATCAACACCTTTCGCCCTTCCACATCCCCGACTCTTAGCTATAGCTTCTCGCAATTCACTCTTGCCGCATACTTCTTGAGCCAATCCATGCCCAAGATAATCCCAAACCAAGAAAAGTTAAGAACAAAGCAATCACACACAAAAGAGCAATGGTCTATCACAAATCTCGGATTCCAAACCCAAGCGGTACACAAGCTCATTGCAAATGAAAGAAAGTGATGCTCCAGTATCAAATAAAACTCGAACTGAAACACTACGAATAGAAAGAGTACCTTGGACGACGACATCCTTTCCCTTCTCTTCTGTAGAAGGACCCCTCGAAGAAGACGGCACGACTTCCAAAGGATAAGCCTTTACAATCTGCTTTCCTTTAGCTACTTCTAGATAACCTTTCTTCTCATGCCCAAGCTTTCCACACTTGAAGCACTTCTTCTCAGCTTTGGGATTCTTGCACTCGTTAGCAAAACGACCTTTCTATTAGTAGTTAAAGCAAACCACCTCACTCTTTGGCTTCTTCTTGCCATCCTTTCCTTTCTGCTGTTGCTGCTTCCTTTTCTTATTATTGCCACCTTGCTATGGTTTCTGAACTTCCTTGTTTGCAGCGACAACATTTGCTTCCTTAGGAAACAGGCTCTCATGGCAAACAGCTTTTTCAACAAGCTTCTCATGTGGATCATCAAGATGATCCACTAACGGTTTCTTAATGTGCTCATCCAAGCCCAGCACAAACTTTTCATTCTTCTGATATGGTGTATTAATGTAGGAGTGAGCATACTTAGACAGAGCTTCATAGTCAGAAACATACTCCAGAACTGGTCGATCATTCTACTTAATCTCCACGAACTTCTTAAAGAGAACGGACTTCTGGGCAGTGGATATGTACCTGGTTTCGAACTTTACCCTGAATCGATCCCATGTGATCTCTTCCTTTGGAGTCTCAAGTGTAACCAAGTTCCACCATTCCATGGCTCTACCATGCAGTTGCCTTGATGCAAGCTTCCTCTTTGTTGCATCATCAATGCCTAAGTCTCCAAAGACTATGATACAAGCATCTAGCCATCTCTGGACCTCTTCCGTTGGCTCTGTTCTTTTAAAAGGCTTCCCTCCCAGAGATGAAAAATCTTTGCATAGCTTCACAAAGTCCACTGCACTTGGTACCTAAACCTGAACCCCTACATCTACCGCAGCTGCTTCTGGAGCCGGTGCCCTCCTCATGATCGCTGCCATCATGGCCTCGAACAAGGCTGGGTAGTCTGGTATACCTCCATTGCTCCCTCCAGAATCAGCTCCCTCCCTAGCAGTGTGTCTTATAGTACGTCGACTCATTCTAAATGTACAATTTAGAACAATTAGCCACTTCCAAAAAAACTGCTATAAGGAATTCATATGCTACAATATACGCTAATATATATATATATAGTATATATCCATCAAAATCTACAAGTATCACACGTTATTATGTCCTTGAACATTGGCTAAAATTGTTAACCAGAGCTCTGATACCAAATGTGACGACCGCCTGTAACGCCTGCACTTAACAAGAGGAATAATGCGCTGAAAGGTGTGACAGACAACTATGGACGATCATTAGATAGGTAAACACAAGCAAAACCTATCGTATAACTCACAGCGCAAGGATAAAATATAATAGAACATATACAACAGGCAATCATAGTGAAGCATATATAAGCAGAAAAACTTCAATCTTTCACAACAACTAGAAAGTATATATCCAAACACCAGGATTACAACAGTATTTATACATATCTGCCTCACTACATCACTCAAACAATGGAAACAAATACTATATAGTAAGAAAATAATACGCAAGCCCCCTGCTTGCCTCCGAATTGGTACATCGTCCTCACCAAGATATCACCTACCACCTAGTCTGCCCATCCAAAACGGGATGAACAGCACAAGGTAATGAGAAAGAAACACAAAACCTTGAGTCAGACAATAGTCTTAATGAGCGATAAATAACTATCTAACAGCATCAACAAAGTATATGAGAATGAGTAAATAAACGAACCAATCTACCCACAATACCAAAGGAGAACTCAACCTCATCTCCCCCACATCGGACAGTGATAGTCTTTACATCAAGCGTTTCAACCATTAATCCATGGAAACTAAAACAATCATTCATTCATGGAAAACAGAAACAACCAACAATAGCACACATTGCATCCAGATTATATATCTCACGTAAATCATCCTAATCGAATTCAACATTCCTCAAATACAAGCCCCAAAGGCCTAAACCAATATCAGACAAGCACCCAAGGAAAAACTACTTCGATGTTGGATAGCCTTCGTGAGACGGTACAAGCAAAACATCCAACATACATAACAGACTTTGGCTATTACCACCAATCCTGCTTCGAAACCATCGTTGCTCGTATGATGGCCAACCTTGCCGTATGTCAAGGGCTAATGGTAACCCCGGTTCTAGCAAAAACTCCATACGCCTTTCAACGATACGTACCTAGGCCTTTCAACGATACCTAGGGTACTCGACCGACAACCGGTCTTTTAGACGTCTCCATTGTACCCCTGCTTTGAGTCCGCTAAAACCTACGACAAAAATAATATCTCGGCCTTCGCATCTCTAGTCATCCAACTTGACGACTT
The DNA here is from genome assembly GCA_030737875.1 of Allium sativum. Taxonomy (NCBI): domain Eukaryota; kingdom Viridiplantae; phylum Streptophyta; class Magnoliopsida; order Asparagales; family Amaryllidaceae; genus Allium; species Allium sativum. Next base: position 15,487,026 of record CM060922.1, on the reverse strand, counting down.
TCCATAGCTCAAACAACCTTCTTGAGTAACCATTAATCACTAACTCACAACCATTGAGTTGTCCTCTCATTCGTTGCACTACGAAAATCAACAAACACTTCACGATGCTTCAGACATTCCTCCTTGAATTCGCGCCAAAGCTATAACCATTGTTGACTCCAAAACAAGCTTCATTCAGTCGACATTCTTTAGCTCTTGAACTCCTTAAACCTTACCTCTTAGGTCTTGGTCCTTAGGTCTTAAAACGGCCCAAAGCCAGGAAAACCGACACAAAGCTAAGAAAAACAACTCAGTGCTTTGAAAAACGACCCAAAACCAGGAAAAACGAGCCAAAGCTCGGAAAAACGACCCAAAACCAGGAAAAATGAACCAAAGCTATGAAAAATGACCCAAAACAAGGAAAAACGACCCAAAGCTTGGAAAAACGACCCAAAGCTTGGAAAAACGACCCAAACCAAGAAAAACAGCCCAAAGCTTAGAAAAATGACCCAAAACCAAGAAAATGGCCTAAAGCTTGGAAAAGCGACTCAAAGCTTGGAAAAACGTCCCAAGACTAGGAAAAACGACCCAAAACTCGGAAAAATGACCCAAAGCTTGGAAAAATGACCCCAAACTAGGAAAATGACCCAAAGCTTGGAAAAATGACCCAAAACTAGGAAAAACGACCCAAAGCTCGGAAAAACGACTCAAAACCAGGAAAAACGACCATAGCTTGGAAAAACGACCCAAAGCTTGATTTGACAAAAACAACTCCAAACTTGACTGGATCTTCACCAATCGACAACAACGATTCAAGCAACTCATCAGAATCACCCAATACAGCCATAAGCATGATATGAAATCACTAACAGCATGAATATGACAATTTTCACCAAAATCATACAAATTTCACCAAAACATGATAAATGAACATATGAATTCAAATAATGGATCTAACTTGCATAAACTTATGAAATAACATATAATTTAACATTTAAATTACCTAGATCAGATCCTAGAATGATTCATATGTAAATAAACTTAGCATGGTGTAGATCTATGGAAAATGAAATGAAAATGATGAAATTAACATCATAAAACTCATATACTTGCACGAATCTGAATGAGAGATGAATATCACTCACCTCTTCTCTGATCTAGCCCCAAAACATTGTTAAACGAATCCGCACAGTGAAGATCCTTCTGTAAATCTTCCGATTTGATGAAATCTCCCTTCGATTGATGTGGATCTCGCTTGATTTGGTGTAGATCTTCAATCCCTCTTCGTAGATCTCTATTTTTAATGGAGGAAATGTGTTGGAGAAAGGAGAAGCACAAGGCCACCAAATGCGGAAATGAAGAAAGTAAACTATTCTCCATACCTCCCACCCCCTATTTATAGCTTTGCACGAGCCCATTAATGGGCCTTCACAAATCAGCCCATTAAGGCTCCCAAAACCTGAACAGCCAATTGTAAAACCTTAAAACAGCGATTCCTCCCAAACCGCTTAACCAAAACTTTAATGTAACCACTCTACGGAGTGAGAAACATTATTTCCTTTCCAATGAGACTGATTTCAGCACCTGAATCAACCCATGTCAAAAGTTATGCCATGTACAAGAATGATAGGGGCAAAACAGTCACAAAGAAAATTGGTAAAAATTATGGACATGTCTCACGTCCCCATAAACAACATATCAAAAGATGAGAATGATCCAACCCTCAGGGAACAAAATAAAAATATTTTACGATCCTTCGATACGTGAAGTGCGGGCTGTTACATGAAACCTTCATTGGTTTCAAGGCTGCCTCTCTTCCCTTAATGTATTTCGGTATTGTTCTTTACAAAGATCATAAGACAAACCCCATTTTCGACCCCCTGGTCGATAGAGCTAGGGGAAAAATCATCAGGTGGAATGCGGCACTTCTCTCTCAGGTGGGAAGACTGGTTCTCCTTAAGTCTGTGCTAGACTCTATAGGATCGCACGTCTTTGCTGCTATGACTCCTACCTCCTCTTTCTTCCACTCTTACTGTTCATTGGCTTTGTCTTTTTTTTGGGGTAAAAAGGAAAATGCTAATCGCCACCATTGGATTTCTTGGGACATCATCTGTCGTTATAACAGTGAACGGGGCTTAGGCCTCAGAATTCCAAAGGATACCTGTAGTGCCTTTGCTTGTAAGCTATGGGATAGGTTTGTCAAGAATGACTCCATATGGGCGACGTTCCTGCACGCCAAGTACCGCAGACTTCAAGTCGCAAATTTCTCTGGTGTCCCATGTTACGCTAGTGGGACGTGGAAACGGATGCAATCCGTGAAGGCCTTCTTGAATGCATATGGTGGTGGATCTTGATGGGACGGAAGTCCTTTCTTGCTTAAGGTAGCATGGAACTCGGCGAGGATGCTAGCTCCACGTCTACATATCATCTCATTCATCTGGGATGTTTGTGTTCCCCCAAAGGTTCCTTTTTTTATGTAGCAGACCCTTTATGAGGAGCTACCGATAGGCGGGAACCTCTAGAGAATTGGCATCTCTTTAGTGTCCCATTGCAGGTGCGGTTGGGCTGGTGACAAGGAATCCATAGATCACTTGTTTTTCTTTGGCTTCTTTGTCAGAGCTTTTGGAATTACTTCTGGAACTTGGTTGGTTTTCGAAGTAGTGTGTCTTCTCTCGCTGATCAACTAAGATGCTAGTGGACCAGTATATCAGGTAAATCACTTCACTCCATCCTTTTTATGTTGATTCCTTGCCTTATTTGCCGGCATATTTGGTGCTCGTGGAATAAGGCAATTTTTGATGAGGCGCATATGGACAAAACATCCATCATCCGAAGGATTAGGAATGATGTTTTTATTGCCTTTCGTGGCAGACCGTTTAGAGGCTATGTTGGTTCTCGATGGAGGCGGCTAGCTGGAATGTTTGATGTTTCGTTGGTACCAACTACCCCCTAGCGGGTTTTGGTTGAACCTTTTGCACTTTGGCTACCGGGATACGTCCCACTATCCTATCCTCACCTCTCCCTTTATGTGCTGATGTTGTTTTCTAGTGCTGCTGGGCCTGGATTTATAGGTTTTTACTAGATCGCTGGACTTTGGAGCTTTTTGTTTTGGAGTTCCTGTCTTTTTTCTGGTGCTTTCGGATGGTTTTGCATCATCCTTTGCTAGAGTAGCTCTACCATTACCAGGGGTCCTCGCCCGTGTCTTCTCGGCCTAATCACTTGTATAGCCTTTCGTCGTACCTCTTTGCAACGGTTTTGGTCTGGATAATGATTTACTACTTTTTGTTTTCCATCTGTACTATGTGCCTTATCCCTTTTTTTATTTTGTCGCATTGTTGGATCACTGTAGTTCCTCATTCTGTTTTGGTGTTGTTGTGTGCACATATCATGTAGTCACTACAGATCTGTTTTTATGAGCCATTGGAGAATGGCTAGATTCTCCTTTTGTGTTATATATATATACATATATATATATATATATATATATTATATTGAAAAAAAACATTAACATTCGGTATCCTCCCAGAAAGTTAATCAGTAGAATTTAATACTAAGTTAATATAGCCTAAAGCAACCAATAACAAACAAACTAATAAACATACAAGCATGTCCCGATGAGAAAATTTTTTAACGAGTCATGTAAAATGTCATGTATAGACAAGCTATTTTGTAACACTTACCTACCTTGAGGCCTAAAATTAAACGCTACATAAGTTGTACCATCCACATGAAGCTTAGAAGATTAGAAGATAAAACAGAATTAAATTAATAAATTAAATAACCAAATTCGAAATTCGAAATTTGAGCGGGAAAGTAAGGTGGAGGGTGTAGACACCAGTGTCGACCCCCCTTAAGGGGTGTCAACATGAGGGTCGACCCCTCCCTATTCTGGGCAAAAATTCAGATCTCGTATGTAGACACCCGTTTGGACCCAATACGTTGACTTGAGGCTATAAATAAGACCCCATTTTCTCTCTTTTTCTAACCTTCAACAATGGCGACGCCATGCTGCTGCTCTGACTCAAATTAAATAAGTTTTCTTCTTCAACAATCCAAGATTAGATTCAGATCTACAACAGTAACGCCTTATTATCTTCTTTTAGATCCAATCTCTATGAGTCTATGTTACTTTCACATGTAATTAACTAATAAGTAATCTTGATAGGGTTGTAAATTGGATCTAAGTATATGTCTGTGATTAAGTTGAATCATATCAGATTTGTTTTTCGTTTTCATCAGATTCATGCTATCATCTTGTTAATATGTTCTATTTTATCATTTTATGCTTGTTTATTTATTTATGCCAGTTTTGATTCTCTTCCCTTCCTCTTTCCCTTTTTCTTTTTATAAGACTAGGCTACCTTCGAGCCTAGGCCAATCTCGTTGAGATATACATGTGAATAACGTTTGGATGACTGGGGAAAGTTTGGGAAATATTTAATAAAAAGTAACTGGGCATAATTTGTTAATAATCATGGAAAAATGGTTTGGGCATAATTGGGCATAACTTATGTGTGGGATTATAGGCATAAATTGGAATGGGATTTATGGTTAATTGACATTCACTATAATCCAAGACTTGAAATTGGGCATGAACTAATGAAAAGATGAATATACGCCTAAGACACAAGGTTAGATTCAGACTGCGGTATAAGTCTATCCGGAACCGCCTGATATATCCAGCAACCGCAAAACGGTAATCTAATGTGAGATGTCGAAGGTGGAAATCAGACACGTAATGGTACTAAGACACAAGTATAGATTCGGACTGCGGTAGAACTCTGCCCAGAACTGCCTGGCATATCCAGCAACCGCAAGCAGTAATCTAATGTGAGAGGTCTTGCGCATTTACGGGTATAATAAGTAATGTACACTTAACCAAGACGACGCATGTGGGAAGACATGGATATAATAAAGGGGTTAAGTGGGTAACATGGGTAGCATGGGTAACATGGGTAGCATGGATAACGTAAATTGACTAGAACACTTAACCAAGACGAAACATGTGGGAAGACATGAATATAATAAATGGGTTAAGTCGGTAACATGGGTAGCATGTATAACATAAATTGGCTAGACCACTTAACCACGATGGCACATGTGGGAAGACATGGATATAATTAAGGGGTTAAGTGGGAAATCCTAGTAGTGGGGACCAAGCTTAGGAGGGTGGCTTGTGTCACGTGTGTGGGACCCTTTTCAATCAGTAAACCCAGTTGGTATCTAGAAGGCACTCAAAATAGGTCGAGGGAGCTCGCTTACTGAATTGATTATACGTGGTCAAAAGAGTAAGGACAATGGCAGTGCAGGTCCAATGAAGTCATATGCGTGCGTGGTTCCCGGCTAGGAGGTAAGACGTTGTGGCATCGTGTAGATATAAGCTGTGCATTTTAGTAGTATCGGGGTTGCCACCTTAGGGAGTGATACACCCTACTGTGGGGCCAGCACAGGTATATACGAGTTAGGGAGCCGATAGAATGGGGAGGGTAGTAGGCATATCTAGTGGGGTTAGGAGCACGTTGGTTGCCTATGGTTAGCACTAGAAGTACACCAGAAACTACCATTATTCTGTTAGTTAAAAAGGGGATCATCTTTTAGTCTAAATCTAGTATGGTGTAAAGGAATATTTCGATAGGAGGTTAGAAACGCGATCGATGTTCTATCATGCTTATCCTGTTTATCTTATTATACTTGCCTTATGATACAGTCACCTCTTATATCGAGTTTATACTCTTGTCATGATGCTTTTACTTATTATACGTTAAAGTCACTGGACTCACCATACTTTATGTCTGACCCTTTTTGTTTCGCCTCTTATCTTTCCTTCCCTCCCCCCAGGTCCTCAGGGTGGGAATACTCAAGCTTGATCCGGATTTCTCTCTACATAAAGTGCTAGAAGTGCTTGAAGTATTGCTTGGCTTTGTTTCTCCTTATTTATAACATTTTCTGTTGGGGATTATATATCTATGTACTCTGATGGCTTTTGTACAAGACTGATATTATGTACTTGGTTTTGGTAATTGGGTTTGATGATGTAATCAAACTTATTTCTGTTTCTACTGCAATGAAGTTTTAAATTTTGAAGTGCTATTTTATGTATCTATCTTGTGAAATTCTGTTCTATTTACTTATAACGCTCCACGAAACTTAATGCATTCCCTTAGTGAGAGGCATTAACGCACGTGGGGTGTCACATGTGGTATTAGAGCTGAAGATTACCGGATCAGATAAAAGATTTTGAAAAGTATTTTCAAAAAGATTCTAAAAGGAAGCATTTTCAAAAGAAAAGTCTGTTTTGAAAAATATATTCCCACAAGGCCATACGAACTATCTTTCGATTATCTGTTTGAACCTCTTTTTCCTTTCTTTTCAGCATGTCCGGGAACCTAACCTTCCTGAGGGCGTACAGGTACCGGCTTGGTTTCGTAGGTATCTGGAGGCTTCAGCACCTGTCGTATGCCAAGCAGACGCTCCTCCCTAGCTGTAGCCGTTGTTTCTCCTCCCCCTTCGCATGCTGATGCTTTCGCTAAGATATGCAAGGATTTCCGTGTTATGGGCGGAAAACCATTCTACGGAACTGAGACTTTTGTAGAAGCTAGGAATTGGCTTAAGGAGACAGAGGATTTGTTTGAGATTTTTGAGGTTGACGATCATAGGAACATTCAGCTAGCCGTTTTATAGGTGAAAGATGAGGCTTCGTTTTGGTGGGAGGTGACGCATGTAGGACATCGAGTGGAGACTTGGTTTGATTTTTGACAAAAATTCGAATTGAAATTTCTTTCTCAAGTAGAAGAGAGTATGCATATGAAAAGGTTTTTAGCGCTTAAGCGAGGGAACATGTCTGTTAAGGAGTATGTCAATGAGTTTAACCAGTTGGCAACGTTTGGTATGGAATCAGTAAATACCCCGCATAAGAAAGCTTTAAGGTTTATGAGAGGATTAAATCAGCCTCTTCAAGGTCTGGCATTATCTCATATTTTGATGGGGGCAACTTTTGAAAGACTTGTTGACATAGCCTTGATGCACGAGGATGGAAAGGATAAAGGGAAAGAAGTTAGGACCGATGATGCAAAAAACAAGAAAGTATGGCCCAAGAAGGAAACATGGAAGAAGGATGGAAAGCCTGAGAATACGAAGGAGAAGAAGTGCTTTACTTGAGGAAGCTTGAGTCATCTGAACAAGGATTGCAAAAGGAGGAAGGGCGCTTGCTTCAACTGTTGTGAAATGAGACACTTTACTAGGGACTGCCCAAAGAAACGAGGACAGGGTCAAAGGGCAGGATCTTCTAAAGGGCAGGTGAATGCTCTCATAGCTGATGGACAGGAAAGAGTTAGGAAAATTTCTGTAGAAGGTTTGATTTCCCTATCTTATTATCCAGTTAGAACTCTTTTTTTATTCTGGCGCTTCTCATTCCTTTATTTCTTATTCTGTGGTTGAGTCTCTGCACCTAAATACTAGTCTTATTTCCAATCCTGTTATAGTCTCAAACCCCATAAGGGGTACGGCTCATATGTTTGTGATATGTCCGGGTTTGAGGGTATCTGTGTTATGCGTTGATTTTGATTGTGAAGCGTATGTTCAGGGTTTTATGGGATATGGTTTGGTTCTAGGAAGGGATTTCTTGTGACCCAAAAGGGTCTATCATGCTTAGTTTCCTAGAATCACTTGATAATCTGCGATCTGTACCCATAGTCTATGAGTGTCTAGATGTTCTTGACCAAGTAAAAGGCTTACTCCGAGGCGTGAGATAGATTTCCAGTTTTGACATTGCCTAATGGGAACAAAGTGTTTACAATATACGAATATGCCTAGGGCGTGGGTCTTGGTACCATCCTAATAAGGAAGGGAGCGTAGTATGCTATGGTAGTAGACAGTTGAGAGTTCAAGAGAGGAACTACCCATTATTTGGAGTTGGCTATTATGTTGTTCACACTTCGCACCCATTTCTTTTCGAGAATATGTTTTTAACTTCTTTTCCAAAACATTTTATTTGTACTTGCTTCTCTCACTCGACTGTATCCTATCGATCGAATCTTCGACCTTTAGGTAGAAACTAATGGGTGTAAATATGTGTTAGAGACAAGTTATATTTGATGGTTGCAAGTGATTGCTAGTGTTTTCTCGTGGATGCATATACACACACTAGGCACTAGATCCGCTCAAAAACACTCTCATACTGCATATGGATGTGTGTGCATTTTCTATTTTTATGGATTCAAAATGGTTGACTCATCACATGTATGTTGCATATTGGTGGTGGTTGTGCATACATATAGAAATTATATGTATCATTAGGTTTCTTTTGCATACATGTTGGATACATGGCACAAACATATTGCATTAAGGAGGTTGACTGATTCAGTAGACCACCCGATTTCCGCACTAGTGTAGAAACATATACACACACAATTGCATATATTCATACAAGCATTAGAAATTCTTAAGGACTATGGATGCCTATGGATGATGGAAGAGTAGATGGATGTGGTTGTTAGGACGGTAACATTCTTCTAAATTTGGAGATTTCAGGGACAAAATCCTTTAAGTAGGGGAGAATGTAACACCTAAGAAAACATTAAGATGACAAATTAAAGTATACTTAATTTTTAGAAGAGGAATTTAGTAAAACAGGTTGCGCCATTGCGTTCGTCTCGGAATTCTGCTTGGCATAGAGTCCGAGTTTACGTAAAACGGACAGAAGAAGTTATGAAGCTTAGAAGATTAGAGGATAAAGCTGAATTAAATTAATAAATTAAATAACCAAATTTGAAATTCAAAATCTAAGCAGGAAAGTTAGGAAGAGGGTGTCAACATAGGGGCCGTCCCCCTTAAGGGGTGTCGACATAGGGGTCGTCCCCCTTGAGGGGAGTCGACCCCCTTGAGGGGAGTCGACCCCCTATTCCGGGCAGAAATTCAGATCTCGTATGTAGACACCCGTTTTGACCCGATACGTTGACCTGAGGCTAAAAATAAGACCCCATTTTCACTCTTTTTCTCACCTTCAACAATGACGACGCAATTCTGCTGCTCCGACTCAAATTAAATAAGTTTTCTTCTTTAACAAACAAAGAATATATTCAGATCTACAACAACAACGCCTTTTTATCTTCTTTTAGATCCAATCTTTGTGATTCTATGTTACTTTCACATGTAATTAACTAATAAGTAATCTTGAAAGGGTTGTAAATTGGATCTAAGTATATGCCTGTGATTAAGTTAAATCATATTAGATCTGTTATTCGTTGTTCATCAGATTCATGCTATCATCTTGTTAATATGAACTATTTTATCGTTTTATGCCTATTTATTTATTTATGCCAGTTTTGATTCTCTTCCCTTTATATATCCCTTTTTCTTTTTATAAGACTAGGCTACCTTCGAGCCTAGGCCAATCTCGTTGAGATATACGAGCGAATAACGTTGGGATGATTGGGGAAAGTTTGGGATATATTTAATAAAAAGTAATTGGGCATAAATTGTTAATAATTATGGAAAAATGGTTTGGGCATAATTGGGCATAATTATGTGTGGGATTATGGGCATAAATTGGATTAGGATTTATGGGTAATTGACATTCACTATAATCCAAGACTTGAAATTGGGAATGAACTAATGAAAAAATGAATATACGCATAAGACACGAGGTTAGATTCGGATTGCGATATAAGTCTACCAGGAACCGCCCGGCATATCTAGCAACCACAAAACGGTAATCTAACGTGAGAGGTCGAAGGTGGAAATCGAACACGTAATGGTGCTAAGACACGAGGTTAGATTCGGATTGCGGTAGAAGTCTGCCTGGAACCGCACGGCATATCCAGCAACCACAAACGGTAATCTAATGTGAGAGGTATTGCGCATTTACGGGTATAATAAATAATGAACACTTAACCAAGGCGACATATTTTGGAAGACATGGATATAATAAAGGGGTTAAGTGGGTAACATTGGTCGCATGGGGTAACATGTGTAGCATGGATAACGTAAATTGACTAGAACACTTAACCAAGACGGCACAAGTGGGAAGACATGAATATAATAAAGGGGATTAAGTGGGCAACATGGGTAGCATGTACAACATAAATTGGCTACAACACTTAACTACGATGGCATATATGGGAAGACATGGATATAATTACGGGGTTAAGTGGGAAATCCTAGTAGTGGGGACCAAGCTTAGGAGGGTGGCTTGAGTCATGTGTGTGGGACCCTTTTCAATCAGTAAACCCAGATGGTATCTAAAAGGCACTAGAACTAGGTCGAGGGAGGGGCACGCTTACTGAATTGATTGTAAGAGGTCAAAAGAGTAAGAACGATGGCTGCGCAGGTCCAATGGAGTCATATGCGTGCGTGGTCCTGAGCTGGGAGGTAAAACGTTGCGGCATCGTGTAGATATAAGCTATGCATTTCAGTAGTATTGGGGTTTGCCACCTTAGGGAGTGATACACCGTACTGTGGGGCTAGCATAGGTATCTACGAGTTAGGTAGCCGATCGAATAGAGAGGGTAGTAGGTACATCTAGTGGGGTTAGGAGCACGTTGGTTGCCTATTGTTAGCACTAGAAATACTCTAGAAACTACCATTATTCTGTTAGTTAAAAAGGGGATCATCTTGTAGTCTGAATCTAGTATGGTGTAGAGGAATATTTCTATAGGAGGTTAGAAGTGCAATCGATGTTCTATCATGCTTATCTTGTTTATCTTGTTATACCTGCCTTTTGATACAGTCACCTCTTATATGTAGTTTATACTCTTGTCATGATGCTTTTACTTATTATATATTAAAGTCACTGGACTCGCCAGACTTTATGTCTGACCCATTTTGCTTTGCCTCTTTTCTTTCCTTCCCTCCCGCCACGTCCTCAGGGTGGGAATACTACAGCTTGATCTGGATTTCTCTCTACTTTAAGTGCTAGTAGTTCTTAAAGTATTGCTTGGCTTTGTTTCTCCTAATTTAAGGCATTTTCTATTGGGGATTATGGTTTTATATTTATGTACTTTGATGACTTTTGTACAAGACTGGTATTATGTACTTGGTTTTGGTAATTGGGTTTGAAGATGTAACCAAACTTATTTCTGTTTCCGCTGCAATGAAGTTTTAAATTTTTAAGTACTATTTTATGTATCTGTCTTGTGAAATTCTATTCTGTTTAATTATAACGCTCCATGAAACTTAATGCATTCCCTTAGTGAGTGGAATTAATGGACGTGGGGTGTCACACGTGGTATCAAAGCTGAAGATTACCGGATCAGATAAAAGATTTTGAAAATTGTTTTCAATTTTTTTAGGAAGCATTTTCAAAAGAAAAATCTGTTTTGAGAAACATATTCCCCCAAGGGCATATGAACTATCTTTCGATTCTCTGTTTGAATCTCTTTTTCCTTTCATTTCAGCATGTCTGGGGAACCTAACCTTCCTGGGGGCGTGTAGACACCGCCTTGGTTTCGTAGGTATTTGGAGGCTACGACACCTACCGTAGGCCAAGCAGACACTCCTCCCCTAGCTGCAGCCGTTGTTCCTCCTCCCCCTCCGTGTGTTGATGCATTCGCTAAGATATGCAAGGATTTCCGTGCTATGGGCGGAAAACCATTCTATGGAACTGAGAGTTTTGTAGAAGCTAGGAATTGGCTTAAGGAAACGGAGGATTTATTTGAGATTTTTGAGGTTGACGATCATAGGAACATCCAGCTTGTCGTTTTACAGTTGAAAGATGACGCTTCATTTTGGTGGGAGTTAACGCATGCAAGACATCGGGTGGAGACTTAGTTTGATTTCCGATAGAAATTCGAATTGAAATTTCTTCCTCAAGCAGAAGAGTGTATGCATATGAAAAGGTTTTCAGCGCTTAAGCGAGGAAACATGTCTGTTAAGGAGTATGTCAATAAGTTTAACTAGTTGGCAAGGTTTGGTCTGGAATTAGTAAATACCCCGCATAAGAAAGCTTTAAGGCTTGCGAGAGGATTAAATAAACCTCTCTTAGGTCTGGCATTATCTCATATTCCGATCGGGGAAACTTTTGAAAGACTTGTTGACATGGCCTTGATGCACAAAGATGGTAAGGATGAATGGAAAGAAGTTAAGACAGATGATGCACAAAACAAGAAAGTATGGCCCAAGAAGGAAACAAAGAAGAAGGATGGAAAGCCTGAGAATAAGAAGGAGAAGAAGTGCTTTACTTGTAGCCTTGAGTCATCTAAACAAGGATTGCAGAAAGAGGAAGGGCGCTTGCTTCAACTGTGGTGAAATGAGGCACTTTACTAGGGACTGCCCGAAGAAACGAGGATAGGGGCAAAGGGTAGGATCTTTTGGAGGCAGGTGAATGATCTCATGGCTGGTGGAAAAGATACAAGTAGGAAAATTTCTGTAGAAGGTTCGATTTCCCTATCAGATTATCCAGTTAGAACTCTTTTTTTTATTCTAGCACTTCTCATTCCTTTATTTCTGATTCTGAGGTTGAGTCTCTGCACCTAAATACTAGTCTTGTTTCCGATCCAGTTATAGTCTCTATCCCCATAGGGGGTACGGCTCATCTGTTTGTGATATGTCCGGGTTTGAGGGTATCTGTGTTAGGCGTTGAGTTTGACTGTGACGTGTATGTTTTGTGTTTTGTGGGATATGGTTTAGTTCTAGGAAGGGATTTCTTGTGACCCAAAAGGGTCTATCATGCTTAGTTTCCTAGAATCATTTGATAATCTGCGATCTGTACCCGTAGTTTGTAAGTTTCCAGATGTTCTTGACATGTTAGGGGCTTACCCCGAGGCATGAGATAGATTTCCAGTTTTGACATTGCCTAATGGGAACAAAGTGTTTACAATATATGAGGATGCCTAGGGCGTGGGACTAGGTACCATCCTAATAAGGAAGGGAGCGTAGTATGCTACGGTAGTAGACAGTTGAGAGTTCATGAAAGGAACTACCCATGATCTGGAGTTGGCTAAATATGTTTTTAACTTCTTTTCCAAAGATTTTTATTTGTACTTGCTTCTATCACTCGACTGTATCCTATAGATTGAATCATCGACCTTTAAGTAGAAACTAATGGGTGTAAACATGTGTTTGAGATATGTTTGATGGTTGCAAGTGGGTGCAAGTGATTGCTAGTGTTTGCTCGTGGATGCATATACATACGCTAGGCACTAGATCGGCTCAAAAACACTCTAATACTGCATATGGATGTGTGTGCATTTTCAATTTTTATGGATGCAAAATGGTTGACTCATCACTTGGATGTTGCATATTGGTGGTGGTTGTTCACACATATAGAAATTATATGTATCATTAGGATTCTTTTGCATACATATTGGATACATGGCACAAACATATATTGCATTAAGGAGGTCGACTGAATCAGTAGACCGCCCGATTTCTGCACAAGTGTAGGGACATATACACACACAATTGCATATGTTCATACAAGCATTAGAAATTCTTAAGGACTATGGATGCCAATGGATGATGGATGAGTAGATGGATATGGTTGTTATGACGGTAACATTCTTCTTAACTTGGAGATTTCAGGGATGAAATCCTTTAAGTAGAGGAGAATGTAACACCTAAGAAAACATTAAGATGACAAATTAAAGAATACTTAATTTTTAGAAAAGGAATTTAGTAAAACGGGCTTAGCAATTGTGTTTTTCTCATAATTCTGCTTGGGATAGAGTCCGAGTTTGCGCAAAACGAACATCGTATGAAGAAGTTATGAAGCTTAGAAGATTAGAAGATAAAGCTGAATTAAATTAATGAATTAAATAACCAAATTCAAAATTCAAAATCTAAGTAGGAAAGTTAGGTGGAGGGTGTAATTACCAGTGTCGACCCCCTTTAAGGGGTGTCGACCCCCCTATTCTGGGTAGAAATTCAGATCTTGTATGTAGACACCTGTTTTGACCCGATACATTGAACTGAGGCTATAAATAAGACCCCATTTTCATTCTTTTTCTCACCTTCAACAATGGCGACACCATGCTGCTGCTTCGACTCAAATTAAATAAGTTTTCTTCTTCAACAATCCAAGATTAGATTTAGATCTATAACAGCAACGCCTTATTATCTTCTTTTAGATCCAATCTCTGTGAGTCTATGTTACTTTCACATGTAATTAACTAATAAGTAATCTTGATAGGGTTGTAAATTGGATCTAAGTATATGCCTGTGATTAAGTTGAATCATATCAGATCTGTTATTCGTTGTTCATCGGATTCATGCTATCATCTTGGTAATTTGATCTATTTTATCGTTTTATGCCTATTTATTTATTTATGCCAGTTTTGATTATCTTCCTTTCCTCTTTCCCTTTTTCTTTTTATAAGACTAGGCTACCTTTGAGCCTAGGCCAATCTCGTCGAGATATACATGCGAATAACGTTGGGATGATTGAGGAAAAGTAAGGGAAATATTTAATAAAAGTAATTGGGCATAAATTGTTAATAATAATGGTAAAATGGTTTGGGCATAATTGGGCATAACTTATGTGTGGGTTTATAGGCATTAATTGGATTGGGATTTATGGGTAATTGACATTCACTATAATCCAAGGCTTTAAATTAGCCATGAGCTAATGAAAAGATGAATATACGCTTAAGACACGAGGTTAGATTCGGATTGTGATAGAAGTCTTCCCGGAACTGCCCGGCATATCCAGCAACCGCAAAACGGTAATCTAATGTGAGAGGTCGAAGGTGGAAATCGGACACGTAATGGTGCTAAGACACGAGGTTAGATTCGGATTGCGGTAGAAGTCTGTCCGGAACCGCCCAGCATATCCAACAACCGCAAACGATAATCGAATGTGAGAGGTCTTGCGCGTTTATGGGTATAATAAATAATGAACACTTAACCAAGATGACACGTGTGGGAAGACATGGATATAATAAAAGGGTTAAGTGGGTAACATGGGTAGCATGGATAACGTAAATTGACTAGAACACTTAACCAAGACAACACATGTAGGAAGACATGAATATAATAAAGGGGTTAAGTGGGTAACATGGGTAGCATGTATAACATAAATTGGTTAAAACACTTAACCACGATTGCACACGTGGGAAGACTTGGATATAATTAAGGGGTTAAGTGGGAAATCCTAGTAGTGGGGACAGGGTGGCTTGTGTCACGTGCATGGGACCCTTTTCAATCAGTAAACCCAGTTGGTATCTAGAAGGCACTCGAACTAGGTAGAGGGAGGGGCACGCTTACTGAATTGATTGTAAGAGGTCAAAAGAGTAAGGAAGATGGCAGTTCAGGTCCAATGGAGTCATGTGCGTGCGTGGTTCCGGGCTGGGAGGTAAGACACTATGGCATCCTGTAGATATAAGCTGTGTATTTCAGTAGTATCGAGGTTGCCACCTTAGGGAGTGATACACCCTACTGTGGGGCCAACACAGGTGTCTACGAGTTAGGGAGCCGATCGAATGAGGAGGGTCGTAGGTACGTCTAGTGGGGTTAGGAGCATGTTGACTGCCTATGGTTAGCACTAAAAGTACACGAGAAACTACCATTATTATGTGAGTTAAAAGGGGATCATCTTGTAGTCTGAATCTAGTATGGTGTAGAGGAATATTTCTATAGGAGGTTAGAAGCGCAGTCGATGTTCTATCATGTTTATCTTGTTGTACCTGCCTTATGATACAGTCACCTCTTATATCTAATTTATACTCTTGTCATGATGCTTTTACTTATTATATGTTAAAGTCACTGGACTCACCGGACTTTATGTCTGACCCTTTTTGTTTTGTCTCTTTTCTTTTCTGCCCCCCCAGGTCCTCAGGGTGGGAATACTCAAGCTTGATCCGGATTTCTCTCTGCTTGAAGTGCTCGAAGTTCTTGAAGTATTACTTGGCCTTTGTTTCTCTTTATTTATGGCATTTTCTGTTGGGGATTATGGTTTTATATTTATGTACTCTGATGGCTTTTGTACAAGACTGATATTATGTACTTGGTTTAAGTAATTGGGTTTGATGATGTAACCAAACTTATTTTTGTTTCCACTACAATGAAGTTTTAAAATTTTAAGTTCTATTTTATGCATCTGTCTTGTGAAATTCTGTTATGTTTACTTATAACGCTCCACGAAACTTAATGCATTTCCTTAGTGAGTGACATTAACGGACGTCGGGGGTCACATATAGTCTAACTAGTCCCTCAACATGATAACTCAAAATCAATAAAGGAAGAGTAAATGTCTCGAGTCTCAATCCCCATTCCATATACTAAAACGTTAATCAGATTAAGCAATAAAACCTTGATATAAGAATAAAAGTTGAAAAATCTTATCTCAAGTGATGATGTCATCTCCTTTCTCTCTCATCAAGAGACAGTTGATGAAATGGTAATGATAATCAATGCATGTGCCTCAACAATTGGTCCATATACAATAGCAATACTCTTTATATCAGGTATAAGCCAAACATCATGAGCTTCCTCTTTAATGCCTTAAGGGCATCACTAAAATCAGCTGCCTTCCAAGTTGATCACCTAGCTTAGTCATAAATTTCTATCCTATTTGTGTGGAGTGTCAATGAGGAAATACCACGCTTCGATGGCACACCAAACTTGATCACATACTCTGACTCAAATATGTTTCCATATATAGATCATTTAACTCCTCGCCAATATTGATTTCGGCAAAGCCGAGGTAAATTTCTTCGAAGTGAACCATGAACTAGATTCTAGTGAATAGATTCATAGGAAATCGATGCAACAAGTACTCCCAAACAATTCAAAATTAATCCCTAGAGTTTTCTATAGGTAAACTTCTACCTTGCTACACCACCTAACTTAAGTCATCAAAGAATTCATTGCAGGAAACCTGATGGTTCTTGCACCACAATTGTTAACCCCGTTCTAAGGAATAGTTTGCATCATAGACATCTAAGTAACCATATAGCTTGTCTTGATCGACTTCTTGCATTTGAGCACCACACTTGGTTAAAGAGACAAGGGCATCCCAGATAATGGTTCATACCATTGCTAAAAACTTGTGTTATGAATCGAGGTTGGTGGTACTCAATTCTTAACTCAAAGATGGAGTAAATAGTAGTATGTTTCATTTTCTAGATCATCTTTGAAAAGTGGTAAGGACAATTAGTTGTTAATAGAGAAAATACTTCCATAGAACTCATGTATAAAACAACTTGTACTACATAGCTTTGAAAACTAAAATATATACAAATGCGTACTCTTACGTATATATTTGCTCTCGATTTCATTACCTCTTAGGTAATAAAATGCAACCTTAGCTCTAATACCATGCGACGACTGCCCAACACTACCGATGTTCATATAACTCAGTGGTGGCCTAGATGGGTACCCTACTGATTCATGATAGTTGTCAAGGGAAAGAAATAGAAGATAAGAAGATAAATGGAAAGGAAGAAATGGAAATAGGTCAGAGAGAGAGAGAGAAGAAAAAACATAAAACACAATCATAGTACATATCATATGTCTCACAGTGCATCAGATAAAATATAATAATAGTCACAGATATAAATTGGATGAGATGGTAATAACTGTATAAATCACAAATCAAAGTGTACTAGTTCATATAGTTATACAGAACAACAATAGAGTTTATACAGGATGCAAATAAACTCAACTAGCAAACTACCACTAGTAATAAAATGTCAGTATTTGTAAAGGATCCACAGTGCCACACACAACGGGATGAATGGAAGTAATACAAGTATAATATGAAAAGGTGTCAACTTCTTCCAATCTTACCTTATAGCTTCAAGTAATTTTTAGATTTGGTAACTAGCCTACTCATCAGCATCATTGATAAGTATGCAAGGTAATAAAAGGGAACATTATACCTTAGATCAGACAATAGTGGTGTGAGAGATAAACAAGTCTCAAAGTACTATAAGATTTTTAATAGTATATAAAACAAAGGGTATGGAGAATCATACTTGATATGTCCCGACTTCCACAAAGTCAAGACATATAAAGATGTATACTACTCTATGATAATCATCATGGGTGTACTTTATGTCTAATTACTAAGAGTGATAAGGAATCAAGCAAACATAACATATATCATTCATCCTCATAGTCACTCATTCACATAATACTTTTATAATTCTATCATCAGATCAAGTATGAGATATAGCCCTCATTCCTTATACTTGACTACATGTCATTCAGACAACTAGGAACTAAACTATTTATTGATAGTCTGTGGCACTCAGATCACGAAGTCTAAGGGCAATCGTTCCTCTATGGGCCATCGTCGCCCATGTGAATATCATGGGTCATCGTCACCTAATATACATCACAACGGTACCCCGTTCTACTAGTATCTATTGGAATCTACAAATAATATGAATCCCTTACCACATGTTTCCCTGCAACGAAGTTTATTGAGGACCCTCTCTAGCCTTTCCCTTGAAATTACCATAGTTTTAGGATCATTCAAGACTATGTCAATGGTAGAATGTCTTCTTCCCAGAACGCTTCTCTAAAAATCCAATCATCTCGACCTTATTCCCCTAACTCTGTATCTCAAGGAAATACCATTCATCGTTGAAGCTACCTCTTTCTATCATGGAGTCACTATCGTCGAATGATGAAATCATCGTGTTAAAGCACCATATCCTTGCTTTATCATCAAAACCATTGGTCCAAGAGCCATTATGACAAAACCATCATCGAAAGGCTCATCGTATCTTGCTCCTCTAAAACGCACAATCACCCATGTTATTTTGGACAATAGAACCAGCAATAATCATAGTCGATGACTCGATATCGAATCAATCACTCGATAGTGGTCGATAACTATCACTCTGATCATGTATTTAACTGAAATTGTTTTGATACACATCAAGTGAAAAAATAAAACAATTGTCATGAATTCCAAGCTCATTTCTAAGTTCATTCTCCATCTTCAGATCGGTCATCAAACTCCAATGATGCTCTATCTTCTAATCTGTTGTTACACTCTAGTGCTTCTTCGTCTTTAAATAAGCTTTCATAGTCCATGCTGCTTTATGAATGTAAATATATTAGAAATGAAGGTTTTTTTAACTTATTTACGATTTGTATAAGCATGTAGCAATTCGAAAACTATCGATCTGAGAGAAACTCGATATGAAATCATAATCTTCTATTATGAAATTTATATGAGAATGATATATCCAGAAAGCTTTGACTATATATATTTTCCTAGAAATTTTAGGTAAGGGAAGTAACTTCCTTCAAAATGGCGGACCTACTCGATAGGTGTTGCATGTGATGATTGGTTGTTTGGACGTAATACTCATGAGTTTCCCTTGAACTCTGCTGCATATCGAAATTCGTAGGTTTGCGAAGGCCAACGGTAACAGATGTTTTCGGGGGGAACCAGGCATAACTATTGTATCTACTGTGATTTATGCTCATTTTACGATGGCGAAATCCACAAGGCTATGAAGGCATACATATATGGATGTTTCCTTGGGGATCCAAGCAAAACCATCGTGTATCAGCGGTCCACATAGCGTAATTTGTAGGGCAGTGATTTCCTGAGGTCTACGGATGATAGAGAAGTAACCACATATGTTACTATATGTAGGTTACGATTCATGCGATTGTTTGGTGGTATTATAGCAAAATTCATATGGTAATGATTGCTTAGCCACTGTCCTCTCGACCTCATGATAGAGCGACCTTAAGGAATATACTCCATGGTGATTTCAGGTTATTCTATTTTTCTTTTGATGCATTTGGTTTATTTGTTCATGAAGAAATTCGCAGCGAAGTGATTTCCTATGGGTACGAATATTTCTTGGAGGATCCAGGCATAACCATTATGTATCTCCGATCACGAACAGTTTCTTCGATTGGCATCGGTTGGTATTTTTCCTATCTATTTTGAATGCTTTTCAAGATTTTTCATGGGATGTTGAAACGGGTTTACTTAGTACTTCGAAATTTCTAGTCTTGCGCCTGATCAACATATTACCAAATTCTTGAAGGAGGATAAACATGTGGAAATATCGATTTATCAAAAACTTTTTTTGATATAAAGAATTTTGATATAAAAGAAATTTTTCAAGAAATTCTTTTATAAATGTTAAAATCTGTACATAAAACGAAATCGCGATTTTAATACATTGGTATAACCAAGAAACTGATGGAATATAATACGTGTGTATGAAAATTTATTCGATTCGAATAAAAGTTTCAATTTAGTATGAATATACGACTTTGATTCTAAATAAAATTATTCGCTCAATTCTCGATAATGAACACTGATAAGGGTTTTTGATACGAATATGAAGTTCCCTATCATGGTTCGTTTCTATAGAAGGAGAATGAAAGTTTCTAATCAAGAAGTTGAATCAGAATCTGCACTAAAGTAGTCTGGTTACCAATGTTAATTGAATACAAAATTCTGTATTTGAATAAGTAGTCGAATTTGATATGCACATGAATGTATAAGGCTTGAGTATTAAATCTATATTTCATTCCTTTTTTAGGACGAAAAGTTCTAAGTGTAGGAGAGTGTAATGACTCACGAATTTAAACATTTTAAAAAGTGTTGTTGATCGGAACTTAACCTTGAAATTTAAAACTTAAGTTATTTTTGAATAGATGAATTTGATTTCTAAATTGATTCAAAATACATACGTTTGATTTGAAGCAAGAATTAAGTGATAAGCTTAATTTAGAATGAATTTATTTGAAAACTAAAATGTGAAATCGATTGATACTGAAATATTGATTCTTGAAGATTTAATATTATCAAATAGAAGTGTTCTAAATAGTTATATGACAAAAATATCTAAATTCGTACGCTTAAATTGATTTAAACGATTGATTTGTGGTACAACACCAATAAATCGCAAATAATAATAAAATTCAAAAAAAAACAAACTCAAACTGACGCTCCCAGGACCGAATTCGACCCTTCCATCGTTTCCTTAAAACCGACATTGTCAAAAAAAACACAATGCTTGTAGCTTCTCTTGAACCTTGTCAGCACCATTGCCAATTTGTTGCTGCGTCTATGCCCACCAGTCACCAACGCTCCAACATCCAAGACCCTCCAACGATCCTACGCTCTGCCATCCTTCTCCTACTCCACTCGATTTGAAACCCTGTCCATCACCACACCGGAAATTAGTCCATCTCAGAGTCACCACCTACGGCTGTGCCATCTCCACCACTATTAGTGAGTTGTGACCAACAACAACGTTGTTCTCCTTAGAAGCCCAGTACCTGAGCATCTTCGCAAGTCTGTAGCACCAAATACCTGTTGCTTCTGAAGCATACAGAGAACTTTCTCATGCCACACGAGATCACCATGGCCATCCAACACCATCATATTCATCCCGTCTTCATTGAAAGGCTACAGCAACACCTAGGGAGCTGCTTAGCCATTTGACTTTCCAACACTCGCAGTACATTCCATCCAAAAATCCAAACTCGAGCATACTGCGACCAATTCTTGCCCCATACACAACATGCCGGCCTTCTTCCATGACTGCAGCTATGGTTGTGGCCAAACTAGCCAGTGTTGCACGTGAAACTCACAAAGTCATCGGCACTACTTTTGTTGTGAATATGTTGTTTTGTGTTCCGATTTGGTGTGGTATGTCTTACTTTGGGTCTGATCACCTTTGGCTTTCTTTTGCTACCGGCCTCGCTATATCCTTGCTTGGCCTGAGTAACTCTTCGTTTCATTTACAGAACGTAGGAAACTTTCCAAGCTTTTGTCAAAAGATTCAATATCACCACATATCTCTTCTGATTTAAGGCACAGAGATTCAAAAGCAAGCATATCACTACATCCTAAATTCCAAATTCATAAAGGGGACTGAACTTGTAGTTAGTAGCAGAATACTCCAATACGGTAAATATTAATTGTTCGCAAAACGATATTTCTATTGAATCAGAAAATCATCACGAATATTGAAATAACCGCAAGTGCATGGCGTACTATTGCAATACGCAGTGAGTGCGAGTCGATCCTTAAGGAAAGAATAATTTCAATCTTATCCAATCAAATTAAACAAAACTTTAAAATGTGTTAACTAAAATTAAACAAAACTAAAGACTAAGTTGAAAATAACACTATTGGTTAAGAACAATTTAGAGGTGTTTTCACTCTCTAGATCACACAAATCAACATGATGAAGTTATGATCTCTACTTGTTTGGTCATAAGTGAAATTAGGTATTATGCTTATCATAAGTATGACATATATATGCTAATAATTAGCATAACATAAGTCATCAAACTATAGCACAAATCTAATTCACTATTCAACTCTTATGAAAATAAACAACAAGTTGAAGGCAAAATCAATTGTAAGCATATTCTATTTACTATTAATTAGTAATATAGAATATCAAATGTTGATTACCACCTCCTCCTTTTCCCAAAATCATATATATATATATATATGAAGAGGCAAATTTTGTTGTGTCATTTTATCAAGCATGATCTATCCTCTATTAATTAGAGGCATAGACCATCAAAACCAAGCATGATTAACAAAATACACCAAACATTCATTCTTTAATAAGAACAAATAGATAGCATGAAAAATAAACTATGTTGATTCTATGTGATTTGAGAGCTTCATCACCCCTAAATTAAAGGGGTTTAGCTCATGTGTGTTATTATTTCAACACAAATAGATCTCAACATAAAAATAAACAAAAGAAAAGAAAGAACTAATTAACAACAACAAGATAAAACTTGACTAATTGCATAAAATTAAACTACACTAGTGCATAATGTAAAGCTAATCTATGAACATGAAATTAAATCCAAGCTATCAACATAAAGTAAATGAACATGAAATTAAAGAGACATAGACATAAAAGAAAGAGGCTTGGAAGCCATTTTTATTTACTTGATCACTTACACTTTCATATGCTAAAAAGAGAATCCAAAATACATGAAACAAAGGGGTATATATGCATGATCTAAAATCCTAAAACCCTAATCACTTTCCTTGGGAATTCCCCAAAATGCCCAATCATGAAGCTTCTAATTTCCATTAGCCAATGATAAGTCATGTAGAATGCATGAGGCCTTTTGTCTCATTCATTTAGTCTTTAATATGAAGCTTAAGAGCAAGTGGACCAGTGGGCCTCCAATATCCATAATGAATTAATTCTTTTCCTCCTATTGTGTATATGCATGCTTTCCTTCATATCTTCATGTGTATATATCATTTTTGCTCCAAAATTCCTACAAGAGATAATTACAAAGAAAAAGTAAATGCAATCTCAAACTATAACATGCACATTTTACCGTTTAAACCCCCCTAAATGAGTGATGATTTTAAAACGTTTAACACATGGTTTGATCATATAAAATACCCAAAAGTGTTCATTTATTTAACTAAACAAGAATAAATATATGAATATAAATGTGCATTTTTACGTGCACATCAAATACTCCACATTTATCTTTTTATTCGTCCTCGAATAAAGTAAAAACCAAGATAAATCCACTTTCGTAGGGAGCACGATTGCATTGAGCGAATGCAACAAGCCGTTAAACCTCTGGGTGTCCCCAGTAGGACGAGTGTTGTCTCGTTAGGGTTTTCAGCAGATACTACCCACAAAATCCAAATGTTAAGCGCAAAAATTATTTACAAAATGCAATAAAAATATTTACAAGATGAATGCAAGTTTTTAAAAGATTATTTACAAATGGGTAACTTACTTTTAAATTTAACATGAGTGAGTTAAATACAATTTGGGTCGTCACTATGAAATTTTACGAATCAAACTTCAAACAAAAATCAGGCTATCATTACAAACTCCTCCAGCTTGGCCAGTTATAGAAACATAGTGCAAATATGAAATGAATTCCATAATCGATATCAAAAATCACAAAACGGTGTCTCAACTTCCTTTTTGTTAGCAAGTTAGGTCGAATAAGTGAAGAGTGTGCTTGGATTTCAAGTGCTAACTCTCTCTTTATTTTGAAAATTATTTACAATATTATTATTATTATTATTATTTACAAACACCTAACTGAAAAGACCAAGGTATACCACCCATGCACTGCCTCGCGGACTGACGTGTGAGTTGGGACAGAGCTTGGTGGGTTTGCACACCAACACTATATTTACAAGCAATGTTGGATACCCTTAGGTGTCCAACTCATAAAATCAGACCAAGGTATCCTACCCATGCACTGCCTCGCGGACTGACGTGTGAGTTAGGATAGAGCTTGGCGGGTTTGCACACCAATGCTATATTTACAAGCAATGTTGGATACCCCTGGATTATTATACATACATTTTTTCTTTTCTCCTCCTTTTTTTAACATAAGAGAGAGAGTTAAGCAAGAAAATCTTAGCACAACTTCACTTAAAAGATCTAAAATGTTATCGCAAGTAGTCTTAATCAACCATTCATTTAATCGGATTACAGTTTAGAAAACATTTCATACTCATCACCTACGAATCTCCCTATATACCAGTTACACCAAATTTGCTCATAATTCAAACTTTTCTTCCGTTATTCGTTAAGGGAAGTAAATTTCCAAACATTTTAATTGAACGACCAAAATTGCATGCTAACTTCATCACATCTGATTTAAAAGTAAATAAAAATGGAGATTTTTTTTAAAAAAAAAAGAAAAAGGAAAAAGAAAAAAAAATTAAAACTATGCAAAACAGAATGAAAATGAGACTCCCCCCCACACTTAATTTTGACTGTGTCCCCACAGTCAATGCATGACACAATGAGTGAACGAAAGAGAAATATTTACATATTTACAAAGGAGGGTTAAACTTAACTTTCTTACTTGACGTAGCATAGCTCATGAAGAATTATGAGTTCCTCCTCTCGATCAGTCGGCAATTCCAAGAATGGTTTTAGTCGTTGACCTTTGACTTTGAAAACGGATCCACCCCTCTGGTTTTCTATTTCGATGGCGCCGTGTGGAAAAACAGTTCGAACAACATAAGGTCCGGTCCATCTTGACTTTAACTTCCTAGGGAATAAATGAAGTCGTGAGTCATATAATAGAACTTTTTGGTCTGGCAAAAACGTTTTTCTTAGGATTGACTTGTCATGAAAAACTTTGGTTTTTTCCTTGTAAGTTTTCACGTTTTCGTATACGTCATTCCTAATTTCTTCTAATTCGTTGAGTTGCAATTTTCGGTTTTTGCCAACTTGTTCAAGATCAAAGTTTAAGTTCTTTATTGCCCAAAGTGCTTTATGTTCAAGTTCAACGGGTAAATGACAGGCTTTCCCGTAAACCAATCGGAAAGGGGACATTCCAAGATTAGTTTTAAAAGAAGTAAGGTAATACCAAAGCGCATCGATTAATTTCTGTGACCAATCTTTTCGATTTTTATTTACAGTTTTCTCCAAAATCTGTTTTATTTGACGATTCGACACTTCGACTTGACCACAAGTTTGTGGATGATAAGGAGTGGACAACTTGTGGGTTATCGAGTATTTTTTCATTAAGGACTCAAAAGATCGATTACAAAAATGTGTTCCATTGTCGCTTATTATTGTGCGAGGTGTGTCAAACCTCGAAAAGTTGTTTTCTTTTAGAAATTTCACAATAATTTTATGATCATTGGTTTTACATGGAACGGCATCGACCCATTTAGAAACATAGTCGACGGCGAGAAGAATATACAAGTTCCCGAAAGAGTTTGGGAAAGGTCCCATGAAGTCAATATCCCATACATCAAAGAGTTCGATCGTAAGGATGGGGTTCAAAGGCATCATATTTCGTCGAGAAATCTTTCCTAGCATTTGGCAACGATTGCAAGTTTTACAGAATTCGAACGAATCTTTAAAGAGAGTAGGCCAATAAAAAACACATTTAAGCACATTTTCAGCGGTTTTTCTAGGGCCAAAATGTCCACTGCATGCGTGATCATGGCAGAACGAGAGAACACTCCTAATTTTGCTATCAGGAATGCATCGACGAATGATTTGGTCCGGACAATACTTAAACAAGTATGGGTCGTCCCAGTAGAAATATTTCACTTGAGAAAGAAATTTGTATTTATCTTGTTTGGACCAAAACGAGGGGGTTTCCTTAGTGACTAGATAGTTCACTATGTCGGCAAACCACAGATCGATTGAAACAGAAAGGAGTTGTTCATCTGGAAAGTTTTCGTTGATTGGTCACGAAGAAGGCGCGTTCGAAAGACGTGACAAGTGAGCGGCAATGACATTATCGGATCCTTTTCTGTCTTTGATTGTAAGATCAAGTTCTTGAAGTAAAAGGATCCATTGGATTAAGCGTGACTTAGCATCCTTTTTAGCAAAAAGGTGTCGAAGAGCAGAATGGTCAGTGTAGACCGTGATGTGGGAACCAATCAAGTAGGATCGAAACTTCTCAAGTGCAAAGACGACAACTAAAAGTTCTTTTTTGGTGGTCGTATAATTGAGTTGAACGTCGTTCAAGGTCATACTCGCGTAGTAAATTACGTGAAGGATTTTGTTAATGCGTTGTCCTAAGACAGCACCAACCGCAAAGTTAGAAGCGTCACACATGATTTCAAAAGGAAGCTCCCAATTGGGCGAGCAAATTATCGGGGCTGAAATGAGTTCCTTTTTAAGATGTTCAAAATAAGCAACACATTCAGAGTTAAAGTCGAATGGGATGTCCTTCCCTAGAAGAGTAGTCAAAGGATGAGCGATTTTGCTGAAATCTTTCACAAAGCGTCGGTAAAAGCCAGCATGCCTAAGAAATGAACGAATGTCCTTAACGCATTTTGGAATGGGCAGTTTTGAAATAACGTCAACTTTTGCTTTATTTACCTCAATGCCATTATTTAAAATTATATGTCCAAGGATAATGCCTTGTTTGACCATAAGGTGGAATTTTTTCCAATGCAACGTTAAGTGTTTTTCCTTACATCGATTTAAAACAAGTTCAAGACGATGTAAGCAAGAGGAAAAAGAATCGCCAAAGATCGAAAAATCATCCATAAAAACTTCAAGAAAGCGTTCGATCATATCGGAAAAGATGCCAACCATACATCGTTGGAAAGTCGCGGGAGCGTTGCAAAGTCCGTAAGGCATACATCGATAAGCGAAGGTACCGAATGGACATGTGAAAGTCGTTTTCTCTTAATCTTCAGGAGCGATTGGAATTTGGTTATAGCCGGAATAACCATCAAGAAAGCACTAGAATTCATGACCGGCTAAGCGTTCGAGCATTTGATCAATGAAGGGAAGAGAAAAGTGATCTTTACGTGTTCCAGTATTCAATTTTCGATAATCGATGCAAACACCCCAACCCGTTTGAATACGAGTTGGAAGAAGTTCGTTTTGTTCGTTTGCGACAACGGTGAGTCCGGACTTCTTAGGAACAACATGAATGGGGCTGACCCATAAGCTATCAGAAATGGGGTAAATGATACCATTGTCAAGGAATTTAAGAATTTTTTCGCAAACTACTTCTTTCATCTTAGGGTTAAGCCTACGCTGTGCCTCGCGGGTAGGTTTGGCTTCGTCGGTTAGGTGAATACGATGTTGAACGATTGCGGGGTTGATTCCCTTAATGTCAGAAATGGACAAACCGATTGCGTCTTGGTTTTTAGAAAGAGTTGAAAGAAGAGAAATTTCTTGATCACGAGTTAAATTTGAAGAAATTATGATAGGATAAGTGTCGTTATCACCTAAGTAAACATACTTGAGGTGATCGGGAAGAGGTTTAAGATCCAACTTTGGTGGTTGCTCGATCAAAGGCCTTGGTTGAGATTTGGGCTCAGCTGAAGGCAATTCAAATGGAAGTGTGTATTCGACTTCGTTAGGAGCGTTTTGGAACAATTTTTTGTACTCGCCCTCACATTCATCATTAGGGTCAATCGATTCATTTTCGGAATTTTCGTGAATGTCATTAACTTCCAAGATTTGGTCACATGATTCATTTGAATGACTTCCAAGATTGAAAATATTAAGATCTAGAGTCATATTTCCAAAAGAGATTTTCATTGAACCGTTGCGACAATTTATTAAAGCATTTGAAGTAGCCAAAAAGGGTCGGCCTAGAATCAATGAAATTTGACTCATTGGGTTATTAACGGGTTGAGTCTCCAAAACGATGAAATCAACAGGAAATATGAATTCCCCGACTTTGATGAGTACGTCCTCGATTTCTCCAACGGGTTTCTTAATTGAACGATCAGCAAATTGAAGGGTTATTTTCGTTTGTTTAAGTTCACCCAAGCCAAATTTTTGGTAAACTGAATAAGGAATCAAATTTACACTGGCACCCAAATCAACTAAGCATTTGTTGATTGTTTTATCTCCTATCGTGCATGAGATCGTAGGACATCCAGGGTCTTTGTATTTGACGGGGATTGATTGGGTCAAGACTTCGCTAAGTCCGGCGGCTAAAAAGACTTTTTGGGTACATGAGTGTGTCGTTTTTGGGTACACAAGTCTTTGAGAAATTTAGCGTATGTCGGGACTCGTTGAATGATGTCAAGAAGAGGGATGTTAACTTTCACTTGTTTGAAAATTTCCAACATCTTTTCCATTTGGTCGGAATGTTTCTTTGTTCGAAAACGATGAGGAAATGGAATACGAAACTCAGTAAGTCGGTCTACTTGAGTTGAAGAAGAATTAGACTCAGAATATGGATCAAGATCATTTGTGGTTTTAGAAGAATCGAGAGGAAGATCCAGTACATTATTTGGATTTTCAACTTGATTATCGATTTTCTTACCGGATCGTAAAGTCGTGATAGCATTCAATTGACTTAGATTGCTATCTTGAACAACATGAACTTGGCTTGGATTTGGATTTTGGCTCTTGGGGTTTGGAATGGGTTGACTCGGGAATGATCCTCTTTCCCGTTCGCTCAAAGAGGTGGCTAATTGTCTCATTTGCATTTCGAGTTTAGTGATCGATTGATTCGTGTTTTGCACATATGAGCGCAAAATTTTGAAATTGAATTTGAAAAGGAGCATTTGGAGGATTATTCGAAAATGGTTGAATAGGGGGTCGAACCAAATTCAAATTTGGGTTGTTTTGGGTCCAAGAGAAGTTAGGATGATTTCTCCAATCAGGATTGTACGTTGGAGAGAATGGATCGTTTCTAACTTTGTTGAAAGTGTTGAGTTATTCTAACGAATGCGGGCATTGATCGGCAATATGGTTAGGATCGTTACATTTGTAACACGAGGGTTGAGAAGCTTGATTCATTTGATTTGTTGAAAGGATATTATCAACTTTGGTTAACAACGCGTTGAATTTTGCTTCTAAGGCCAATGAAGATGAAGATCCTACCGAATGAGCGTTTGATCGGGAATAAATTGATTTCTCGTTAGAACGTTCCCATTGAGACGATTTTTCGGCCAAGCTTTCGAGAAATTGCCAAGCGGAATCGTGATCTTGAACTAAAAAATTTCCTTAGCACATTGATTTGAGCATGGTTCGAGAGTTATTTTCAATTCCATCGTATAAAATTTGGCAAAGAGTCCATTTTTCGAAATTGTGGTGTGGACATTGGACTAAAAGTTCTTTAAATCTCTCAAAATATTTTGAAAAGGATTCACCCCCAAATTGATGAAAATTAACGATTTCATTTCGGATTTTGGACAGTTTTTTCAAGGGGTAAAATTTCTTTATAAAAATTTGCACAAATTCCCCCATGTCCCAATCGAATTTGAAGGCAAGCTATACAACCATTTTCGGCGTAATCGGTAAGTGCAAATGGAATTAACCTATGTTTGACTCCATCGTCACTTAATTGTTGAAGTTTCATGGTTGCACAAACTTGTTCAAATTTGATTAAGAAAATATAAGGGTCATCACGTTCAAGATTGCCAAATTTTGGAAGAATATTTATGTGACTAGAGCGAATTTCAAAGTGATTACCCATTGGGGCGGGCAATATGATGCAAGAAGGAATAGAAACTCGGTCGGGGAAGATTCTATCCAAAAGAGTTCGAGGAGGGTTTTGTTCGCCCATGGTTGAAGGAATGTTTGTTCAAACTAAACGATTAGTGGAAGGGTTATGTATCCAATGATTCGTAGAAGTGTCGTGAGTCCAAAAACTCATGCACTAGCGAGAAGAATAAGGGGAGAAGAAAGGATAAGGGTGAGAAGAGAACAGAAGCGATTTTTTTTCTTTACAAAATGAAAATTATTTTGAATTTTTTTTGTTTTTTTGCTTTTTATTTTTAAAGAAGGAAAAGAGATTTTTAAAAAAATATAGACAAAAGGATTTTTTTTTTTTGATTTTTTTGGATTTTTTGGATAAGAGAAAAAGGATTGATTTACAAATGAAGATGAAATATTTTTTTTTTTAGGATTTTTGTTTTTTTATATATGCATAAATCTAATGCAACTAAATGAATGCAAAGATTAACTACCAATTTTCTATCGTTAGTGGCTCCTAACCCAAAATTATAAAGTGACACGTTTGATTACTTAAAACAAAAAATTTCTCAGCCAGTTAACGGACATGAGTTATCGATGCACCAGGAATCACCCTAGAAATGCAACCGAAGTTTTAAGTACCTTTAGAGTAACAACCGATAAAATATTTACGAATCACCGTAATATATATAAGCGGTTATTTCTCTGCCGTAGTGTAGACACCAAGAAATAATTCGTTCCAAATATATCAACTATCACAATATAATAAAGCCCTAATGAGCCCGTGACTCCCTTAAGTCCAACGTCTAACCATTATTATTAGTCAAATTCTACGATGATATGCAATTTTCTGGGCTAAGGAAGGGTAAAGAACTCCCCACCCTATGTGAATTGGGGTGTGCCCTTAAGAAAAGAAAATAAGATGAGATGAATGCAAAACAGAAATTAAACGTGTATTAACAATGCAACTACGAATGAATTTTTGGATTTTTTATGCAAATGCAGGTAAACAACAATGCGATTAAAATAAAAGGGTTAAAACACGATACCTGAGTGTCTGAATCTATTAGCAAAAAAAAAAAAAAAAATATTAGCGGCGTTTTTTAGCAAGCAAGCGAGTTAGCAAAGCGATCTAAGCAAGTAGTTCCCTAACTAGCAAAGCAATGCAAATCCTGTTAGCTCCTCACAACCTGAAAAAGAAGTTGAACACTTATATATATTTTTCTCTTTTGGAATGAGTGAATTTATAACACAAGTAAATAAATCAAAATCAAAAACCAAAGAAAACAATTTTTTTATGGCCTACAAAGCCCAACAAAACCGAAGTCCACTAAGTTAAAAATGAGAACACGCAGGGTCTAAATAAGTCGATTGGAAATTTGTTCACCCCTCCAAAACACAGTTTTTATTTTCGAAATCGAAAGAGAAATCAAAATCACAAATTCCAAACAGAAATCGAAAATCAGAATCACAATATAGGGTTACGCACGATGCGGTTTATTGGGGTTTCGGGTTTCTGCAGTTTGAAATTGAGGTATTGGTGGTTCGATTTGGGGGTTTGCGAATTCGAATTGGGGTTGCGAATTTGGGTTTTGGGGATTCGGTGTTCGGATTTCGCGAATGGAGGAACTGAGTTAGCTCGTGAGCTTGGTTTTGAAGGTGGCAGAGGAGCTCGAAGTTGTGAACTGTTTGTACTGGCAGATGTTAGCGTTGGGAATTGAACTGTGGTATACGAGGGCTTGTTGATAGCAGTGTTGCCTGTAGGTTAGAGAGTGTATTGTGAAGAGGGTAAGGCTGAAACTGGTTTGTGGTTTTTGGTAGGGTTGAGGGGATGTTGCGTCTTGTTGTGGCAGGGAGGCAGATGGTTGAAGGCTATTGTTGAAGTGGAAGGTAGTGTAAGAGGGAACAGTGGAGATGAATGGTAGAAGTGATGAACTTGGCTGATGCTTGGTGATATCACTGTCTGGGTGGAAGTTTAGAAGGTGTGGTTAGGATAAAGTAGTGCTATGCAGGTGAATTAAGGGTGAAACTGTGTAGCAGATTGTGGCAACGTAGTGAAGTGAACTGTTGTATGAAGATAAGTGGTTTTGATGGTTTGTCGAGGGGGATAGGATGATCAGATGAGATGAGTTTGACAAAGAAGGTAGCAGAACTGGCTAGTGAATGTAGAATGTGACACTTTGAGGTGGACGAGGGTAGTGTACTGGTGAGTTAAAGAGGGGTGTTAAGGAATTGGTTTTGAGGAGATTGGTGGAAATGCACGGTTGTGAATGTGCGGAGGGAGGTTAGGCTGTGAAGATGTATGTGGAGTGGCGCAGGGTGTGACTTTGAATGGGAGCAGTGGTGTGACTTTGAGATGGTGGAAAGTTGAAGTAACTATAGAAATAGGAACAGAAAATGTGTAGTAGAGAATAATGAAAATGTTACCTGACAGTAGAGCTGAATAGAATCAATCTTGAATTGTTTTCATATGTATGTGAATTTGTGATGGATGGTAATGGACTTGTAAAAACAGTTTGCAAACAAAACAACAGAGGGGGTAGAAGACAGTTAAATGGGCAGAAGGCAGTTTGTGAAACAACAGAAAACAGTGCACAACAGTTTTCACAAACTTGTAAAAACAGCACAGACTTGTTTAAAAACCAGAAACCAAAACTCGAGATATTTTTTTTTAATTTAAGGAACAAAGAGAAGCAGAGAAAAAAGAAAACAACTACAAACAAAAATGCACAAATGACCACAAGTGAAGAAACAAAAGTGAAATAAAACAAACAAGAACACAATTTTTTTTTCTTTTTTTTATAAACAAACAAGAAAATTAATCCGAAGAGTAAAACTAAAATTAAAATCTCTCCCGGGCAACGGCGCCAAAAACTTGTTCGCAAAACGATATTTCTATTGAATTAGAAAATCGTCACGAATAATGAAATAACCGCAAGTGCATGACGTACTATTGTAATACGTAGTGAGTGCAAGTCGATCATCAAGGAAAGAATAATTTCAATCTTATCCAATCAAATTAAACCAAACTTTAAAATGTGTTAACTAAAATTTAACAAAACTAAAGACTAAGTTGAAAATTAGGTATTAAACTATAGCACTATTGGTTAAGAACAATTTAGAGGTGTTTTCACTCTCTAGATCACACAAATCAACATGATGAAGTTATGATCTCTACTTGTTTGGTCATAAGTGAAATTAGGTATTGTGCTTATCATAAGTATGACATATATATGCTAATAATTAGCATAACATAAATCATCAAACTATAGCACAAATCTAATTCAGTATTCAACTCTTATGAAAATAAACAACAAGTTGAAGGCAACATCAATTGTAAGCATATTCTATTTACTATTAATTAGGGGAAATTCTATTTAGACACAAAGTAAGGACACAAAATTGCACACAATAAATCTCAACCATTGGATCCTCCCATGAATTACACTCTCCACACAAGGACAAACAAATCTAACGGTGGAGGCTTTGTGTCTCTCACTTTGTGTCTAATTTTGTGTCCCTATAGCCGCTCCTATTAATTAGTAATATAGAATATCAAATGTTGATTACCACCTCCTCTTTTTGCCAAAATCATATATATAGACGAGGAGGCAAATTTTGTTGTGTCATTTTATCAAGCATGATCTATCCTCTACTAATTAGAGGCATAGACCATCAAAACCAAGCATAATTAACAAAATACACCAAACATTCATTCTTTAATAAGCACAAGTAGAGAGCATGAAAAATAAACTATGTTGATTCTATGTGATTTGAGAGCTTCATCACCCTAAATTAAAGGGGTTTAGCTCATGTGTGTTATTATTTCAACACAAATAGAACTCAACATAAAAATAAACGAAAGAAAAGAAAGAACTAGTTAACAATAACAAGATAAAACTAGACTAATTGCATAAAATTAAACTACACTAGTGCATAAAGTAAAGCGAAGCTATGAACATGAAATTAAATCTAAGCTATCAACATAAAGTAAATGAACATGAAATTAAAGAGACATAGACATAAAAGAAAGAGGCTTGGAAGCCATTTTTATTTATTTGATCACTTACACTTTCATATGCTAAAAAGAGAATCCAAAATACATGAAACAAAGAGGTATATATACATGATCTAAAATCCTAAAACGCTAATCACTTTCCTTGGGAATTCCCCAAAATGCCCAATCATGAAGCTTCTAATTTCCATTAGACAATGATAAGTCATGTAGAATGCATGAGGCCTTTTGTCTCATTCACTTAGTCTTTAATATGAAGCTTAAGAGCAAGTGGGCTAGTGGGCCTCCAATATCCATAATGAATCAATTATTTTCCTCCTTTTGTGTATATGCATGCTTTCCTTCATATCTTCATGTGTATATATCATTTTTGCTCCAAAATTCCTACAAGAGATAATTACAAAGAACAAGTAAATGCAATCTCAAACTATAACATGCACATTTTACCGTTTAAACCCCCCTAAATGAGTGATGATTTAAAACGTTTAACACATGGTTTGATCATATAAAATACCCAAAAGTGTTCATTTATTTAACTAAACAAGAATAAATATGTGAATATAAATGTGCATTTTTACGTGTACATCTTTAACTACAAATCGTCAATTTGTTTACGTTGAAAGACATTCACGAATACCAACAACAAAAAGCCCTACTCCTTCATGTAAATAGACCCAAACTCAACGCGAGATCGCCATTATCCAAGGAAAATACTTACCTCGACAACTTTTGTATATAACGTAGTTGTATATAACAATTATATGATTTTTGTTTGATGATAACAAGCAAGTATATTATTATAAATATGTTTGTTATTGTACTGTTTCATATATACATCACAAACAGGAATATAATATTTATATTTAAATGCAATACTACCGCACTTGAATTCAAATATTCAAACAGTATTTCATTTAAATATAATATTTTATTTCAACATCGAAACAATATAATTTTACAACTCTGCCATTTGTACAACACACAGTATTACAATTCTTTTCAGTTCATATACACATCAGTTCCTCACTACAGCACTCAACACTCAATTTACAGACTCATATACATGCACTGACTAACACACTGACACTATCGTCTTTAGTCTTTTGTCTTCTGCCAGTCAGCATTGTCGGTCCAGTCATCAACTGCTCACATGTCACAGTAGAAACACACACAGAGTAATCTGGAGCAGAAATATTTTTCTAAATTCTAGCAGATATGGTTTTTATTTTAAAATTTTGTTTGCCTTAGAATTTTGGTGTGTTTCTCACCACTTTTCATGACTTGATCTAATATGTGTATATGATCGCTCAAATATATATACTGTATACACTCGAAACATGTATACACATACATGTGTATGTATATACACATATCTCTGTGCAGAGGCAGTCTACTCACACTTTTACAAGGACAGGAAAATGATTCTAAATGACTGCAAATACACACGTGCAAATATATACACGTGTGCACAGCCTCGCCAATCAAAATGCAGTCGAGCAACTAAGGAGCAGTCACGTGGACCAACTCGACCCAATTCAAGGGGAAGTATGTCAAGTACACAGCTCATGGCCAAGGCAACCCAAATACATGCAAGCCATGTACAAAGTCAAAATATCAGGGCAGCATGAACATAAGGTGAAGCAGCAAGCATGCATGAAAACATGTGCAGGTGCATGCACAAAAATAGGCAGAGCAGTTGAGCCTAAGTGACACAGTAGTGGAGCATATACATGGAGCATTTTGTAAGTGTACAAGTAAGCAATGTACAAGTAAGCAAGGAAAGACTTTTTGGGTGGAACTGCATGGATATGTATGGACATATATACACAATGCAGGATAACATAAATGTAACAACCCGTAATTTTAAGAAAACACTAAGTTGACTAATTAAAAACACTTAATTTTTAGAAGAAGAATTAAGTAAAACATGCTGCGCCATTGCGCTCGTCTCGGAATTATGCTTAGGATAGAGTCCGAGTTTGCGTAAAACGGACGTCGTACGAAGAAGTTATAAAGCTTAGAAGATTTGAAGAATAAGCAGAATTAAATTAATAAAATAATAATTAATATTTGAATTCAAACTCAGAAAAGGAGGCGGGAGAAGTAGGTGGAGGGTGTAGACCCAGGTGTCGACCCCCATTAAGAGTTGTCAACATAGGGGTCGACCCCCCTATTTCTGGGCAGAATTGAGGTTTCGTATGTAGGCGCCCGTTTCGACCCGATACGTTGACCTAAGGCTATAAATAAGACCCCATTTTCACCCTTTTTCTCACCTTCAACAATGGCGAAACCATGATGCTGCTCCAACTCAAATTAAAATTAGATTTCTTCTTCAACGATTCAAGATTAGATTCAGATCTACATCTACAACGCCTAATTATCTTCTTTTAGATCCTATTTCTGTGAGTCTATGTTACTTTCACATGTAATTAACCAATAAGTAATTATGATAGGGTTGTGAATTGGATCTAAGTATATGCCTGCGATTAAGTTGAATCATATCAGATCTGTTACTTATTGTTCGTTAGATTCATGCTATCATCATATGCCTATTTGATCTATTTTATCGTTCTTATGCATGTTTATTTATTTATGCCAGTTTTAATTCTCTTCCCTTCCTCTTTCCCTTTTTATTTTTTAAGACTACGCTGCCTTCGAGCCTAGGCCGATCTCATTGAGATAAGCGTACGAATAACGTTGGGATGATTGGGAAAAGCTTAGGAAATATTTAATTAAATGTAATTAGGCATAAATTGTTGATAATTATGGAAAAGTGGTTTGGGCATAATTGGGCATAAATTATGTATGGGATTATAGGCATAAATTGGATTGGGATTTATGGGTAATCGGAATTCACTATAATCCATGAATTGAAATTGGGCATGAATTAATGAAAAGACGAATAAACGCCTAAGACACGAGGTTAGATTCAAACTACGGTACAAGTCTGCCCGGAACCGCCCAGCATATCCAGCAACCGCAAACGCCAATCTAATGTGAGAGGTCTTAGGTGGAAATCGGACATATAATGTTGCTGAGACACGAGGTTAGATTCGAATGCGGTAGAAGTCTGCCCGGAACCTCCCGACATATCCTACAACCGCAAATGGTAATCTAATGTAAGAGGTCTTACGTGTTTACAGATATAATAAAGGGGTTAAGTGGGTAACACGGGTAGCATGGATAATATAAATTGATTAGAATGCTTAACCAGGATGGCACATATGGAAAGACATAGATATAATAAATGGGTTAAGTGGGTAGCATGGGTAGCATGGGTAACACGATTAGCATGGATAACTTAAATTGGTTAGAACGCTTAACCACGATGGAACATGTGGGAAGACATGGATATAATTATGGGGTTAAGTGGGAAATCCTAGTAGTGGGGACCAAGCTTTGGAGGGTAGCTTGTGTCATGTGTGTGGACCCTTTTCAATCAGTAAACCCATGTTGGTATCTAAGAAGCATCAAACTAGATCGAGGAATGGGCACGCTTACTGAATTAATTATAAGAGGTCAAAAGAGTAAGACAATGGCAGCGCAAGTCCAACGGAGTCATGTGTGTGCATGGTTCCGGGCTGGGAGGTAAGACGTTGTGGCATCGGTAGATATAAGCTATGCAATTCAGTTGTATCGGGGTTTTAAAATTATGTACTCTGATGGCTTTTGTATAAGACTGATATTTGTGTACTTGGGTTTTGTTATTATGGGTTTGAAGATGTAACCAAACTTATTTCTGTTTCCGCTGCAATGAAGTTATGAAAATTTTCTAGTACTATTTTATGTACCTGTCTTGTGAATTTTTGTTCTGTTTACTTACAATGCTCCACAAAACATAATGCATTCCATTAGTGAGTGACATTAACGGGCGTAGGGTATCACACGTGGTATCAGAGCTGAAGGTTACTAGATCGGATAATAAATTTTGAACATGTTTCAAATGGATTTATAAATGAAGTATTTTTCAAAGAAAAGCTTATTTTGAAGAAACATATTCCCCAAAGCTTTAAGTTTTATCTTTCGATTC
This sequence comes from Allium sativum, assembly GCA_030737875.1. Lineage (NCBI taxonomy): Eukaryota > Viridiplantae > Streptophyta > Magnoliopsida > Asparagales > Amaryllidaceae > Allium > Allium sativum. Next base: position 15,449,192 of record CM060922.1, on the reverse strand, counting down.
TCTGTTCTGAACCTCTTTTCTTTTTTTTTCATCATGTATGGGGAACCTAATTTTCCTGAGGGCATACAAATACCAGCTTGGTGCCATCGGTATCTGGAGGCTACGGCTCCTACCGCAGGCCCACTAGACGCTCTTCCCGCAGCTGCAGCCATTATTCCACCTTTTCCTCCACTTGTAGATGCTTTTTCTAAGATATGCAAGGACTTCCGTGCGAAGGGCGGAAAACCGTTTAGTGGGACTGAGGCGATTGTAGAAGCTAGGAATTGGCTCAAAGAAACAGAGGATTTGTTTGGTATCTTCGAAGTTGGCGATCGAAGGAAGGTTCAGTTGGTCGTTTGGCTGCTGAAGGATGAAGCTGCGTATTGGTGGGAAGTGACAAATGTGGAACGTCCGGTAGAGACTTGGATAGATTTCTGATAGAGATTCTAATTGGAATTTCTTTCTTAAGCAGAGGAGAGTTTACATATGGAGAGGTTTTTGGCGTTAAAGCGAGGGAACATGTCTGTTAAGGAATACGTTAATAAGTTTAACCAGTTGGTGAGGTTTGGGTTGGAGTTGGTGAATACTCCACATAAGAAGGCTTTGAGGTTTTCTAAGGGGTTGAATGAGCCGCTCCATGGATTGGCTATGTCTCATATTCCGATGGGAGCGACCTTTGAGAAATTTGTTCATATTGCGTTGATTCATGAAAAGAGAAGGGGTCTAATGTTGATGGGACACAGAATAAGAAAGTGGACTCTAAGAAAGGGCAGTAACAACAGAAGAAGGGCGGAAAGAATGACAAGGGCCAAGAGAAAAGGCGATGCCATAATTGTGGAATTATTGGTCACTTAAGGAAGGACTGTAGGAAGAAAAAGAAGACTTGTTGTTTTCATTGTGGTGAGGCAGGACATCTTATTTAGGATTTCCCGAAGAGGCAAGGTCAGAGGACAGGATCTTCTTCTGGAGGGCAGGTGCATGCTCTCATGGCTGATGTGCAAGAAAGGGGTAGGAAAATTTCTGTTGAAAGTTTGATTTTCCTTTTCGATCATCCTGTTAGAACTCTTTTTGATTCTTCCGCTTCACATTCATTTATATTTGCTTCATTAGTTGAGACACTGCACCTTAATACTAGTATAGTTTTGGATCCCGTTGTTGTCTCAAATCCTATTGGGGGTTCGGCTCATTTATCGATGATTTATCGAGATTTGAGAGTGTCCATCTTGGGCCTTGAGTTCGAATGCAATGCCTACGTACTTGGTTTCATGGCTATGGTTTGATTCTAAGGATGGATTGGCTAGCCAGGTATGGTGTCATCCTAGATTTTGAAAGGAGGGTAGTCAGACTCTTGACTTGCCATGAGTGAACCCTCGAGATTTCGTGCGACCCTAAGGGTTCGGTGATGCTTAGTTACCTAGAAGCGCTTGATACATCTATCGATGAGTTACGATCTGTTCGAGTAGTCCATGAGTATTCGGATGTGTTTGAGGAAGTTCGAGTCACCCCCCCAAGGTGCGAGATTGATTTCCATATATACTTGGTAGATAATGCAAAGCTAGTTGCATTGCCCGTGTGCCACATGGCTCCGAAAGAGAGGAGGGAACTTAGTAAGCAAGTAAGGGAGCTACTTGAGAAAGGATTCATTTGGCGAAGCATTTCGGAATGGGGTGCTCTGGGTTTTTTTGCCATGAAGGCAGATGGTTCGCTTCGCTTATGTATGGATTATTGGGAGCCGAATAAGCTTACGAAGAAGAAGAGGCACCTACTTCCGAGGATAGACGATTTGTTTGATCAGTTGGTTGATGTGTCTGTTTTCTCTCAGTTAGACTTAGCTATAGGGTTTCATCAGTTGAGGGTAGCTGAGGATAGTATAGAAAAGACTGCCTTTAGAACCCCAGACGGTTTCTTTTAGTGGCTCGTCATGCCTTTTGGTTTGACGAATGCACCCGCCTATTTTGTAGACTTCATGAGTAGGGTGTTTTGGGAGTTTCTAAATAAGTTTGTGGTGGTCTTTGTGGACGATATCTTGATTTTCTCAAGAAGCGAGGAAGAGCATGCCTTAAATTTAAGGGAAGTCTTGGAGACCCTTCGAGTACACCGGCTTAAGGCGAAGTTCTCCAAATGTCATTTTTGGAGGAAAGAAGTAAGGTTCTTAGGGCATGTGGTCTCTAAGGAAGGGATAGCAGTGGATCCCGCGAAGGTAGTGGCAATCCAAGATTGGAAGATTCCGAAGAATGCAACGGAAGTAAGAAGCCTTCCTGGTTTGGCGGGCTATTATAGGAAGTTCATTAAGGACTTTGTGAAGAAATCAACCCCACTCACTTGGTTAACGAAGAAGAATTTGACCTTTTCTTAGGATGTTGACTATGACGATGCTTTTCAGCGTTTGAAGAGGGCTTTGACGACAGCCCCAGTCTTAGTTTTGCCGGATGGGAGAAAACCGTTCACAGTATATACCACGCTTGCGGGAGAGGGCTTGGTACGTTTTTGATGCAAGAGGAAAGGGTGATATGTTACAGGTCTACGAGAAGAATTACCCTACCCATGATTTGGAATTAGCTGCCATAGTGTTTGCGCTTAATTCTTGGCGCCATTATTTGCTTGGAGAGAGGTTTGAGTTGTATACAGACCATAAGTCGTTGAAGTACTTGTTCTCTCAGAAGGATTTGAACGTGAGGCAACAGAGATGGATGGAGTTCTTAGCATCCTATGATTTCGAGATTGCTTATACCCCTGGTAAATGTAACATTGTTGCAGACGCCTTGAGTAAGAAAAGGTTGACCTTGAGTCCTTTGTTCGTAGAGCGTAAGAATTCGGAGTACATATCGAAGTTTGATTTTAGACAATCTACCGAGATTGTAACTGGTTTGTTGGCATCGTTAGAGGTGCGACCTAAGCTATTGGGTCAGATAGGAGCTGCACAGCGCGATGACCCACAGATAGTGGAGATAGTAGATAAGCTCATAAAAGGGTAGTCTTTGAGCCATCTTATTAGATACTCTATAGGTGATAGAGGTTGGTTACATCGTGATGGGAGACTTTGCATACCACGAGTAAAGATTTTGAGAAAGACGATTCTCGAAGAAGCACATCGTTCTAGGATGACTATATATCCCAGTGGTGACAAGATGTATAGGCACATGAAGCGAGTTTTCTTTTGGGCCGGAATAAAGAAAGACGTAGCGGAGTTCGTTTTAGATTCCTAGTTTTCCAGAAAGTTAAGGCCAAGCAAAAGAAGCCCGGTGGTTTGCTTCACCCTTTAGAGGTTCCACATTGGAAGTGGGAAAGCGTTTCCATGGATTTCATTGATTGTTTGCCTAGGTCAAGGAAAGGCAATACCGGGATTTGGGTGGTAGTAGATAGACTTACTAAGAGTGCCCATTTCATTCCTGTTAAAAGTAAGAGAACGGCGGCATGGTTGGCATCCGTTTATCTCCGTGAGATAGTACGTTTACATGGCATACCTTCTAGTATCATGAGCGATCGTGATCCCATATTCACTAGCGAGTTTTGGAAGAGCTTGCAAGAGGCGGTAGGTACACAGTTATGTTTGAGCACCACTTATCACCCTCAACTGTATGGACAGACGGACAGGGTGAATAGAGTTCTTGAAGATCTCTTGAGGCTATGTATCCTAGATTTTGGAGGGATATTGGAAGAATGCCTTCCATTGGTGGAGTTCGCTTACAACAACAGTTATCAAGCTAGTATTGGCATGGCACTTTTCGATGTTTTATATGGACGACCGTGTCGATCACCAACTTGTTGGTGGGAATCTACGGATAAGATTTTTCTTGGACCGGAGATGATTAGGGAGACCTAGGAGAAGATAGACTTGATTTGAAGACGCATGAAGACGGCACAGGATCGACAGAAATCATACGCCGATAAGAGAAGGATCGATCTTGAGTTCGAGGCTGGAGACATGGTTTTTATTAAAGTTTCACTGTTGAGGAACGTAGTTCGCTTTGGATCTGTAGTGAAGTTGGCACCAAGATTTGTGGGGCCCTTTCCCATAACATAAAGGATTGGACAGATGGCCTTAGAGTAAAGCTACCGGAGTGATTGACTAGTGTTCTTGACATTTTCCACGTGTCTCATTTGCGGAAGTGTTTGCATGATACCGCGGAAGTAGTAGAGCCGAGCATGCTTATAGAAGTAGAAGTGGAGCGAGAAGCAACGATTAGACGAGTTCCTATATGCATTCTCGTATCAGAGGTCAAGAAGCTACACAACCGAGAGGTCAAGTTGGTTAAAGTCCTATGGGGAGATGATCAAGGAGACGCGACTTGGGAGACTGAAGACAAGATACGTGCGTCGTACACTTCCCTTTTTGAGGGTATGTTCTTAACTTCTCATTTTTCTACGAGCTTTTCTCATACTTGTTTCTATCATTTAGTATATCCTATCGATTATATCTTCGATCTTTAGGTAGATATCCTATGGATGTAAACATGTGTTTGAGACATGTTATGTTTAGTGGATGCAAGTGTTTGCGAGTGGTTTCTCGTGGATGCATTTACACACACATAAGCACTAGATCGGCTCAATCATTTTCATACTGCATATGGATGTGTGTGCGCATATTTTATGAATGGAAATTAGATGTATCATCATATGGATGTTGCATTTTGGTGATGGTTGTGCACGCATATAGAAATGATATGTATCATTAGGATTCGTTTGCATACATAGTGGATGCATGGTACTAACTGGATTTTCATTAAGGAGGTCAACTGAATTAGTGGACCGCCTGATTTTGCATTAGGGTAAGGACATATCACACACTTTGCATATGTTCATAAAAGCATTAGAAACTTTTAAGGATAATGGACGCCTGTGATTGGTTGTTGAGTAGATGGATAATGGATGGTAGGATATACATTCTTCCTAATTTGTAGATTTCGGGGACGAAATCCTTTAAGTAGGGGAGAATGTAACAACCTATAATTTTAAGAAAATGCTAAGTTGACTAATTAAAGAATACTTAATATTTAGAAGAAAAATTAAGTAAAACGGGCTGCACCATTGCGTTCTTCCCGGAATTTTGCTTGGGATAGAGTCAGACTTTGCGTAAAACGGACATCGTATGAAGAAGTTATGAAGCTTATAAGATTTGAAGAATAAGCAAAATTAAATTAATAAAATAATAATTAATATTCGAATTCAAACTTAGAAAAATAGGCGGGAGAAGTAGGTGGAGGGTGTAGAACCAGGTGTCGACCCTCTTAAGGGGTGTCGACATAGGGGTCGACCCCCTATTTCTGGGCAGAATTGAGTTTTTGAATGTAGACGCCCGTTTCGACCAGATACATTGACCTGAGGCTATAAATAAGACCCCGTTTTCACCCTTTTTTTCACCTTCAACAATGGTGATGCCATGCTGCTGCTCCAACTCAAATTAAAATTAGATTTCTTCTTCAACCATTTAAGATTAAATTCGGATCTACATCAGCAATGCCTAATTATCTTCTTTTAGATCCAACCTTTGTGAGTCTATGTTACTTTCACATGTAATTAACTAATAAGTAATTATGATAGGGTTGTGAATTGGATCTAAGTATTTGCCTGTGATTAAGTTGAATCATATCAGATCTGTTATTTATTGTTCATTAGATTCATGCTATCATCATATGCTTATTCGATCTATTTTATCGTTCTTGTGCCTGTTTATTTATTTATGCCAGTTTTGATTCTCTTACCTTCCTCTTTCCCTTTTTATTTTTAAGACTAGGCTGCCTTCGAGCCTAGGCCAATCTCGTTGAGATATGCATACGAATAACGTTGAGATGATTGGGAAAAGCTTGAGAAATATTTAATTAAATGTAATTAGACATAAATTGTTGATTATTATGGAAAATGGTTTAGGCATAATTAGGCATAACTTATGTATTGGATTATAGGCATAAATTGGATTGGGATTTATGGGTAATTGGAATTCACTATAATCCACGAATTGAAATTGGGCATGAATTAATGAAAAGATGAATATACGCCTAAAACCCGAGGTTAGATTCGGATTGCGGTAGAAGTCTGCCCGGAACCGCCTGGCATATCCAGCAACCGCAAACGGTAATCTAATATGAGAGGTCTTAGGTGGAAATCGGACCCGTAATGGTGCTAGACATCAGGTTAGATTCGGATGCGGTAGAAGTCTGCCCGGAACCGCCCGACATATCAAGCAACCGCAAACGGTAATCTAATGTGAGAGGTCTACGCATTTACGGATATAATAAAAAGGTTAAGTGGTTAACATGGGTAGCATGGATAATATAAATTGATTAGAACGCTTAACCAAAATGGCACATGTGGAAAGACATGGATATAATAAAGGGGTTAAGTGGGTAACATGGGTAGCACGGGTAACAGGAGTAGCATGGGTAACATGAGTAGCATGGATAACTTAAATTGGTTAGAACGCTTAACCACGATGGCACATGTGGGAAGACATGGATATAATTAAGGGGTTAAGTAGGAAATCCTAGTAGTGCGGACCAAGCTTAGGAGGGTAGCTTGTGTCGTATGTGCGGACCCTTTTCGATCAGTAAACCCATGTTGGTATCTAGGAAGCACTCGAACTATCGCTCTAAGGTCACTGTGAAACCTATGCATTCCCTTAGTGAGTGACATTAACGGACGTGGGGTGCCACACATGGTATTAGAGCTGAAGGTTACTAGATCGGATAATAATTTTTGAAAATGTTTTCAAATGGATTTAGAAATGAAGTATTTTTCAAAGAAAAGCTTATTTTGAAGAAACATATTCCCTAAAGCTTCAAGTTCTATCTTTCGATTCTCTGTTCTGAACATCTTTTCTTTTCTTTTCAGCATGTATGGGGAACCTAATCTTCCTGAGGGAGTACAGATACCAGCTTGGTCTCGTAGGTATCTTAAGGCTACGGCTCCTACCGCAGGCCCAACAGACGCTCTTCCCCCAGCTGCACCTGTTGTTCCACCTTTTCCTCCACGTGTAGATGCTAATTCTAAGATATGCAAGGACTTCCGTGCGATGGGCGGAAAACTGTTTAGTGGGACTGAGAGGTTTGTAGAAGCTAGGAATTAGCTCAAAGAAACGGAGGATTTGTTTGGTATCTTCGAAGTTGGCGATCGAAGGAAGGTTCAGTTGGTCCTTTGGCTGTTGAAGGATGAAACTGCGTATTGGTGGGAAGTGACGAATGCAGGACGTCCGGTAGAGACTTGGATAGATTTCCGACAGAGATTCAAATTGAAATTTCTTTCTTAAGCAGAGGAGAGTTTACATATAGAGAGGTTTTTGGCATTAAAGCGTGGGAACATGTATGTTAAGGAATACGTTAATAAGTTTAACCAGTTGGTGAGGTTTGGTTTGGAGTTGGTGAATACTCTACATTAGAAGGTTTTGAGGTTTTCTAAGGGGTTGAATGAGCCGCTCCATGGGTTGGCTATGTCCCATATTCCGATGGGAGCGACCTTTGAGAAACTTGTTCATATTGGTTGATTCATGAAGAAGAGAAGGGGGCCAATGTTGATGGGACACAGAATAAGAAAGTGGACTCTAGGAAAGGACAGCAACAACAGAAGAAGGGCAGAAAGAATGACAAAGGCCAAGGGAAAAAGCGATGCCATAATTGTGGAATTATTGGTATTGAGCTTACCAGTTACCACATATTCATGTATTGATGTATTGAGCTTACTTGTTCAGATGATAATCGAATCTAACCTCATGTCTTAGCACCATTAGTGTCTGATTTCCACCCAAGACCTCTCACATTAGTTTACCGTTTGTGGTTGTTGGATATGCCAGGCGGTTCCATGCAGACTTCTACTGCAATCCGAATCTAACCTCATGTTTTAGGCGTATATTCATCTTTTCATTAATTCATGCCCAATTTCAATTTGTGGATTATAATAAATTCCAATTACCCGAAAATCCCAATCCAATTTATGCTTATAATCCAATACATAAGTTATGCCTAATTATGCCCAAACCATTTTCCATAATTATCAACAATTTATGCTTAATTACATTGTAATTAAATATTTCTCAAGCTTTTCCCAATCATCTCAACGTTATTCGTACACATATCTTAACGAGATTGGCCTAGGCTCGAAGGCAGCCTAGTCTTAAAAATAAAAAGGGAAAGAGGAAGGTAAGAGAATCAAAACTGGAATAAATAAATAAACATGCACAAGAATGATAAAATAGATCGAAAATAGATAAATAAATAAACATCCACAACCAACCCTTGTATCCTCTCAAGAACCATCCCCACCTAACCCATTTACCACTAATGTTTCAGTTTCTAAGCCAACCAATCATCATTCAGAACCAAAAATTCAAAATCCTTTAGCAAATGAATTTGGTGAAGAGAGCAGAAATTATGATATTGTGACTGGACATAATACAGTCATGGAATATGATATTAAGTTCAGTTTAGACAATGATGAAAGTGGAAAATTTAATGTAGAAGACAAGCATGTTTTCATGGAAATCAGTGGTAATCAGATGAAGAGATTGATGAAGATTGATTCAAAGAAAAGATAAAGAGGAATGAGAATGCAATCAAAGATCTTGACAGGCTAACTGAAATAAATGAATGTGTTATTGGTTCAGCTTTAACCATGAATCTGTTGAACAATTCTCCACATGCATTTGAATGGCTTATGCATTGTAGCAAGCAGTATATTGAAGATGCCATTAGTAGTAAACTTGCAGCAGTCTCAACGCCTTCGTTGTCACAGTCTTCTAAACCTACTAAAAGAAGAGGCAACATTACATCTGAAAATACATCAATTCAGCTTATGCAAGCTCAAGAACCTCCTGTCACTTCAGTTCCCTTTGAATTCTCAGAATAATGCAAAGATGTTAATAACAACCTAGGTGCTGCTGATTAAACTGAAAGTATCAATGCTACTTTTGGTTCTTTTATAGTAGCTCAAATGAGGGTTGTATTATACCATAATTTGAAGTATACTGAAATTCCTGAGGTCCTACAGCTAAGTATTTGATAAAGTTAATGCATTTTGTCAGAAAGACATCTCTTGAAGGTTCTGAATTTATTGTTGTAGAAGTCTAAAAGTCTATTATCATGAAAAGCTATCTATGTACAAGTATAAGTAAAAGGTCTTGTAATCTTTGAATAATAAGAGATCAGTATTTTCTGCATTACTGATTTTCCTCTCTTTCTTTTTCATATTTATTTAAAGAGCTCTGCTGTAGCAACTCATACACTACTGTTTTAGCATTTCAGAAAATAACCAACATATTTTGGTATCAGAGCGAGGTTAAGACTCGAGTGGGAATTATTCTGTTCGCTACAAAACAGGATTAACAATTAGAAATGGCAAGCACAAGAGCTGCTCTTTCTCAACTTCTAATTACTACCTTTAATGGAGAAAACTATGAGTTTTGGAAGATCAAGATGGGGACTTTGTTGTTGTCCCAAAACCAATGGAATTTTGTTGAATCTGGTTATACTGAACCCGAAAATGAGGCAGCTCTAACTGAAACTGAGAAAAAGAATCTGAATGACAGACGCATGCAAAATTCTAAGGCATTGCTCTTCATACAACAAGCAGTTTCAGCGTCAGTCTTTCCCCGAATTTGTGCAGCTACCAAAGCAAAGGAAGCATGGGAGATTTTAGAGAAAGAATTTCAAGGCAACAGCAAGGTGATGAGAATCAAACGCCAATCTTTAAGACGTGAATTTGAGAATCTAAAGATGAAGGAGACAGAGAGCATAAAAGATTACTTCTCCAGGATGATGGATGTAGTAAATCAACTACATACATACGGTAAAGATGTCACTGAACAAAAAATTACGGACAAGACACTTATCAGCTTACCAGAAAAATATGATTACATTATTGCAGCAATTGAAGAATCAAAAGACACTAGTAACTTGTCTGTAGAAGAGCTGATTGGTTCACTTAGAGCTCATGAGCAAAGAAAGCAAAAAAATGCTGATAAATCTTTGGACAGTGCTTTCCGAACCAAGCTAAATTTAGATGGACAAAAACATAATGGGAGAAGAAGTTCAAATTTCAAGCCAGGTGTTAGAGATGGAAAGGATAAAAGAAATTATCATCCAAGTCCAAATGAAAGTGAAAAAAAACTTGAACAAGGTATGAATTCTAGAACTTCTAAACCTTCATGCACAATCTGTAAAAAATCAAGTCATTCTTCTAGTGAATGTTAGCATCGTGGCAAGCCGCAGTGTCATACTTGCAAGAAATTTGGACATATTCAGAAAAATTGTTGGCATAACAAGAAGGAACAGGCATATTTTTTTGAAGAAAAAGGAGAAGAAGAAAATTTGTTTTCTGCTTGTCAATCAGCTACGTCGGAGGAAAATGAAGACATTTGGTACATCGATAGCGGGTGCAGTAACCACATGACAGGAGATGTTGAAGCCTTCCTCAACATAGACAAAGAAGCAAGTTCTCAATTGAAGATGGCAAACGGTGAGTTGGTGAAAGCTAAAGGAAAAGGTACGATTGCAGGCAAAACAAAGAAGGGAACAAAACTTATTTCTAATGTTTTGTTAGTCCCAAATCTGTAACAAAATTTATTAAGTGTTGGACAACTCATTCAAAATGGTTATCGTGTCACATTTGAAGAGGACTGCTGTAAAATCTATGACAAATCAGACATCTTAATAGCAAAAATTAAGAAGGATAGAAACAAAAGTTTCTCTCTTGAATTTAAGTATGCAAGTGAACTTGCTTTACGAGGAGAAGTTGAAGAGGATATTCAAATATGGCACAAAAGATTTTGCCACCTAAATTTTAGTGGTTTAAAGCTGTTGCAGAAGCTAAGTATGGTACACGGGCTACCTAAATTAACCGGTGAGGCTGTTGTATGTGAAGGTTGTGTAATGGGAAAACAACATAGGGATTCTTTTCCGAAATATAGCTCATGGAGGGCAAAAGAAGCTTTGCAGCTAATTCATACTGACTTATGCGGTCCAATGCAAACTCCATCCCTTAATCCAAATAGGTACTTTCTCATTTTTGTTGATGATTTTTCTAGAATGACATGGGTTTATTTCTTGAAGGAAAAATCAGAAACTTTCTCAATCTTCAAAAGATTAAAGCTTGCGTGGAAAAGCAAAGTGGCAAATCAATCAAAGTGATCAGAAGTGACAGAGGCGGTGAATACACTTCAACTAAATTTCAAGACTTTTGCAAAGATGAAGGTATATGGAAGCAACTCACTGCAAGCTACAGCCCTCAACAAAACGGCGTTGCTAAGCAGAAAAATCGCACCATTGTAGAGATGGAAAGGTTGATGATTCATGAGACAAACATGCCAAAAAAATTCTGGGTAGAGGCTATTCATACTGCTGTTTACATTCTCAACCGATGTCGTACTAAAGCTGTTCAAAGAAAAACCCCTGTCGAAGCATGGAGTGGAGCAAAACCAGAGGTGAGTAATTTTAAAATATTTGGTAGTATGTGTTATGCACATATTCCTAAAGAAAAAAGATATAAGCTTGAGAAAAAGAGTGAAAAATGTATCTTTTTGGGTTATGATGATGAAATTAAAGCCTACAGGTTATATAATTTGGAGAATCAAAATTTATTGATTAGCAGAGATGTTATATTCAATGGAAAATCTTTTTGGGATTGGAAAGTTAACAAAGTGCTGGAGCTACCCTTTGTAATGGAGGAACATCAAAATAATGGTTCTTTAGCACGAGACAATGAAACAAATGGAGAAATTTCTCTTCACCCACCTGGAAATACTCCACCTCAGTCTCCAAATACGTCAAGTTCAGCTTCATCAAGCTCGAAAACTCAAGAAAGCACTTCACCATGAAAGTTTAGAAGCCTACGTGATGTGTATGAGAGATGCAACTTTATCGCTATCGAACCTGAAATATTCGAAGAAGTAGAAAAGCATGAAGTGTGGCGGAAGGTCATGGAAGAAGAAATCGAAATGATCGAGAAAAATCAAACATGGAAACTTGTAGAGCGTCCGAAATCAAAAAAGTTATTGGGCTAAAGTGGATTTACAAGACTAAGCTGAATTCAGATGGAACAATACATAAACATAAAGCTAGAATTGTGGCGAAGGGATATTCACAAAAACCTAGAGTTGATTTTTGTGAAACATTTGCTCTGGTGGCGAGGCTTGAAACAGTTAGAGCAGTGATTGATTTGGCAGCCCAAAACAAGTGGCCTTTTTACCAACTCGATGTGAAGTCAGCATTTTTAAACGGGGTGATCACTGAAGAAATATATGTAGAGCAACCGAAAGGATTTGTTATCAAGGGGGAGGAAGATAAAGTGTACAAACTAATAAAGGCCTTGTACGGGCTTAAGCAGGCTCCGAGGGCCTGGTACATTGAAATCCATTCTTACTTCAAGAAAGTCGGGTCTAAGAAAAGTAAGAGCGAGCCAACTTTATACATCAAGATCCAAGGTATGGAAGTTTTAATTGTCTCTCTTTATGTTGATGATTTGGTGATAACAGGAAGTAATAATCAAATGATCCAAGATTTCAAAGATGACATGTTAAAGACTTATGAGATGAATGATCTCGGTTTACTACATTATTTCCTTGGAGTAGAAATCCATCAGGGAGACGATGGCATTTTTATATCACAAAAAAAATACAATGAAGATATGCTAAGAAAATTTAAAATGTTTGGCTGCAAAACAGTAAGTGTTCCATTGCAAGTAAATGAAAAATTCAAGCAAGATGATGGTGCAGAAAAAGTTGAAGCTTCTACATATCGAAGTTTGATTGGAAGTCTTTTATATTTAACATCTACGCGACCCGATATAATGTTTGCAGCAAGTTTATTGTCCAGGTTTATGCAAAACCCAAGTCGGTTTCATTTCGGAGCAGCCAAACGAGTTTTACGTTATCTTCAGGGAACTATTGATTATGGCATTCTGTACAAGTCTGTGAATGATTCAAAGTTTCATGGATTACTTGGATTTTCAGATAGCGATTGGGCAGGATCGATCGATGATTGTAGAAGCACATCAGGCTATGTCTTCTCTTTTGGATCAGGTGTTTTCTCGTGGACCTCGAAGAAACAAAAATCTGTTGCACTCTCATCAGCTGAAGCAGAGTATGTTGTTGCGTCGAAGGCTGTCGCTCAAGCAATATGGCTGCGAAGAATTCTTGATGATATTGGTCAGAAATAAGAAGGTAGTACACTTATTTATTGCGACAACAAGTCTGTAATAGACATTGCTCAAAATTCAGTTAGTCCTGACACAACAAATCACATTGCAATCAAGTACCATTTCATTAGAGAAGCTATTGAAGATGGAGTTGTAAAGCTAGAGTTTTGTTGCACCAATGAGCAGTTAGCTGATATTTTTACAAGGGCTTTGTCAAAGAACAAGTTTATTCTTTTTTGACAGCAACTTGGAGTCACTAGAAAATGGATTAAGGTGGAGTGATAAAGTTAATGCATTTTGTCAGAAAGGCATCTCTTGAAGGTTCTGAATTTATTGTTGTAGAAGTCTTAAAGTCTATTATCATGAAAAGCTATCTATGTACAAGTATAAAAAAAAGGTCTTGTAATCTTTGAATAATAAGAGATCAGTATTTTCTGCATTACTGTTTTTCCTCTCTTTCTTTTTCATATTTGTTTAAAGAGCTCTGCTGTAGCAACTCATACACTACTGTTTTAGCATTTTAGAAAATAACCAACAGTATTATCAAACTCGATGAGAGAACTGTGTTTGTGTTTGATCATGGTGTAGGCTCATTAACCGGTATATAGGATTTGGCATTGCAGAAGTGTTTTTATCACAGCTTTCAGTCATTACATGCACACTGGGTGAAAAGTCTAGTACTGCATATGAAAGGAAGATTTTCATATTTTATTCGGGGGGTGGCACGATAATGGATCCTGCAGTACTATATCAACAAATTCTTGCGAAGCTCTAGCCTAAAAGTCGAAGCCAAACTATAATTAGTTGATGTTACTGATTTTTCTATCAAGAGTCAAGCAAAAATTGCAGGAGCAGCAAAGAACCTCTACTTAACAAATTAGTGGAATGGACATAAGATATAGGAATAATTCTAGTTTTAATGACATGCAGAGTGACTTAGTATAGAGCACTTTCGTAAATTCAGCTTCTCTTAACCTTTTGATAGCTGGGCTAGGGATGAGAAACTTATTTTATAATCAGTTTATAAGGTTTTGATATCGAAATCTAAACCAAGTCCAAAGAGAATGGGAACACAAAATTGATAATGTAGAAGATGTGTTGTTTAGATTACAAGGACTGTAACAACCCGTATTTTCAATAACCTGTTATAACGTAAATCGAGGCAGAATTTAATTTATAAATCTGAATCAAGGGAAACGGGTTATGCCATTGCGTCCGTCTCGGAAAAATACGCGAAATAGAGTCCGAGTTTTCGAAAATCGGAGTCCGTATGACCCGATTAAGGCCCAATGAAGTTTTCAGAAAATTTCAAGTTCAAAACAGATTTCGAATTTCGGGTTCAAAATTCGAAAAAGGGTCAGATTGGGCCAGGCGGGAAAATTCCCGCCAGAGCACCCAAGTCGACAGCCCTATCGACTTGGGAGTCGACTTGGTTGGACCCAAGTCGACAGCCCTGTCGACTTGGCTGTCGACTTGGTTCAGCCGGGCAGTTTTGCCTGGTGCACCATTTTGGGGTTTTGGTTAGGTTTTGGGGCCAGATTCGGTTTTAAGGGTTGAGATTGGAATTAGGGTTTAATCCTAAGGTTGAAACTAATCCTAATCTCTATAAATAAGCCCCTAACCTAACCCTAAACCATCATTAATCAATCCTACAACTAAACTATGGCAAAATCATTCCTCTCATGGCCTCCACTCTCTTCATAGAATTCTAAGTTATTTCTATGAGAGATTTTCCATGCATACAAGTGTTTTCAAGCTTGTATGAGTGTCATTAGCTTGCATTCAAGTCAAGTTTCCATATTTACATCATAAAGCAAGGGTTTTGATCATTTTGGCTCAAGGGTTTTTCTATTGGAGCTTGCATTTTGGGTTTATTTGATTGCATAAGGGCTTTGTCTCAATCTATATATATTTTTGTGTCTTCATAAGCATTGTAAGCCCTTTTCTACTTTCATATTTAAACTCTAAAGTTAAATGAATGATGCAAGTTTGGTTGATCATTATGATATGCAAGTTTGCCATGATATGCAAGTTTACTATGTCATGTTATGCAAGCTTGATATGTTATGATATGCAAGTTTACCATGTTATGATATGCAAGTTTATCATGTTATGTTATGCAAGTTTGCCATGTTATGATATGCAAGTTTGATCATGTTATGTTATGCAAGTTTGTCATATGATATGCAAGTTATGTTATGCAAGTTTGGGTTGATCATTTTGTTCATGTTATCATGTTATGCAAGCTTACCTTGAGTATATGAACATAAAGCTTCAAGCTTTATGCTAAAGGTTGCATTTTGGCAACATGTAAGTTATCATATCTCTTATGATAACTTGCATGTGAGGCTAAATGCGAACTTATGGCCATTTCTACATGTCATTTATCACCATGTATCACCAATATGCTAAGTTTGGTTTTATGCATGCTTTTGAGGCCTAATGATGCAATATGCAAGTATATGAACATATGTACATTTCATATGTCACCATGTTAAACTTGTGGCTTCAACACCTTTATGTCATGATTATGCCAAGTTCCCTCTTTCTATCCTTTATGCGCTATTGCGATATGTAAGCGATGGGATTGCGTTTGGGGTTGGGTAAACTTAAAAGACATAAAAACATAAGATTGGGAATTTACCTATTAAGTTAGGTCTACCCATTGGGAATTTACCTATTAAGTTAGGTCTACCTAAATGCTTGAAAACTTGTAATATGTTTTGGAAACATAATGGACATGACACTTAGAAAATATAAGTGTGACCAACTCGAGGTTGGGTTGAGTTTGTAGCGTAAACCTACCCGGAACCGACCGGCTTAACTAGTTGCTACAAACAATAGGACCCAATGTGAGAAGTTGGTCATGTTGTACCTTGAACCCGAGGTTAGACCAAGTTGTGGTGTAAAGCTACCCGGACCCGCCCGGCTTAACTAGTAACCGCAACAAAGTCTAATGTGAGAGGTTAAGGCACATTAATTAATTAATGCCTCATGATTAGGGTTAAGTCATGGTCCACTTAATACTTAACCAATTTGGGCTTAGTAGATTAAACAGGGTTAAGTCGTGAACTCATCGTTACACTTAACCAAGTTAATCCATGATTAGCAAGAGGGTTAAACCGTACTTAACCCACTAGAAAATCCTAGCAATGGGGTCCACTCCAGCAGTAATCCCAAGTTTGTATCATTAAGACCCTAGGGACTAGGCTAGGGTGGGGGCACGATTACTGGACTTGAGGTAAGTGACCAAAAACGACGGCAGAGTGGTACGCCGATGTAGTTCCGGACGGACTATGGTCGTGCACGTAGTCCGTATTTGGAGAAGTCAAGCATGGGTACCAGTAGATCTAGACCGTGCACTTACGTTTATGGTGTCCAGGGGTTGACACCCTAGGGCTTGATACACCCGACGGGAGACCCGGTACAGTCTGACTACAATTATGTTTGGGCCGTATTGACACCAACAAGTGACGAGTTAGGCTTAGGGAGCCGATCGATTAGACCGTTTGGTTGGACCTCGTATTAGGGTCATTTCATGTTATTGGGCCAAAGCTTGGGCCAAGGGATCAATACTTGTTTATTCAAGTCATGTTAGTTTGCTAGTACACCTGTGGTGCAAAAACCTTAAACCTGATTATGCGATGACACCTTTATCTACCTTGTTAGTTAATCATCATGCTAGTATGTTGTTATCCTTATGTTCATCCCTGCTTCTCATGTCAGTTAACTTTATCAGTTTACATTGATTGTAGTAGGGTTTACTCAGTCTTTATGACTGACCTGTTTTCTTTCGCCTCTTTTCTTCCGTCCCCCCCCCCCCCCCCCAGGTTCTCAGGGTGGGAATATTGGAGCTTAGCTTGGATTTCTGATCGCTTGCTTGTGGGATTTAGCTCATGTACGGTCTTGACATGAAGCTAGCTATGGTTATCACTTATTTTGGGGATAGTACTTATGTATTTCAGTTTTTCAGTGATGTTGTTTTTATCTAGACTTGTGTATTTGGAAAGTTGACATTATGTTGTACCAGACTTGTTTTGAAATAGTTTGAAATCTTCCGCTGTTTTACTTATCTTATTTACTCTGTTTACATATATACATATGTTCTTGTTCTGCCTTGATATATCATTATGCATGTTTACCCGGTACAAACGCCCCTCCAAAGTCAGAGTGCTTGCAAGAGCCAGCCTGGCGGAGGTGGGGTGTTACATTTGGTATCGGAGCATATGGTTTACGAGAAGGAACAAAAAGGTTTTTAAAACTTTTGGAAAACTATTTTCAAAACCAAGTATAAATTATTTTCCAAAGAAAAGTCTAGTTTATTTTAAAGGCTATTCCCCAAAAAGCCATTAGCAAAATTCCTTCGTTTTTCTCCATTCTGAATCCGTCTTTTTTCTTCGTTTTCAGTATGGCCGATAACTTTGCTATTCCGGAGGGAGTACACGTACCTGTTTGGTATAGGAGACTTTTGGAGGCTAGGGCGACTGAAGCCGGCCCCGCAGATGTTCCTCCTCCTCCGGTAGTTAATGTTCCTCCTCCTCCTATCGCTGATGTTCCTCCTCCTCCTATCGCTGAGGTTCCACTTCCTCCTCCCCCTCAGCATCCTCAAGCTGACTTCGCAAAGACTTGCAAAGATTTCAAAGCAATGGGTGGCAAGAACTTTCAAGGCACTGAGACTTTTGTAGAGGCCAGAAATTGGTTGAAAGAGACCGAGGATTTATTTGCTATCTTTGGGTTAGACGATCAGAGGAAGATCTTGTTGGCGGTTTGGCTTATGAAGGATGAAGCCGCTTATTGGTGGGAAGTCACTAATGTTACTAGGCCTGTTGAGACTTGGGCCGATTTCAAGGCAAGGTTCGTGCTTAAGTTTCTATCTTCTGCTGAGGAGAATCTGCAAATGGAGAGGTTCATAACTTTGAAACAAGGAGATATGTCTGTCAAAGAATATGTGAACAAGTTCAATCAGTTAGCTCGTTTTGGCTTGGATATGGTGAGTACTCCTCAGAAGAAGGCTCTTCGTTTTGCTAGAGGATTGAATGAGCCGTTGCAGGGATTGGCTATGTCACATATTCCCCATGGGGCCACGTTTGAGAGCTTGGTTGATATGGCGTTACTTCAGGGAGATGTCAAGAAAGAGATCAAGATGAATGATACTCAAGCCAAGAAGACTGATTCTCAGTGGAAAGGAAATCAGGGTAATCCAAGTGGTCAGAGCAGTCAAGGCAATCAGAACAAGAACAAGAACAAGAGTCAAGGCAACAAGGGGAACAACAACAAGGGCAATAACAACAAGGGGAAGTGCCATTATTGCGGTTCAGTTGGGCATCTTATTAAGGATTGTAAGAAGAGGAAAAGGAAGAATGGTGAATGCTTTTTCTGCGGTGAGACTGGACATTTCAGTAAGGATTGCCCGAAGAAGCAAGGGCAAGGCCAGGGTCAGACTCAGCGTGCTGGACCTTCAGGAGGGCAAGTTCATGCTCTCAATACCGCTCCAGTTCCCGATCGTGGTAGTATTTCTGTTGAGAGCCTTGTATATATTTCTGATTTTCCAGTTCGTACCTTGTTTGATTCTGGTGCATCGCATAGCTTTATCTCATCTGATCTTGTTGATAGTTTGCACCTTAGTACTAGCTTGGTAGATGATCCCGTCTGTGTCTCAAATCCTATTGGGGGTTCCGCCCATCTGTCTATGATATGTGGGGATTTGAGGATCTCTATACTGAGTGTAGAGTTCTTGTGTAGTGCTTATGTTCTTGGTTTTAGGGGATACGGATTGATATTGGGCATGGATTGGTTGTCCAGATATGGAGCCATCCTTGATTGTGAGCATAGGGTTGTGAGGCTCGTGACTCGCCTCGGAAACACCCTAGAGATTTCTTGTAATCCGAGAGGTCCCGTCATGTTGTGCTATCTTGAATCACTCGACTCGTCAATGGAAACTCTTCAGTCTGTGAGAGTGGTTCGAGAGTATCCTGATGTTTTCGATGAAGTTAGGGGGTTACCCCCTAAGCGAGAGATTGATTTCCGCATTTATCTAGTGGATAATGCAAAGCCGGTTTCTTAGCCCGTTCGGCACATGGCTCCGCGTGAAAGGCGGGAGCTAAGTAAGCAAGTGAAGGAGTTGCTTGAGAAGAACTTCATTAGACGAAGTATATCTGAATGGGGAGCGCCTGTGGTATTTGCTACCAAGGCAGATGGTTCTCTCCGACTTTGTGTTGACTATCGAGAGTTGAATAAGCTAACTAAGAAGAACAGACACCCGTTACCGAGGATTGATGATCTCTTTGACCATCTTATCGGTGCTTCTGTTTTCTCTCAGCTTGATCTTGCTACTGGATTCCATCAGCTCAGGGTAGCTGAAGATAGTATAGACAAGACTGCGTTCAGAACGCCAGATGGATTCTTCGAATGGCTTGTCATGCCGTTCGGCTTGACTAATGCACCCGCATATTTCGTGGACTTAATGAGTAGGGTGTTCAGGGAGTTCTTGAACAAGTTTGTCGTGGTCTTCGTAGATGATATTCTGATCTTCTCTAAGGATGAGGAAGAGCACGCAAGGCATCTCGTGGAGGTGATGGATACGCTTAGAGCGCATCAGTTGAAGGCTAAGTTCTCCAAGTGTCACTTTTGTAGAAGGGAAGTTAGATTCCTTGGGCATATAGTATCTAAGCAAGGCTTAGCGGTGGATCCCGCTAAGGTAGTTGCAGTTCAGGATTGGAAGACTCCAAGGAATGCAACCGAAGTGAGAAGTTTTCTAGGTCTTGCAGGCTTTTACCGGAAGTTCATCAAGGACTTCGCGAAGATTTCCGCTCCTCTCACTAAATTGACGAAGAAGAATTTAGTTTTTGCTTGGAGCATAGAATGCGAGCTTGCTTTTCAGAGGCTCAAGAGAGCTCTCACATCAGCACCTGTTCTAGCTTTGCCCGATGGAGGGAAGTTATTTACAGTATACACCGGTGCATGTGGCACGGGGTTAGGAGTTGTTCTGATGCAAGAAGGAAGAGTGATATGCTTTGGCGGTAGACAACTCAAAGTGCATGAGAAGAATTATCCCACTCATGACTTAGAGTTGGCAGCAATAGTATATGCACTCAAGGCTTGGCGTCATTATCTTCTGGGAGAAAGATTTGAGCTTTATACCGATCACAAGTCATTGAAGTATCTCTTTTCTCAGAAGGATCTGAATCTGAGGCAACAAAGATGGATGGAATTCTTGGCGTCCTACGATTTTGAGATAACTTATACCCCTGGCAAGGGGAATGTGGTAGCAGATGCATTGAGTAGAAAAAGGTTGACTCTGAGTCCTCTATTCGTTGAGATGAAGAATTTAGAGTATGTGGCAACCTTTAATTTCTCTTTGGCGATTGAGTCGATGACCGGTTCTTTAGCATCTCTGGAACTCAGACCTACCCTTCTTGATCAAGTTGGGGCTTCGCAGAGAGAAGACCCTCAGATAGTTGAGATTATGGATAAGCTGATTCGAGGAGAGGCGTCTAGTCATCTCTCTCGATATTCTATTGATGACAAGGGTTGGCTGAGGAGAGACAGAAGGTTATGTGTTCCAATGGTAGAAGATTTAGTAAGAAAAGTTCTTGAGGAAGCGCATCGCTTTAAGTTGACTATACATCCGGGCGGAGATAAGATGTATAAAGATATGAAGCGCATTTTCTTTTGGCCTGGGATGAAGAAGGATGTGGCAGAGTTTGTCTCTAGATGTATCATTTGCCAGCAAGTTAAGGCCGAGTCGAAGAAGCCCGGTGGGCTATTGCATCCTCTAGACGTTCCACTATGGAAGTGGGAGAGTATTTCCATGGATTTTATCGATGGGCTACCAAGGTCGAGGAAAGGGAATACGAGCATTTGGGTTATTGTGGATAGACTTACGAAGAGTGCTCATTTCATTCCGGTAAAGAACAAGAGGACCGCATCTTGGCTAGCGTCTGTATATCTTCGTGAGATTGTGAGACTACATGGAGTCCCTTCTAGTATAGTCAGTGACCGTGACCCAATCTTTACAAGTCAATTCTGGAATAGCTTGCAAGAAACTATGGGCACGAGGTTGAATCTAAGTACGGCTTATCACCCACAGACGGACGGTCAAACCGAAAGGGTGAATAGGGTACTCGAGGATCTGTTAGGGCTTTGTATTCTGGATTTTGGTGGTACTTGGGAAGACCATCTTCCTCTTGTTGAGTTTGCATATAATAACAGCTATCAGGCAAGCATAGGGATGGCACCATTTGAAGCTTTATATGGGAGGTCGTGCAAGTCGCCTACATGTTGGTGGGAGACTACAGATGAGCTTATACTTGGGCCTGATATGATCAGAGATACATCTGAGAAGGTCGAGTTGATTCGGAGACGGATGAAAGCGGCCCAAGACCGACAGAAATCCTATGCTGATAAGCGAAGAACTGATTTGGAGTTTGATGTTGGGGATATGGTTTTCGTGAAGGTTTCTCCTTTGCGGAATGTGGTCCGATTTGGAGCCGTTGGGAAGTTAGCACCGAGGTTTGTTGGACCGTTCCCTATTATAGAGAGGATCGGGCAGATGGCTTATAGAGTGGGGTTGCCCGTGAAGCTTGCCGGAGTACACGATGTTTTTCATGTCTCGCATCTCCGGAAGTGTTTACATGAATCAACAGAGGTTGTTGAGCCAAGTGTTCTGAAAGATGTGGAAGTGGAGAAAGAGGCTACCTTGAGGAGAGCTCCGATTCGTATCTTGGGGACGGAGACCAAGAAGCTAAGGAATCGAGAGGTCAAGTTGGTGAAGGTTCAATGGGGTGAAGCCGAAGAAGACGCAACTTGGGAAACCGAGGAGAAGATGCGTGGGCTTTATCCATTCCTTTTTGAGGGTACACTCTCAATCTCTTTTCTTTGGTAGCATATCTTTCTCTTTGCTATCCATATTTGTCTAGTTTATCGTGTTAATCTTGTCATGAGAACCTTAGGTAGAAACCCTTTGGATGAAACATGTGTTTGAAGCATGTTATGCTTGATTTTTGCAAGTGGTTGCAAGTGTTTGCAAGTGGTTACTCGTGGATGCATTATACACATTAGGCACTAGATCGGCTCACACACTCCTCATATTGCATATGCATGAGTGTTTACGCTTATTCATGGATGAAAATTTTTGTGTTATCACATGGATGTTGCATATGGATGTATGTTATGTGCACACATATAGATGTTATACATTATGTTAGGAATTGCATACATTAGGATTCATTTCACTAACATAATTTGCATTGATGATATTTGCATTAGATAAGTACATATACACACACCTTTGCATATGTTCATACAACATTTAGAATCTTGTGAGGACAATGATTGCTCGTGGATGATGTTTTGAGTAGATGGATGTTGGATGGTAGGATACGTTCTTCCTAACTTGAAGATTTCGGGGACGAAATCCTTTAAGGAGGGGAGAATGTAACAACCCGTATTTTCAATAACCTGTTATAACGTAAATCGAGGCAGAATTTAATTTATAAATCTGAATCAAGGGAAACGGGCTATGCCATTGCGTTCGTCTCGGAAAAATACGCGAAATAGAGTCCGAGTTTTCAAAAATCGGAGTCCGTATGACCCGATTAAGGCCCAATGAAGTTTTCAGAAAATTTCAAGTTCAAAACAGATTTCGAATTTCGGGTTCAAAATTCGAAAAAGGGTCAGATTGGGTCAGGCGGGAAAATTCCCGCCAGAGCACCCAAGTCGACAGCCCTGTCGACTTGGGAGTCGACTTGGTTGGACCCAAGTCGACAGCCCTGTCGACTTGGTTCAGCCGGGCAGTTTTGCCTGGTGCACCATTTTGGGGTTTTGGTTAGGTTTTGGGGCCAGATTCGGTTTTAAGGGCTGAGATTGGAATTAGCGTTTAATCCTAAGGTTGAAACTAATCCTAATCTCTATAAATAAGCCCCTAACCTAACCCTAAACCATCATTAATCAATCCTACAACTAAACTATGGCAAAATCATTCCTCTCATGGCCTCCACTCTCTTCATAGAATTCTAAGTTATTTCTATGAGAGATTTTCCATGCATACAAGTGTTTTCAAGCTTGTATGAGTGTCATTAGCTTGCATTCAAGTCAAGTTTCCATATTTACATCATAAAGCAAGGGTTTTGATCATTTTGGCTCAAGGGTTTTTCTATTGGAGCTTGCATTTTGGGTTTATTTGATTGCATAAGGGCTTTGTCTCAATCTATATATATTTTTGTGTCTTCATAAGCATTGTAAGCCCTTTTCTACTTTCATATTTAAACTCTAAAGTTAAATGAATGATGCAAGTTTGGTTGATCATTAT
The DNA here is from genome assembly GCA_030737875.1 of Allium sativum. Classification (NCBI taxonomy): domain Eukaryota; kingdom Viridiplantae; phylum Streptophyta; class Magnoliopsida; order Asparagales; family Amaryllidaceae; genus Allium; species Allium sativum. The sequence goes on along the minus strand of CM060922.1, from coordinate 15,425,785 downwards.
GATATGCAAGTTTGCCATGATATGCAAGTTTACTATGTCATGTTATGCAAGTTTGATATGTTATGATATGCAAGTTTACCATGTTATGATATGCAAGTTTATCATGTTATGTTATGCAAGTTTGCCATGTTATGATATGCAAGTTTGATCATGTTATGTTATGCAAGTTTGTCATATGATATGCAAGTTATGTTATGCAAGTTTGGGTTGATCATTTTGTTCATGTTATCATGTTATGCAAGCTTACCTTGAGTATATGAACATAAAGCTTCAAACTTTATGCTAAAGGTTGCATTTTGGCAACATGTAAGTTATCATATCTCTTATGATAACTTGCATGTGAGGCTAAATGCGAACTTATGGCCATTTCTACATGTCATTTATCACCATGTATCACCAATATGCTAAGTTTGGTTTTATGCATGCTTTTGAGGCCTAATGATGCAATATGCAAGTATATGAACATATGTACATTTCATATGCCACCATGTTAAACTTGTGGCTTCAACACCTTTATGTCATGATTATGCCAAGTTCCCTCTTTCTATCCTTTATGCACTATTGCGATATGTAAGCGATGGGATTGCGTTTGGGGTTGGGTAAACTTAAAAGACATAAAAACATAAGATTGGGAATTTACCTATTAAGTTAGGTCTACCCATTGGGAATTTACCTATTAAGTTAGGTCTACCCAAATGCTTGAAAACTTGTAATATGTTTTGGAAACATAATGGACATGACACTTAGAAAATATAAGTGTGACCAACTCGAGGTTGGGTTGAGTTTGTAGCGTAAACCTACCCGGAACCGACCGGCTTAACTAGTTGCTACAAACAATAGGACCCAATGTGAGAAGTTGGTCATGTTGTACCTTGAACCCGAGGTTAGACCAAGTTGTGGTGTAAAGCTACCCGGACCCGCCCGGCTTAACTAGTAACCGCAACAAAGTCTAATGTGAGAGGTTAAGGCACATTAATTAATTAATGCCTCATGATTAGGGTTAAGTCATGGTCCACTTAATACTTAACCAATTTGGGCTTGGTAGATTAAACAGGGTTAAGTCGTGAACTCATCGTTACACTTAACCAAGTTAATCCATGATTAGCAAGAGGGTTAAACCGTACTTAACCCACTAGAAAATCCTAGCAATGGGGGTCCACTCCAGCAGTAATCCCAAGTTTGTATCATTAAGACCCTAGGGACTAGGCTAGGGTGGGGGCACGATTACTGGACTTGAGGTAAGTGACCAAAAACGACGGCAGAGTGGTACGCCGATGTAGTTCCGGACGGACTATGGTCGTGCACGTAGTCCGTATTTGGAGAAGTCAAGCATGGGTACCAGTAGATCTAGACTGTGCACTTACGTTTATGGTGTCCAGGGGTTGACACCCTAGGGCTTGATACACCCGACGGGAGACCCGGCACAGTCTGACTACAATTATGTTTGGGCCGTATTGACACCAACACGTGACGAGTTAGGCTTAGGGAGCCGATCGATTAGACCGTTTGGTTGGACCTCGTATTAGGGTCATTTCATGTTATTGGGCCAAAGCTTGGGCCAAGGGATCAATACTTGTTTATTCAAGTCATGTTAGTTTGCTAGTACACCTGTGGTGCAAAAACCTTAAACCTGATTATGCGATGACACCTTTATCTACCTTGTTAGTTAATCATCATGCTAGTATGTTGTTATCCTTATGTTCATCCCTGCTTCTCATGTCAGTTAACTTTATCAGTTTACATTGATTGTAGTAGGGCTTACTCAGTCTTTTTGACTGACCTGTTTTCTTTTGCCTCTTTTCTTCCGTTTCCCCCCCCCCCTCCCCCCCAGGTTCTCAGGGTGGGAATATTGGAGCTTAGCTTGGATTTCTGATCGCTTGCTTGTGGGATTTAGCTCATGTACGGTCTTGACATGAAGCTAGCTATGGTTATCACTTATTTTAGGGATAGTACTTATGTATTTCAGTTTTTCAGTGATGTTGTTTTTATCTAGACTTGTGTATTTGGAAAGTTGACATTATGTTGTACCAGACTTGTTTTGAAATAGTTTGAAATCTTCCGCTGTTTTACTTATCTTATTTACTCTGTTTACATATATACATATGTTCTTGTTCTGCCTTGATATATCATTATGCATGTTTACCCGGTACAAACGCCCCTCCAAAGTCAGAGTGCTTGCAAGTGCCACCCTGGCGGAGGTGGGGTGTTACAAGGACAGTACACCGTTCCATACCTATGTTCAAAGCAAGAACAAAGAACATGAGCTCAATAATTATTGTGAAGATTCTGAAGCTCCAACTCAACCTTGAGGCAAGGTTGTTTTAAAAGGAAAGGGAATGTAACAACTCCTCAGTGTTGGCGATCAAAATAGCAATGATGTCACTGTACAAGGCAGTTGATGGAGATGGGCCAAGGGAAGTAGCTGGAAGTGGAAGATGATGGTGCGATTGGCTTCTTCCATTGTGTGAACGTGTGTTTCAGTATGCACATGAACATTGATAATGTCTGCGGCAAATAATATTATTTTCAAGTGTTTGTTTGATCCATTTTATGTTGAGTTTTGAGATGTTTGTGGCAACTAGCCGTTGTAACCGATCTTATAAATAGGGCAGCAAGCATGTATTTAGGTGTGCGATGAAATAAAGAATTTCCTCTTTTCCTTCTGGCTGCAAATCATTTCTCTGTCTATACTCTTTCTTCCCAATCACATCTTCTCTTTACCTCTATTTTTCTTCTGTTAACTTCTACTTCTCTTTGTTCTTCATCTAAACTCCTTATATCTCCTCTCTGATCATCTTTATCTCCCCTTTAATCGTATATATCCTCCCCATTTCGTCTAACTATTTTATCAACTGACCTTCTATACTACTTTCTCTTCTCTAATCCACACCTTAATTCTTCCTGCATCGTCCAAAACTCCTTACCCTGTCACTCTTTACTTAGATTTCTCAAGAAAAGAACTACCACGGATGCATCTGAATTTGGAGCATTACACTCACAACCCAAAACTCTAAGTGAATCGCAATTGAAATTTGAAACCTTCATTGCCCAAATCAACATCTCCAGCCAAATCTGAGTCACAAGTCCACAAACAACTGAAACCATAAATCAACAACCATCAGAACTAATTTCATCAAATCCCCCTCTCCCCCACGTTCTAACAACTATAATAAATCTGAATCTGATTTGTTTCGTGTTGTTTTGGTTTGCCAAATCTGAAGGAAAAAAAGCGGTGTGAGTTTTTCTCCATTGGTTTGTGTTTTTTAAGAATAAGGAGTGGTCCGTGCTATGCACACGGACAGTGATATTCACGTAAGGTTGTAAGTTACCATAAGAACAGCGCAAGCACATGAATTTATTATTTTGTTGAACCATAACGTTGACATATATTTCTTACTACAGGTTGAGTAGTCTAATTTATTGTCAAAACTCAATTTGTGTTCCAGATGGGCCATTGATTATAATATATTTTAGATTGACATTTTGTTAGTAGCCAAATTACTACATAATGAGTTGAATATGATTTGGCACGTAGAACTAGAAGCATGAACAGAAGTTGTTAGTCAAGTACACATTATTGGCAGGCATCAAATATCAATTTTGTTTTACACATCGTTTAGGATATTAGTAAGAAATATATAAATATAATTCACATTAATAAGACATATTGAATCTTACCATCAAATATTAATAATTTATAATTTTGAGCAAGAAAATGTTATTATATTATAGGAAAAATAAAGTTTACATATGTTTAGTGAGAGGGTAGTACAATTGGTGTCTAACGAAGTAAATGTCACTGTTATTAGGAGGGGAGGAAAACAATTTCTTAGAGGGGTGATGACTGCATGAGTCGATTAAAATGATATTTTTGGTTACCTTAATATCTAAGCATGTCAACGAAAAGAAGAGGGTTAGGTGGAGAACCTTACCAAAAAAACCTGGACCACTCTAACATAACCATGAAAACATATGTATCCAATTATGCACGTTAACATATATATCTAAAAATAAGAGATTGCATTTGCATTGGAGAAAATATAATACAAATTGAAAAACATAAACCAATATAAGTTTGCATAATTAACGTTCATGTGGGAACCATCCAAAATATTTCTTGAGCTTGTATAAAAGCTTCATCAGCCCAACAAAAAAACTGCATAAGTATAGAAAAAAAATCTACTTTTATATACTTTGTGTTATGGCAATGCTTTTATATTCTTCAAAAATCACAAGGTATACTAATAATGCTAATATATGGTGACAAAAAAGGTTTAGTCATATATATATATATATATATATATATATATATATATATATATATGGGGAAAACTATTTGGACATAAAATTAGACAGAAACTTAGGAACACATAGTCTTGACCATTGAATCGTATCTTTTTTTCCTTATGTGGAGAGGTGGAATTAGGGAATGATTCAATGGTGGAGATTAACGTTGTCAACAATTGTGTCAAAATAGACTTCACTATATATATATATATATATATATATATATATATATATATATATAGGGACGACTATTTGGATACAAAATTAGATAGAAACTTAGGGACACAAAGTCTTGACCGTTGAATCGGATCTTTTTTTCCTTATGTGGAGAGGTGAAATTCAGGGAATGATTCAATGATGGAGATTAACCGTGTCAACAATTGTGTCAAAATAGACTTTCCCAATATATATATATATATATATATATATATATATATATATATATATATATATATATGGGGGCGACTATTTGGACACAAAATTAGACAGAAACATAGGAACACAAAGTCTTGACCGTTGAATCGGATCTTTTTTCCCTTATTTGGAGAGGTGGAATTCAAGGAATGATTCAATGGTGGAGATTAACTGTGTCAACAATTGTGTCAAAATAAAATTTCCCAACACACAATTGTGTCAAAATAAAATTTCCCAATACACACACACACACACACACACACACATATATATATATATATATATATATATATATATATATTGGGAAACAGAACTATGTAGTGGACCTCATTTGCCCCTCAATAAGGACGACATATTTATATTTAAATAAGTTAGTGAGAGAAAAGAGAGTTAGTGGAAGAAGAGAGAAACAAAAATATGTAGTGGAAATGAAGGGGCTATAGAGGTGCTGCACATTTTTGGGGTGCTCTTGATCCTTCTAAATATACATATACATATATATACATAGATACATATATATATGGGAGAGTTATATATATATATATATATATATATATATATATATATATATATATATATCTTTCTTTACTAATAATCGGAATAGGTTTGGTGTCACACTTTTTTGGTGTACACGCAAACTACCGAAAATGCCCTTTACTAAAAACAAACACATATGATAAAAAGAATTAAATCAAGAAAAAAAATGGAAAGTAGTTAAAGTTAAATAACAATGTTTCTTTAATTAGCCATGCGCGTCATTAATGACATTAATAGAGACGTAAATGGGAATAATGTTAAAATTTGAAAGCAGAAAATTAAATCTAGAAAGGTAACGTAAATGGAATTAAATCACGCGTATGTTTGAATTCGAAAATAAATGCGCATCGTAAATAGAATTAAATCACGCGTATGTGTGGAAATATTTATTTCAAGAGTATGTGCACACGTATTAAGAATGGAACTTTTAAAATTAGAAATAAAAATAAATGTTTTGAATAACGGTCACACGAATTAACATGCATGAATTAGAAACAGAAGAAAATTAATGCACAGTAATGGAAATAAGAAAATTAAAAGAAACTATTGAGCAAATAAATATACAGAAAAATAAAATGGACATGAAATACACCAGACCATGTACTAACGACATATTTTTATTTTGTTGAATGGCTCCGTGCGTGCCATCACCACGTGCGCAGCGCGTGGCTATACGTCTCGTGTGTATATATATATAATATGTTTGTTATAGAGATAGAGGAACTCGTTAATGGCGACAGGAGAATATTTTCTCCTGATTTCGCTACGCGTGAGTTTCCTCGATATCCAATTTAATTTTCTTCCTTACACATTTTCTATCTGATAACTTTTAACATTTTATGTTGATAAACCTAAATTCGGTTCTAGATTTCTATTAGTTCATATCTGAATCAGATCTGGTCTCTCCTTCAAGTGATCTTCAGGCTTAGCTTCAAATCTATGCATCGTTGTTGTATATGCAGTCAAAACCCGCACAACTTTTGATCTGGAAAACAAATATCAGATCTACGCTACTAATTCAACTGCGAAACTGGTGCTAGATGTAATTCGAGATCCAGGTGCTGACTTCTATCTTCCCAGTCTTTTTGGATCTAATTTGTTCGATTTTGGACTATCAAGCCATTGTGAAGTAGGGTTCTGGCATTGCCGGCGTAACTGATCAAACTTCAGTTCCTATTTCTCCAACCGATATTCCATTTTGGTGAGCTTGTTCGATTTCAGATTGTACTGGATAAGATTAATAGGGTGTTGATCTTGAGTTATTTATTGGGTACTCAGTTTGTGGTTTGATATTTGTGGGTTTTCCTACTTTTTTATGGCGATGGTAGATCACAGGTTAATGATGCAAAGAAGACAGGCATTCTTAGTTAAATTCTGTTTACAGTTTTCTATGATGGTCTCTTATGGTTTCAGTGTTAATCCTTTGCAGTTAATGCACTTCAGATAAATATTCTTTATAATTTTTTGATGTTTGTGAAGTAGCTAGTTTCCCCGCCAGACGGTGGAATTGATTGATCTACAGTTTATTCACATACGTTTTGGGGATTTTCATCAGTGGTTGGGTTTCTCTGGTTTTTGCACGACTTAAGGTTAAGTATTTAGTCTAAATGATATTGGGAGTTACTGAGGGTTTGATTGTGTAGATCTGTTGCGATATTTTTGGTTAATAAGTGAATGATGCAGATCCTGTTTAGTTATGGTCATCCAGATATTGGTTGTTTGATGCAGGAGAGGCATATTCGGTTACTCCAATTTGCTTATAGATTTTAACGCTTTGACGATAAGAAGTTAAGCCTGGTTTCTGATCTTCTTTTCTTCTTGAAGTTTTGGGTTATTAAAGGGTTTTCTAGTTGTTTTTTTAGACTAAGTGATCTGATTGCTGATGTAAGTTTGTGAAGTAGATAGCCTCTTCAGGATCTTCACCCCAAATTGTACATGGTTATAACTTGTTTTCATGTTGATATTGCTTCTTATAAGGCTGGTCTGTGATTTGTTAATGGTACTGTGGAGTAGTGCTTGCAATATTCAAATAAACGTATTACTGGGACTTGGGAATTAAAAGATATACAGTCATTTGAATATTTATGGTACCAGAGCATTGAAATAGAAGAGGAGATGGTTTGTCTAAAAATGGATATTATGAGCATAACCTAGGGGTATAAGTGCTGGCAGTTTTTGAATTTGGTACTGGAAGGTCATTTCTATGACTTTTGTCTCCACTGCTGCTGAGGTTCTTGATCAGCCATCTCCATGCTAAACCATCTTTCAAGTCTCATCGGAGAAAAAAGCCCTGCCCTATAATCCATCGATTCAATTTTTTCATAAAGCGCAGTTTTATGGATTTCCGTCTGTTGGTTATGGTTATTTCTACATTGGCTGATATAATAATAGTCTTTGTAGTTTCTGTGTTTGCATGAAAATCTTCACAGGCAGAATCTACGACATGATCTTCAGTGTTTGCATGGAAATCTTCACAGTCAGAATCTACGACATGGTTCAGCTCTTATATGTTAGAAATTGGCATATATGCATTGAAAAGTTTAGGGAGCAGATACAAATTGTAACGACCCGCATTTTCAGCGGTAGAATAATTAATTAATTTAATTATTTAAATAGTAATACAGAGATTTAAATAGCTGTTTAATAAAATAATAATGAATATTTAATTAATATAATAATTAAATAATATATTTAATTTTGAAATACTTAGAATTTGTGAATTGACGATATAATGTGAACTGGACAAATTTATAATATATAATTCAGTATAAAGTTGAATTATATTAACGAATATATTATTTAAACGAAGTTTGAACGTATAATTTATATTATAATTATAATCGAGCTCGAAATGACACGGTAGTTCGCTATTTGGCGATTCGAACTTTAAACGAATATACAGAATCCGTTTTAAGTCGGATTTCTGTGAAACAAGAAACGTATAGAGCTGGTGAAGTATATTTTTCTAGTGGAAGAGAAAAATCGAGATTTCATCGTGTAGATTTTTAGTTATATCCAAATTAAATATTTAGTAAAACAGCGGTATATTAGTTCGTGGCCATAACAATTATTTAAAAATATTTGAATATCGGGTTTGAATTTAGACAAGGTTCTTTTGAGACGTAGCGATAATTTAATTTTTAGAATTTTATAGTAATTTTTAATTAATTAAATAAACAACTTTTTATTTGAAGTATTTTTGCACCCTGTAATCAACATTTTGAGGTTTCGCAATATGAGTTAATCTACCGGTATTTTTATATTTTTGAAATCGTGGCACCTTGTTCATTTCAATAGTATTTTTATTTCTGTCGTTGGCCGTCCGGATGAGAACAGAACTTCATGTAGAAGGGTCACCATAATGTAAAAAAACAAATATCTTCATTTCTCCGATCAAATGGAAGACCACGTTTTTTTTTCTTCTTCGCAGCCAATCACTCCTCTCAGCCAAACAAAGAAAACGTGGAGAAACCAAAGCCATTCAACAAAGAAAAACGCAAGAAAGAAGGAGTTAAAATAAAAACAAAAAGGGCGCTGCTATACTTTACTAAAAGAAGAGGTCCACCTAGCGGCGGCAAAGCATGAAAGACGTTATTTGAGGAGGAGTGAAACACACGGCTACCACTGGAGTGAGCTGCAGCGTTTTTGGGAGTAGATGCAACTGGTCACGTGAATGAAGACAGTGAATGCTAGGGGTATGGGTTTTACTGCAATGGATGTCTTGGAATTAACTGATGTGAAGGAGACACTGTTTTAAATGGTGTGTTTAGTTTTGAAAATGTGAAGCGTGAATGACAGTGGGAAGTAAAAAGCACGGTGGTGGAAGAAAATGCATGCAGCGATGGAAACAACACTTACTGGTGGGCGGTTTGGTATGTGTGGAAGGAAGAGTGTAGTAGAACGCTTCGGTTTCATTTTTTTTTGGAAGGGATGATGGACGCTGGATGGAATGAAGGAGGAAAGGTCATCACGTTTTGCGGTTGGTTTTCGGTTTGAAGAGCGGATGAATTATAAAGATTTGGGGATGAACGGATGTGAGGGTGCTGGGCTTTAAGTGGGACGGTTGGGCCATCTACAAAAGTTAAGGCCATTATTTAAGTAAAAATAGTTTAAGTTTAATTTAATTCAAATAGTGTATTAAATTTAAAAATTCATAACTCTCTCGTACGATATCAGAATCAAGCAAAACAAGATCCGTTAGGATCATATGGACGGTGGCTACACCGTGGAACTAACTGGAAGTGGATTGGGGCTCGTTACAATTTATGGCAAAATAAATTTTCCGTCTGAATCAAGCGATGGTTATCGTTATTAACGATGATCGTCCAAAGTGAGTAAAACTCACCAACTCTGAACATTTATATTTTTATAACGTATTCTTAGAACTAATAATTATCTGTTGATTGATGTGTGTTAACTGTTGGATTTAACTGTTAATTTATTGGTTGAAAATATAGATAACGATATATATATATAAATCATTAATCAAATATTGATTCTATTTAGCAGAATATTTCATAGTTAAATGAAATCGATGTTACGTATATTGTTTAACATCTGTGATGCAGGGAAACAGGTTGGACGAATCCAACTGGATTCCTCAACATTTATTTTACTGTTTTTCATATATATTGTGATATATGATGTGATATACAATCTGTTATTGATTGTGTGTGTTTGGCTGATGCTGAGCAGTGATATATGGTATTTGAAACACCATAAGAAATACTGGAATATACAAAGGGATTTTTCAAAGGGTTTAATTGAGTCGGGAATATTTGTAAAAAGAATATAAAAGAAATATTTGTGAAAACAAATAAAAGGGAAAATATTTGTAAACTATTTACAAATAAAATGGAAAAAAGGAAAACATTTGTAAAACTTTACAAATAGAAAAGGAATAATTCAAAGGAGATAATTCAAAGGAATAATTCAAAGGAGATAATTCAAAGGAATAATTCAAAGGAGATAATTCAAAAGGAGATAATTCAAAAGGAGATAATTCAATGGAAATAATTCAAAGGAGATAATTCAAAAGGAGATAATTCAAAGGAGATAAATCAAAGGAGTTAACTCAAAAGAGTTAATCGAAATGAGTTAATCGAATATTAATTATTCGGTTAGAGTTAATCGAATAGAGTAAATTAGTTAGGGTAAATCAGTTAGAGTAAATCAATTAGAGTCAACCAATTAAAGTTAATCAGTTAGAGTAAATCAATTTAATCAGTTAGAGTTAAATCGATAGAGTTAAGTAAATAGAGTTAATCAAATTTGAGTTAATCGAATATTAGTTATTCGAATAGAGTTAAAGGAGTTATCGATTATAGTTTAATCGAAAGGAGTTATCGATTAGTTTAATCGAAAGGAGTTATCGATACTAGTTTAATTGAAAGGAGTTATCGAATATAGTTATTCGAAATGGAGTTAATTGAATTTAGTTATTCGAAAGAAAGAGTTATCGAATATAATTTATTCGAAAAGAGAGATTAATCGAATATAGTTTATTCGAAAAGAGAGATTATCAAATAGTGTTTATTCGAACGAAAGAGTTATCGAATATAAGTTATTCGAAGTGAGTTAATCGAATATTAGTTATTCGAAGAGAGCTAATCGTCGAATTCGATTATATCGAATTCGGGAAAGTACTTATAATTTCCGGTGTTTAAATCAAGATTTATGTATTAATAAATTTGGTGTTTATTTATTTATTCACATTAAAGAAATAGAAGTTATAATTGAAGTTAGATATTTCATAAGTAGGGTTTATAACATTTGCGTTATAATCCGTGTTTTCAATAAAGAAGTGGATACGTAAATAGAATCCGAGAGTTACGTAAGGAAGTTTTTAAAAGGTTTAAAAGATAAACTTTGACTATTTCGAAGTTAAAACATTGTTCAGTTAAGGTCTGAGAGGTAATTATACCCCAACTTGATTGACTTCCTTAATTAAGGAATGGTAAGGTCTGATATTGAAGGAGTTTTGGAAATGTTTTCCAAATAAGAATCAAAAATGTTTTCTGATTAAAAAAAAATAAGAATATAGAATATATGGAAACAGGATATAAGTAAATTAATGAACTAAAGAGAAAAATGTTAAATGATGATTGATCGATATAATTTCCACCTGAAAATAATATCGTTGTTTGCACACGTGGTTTTCTTTGATAGTTAAATCATAGAAAATCAAAGTTTTGACCATTTCAACGTTGTTAATATGGAGAGACCGGTTGGATTATTATCCGAAGAACCACTCCGTATTGGCATAAGAGTTGCGAATCATACATGCCAAAGATAATTGAAGACGGAGTAAAGTGCAAGGGCTGTTGTATAAATCTTAGGTAAAGATTGCCTAAGATGGATGTACTGAATAGTGCCTTAGGTTTGTCCAGTCCCAGGACAACTTGTATGGACGAATGTATGACAGAGTATTCCTAACGAATCATATATGTTGATCTCTTCAAACGTAGTATGTTTGGTGGCGGAGGAATTTGTTTCTCTTAGCTTCATACCCATGATACCATTAGGGAAATCGATAATGATTTAGCGGGTATGACGATGTGGTATTCCAAGTAAATGAAGATATGATATGAAAAGGATAAGCATTGCTTCTAGCCTCACATCCAGTAAATGACAAAAATCGGGCAGGCAGCATGGCTAAGTCGGCCGCTCCGAAGTAGGGCGTATAATCACATATCTAGAGAATATTCATTTACTTCTTAAATCTATCAATGCTGTCCCATATATATTTACGGGAAACGGTTGCTGATCCCAACCGTTGGTGATATACATTCGATACACTCAAGCGAAATGAGTGGTCGGTCATGTGAGGCTGAGTTGCAAGATATTCTTGTTGAACTCCAGTGTATCGTTCCTAGAGTACACTGATCGGAAGGTGGTTTCGTACCTTGTCATAGTTGGAAATCCAATCATCCAATAAGCGCCTGCGGTTAATGATTAAACATTATATATGTAGAGCGTGAGATGCAAGCGTTTCTGCTAGATTGTTATCTATTTGTACTTAGACATTATTATAATATCAGAAGGATATTGTTTACAAAGTTGTTTGGATTTTCATAAGGGAAAACCCGTTCCGTTTTCACGGCGTGGTCTTATGAGATATCCTTTAATTAAACCAAGTGTTTGGAGTTCTATTTACACCAGTCCCATGACTGACCCGGAGTTTATTTTTTTTGTCTTCCCTAAACTCTTGGGTGCCTAAATTTGTACGGGCAATCAAGTAGTCGGAATTTTTCAGATATACTTGGAGAGCTTGGAGCAGGAGGCTTCAGGATTATATAGCTATTGTTTATTTCCACTGTTGTTGTAAGTGTTGTACTCTGAAATGTTATTGTATACATATACCGTTTGTATTTCAAAAGTTATGTTAAATTTTATTCATTTCGCTGTGAGATTCGTGTTTACTCTGATGATCATGTTCTTCTTCTTCTTCTATTCTATAAGTTTCTATCTTATCTATTCTCACCCTCTACCTTCTTTCTATTAGTTTCCTGGTTTCCAGTGCAATTTGGGTTGGACTTGTGTTATTTAGTCAGCTCAAATTCTACCAGATTTTCGGGTCACTACAGTTGGTATTAGAGCTTAAGGTTAAGTTTTACCTTGGCTCTGTGGCGTGACTTAGTAGAGATGGGGTTAGTAATACCCTAGATTGAGTTGACTGTGTGTATATATATATATGAGTGCTATATGTTATTTAATATAAAAATGGTTTTATATTGTGGAGATTTATTGGTTGAGTGGCTTATAAATTCTGGACGATCAGTTTGATCCACTGTATCGGTAGAGTTTCTAAACACTCGAATACAATGAACCAACATGATATGTTTTGAAATTAATATAGTATATTGGTTGTGATGGTTGTTATTATAATCGAATGAGATTATAAAAAGGTGAAATGGTTATAAATAACTAATCAGAAGTCATATAAGTAAAGTATGTGAAATAAGATGAATTAAATCTGAAATTTAAATCAGAATTGGAATTAAGAGTAAGGAAATTTTAAAATCCGGGGAGATTTTAAATTGGCTTGGAAGCATTGGGAATCGTATTTTGAATTGATTTCAAAATGGAGGTGTTCAGAAATGTTTTGAAAGTGATATAGTATTGAACTCGCTTCGATAGCTGGAAAATAATTCTGATAATGACTGCAGCATCATCAGTGTTCATTTTCGAGTTGCTAAGTGATGGATTACTATCAAAGATCTTGTTTTTGAATTATTTTGAGAAAACAAGTTGTTTTGAATTCCAAAAAGAGACATTTGATTTTTTTTTTTGAAAAACTAAGTGATTTAAAATTCCCTAGGGAAGGTTGTTTGAATTAAAAAAATTTAAATTAGAATTTGTAAAAGCAAATAGAAATAGAAATTGAATTGAAACCAGTTAAGGGGAAAATGAATTGAGATAGAAAATATCGAATTAGAATGGATTGGAGATAATCCGAAATGGATTTGACTGGTAAGTTAAGAGTTGAAATTAAAAATGGAATTGGAGTTAAGAACAGAATTTGGCTTGGGTATAACCGAATGATCGGGATGACATTGTGATATGCTGAGTTGATAGCATATGGAAGTGATAGAGTTGATATGCCCAACAAAAAGGTACCAGTTTATATTATATATAGGTTTGAGATTTTGATAAGCCGAATTGGCAAGCCGCTTGCCTGTTTGATTTTCTTTTGGATTGGAGAAGGCCTAGAGAGGCGAGTTGGAGTTTGAGCTATTGACCGGTACAAAGGAGGTGCTGGCGAAATTTTTCGAAAATTTCGGGTGTTAGAAAATTTTCAGGATTTTTGAAAATTTTCATTGATAAGGATTAATTAATATTTTAATTATAATTAAATTTGTTTAGTTGAGATTGAAGTTAAGAAGTGAACAAAAAGGTTCTAACCGGTTAATAGGGTGTGTTTTCTACCTTAGCAATTTCGAGAACGAGAATGTAACGACCCGCATTTTCAGCGGTAGAATAATTAATTAATTTAATTATTTAAATAGTAATATAGAGATTTAAATAGATGTTTAATAAAATAATAGTGAATATTTAATTAATATAATAATTAAATAATATATTTAATTCTGAAATACTCAGAATTTGTGAATTGAAGATATAATGTGAACTGGACAAATTTAAAATATATAATTCAGTATAGAGTTGAATTATATCAACGAATATATTATTTAAACGAAGTTTGAACTTATAATTTATATTATAATTATAATCGAGCTCGAAATGACGCGGCAGTTCCCTATTTGGCGATTCGAACTTTAAATGAATATGCAGAATCCGTTTTAAGTCGGATTTCTGTGAAACAAGAAACGTACGGAGCTGGTGAAATATATTTTTCTAGTGGAAGAGAAAAATCAGGATTTTGTCGTGTAGATTTTTAGTTATGTTGAAATTAAATATTCAGTAAAACAGCGGTATATTCGTTCGTGGCCATAACGGTTATTTAAAAATATTTGAATATTGGGTTTGAATTTAGACAAGGTTCTTTTGAGACGTAGCGATAATTTAATTTTTAGAATTTTATAGTAATTTTTAATTAATTAAATAAGAAACTTTTTATTTGAAGTATTTTTGCACCCTGTAATCAACATTTTAAGGTTTCACAATATGAGTTAATCTACCGGTATTTTTATATTTTTGAAATCGTGGCACCTTGTTCATTTCAACAGTATTTTTATTTCTGTCGTTGGCCGTCTAGATGAGAAAAAAACTTCATGTAAAAGGCTCACCATAATGTAAAAAAAAAAAAAAAAACTTCATTTCTCTGATCAAATGGAAGACCACATTTTTTTCCTTCTTCGCAGCCAATCACTCCTCTCAGCCAAACAAAGAAAACGTGGAGAAACCAAAGCCATTTAACAAAGAAAAGTTACTAATATATATATATATATATATATGTATGTATGTATGTATCCTAACATCTTCTAAAACCTAAACCAATTCATTTTTCTAAGAACACACCGCCACTTCTCATTTTGTTTTACAGCAAACATGCGGAAGGGTAGGGCAGGCTAAGTGAAGTAAGTTGGGAAATGATAAGTAACGAGAGTGAAGGGGGGGGGTGGTGTAAATCGAGGCATGAGGTACTGAAAAAGCAAGAAAGAAGGAGATAAAATAAAAACAAAAAGGGTGCTGCTATACTTTACTAAAAGAAAAGGTCCACCTAGTTGCGGCAAAGCATGTAAGATGTTATTTGAGGAGGAGTGAAACACACGGCTACCACTGGAGTGAGCTGCAGCGTTTTTGGGAGTAGAAGCAACTGGTCACGTGAATGAAGACAGTGAATGATAGGGGTATGGGTTTTACTGTAATGGATGTCTTGGAATTAACTAATGTGAAGGAGACACTGTTTTAAATGGTGTGTTTAGTTTTGAAAATGTGAAGCGTGAATGGCAGTGGGAGGTAAAAAGCACGGTGGTGGATGAAAATTCATGCAGCGATGGAAACAACACTTACTGGTGGGCGGTTTGGTATGCGCGGAAGGAAGAGTGTAGTTGAACGCTTCGCTTTCATTTTTTTGGGAAGGAATGATGGACGCTGGATGGAATGAAGGAGGAAAGGTCATCACGTTTTGCAGTTGGTTTTCGGTTTGAAGAGCGGATGAATTACAGAGATTTGGGGAAGAACCGATGTGAGGGTGCTGGGCTTTAAGTGGGACGGTTGGGCCATCTACAAAAGTTAAGGCCATTATTTAAGTAAAAATAGTTTAAGTTCTATTTAATTCAAATAGTGTATTAAGTTTAAAAATTCATAACTCTCTCGTACGATATTAGAATCAAGCGAAACAAGATCCGTTAGGATCGTATGGACGGTGGCTACACCGTGGAACTGACTGGGAGTGGATTGGGGCTCGTTACAATTTATGGCAAAATAAATTGTCCGTCTGAATCAAGCGA
This sequence comes from Allium sativum, assembly GCA_030737875.1. Classification (NCBI taxonomy): domain Eukaryota; kingdom Viridiplantae; phylum Streptophyta; class Magnoliopsida; order Asparagales; family Amaryllidaceae; genus Allium; species Allium sativum. Next base: position 15,409,631 of record CM060922.1, on the reverse strand, counting down.
TGGTTATCGTTATTAACGATGATCGTCCAAAGTGAGTAAAACTCACCAACTCCGAACAGTTATATTTTTATAACGTATTCTTAGAACTGATAATTATCTGTTGATTGATGTGTGTTAACTGTTTGGATTTAGCTGTTAATTTATTGGTTGAAAGTATAGATAACGATATATATATATAAATCGTTAATCGAATATTGATTCTATTTAGCAGAATATTTCATAGTTAAATGAAATCGATGTTACGTATATTGTTTGACATCTGTGATGCAGGGAAATAGGTTGGAGGAATCCAACTGGATTCCTCAACATTTATTTGGGTGATGATGAGCAGTGATATATGGTACTTGAAACACCATAAGAAAAACTGGAATATACAAAGGGATTTTTCAAAGGGTATAATTGAATCGGGAATATTCGTAAAAAGAATATAAAAGAAATATTTTTGAAAACAAATAAAAGGGAAAATATTTGTAAACTATTTACAAATAAAATAGAAAAAAGGAAAACATTTGTAAAACTTTACAAATAGAAAAGGAATAATTCAAAGGAATAATTCAAAGGAGATAATTCAAAGGAATAATTCAAAGGAGATAATTCAAAAGGAGATAATTCAAAAGGAGATAATTCAACGGAAATAATTCAAAGGAGATAATTCAAAAGGAGATAATTCAAAGGAGATAAATCAAAGGAGTCAACTCAAAAGTGTTAATCAAAATGAGTTAATCGAATATTAATTATTCGGTTAGAGTTAATCGAATAGAATAAATTAGTTAGAGTTAATCAGTTAGAGTAAATCAATTAGAGTTAACCAATTAGAGCTAATCAGTTAGAGTAAATCAATTAGAGTTAATCAGTTAGAGTTAAATCGATAGAGTTAAGTAAATAGAGTTAATCAAATTTAAGTTAATCGAATATTAGTTATTCGAATAGAGTCAAAGGAGTTATCGATTATCGTTTAATCGAAAGGAGTTATCGACTAGTTTAATCGAAAGGAGTTATCGATATTAGTTTAATCGAAAGGAGTTATCGAATATAGTTATTCGAAAAGGAGTTAATTGAATTTAGTTATTCGAAAGAAAGAGTTATCGAATATAGTTTATTCGAAAAGAGAGATTAATCGAATATAGTTTATTCGAAAAGAGAGATTATCAAATAGCATTTATTTGAACGAAAGAGTTATCGAATATAAGTTATTCGAAGTGAGTTAATCGAATATTAGTTATTCGAAGAGAGCTAATCGTCGAATTCGATTATATCGAATTCGGGAAAGTACTTATAATTTCCGGTGTTTAAATCAAGATTTATGTATTAATAAATTTGGTGTTTATTTATTTATTCACATTAAAGAAATAAAGTTATTATTGAAGTTAGATATTTTAGAAGTAGGGTTTATAACGTTAGCGTTATAATCAATGTTTTCAATAAAGAAGTGGATACGTAAATAGAATCCGAGAGTAACTTAAGGAAGTTTGTTAAAGGTTTAAAAGATAAACTTTGACTATTTCGAAGTTAAAACGTTGTTCAGTTAAGGTCTGAGAGGTAATTATACCCCAACTTGATTGACTTCCTTCTTAACTAAGGAATGGTAAGGTTTGTTATTGAAGGAGTTTTGGAAATGTTTTCCAAATAACAATCAGAAATGTTTTCTGATAATAGAAAATTAGAATTTAGAATATATGGAAATAGGAGATAAGTAAATTAATGAACTAAATAGAAAAATGTTAAATGATGATTGATCGATATAATTTCCACCTGGAAATAATATCGTTGTTTGCACACGTGTTTTTTTTTGATAGTTAAATCATAGACTATCAAAGTTTTGACCATTTCAACGTTGTTAATATGGAGAGACCGGTTGGATTATTATCCGAAGAACCACTCCGTATTGGCATAAGCATTGCGAATCATATATGCCAAAGATAATTGAAGACGGAGTAAAGTGCAACGGCTGTTGTATAAATCTTAGGTAAAGATTGCCTAAGATGGATGTACTGAATAGTGCCTTCGGTTTGTCCAGTCCCAGGACAACTTGTATGGACGAATGTCTGGCAGAGTATTCCTAACGAATCATATATGTTGACCTCTTCAAACGTATTACGTTTCGTGGCGGAGGAATTCCTTTCTCTTAGCTTCATACCTGTGATATCGTTAGGGAAATCGATAATGATTTGGCGGGTATGACGATGTGGTATTCCAGGTAAACGAAGAAATGATATGAAAACGATAAGCGTAGCTTCTAGCCTCACATCCGGTAAATGACAAAAATCAGGCAGGTAGCATGGCTAAGTCTGTCGCTCCGAAGTAGGGTGTATAATCACCTATCTAGAGAATATTCATTTGCTTCTTAAATCTATCAATGTTGTCCCATATATATATATATACGGGAAACGGTTGCTGATCCCAACCATTGGTGATATACATTCAATATACTCAAGCAAAATGAGTGGTCGGTCATGTGTGGCTGAGTTCCAAGATGTTCTTGTTGAACTCCAGTGTATCGTTCCTAGGGTACACTGATCGGAAGGTGGTTCCATACCTTGTCATGGTTGGAAATCCAATCATCCAATAAGCGCCCGCGGTTTATGATTATACATTATATATGTAGAGCGTGAGATGCAAGCATTTCTGCTAGATTGTTATCTATTTGTACTTAGACATTACTATAATATCAGAAGGATATCGTTTACAAAGTTGTTTGGATTTTCATAAGGGAAAACCCGTTCCGTTTTCACGGCATGGTCTTATGAGATATCCTTTATTTAAACCAAGTGTTTGGAGTTTTATTCACACCAGTCCTATGACTGACTCGGAGTTTATTTTGTTTGTTTTCCCTAAACTCTTGGGTGCCCAAATTTGTACGGGCAATCAAGTAGTCGGAATTTTTCAGATATACTTGGAGAGCTTGGAGCAGGAGGCTTCAGGATTATATAGCTATTGTTTATTTCCGCTTTTGTTGTAAGTGTTGTACCCTGAAATGTTATTGTATACATATACCGTTTTATTTCAAAAGTTATGTTAAGTTTTATTCGTTCCGCTGTGAGATTCGTGTTTACTCTGATGATGATGTTCTTCTTCTTCTTTTATTCTATAAGTTTCTATCTTATCTATTCTCACCCTCTACCTTCTTTCTATTAGTTTCTTGGTTTCCAGTGCAATTTGGGTTGGATTTGTGTTATTTAGTCAGCTTAAATTCTACCGGATTTTCGGGTCACTACACAAATGGTTGAGGATACTTTTCATTTCACCTGTGAATTGCAAAGTGTCTTGGGTATGTAGAAACAGTCTGCTTTGATTTTTTTGCGGTTTACGCTAACCATGTCTCATCCATACATCCAACTATTATAAGTAATGGCAACTGGATTATTTTCATTTTTTCGATCCTAATACTAAGATTGATTCACAAAGTTGTGAGTCATCAACCAGATTTAGTGTTTGGATTAGATTTTATTGGATTCAGGTGCTCGTAGGCTATATATTCATTGTTCACCTTTTATACTTATTTTGAAGCCATGTACCTGTTTATGGTTCTCATAAGAAGTATGAATTTGATCAATTGAAGATGTTTTTTGGTGGCTGGGTTTGGATGATATGGGGTGCACTGTTGAGAGATTTATTAATGGAATTGAAGAGGATTTTTTGCTTTCTACACTGATGAAAATTGCTGTCCTAAATTGTATCTTTTATGTGAGATGTTTGGTGGAGAGAGGTGCAGAGTATTGCACGACAGTGGGAATGAGGCCTCATCACGGGCCGATATATGTTAGCTTAGGTTTACATTTACTTGTATTTTCAGTTTTTTCCTTTTTGGTTCTCGTTTATGAAATGGTTAGTATGCTAACCTTTCTCATGTATGGCTTTTTTAGTAGTTAATAAAGTGAACCAATTTTCAATATATATATATATATATATATATATATATATATATATATATATATGGAAGAGTTCCGATACAACTCTTACATTGCACGTGAATTCTCTCTCGAATCTCAGCCACCCATTCCCCTACTCATTCTCTCTCTTTCCACTAAGAAATAATTTTCAAATGGGAATGGGTGGTTGAGATTCAGGGGAGAGTTCACGTGCAGTATAAGAGGTGTAGCGGAACACACACACGCACACACACATACACACGCGCATATATATATATATATATATATATATATATATATGTGTGTGTGTGTGTGTGTGTGTGTGTGTGTGTGTGTGGGTCGGCTATTTTAACACAAAATTAGACACAGAGAGAGAGAGACACACACAAAGCCTGGATTGTTGGCTCATTTTATCATTATATGAAAGGGTGATATTCAAGTGGCGATTCAATGGTGCAAATCAATTGCGTCACCAATTGTGTTCAAAATTTTATGTCTAAATAGACCTCCCCCCTCTACACAAACACACACACACATACACACACATGCACACACACACACACATACATACATACATACATACATATATATATATATATATATATGTATATATATAGGAGCATCCCGGGGCACCCGGATTTTGCAGCACCCATACCATACCGTGAGCTATGATAATCCAAATCCACAGAGATTTTGTAGATGTTGAATCCACATATATATTATCATATATTCAAAATTTGAGCTTGTTCAGACATTCGTAACATTTTCAAAATTTTAGCTCAATTATTCACCGTTCGTATATTTATTCAAGTCCTTAAATTTAAACATCAAATATATTATTCTACGAATGTCAGAACGAACTCAAATTTTGAATAGATGAAAGTATTTATGTGTATTGAATATCTACAGAATCTCGTTGGATTTGAATTAGTGTGGCTCACTGTAGAGCATGAGTGCTAAAGGGGTGCTTCAAAACATGGATTCCCTGGAACGCTTATATATATATATATATATATATATATATATATATATATATATATATATATATATAGGGAGCGACTATTTTGACACAAATGATGACACAAAAGATCTGCACCATTAGATCTGTCTTTACATGGGAAGGTGGAATTTAGGGGGCGGTCCAATGGTGAGAATCCATTGTGTCACCAAATTGTGTCAAAATAGACTTTCCTATACATATACATACATACATACATACATATATATATATATATATATATATAGAGAGAGAGAGAGAAGGGTTCTATGGCACCCTATTTTGTAGCACCCATTTTGCCCCTCATTGTGATCCACTCGTTTATATTTAAAAAAAAATAGTGGGGAGAGAGAGTAAGTGGAAGGAGATAGAAAGAGAACTGCATGATGAAAATTAGGCGGGCTGAAGGGATGCATTATTTAGGGTTCTCTTGATCCTATCTCTCTCTCTCTCTCTCTCTCTCTCACACACACACACACACACACACATATATATATATATATATATTGAAAATTGGTCCACTTTCTTGCAAAAACCAATTAAAACCTCCTTTATAAGCCTCGTCAAAACCCTGTAACCCCCCTAACTTAGATAGGTGGCTTACAAGGAAAAGGTGTACTTATAAATTTGGTATACAAGCGAGAAAAAACATCAATAAACAGAGAAATGAAAACAAAGTACAATAAATATATAAAGCAAAAAATTAAACTTCAAACTCCAAGGTCCATTAGCCCAGCCCAAACTAAGGCCCAATCTTCTTCCATTTCTTTTGTCGCTTTAATTCAAAATCTCTTCTTCAAAAACTATCCAGTATCATTTAATTCAATACCCGACCATTCCAAAAGCTGTCCATTTCTCCTATTTCAAAAAGACTTACTGCCATTATTTTGAACCAAAAACATAATCTCCCTTTCAATCTTCATTAAAGTAACAGTTGAATGAGTACTTCGGCTTTAATAAACTCTAAGATTCCTTTCTCTCTAGAGAAAATAAATTGAAGTAGTGAAAGCTCTACAAGCTAAATCTCTTACTTGATCATTTGATTTAAAGTTGGAATGAATAAGCCTTGCTTCTTCTTTTAAGTCAGTATTTTGTTTAATAGAATAGAAGTATATATACCAAAAAGGAGAAACAAGCCTTTCTCCAGCGGCTCACAAAAATAGATGAATCCGTGCACATACAAAAAGAGAAGAAAAGGAAAAATGCAAAAATAACATGGACAAATAGAAACAGAGGAAGCAAGCTCAAGCTCCTCGAAGCAGGGTGAAGACTAAAAGCATCGGGCAAGACCTCCAACTGAATCATGGAGGGACGAATCACAAGAGAAGGTGGATAGCAAGATGAAGTCACAGCAAAAAAGCCACCTGCTCTACCAAGATCCGGAGCCAATCCTACTCTAGAGTGTAACGAGGAGACCCACCTGAATCTCCAACGACAGCAGCTCCAGAACCTAAAAGAAGCGATCTGCATAACTAGAAAACATCATTAGCCGGGGGGTGCAGTAATGAATAAAAGAAAAAATGAAACGCATAAAATAGAGAACATGAAAGCAAGAAAGCTAGCAGTCAGCCAATGGCTTCCCTAGGAGTGCCCGCCATCGCCAATACGTCAAACGAGACAGCTAACCTCCTAGAGCGCGTACCAATGACACCCTTGAAAGGCCTACCGCGGAAGGCCAGGAACACGTCATTCCTAACTTTCCGGATAATGGTCGGAGGTTCCATCGATACAACCTCAAAAACAGCCTTATTCCTGGCACACCAAATGTGCCAACATATAAGACAAGGTAATAGACGCAGAAGAACAGGGCGTAAAGTTTTGCAAGAGACACCGGACTACCAGAGTCTTAGCAAATCCTCCATCGAGTTGGCATTACTTCGGCATCCCATCAGATTCCCGAAGTAATTTCTAGACAGCTCGGGCACAAGAGCCAACAATAAACAGATGAAAGGAAGATTCGGAGCATCCAGAGTTGCAACACCTGCATCTAGACACAATAAGGATGCCAGTACGCTGGGGATTCGCATCTATCGACAAACCATTATGCAAGGTTTTCCACATAAAAGAGAAACCTTCGAAGGGATAGGAACATTCCAAATAGAATGAAAAACAAAAAGACGAGGATTAGGCAACTTAATCGAATTCCACGCCGTCTTAAACGAGAAGGGGTTGTCGTCCCAAATGATACCACCCCTATGAACATCAGTTAAGTCTTTAACGGATTGCATCCGTTTCCATGTCTCGCTAGCATAAGACGGGATACCGGTGTAATTCGCATTTGCAAGCCTACGACACTTGGCATGGAGGAATGACGCCCAAAGAGAATTGTTCGCTCCAAACCTTGCCTATAGCTTACAAGCAAAGGCCAAACAAACGTCCTTAGGGTTTCAAAGACCTAGGCCTCCCTCACATTTAGGACGATAGATGGTGTTCCAGGAAATCCAGTTATGACGCGAGGAGTTGTCATTACTTCCCCAGAAGAAAGCGGAAACCAAGGAGCGATAGGAGCGGAAGAAAGAGGCTGTGGGAGCCATAAAGCAAATATATGAGATCCCAACGAGTCCAGGACAGATTTAATGAGGACGAGTTTACCAGCTTAGGAAATTAGGGAAGCATTCCACCAAAAATCTTTACCCTGACTTTATCAGTAAGGGGATCGAATATGGCGTTGAGCTTCCAGCCACGGTAAAGAACTATCCCCAGAAAAGGAAGAGGGAGGGTAACCGCTTTGAAGCCTGATGTGAACTCAATCCAAGAGGACCTAGTCGCTGGTAGATCTTTTGCGGGCACGAAGCAGCTTTTAGAAGAGTTCGCCAGTTGCCCCGAGCAACTCCCATACTGCCGAACAAAAGCCAGAAGGGAACGAATAGAACGGCGAGAGCCATTCGTGAAGATGATGTTGTCGTCCGCAAAAGATAAGGAAGAAGTAAGCGAGCATCCCCTAGGAATGCCGAACCTAGGAATCTTCCTAGCTATCGTTAGCGAGTGGAGCCCTCGAATGAATGCCTCGGCAGCAATGACGAAGAGGGAGGGGGCCGGGGGTCACCCTGCCTAAAGCCTCTCCCAAATCTGAAAAAGCGTGTCGTTGAACCGTTGATGAGAACGAAAAACCAGCAGTTGGAGACAAGCCTCCAGACATCGTCGATAAGGGGTTTAGGAAAACCAAAAGCCTTTAGAACCTTGATGATAAAGAACCAAGACATGCGATCGTAAGCTTTAGCCATATCAAGCTTAACGACCACATTAGAGCTTCGAACTTTCTTATCGATCTGAGAGATCAACTCCTGAGCAAGAAGAATGTTATCAGTGATCAACCATCCTTTAACAAACCCAGCCTGCGAGGAAGAAAAAAGACGCTCAAGAAACGGTGCTAACTTCCAAGTTAGTACCTTAGATATGACCTTGTTAGAGAAATTACACAGATTAATTGGTCTGAAATCCCCATAAGAGATAGGTTGATCACACTTAGGGATAAGAACCAGATTGGTGGAAGTCCAACCCGCAGGGAGATCGGTACCAGAGAAAAAGGCCTGAATGGCGAGACAAAAATCCGCTTGTATAATAGGCCACTCACCCCTGTAAAAGTCTCCGTTGAATCCATCCATCCCACTTGCACTATCCTTACTAAGCGAAAATATGCTTGCATGTATTTCTTCCGAGGAAGGGGGTGCGGCTAGGTCAGAGTTATCTGACGAAAGAATTAGACTAGTGATGTAAGCCAACATGGACGGACCAGAAGCTAGAGCCGAAGGAGTGCCAAGGGAAGACTGGAAATGGGAAAGAATAGTTTCTTTGACTTCATCAGGAGTCGAAGTCAAAGACATATCAGATCTACGAATCTGGCGAATGGTAAGGAGATGATTCTTCTTACGGATCGTCGAATAGAAAACCCGGGAGTTCGTATCTCTATCTACCACCCACTTGATCCTAGCTTTCTCGCATAGATGGTCATGTTCGATAAGAAGTTCCGAAGAGAAAGCAAGCTGCACCAACGCCTCCTTGTTGGCAGCATTGGGATCTTCATCAAAGGAGGCTTCAGCTAAAATAAGAGATTCTTCAGTAGCTCTAACACGGTCAAAGATGTTCTTAAAGACTAGGAGAATCCATGCCTTGAGACAAGTCTTAAGGCGTTTCAGCTTGTGAGAGAAAAGCACACAAGGGGGACCAGACAAGGGGGAGCTCCAGGAGTCTTTGACAACAGAGAGGACAGAGTGGTGAGATATCCACATACTCTGGAACCTAAAGAAAGATGGATTGGAAAGGGAAAGGGGGGAATAGCGAAGAAACAAAGGAGCATGGTCGGAAAAAGTACGGTGCAGGTGGGTGATGGAGAAAGAGAAAGGTAGGCTAAGCCAACCTTCCGAGAACACACGATCAAGTCTTGAAAGAATTCTGTTCGGGCCTTCTTGGTTGTTACTCCAAGTAAAGGCCGATCCAATGAAAGAAACTTCCGAAAGGCCAGAACGGATGATGAAAGAGTTAAAATATGAAACTGCCAACCGGTTAACAGCATTTCATCTCTGCTTTTCTACCTGGCTGGCAATGATATTGAAGTCGCTACCCAAGACAGAAACATAAAAACCCAAGGCTGAGAGAGAGAGGATATCGGCCCAAAGGCCTTGTCTCTCTATACGATCGCACTTAGCACAAAACGCAAAGAATAAAAAGGATGAAGAGAAAGATGGGAGCGAACAAGCCACCGATAAGAGCTGACTTGAATCGTAGATGGCGTGGACGACAACGTCTTTGGACCACATGATCCAAATCTTGTCGGACACGTTAGCATGAGCACCGCCGAAGCCTAAAGATAAAACAGTAGAGGAGATTACGTCTGAACCCATAAGAGGTTCTAGAAGCGCAATGAGACAGATAAAGTTCTTCCTAATGATGCATTTTAGGTGCGCAATTGATGCTTCATTCCCAATACCCCGCACGTTCCAGAACAGAAAGTTCGCCATTAAGGCCAAAACCAAGGAAAGAGAAACCGGACAGAGGAAAGGTCCCGAACAGAAATACCCTGCCTCCCTCAGATAAAGTATAGGGTATGACGAGTAGATCCCACGATCTGGTCGGACGCCGCTACAGAGCGTCTACGAATGGCGCGAAGGGTGCGATGGGCCTCATGTGGGCCTCGCCGACGTGAGCCAGGAGTTGCGGGACTGCGAGAAGCACGAGAAGGGTAAGAATTCTTAGTAAGCCTAGATAGACAATCATTGATGATCGCTATTTCGGCCTTACTAAGAAGAGGGAGCGAAACAGGACACAAAAGACGGATGGGAACCAGGAGGGGGACAATGGAGACTCTACAACGGCGGGAGACGATGAATATGTGGAGCAGCTCAAAAGAGCCCACCCCGGTTGCTATGTGGTCTTTACCAAAGCCGATCTGTCATCAACTTGAAAGACCCGCACAAAAGGTAAAGATCGAGCAACAGGGCACAAAAAAGAAGACCAAAACCAGAACAAGCATGAGAGGTCACCTCCCCAGTAATCCGTATAGTGAACCAAAGCAGTGTCCACTATACATCTTAACCGGGGATACCGAAAGCCTACAAAAAGCATATCCAAACTAGGGATGCCATCTTCCTGGTCAGCCGAATAGTGCATCAACTCAGAATACTCTATACGACGACAACAGGTAAACCAACCAACCCTAGCTAAAAAAGCATGTGAAGCCGAGCAAAAGACAACCAAAGGCCCGAAAACCACAACCAGATCAAACGAGTCAACAACGACACGGGTGCTGCCACGCTTTGACTCGAGATATCGAAAATCCCACAAACCAACCAACCAACCCCCAGAAAGACAAAACCATCCCAAAACACAATCCGAAAAGGCAACCAAGTCAAAATACCTATACAGGTGAAAGCTGCACAGCCGCTAGGGCCGAACAGAAAAACCACGGTCACGAAGCCAGATCTGCTTCCCAACCCCACACCAAAATCACAAGGACATAAGCTAAAAAGGAACATGGAAAACACGGGAACTACACACACATGACCTACCACCGCTTTCTCCGATGAGGAAAGTACGGTGGCAAGGAGCACACACAGCTGTGTGTCATGGCTCACTACAGGACAACAAACTCCAAAGCAAAACCAAAGGCAACATAACACCATCCAAAACGAAAGATACATAAGAAGAAAAAGGTGAAGCAAAGCACACCTGCTCAACATACCCCATCTCAACAGCCAAGTCAAACGAAGAGAAACCTGCAGATTGTATCCCAAGCAAAGGCCCCTCACTGGCAATTATAGCGTCAAGATTGATGCATGAATTGCTGTCAACAGCCAACACTAAACCATTAGCAACCTTCATGCTACAAAATGCCCTAACAATCACATCCCCAGCAATACCGCTGACAGCTCTTCCACGGCACGTTGCCATGCCAAGAGGCCAAACCTGTGGCTGCAAGCAGCTAGAAGCTTTGAAGCGCCTCCCCTTACGACTGGCAAAAGAAATGCACAGTGGCGAAGAAACGCCAGAACAACCCCTTGAGAGAACAACAACCTCGTTGGAAGAGGGATCAACCATAGAACAAAGCGACACCGTCTCGTGCTCCAACACTGAAAAAGCATTGGACAGAGCAAGTACAGGAGGAGCCTGCACATCCACCAAAGAAGCCTCCGCAGGAAAACCCACTAAACTAGGACCAGTGAAAGGCGAAACCTTTTTCACCTGCCTCTAACGACGAGCTGACCTTCTTCGGCATTTAAAAGAAGCCTGTTGAACATACGCACTAGCAACACTAGCCATCTCAAATACCGCTAATTGATAGGGAGTGGATGGCGTGGTGAAATCCCCATCACAAAACAGATTGGCAGAGATGAATTTGCCAAAACCTGGACCGAAAATACCACCACAAGCAAATGAGCCAACGAGAAAACCATGTTCGACTACAATCGGAGCAGACTTCGAAGTTATGAAGCTCAATCGGGGAGCAAAGTGGGTGGGTAAATCCTTCTTGCCTCGTTTGACTTCAAAACAGGAAATAGAAAAAGCATATGGACCAGCGGAGAGGGGAACAAGCCCACGAGGAGGAAGGGAACTCACCAGCGACGATTGATATAGAAGCGATAACTCTAGAATGTTCCCTTCCACATCCAAAACCGGAACAGATTGAGGCTGACATAAGAAGAAAGAGAGAAAACCTTGACCTCAATTGAAGAAACTCCAGTAAAGATCACCGAAAGTGGGGAAACCGCCACCCGAAGCAGTGCTTTGGCAATAGCCCCGAAACTAGGGCATACGTGAACAAAAGAGACAGACAACACAAAAGCCCCTTCAGCCATCAAAGAGGGCAAGCCCAGATCTAGTAGATCCAGAAAAACTAGTAGCAAGCAGAGAAGAAACGAAGAAAAGCAGCAGATCTAAAGGAGAAGCACACGAGGGAGAGAAAAGACGAGACAATTAATCAACAGAGGGTCGCCATTTTTAAGACCATTTGTTTTTTCCAGAGAGATGTTAAAATTTAAGTCAGTATGAATATTGAGTGGAAGAGATAATTTCTACTTAAGAGATAACCAGATGAAAGCAGAATGGTTACATTGGAAAAATAGGTGCTGGATTGATTCTAGATGATTATCACACAGAGGGAACATTATATTTGTAACATTGCCGAAATGATGAATCCTATCTTTAATATTCAGCCTTCCCAAAATTGCAAGGTAAGCGATGAATGACATTCTTCTGCTATTTTTCTGTTGCTAAATTACAAAAAAAAATAGTATCCAAAACTTCATGAGATCTCCTATATTCCCAAACTTTATGAAAAGAAAAGCAACCACCTTCACACCATTCATACATGTCTTGAAATCTATTAGCATGAGTAGATATAGAGCTAATTTCATGTATTAATTCTCTTGTTGTAGTATGGATATCAGATTGAAAGGCTTCGCTTCTTATGATTGAGCTAACTTTCTGTTTTTCATTGCGCATCAAGTGTAACCTGTCATATCCCAATAAATCTACCATACATTGACAACTATCCAGGGCTCAAACCACAAGTAAGTATCCTCTCCTCTAGAAATGATTTTATTGAATAATTGTTTGGAATTAGTGCACAACCTAAGCAAAGATTTCCAAGTAGTTGAAGCATTATTGTCAATTGCCATGGACCAAAAATGATTTCCCTTACAATATCTGTTGTGTACCCATTTGCTCCATAAAGAAGAGTTTGATAGAAAATTCCAAAGTAATTTAATACTAGCCACTTTTTTAAGATCAGATTAATTCTTTAAACCAATTCTCCCTTCATCCTCTGGTTTACACAGTGAGCTCCATGCTACGTTATGAGATGTAAAACCATAGAAAAAATCTGCACAAAGTGATTGTAATTTATCTAAAGTACATTCTGGAATTTGATATATGAAAAGCCAATATAATATGATAGATGTTAAGACTTTATTGATCAATTCTGCCCTTCCAGCAAAACTGAGTAGATTGGTTTCCCATCGTTGTATTTTACTTTGAACCCTTTGAATCAAAGAATTACATTCGGAGATATGAAGATAATTAGAGGAAAAAGGCACTCCAATATACTTGATTTGCAAAACACCTTGATCAAATCCCAAAATATTCAGAATTTCTCTGGAATTATTAGCTGAAGCACTGAAAAAAACTTTAGTTTTTGAAGCATTCACATTTAAAGCTGCATACATACTTAACTTCTATTAAATCATCTTCAAAGAATATGCATTATGTACAGATGATTTACCAAAAATCATTAAGTCATCTGCATATAACAGATGGGAAATAATAGGTTGTATAAGAGAACTAGGATGAAATGCTTTGAACTGAGTTGCTTCATCCATTAAGAAAGAGAAATATTGCATTACAATTTACAAATAGGTAAGGAGACAAAGGGTCTCCTTGCCTAATCCCTCTAGTAGATGTAATAAACCCCTTTGGAATGCCTTGAATGATGATAGAAAAAGTTGCAGTTGACATACATTCATCTACCAGATTTACAAAGTGTGTAGGGAAATTCATTTTAGAAATGATGAAACATATAAATTCCTTATTCAATCTATCATAGGCTTTTTGTAAATCCACTTTGACACATAACTTTGGCACCCTTTTTTATTAAAATCACGCAATAATTCATGAGACAACAAGATATTGTCACCTATATGTCTACCCTTTTTGAAAGCACTCTGTTTTTCTGATATTAGATAAGGAGGAAATGGCTTTAGTCTATTACACAAAACTTTAAAGAAAATTTTGTAATAGCAATCACAGCTGGAGATTGGTCTATAATGAGCAATTTTTGTAGATCTCTCACTTTTGGGGATCAGTGACAAAAGTATGATTTAATGATTTAGGCAATTTACCAGATTTAAAAATATCAGATATAGCATACAGTAAATCATTTTTAAGAGCTTCCCAGTGAATTTTCAAAAATTTAGCATTCATTCCATCTGGCCTAGGACTAGAATTATCACTAATAGAGAATAGAGTTTCTCTGTTAGGAAAACCAGCTGAATTTGAACCATTAAACATTGCAGAAAAATAATTTATGGCTTCAATCCCAATCTCATTAGATTTAAACAATAGATTACCATTTTGATCTATCAAGGCTCTAATATGATTAAAGAATATACTATTAGACATGCGAGAATAAAAGAATTTAGAGTTTGTATCATCTTGTTGTAACCATGAAACTTTTGCTCGCAGTTTAAACCAATGAAATATATATGTTGAATATTCTGAAATTCTTTCTTGGCTTGTAGTTAATCTTCATAGAGTAGAATATATTTAGGATTTTGATCTGCAGCAACCTTCAACTGTGTTACTAATTGTTCATCTTGTTTGAGGTTTGTTGAATTTGTATCTTTCAACTTATTCCAATTCTTTAGTTCCTTTTTATAGTTTCGAAGTTTTTGTAAGAACTAATAACTATGAAAACCCCATATAGCTGAATTCAATCCTTTATGTACTGCATCACTATATCCAGGAAGACTTGGCCAATCATTTCTAAATCAAAATGGGAATTTGAATCTTGTGTAGGAATAAGGTTCAGCATAGTTGGATTATGATCACTTGAATTCTGAGAAAATGATAGTGCTTTCATATTTAAAAATTGATGCGGGCAACTATTATTAACAAATTTTTTATCTATATGAGTTGCAATTTCCTTTCTTCGCCAAGTAAATTGAAAACCCAATGGTTTAATTTCAGTCAATGTTGTTTGGATAATAAACATTTGAAACTCTCTTAAATGTTGATAAGGTATAGGTAGTCCACCTCTTTTGTCATTTGGTGATAGGCATTATTAAAATCCACCATCAAAACCCAAGCATTGTTAACTAAACTTGATTCATTCAAATACTGCCATAAATTTTTTGTGAGAACCCAAAATTTAGCGACCCTAAAGTATATTGATTATAATTAAATATATATTTGGGGTGAGTTAACAAATGAATAAATGAATAAATCATGTGTATCTATATGATGTAAAATTTAAAAGTTGTATATGTTTAACCTTGTGGAAAAAAATATATACACATGTTCATTTAGGTATGTGTGTAACCTAAAAATTGTTTAGGTATTATAAATTTGAAGTGTTATAACGTGGGGTTTAGTGTTATAAAATTGAATACAAGGCTAAGGGTAGAATGGGAATTTCGTGAAGGGAAAACCCTAATACGTTAGTTTAGCAAAATAAGCCGGCCTCAATTCATTTATCCTCATTCCAGCAAAACGAAATAGAAAACACAAAAATAGCCGAACCCTGGAAATGAAAATAAGGGAAAACCCCAAATTAAGCCCCTCGCATCAAAAATAGGAAGGATTCGTGAGAGGATGGACTCTAGAGGGGGAAGCAATGACAGATCTGAGAGGCTGAGCTCAAAATCGAGATCTGAATGGATGAACTCTCGAGAGTAATGTGAGTGTATTTTCCCCCATTTTTATTTGTCACTAAGACCACTATAGGTAGCCATAGTGCTCGTACATTATAAGTTATTCTTTTAGGTTGATCTCTGTAATGGATATAGTACTGTTTTGAATGGCCTACTGTTATAGTGAATGATTGATGTTGGTTTCGATTTGCTTTCTGGTTGCAGTTAGATAATATCTGGAAATTAGGTAGAAATATATGTATGTATATATGTATGAAGACACATGTATGTATATTGGAAATAATAACCTGCTAAATGAAACACTGAATGTATATGTACACATACATTAAAATGTACGTATATATATAAATACATATGTAAATAAACTGTCAGATGGATTATGGTACTATGCGGTTATATATGTGTATATATGCAAGAAAATTGTATGTATGTATGTATATATATATATATATATATATATATATATATATATATATATATACACTAAAAATGTGTCCTGAAATTGGTTAATATATATATCTGTATATATGCATACCAATGTATGTGTATATACATAAGCCACAATCAAACTATCAGGGGATTAGGAAATTAAGTGAGACTATTTGTATACACACCTAAAAGTGTATTTATTTATTTATGTAATCCAGTGAATAAGCTGTTGGATAATAATGGTGTCGACTAGGTTGTATAAACTGATGTGAATGATTGAATATACCCATATATGCTGATATGAATGCCTAAGTAAATCTAGAAGTAGGTGGATACATATGTGTATACAGACATGAATATGTTTGTATATACATACAAATATCGATAGTAATGAATGCCATGTGGGGATTAATTACCAATTTGGTTAGACTTGGTTGTTCTAAGAATATTTATATGTTAAGGCTGGTTAGTATACAATAGCTATTTCCTGAAATTGATTAAATACATTTGTGTTTAGCTGATAAATATGTGACCACTGCTATAACATTGTTTTAGACAGATTAAAACAATGGTGCTCAGTTTAATGGATACCTGACCATATGCTACATATATACTTAGACTGTTTGATTCATTTGTGCTTAGTTTGATAAAACCCTAGCCTGGTATATATTGGTTTGGATAGTTCATAATATATATATATATATATATATATATATATATGTGTGTGTGTGTGTGTGTGTGTGTGTGTGTGTGTGTGTGTGTGTACGGTACGGTGAACACATGGGCTGCTATATTTATATATTTGTTTAAACAAAAATACATTTTTGTCTGTTTGAACAACACATGGTCTGCTGTGCTTATATCTGCTTAAACAGTAATACATTTGTGTTTGTTTGATGAGCACACGACTGACTGGGTATATTGGCTCATACAGTGCTAACGTTTTGTTTGATACTGTATGATACAATATAAATGATACACTGAGTATTATATATATTGTAAGTAAACCTGGTTTAGAACTTGAATATATATTACTGATATGCATCAGTTTGTGTAATCTAATATATACATGCATATTAATGGTGCACATATGACCCTATTATATAATTATTTGGGCAGTTTTAATCTGTTTGGGGTGAGTTTTAAATTAGTGCCTTGCCTTCAGTTATACATTTTATTAACTGATAATCTTCAGAAAATGTATATGTACACATGCATGGCAAATATGTGTGTGTGTCTGTGTGTGTATATATATTCATTTCTGGTTTCCAAGTTAAGGATATATTACTATAGTTTCTCTGTTATAAAGTTTAAACTGAATCAGTTTTGGAAAGAGATAAAACTATTTATCTTTTTACCTTGTACATACCAGAAGTAAGACTGTCATGTTGCGATCAATTGAATAACCCGAACTGCCCTGATTGTTCTATGTGCATATAGTTATGCTATGATTGATTAGAAGGGATAACTACCATTCATTGAAATTGATTAGGATGTGTACTATCTTGATGGGTTTATAACCAGTTGTGTAATCATTTGTACATTTTTTAATATGGTTAGGAGATGTTTTACTTAAAAACTGCACAACACCATGGTAATTGGTAAACTGTGCCTCTTTATTATAAATGTACACTCCTGTTTATAATGCCAAATGATATAGGAAATACTCATACCAGACAATTTGTCTGACCCCTGTAGATTTTTATGCATTTGGGGTATCTCTTTTTATAATGATACATCCCTGTTATGGTGGTTACAGGTAGGAAGCACATTTTCATTTGGATGAGGGACATGGAGTTAGTTGTTTCAACTGTTTAAAAAGTGTTAACTAGTTTTTGTGTTTTAATAAGAAAAATCTGAATACTTGTTAAAATTGTTGCATTGTATGTCAATTGAATGTGTTATAAATTGATGTATACAAACTATATGTATTTTGTAGTAATATTTAATTGTGTGTTATCTGGTTTACTTTGTGCATTGAGATGAAGTATAAATGTATTTAAAAAGAGATGGAATGTATATAAGTACTGTACTGTGTATACTGGTTTAGAATGTATTATATAGAGGTTATGATATGATTTTAATGTTCTAGAATTTGTATACAGTTGACAGTCAAAATATATGTAGTGTTGATTTAAGTTTATGTGCATTTTGAGCTGATGCAGAAGTCATATTGTATAAATAATATACAAATATGGCTATCGAAAAATCAGCAATCCAACGTATGAACCAGGTTGCAGGTTTTGAGAGTGTGTGTGTATATATGTATAAAATTGATGTTTTATCCGTGCTTGTGCAGTCTTGTGCGGCCGAGAGCATGACACACAACTGATGTGTGTGTATGTTAGCTCAGTACACACAAAGAATTTTGATTAAAGACTGTTTAATGTAAGAGTACAAGATGTTTATATGGGTCATATTTATCAATATACGAGCTATTTTGAGTTAAACTAAATATTCAGCTTAGTATCAGATTTATTTTGTGGCTGATGTATCAATAGATAATGTAATATAAGCCATTTATTTTGAAGAATGATTTAAGAGAAAGAGAACGAGTTTAGTTATTTTAATTTTGTTTAAGCTGTGTGTGATTAA
The DNA here is from genome assembly GCA_030737875.1 of Allium sativum. Lineage (NCBI taxonomy): Eukaryota > Viridiplantae > Streptophyta > Magnoliopsida > Asparagales > Amaryllidaceae > Allium > Allium sativum. The sequence goes on along the minus strand of CM060922.1, from coordinate 15,390,879 downwards.
TTATTATTATTATTAGTTAATCCGATATCCTTTACTAATGAATTTGACTCTGATATAAGTAAAGGAGACTTGTATATCTCCATATATACAAGTTAGAAAATTGAATTGTACTGATATTTTATATTATCCATAAGTGATCCTGGAGTTGAAGGATTATAAGAAGATAACCCTTGAGTAGAAGACCCAGGACTGTTGTAAAATATAAATTAATTATTGAAAATTTGTTTTGAAAATCCTGGGGTCCTCTCACCTATCTACAAAAGCATTACTATCATATATAAAAGAGAAACTCATACCAAAACCATCCATATTTGTAGCATTCATTGTCATGTGCTGGAAAGAAAATGTTTCTACAACCAAGTCTCATACATTAGAGTCACAAATAAGAAATATACGACCACTTGAAACTGAAGAATTATTTGTTAGATATTTCCAAGAACAGGGAAGCAACGAAGCAAACAAAACTAAATTTGATTGATAGAGCTTTGTCTTAACTAAACCAACAATAGTTGATTTAATATGATTCAGGAGTATGATCACATCCTTCATACGAGAGGTTGTGTTCATACCCCCAACATTCCAAGACAAAAGTGTCCTTTAATAACAGTAGAGCTCCTCAAATTTCTTTTAGAAGGAGCAGGGGTAGAAACACTAGCAACCATCGATTTAGAACCTTGCATATAGCTTGTATTCTTATAAATAAAATTAGAAACATCAACATGTTTACCCTTTGCAATATCTTTCACCTTATCAAGTTCTTCAATAGCATCAGCAACAAGATTTAACTCATTTGGAATCATATTTTCAAGTAACTTGGAATTAGAAAAGGCAAGATCATCCACATTTGAAGAAGCTTGAATTGGTTCATTTGAAGAAGTATTATCTGTTGCTTGCACTTTAAGAATAACATGAGAAGAAAAATTATCATTTGCTTGGACATGAGGATTATTATCATTAGATCCATTCTGAGAATATGGAGGAATCCATTGAGGATCACTAGTAACTTCATGATAATTATCTTCATGTCCAAACAAACTGCACTGAAGGCATTTTATAAGCACAAACTCATATTCAACTGAAATAACGATATTTGTCCATTGTGTAATAAAACTGGTATTTCAGTTTTAAGTTCAGTTTGAGTATCAATTGAATTAACACTCTTGCATACTTTGTAAATCTTTTTTCAGCAGTATTCTCGTCATTCAATTGAGGTTTTGATATAATACTAGCTACCATTTGAATATCTTCTTTTGTCCAAAGTTCCATTGGTAGATCTTTAAGTCTAACCCAGATCTGAACCACATCACTTGTTTTTTGTTAAAATCATAACTAGGATGGCATGCTTAAACTAACAAAAGACTACCAAAATAAGAATACGTAGAACTCTCTATGGCATGAGAGTAATCTGCTAAGTTTTCAAACTGAACTACAAAATTGTGGCTAGGTGAAATATGAACATCAAAAGTACCCAATGGTTTCCAAACTCTCGAAATATATTCCTTCAGCTTAACCATCGAAAGTCTAAACTGGTTCGGAATAAGAGATATAGCATTAATCGAATCATTTTCAATTTGATTATAGTTTTTTTCTGGAATGTAGACATATTCCGAAACCGGTTTAAAAAAAATCCAAACTCGTTTTGCCCGATTCAGATTGTACTTGTTTTCGATTGATAGTAGGATTAGATGTTGTATTTGGTTGAGGATCAACGGATGTTGAAGATGGAGGAAGTTTATCCGATGAAGAATAAGGTAGCGAACGTAGGTGAAAAAATTGGGAATTAGTTACAGGGCAGCGTCTGCCGTAACAGTGAAAAACCGTTAGACATATATATATATATATGTATATATATATATATATATATATATATATTTTGAAACTGGGTTAACTTTTTATTTGGCAAACAGCCCAAAATGTTTGATTACATGCAAGCCCAATTCGGCCCAATATAACATACTCATATGCACACCCATTCTCTAATATATTACAATTCGTGCGAACCAGAGCATTCCATTAAGCTCTTCGTCTTCTCTCTTTCACTTTTGCCTTCAAATCATCAATTCATGGGCGGGTTATTCAGAAAGACCGGGTTTATCCCATTCTGAATAACTGATTGGACGACGACTGAATGTCAACGATGAAGACGGTGGTTGAAGACCGGAGATCTTCACATCGTATGGATAATTACTGATGCCTCGATTGGGCTGTACACCCTGGGTTCAGGTTACAGTGGTGGTCGTCCAGACGTACTTGGAGGTCGACCGGATATGCGAGGACCTCTTTTCTGTATTGGACATATGTGACGAGGAATAAGGTGCCTCCGGTTTCGTTCAGACCCAGAACGGATTTGTGAATGGATTGTGTGTCTGACATTGTATTTCTTTATACTATATTCGTTGATCTCGGCTAAATATATATCTGCATGGTGAAGGAGAATTTATTCTCTTACTTCACTCTTTTGTAAGACATACGAGCATAGAGGTTATATATTGGTAGATGATCAATGGTATGGTATGGATTGATAGTGTGGCATGCTGAGTTGCATGGATCAAGGCTTTTGTTGAAAAGCAGAGCCTTGTGGGTGATGATCAAAGCACGGCTTTAAGTAGCATAACTTTGTGTATAACGTGAATTCGCGAGCCTTATACCGCGGTATGAGTCTAAAGTGGGATCGGACTGCAGGGAGTGCACGATGTTTCTTTCTAGCTAGGAGTGGTGTCAACGTTTACAAGCCCTGACATTTTTACTTATGTGGATGATGGAGAGGCGCCTCGGATATATCGGTTCTGCGGGACCGTAGACTAGGTCCGATAGGATCGGGAAACCTGTGTTCAGGAATAACCAATCCACAAACTGAGGTGTGGACCGGCCTTGAAGCATCCAAGGGTTCACTGCGGGGGATCCTGACACATTTGCTAGAGTGTCTCGAATCGGAAGGAGCCATGCCTAGCCTTGACTCATGTATGGAATCTTATTTTCAATACGACACTTGTACGGTTTTAGTTGTATAGCCTAGTATGGCGACATGATAGATGGTACCCATGCCGCCTATGATTGATACATTCACATTTGAAGTTGTTTTCTTCACTTATAGTAGTAATAAAAGATGAATTTCGAGTACCAAGCATATTTGGCCATTACAAGGGAAAGCCCTATGCTCTGGTTTGTGTTTGCATTGTGTGATGGGACCCGGGTCTTATAATGGCTTCATTTTTCCTTTAGCATTGCGCTGTTGTTTTATGCACTGGTATTCTTGGAAGGAAACCCGTTCCGTGTTATACGGCATGGTCCTTGATTTACTTAACTTTAAGATAAAAGTTAATAATTGTTTTAGTTCTCACACCAGTCACATGACTGACCTGGAGTTTATTGTTTTAACCTAAACTCCGGGTGTCCTCGTTTTCCGCACGGGCAGCTAGTTATTTTGGTTTGTAGGTTATTCATTTTTACTGGATCCTGACTTACAGATGGAGCTATATTCGGGAAGCTCTGTACCCGTATATTTCTCACATTTGTGTTGTTTATTATTTTCCGCTGCTATGTATATAAATCTCTGTTATGTCAAATGAATAACATTTATTCATACTCTGTATATTCTGTACTCAGATGTGAAATTGTTGTAATTACAATGAAATGTTCTTCTGTTCATGTTTTGATTTGTCGTGTTCTCAACTCAATCCGTGATTTCCCGCAAGGGCATTTCGGGTTGTTACAACGTGGTATCAGAGCTTTGGTTTCCAAAGCTCGAGAACAAGACATATTAGAAACGAACGAAAGAATTCATCTGAGATAGGATTAGTAACATCCTATGAGAAGGACTTGTTAGAGATAGGGTTAGTAATACCCTAAAATGAGTCAAAAGGGTATAATTTTCTAAAAACAACCTTCGTTTTGAAAATTTAGGATTTATTATACGTATTTGAGTATTTTATTTTAAATTGATTTTGGGCTATCAAGTATTAGGAGATCTTGAATATACGCGTAATTATCGTGTATTCGAAGTCTCAAATATACTAGGTAGATATATAATCACACTGTAGTCGCCCAGAGATGATTCTAATGATGGAGCTCCATCATCAGTATTTATGTTCGAGTTTCGAAAGTGGGATATCTATATATTTCCAATTGACTGGTGTGAGAACCAAAACTTAGTTAAGTTAATTGTTGTGATTTGGCATCAAAATGTGATTTTTTTGATATATACATAGGAGACACATTTTTGAAAACTTAATCAACTAATTGACTGCTGGTTGAGTTGTATGATTATTAATTTCACTAATAAGAATTGAATTAATGAAACCAATAAGAACGTGGAAGGTAAAGTGAACCAACTTGAACCAAATTGAATCAAACATTGAAAATTGGTTGCATTTGCATATATATGCATGCATATCTATTGAAAATGTCATAACAAGGAGGCTAGAGAAGAGGAATAAAATTGTATGCCCGACAAATAGGTACATGTTTAAAATTTGTTTGGGTTTTGATGATTTTATGAGCCGATTGGCTGTTTCCTTTTCTTTTTGAGATGAGAGGGCCTATGTGGCAAGGTTTAAAATTTTCCGGTAGCCCCGTACAAAGGAGGTTATGGTGAAATTTTTTGAAAATTGAGGGTGTTAGCCAAATTTTTGAAAAATTTGAATTTTTTTTCAAAAATTTGAAAAATTCATAGAAACTGAAAAATTGAAGAACTTAAAGCCATAACGAATAGAATGAAAGTCGAGTTGATTAGTAAAACATCTTTCAGCTCCGTTCCTTTTCGAAGACGAAAAGTTTTTAAGTTGGGGAGAATGTAATAACCCGGGATTTCAGAACCAATTTAAAATTTTTATTTTAGCTATTTTAACGAATTTTTGAATATTTAAAATGAATATTTTAAATAATAGCGACTAAAAATTTATTTAAAACCAAACTTGAGTTTAGAAATTTATATTAATTATATTACGAGCCTGAAATGGCGCGGTAGTTAGAAAATTTAAATTTAAACTTTGAATGAACATACATAATTCATTATAAGTCAAAATTGGATGAAACTGGAAATGCTAGAATCGAATTGATCAAATCTTTCTAAAGAATGTAGGAAAATGAGATTTCACTTTAGAAATTGTTAGTTATGACAAAAATAAAATCTAGAAATAGCGCTGTAGAATATATATATACTAATATATATTTTATTTATATATAAGCCCTTAAAAATGGAAATTTTGCAAATGACCTCCGAATTCGACAAAACCATTTTCTATTGATTCAGAATGTCAAATTATTATTAGTTTCCAAAATTTATAATTTTTGGAACTAATATGTGAGTGTGGCACACTGAAAGGCACTTTCACTTTCAATTGTAAATTTAATTGACTGGAAAAGGGCCATTTTGCAAACGGACTCGGAATTTGATGAAACCAGTTCCTATGGGACCGTATCGTCAAAATATAGCCAAATTTATTTTTCTAGAATTTTTGGAGTCAGTATATGGCCTCAGTAAATTAAAACGTACGTTAAATTCAAATTTAAAAAGGTATATTATTTTATATTTTAAACTTGATAAAAACCTATCGAAACAGCTGAACCGGCTTACGAAACATATCTCATTGTGTTCGGAATGGGGGTATTTAGCTAGGGGCGGAAGTTGTTAGGTCTCGTTTGGAGATCGAATGAAAAATCACTTTTTATGGAAAAATAAAAATAAAATAATAATATATATTATAACCCCCCCCCCCTTCTGATATTTTCCCAGTTTCCTCTTTTCAACTTTCTTCGATTAAAAATGGTAGCCGACGCTCGACCACGTCACCCTACCGCAGCCACTGCCGATCCCTACGCCGCTCCGCCTCCTCCTCCATCGCCCTCACTCCATCCTCCTCCTTTCCGCTCCCTCCTCCTTCCCTTATCCGCGAACCAGGAAAACTCGCGAGACCCCCTCTGCCCAAATTGACCAACATCGAACCCCCCTCTGCACCCACCATCGACGAAGCACCGCCGCCGCCCTCTCGAATTGCCACCCGCAAGGAAACCCGCGAGCCCAATTGAACACTGCGCGACTTCCAGCACCACCAGCACTCCGACTTTCTTCCCCCATGCGAACCACCGTGCTCAGGCCGCCCTAGCTCCGCCTGCAGACTTCAACGCAATGAAAACCTAGTTCGATAACGCTGTAAGTTTTCATTTATTTTTACGATTTTAGTTCTTTAATTAAATGATAATTTCTTCGAATAAGAATCCTTTGATTTTTCTTTGAATGAATCCTTTGATTTTTAATGAATGTAAATCCAAGTAAATCGATTTTAAGTTGTATGAAAGAATTGATTTTTTATCATATGAAAAGACACGATTTTTGTTTATGGAAAAATATGATATTCTTTTCCATATGGATGAGCGTATAAAGATATGAAAAGCGCTATAAAAATATGATTTTTATGTTCGCAAAATTATGATTTTTATAAGGCTAAAAATACGATTTTTAAGTATGTAAAATTACAATTATTAAGTATGTAAAAATACAATTTTTAAGTATGTAAAAATAGGATTTTTTTTTTTTTTAGCTAAGTAAAAATATGGTTTTTATAATAATAGACATGATTTTTAGTTGAGTGAAAATATGATTTTTAGATGAAGGAAAATATGATTTTTAATATATGTAAGCGTTGTAAAAATTTGATTTTTAACGTATATATGAAATAATATTTTTACTGAGTTATAAATATGATTTTTAGCTTATGAACGCTATTAATAAAAATCTATCATGTAGGATATCGTGTTCGCTTAAGTGTTGTCGGCTATTAGTTTTCTTCGCTTGGAAAAAATGGCAGAGTGGAAACCCAAGGTGAGAACATTTCTCACTCAAATCTTGAAATTTTAAGTTAATTATAAACTTAGGTTGCAGACGGTGCTTAGTAACCCCCGACACTATTTTTATGTTGAAACCATGGATGTTTGGTTGTTTGTTTAATTAAGTGATTTGTTTGTTTGGATTTTACTTGGATGTGATATGGAAAAATAAATCGTTTGAGATTTAGAAATACTTGACATATAAAATAAATGTTATATATTTGTGATAATTGAAATAGAATTACACATCCATTTACCAGTCGGACGACTTGTTTATGTTTCGCTTATTTGAGTGATATCGATTGGGACGATTATTTTTACACGTCGCCCAAGTGTACAATTAAAAATCAGTATTTATTGGTTGAAACCCCACACGGGTCTGGGGATGATATTCTAATCACACATCTCCCTTGTGATTAGTTGTAGAGTGCACTCTGGTTGTTATTTGGATGTTTGATGCTTATTCATCATTATGGTTGTATACATGCGATGTGCGAAATCCATATAACTAAAATTATATGGTGATTGATTGGGCCTTATTTCCATTCGGAAATAAACGAATATTTTTATATAATATTCAGTGAATAATCAAAATATGATTTTGATGTCTGATTTTGAACGGACCCGAATATATTTAAATATATTAAGCCGAGTCAAGTAGATTGGTGCCATTTTAGCTCGAACGGATTTATATCTGGATTTTATTCATTTTATGATGAATATAAAAAGGGAATGGATTTCAAAATAAAATATTTTGAAAAGATTATTATTATGATATTATAATAATACAGAAAGCTCAATTTTGATTTAAAAATTGAAAAGCAATTTTGAATTGTTTTAAAACGAATTTATTAACGTTTTTATAAAATACGTTATCAATGGAAATCTACGAAATATATATTATATATATTATAATGGTTGGAATAGGACGTGTCGTATATCGACCGTTCGCGAATTTCGATCATTAGCTTCGATTGGACGTGACAGAAGATCTGACCGTCGGATTCTTCTGAAATTGGAACCTACGGGTTCATATCGAAAAGAGCTTTCGAATGAGTATATGAGGTTTGAAATCTAATGGTTGGATTTTGAGAAAAGTCCAATTCAAATTTGAGTAAAAGCAGCGCCAGTGAAATTAAATGGCCTGAAACATCATTTAATTGAATAGGCTTATTTTTAAATGATTAAAAATAGGGAAACATTATATGAAATCATAAAAATGGTTTGAAATGGTTTTTGGATGAAATATTCTCAGTTATAAAGATAAATGATATTTTTATCAGGATAAGAGATTTATTTTCTTTTATAAGTGAATAAAAGGATTTAAAGGGGTTTTAATTAACCAGAATTATATCCAATGAATATATAGGAATGGATTTGAATGGAAATAGTTTTCGGAATATTTCAATATTGGATTCCATGATTAAACGGATATTGTGAAGGAATTTGGAAGATATTGATATCGTTATTCCCGATATGATACCTGTTGGTTTCAGGATTTGATATTGAATATAAGTCGATATAATTTCTATTCAGAGCCTTATATTTAGTATTAAATTGGATTTTGGGTTTGTTGTGAATGGTATCTTCATCAGTACTGTTCTTAAACCCAGCTGAGAAAGAACAAATTTTTAATCAAGATTTAATGAGATTTTCCAATTAATGAATATAATTGGAATTAAAGAAAATTAGAAACTAACTAAGGATTAGTTAAAATGAATGGTTTCCTGAGTATTGATCTGATGTTGATTTCGGCCTTCGGGGTCGATACTTAAGGAGTTGTTCTCTTACTAGTCCTATTTAGGGACTGATTGAAGAATAAATATAATAGGAAGTAAATGGAAGTTGATTTTGGGTTTATCGTGAACGATGTTTTTAAATGACATTTGGCCTTTAACCCGGTTAAAGATAGGATTAATTTTCCTAAAAGTGAATAATCATTAAGTAATGACTTTTGAAATTAAAACTGAGAGTTTTTAATGAGTCTTTAATTAGATTGAAATAAGAATGAGAAAATAAATTTATCAAATTCAAAAAGGAATCGGAAATGAAGTACAGCCAGTTTTGCTACATGCGATAGTTAAATCTTTAACTAGATTTGAGATGTTGAACGGTAATTGAATTTACCAAGAACACAGTGGGTGTTAGATATGGAGTACCACCAGTTTTACTCCATGGGATGAATAGGTTGGGATTGGAATAATAAAATAAATAATTACATCGATAAGGTGTTAATCCTGACTAGTTTGGATAAACCTTGATTTGGTTTAATTGTGAAAAGATATACAAAATCTTTTGAAATAATTTTCGAGGAAGATAAAGGATAAGTTTAAATGAACTTATCTTTGATAAAATTAATGGGAACCTTTCCCAAGAATATTCCGGATTGGAATGAGGCGTATATTGTGTTTGTGTTACTCTTGATTTTAAGATATGCGAGTTATTCGGAAAGACCGTGTTTATCCCATTCTGAATAATTGATTCGACGACGACTGAATGTCAACAATGAAGACGGTGGTTGAAGACCGGAGATTTTCACATCGTATGGATGATTACTGATGCCTCGATTGGGCCGTACACCCAGGGTTCAGGTTACAGTGGTGGTCGTCCAGACGTACTTGGAGGTCGACCGGATATGCGAGGACCTCTCTTCTGTATTGGACATATGGGACAAGGAATAAGTGCCTCCGGTTTCGTTCAAACCCAGGACGGACTTGTGAATGGATTGTGTGTCTGACGTTGTATTCCGTTATACTATATTCATTGATCTCTACTAAATATATATCTGCATGGTGAAGGCGAATTTATTCTCTTACTTCACTCTTCTCTGAGACATACGAGCTTGGAGGTTATATATTGGTAGATGATCAATGGTATGGTATGGATTGATAGTGTGGCATGCTGAGTTGCATGGATCAAGGCTTTTGCTGAAAAGAAGAGCCTTGTGGGTGATGATCAAAGCACGACTTTAAGTAGCATAGCTTTGTGTATAACGTGAATTCGCGAGCCTCACACCGCGGTATGAGTCTAAAACGAAATCGGACTGTAGGGAGTGCATGACGTTTCTTTCTAAATAGGAGTGGTGTCAGCGTTTACAAGCCCTGGCATTTTTACTTATGTGGATGATGGAGAGGCGCCTCGAATATATCGGTTCTGCGGGACTGCTGACTAGGTCTGATAGGACTGGGAAACGTGTATTCAGGAATAACCAATCCACAAACTGAGGTATGGACCGGCCCTGAAGCGTCCAAGGGTTCACTGCGGGGGATCGTGAGACATTTGCTAGAGTGTCTCGAATTGCAAGGAGCCATGCCTATCCTTGACTCATGTGTGGAATCCAATTTCCAATATGACACTTGTACGATTTTAGTTGTATAGCCTAGTATGGCGACATGATAAATGGTACCCATGCCGCCTATGATTGATACATTTATATTTGAAGTTGTTTTCTTCACTTATAGTAGTAATAAAAGATGAATTTCGCGCACCAACATATTTGGCCATTATAAGGGAAAGCCCTGTCCTCTAGTTTGTGTTTGCATTGTGTGATGGGACCTGGGTCTTATAATGGCTTCATTTTTCCTTTAGCATTGCACTGTTGTTTTACGCACTGGTATTCTTGGGAGGAAACCCATTCCGTGTTACACGGCGTGGTCCCTTGGTTTTCTTAACTTTAAGATAAAAATTAATAACTATTTTAGTTCTCACACCAGTCACATGACCGACCTGAAGTTTATTATTTTAACCTAAACTCTGGGTGCCCTTATTTTCCGCACGGGCAGCTAGTAGTTTTGGTTTGCAGGTATGTATATTTCTCACATTTGTGTTGTTTATTATTTTCCGCTGCTATGTATATAAATCTCTGTTATGTCAAATGAGTAACATTTATTCATACTGTGTATATTTTGTACTCAGATGTGAAATTGTTGTAATTACAATGAAATGTTCTTCTGTTCATGTTCTGATTTGTCGTGTTCTCAACTCAATCCGTGATTTCCCGCAAGGGCATTTCGGGTCGTTACAACGTGGTATCAGAGCTTTGGTTTCCAAAGCTCGAGAACAAGACATATTAGAACCGAACGAAAGAATTCATCAGAGATAGGATTAGTAACATCCTATGAGAAGGACTTGTTAGAGATAGGGTTAGTAATACCCTAAAATGAGTCAAAAGGGTATAATTTTCTAAAAACAACCTTCGTTTTGAAAATTTAAGATTTATTATACGTATTTGAGTATTTTATTTTAAATTGATTTTGGGCTATCAAGTATTAGGAGATCTTGAATATACGCGTAATTATCGTGTATTCGTAGTCTCAAATATACTAGGTAGATATATAATCACACTGTAGTCGCCTGGAGATGATTCTAATGATGGAGCTCCATCATCAGTATTTATGTTCGAGTTTCGAAAGTGGGATATCTATATATTTCCAATTGACTGGTGTGAGAACCAAAACTTAGTTAAGTTAATTGTTGTGATTTGGCATCAAAATGTGATTTTTTGATATATACATAAGAGACACATTTTTGAAAACTTAATCAACTAATTGACTGCTGGTTGAGTTGTATGATTATTAATTTCACTAATAAGAATTGAATTAATGAAATCAATAAGAACGTGGAAGGTAAACTGAACCAACTTGAACCAAATTGAATCAAACATTGAAAATTGGTTGCATTTGCATATATATGCATGCATATCTATTGAAAAGGTCATAGCAAGGAGGCTAAAGAAGAGGAATAAAATTGTATGCCCGACAAATAGGTACATGTTTACAATTTGTTTGGGTTTTGATGATTTTATGAGCCGTTTGGCTAGCCGCTTGGCTGTTTCTTTTTCTTTTTGTGGTGAAAGGGCCTATGTGGCAAGGTTTGAATTTTTCCGGTAGCCCCGTACAAAGGAGGTTATGGTGAATTTTTTTGAAAATTGAGGGTGTTAGCCAAATTTTTGAAAAATTTGAAAAGTTCATAGAAATTGGAAAGTTGAAGAACTTAAGCCGTAACGAATAGAATGAAAGTCGAGTTGATTAGTAAAACAACTTTCAGCTCCGTTCCTTTTCGAAGACGAAAAGTTTTTAAGTTGGGAAGAATGTAATAACCCAGGATTTCAGAATCAATTTAAAATTTTTATTTTAGCTACTTTAACGAATTTTTGTATATTTAAAATGAACATTTTAAATAATAACGACTAAAAATTTATTTAAAACCAAACTTGAGTTTAGAAATTTATATTAATTATATTACGAGCCTGAAATGGCGCGGTAGTTAGAAAATTTAAATTTAAACTTTGAATGAACATACATAATTCATTATAAGTCAGAATTGGACGAAACTGGAAATGCTAGAATGGAATTGATCAAATCTTTCTAAAGAATGTAGGAAAATGAGATTTCACTTTAGAAATTGTTAGTTATGACAAAATTAATATCTAGAAATAGCACTGTAGAATATATATATATATATATACTAATATATATTTTATTTATATATAAGCCCTTAAAAATGGAAATTTTGCAAGCGACCTCCGAATTCGACGAAACCATTTTCTATTGGTTCAGAATGTCAAATTATTATTAGTTTCCAAAATTTATAATTTTTGGAACTAATATGTGAGTGTGGCACACTGAAAGGCACTTTCACTTTCAATTGTAAATTTAATTGACTGGAAAAGGGTCATTTTGCAAACGGACTCGGAATTTGATGAAATCAGTTCCTATGGGACCGTATCGTTAAAACACAGCCAAATTTATTTTTCTAGAATTTTTGGAGTCAGTATATGGCCTCAGTAAATTAAAACGTACGTTAAATTCAAATTTAAAAAGGTATATTATTTTATATTTTAAATTTGATAAAAACCTATCGAAACAGTCGAACCGGCTTACGAAACATATCTCATTGTGTTCGGAATGGGGGTATTTAGCTAAGGGCGGAAGTTGTTGGGTCTCATTTGGAGATCAAATAAAAAATCATCTTTCATGGAAAAATAAAAATAAAATAATAATATATATTATAACCCCCCCCCCTTTCTGATATTTTCCCAGTTTCTTCTTTTCAACTTTCTTCGATTAAAAATGGTGGCCGACGCTCGACCACGTCACCCTACCGCAGCCACTGCCGATCCCGACGCCGCTCCGCCTCCTCCTCCATCGCCCTCACTCCATCCTCCTCCTTTCTGCTCCCTCCTCCTTCCCTTTTTCGCGAACCAGGAAAAATCGCGAGACCCCCTCTGCCCAAATCGACCAACATCGAACCCCCCTCTGCACCCACCATCGACGAAGCACCGCCGTCGCCCTCTCGAATTGCCACCAGCAAGGAAACCCGCGAGCCCAATTGAACACTGCGCGACTTCCAGCACCACCAGCACTCCGACTTTCTTCCCCCATGCGAACCACCGTGCTCAGGCCGCCCTAGCTCCGCCTGCAGACTTTGACGCAATGAGAACGTAGTTCGATAACGCTGTAAGTTTTCATTTATTTTTACGATTTTAGTTCTTTAATTAAATGATGATTTCTTCGAATAAGAATCCTTTGATTTTTCTTTGAATGAATCCTTTGATTTTTAATGAATGTAAATCCAAGTAAATCGATTTTAAGTTATATGAAAGAATTGATTTTTTATCATATGAAAAGATACGATTTTTGTTTATGGAAAAATATGATTTTTTTTCCATATGGATGAGCGTATAAAGATATGAAAAGCGCTATAAAAATATGATTTTTATGTTCGCAAAATTATGATTTTTATAAGGCTAAAAATACGATTTTTATGTATGTAAAATTACAATTTTTAAGTATGTAAAAATACAATTTTTAAGTATGTAAAAATAGGATTTTTTTTTTTAGCTAAGTAAAAATATGGTTTTTATAATAATAGACATGATTTTTAGTTGAGTGAAAATATGATTTTTAGATGAAGGAAAATATGATTTTTAATATATGTAGGCGTTGTAAAAATATGATTTTTAATGTATATATGAAATAATATTTTTAGTGAGTTATAAATATGATTTTTAGCTTATGAACGATATTAATAAAAATCAATCATGTAGGATATCGTGTTTGCTTAAGTGTAGTCGGCTATTAGTTTTCTTCGCTTGGAAAGAATGGCGGAGTGGAAACCTAAGGCGAGAACATTTCTCACTCAAATCTTGAAAATTTAAGTTATTATAAACTTAGGTTGCAGACGGTGCTTAGTAGCCCCCGACACTATTTTTATGTTGAAACCATGGATGTTTGGTTGTTTGTTTGATTAAGTGATTTGTTTGTTTGGATTTTACTTGGATGTGATATGGAAAAATAAAACGTTTGAGATTTAGAAATACTTGACATATAAAATAAATGTTATATATTTGTGATAATTGAAATAGAATTACACATCCATTTACAAGTCGGACGACTTGTTTATGTTTCGCTTATTTGAGTGATATCGATTGGGACGATTATTTTTACACGTCGCCCAAGTGTACAATTAAAAATCAGTATTTATTGGTTGAAAACCCACATGGGTCTGGGGATGATATTCTAATCACACATCTCCCTTGTGATTAGTTGTAGAGTGCACTCTGGTTGTTATTTGGATGTTTGATGCTTATTCATCATTATGGTTGTATACATGCGATGTGCGAAATCCATATAACTAAAATTATATGGTGATTGATTGGGCCTTATTCCCATTCGGAAATAAACGAATATTTTTATATAATATTCAGTGAATAATCAAAATATGATTTTGATGTCCGATTTTGAACGGACCCGAATATATTTAAATATATTAAGCCAAGTCAAGTAGATTGGTGCCGTTTTAACTCGAACGGATTTATATCTGGATTTTATTCATTTTATGATGAATATAAAAAGGGAATGGATTTCAAAATAAAATATTTTGAAAAGATTATTATTATGATATTATAATATTATAGAAAGCTCAATTTTGATTTAAAAATTGAAAAGCAATTTTGAATTGTTTTAAAACGAATTTATTAACGTTTTTATAAAATACGTTATCAATGGAAATCGACGAAATATATATTATATATATTATAATGGTTTGAATAGGACGTGTCGTATATCGACCGTTCGCGAATTTCGATCATTAGCTTCGATTGGACGTGACAGAAGATCTGACCGTCGGATTCTTCTGAAATTGGAACCTACGGGTTCATATCGAAAAGAGCTTTCGAATGAGTATTTGAGGTTTGAAATCTAATGGTTGGATTTTGAGAAAAGTCCAATTCAAGTTTGAGTAAAAGCAGCGCCAGTGAAATTAAATGGCCTGAAACATCATTTAATTGAATAGGCCTATTTTTAAATGATTAAAAATAGGGAAACATTATATGAAATCATAAAAATGATTTGAAATGGTTTTTGGATGAAATATTCTCAGTTATAAAGATAAATGATATTTTTATCAGGATAAGAGATTTATTTTCTTTTATAAGTGAATAAAAGGATTTAAAGGGGTTTTAATTAACCAGAATTATATCCAATGAATATATAGGAATGGATTTGAATGGAAATAGTTTTCGGAATATTTCAATATTGGATTCCATGATTAAACGGATATTGTGAAGGAATTTGGAAGATATTGATATCGTTATTCCCGATATGATACCTGTTGGTTTCAGGATTTGATATTGAATATAAGTCGATATAATTTCTATTCAGAGCCTTATATTTAGTATTAAATTGGATTTTGGGTTTGTTGTGAATGGTATCTTCATCAGTACTGTTCTTAAACCCAGCTGAGAAAGAACAAATTTTTAATCAAGATTTAATGAGATTTTCCAATTAATGAATATAATTCGAATTAAAGGAAATTAGAAACTAACTAGGGATTTGTTAAAATGAATGGTTTCCTGAGTATTGATCTGATGTTGATTTCGGCCTTCGGGGTCGATACTTAAGGAGTTGTTCTCTTACTAGTCCTAGTTAGGGACTGATTGAAGAATAAATATAATAGGAAGTAAATGGAAGTTGATTTTGGGTTTATCGTGAACGATGTTTTTAAATGACATTTGGCCTTTAACCCGGTTAAAGATAGGATTAATTTTCCTAAAAGTGAATAATCATTAAGTAATGACTTTTGAAATTAAAACTGAGAGTTTTTAATGAATCTTTAATTAGATTGAAATAAGAATGAGAAAATAAATTTATCAAATTCAAAAAGGAATCGGAAATGAAGTACAGCCAGTTTTGCTATATGCGATAGTTAAATCTTTAACTAGATTTTAGATGTTGAACGGTAATTGAATTTACCAAGAACACAGTGGGTGTTAGATATGGAGTACCACCAGTTTTACTCCATGGGATGAATAGGTTGGGATTGGAATAATAAAATAAATAATTACATCGATAAGGTGTTAATCCTGACTAGTTTGGATAAACCTTGATTTGGTTTAATTGTGAAAAGATATACAAAATCTTTTGAAATAATTTTCGAGGAAGATAAAGGATAAGTTTAAATGAACTTATCTTTGATAAAATTAACGGGAACCTTTCCCAAGAATATTCCGGATTGGAATGAGGCATATATTGTGTTTGTGTTACACTTGATTTTAAGATATGCGAGTTATTCGGAAAGACCGGGTTTATCCCATTCTGAATAACTGATTCGACGACGACTGAATGTCAACAATGAAGACGGTGGTTGAAGACCGGAGATTTTCACATCGTATGGATGATTACTGATGCCTCGATTGGGCCGTACACCCAGGGTTCAGGTTACAGTGGTGGTCGTCCAGACGTACTTGGAGGTCGACCGGATATGCGAGGACCTCTCTTCTGTATTGGACATATGGGACAAGGAATAAGTGCCTCCGGTTTCGTTCAAACCCAGGACGGACTTGTGAATGGATTGTGTGTCTGACGTTGTATTCCGTTATACTATATTCATTGATCTCTACTAAATATATATCTGCATGGTGAAGGAGAATTTATTCTCTTACTTCACTCTTCTCTGAGACATACGAGCTTGGAGGTTATATATTGGTAGATGATCAATGGTATGGTATGGATTGATAGTGTGGCATGCTGAGTTGCATGGATCAAGGCTTTTGCTGAAAAGAAGAGCCTTGTGGGTGATGATCAAAGCACGACTTTAAGTAGCATAGCTTTGTGTATAACGTGAATTCGCGAGCCTCACACCGCGGTATGAGTCTAAAACGAAATCGGACTGTAGGGAGTGCATGACGTTTCTTTCTAAATAGGAGTGGTGTCAGCGTTTACAAGCCCTGGCATTTTTACTTATGTGGATGATGGAGAGGCGCCTCGAATATATCGGTTCTGCGGGACTGCTGACTAGGTCTGATAGGACTGGGAAACGTGTATTCAGGAATAACCAATCTACAAACTGAGGTATGGACCGGCCCTGAAGCGTCCACGGGTTCACTGCGGGGGATCATGAGACATTTGCTAGAGTGTCTCGAATTGCAAGGAGCCATGCCTATCCTTGACTCATGTGTGGAATCCAATTTCCAATATGACACTTGTACGATTTTAGTTGTATAGCCTAGTATGGCGACATGATAAATGGTACCCATGTCGCCTATGATTGATACATTTATATTTGAAGTTGTTTTCTTCACTTCATAGTAGTAATAAAAGATGAATTTCGCGCACCAAGCATATTTGGCCATTATAAGGGAAAGCCCTATCCTCTAGTTTGTGTTTGCATTGTGTGATGGGACCTGGGTCTTATAATGGCTTCATTTTTCCTTTAGCATTGCGCTGTTGTTTTATGCACTGGTATTCTTGGGAGGAAACCCATTCCGTGTTACACGGCGTGGTCCCTTGGTTTACTTAACTTTAAGATAAAAATTAATAACTATTTTAGTTCTCACACCAGTCACATGACCGACCTGAAGTTTATTATTTTAACCTAAACTCTGGGTGCCCTTATTTTCTTCATGGGCAGCTAGTAGTTTTGGTTTTGCAGGTATGTATATTTCTCACATTTGTGTTGTTTATTATTTTCCGCTGCTATGTATATAAATCTCTGTTATGTCAAATGAGTAACATTTATTCATACTGTGTATATTTTGTACTCAGATGTGAAATTGTTGTAATTACAATGAAATGTTCTTCTCTTCATGTTCTGATTTGTCGTGTTCTCAACTCAATCCGTGATTTCCCGCAAGGGGGATTTCGGGTCGTTACACTTTGTTCCTTCATCCATGATCACTTAATTATGTCATGCAGTCATAATCAGATGCTCGTCTGAACTATGTTGGCGTGTTTCATCATGTGGCTGGTATATTTAATCTATATCAAAAGCAAGCATACATCTTGGAGATCAGCATGACTCGTGTTCAAGTTTTATTTCTCAATATAAATAAATAAAATTTATATTCGTAACAGTAAATATATATTTTATCTAACATTACAATTTTTTTATTCTTCTCAGACTTAACCATGACCTCAAGTGGTCCCTCCAACAATTTGAAACGATTCTTCAGATAAGTCATCATATTTTCCATCAAGAATTTTTCTATCATAATAATCAGTTAGGATTTAAGATGAATTGACAATAACAGGGTAGTAAGAAACTAAGCCACACAAGAGGAAAACTCAAGAATAATTTGAACATGAATTTTTGATCAAAGGCATTTCATAAAGAGACAATATTATGAGTGATCAAATTAATGAAAAATGATATAATTTACACCCTCACCGGAGGAAATGGCATGACTGCAAATAGGTGTGAAGAAAAGCATCCTCAAATATAGTGCTCGGAAATTTTGCTAAGTTAACAAATTAATTTCTCAGCAACAAACCTTGTTGATTCAGGAGCTTCGAAAGACAGCCGGAACTGAAATTTTTTTTTTGAGCAGCAAGGTAGTGGAACATAGTTCCACGCTGTATATAAATACTGAAACGAACATAAAGTTTGAAGTTACAACGGCACCACCAAAAGAAAGCAAGACGCTCACGCAGGAGCCAAAAAATACAGTAGCATCATAGTACACACAAAAAGATAAAAGATATAATGCTCATGCAGGAGCTACATGTATACAACACAGCAAAAACTATCACTACATATCAGTGTCGTTCAACTCCAAAACTGTAGGAGCCAACCAAAGCACTAAGCTCCCCTGCCATCTGTAATAAAATCAATGAAGATCCAATCATCAATTCCTGCCCACAAGTCGTAGTACTTTAAAACTAAGAAAATAATAACAGTTGAAGATTTAGCTATGTTTTTAAAGCATCTACTATTCCTCTCATTCCAAAGCATCCAACAAAAAGAAAAATTCAAAAGTGCAAAATTTGTTGAAGTAACATTACTCCAAAACTGTACCGGATCCCGAATCAAATCCTTCCATGCAAGATTAAAATTCGCATTCACCAAGCATTTGACCCACACATAGAAAGCCAAATCATAATCACAAAATAAATGCATGCAATTCTCCACCTCTGATCCATAGAAAATGCACATCTCATCAACATTGATATTCTTCCTTCTTAAGAGACTCTTATTGTTTAATTTTCCATGCATTAATATCCACATATGCATGCGAAGCTTCAATGGAACTTCAGCAAAACTCCATATATGCTTAAAACTAACCACCCTTCTCCCAGAAAAGTTAATCAACTCATAACAATGCTTGACTGAAAATCTAGCCTTGTTCTTCTGTAAGCATACATCATTATCATCTACTAAATGGATATCCTCCAGTAGCTTGAAAAGATTCAGCAGTTGGTTAAGATCCCTCCCCTCAATAATTCTATTAAAATTCAGCTTCCATTTGAAACCAACAGTAGATGGATCAAACAAATCAAATACACTTGCAAGTTTGTCACATGAAATTTCGAACAAGCTATCAAATTCAGAGGCTAAAGCAATTGGGAGGATCCATTTATCCAACCAAAAAAAACACCACTTACCATTATTTACATTTACACTAAACTGAACCTTGAAAATATGTGATGTATCCAAGATACCTTTCCAAAATGAAGAGGGATGACTATCATTACTATATAGTGAAAAAACTCCATTATAATAAGTGTTAGTTACCCACTCACACCATAATGTATCTTTATGAGTTGTGATATGCCACAACCATCTACAAAGCAGAGCCTTGTTCATGTCAAACAGATTAAGAACTCCTAACCCCCCTGCTCTGTAGATTTACACACCTGATGCCAGGAAACAAGACATACCGCAGCACTAGCCTCACTATTGCCAGCCCAAAGAAAATTTCTTCTAACTGCATCTATCTTCTTAATCACCCATTCTGGAAATTTATAGAATGACAACGAATATAATGGAATTGCCGAAAGAATAACATTAACCTGAATTAGCCTGCCAGCCTTGGATAATGAACTTGCTTTCCATCATCTTTTAACAATCTATTAGGCCTAATGCACAAACCAAGATAATTCAAAGGGAAAGACCCAACCTTACAGTTTAGCATACAGGCAATATTGTCTTCAACCCCAACATCAGCACCAATAGCTAAAACAGAGCTTTTATGAAAGTTGATCTTCAATCCAGAAAAATTCTCAAAAGCATAAAGAATGAACTTGAGAGCAGTTATGTACTTGCAATCTGGTCTGCTAAAGATAATGGTATCATCAGCATAATGCAAAGAAGTGATTCCCCCCCATAACATATTCATCACCAATGCTTTTTAAAATGTTATTAGCACAACTAACTCTCAAAATTTGAGTAAATACATTAGTTGCCAAATCAAATAACAAAGGCGAGAGAGGATCTCCTTGTCTTAATCCTCTGTTCGAACCTATTGCTTTTCCTGCAACACCGTTCACAAAAATATATGCCTTACATGCCCCAAAAATATTTCTTATCCAATCAATCCATCTTTGACTGAAACCTCTAGCTTCAAGTAGATCCAACTTAAACTTCTAGTCAACAGTGTCAAAAGCTTTTGCAAAATCAAGCTTCAAAATAGCACAAGGAACGACATTACTAGAACAAAAGGAAACAACCTCCTGCACCATAGTCGCTCCTTCAATAATATATCTGCCTCTGATAAAAGCTATTTGAGATTTATCAATCAAATTATTCATAACCAATTTCAATCTATTAGCAAGTACTTTTGTGATTAATTTGTAGGTACTATTTAATAGAATGATTTGCCTAAAATCAGATAGAGACAAGCAACCTTCTTTTTTTGGAATAAGCACAACATTTGCATAGCTAATCATCTCTAATTTTAGCACTCCTCTTTCCAGCTCATCAAACAATTTGATGATACCATCTTTTATCCAGCTCCAATATTTTTTGAAGAAAAAATTGGGGAATCCATCAGGGCCTGGAGCCTTGTCATTAGGCATCTCATTTGAAGCAGTAAAGATCTCTTCCTCTAAAAAAATGACATCCAAGCTAGAAAGATCAATTTTATCAGGATATAACTAATTCCAATCAACCTCAGCTCTACTATCACAACAAGAACCAAAAGATATTACCATAATATTCAGTAAACACCTTATTCAAATCATCTTGATTGCTCACTTCCTCTCCATTATACTCAATACTGCAAATCATATTCGATTCTCCTACCATTTGCAACTCTATGGAAATATACAGTATTCCTATCTCCTCCTTTGATCCATTGATCTCTAGAACTTTGTCTCCAGTATAACTCCTCTTGATCAATCACCTTAAGCAACTCAGATTCTTTAAGCTTCAGCAAAGATTTCTCCACATCAGACAAAACTCTCTGTTCAGCAAGAATATTAAAATTGAGAATTTCATCTTCCAACTCTTCCTTTTTCTTTCGAACCGATCCAAACACATCTTTATTCCAATTCTTCAAAAACTTCCTTAAAAGCTTCAATTTTCTACTAAGTGCACTTGCAACATCATTTGGAACTGAAAATCCAAACCATTTGTTTCTCACCTTGTCATCAAAGCCCTCTTCAAGGAACCCCATCACCAGAATAAAATGCAATAGGGCAGTGGTCCAAGATTATTGATGCGAGTCCCTTTTGAGAAGATAAGGGATGTAAATCTTCAAACTCCGGATTAAAAAAGAATCTATCAAGTTTCACCAAAGTTGGATCTTCTCTCCCATTACACTAAGTGAATTTTCTATTACATAAAGGAACATCAATAAGATTGCAGCTCTACACGAAGTCACCAAACTCATCCATGTCCTCTCCATAGTTTTCCATTCTTTTGTTTCTCTCAAAATGAAATCTCGTAACATTGAAATCACCTCCTATAAGCCATGGACCTTGAATGGAGTTTTTAAAACACAAACATTCATTCCATAGCACCCTTCTTTCTTCTTTTGTCTGGGGTCCATATACATTTGTGAAAAAGTATATAACACCTGAACTTTTGTGACACAATGATACTTGTAAACAATGCATATCTTTGATCTCTTGTCTCAAATCTCATCTAACACTATTCCAACCGATCATCAAACCACTTGAACTGCCAGAAGTATTCAGAAAGCACCAACCATTCAATAAAGAACCTCACAAAGACATGAAACAGAAATTATCTCCACATGCAATTTTAGATTCTTGAATAAAAACAACATCAGGGTTTAATGGAAGTAAAAAATTCTTAACCCTAAGGCATTTTTGGGTTTGCCTAAACCACGTACATTCCATGAAATAACTATCATTTAATCGATTCTACTCTCTCTAATTCTTTCTTTTTAAGATCAATAATGTTATCATCAAAATTACTTATTGAGAAACCAGATTTAACCGTTAACTCATATAACTGCTCATTAGACAGAGTATTTAAAACAGAAGGTAAGAAAAGACTACCTTCTAGGGGGAGTTCCACATTCTGATTATGTCCGGAATTCCTTCTGACCATAGTGAATCCAGCAGCTTGCTTGCCTTTCCTAGAAACAGATTGATTGCTAGCCAAATCAGAAACCCCAGAAACAGAGCTTGATTCTCTAGCTGCATGCAAGGCTTCAGAAGCCAAAACCTCCTCAGTAACATCCACAGCTACATGCATATCTCCATAAGATAAATTTTCAGTTACATTCATCTCATCAACATTAGCCCTTGCCTCTTCAGCAACATGCACCAACTCAGAAACATCATTATCATCATCATGAGCTGTAGAATTTGACAGACCCCCCTCTTCAATTTGCATAAAAATTTCTTGTCTCTGACCATCCTTCTTGATTCTCCACGTTTTAAAAACAACATCAAAGTCCTTCTTAAATATCAAGTTCTTAAAGTCAGGAAACTCCATCTCTGCATTAGGATCCCCAAAGAATCTGCTTACTCCCACTTCATGATAATAATTCCTGGAAAATAGCTTCAACACTGAGGGCAGATAAATTAGAGTAGGCACTTCCATTACCACTCGAAGAAAAGACAAATCCATCGCACTCCAAATATTATTCTGAATCCTCTTCACCTCCCCCACCTTCATCAGAATCAAACTGACCATCCAACGATTGCGAAAAATGATGGGTAAGTTCTTGAGCGTGATCCAAATTGTCGTCGTGTTTCTAGGCTTAACCGAGTTAAAGCGCAAAGACCATGGACGTATACACAAAGATCCTCGCTCATTCGTCAAGAAATGCTTTCTATCCAAGAAATTTCTAGGAAACTTAACCACAAAATCATTAATGAAACGTTTAACATTCCACACCCAACCATGAAGATAATGAAATTTTTTCTTCAGATAACTTTCCATGTGAGTAATCGAGAATTCTCCTTTCACAATTGAAATCATCGCCCAAGAATTAAGTCTCTCAAGATCATCATCGCCAGAGAACTGAGAAATATGAATCTCATTTCCCACCACCATTTTTTTCTTCTGAGGAAATTTCTTATGCACTCTAGAAGACACTGAAATCCCCTATGACCAACTTTCTTGCAATTAAAACAAATGACCGAATGTCGACAATCTTTAAT
This sequence comes from Allium sativum, assembly GCA_030737875.1. Taxonomy (NCBI): domain Eukaryota; kingdom Viridiplantae; phylum Streptophyta; class Magnoliopsida; order Asparagales; family Amaryllidaceae; genus Allium; species Allium sativum. The sequence continues at coordinate 15,367,198 of CM060922.1, read as the reverse complement.
CCAATGGCCAAGATCTCCACATCGAAAGCAACGCTTATGAGATTTGACATTATGCAAAAAGGTGGAATACGAACCAGCTGAATTTGGGAATGATTGCTTCTTTTTCTCGATAATAGGAGTCGTTTTCTATAAAAGTACTTCTTTAAAAGAAGGCATGTGAGGAGAATTCTGTGGAGATTGATTATGGGAATTAAGTGAAGATTGATTAGGAGGTAAATGTGATGAATCAGGATTAATGAAATGGGAAGCACTCGTCATAAAATCAACGACGCCGTTAAAGAAGGACGCCATTACTGTAGCTCGAAAGCTCCCTTTCTCTCTAATTTTTCATTTGTTGGAACTGCATTTTCATAGAAAAAATGATTATATTTTTTGTTAAATAGAAAGGAAAATGGTATGCGGGCAATGAGGTTAAAAAAAAAATACAGCTACTTCTCAACCTTGTATTAATGCTCTTAATGCAATATGCATTCATTATGTACATGCAATCTTTAAGATTTATACCAACAAAAATAATAACAAAGTTGAAACTAATACTGATTTATGTAATGTTCTTGTCAGAAGATTCCCTATTAGGTATTGTTAAATCAAAGAATAACAATAAAAAAAACATTTCAGTATTAGGAGCAATTAGTCTGCAAACCAGTTGCGATCGAAGAACACAAATTATTGTTGAGAAAATGTACAATGGTGCTTGTGTATAGTAGAGGAAGGAGGAATATGAGAATAACATACCATGATATTAGCTTGAACATTTCTGGTAAGATATTCTTGAATCGACATGTAATGGTAGCGGTTGGCAGAAAGTGGAAATAAGTTTTTTGAAGTTAACAATTAGGTGAAATGGTTTTTAGGTTTGTAGAGAAAACGGGTTGATGGAATTGGATGCCATGTCCATAATCCTATATTCTCCTCTGACAATAGTTCATGGTCCACTGTACAATTGACGAAACAATATAGAGGAAGTAAGAAGAACAAAATTGGTGAAGACAAATTTGGAGAGAAAATTTGAATTAGGAATAAAATGATCCGGTAATTTAAAATGAGGGGAAGAAGCGTGGATTTGAGGGGAAAAGTTAAAGGATTAGGCAGTTGGTATAGTAAAGAAGGAAAAGATCCATAGATCCTGAAATGTTGTGCGGTTCTAACCTTGACTATCTAAGCACCTCTAGCCGGAAGCTAACGGCATTTAAAAATATCATGTAATATATAAACACTTTACACATACATCTGGCACTAAAACCAAAAAATACAATATAGTCATGGTCATCCTGATCGTGCTTTCCACCAATCACAACTAGTTAAGTTCGAATGCTATTTGATAACTGGACATAATATCATGTACCTAGTTTGTTGGCATCATTAGAGGTGCGACCTACGCTTTTGGGACAGATTGGAGCGGCACAGCAAGATGACCCAAAGTTGATTGAGATAGTAGATAGGCTCATAAGAGGGGAGTCCTAGAGCCATCTTAGTAGGTATATTATAGATGAAAAAGGTTGGTTGCATAGGGATGGGAGACTTTGCGTATCACGAGATGAGAGTTTGAGGAGGACGATCCTTGAAGACGCACATCATTCTAAGATGACGATACATCCTGGTGGTGACAAGACGTATATGGACATGAAGTGGGTTTTCTTTTGGGTCGGAATGAAGAAGGACGTGGCTGAGTTCGTTTCTAGATGCTTAGTGTGCCAGCAAGTCAAGGTTGAGCAAAAGAAGCCTTGTAGTTTGCTTCACCCTTTAGAGGTTTCGTTGTGGAAATGGGAAAGCGTTTCCATGGATTTTGTCGATGGGTTGCCGAGGTCAAAGAAGGATAATACGGGGATTTGGGTAGTAGTAGATAGACTTACTAAGAGCGCCCATTTCATTCCCGTTAAGAGTAAAAGAACGGCAACATGGTTAGCATTTGTTTATCTCCGAAAGATAGTTCATCTACATGGCATACCTTCTAGTATTGTGAGCGATCAAGATCCCATTAGTGAGTTTTGGAAGAGCTTGCAAGAGGCGGTAGGAACGCAATTGTGTTTGAACACCGCTTATCACCCTCAGACGGACGGCCAAACAGAAAGAGTGAATAGGATTCTAGAAGATCTTTTGAGGTTATGCATCTGGGACATGGGAGGAACATCTTCCATTAGTAGAGTTCGCCTACAACAACAGCTATCAGACTATCATTGGCATGGCACCTTTTGAGGCTCTATATGGACGACCTTGCTGATCACCTACTTGTTGGTGGGAATCTACGGATAAGATTTTGCTTGGGCCCGAGATGGATAGAGAAACCTCAGAGAAGATAGACTTGATTCGAAGACGAATGAAGACAGCACAGGACCGGCAAAAGTCATACGCTGATAAGAGAAGGACCGATCTTGAGTTCGATGTTGGAGACATGGTTTATATTAAAGTATCACCGTTGAAGAATGTAGTTCACTTTGGATCTGTAGGGAAATTGGCTCTAGGTCGTAGGGTCGTTCCCCATTACAGAGCGAATTGGACAGATGGCCTACAGAGTGAAGTTGCCCGAGAGACTTAGTGGTGTGCATGATGTATTTCACGTGTCGCATATGCGGAAGTGTTTACATGATACCGCGGAAGTAGTGGAGCCGAGCATGCTTAGGGAAGTGGAAGTGGAGCGAGATGCCACGATTAGACGAGCTCCTACATGCATCCTTGGATCGGAGGTCAAGAAGTTATGCAACCGAGAGGTCACGTTGGTTAAGGTCCAATGGGGAGATGATCAAGGAGACGCGACTTGGGAGACGGAGGACAAGATGCATGCGGCGTACCCTTTCCTTTTTAAGGGTATGTTCTTAACATCTCCTTTTTCTACCGCTTTGTTTATACTTGTTTTATCGTTTAGTATATCCTCTCGATTACGTCTTTGATCTTTAGGTAGGAAAATCCTAACGTTGTAAACATGTGTTTGAGACGTGTTATGTTTGGTGGATGCAAGTGGATGCAAGTGTTTGCTAGTGGTTGCTCGTAGATGCATTTACACACACATTAGGCACTAGATCGGCTCAATCACTTTCATATTGCATATTGATAAGTGTGCATATTTAAATTAATGTATGTATATTGAGTGTGTTATCATATGGATGCTGCATTTGGATGAATGATTGTGCACGTATGTAGAAATAATATGTATCAATAGGATTCTTTTGCATACATAATGGATACATGGCACTGTCATGATTTGCATTAAGGAGGTCGACTGAATCAGTAGACCGCCTGATTTTGCATTAGGATAAGGACATATACACACACTATGCATATGTTCATAAAAGCATTAGAAACCTTTTAAGGACAATGGATGCTTGTGACTGATGGTTGAGTAGATGGATGTTGGATGGTAGGATATACATTCTTCTTAACTTGGAGATTTCGGGGACTAAATCCTTTAAGTAGAGGAGAATGTAACACACCGTAATTTTAAAACATTAAATTAACAAATTTAATAACACTTAATTTTTAGAAGAAGAATTAAGTAAAATGGGTTGCGCCATTGCGTTTGTCTCGGAATTCTGCTTGGGATAGAGTTTGCGTAAATCGGACACCGTATGAAGAAGTTATGAGGCTCGCAAGATTTAAAAGATAAGCAGAATTAAAATAATTCAATTAAATAAATTAACTTCGAAATTCAAACCCAAAATTCGGCTGAGCAAGAAAAATCCCACCCAGGGGTGTCGACACACCCCTATAGGTGTCGACATAGGTGTCGACACCCATGAAGGCGTGTCGACCCCCCCTCGATTTTTTGGCCAGATCTTCTGTTTTGTTTATGGACAGTTTTCTGGTTCCATTCGTTGACTCGGTGACTATATAAAGGACCCTATTCTCATTCTTTTCTTCACCTTCGCCAATGGCGATGCCATGCTGCTCCGATTCCAATTAAATTTAGCTTTTCTTCTTCAACAATCAAAGTAGAGATTATTCAAGTTCAGATCCGCCATAACAACGCCTAGTTCTCTTTTCTAAGAATCCTATCGCTATGAGTTTACGTTACTTTCACATATAATTAAATTAAAAGTAATTGTGATAGGATTGTAAATTGGATTTAGTGAACATGCCTATACGTAAGATGAATCTTATCAAGTTTGTAAATCAGTATCTTTCAGATTCATACCCATAAATCTGTCATATGCCTTTCTGATCCATTTTAACGTTATATGCCTGTTCATATTTCATATGCATGTTTTTATGTTTATACCAGTCTTGATGTTTTGATTCTCTTCCCTATCTCTTTTCCTTTTTATTTCTGAAACTAGGCTAACTTCGAGCCTAAGTTGAGATTTGCGTACGAATAACGTTTGAACGATTGGGAAAGGTTTGGGAAATAGGTAAAATAAAGTAATTGGCATAGAACTGTTAATAATTGTGAAATTGATTTGGGCATAATTTGGGACAACTTGTATACATGGAATTATATGCACAACTTGGATTAGAATTATAAGCATAACTTGAATTCGAAATTATAGGTAATTGGAATATATGTTGTAATTCAGAACTTGAAATTGGGCATGAATAAAAGAAGAGATAATGAACGCCTAAGACACGATGTTAGATTCAGATTGTGGTAGAAGTCTGTCGGGAACCGCCCGGCATGTCCAGCAACCGCAAAACGACAATCTAATGTGAGAGGTCGAAGACAAAAATTAGAAGAGTAATAGTGTTAAGACATGAGATTAGATTCGGATTGCGGTAGAATTCTGTGCGGAACCGCCCGGCATATCCAGCAACCGCAAACGGTAGTCTAATGTGGGAGGCCTTGCACAATTACAAATATATTGAATTAATGAACACTTAACCAAGATAAGACATGTGGTAAGTCATGGAGATAGAAAAAGGGTTAAGTGGGTGACATAGGACTCGCCAGACTTTATGTCTGACCCTTTTTGTTCATCTTGTTTACCTTGTCATACTTGCTTATGTTACAGTCATTTCTTATATCTAGTTTATGTTCTTATCCTATTGCTTTACTAATTATATTGTTAAAGTCACAGGACTCGCCAGACTTTATGTCTGACCTTTTTTGTTTTGCCTCTTTTCTTTCCTTCCCCCCAGGTTCCCAGGGTGGGACCAGCGAGGCTTGATTTGGATCTCTTTCTCTCTCTCTCTCTACTGGAAGTGCTGAAAGTAATGCTTAGCTTGGTTTCTTTTTCATATGGCATTTTGGAATGCAATTATGGTTTGGCTTTTATGTACTCTGGTAATAATTTTTTCAAGATGGATATTCGTGTACTTGGCTTTAGTATGTGGTTTTGATGATGTAATCAGACATGTTTTGCTTTTCCGCTGCAATGAATAAATTTTGAATTTTTAAGTACCATTTTATATATCTGTCTTGTAATGTTCTGTTCTACACACTTAAAACGATCCATGGAAGTTAATGCATTTCCTTAGTAAGTGACATTAATGGATGTGGGATGTCACAAGCGTAATATATTCATTTGTCAGTTTCGGTGCTCGGTTTGCGCTATAATTGTGAAAATACTTGCACAGTTCATTTTTGAAATAAAGTCATTTGAGTTCGACGTGTCCATACTTGGATTCAGCATTTTTTTAACCATTCTGGGTCTGCAAACTTAGTCGGTAACGGTAACATTTGTAGGATGCTAGAAAAAAATATCAATGCCAATAGGCATGTATATTTGAACTTTCCACTATATCTCTTTTTTCATGCAAGGCATACGTTCATTCGTTCATTGTTTACTTTGCCTTGCCATTTTTACTCCATTTCATAACACGTCAGTTTCATGTCTTTCAAAATCTTTCGTTCCTTTATAACAAAACCTGAAGCCTATGTCATAAATAGCCATGCTACACATCTCTTCTCTTCCTCTCCCTTTAGATTTCAGTCTCATGCACGAAATTTAAAAAAAAACAAAAAAAAAACTTTTATGAAACAAATAAACTTGTATAAAGTAGAATTGAGAACTAAATTAAACACATGACAGTTGGAACCAAATGAAAATGACGTACAAAAGAAAAACGAAATGCATGGAACAAAACGATGAAACACGTGGGAAAGGCAAACGCAAGAGTAGGGGTGTTACGGTTACGGCAACCGTTAATTTTACCTTCAACCGTAACCACAACTGTTGGTGACAGTTAACAAATTTTATAGCCGTTACCGTCTAACCGTTACCGCGACCATTACTGTAAATTTACATTATTATCCATAAATAATTCAGGTTCTAACTTTAATTTTAAGAATTAGTTTATTTATCCATGAAACAAACCATCCATGTGCATGTCGTCTATAAATAAAGACGCAAATAATTTATATATATGTTATTTCTCTAGCTTAAGTTATTAAAAAACATTTTTTTCTATGAAATGGTACAAAAAAAACTATGTGCGGTTGGTATTGTTTACCGCGGTTATCAAAATCCACAGCCGTCACCGTTACCATTACCGCAGTAGACGGCAACTGTGTAAACGGTTGTGCGATTCGGCGGTTGAATGGTCCAACCATAACAGCCCTACGCAAGAGACAAATACAAAAGAAAAGCAAATGTATAGAACAAAATCAAAGCAAAATTTGCATGTCACACTTACATATTATGCCATGTTTCGCGAAAAAAAAAAAAACATAACATGACCACTTCCATCTTTTTTTTATGCGAAAGAATAGTACATTATACATTTAAAATTTAAACATAGGGTAAATAAGTTGTTTTCTCTTCCAACCTAAACGTGTTTGACGAAGCCAACCGGTTCCTTTGTTATTTTCGATGTTGTTTAAGGGGACAACGCAGCTCCATTTTTAATGACAGTTTTATTCTCTTTATTTTACCCATCCCTCCCATATTGTATTCTTGCCTCCCTCACTTCTCTTTTTAATATCCACTACCTTATTTCATTTCTGCCGATTTATTTCCATTCGTTCTCTTCCCAAAACTAAATCATGGCTTCCACCGAAAGATCGGTCACCGTCCCTTCGCCATCGCTCATCCCATCGCCATCAGCAAGTCGCATGCGTGGCCATCGTTCACCCTCATCTTCTCCAATTTAATTAGCCGACCAAAATTACCCAAATCAAAAATTCAAAATTGATCCACCGTTGTCACCATGTCGAAGACCCTGCTCCGCTACCCCTTTGATTGACCGGGTCCAAGGACTTGCTAGGCCGAGACCAGTTGAACCACTTTGCATCACCGCGACTGAAGACGCCAACTCTGCTTAGCTTTCTCCAAATCATTGAAGTCGCCGCCGCTACTTAGTGCCTTGCTTCTCCGTTGTCACGCACCACACTTCGCCTTCCATTTTGGATTCAAGCCGCTAATTTAAGATGAGTATTAGCTCACGATTAATTTTTGTTCAAGCATTTCAAACTTCGGTACGAACATAAAGATTGGTCGTGGTTTGTGTGTTGGCTGTTGGTTGCTTGTATTTGTGCCACCTTAACTTAGACATGCCTAGTTCCTGTAATTATCGGATTGCGCTTCACTGAAATTGCATGTAGCACCTTCACATTCTAATTTGTGTGGAGTGTCAATGAGGAAATACAACACTTCAGTGGCACACCGAACTCGATCACATACTCTGACACAAATATGTTTCCATACATAGATCGTTTAACTCCTCACCAATATTGATTTCAGCAAAGCCGAGGCAAATTTCCTCGAAGTGAACCATGAACTAGATTCTAGTGAATAGATTTATAGGAAATCGATGCAACAAGTACTCTCTATCAATTCAAATTTATCCCTAGAGTTTTCTATAGGTAAACTTCTACCTCGCTACACCACCTAATTTATGTCATCAAAGAATTCATTGTGGGAAACCTGACAGTTCTAGCACCACAATTGTTGACCCCGTTCTAAGGAATAGTTTGCATCATAGACATTTAAGTAACCATATAGCTTGTCTTGATCAACTTCTTGCATTTGAGCACCACACTTGGTTAAAGAGATAAGGGCATCCCAGATAATGGTTCATACCATTTCTGAAAACTTGTGTTATGAATCGAGGTTGGTGGTACTCAATTCTTAACTCAAAGATGGAGTAAATAGTAGTATGTTTCATTTGCTAGATCATCTTTGAAAAGTAGTAAGGACGATTAGTTGCTAATAGAGAAAAATACATCCATAGAACTCATGTATAAAACTACTTGTACTACATAGATTTGAAAACTAAAATATGTACAAATGTTTACTCTTACGTATATATTTGCTCTCGATTTCATTACCTATTCGGTTATAAAATGCAACCTTAGCTCTAATACCATGCGACGACTGCCCAACACTATCGATGCTCATACAACTCAATGGTGGCCGTATGGGTACCCGACTGATGCATGATAGTTGTCAAGGGAAAGAAATAGAAGATAAGAAGATAAATAGAAAGGAAGAAATGGGAGTAGGTCAAAGAGAGAGAGAGAAAGGAGAGAAAACATAAAGCACAATCATAGTACATATCATGTATCTCACAGCGCATCAAATAAAATATAATAATAGTCACAAATATAAATTGGATGAAAATTGTACGATATAGTAATAACTGTATTAATCACATAACCAAAGTGTACTAGTTCATATAGTTATACAGGACAACAATAGATTTTATACAAGATGAAAATAAACTCAACTAGCAAACTACCACTAACAATAAAATGTCAGTATTTGTCAAGGATCCACAGTGCCACACACAACGGAATGAATGGAAATAATACAAGTATAATATTAAAAGGTGTCACCTTCTTCCAATCTAACCTTATAGCTTCAAGTAATTCTTAAATTTGTTAACTAGCCTATTCGTTAGCATCATCGATAAGCATGCAAGGTAATAAAAGGGAACATGATACCTTAGATCAGACAATAGTGGTGTAAGCGATAAACAAGTCTCAAAGTACTATAAGATTTTTAGTAGTATATCAAACAGAGGGTATGGAGAATCATACCTGACATGTCCCTACTTCCACAAAGTCAAGACATATAAAGATATATACAACTCTATGATAATCGTCATGGGTGTACTTTATGTCTACGTACTAGTGATAAGGAATCAAGCAAACATAACATATATCATTCATCCTCACAGTCACTCATTCACCTAATATTTGTATGATCCTATCATCATATCAAGTATGAGATATAGTTCCAGTTCCTTATACTTGACTACATGTCATTCAGACGACTAGGAACTAAATTGTTCACTAGTAGTCTATGGCACTCAGATCATGAAGTCCAAGGGCAATTGTTCCTCTAAGGGCCATCGTCGCCTATGTGAATATCATGGGTCATCGCCACCCAGCATACATCACAATGGTACCCTGATCTGCTAGTATCTATTGGAATCTACAAATAATGTGAATCCCTTACCACATGTTTCCCTGCAACGAAGTTTATTGAGGACTCTCTCTAGCTTTTCCCTCGAAATTACCATAGTTTTAGGATAATTCAAGACTATGTCAGTGGTAGAATGTCTTCTTCCCAGAACGCTTCTCTAAAAATCTGATCATCTCGACCTTATTCCCCTTACTTTGTATCTCAAGGAAATACCATTCATCGTTGAAGCTACCTCTTTCTATCATGGAATCGCCATCATCAAACGACGAAATCATCGCATCAAAGCTCCATATCCTTGCTTTAGCATCAAAACCATTGGTCAAAGAGCCATTATGACAAAACCATAATCGAAAGGCTCATCGTATCTTGCTCCTCTAAACTGCACAATTGCCCATGTTAATTTGGCCAATAGAACCAACAATAATCATAGTCGATGACTCGTTATCGAATCAATCACTTGATAGTGGTCGATAACTACCACTCTGCTCATGTATTTAACTAAAATTGTTTTGATACACATCAAGTGAAAACATACAACAATTGTCATGAATTCCAAGCTCATTTCTAAGTTCATTCTCCATCTTTAGATCGGTCATCAAACTCCAATGATGCTCTATTTTCTAATCAATTGTTAGACTCTAGTGCTTCTTCATCTTTAAATCAGCTTGCATGGTCCATGCTGCTTTGTGAACGTAAATATATTAGAAATGAAAGTTTTTGAACTTATTTATGATTTGTATAAGTATGTAGCAATTCAAAAACTATCGTTCTGAGGGGAACTCGATATGAAATCATACTCTTCTGTTATGAAATTTATATGAGAATTATATATCCGGAAAGCTATGACTATGTATATTTTTCTAGAAATTTTAGGTAAGGAAAGCAACTTCCTTCAAAATGGTGGACCTACTCGGTAGGTGTTGCATGTGATGATTGGTTGTTCGGACGTAATACTCAGAAGTTCTCTTGGACTCTATTGCATATCGAAATTCTTAGGGCTACGAAGTCCAATGGCGACAGATGTTTCCTCGGGAACCAAACAGAACCATTGTATCTACTGTGATTTATGGTCGTTTTACGATGGCGAAATCCACAGGACTGTGAAGGCCTACGGATATGGATGCTTCCTTGGGGATCCAGGGAGACCCATTGTGTATATGTGGTCCACATGGCGTAATTTGTAGGGTAGTGATTGCCTTAGGTCTACGGATGATAGAGAAGTAACCACATGTGTTACTATATGTAGGTTACGATTTATGCGATTGTTCAGAGGTATTATAGCAAAATGCATATGGTAATGACTGCTTAGCCACTGTCCTCTCGACCTCGTGATAGAGCGACCTTAAGGAATATGCTCCGTGATGATTTCAGGTTATTCTATTTTTCATTTGATGCAATTGATTTATTTGTTCATGAAGAAATTCGCAGCGAAGTGATTTCCTATAGGTACGGATATTTCTTGGGGGATCCAAGCGTAACCATTATGTATCTGCGATTCATGAATATTTTCTTCGATTGACATTGGTTGGTATTTTTCCAATCTATTTTGAATGTTTTCAAGATTTTTCTCTGGATGTTGAAACGGGTTTACTTAGTACTTTGAACTTTCTTGTCTTGAGCCTGATCAACATTTTACCAAATTTTTGAAGGAGGATAAACTTGTGGAAATATTGATTTATCAAAAACTATTTTTGATATAAAGAATTATGATATAAAAGAAAATTTTCAAGAAATTCTTTTAGAAATGTTAAAATCTGTACGTAAAACTAAAACAAGATTTTAATACATTGGTATAACCAAGAAACTGATGGAATATAATACGTATGTGTATGAAAATTTATTCAATTCGAATAAAAGTTTCAATTTAATCTGAATATACGACTTTGATTCTAAATAGAATTATTCGCTCAATTCTCGACAAGGAACACTGATAAGGGTTTTTGATACCAATATGAAGTTCTCTATCATGGTTTGTTTCTGTGTAAGGAGAATGAAAGTATCTAATCAAGAAGTTGAATCAAAATCTGCACTAAAGTATTCTGGTTACCAATGTTAATTGAAAGAAAAATTTTGTATTCGAATAAGTAGTCGAATTTGATATGCATGTGAATGTATAAGGCTTAAGTATTAAATCTATATTTCATTCCTTTTCGGGGACGAAAAGTTCTAAGTGTGGGAGAGTGTAATGACTCACGAATTTAAACATTTTAAAAATTATTGTTGATTGGAACTTAACCTTGAAATTTAAAACTTAAACTATTTTTGAATAGGTTAATTTGATTTCTAAATTGATTTAAAATACATACGTTTGATTTGATACAAGAATTAGGTGATAAGATTAATTTAGAATGAATTTATTTGAAAACTAAAATGTGAAATCGATTGATAATGGAATATTGATTCTTAAGATTTAATATTAACATATAGAAGTGTTCTAAATAGTTATATGACAAAAATGTCAAAATTTGTATGCTTAAATTGATTTAGACAATCGATTTGCGATATGACACCAATAAATCGCAAATAATAAAAATTCAAAAATTCAAATTTTTTTTTTTTTGAGATATGTCTAACTAAACACACCAGAAGAATAAATTTGATAGTAAAATATGTAAATTTGTTCCATTTGCGTTAATTTAATCGAACATCAATAAATCGCTACAACTAAATTTGTTCGGAATTTAGGAGAATTTGGTCTAAAAATACTATATGACATTCTAACGAAAATGTCATTTTTCGTTTCGTAAATTGAAATGTTTGTTGTCCTGAATCCTTAATTTTACATCAAAACGCGTAGGAATAGACAACATTCGTTGCGCATCTTAACTGATATTTTATCTGTGATCTCTCATGTGTATATTTGCACAAACAATTATGTATACATCTTTTAAAAAGAAAAGAAATTTAGTTAATTAGGATAGTTACACACATTAAACACTAGGAGATCTGTTTCTAAACCATCTTCCACATGTTGCTTTCTCTCCTCTACATTCTGCATTCTCCTCTCAACTCAAACAAATCAAATTTTCCTCTTATGTTTCAAAATCAAAGACGAAAAAAAAGACCAAATGAAATCAATAGGAACAACAGAAAAAAAAACCCAACGGAAGTCATATACCCTGCTTCATTATGTATCTCCTTCATGTCCTCTCTTCTCAAGCTTATCAACATGATCATGCAGGACCTTCGCACCACCCTACTGATCAGTCCACCACCTGAGTCCACCTCCAAACCCTTTCAACCTGACGCCACGAGGACCGAAGTCGACCCTTCCATCATTTCCTTAAAACCCATATTGTCAAAAAAAAAACACAATTCTTGTAGCTTCTCTTGAAACATGTCAGCACCACCGCCAATTTGTTGCTGCATCTATGCCCATCAGTCACCAACGCTTCAACGTCGAAGACCCTCCAACCATCCTAAGCCCAGCCATCCTCCTCCTTCTCCACTCGATTTGAAACCCTATACATCACCACACTGAAAATTAGTCCATGTCAGAGTCACCTCTTACGGCTATGCCGTCGCCACCACCGTCTGTGAGCTCTGACCAACAATAGTGTTGTTCCCCTCAGAAGCCCAGTACCCGAGCAACTTCACAAGTCTGTAGCACCACATACCCGTTGCTTCTGAAGCATATAGAGAACTTTCTCAAGCCACACGAGATCACCATATCCATCCAACACCATCCTATTCATCCTGTCTTCACTGAAAGGCTGCAGCAACACCTAGCGAGCTACTTAGCCATTTGACTTTCCAATGCTCGTAGTAACATTCCATCCAAAAAATCAAACTCAAGCATACTACGACCAATTCTTACCTCATACAAAACATGCCGGCCTTCTTCCATGACTGCAGCTGTGGCTGTGTGCAAACTAGTCAGTGTTGCATGTGACACTCACAAAGTCATCGGTACTTCTTTTGTTGTGACTATGTTGTTTTGTGTTCAGATTTGGTGTGGTATGTATTACTTTGGGTCTGATCACTTTTGGCTTTTTTTGCTACCAGCCTCGCTATATCCTTGCTTGGCCTGAGTAACTCTCCATTTCATTTACAGAATGTAAGAATCTTTCCAATTTTTGTCAAAACATACAGTATTTCAACATCTAAACAATACAATCTTACGACTCCGCTATTTGTACAACACACAGTATTACAAATCTTTTCAGTTCATATACACATCAGTTCCTCACTACAGCACTCAACACTCAGTTTACAGACTCATATACATGCACTGACTAACACTATCATATTTAGTCTTCTGTCTTCTGCGAGTCAGCACTGTCAGTGCAGTCATCATCTGCTCACCTGTCACAGTAGAAACACACATAGTAATCTAGAACAGAAATATTTTTCTAAATTCTAGCAGATATGATTTTTATTTTAAAATTTTATTTGCCTCAGAATTTTAGTGTGTTTCTCACCACTTTTCATGACTTGATCTAATATGTGTATATAACCGCTCATATATATAAACTACATACACTCAATACATGTATACACACATGTATGTGTATATACACATATCGCTATGCAGAGGCAATCTGGTCAGACTTTTACTGGGACAGGAAAATGATTCTGAATGACTGCAAATACACACGTGCATATATATACACATGTGCACTACCTCGCCAATCAAAATGCAGTCGAGCATCTGAGGAGCAGCCACGTGGACCAACTCGACCCAGTTCAAGAGAATGTATGTCAAGTACACAGCTCATGGCCGAGGCAACCCAAATACATGCAAGCCATGTACACAGTCAAAATATCAAGGCATCATGAACATAAGGTGAAGCAGCAAGCATGCATGAAAACATGTGTAGGTGCATGCACAAAAATAGGCAGAGCAGTTGAGCCCAAGTGACACAGTACTGGAGCATATACATGGAGCATTTTGTAAGTGTACAAGTAAGCAAGGCAAGACTTCTTGGACGGAACTGCATGGATATGTATGGACATATATACACAATGCAGGATAACATAAACTAGCAAGAACCACAAGCAAAACTGGAATGGCACAATACAACATCAAAATAAACAAGCAAGGCGGCATGTGATCAAGAGAACTTTAGCATGAACCAAGGGGCTAAAACAATATACATGTATAAAGCATTTCAAGTTCAGGGTGCAAAGAGTGCCAAGAGATCACAAGTAAAAGCAATCTTACACAAGCTAGCCTTGCATGAATCTCAAGTGTAATAGTCAGGTGAAACTAAATAGTGGTGATGTGTTAAGTCACATTCACACAAGTATGGAGGCACATGACAGTTCATGAATACATGGGAGCAAGGTCCATGGTTCAGCAAAATGCAGCAGCATGATTGTGCTAGGATGTCAAAGCCAAATGTTTTCAACATACACAATAATCACAGCAGCAAGTATCAAAACTAGGGTGAGCATGGCCGAGTACAGGACAAGCTAAACTGGTCTAAATGAAGTTATTTCATAAGACTTATATATGTTGGTCAACTGAACACAGCAAATGGTATAGTAAATGGTCGAAATCATGCAAGCCAAATCAATGCATGAATGTAGCATATAAAGAAAAAGAAAGACCAGCCACTACTACAAAAGTAGGCAAATTCGACACTAGTTTTATGTGGCCTTATATTGAAAAAGTGTTGCATTAGCCCGTTATTTCAAATAGGCAACACAAGAGAGGCGTGGCATCTGCGGCCGTTGCCTTAGCCGTCATCTACTGCCATGGAAAGAAAGTGTTGCATTATAGCCCTAATGCAACACTATTTGCACGTAATGCAACAATATTCAGCGTTGCCTTAAGCATTAGTTAGAGTATGGCTTCATGTGTGGCCACATCAGCTTTCCATGTCAGCTATCTACATGTTACACGACACGTCATCCTCTTTACGTCAGTTGCCTACATGTCAGCTATCCACGCCAGCTGTCAACATGTCCAATGCCACGTCAACTGTGGGGCCCACGTGCGACGTGGAATTAATTATATTTAATTTAATGCAACACCACTGTAACATGTAATGCAACACCATTATCATGAAATGCAATATAAAAAAAAAAAAAACGCAACAGTAGAAGAAGGCAAATGCTACACTGGAAGATAGCAAATACAATGCTTTAATTAAAAAAATTGCAATGCAGGTTTTGTACAAGAAACTCATTCAAAGCATATATGATGTTCCAAGTAAACATAAAAAGAACCACCACAGCATACGAAGAGAAAAGACAATGACTCATGTATTATCCAAATATCAAAACTCAAAAATCAGCTACACCGTTTTCTTCATTGTATACAGTAAGCTCAAACTAGTCCAAGAATAGATGCACGACATAAGGGACATTATCCTCCATTCCTGACCAATTCATTAGCGCATTTTGAACATCTACACATGTGTTCACATCTACAAAATGTATTACTCATTTATATATATGAATCATATATATGCAGCAATCCGATTGCAATAAGAAATATATATGTATGTATGCAATCCGATTGAACACAGAGCAAGTGATGTCCTCACAATTGGTTTGAAACTGAAGTGTAAGAGTAGGAGCATCAAGATGCATACCATTAAAGTGAAAAATAAATGCAGTAACAAGAACTGCAATTGTTTGGTTTTCCCTCTGCCTTCCCGAACTAAATATGCACCTGAAATGAAAACAAGTTATTTGGTAAGTGCATGTACCATTGGCCTTCTTAACAAAAGGTTATGCATATAATTATAACAATTGACTTACTGACCATTGGCCATTGGTCACTGGTGTCAGCCATGCCCAACAAATAAGCAATTTCAGTATGCTTCATCTTCTGTGCATAAAGTTTTCAGTTCGCATATTGGTGCCATGTATAGTGGGTCCCTCCCATATCCTTTCAAGCTTCAGAACCATATTGTCGTCTTCAACCCCTAAAAACCTCCAGCGTCAAAAAGTTCCCAAAAAAAGGTCAATGGAGGACTCTTCGCTATGCACCATAGCCACTGTTCTTAAAGGATATTGGAGTTACGAATTTGTGCATTTCATGCTTAGAAAAACTCTGAACCATAATGAGTTGGCGCCTATACGGGTTATACCCAATTACTCTTTTCTAATATCGTGTCCATCTCACAGTAAGCGTGATCATGCGCTAATGTTGAAACTTTTTACAAAAAGTGGAGGTGCTTTTTATGTGCAACCATGGTCTGGTGAAGAATTTGAGCCTGAACCAGCAATCGAGGTGGAATTATAGGCTAAAGTTGATGGCTTTCCCGAGTTCCTAAAGAAAAATGTTCCTGCAATTAAAGATATAATAAAGCCAATGGGACATGTGCGTGAAATTGACGACTGTGATTGGTCTCGTATTGATCACAGATCATTATACCTGAAAATGCAATTTTATGAAGGCATTGGCTCGGAGAATACTTTTGCTGCTCGATTCAATAATAAGGTTCACCTCATTAGGGTTCGGCGCTATACCCATGCTCATCCTGGAACAAGGTCTGAACTTCTTTTTGTGGGCAATAGGGAGGAACCGGTGGTTCCATGTTTGTTTGGTCATAGGTAAATTTTACTTCCATCCACGGTTTCTTTAAGTTAATCCACAATATAATATCATTATGTTTGGCCAATCGAGATAAATTTGTCAAAGAACTCAAACTAAATTACATGTGTCTAAAATATACCATTAGTTTCTCAACAAAGTATATGGATATATTTAATTGGGAGGTATCGTAGCAACTACAGCAACAACAACTGGAGTTATAATAGCCTACTTTATGAATTTACCTATTTGTTTCTCAACAAAGTACATGGAGTCAGAATAGCATGCTCCTTATCATAGTCTGCCTAAAGCTGTAACTATTCCATATGTAATTTTGCATATTACAGCTCCATGGAGGTACACGTAACACACAAAATATAATAGAAGTTTGACATAAAGTATTCATTCAACTATGCTCTATCCTTAACTGCCTTATAATGAGAGATTTGGATATTAAATAAAGCAACACACACAGCTACACAACCACACATGCACACACTCACATACATACATACAAGGTTTTCAAAATAAGATTCAAATCGTAAATCGTAAAATTCAAGTATATTGAATTGGGATTGAATGCTTTTTCTAATATGTTGTATTAGCTATATTTGAATCGAAATATAAATCAAATCGTAAAGGGTGAGATTCGATTTAAAACAGGATTCAACTAGTAGGATTTTAAGATTTTTAACAACACTGCATACATGTGTATGTTCTTTCTATAGCATGTCTAATTTGAAAGACTATGCTTAACCAGATGACCAACATAAAGTATATATAGTCACAAGTCTTATATAAATAGTACCCTGTAGACCGATATTCAATTAGAAAGTAGCTATACCAACATTAGCATAAAACAACACATTATCACAAGTGGATTATATTATCTAAAAGTAATCATTTCTTCTTAAAACTATGATCATTTAAATGAGGTGCTAATTGGAATATATCAATGATCATGTAATCCCCTTTCAGTGGTGGAGCTACGTTGAGGCTGGAGGACAGTGACTCTGAAATGGACATTGACTCTGAATGAAAACCCAAAAGAAGAAGATTAACATGCCTCTTGGTGGAAAACTATATATGTATAATGTTTGTACATGTTGAAGTATGTTTTATGTTTGACTGCTTTATGATACATTATGCTGCCTTTATGCTACCAACGGGGCTTGTCAATTGGGCTTAATACTGTTTTACGCAACGACAAAACCAGGATTTATGATTGCATAGGGAAAATCTACGCAAGTGACTAGATATTTGATGGAAACACATCAAAATTTAGTGCATGTGTTGGTCGGCCACATACCGTCAAACTTAATTTTGTATCATCCGATGGTGAAAGTACATCAAAGACGATCAATAGTAATTGGCGGTTGGCCACTGCATCGTAACCGAAAGCATTTTAATAGTATCTTTATTTGACTTTGGGTAGATTTAACTTTAGGTTTATGTATGCTCGCTACCAACTGACTTACATTGAAAAGTAATTTGCAAACCCAAGATATTCTGATCTTGAGAAACACATAAAATGAACGACCACACTGAAAGCAGAGGCAATCCTATGAATATGCACAATTCTAGTGAGACTATACTATGAGTATTCCTAAGTCGTCGTTTAGATGGACATTGCATAACGTATGCTGATATAAACACAATCAAACTGGGAATTTTATGCATATACCTTCTTTTTTATTAGGAAGTGAAAACTAATTTCTATGAGTACTAATTAAAAGAACGTAAGATTTCATATCCAAAAGCTCAAGTTGGAACAAATCCCAACCTTCATGATCCAAGAGCCAAGTTGAATGGCAACCCGTGGAAGTTGTACTATCCTATTTCAGTATTTGGATATTGAATCTGTATATTTAATTGGCATTCCAATTTAAAACCAGACATAAACAAAACTAGAAGAGGTTCAATTCAGACTCACATACTAAATTCAACAATCAAAAGGGAGAAAGCTGAGTGAAAAGAAGCAGTAGCAATAACAAAATGGATCGTCTATTCTCTTATATTTTTCGATGTTGCTCCTTCCTCCGATCTGTAATTCGTGAGTGCTAATCGACATGACAATGTAAGAATGGAAGCTAACGTGAATTTAGGTTTACAATTTGGTCAACGGGAAAAGGGGGAAAGTGAGGAGAGAGAAGATGAACGATGAGATTATTTTTAGATGTATTTCATAAGGGGGAAACATCGCGCCAAAATTTCATTGGAAGAATGCAATGAGGTGGTTGTCCTTGATTGGATGATAGGATAATGTTTAGATAGGAAACATGGATTGATTTGAACCGTTGCATTAAATATGCATCTACAATTGTGACCTTATTTATGCTGGTAACGTGGATCGCTGACCTGGATTGTATTTATGTAAAGCTACGCTTTGATTTGGTGTTGCATGTCACAGCATAAGAATTCCAACCGCAACAGTGCATTCACGTCTAACGCAACAACATATGAATACCATTGCATAAGATCAAAGAAAGCATAGTTTTCGCCACACTTTTCATGCAACGCACACAAATTAGTGTCGAATTTGCCCACTTTTGTAGTAGTGAGCTTAAATGAAATCATGCTTGATTGTTTTAGCAAGGAGCAAAATCAGTTTTAAGGGATTCAGGGCTAAAATCAAGCAGATACAAATTTGGCAAGCCTTTTTACATTTTCAAGAATATCAGATTTGGCAACAATTTAAATGGGGGCAGCATTTTTCTTTTCCAGAAATGAATACATTTACTCATTCATGCATGGGACCAGTTTAACAACATGATTGAAGCATTGCATTTGCTCATATATGGGAAGTGTTACACAAATCAATTCGACATATTTCCAGATTTCAAATGCAAAACTTTTGGGCAAGAATTTTATTCTTAGAAATTTATCAATCAAAGATTTCATGTAGGGGAAAAATCTGTTTGAAGGCCAAAATCAAGTCCAGGTATATCACAACAAATAACACATTTCAATTTCAACCGAGAATTTCAAATGAGGAAATCAGATCAAAATCAATTAAGGAAATCAGAGCATTTTAAGGTATTAAAAATCCTATTTAAACTCAACCATTCATCATTGGAAAATTGCGAATTGAAAATCCAAGCAACAAACCCTAATAACAACCAGAGAAATCATTTCATAAAAACACACACATTTTCGATCGCTATATCTCACATCGAAGCATCACATAGCCATCCACAGTTTCGAAGCATCAGAGATTTGATTCCAGAAGCAAATGATCGAGATTCGATTTGGGATTTGATAGAAACCCTAATCTCCATAAGACAACCTCCATAATTCATTCTCCAAAGAGGAAAAGAGAAATGGGATAAATAATTTGCAATACAAAGTAGGTCGGGCTTCTTGACTAACATTGCAAAAGGGATTTTTCTTTTTTGGTTTTTCATTGTATTGTTTTTTTTTCATTAGTAATTCATTCGAACAGTTTCTGGAGTCTGTAAAATTCTAGGTGATCCAGTTAGGTTTTTAACTGGCAGTTTACTAGAGTCTGTAAAAATTAGGGATACGGGTTATGGGTTTGTAATCCGGGGAAATCTGATCTAGGGGATATAGATCGATCTAGGGTTTTGAGCGTAGGATTAGAATAGGAGTGAGGGGCTCGCGAGTTTACATGGTCTTGTAAGCGGGATCTGTTCTATTACCTAGTAGAAACCTTAGGAATGTAGCAGTAGTCAGGGTTCTGCCAAGCTGGGTATATCTGCATGCCTTTTACTTTCTGCTTTCTATTTCTGCAGTACTCTATGATCGGTGAATATTTTTATATCTCGTAAGATTTGAACTCAGCGATAAATTGTGATAAACCCTATTCACCCCCTCTAGGGTTAATTTAGATCCAACAAGTGCTACCAGAGAAGGTATTTTTCATTAACTCTAGAGTCATGGCGTTCCTTAATTGTCAGTCTTCTGAGAATCAGTCCAGTCATATTCCAACTATTTTTAATGGCACAGATTTTTTAATTTGGAAATCAGAAATGGAATCCATTTAAAATCTATTAATTTAGAATACTGGAATATTATTGAAAATTTGGGAGATATGTTAGATAAGAGGAATAAGGTTTTCAATGCTCACGCTATGCATATTATTTATTCCTATCTTGGTAATGATCAATTAAAATTTATCTCTCATTGTTTAACTACGCAGTACATCTGGAAAACTCTCAACACGCTGTATGGAAATGACAACAAATCCTCAAAACCCTCAGTTGCCAACTCAAATTTAGATGTGTGCTTAACTGGAGTTATTGACGACGATTCGGACAATGGAGACTCTTCATATGAAGATTTGGTTTCTCTTTGTATTGATTTAACTAAAACTGTAAATCGTCTCCAACGGATAAATAAAACTCTGAAATCTAAAAACTCTGAGTTGCGATACAAAAATAACGATTTAAAATTGAAACTTGAAAACTCTGATTGTAAAGATTGTATGAATTTGAAAATTGATTTAGCTTATATTAATGAAACATTTAGAAAACTTGAAAACGAAATTTCGATTTTGAAAAGTCATGAAGATGAGCTAATTCATAAAAATAACACTTCGCAAAAGGAGTTGGATAAGGTTAATTCCAAATATGATTTTTTTGAGAAGGAAAGTTTGATAAAAACTGAAACAATTTTGAAAGAGCTTGAAGCTGAAATTGAAAAATTCAAAGATTTCAAAAAACTTCAATTTGAAAAGAAAATTCAATTTGAATCCGAGATTGCTGAGTCCCAAGCCAAAATTAAGTTTCTTAAAGATGAAAACTTGGTTTTGAAAACTAATTTTGAAAAGAGTAAGATCACTCAACACCATTGTTCATATTTAATGAAAGAAAATGGTGATCTTAAATCTAAAATTCCACAACTTGAAACAACATTTGGTAATTTTTCTAACGGTGAAAAATCTTTGAATATGTTGTTGAAAAACCAATTTTCTGTTAGAAATAAAAGAGGTCTTGGCTTTAGGAAAACTAATGTTTTTGAAAATTGGAATTCAAATGTTTTTAAAAATTCTTCAAATCACTTTGAAAAGAATCGACTTGGAAATCTGAACTTTGAAAATTCCGAAGGATTTTTGAAACATAAACAAAATGAAAATTTGTTTTATAATAATTCATTTAAACGTCTTTGGACCCCAAAAGGAAATAAAACGATTTTCACTAATTCAAATAGATTTGGGATCCTATGGGTACAAAAGTAAATTCCAATGGATTGTTATACAAATATGTTGGGTACCAAAAGTCGTGAACACATTTTAGAGTAGTTTTACAAATTTTGTTAGACCACTCGAGTTCCTAAATTCTTAGGTACCGGAGATGGCTGAGGAACTGCTTTGCAAAAGAGAACTGAATTCAAGCTGTTCCATATTTCTGTATCATTCAGAGTTCCTTATCGAAGACATTATGAGTTGGAGATCCACAACATCTACTAAAAATCTGGTATGATCTCTAAACTTAGCTCTGTTAATACTTTTTTCTTTGTTTATTTCTCCTTCTACCCCTTATATATTTTTTGATTTTTCTAATTTGAATTATTACTGCGACATATTTTTGTTTCTTCTTGGGCTTTCTTAACTTCCAATTGCAGTATTCATGATCTTCTGGAAATTCGCTTCATTTGAATAAAACTCTCATATTTTAATCATTTCCAGATCTTGAATTTATATTTGTAAATATCTAAAATTACTTTGAAGTTTATTTTCTGATTTTTGAATTCCTAACAGTGCTGAAGATTTCTTATAATATCATAAACACTGTTAATTTGGATTCTAAATTTTTTTGAAGATCTAAAAAATTATGAAATTTTACTCACCTCTGCTGTTTTGAGTTTCTTCTAATTCATTTTGGAAATACTTAAAAATTTATACTCATTACAGCACATTGCTATTTTTCAGTTGTGATAATTCCATTGGTTTTCAGATTGGCTTGAATATGTTTTATTTGGAATCATTTGGTTTGAATCATTGTTTACATCTTGAAATTCATTATTATTTTTGGTTAAACATTTTTTTGTTTGAAATCATTTGAAATTTCTGATATTTTGAATCTCACACACCTTTCAGATTTGAAATTATTAATCAGTGTGTGATTGATTCATTATATCTAAAAATTTACATCTATTCAAGTGATTTCAAATAAATTATTTTTAGTTTTAGACCATGAATTATCTCTCATGCTTGATGTAAATAATCTAATTATTGCTCTGATAAACATGCCTAAATTGTTAGTCTTGTCTGCTTAGGCTTAATGATTGGTTATTGTTGTTTGAGATACCCTTGTTAGCCATCAGTGTCTTTTTAAAATCCTTGTTAATAGGGACGCAAACAAGTGGTATCAGTTTAGAAGTGTTGCATTTTTCTCATCATGTATATATTTTTTAATTCTCTCATGTCTTGTGTAGAACTTTCGATTTCCTCTTGTAATTGGTTTTCAATTTTAAAATCATTTATTGATTATTTA
Source organism: Allium sativum (assembly GCA_030737875.1). Lineage (NCBI taxonomy): Eukaryota > Viridiplantae > Streptophyta > Magnoliopsida > Asparagales > Amaryllidaceae > Allium > Allium sativum. The sequence continues at coordinate 15,343,958 of CM060922.1, read as the reverse complement.
TTCAGAAATTGAAATCAATAACCAAACTGAACTGTAGTTAAAATTCATCGAAATTATTATCAGATTTTAAAATTGTGATGAGTTATGACTACATACTTCACAAAAAGAGGAGATTATATTTAAACTTTTAATATGATTGAACAGTTGTCATAATATTTTTGAATTGGCACTTATTTCACAAACATCTTCTCTTTCTATTTTCCTTCTGTCATCCATCATGAGTTTATATTAATGTGGAGAGTTTAATATTTTTTAAAAACATCTTAAATATACAGTGAAAATTTTGTGATGGAAATGTGACTCAATCATTTTTCATAATTAATTATAATTGAAAATTTTCAAGAATCCCGGTACAGTTGAGCATATTTCATAATATGATTAATTTAGAAATTTATTTCACAAACCATTCCTGTACCTACCACATTTCTATCATCCATTTTGGTTTTATATACTGAGGAGTCTTTTCTTTTAGAGCTAAAAATGATAAATATATATATAAAACATATATAAGTGTTTCTCTAACCTCATTTAAAAATCCAAGCTCTGGTCATGCATGGTTATGAGAAAACTTATAATTTAAGTTGCGACTGACCTCATTTAAAATCCAAGATCTGGTTATGCATGGTCAATGTGCTCTTAAATAAAAAAAGAAGAAGAAATGAAAATGACTTGAAATAAATAAATTTATGTAAAAATCAGCCTATCAATCCATATTCTAACTTGTGAAATGTGTGGATATTTTATAATGTATTATGATTTGTTGATTGATAGCTACTAGGATTTGAGATTATTCGATTTTGTCACTTGAGTTGAACATATAACAGTAGTCCAAATCCATCACTATTTTTGTTCTTTAATTTTAGAAATCTGTTTTTGAAAATAATTGGAATCCATATTTTTATTACTCTCCCCATTCGTATAAATTTCATCATGAATATATCATTCTATAATGTGAAATTTGCCACTAGTTCTTAGAATATTATGATTTTTGTTTGAATGATTGAGATTTATGATGAACATTCTCTCTTAACCATTTTTCTAGTCATATTTTCATCGAAATTTTAATTTCTGTATCCTTTTCGTGATAACAAAAAGGGGAGAATGGTTATGATTTTGATTTATGAGTGAATATTTTATAAATATTTTTACTATTGAAAAATCATTTGATTCATTACGTTCAATCATGCACACATTTAGGGGGAGTTTTTTGTTGTAGGGGGAGCATACATACAGGGGGAGTTCCATAATTCACTGTCAAACACATTTACTATATTCAAAACCTTTTTATTTGTTTGTCATCATCAAAAGGGGGAGATTGTTGTATATAATGTAGTTGTATATAACAATTATATGATTTTTGTTTGATGATAACAAACAAGTATATTATTATAAACGTGTTTGTTATTGTACTGTTTCATATATACATCACAGATAGGAATATAATATTTATATTTAAATGGAATACTTCCGCAAATGAATTCAAATATTCAAACAGTATTTTATTTAAATATAATATAATATTTCAACATCTAAACAGTATAATCTTACAACTCCACTATTTTTACAACACACAGTATTACAATTCTTTTCTGTTCATATACACATCAGTTCCTCACTACAACACACAACACTTAGTTCACAAACTCATATACATACACTGACTAACACACTGACACTATCATCTTCCGTCTTTTGTCTTCTGTCAGTCAGCACTGTCGGTCCATGTAACAACCCGCATATTTAATGATAATATATTTAAATATTTTATCTAAATATAACGTCGTTAATTGATAATCGATGTGTGTTTGAAAGGTCATATTTTGCATATGGTTGAATTTGGGATCGAGACCACTCCCATTGAGTTCAAAACGTCGTTTAGGTGTTCGAAAACTATAAGCATCGATATGTTTGGAGTTTGGAAATTTTGGACCATTTTTAAGTGGACTTGGCTAGTCCATTTGTGTTTGGGCTGAACCAAACTCTCCACTTAATCCCCCATTAGACCATGCATCTTCCCCCACTCCTCCTCATTCACTTAAAACACATTCCTTTCTATGAAAATGGGGAAAGAAGATGGGAAATGCAAATTCCTAGCCTAGGGTTTGCAAATTCAAGCCCCAATTCATGTGCTAATTTGATTCTACAACATGGGTAAGCTCTCTCTTCATCTTCTGTGTCCTATTCTCCTCTCAATTTCGGATTTTTATCATGCCCTATCGCTCATGTGTCTTCATTTGGGTTTATGAGGTGATTATTGAGGAGCTATTGAAGAAAGAGAACTTCTTTGCTTGAGTTGGAGCTTGTTCTTGTCATTCATGAAACCAAGGTGAGTTCTTTTTGAACTCACATCTATGCCACAAGCCAATGGCTTGTAAAAGTGTAATTTAGTGTTCATTTTAGTTTGCATATGCTTGTAAATTGGTTAGGTTAGTGTAACTTAGCCGACTTTATGTATTTATGTTTCATTGAGTTGAAATTTTGGATTAGCATTGTCCACACAATCTAATTCGCATGTCATGAGTTTGTTTGGTGATATCGTGAAGCTCCATTGTCTCCCCGACAAAGTTCTAAGTCTTCACAAGTCATTTGAATCGCTTTGGTGTGCTTTGGTTTGGAATTTAGTTCACATTTGAATTTAGAAACCGAACCATTGCTAATCTCGTGTATGAATGTTTATGCATGTGTATATGGGTGCTATAAGTTGTTTCGGCAAGTCTTTGAAGCCTCATACACATGTATATAACATCATAGGCCTTCAAGCATTCTTCGATATCGTTTTGAACATGTTTTCAAGGCCATTTGTGCTCTAGAACAGGATTCAGACGTCTGAATATTATATATCAGATGTCTGACCTGCTTCAAATAATTATAGAAACAAATAAACAAATTCAGAAGTCTGAAAATTTTAGCTCAGAAGTCTGAATTGTAACTCAGACATCTGACCGGAATAATTCAGACGTCTGAATGGGGGTCAAAATGAACTAAAACCTTTCGGGTTCCTGAAAATCCCAATTCAAACGTCTGACCTAAATGATTCAGACGTCTGAATCTGTTTTTGGACTGTTGACCAGTGGAGACCACGGTCAACAGTTTAGGGCCATTTGAGTTCATTCTCGGTCGAGTTTCAGCCCATTTTGACTTCGTTTGTGACTTTGCAGTTGCTCTGCTTCGCAGATTTTTGCATCTCGATTTTGGGAACTTTCGATTCATTCATGGTAAACGAATATTATAATCGATAGTCGCGGGGTTTCGTCTGCGTTATTAAAATGTGAACTCTTCGTTTGATCGTTAATTCGATCGATATCTCACGAGATTTGCCACTTCGAAACTATATAAAAAGGGGTTTTAAAATTATTAGTAGATGTCAATCTTTTGCTAAATGGTTTCAAATTCCACTTATATGAAGTTATTTTCCAAAAAAAATTCCTATCTACTAGTATATGATTTCATAAACCTTTTTCTCGTTCGTGTGAGGAATCTAATTAAACGCCTTAGTAAAAACAAGGACTATGACCCCTTGTGTTTACTTTGACGATTAATTCTTGGACTCGCTCGATTGAACACTATGGCAATGATCGTCTCGTATTTATAGTGTAATATACAACTTGTTCGAAAATATTCAAGTAGAGCAAGTGGTTATGGGACATGTAGCTCGATCTTATATTTACTATCTTGGTGTAATTTACAATATACTTGATCAATTTTGATCATATCTTAGGAACTTCGGTTATGGTGGATCTTCAGATCAATACGACCTTCGGGTTACTCCGATGATCTTCGGATCATCATATCTTAGGAACTTCGGTTCATTCGTTTATGTCGATGATCTTCGGATTATCTAGAGGAACTTTGGTTCATTCGTTTATGTCGATGATCTTCGGATTATCTAGAGGAACTTCGGTTCATTCGTTCATCTCGATGATCTTCAGATTATCTATAGGAACTTCGGTTCATTCGTTTGTCTCGGTGATCTCGGATTATCTGTAGGAACTTCGGTTCATTCGTTTATATTGTTGATCTTCGAATCATTTTGTTTCAGTGAGAAACGCGATATAATATATTCTATTTCATGTAGACTTGATGGGTAACATCATTTCTCATGAATATCCTCTTGTTAATATCGTATATTCTATTTCATGTAGACTTGATGAGTAACATTAATTCTCGTGAATATCAATAGCTTTAGAGTGGGATAATCTTTTATAGCATCTATATTTATGTGAGATATATTACTGACATTTTTCCGAGTCTTCACGTGCTTCATGTGAACATTATTGATTTTTGCATATATGTCATTTCCTGTTCATATCTCCGATTTTTATCTCAGTTTATTATGATGAGTACAACTAGACTAATCCGTTTATTGTTTATTCTTATAAATAATACTCAAGTCAGACCGAGTGTTACAGGTGCTTATGTTGGACTTCTAGCAGGGACTGCCTTTTGGCTTTTCGCTATCTTCATTCGAGTCATAGTTCTTGGTTATAAGTGTACCTTAGATTTCATGTATACATATTCTTTTGTTGTATAGTGGATCGACTATGGCCACTATCTTTGTATTTATACTCATGTGTTGTTATTCATATCTATTTCCGCCTTGTGATATGAATATTTGTGTCTGACTCTGATTTTATTGTTGTGTATTTTATATTGCTTTCCGAATTATACATAGCCACTGTGTACTAGGTTTGGACTTGATTTAGATGTGTCGGATTTCCTCATGAGATTTGAAAAGTTAGACCATATCATCCGACATGTTTAACACTTGTTCAAAGCTAATATACAGATGGTCGCTCCTCAACAACCTTATTCTTCGCATTAGTTGACACCAATGCTTGCAATGGCCTTGACTAACGCGAGTATTGAGGCGGGGCGTTACACTTGGTATCAGAGCTAAGTTCGGAACAATATAAGATATTATGGTGAGGATCATTGTCCTAAGTTTGTTAGGAAATCTTTTTAGGATTTAAATCGTGCCTTAGGACCCGTCAGATCCTATATTATATCTTGATCCTTGTTTGACCAATCAAATTTATTTGACTTCATCCTTGCGAAATCTTAGCCTAGACAACCCTAGAGTCCCGTCTCTTTGTTTTAGTAGAAATTTAGAAATTGTTTTCTAATTTTGGGTTGAAATAACTTTTGGGACTTAGATTTGTTGATTTCTAAGTTATTTTATAAAACGGTTTAATAAAATAATTTTGGCCAAGTGAAATACTAATCTGCTCGAGATTAGCTTTGCGAGGCGAAATGAGTAAATTATTTCCGCTAAGCACTATGAAATGTTTTTATTTATTTGTTTATGATTAAAAATTTAGTTCATAAATAAATGGTTGCACCTCTGGTTATTTATTTACAAATTTGCGCCCCTATTTGGACGTAATTTGTTTTATAGTGTTGAGTTTTGCCCATGGAGTATGTTAGGAGTTCTAATTGAGAAGTGGGACGCCACGATATCGATAAGAGTTTCTGAACACTTCAATGAGATGATTCCAACACGACCCTTATGTTAAATATTAATGAATTGCGTCGCCATTTAACCCTAGCATTAGAATTTTGATATAAATTAATTGCGAGGCAAATCATGAGTATTGACTTTTAATTTGCAACCGTAGGGATTTTAATAAGATAATGATTTGAGAATAGGATATATATGACCATCATATATATCCTTTACACCTTTCATAGTTTTAATTTTTAACTATAAATTTGAGATATCTTATTTTCGTAAGGAAACTAATGCCAATCTAGGTACCTTCCTCTTTAATCTTTATGGTGATGATTACCGTGATCATCTCATTCGAGTTCTTTTGAGTTGTGACCATTTACCTTCTTTGCGTCAAAGGAACTTGAGGACATAATGTCCTTAGGTGCTATACATCGCGTGTTTTATATCTAGCAGGTAGCTTTTCCAAACCTATGTTTTGTGAAAATTCTTACATGCAACCTTGAGTTTTCATTACACATTTATTTTGCTATCGAGAAGACTTTAGTTTTATTTGGGTAATGATTGAGTATTCTCTATTTTACTTTTAAGTGTTACTTGTTTCAAACAAGTAATTTCGTCTTTTCGGTTGAGTAAGGAATTTAATTAAACGTCTTGGTAAAAACGAGTGGGTCGACACACTTGTGTTTACTTTATCGGTTAATTTCTGGACTTAGTCAGTTGAAACTCACTTTCTATTTTCGTATATTTAGTGAAATATACAACTTGTTCAAAAATATTCGAGTAGAGCTAGTGGTTATGGGACATATAGCTAAACTCTTATATTTACTGGCTTGGCGTAGTTGCACTATATTTGATCTTCATATCATTCTGACCTTCGGGTCATCTTGAGGGGTGTGTAGTTACCTCTTCGGACGGAACACTATGAGGGGTGTGTAGTCACCTCGTCAGACGGAATACTATGAGTGGTGGATAGTCACCTCGTCTTCGGATGGAACACTATGAGTGGTGTATAGTCACCTCGTCGGACAAAATACTATGAGTGGTGTATAGTCACCTCGTCAGAAGAAACACTATGAGCGGTGTAGAGCCACCTTGTCTTTGGAAAAAATGCTTTTTTGAATTTCTTTGCGGTCTTCAGACCACCTAAGTTAGTAACCTCTTCGGATGGAACACTATGAGGGGTGTATAGTCAACTCGTCAGACGGAATACTATGAGTGGTGGATAGTCGCCTCGTCTTCGGATGGAACACTATGAGTGGTGTATAGTCACCTCGTCGGACAAAATACTATGAGTGGTGTATAGTCACCTCGTCGAAAGAACACTACGAGCGGTGTAGAGCCACCTTGTCTTCGGACAAAATGCTTTTTCGAATTTCTTTGCGGTCTTCGGACCACCTAAGTTAGTCACCTCTATGGACGGAACACTATGAGGGGTGTATAGTCACCTCGTCAGACGAAATACTATGAGTGGTGGATAGTCACCTCGTCTTCGGACGGAACACTATGAGTGGTGTATTGTCACCTCGTCAGACGGAATACTATGAGGGGTGTATAGTCACCTCGTCTGAAGAAAACACTATAGGTGATGCGAAGCCATCGCGTCGATAAGACGGAAGGCTTAGTTAGAATTCTTTGCGGTGTCAGCAACTTGAGCATTATTGACAGAACTGCTATTGGGTGGTGTCAGCGACCTTGTCATTATGATCAAACTGCATTCGGGGGTATCGGCGACTTTGTTGATGCCAGGGGTGTCGGACCACCTTGTCGAAGGACAAAAAGATTCGTTTGTTGATTTGTAACTTTGTGGTGAACGGAGTTTCTTATCCCTTCACCAAGTTTAAAACTAATCACTTGGTGACTTTCGATTTGGAATAGGTCATTTCTCCCTTTGGCTACTTCCGTGCTCGAGGATGCTCAAACTCTTTCCTTGAAGAGTGAACATTCTCTGCATGTTTATTAGCATGCCTTGGTTATTCGTAATCATCGGTGATTTCTTGGAATGAATTGGCCTAGTCACTTAAAGGTCTATGTTTTATATTCCAAATGAATCATCCATCTTCGGCATCCCTTGTCGGTGATGCAATTTCTTGTCGTTCTTAACGAGTTTAATTTAGATTCGATAACTTCATTGTATTTCTAAAATTCTCATAATAATGAGGATGACATCAAGGAAAATGAGTTTCTATGGTTCACATTATATGTGAATTTCTAGAACTTTGCATCCATCCTAGGATGACCACCTTAATGTAATTGAGTTCAGAATTGATTTTTCAGTTTCCGTAACCCAATCTTGTTGTGCTTAAGTCATTTCACTATTTGACTAAGCAATTGATTCTCACCAACTGCTTTTCATTGTGCACTTTTCGTCATTGGGGTTAACAAATATTCCAGTTTATTTTGTTAACCTTGATGAATCTAAAATTTTGAGATCATAACCCGACTTGTTTGACCTCACTCGTTTTGGTAGTATCTTTGTGAATTTGAAAACCGCAGTTTTCAAGTTTTATAAAATTCTTCCAACTTATAACATTTATCATGTTTTCATGATTTAGAAATTGTTCGTGAAATATTAGAGGACGTGCTAATATTTCAAATTTGAGATTTTCGGAGTTAATTGGAGACTTAAAAGTTCCAAATTATTTGTTTTTGAAATATTAGAGAACGTACTAATATTTCCAATTTAGGGTATATAACCCGGATTTTTATTTCTTGAGCTTGTTTTCCCAACGAGATCGCACATCCTTTTCTATATAAGGAATGTTCGACGATTTTGGATAGTCGATATTTCCAACTTTTTAATTTGATTGATTAATTAGTTTGCGTTGAAAACATAAGAGTATAGGTTTATAATTTATAAACTTATTGAACGTTAAACGAATTAATTGAAATTGAGGTTTAGAATATATAGAATTCGAGAAGGAAAATTCTAATTTCTTAGAAACACTTGTGGAGAAATAAGTTAGTTGTCCGAATATGTTCGTGACTATTATTTGAACATTATACATGTATAAACTTAAGTTATATAGTGATTTATAAGCCAAAGTTAGCATTTTATGAAATAATTCAAAAGTGAATTTCTTGGTTCACTATATTTTTTTATATCCATTCTTGGTTTATGCTTGGTTGTTACTATATGAGTTTTTCCTTAAATAACTGCGAGGACGCAATTTCTTTAAGGGGGGAAGTCTGTAACAACCCGCATATTTAACGATAATATATTTAAATATTTTATTTAAATATAACGTCGTTAACCGATAATCGATGTGTGTCTGAAAGTCATATTTTGCATATGGTTGAATTTGGGAACGAGACCACTCCCATTGAGTTCAAAACGTCGTTTAGGTGTTCGAAAACTATAAGCATCGATATGTTTGGAGTTTGGAAAATTTGGAGCATTTTAAGTGGATTTGGCTAGTCCATTTGTGCTTGGGCTGAACCAAACTCTCCATTTAATCCCCCATCAGCCCATGCGTCTTCCCCCACTCCTCCTCATTCACTTGAAACACATTTCTTTCTATGAAAATGGGGAAAGAAGATGGGAAATGCAAATTCCTAGCCTAGGGTTTGCAAATTCAAGCCCCAATTCATGTGCTAATTTGATTCTACAACATGCGTAAGCTCTCTCTTCATCTCCTCTGTCCTATTCTCCTCACAATTTCGGATTTTTATCATGCCCTATCACTCATGTGTCTTCATTTGGGTTTATGAGGTGATTATTGAGGAGCTATTGAAGACAGAGAGCTTCTTTGCTTGAGTTGGAGCTTGTTCTTGTCATTTATGAAACCAAGGTGAGTTCTTTTTGAACTCACATCTATGCCACAAGCCAATGGCTTGTAAAAGTGTTATTTAGTGTTCATTTGAGTTTGCATATGCTTGTAAATTGGTTAGGTTAGTGTAACTTAGCCGACTTTATGTATTTTTGTTTCATTGAGTTGAAATTTGGATTAGAATTGTCCACACAATCTAATTGTCATGTCATGAGTTGATTTGGTGATATTATGAAGCTCCGTTGTCGCCTCGACAAAGTTCTAAGTCTTCACAATTCGTTTGAATCACTTTGGTGTGCTTTGGTTTGGAATTTAGTTCACATTTGAATTTAGAAACCGAACCATTGCTAATCTCATGTATGAATGTTTATGCATGTGTATATGGGTGTTATAAGTTGTTTCGGCAAGTCTTTGAAGCCTCATACACATGTATATAACATCATAGGCCTTCGGGCATTCGTCGATATCGTTTTGAATATGTTTTCAAGGCTATTTGTGCTCTGGAACAGGATTCAGACGTCTGAATATTATATATCAGACGTCTGACCTGCTTCAAATAATTATAGAAACAAATAAACAAATTCAGAAGTCTGAAATTTTTAGCTTAGAAGTCTGAATTGTAATTCAGACGTCTGGCCGGAATAATTCAGACATTTGAATGGGGGTCAAAATGAACTAAAACCTTTCGGGTTCCTGAAAATCCCAATTCAGACGTCTGATCTAAATGATTTAGACGTCTGAATCTGTTTTTTGACTATTGACCGGTGGAGACGACAGTTAACAGTTTAGGGCCATTTGTGTTCATTCCTGGCCGAGTTTCGGCCCATTTCGACTTCGTTTGTGACTTTGTAGTTGCTTTGCTTCGCAGATTTCTACATTTCGACTTCGGGAACTTTCGATTCATTCGTGGTAAACGAATATTATAATTGATCGTCGCCGGGTTTCGTCTAAGTTATTAAAATGTGAACTCTTCGTTTGATTGTTAATTCGATCAATATCTCACGAGATTTGCCACTTCGAAACTATATAAAAAGGGGTTTTAAAATTATTAGTAGATGTTAATCTTTTTCTAAACGGTTTCAAATTCCACTTCATTATATGAAGTTATTTTCCAAATTGTTTTCCTATCTACTATTATATGATTTCATAAACCTTTTTCTCGTTTGTGTGAGGAATCTAATTAAAAGCCTTAGTAAAAACAAGGACTATGACCCCTTGTGTTTACTTTGACGGTTAATTCTTGGACTCGCTCGATTGAACATTGTGGCAATGATAGTCTCGTATTTCTAGTGTAATATACAACTTGTTCGTAAATATTCAAGTAGAGAAAGTGGTTATGGGATATGTAGCTCGTCTCTTATATTTACTATCTTGGTGTAATTTACACTATACTTGATCAATTTTGATCATATCTTAGGAACTTCGATTCTGGTGGATCTTCGGATCAATACGACCTTCGGGTCACTCCGATGATCTTTGGATCATCATATCTTAGGAACTTCGGTTCATTTGTTTATGTCATTGATCTTCGGATTAACTAGAGGAACTTCGGTTCATTCGTTTATGTCGATGATCTTTGGATTATCTAGAGGAACTTCTGTTCATTCGTTTATGTCGATGATCCTCGGATTATCTAGAGGAACTTCGGTTCATTCGTTTATCTCGATGATCTTCGGATTATCTATAGGAACTTCAGTTCATTCGTTTGTCTCGATGATCTTCGGATTATCTATAGGAACTTCGGTTCATTCATTTATATTGTTGATCATCGAATCAATTCGTTTCGGTGAGATACGCGATATATTCTATTTCATGTAGACTTGATGGGTAACATCATTTCTTATGAATATCCTCTTGCTAATATCGTATATTCTATTTTATGTAGACTTGATGGGTAACATTAATTCTCGTGAATATCAATAGCTTTAGAGTGGGATAATCTTTTATAGCATCTATATTTATGTGAGAAATATTACTGACATTTTTCCGAGTCTTCACGTGCTTCATGTGAACATTATTGATTTTTGCATATATGTCATTTCCTGTTCATATCTCCGATTTTTATCTCAGTTTATTATGATGAGTACAGCTGGACTGATCCGTTTATTGTTTATTCTTATAAATAATACTCGGGTCAGACCGAGTGTTACAGGTGCTTATGTTGGACTTCTAGCAGGGACTGCCTTTTGGCTTTTCGCTATCTTCATTCGACTCGTAGTTCTTGGTTATACGTGTACCTTAGATTTCATGTATACATATTCTTTTGTAATATAGTGGATCAACTATGGCCACTATCTGTGTATTTATACTCATGTGTTGTTATTCATATCTATTTCTACCTTGTGATATGAATATCTGTGTCTGACTCTGATTTTATTGTTGTGTATTTTATATTGCTTTCCGAATTATATATAGCCATTATGTAGTAGGTTTGGACTTGATTTACATGTGTCGGATTCTTCATGAGATTTGAAAAGTTAGATCATATTATCCGACATATTTAACACTCGTTCAAAGCTAATATACATATGGTTGCTCCTCAACAACCTTATTCTTCGCGTTAGTTGACATCATTGCTTGCAATGGCCTTGACTAACACGAGTATTGAGGCAGGGCGTTACAGTCCAGTCATCATCTACTTACCTATCATAGTAGAAACACGCACACAATAACCTGAACCAAAAATATTTTTCTAATTTCTAGCAGATATGATTTTTATTTTAAAATTTTATTTGCCTCAGAGTTTTGGTGTGTTTCTCATCACTTTTCATGACTTGATCTGATATGTGTATATAATCGCTCACATATATATACTGCATACACTTGATACATGTATACACATACATGTATATGTATATACACATATCTCTGTGCAGAGGCAATCTAGTCAAACTTTTACAAGGACAGAAAAATGATTCTGAATGGCTGCAAATACACACGTGCATATATATACACATGTGCACTGCCTCACCAATCAAAATGCAGTCGAGCAACTGAGGAGCGGCCACGTGGACCAACTCGACCCAGTGTAAGTGAAAGTATGTCAAGTACGCAGCTCATGGTCGAGTACAAAACAAGCTAAACAGGTCTAAATGAAGTGATCTCATAAGACTTATATATGGTGTTCAACTGAACACATCAAATGGTATTGTAAATGGTCAAAATCATGCCAAGCCAAATCAATGCATGAATGCTTCATATAAAGAAAATGAAGTACCAGCTTAAATGAAATCATGCTTGATTGTTTTAACAAGGAGCAAAATCAATTCCAATGCCATGGCTAAAATCAAGCAGATACAAATTTGGCAAGCCATTTTACATTTTCAAGTATATTTGATTTGGCAACAATTTAAATGGGGGCAGCATTTTTCTTTTCCAGAAATGAATACATTAACTCATTCATGTATGGGACCAGTTTAACAACATGATTGAAGCATTGCATTTGCTCATATATGGGAAGTGTTACACAAATCAATTCAACATATTTCCAGATTTCAAATGCACAAATTTTGGGCAAGATTTTATATTCGGAAATTTATCAATCAAAGATTTCACACAAGGGAGAAATCTGTTTGATGGCCAAATCAAGTCCAGGTATATCACAACAAATCACGCATTTCAATTTCAATCGAGAATTTTAAAGAAGGAGATCAAACCAAAATCAATCAAGGAAATCAGAGCAGTTTAAGGGATTAAAAATCCTATTTAAACTCAACCATTCATTAGTAGAAAATTGCGAATCAAAAATCCAAGCAACAAATCCTAATAACAATAAGAGAAATCATTTCACAAAAACTCACATATTTTTGGTCGTTGTATCCCAAATTGAAGCATCACATAGCCATCCACAGTTTCGAAGCATCAGAGATTTGATTCCAAAAGCAAATGATCAAGATTCGATTTGGGTTTTGAAAAAAAATCCTAATCTCCATAAGAGGACCGCCATAATTCATTCTCCAAAGAGGAAAAGAGAAATGGGTTAAATAATTTGCAGTACAAAGTGGGCCTGGCTTCTTGACTAACATTGGAAAAGGGAATTTCTTTTATTTTGGTTTTTCATTGTATTGTTTTTTTTTCATTTGTAATTCATTCGAATAGTTTCTAGAGTCTGTAAAATTCTAGGTGATCCAGTTAGATCTTTAACTGGCAATTTACTAGAGTCTGTAAAAACTAAGGATACGGGTTACAGGTTTGTAATCCGGGGAAATATGATCTAGGGGATATAGATTAGTCTAGGGTTTTGAGCATAGGATTAGAATAGAAACGAGGGGTTCGCGAGTTTACAAGGTCTTGTAAGCGGGATCTGTTCTATTACATAGTAGAAATCTTAGGAATGCAGCAGTAGGTAGGGCTTTGCCGAAGTTGGGTATATCTATGTGCCATTTACTTTCTACATTTCTATTTTTACTGTATTATATGATCCGTGAATATTTTTATATCCTGTAAGATTTGAACTCAGCAATAAATTTTTATAAACCCTATTTACACCCCTCTAGGATTAATCTAGATCCAACAACAACAACACTGGCCTGGTGTAGGGATATATCAGGAACAATGACCAGATGGAGAGATCGGTTGGAGGAAATTGGAACCGAATAGTCAGTTGTGCCGACAATTTCGGAACCTAAATCCTTGATGTCTTGACCCTCCTTAGTCGGTAATTCCCCTCTTTCCCCTACGTCAACCAACTACTGGTAGCAGCGATGTCCTGTAAGTACAAGGAATAGGTGATGCTGTGTAGATCTTGACGTTGACAAGTAGAATGATCCAGAAGTATCATGAGGGTGAAACTGGAAGTTTCATCTGTCGATGCGTACAAAGGAAATCATAGATTTGGCTTCCAATTGGGTAAATAGGTGGAATGGTTGACGACTTACCAATGAAGATAATAAACTCTTCGGTGAACTTTTACTATGAATTGTCGATATACACCCCAAAGCGATTAAGTTTCTGGTTGTGTCGCCTTTCTTCTCTCTATTGGAGAGAGGAAGCGGTTTATGATTCAGAAATATATAGTTAAGTTTATATGTATATCTTAATGATTTGAGCTCAGCAGAACAAACGATTTTCTATATTAAGTAAATTAACCTCAAGACGTGTAGAAGTTAAATTAAAAGTCAAATTGTATGAATTATCAAGTTAGGATTATTTGGTCTTAAGGGTATGATACTTGAAAATTTAATGATGCGATTTACTTGTGAATGGGAACTTGAAATTTAAATGAGAAATAAGTCAAAATTGGAATAAGAATATGTTGTCCAGATGGGATTATTTTGTTCGAACAAAGTTACATTTCTATTATTTATAATAAGCCATTTTACTTTCTTTTTTTTCTTTACTACTATTTCCATGACTATTTTATAAATGTTTAGTTTAAATTGTTAAAACATTATGACTATTTTTAATAAATCTATTTCAATTAAACTATTTCCTATTAGATTTAAAGTATTAATATATTAATTATTTTGGATATGACTATTTTAAATATATTTTATTACTTAAACAAAATCTACTTCCAATCCGAGCTATTAAGTCCTAGGAGAGAAAATTTTAGATTCTAATTTAATATAACATTTGTGATACGAAATCCAAAATTAGGATTTGAATTTATAAACATTATTTGATAATATAAAGATTATAAAATTTTGGAATTTTTTGAAATGAGTGTGATTCAGTTTTTGAAGTACGAACATATTAAGATAAGTTAAACTTCGTTGTAAGGTATGATTCAATGGGAAAATATGATATGAAGTCATTACACAAATGTTGTAAACCAAATATTAGTTAAGTAGTGTATTGAATTTATTTGAATGAAGTTAGATATGAAATTTACATGGATTCCAAAGAAATTAAAACCCGATATTCTTTTGTTATTGTGCACATTGTTAGTCGAGTTAATTTATTTATATGAGAATAATAGACTTTATCTGAGTGTTTTGTGTTTTTCGCAAGATGCTCAGGTCAGACCATGTATTACAGCTTGAGATTTGCATCTGGGAAAGCATAAGATTCGCGAAGACCTTGTTATCTCCTTTTTTTCGGTCACTTGTGCAAGTACTAATGAAAATCTATACTAGCGTTCCACTTTATTCATTATTGTAACTCGAATGTAATCATATTATATTTATTTCATTGTGGAATATTGTCTAATTCTGTGTAACAACCCGAATTTTTAACAAACAATAATTAATTAATTGAAGAATAAATTGAGAAAATAAATACTAATAAAAATATATTGATAATTGGGCTACCGGGGTTGCGCAATTGGGTAATTTACGAAATTCTGGTTAAGTTAGACATTTGGTTTTCTAAAATAGGACTTAAAACGAAGAAGTTATATCTATTTAAATTAAGATTAATACACACACACACACATATATAATCATATATATATATATATATATATATATATATATATAACCCTATATGTTTTCCTTTTTAATGGCAGCCTCTTCTCCCCTAACTAACTCATGAACTTTTCCACCACGATCGCAACCTCCATACTCATCTGATAAACCCTCCATCTTCATCTACATATTCAAATCCTAATCTACATCCTATTAACGATTCAAGCGACAATCGGAAGCATGTACTTTCTGATCGGAGTTTGAACTTTGTTAAGCCGTCGTCTGAGTATGTTTTTATTCCTAACATATTCAATAAATCGGAAGAGGCTTGGATCAACATAATTGCGTTGATCCCGATCCATTTTAGGCTATCTACCATCAAGCTTAAAGGTACATTTCGAGAGTCTGGAAGCCATCTGGTAATTTTAACATTCATGTATCTCCTAGCTATAACTTTGTGATTCAATTTGAAAATACATCTGATTAAGCTCAAATATTGGATAGTTCTACATATTCATATTTTGGTAGATTGTTATTGATAGAAGCATGGCACGCTAGATATGATTTTAGTAAAAGACAGAGTAATGAAGTTCAGATCTTGGTTAAACTTCTCGATCTACCAATGGAACTTTGGACAAAAGATGCCATTCAAATGATAGCCAGTTTTATTTCGAAACCATTATTGATTGATGAAAATACAGCAGAAAGAAGATTTACAAAATATGCTAGAGTTCTCATTTCTATTGATATCCTTACTGAGCTCAAACCATAAATCCCAATCTTATTTCACAGTGGCACTAAGAATATTATTTCATTGGAGTATAAGGTTGTAGAATAAAATGTTTGAAGTACAATTTATTTGGACATGATGATACGTCTCAATAAGTTACTAGTGATCCTCGTTGGATACCTCCTGATTTGCAAACTGAAGAGCAAACTGTAGATAATGATACTAGGCAAAATGTTGCTGCATCTGTTGAAACAGAGGGTGTTGCTAATACAGCGGTCGATGAGCTTGACTTTTTAAGTTACAAAGTACCTAAAAAAGTATTACCAGATGATTTAAATATAGTTGCAGATGAAATTGCTGAAAATAACATAAAAGAAAATGTGGACAAAGGAAATCATGTTGATGTAAACAATATGGTGGATAAAAATTCAAGTTATTTACAGGGTGACAAAACAGTGGCTTCCTCTTCTTATATTGCTCCTTCTAAAAGAATCACTATGTGCTCTACCACTGCTGAATGACACTATTAAAATGGAATGTCAGGGGTATGAGTACTTCTTTCATATGAAAGATGTACTCCATCTCCTGAACCATACTAAATAAACTCTTGTTGGTTTGGTGGAAACAAAATTATCTATAGCTAATTTAGTGTTGTTTACTTCTTTGTTACCTAGCTCATGGAAATAATTAACAAATAATTCTTCTACTCATATTGGCAGAATTCTATTAATTTAGGATACCAATGTATGGGATGTGGTGCTTCAATCTTCCGCTTTTCAACATTTGATAGTTAATGTTAATAATAAGGGTGGTTTTGGTATGGTTTTCACAGTGATATAAGCAAGTAATATTTTTACTAAAAGGCTCATTTTATGGCAACCTTTGATTACCTAATCCAGCAATATAAATAATACATGGAATTTGATGGGTGATTTCAACAATATGTTATCTCCTAATGATAAAAAAGGTGGATTATTTGTTCCTTATCAACACATTAGAGAATTTCAATAGTTTGTTATTCAGACTGCTTTGAATGGTATCAAACCCATTGGGTTTTCATTTTACTTGGCGCAGAAGAGGTATTGCTACTAAAATAGATAGAGTTCTTGTAAATAACAAATGCCTACAAATGTTTTACACATGAAAGCACTCTCTTTATCTCAAAACTCAAGTGATCATAATCCAATCATGTTAGAGCTTATTCCTACTCTAGAATCTAAGGTTTTTCCTTTTAGATTTAGGAATGATTGGCCAAATTTTCCTAGGTATTATGACGTAGTTCAAAAAGGTTTCAATGCAATAGTTTGGGGATTTCATTGTTATTAGTTCATGCAAAAACTAAAGAATTGCAAAAATGAGTTGAAACAGTGGAATAAAGTGAGGGATAAAAATTCTGCTAACCTAAAAAATGCTGCTGAAATTGCAATACGACTTGAAAAAGCCGCTGACAGTAATCCAGAAGATATCATGCTGTTTGATAATTATTTAAAAGCCAAAAAAGAATATCGGAATCTGTAATAGCTACATTTTAATGGTTTCAAACAGCAAGCTAAGGTCTCATGGTTGCAAAAGGGGATACAAACTCTAAGTTTTTTCAGGAGATTCTTTAATCACATTAGAACTTTAATAGATCCAAATGGCAATTTATTATACAAATCAGAGAATATAGAGGTTGAAGCAATTAATTACTTTAAGGACATGTTTAATGGTCCTAGTAATTT
Organism: Allium sativum; assembly: GCA_030737875.1. Taxonomy (NCBI): domain Eukaryota; kingdom Viridiplantae; phylum Streptophyta; class Magnoliopsida; order Asparagales; family Amaryllidaceae; genus Allium; species Allium sativum. The sequence continues at coordinate 15,325,944 of CM060922.1, read as the reverse complement.
AGATTTTCCCTCTTTTCATCCTATATACACTGTGAATTCACAAGGACATCAATTCCTCTTGAAAGCAGTTGAATTATTTGAAATCAGAGTTGCTTTATATTCAATTCATAATGACTCTAGTCCAGGGCCAAATGGGATTGATGCAAAGTTCTTGAAAGTTCACTGGGAATTTTTTAAGAATGATTTACTGAAGGCTATTACTGTTATCTTCATATCAGGTAAATTACCCAAATCTTTAAATCATACTTTCATTATCTAATTCCTAAAAATGATAGGCCAATAGAAATTGCACATTATCGACCAATATGCTGTTGTAATGTCAATTAAAAAAAAAATTCTAAAGTTTTGTGCAATAGACTTAAGCTCTTCCTACCTTATTTAATTTCTGGGAATCAAATCGCGTTTATCAAAGGAAGATACATTAGTGATATCATTTTGTTGGCTCATGAATTATTAAGAGATTTCAAGAAAAAGGGGATGCCTAAGCTATGTGTTAAAAAGAATTTACAAAAGGCATAGGATAGGGTAAATAAAGAATTCATATGTTACATTATGTCAAAGATGAACTTTCCTACACATTTTGTAAATCTAGTAAATGAGTGCATGACAACAGCAACTTATTCTATTATGATTCAAGGCATACCGAAGGGGTTCATATCATCAAATAAGGGTATTAGGCAAGGAGATCCTTTATCTCCTTACCTATTTGCTATTGCAATGCAATTTTTTTCTTACCTAATGGATGAGGCATCTATGTTAAGGGAATTTCATCCCAGCTCTTCAATTTAGCCAATTATCTCGCATTTACTATATGCTGATGATCTAATGATTTGTGGTAAAGATTCAATGTCTAATGCCACTTCTTTAAAGGGGATATTCCAGAAATTAAACAAGTATGCATGGCTAAATGTGAATGCTTCTAAAACCAAAGTGTTCTTTGATGTGCACGTAAAAATGCACATTTATATTCACATATTTATTCTTGTTTAATTAAATAAATGAACATTTTTTGGTATTTTATATGATCAAACCATGTTTTAATTATTTTCAAAATCATCACTCATTTTGTGGAAAAAATGGTCATTTGTGCATGTTTTAATTTGTGATTGCATTTACTAATTCTTTGTATTTGTCTTTTGTAGGAATTTTGGAGCACAAATAATGCATACGCATGAAGATATGGAAAAATGCATGTACAAAGGAATGAAGAGGAAATAATTCTCACACATGATCATCGAGGACCCCAACTCTCAAATTACCCACTTTCTTTTAAGCTTCATATTAAAGACTAATGGATGCGATAAAAGACATCATGCATTCTACATGACTTATTAGTGGCTAAAACTAGATTAGAAGCTTCATGAAGTGGACGTTTTGGGGATTTCTCATTATGGGTGATTAGGGTTTAGGGTTTGTGATCATGTATATATACACCTTATATGTTCATGTAAGGCTCTCGTCTCCTTCTTTATCCCCTTCTTTACTCCATATTGGAATAAAAAGAGGCATAATAAATATGAACAATAAATCTCATAAGCATATGAACATGAATTGGCATGGCAAAATAAAATTAGTTCCAATATGAACTGACATCAAAGAATAGTTTCCAATAGGCATGAATTTACATAGGAAATATCTCCAATAGGCATATGACAACAGAATTTGGATTTGAATCAAAAAGGTAAGAACTTGATGTGATTCAATTACAAGCATATTCATAATCCAATTTACAACCTTTTCCAAATTACTTTAAAACCCTATTATTTTGTGAAAGTAACATGAACTCACCTTGATAGGTTCAAGAGAAGATTAACTAATTCTTGTTGATGTAGAAACGCTGATTTTGATGTTGATTAACCTTCTTAGTTGATTGCTGATGAAGAACTTGTCTCTAATTGGATTGTTGATGAAGAACTTTTCTACTTTGAATTAGGTTTTAGACGTGGCGGCTAGACTAGTTTAGGATTTGATAGCATGGAGGCGTCATGAAGAATTATAATGAATTAGGGTTAGTTCTAGGCACTTATTTATAGGTGTTTTAGGTGTTTTAGGGCCTTTAGATAACCCTAGGAGCAACCAGAACCGTACAACACATCAAAACACGTCATCAGAAAACACGTCAGCTCTCACTGGCTCGGGCCCGAAATGGGGTCGACACCCCTATAGGGGAATCGACACCAGTGTCGACACCCCCTATAGGGGGTCGACACCCTCAGGCGGGAAATCTCCCACCTAGCCCGCTCCTCTGATTTTTGACTTTTGAATTTCGTTTTATTTTACTTATTTTAATTCTGCTTAATTCTCTAATCTTTCGAGGCCCATAACTTTCTCATACTGTGTCCGACTTACGCAAACTCGGACTCTATCCCAAGCAGAATTCCGAGACGAACGCAATGGCACAACCCATTTCACTTAATTCCTCTTCTAAAAATTAAGTGTTCTTAAGTTTGTTAATTTTAATATTTTAAAATTACGGGGTGTTACACTTGACCTCTCACATTAAATTAACCTCGTGTCTTAGTACCGTTACGTGTGCTTTTATGCCATTGGCCTCTCACATTAAATTAACCACTTGTGGTTGCTGGATATGCCAGGCGATTCCGGGCAGACTTCTATCACAAATGTAATCTAACCTCATGTCTAAGCGCAGTTATAATTTCTACTTACTGTAAATCTAGGCATATTTATTCTTAAACAATTATTCATGTTCATCGTAGGTTTTTCAATTATAGGATTTGATTTCAACAGATTAAACAGGCTTCACAGACTCTTTACCGTTCCATTAACATGTTCCGCTTAATTATAAATTAAGCCTACAGATTTATATGTTTATACAACCCCAAGTTTCCAATAATATTCCACAGTATAAGATATCCCCCAAATTTTAGTCAGTTTGTACAGTACAGGTTGTGCCCCAAAAACCCTAGTTATATATTATTATGTATAGTATGCCCCTTCTTCCAAGTCATAAATCATCATATATATTATGCCTCAAATTTTAGGTCTTAAATCACAATATGTGTTATGCCGCCAAATCCCAAGTCATATTTTCGAATACACTTTATGCCCCCAAATTAATCTTTCCCAACGATTCCCAATTTCGTGCGTTCGCATATTTCAGAGTTAGGCCTAAGCTCGAAGGTAGCCTGACTATAAAAATAAAAAGGTAAGAAGAGGGAGAGAAGAGAATAACAAATCGAGCATGTAATAGTAGAAATAGGCATATAAGAACATATTTGATGAACATAAATAGGCATATAAGAACAGATCTAATGAACATAAATAGGCATAGTCTCATATTCAGATTTATTAACATGTCAGGATTACAATTAAATTTCATTTCTAAAAGTAACATGGACTCACCTCGACAGGATTCTTAGAAAAGAGAATTAGTCATTGTTGTAGCAAATCTGATCTTGATTACTCCTAATTTGATTTGTCTTGGCGGAGAAGAAAAGCTATCTCTTAATCTCTACTTTGATTTTTGTTTCGAGAAGAAAGGCTAGATTAATTTAGATTAGAGTAGCATGGAGGCGCCATGGATTAGTGTAATGAGATTAGGATTAGGTATAGGTGTTTATTTATAGGTGCCATCGGATTAAGTCAAACAAAATCCGAGCCGCTCACATAAAGAAAAAGACGTCACAGCAGAAAATTCGGATCTGGGGAGGTGTCAACACCCATGTCGACACTCCTAAGGGTGGTCGACACCCATGTCGACACCCTTATAGGGGGGCCGACACCCTAGAGCGGTAATTTTCCCGCTCAGCCTGTTTTGGCTGATTATAAATTTCGAAATCATTTTTGACTTTTTGGACCCATTTCTAAAGTACTGAACCCAATATATATATATATATTCTTCTTACGCGTATACAAACTTCAAACCTTAATAACTTCTTCATACGATGTCTGATTTAAGCAAACCAGGTGTCTATCTTGACTAGAATTTCGAGATGAACGCAATGGCGCAACCCGTTTCCCTTAATTTTCCTTTTAAAAAAATTAAGTCTCCTTTAATTTTTTATTTTAATATTCTTAGAAAACATAGGGTGTTACATTCCCTCCTCCTTTAAGGATTTCATCCTCGAAATCTCTAAGTTAAGAAGAATGTATCCTACCATCCATCATCCATCTACTCTTCGATCATCCACAAGCATTTTTTGACCTTAAAAGATTTCTAATGCCATATGAACATATGAAAAAGTGTGTATACATGTCCCCTATCTAATGCAAAAGATCAGGCGGTCTACTGATTCAGTTGACCTCCTTAATGTGAATTATGTTAGTGCCATGCGTCCAACATGTATGCAATTATTCCTAATGTACTTTATAACTTCTATATGAGTGCACAATCATTCATTCATATGCAACATCCATGTGATGAGTCAACCATTTTGCATCTATAAAAATTGAAAATGCACACACATCCATATGCAGTATGAGAGTGTTTTTAAGCCGATCTAGTGCCTAGTGTGTGTATATGCATCCACGAGCAAACACTAGCAATCACTTGCATCCACTTGCAACCATCAAACATAACATGTCTCAAACACATGTTTACACCCATTAGGCATTGTCAAAACTAGAAATCTATCTCACGCCTCAAGTAAGCCTCTAACCTTGTCATGAACATCCGGACACTTATAGACTACGGGTACAGATCGCAAATTCTCAAATGATTCTAGGAAACTAAGCATGATAGACCCTCTTGGGACACAAGAAATCCATTCCTAAAACCAAACCATATCCTAAAAAACCCAGAACGTACGCGTCACATTCAACTCAACGCCTAACACAGATACCCTCAAACCTCAACATATCACAAACATATGAGTCGTACCCCCTATGGAGTTTGAGACTATAACGGGATCAGAAACAAGACTAGTATTAAGGTGCAGAGACTCAACTACAGAATCAAAAATAAAAGAATGAGAAGCGCCAGAATCAAAAAGAGTTCTAACTTGATAATCAGATAGGGAAATTAAATCTTCTACAGAAATTTTCCTACCTCTATCCTGTCCACCAGCCACGAGAGCATTCACCTGCCCTCCAGAAGATCCTACCCTTTTCCCTTGTCCTTGTTTCTTCGGGTAGTCCCTAGTAAAATGTCCCATTTCACCACAGTTGAAGCAAGCACCCTTCCTTTTTCTGCAATCCTTGTTCAGATGACTCAAGCTCCTACAAGTAAAGCACTTTTTCTCCTTCTTATCCTCAGGCTTTCCATCCTTCTTATGTGTTTCCTTTTTGGTCCACACTTTCTTATTTTGTGCATCGTCGGTCTTAACTTCTTTCCATCCATCTTTACTATCCTTTTGCATCAAGGTCATGTCAACAAGTCTTTCAAAAGTTGCCCCCATCGAAATATGAGATAATGCCAGATCTTGGAGAGGTTGGATCTTACTTGTTCATTCCTGTACACCCTCAACATATCACTCATCACAACCATACCAGTTACCACATATTCATGTATTGAGCTTACTTGTTCACTGTGAATGCCACATTAAGCCTTGTAAGACTTAAATATTTTAAACTACCTATCAAAGTACGATACTCAGTAGGATCGTTGAGAAGATTTCCATGTATAGTTAACGGAGGATGAGTTGCTAATGGTGTTGCAACTGGTTTGCATCGTCCATATTAGCTTTGCACAAAATATCAGCAATATACCTCTTTTGACTTAAGAAAATACCTTTTGGATGAGGCATTACTTCAACTCCGAAGAAGTAAGATAATTCTCCAAGGTCTTTTAGTGAGAAACATGTCAACAATTTTTTTATAAAAGCTTCCAGTGCATGAGTTGCATTACTTGTAACAATAATATCATCCACATAAACCAACAAATAAATGATGTCACCATTTTTGTGCAATGTGAACAAGGATGAATCAGAGACCGTATTCTTGAAGCCCAACTTAATTAAATATTTCCGTAATTCTTTATACCAAGCTCTTGGAGCTTGTTTAAGCCATACAGTGCCTTGTTTAATTTACATACATGTGTGGGATGTATAGGATCTGTGTAGCCAGGAGGTTGTGTGGTGTATACGTCTTCAGTGAGTGTGCCCTGTAGAAAAGCATTGTTTATGTCAAGTTGGCGCAACGACCAACCTTGACTAACCGCAAGTGAGAGCACAAGCCGAACCATGGCGGGTTTAACTATGGGGCTAAAAGTCTCACCGTAGTCAATGCCAGCTTTCTGATTAAAACCTCTTGCAACATAGCGAGCCTTGTACTGAATAATGTTACCATCCTTATTCTTTTTAATTCGAAAAATCCATTTGCATCCCACTACATTTTGTGACATAAATGAAGGTACAAGATCCTAAGTTCTATTTTTCACCAATGCATTAATTTGTTCATCCATAGCTTTACACCAAATGGGGCTTTTTAATGCTTGAGTGATATTTTTTTGGGATCTCCATTTCATGGACCTCCACATTTAAATTCAGTTTACTGATTGGTTTCCTAATGCCATGTTGAAGTCTTGTGGTCATTTGAGGAGAATGTATAGGATTGTTGGGTGTTGAATTTGTAGATGTGGATATATCGAGGTTTGATTGAGATGAAGCAGAGGAAAGCTCAGTAGTGGTATTAAGAGGTTGAGATGAGTTTGTTGTGGACATAGGAGATGAAAGGGGTGTAGTGGGGAATGAGTTAGGAGGTGTGCTAGAAGGTGAGTTAGTTTGCAATGAATGAAAGGAGGAAGATTGAGTATTTGATAATATAGATAATGTGCGAGGTGCCCATTGTTCCACTAGGTCAGACAAAGAGGCAGTTGAATTTTTAAATTCAGAAAAAGAAAAATGTTCTCTTTGATGTGAACATGACGAGAAACATAAACACAATTAGTGTTTAATTCGAGAAAATAATATGCACTTTGAGTAGGTGAATAACCAACAAAAATAATGGTTGAGATTTGAGTTCAAGTTTGTGAGAATTGTAGGGTTTAAGTCATGGATAGCAAAAACGTCCTAAACTTCGAAGCTTGGAATAATTAGGATGTTGGCCGAATAATTTAATGTAGGGTGACACATTGTTTAGAGTTGGCATGGGAAGTCGATTAATCAAGTAAACAGCTATTGAGCAAGCATTTGTCCAATATTCAAGGGGCAAATTAGCATGAGTTAAAAGAGATAGAAATGTCTCAACAATGTATCGATATTGTCGCTCTGAATAGCCATTGTGTTAAGGGGTGTGGGGTGGAGTTGTGAGATGCGAAATTCCATCGATGGATAGATAGTTACGTAGGCTTTCATACTCACCACCGTTGTCCGAGTAGAGAGTTTTGAGAGGCAGTTGAAAGTATTTTTCAACTAGAGCTTTATAGCGAATGAATATATGTTTTGCATATGATTTTCGTTTCAAATTATACAGCCAAATGTATTTAGAAAAATGATCAATGAAAATAAGTTAATATTTAAAGCCATCATGAGAGTAAATTGGTGATGTCAAAAGATCAGAATAAACATACTCAAGTGGGGTAGTAGACACAATGGAGGAAGTAGAAAAAGGAAGTTTATGACTTTTATTGCAAGCACATGAATTACAATCTAAAGTGGAGATACTATGAACATGAAGTTTATTTTTGGAAATAATTAGCCTAAAAACATTACGAGACGGATGCCTTAAACGATGATGCCAATCAAGTAAACTAGTTGTGCTTGCGTAGACTGTAGGGCTTGTGGATTTGAGCTGATAAATGCATGTTGCAACCAGCCCCTGGAATAGAGATTCCCCCGTTTTGAGATCTTTCATATGAAAAGAGGTGGAAGAAAAGACAATTAAGATATTGTTATCATGACAAAGTTGAGAAAAAGAAATTATATTTTTAGACATGGCAGGAACAACTAAGACATTATTTTGTTTGAGTGATGATAAAGAACAAGAACCGACGTGAGTGATTTTAAGGCCTTTGCCATCACCGACGATCAACTCTTCGGTTCCATCATAAGGAGCATGGAGGGATAGATTGTACAGATCTGTCGTGACATGGTGGGAAGCACCACTATCGAGAAGCCATGTTAAAGAGGATGAGGAGGCAGAGGGATTTACGATGTTTGCTTGAGGTTTTGATGTGAATAGGTTTGACAGATGTTGAGAATTTGAAGGAGGAGGAATAGCATTAGGAAATTTTTGCTTAAATAAAGGACAATGAGCAATCACATGTCCTTGTCCTCGGCACTATTGATATTTGCCTAGAAAAGTGTAGGGCTTTGTGGGATCACTGCCATTAAGAATCTGATATGATGATGTTTGGTTGATGAGAGTCATTGAAGAACATGAAGTTGAACTGTTTTGGATCAAGGCTCTGATACCATGATGAAGAGTTGAAGAGAAGGATGCATATTTTCCATTCAGTAATCACAAATATATAAAGTTAGAAGATTCATGCACCTACAATTATGGAATAATATCATTAATGATAATTGAATAATATCATTAATGATATATATACATGCAACTACAATAATGGAATAATATCATTAATGATATTTGAATAATATCATTAATGATATTTATTCCCTCATATTATGGCATATCATTAATGATTCAAATTATGTCAATCCTTATCAAACAATTGTTTTATAATACTAATAAAAACAGTTTGAATGTTGAAAAGTATAGCTCCATCTCATTCACTCAATGGTTAATAAAAAATAAGATATATTTTATCTCCACATTTAACAATTTTCACAGGAAAAAGAAAATCTTTAAAATGGTTCTGACTAATATAAATATGAATTAATTTTATGTAAGAATAAGAAACATATGTTTGTTATGTATAAGAAAAATATAAAAATATTCCAAAATAATATGATGTATTTGAATAGGTACTCAACAGCATAAACAATTCTTGGTTACAGTAAATAGAAAATGAAAAATAAGGCCATTATGCAAGTTTGAACCACGAAGTCAACCACAAGCTCGTTAAAAAAAAAATACAACATATTTCATCTTTAGACGTGCAATCAAACACAAAGTGCTGTCAAAATCAATTTTTTGGAATAAATTTATATTTCCAACAGGAATGTAACTTAGACATATAAAACATGGAAAAGAAATGTATATTTGAAAAATAGAGGTACATTATATTCATGGAGTTGGATCTTAAAAATAAGTACTGGTTATTTTGCCAAATGTAATACACACTTTATTCACAAACAGCTAAGAAATTAATAAGTGGATGGTATTAAGTAAAATCGTAGAAGTATATCAACTACAATTGAGAAAATTATTCAATTAATGATAAATTTTAGGCGAACATTTAAAGTTGATCTGGGCCGGACCCAAAATTTATAACCCACTGCGGCTAATTTTTTTGACTTTATTTTACCCTCAAGATTGTATTAATGAATAAAAAAAAAAAAAAAAAAAAAAAAAAAAAAAAAAAAAAAAATCAAGTACCAGATTTTCCAAAAGATCATATGAAGTAATATAAAATATTTAACTACATCTTCGTCATTATATAATGTATACATATTGACATGTTTAATTTCCTAATTTAGATATACTATGAAACATTACGATGGAAAAGCTAACGTCCTTGGTACACCATTGAAAGTAATAATGTCCCGTTCAAGATATATAGGAAACTGATGCATCATACAGAAATATTTCCATCATGAAATAAAGTTATGTATTAGTCCATCATTATGCAATTTATATATCAAAATATAAAGGACTATCCAATTATGTCCATTGTTATATGAATATTAATTAAATCAAAAATAAATCTTCTTACATCAAAATGATTAGTATGCACCATGTTTAACTCATACGCATATAAGTTAATAAATGTCCATCCATATTTAAGGCATTTTCGTCTTACATTTCAACACCATTTTGCAATCTGATATATGAAAAGTGACAAAACGACTTATTATATTTACATCATTTCCCTTGCAGAAGATAGGGCTATGAAGCAACTTTATCTGCGTTTAAGTTCAGGTATATTTGCGTGAATCTTCAATTTTAAGTAGGAAGCTTAAGTCTGAAATGTCAAATTTTGGTTATTTTACCCCCAACAACATTAACTCGAAGAAAAGACTACAACAGCTTACCAGAAGTCAGTAAATTAAGCAATGCATGTTAAAGGAAACTAAATTTAAAAGGAGAAATTTGGTGAATAATAAAATATCTGTCCTTTTTAGATATAAATCCACACAAACGCGCGCGCGCGCACACACACAAAAAAGCATCCATTGAAGTTGTCTGAATCATCAACTAATCAACATGAGAAATTTTTAACCAAGAATATACATGAATTGCTAATGAAGATGTTAAAACACCATAAAGATCGAAATGAACAAAATGGAATCAATGAGTTTTTTGTGTGTTAGAAGCGGCAGATGAATTGATAATGTTTAAAGAAGTTTCGTACGAAACATGTAAACTAATGAAGAAAATTTGCATATATAGAAAAAGACGGTACAAATGGCCAATCCAGTGTAGATGATGTAGCCTTTTCTTTACAGGTTCAATTTAATCAGAGAAATAGTAGGAGGCTTTTAGACCCTTCAAACTAAACTTAGTCAAAGTGAAACATGGAATTATAGACATAGAATATGGTATTTGTATCTCAAATGAATGACCGCAAATTTTTAAATCCTTGTTCATAATGAAATAGTGATCCTTTCATGCTCAGTGCGCAAAAAATAAATTGAACCGGATAAACAAAACAAAACCATCTTTGATTTTCTACAGTATTGTGGATTTTTATCAACATTTGAAGATTTTTTTTTCAGTTTTAGTGTTATTAAATCATGGAGTTAATGGTCTCTATGTAGACATCTCTCATTCAAATATTTATTCTATAACAGTTTATAAGGAAGTAGTTTCATCCTTTTGTCTCTTTAATGCGATATAGTAAACTGTAATGGATAAAGAAAGTAAAACTATCTTTGATTTTCTAACTTATCATGAATGTTTTGCACTTTTTCTTTTCCTTTTTACAATCTTTTTTTTTAAGTTGTACCCTTCATGTTAACACATGGACCTCATGTGCTTTGATAAAGATACATCTCATCCAAAAAAAATTCTTCCATAATTGTTTACATAAAAATATTTATGGACATAAAAGGCTGTATAAATGTATATTAGTCCAATAAATGAAGAGGAAGTGTGTTAAATCAAATTAAGAAGGTTTCTCCATGAACATAGTGAGGATATGTTTTGTAAATAGCTCATTAGTTACAGCACCTAATAGCAGTACAGCTTAAATAAATGAGCTTTATAGAAGTAAATTAAATAGAAGGAAATGTTTATATATGATTGTGATTAAAATGTGTTGATGTTAGATAAACTGAAACTAAATATGCAAATGATAAGAACTTGAACAGTAATATTAAGAATAGAAACTAAATTATCACATAATTCCCATTTTAGAAAGAATATATTGGTTTAAACGGTTCCTTCAACTTTCTCCTATGAATATAGACAGGAAATACATGAACAATACTTAGTTCGTTCATAGTTAGTGGTAAAATCGAAATGCGTTAAAATATTTACGTCTTCAGCATCAAATAATCAGCGGAAACAATGGCAGGATGTACATGGAATAATTAATACCAATATTTTCTTCAATATCTCAAAGGAATCAAATCCAAAAACCATTGAGGAAAACATGAACAAACTATACACTCATAGTCGAAGCAACCAATGCGCAGATGCATAACAACATTTTCTAAATTCAAAAGACTCGTTAAATCAAATGAATTGAAGAAAAAGCGGAAAATAACTACCTTGGAAAGGAAGAGTTTAGATTTACATTATGAGACGAGAAGGCTATGCCGCAAATAAAAAAATAGTGGCACATCCAGATATCCAAGTGATTGCCACTTCCACCTCCGTCGAGCGATCACAGTCTCGCCTCCAGAAAAATTATATGTTTACCTGGAATCGATTAAAGATAGTGTAGTTTGAATACCAAAAGGATTTCGTCCATTAGTTATCCTTAGATTTGTGGATCATACAAGACGAAGCGGAACATGATCTGGGAGTTGCAGATAAGAATTAATTAGTTTGTGTAACGCACGTCCAGTTGTTTGTTGCTTGAATATTGAAAGTCGAACGCGATCGCCAACAACGTGGCCAAGGACCATATAAAATGACATGTGTCAGCATATTAGAGCACTGGTTGATGCGTTTTCAAACACAAAACAGAGTATTTGCTCCGTTGAACCAACGGATCAAAAGGCATCCGTTGACGTTAACACGACACGTCGGACGCCAACGGATACCTTTTTAATATCCCCTAAAATGTCCCATTTAACCCATAAACTAAAATAACCTGTTTAAACTTATAAATTAAATTACCTCGTTTGACGTTGCAAACGCATACCCTATTTACCATCCAACCTTGTTCAAATTTCTCACTTAAATACTCCGTTATAATGAACTGTTATTGTTTAGTACGAACGTACCCTACGGGTAGGTCATGTTTTATATATCTACAGTAAAAAAAATCGCTATAACTAAAATTATTCCTCTTTGAAACTTTGTCTTGATAAACAAATGCATTTTGTTTATTTGAAGGAATCATAAATTCTTCATCACATATATAATAGTTTTTAGTATATAGCATGGGAAAACATTGCAGATGGAAACCTAAAACTAATTATTCATATCTGCAAACTCTGCATGCATGAATTTCCTGCACTACCAATCGGGGGAAAATGCTACCAACTTGAATGGTTCTCCTTTTCAGATATTAATTTTAGTGATCATAGTTGAATCATGTGAAAGTACCGGGGGCACCATTCAAAAGAATACTTGTTTCTGAATGAAAGTCGTATCAAAATTTGACTATAACCAAAGTGGAGTACAAATTGCCCTTCATGTAGGATTGATCTAGGAACATAACACAATAAAAACAATGGAATATAATGACAGCAGTGGTAATTCGCTACGACAAAATAACGGCTAAAAATACATTAAGTTTAAAATAAAGGATGTTACTATTTGGATCCCCATTTTCACTTTTGGCCACCGCACTCCGTTCGGTCGCTCACCAACGAATGGAATTTTCAAAAAAAAAAAAAAAAAAAAAAAAAAAAAAAAAAAAAAAAAAAAAAAGACTGTTCGACGGCCGTTAACATAAGAACTCAGTGACAACATTTGCGAAATAGGCACGAAGTAAATAAAAAAAGAATGTATAGCGACAGACAAAGAAATAGGGCAGCGATATAAAATTGGTGAATCAGAGAGGAAATCGACCAAAGTTCGTACCTTTTCTGAGTGCAGCAGTTAAAGTAGCGAATGGTGGCCTAATCACATCAACGTGCAATGGCCATAAGGATGGCGAAGAGAGCAGAAAACGACGTTGAAGGCGAAGATTTTATAATTTTGGTTACAGCGAATTTCAATCTTGGGGGTGGAAAAAGAAAGAGAGCGAAAAAGTAAAGGCAAGGTTTTGCTTGTGACATAATAGGTCAATTTAACATAATATTGCATCGGAAATAATTACTCCATCTTATCCAAGAATACCATAACCAGCATACTAGAATTTGTTTTCTTTATGCACTATTACCAGACTTTAAATCCTTTACGCATTTAACATAATATTGACATTACCAATATTATTCACTGCCATCTATTACCTTCTAATTAAAATTATTTTAAAAAAATATGCATTTATAAATAAGTGTTGTAACGTTTATGAATAGGAAATTAATAAATAGCCAATTAATATAAATTTTTCATTGAATGTTTCACTGCTTATTCTGTTAGCCATAAATATAAAACCTTGACGTTTTATATTAACATTACCAATATTATTCACTGTCATCTATTACCCTCTAATTAAAATTATTTTAAAAAAATATGCATTTATAAATAAGTGTTGTAACGTTTATGAATAGGAAATTAATAAATAGGCAATTAATATAAATTTTGCATTGAATGTTTCACTGCTTATTCTATTAGCTATAAGTATAAAACCTTGAATTTTTATATTAACATTACCAGTATTATTCACTGCCACCTATTACCCTCTAATTGAAATTATTTGAAAAAAATATGTGTTTATAAAATAAGTGTTGTAACGTTTATAAATAGGTAATTAATATAATTAGATTACTCTTTCCATATCCAACGACAATTTGAATATGCATTTAAATTTGAATAATGACATTTATTATTGCATATTACGATATAAATTAGCAATTAATAAATAGTAGAACGTGCTAAAGTCAAATAAATAAAATCTTAATGATTTTTATTTAAATCTGACATCAGCGTAGGTGCATTTGAAAGGTCAGACTCCCCTGCAAAATGCGCTATTCTAGAAACAACCATTCACCTTCAAATATGGCACACCATCCAATTAATTTTCACGCTTCTTTCCTCATTTCCTCTACGCTTTGCTTGAAATTCTCTCCTCTTTCATACCTATCTTCCCAATACTCACTGCCTCATAAAATTGAATACACTGCACAACAAATTTACTTTTTTATTTATTGGGTTTAAATTTTTGAAGCTTCACCTCATTCAAAAGGTGATTTTTTTCCCAGGTAAACGCATAAATAAGTTTACACCACATTTAAGTTTAACCAGCGTTCTTTGCCCTCAACCTATGCACTTTGTTTCTAAGGTTTTTCTTCGTGATTTGTATGAAAAATAATGTTTTATGTTCCTTTTAAATAGTAAAGTAAATGGGAGCATTGTCCCCTGTTGCTTGCGTGAGACCATGAACGTGAGAAGTGGATGTCTCAGTATATGTTCAAATAAAAGTGAATGTCTTAGTGTATGTGTAAATAAAAGTGAATGTTGTCTGAAAGAAGTTAGGAAGGTAAAGGAAATAAGAATATGTTTTGTCCTCAACAGATAAAGCACGTTTAATGAGAATAATAAACCAAATATTAATACAAATATTTTTTTGCATATGTAAAATACGCAGTACTTAAGGAACAATAATCCTTACGCGAAGTGTGTGCCATGATCACGCGCGAAGCGCGTGCCGTGACGCTCGTTTAAAAAAAAGGAAAAATGTCTTATAGAAAACTATTCACTTTGCATATCCTGTCCAAATTCCCCTATCTCGATGTGCTTTGTCAACTACAATTTTTTTTTTTCCTTTGGGTCCTTCAGTACAAGAGAGAAAATACTTTTCTGTATTTTGATTTACTTGACACATCGAGATAGATGAATATGGGATCAATGATTTGCTCCCACGAAGGACTGCGTACTTCATATTTTCGCTGAAGTGTATCATGTGGTGCACACTAAAGAATATCGTGATTTTCACTCTGTGTATCACAGTTGATCCAAATTTAACAATTAAATGTAAAAAATTGACAAAGAAAAGCTCTCAAGTTGGAATATGAGCAATTTTTAGTTGTTTATGTTCCTATGCCCTAAGCTTTTAACTTAGCATCCCAACACAATTAGATTTTAACATAAATAATAATTGAAAAAAACAAATAAATTCCTCCAACCAAAAACATTTATTTATTTACCAAAAGATTTATAGAAAAAGCCTCGCAATTGAGAAGAAATCTCGTTCTCCAAACCCAAAAAAATAACCTTTCTCCGCAGCTCTTCATTCTATATTTACAGCTACATTTATAATAATTAGTTACTTCATGTTCAAACTAACATTTAGATGACAAAAAAAATGAATTCATTATCCAATCTGAGGGACAAATAGACAAAACTAGATATGCTTATTAATTAGGAGAAATTTCAAATTTTCTTTTTGCCAGTTTTATTATTTAATTATTATTTCCTCCAAATGCGATTTTGTATCAGAAAGCACAACTGATCCGAAAATGGTATTTCTATCGACTATAAAATCATTGATCAAATCGGTTAAAAAACGCAAGCGTACGACATACGATCGTAGTACGCATAAGAGTATGGATCGATTTACATGAAAAATGATAATATTAAATTACAAAATCTAAATAAGCCAAAGAGTTTGAAAATGTCATTAACTAAAAAAATTGTAATTAAAACTAAAAGATTAAAAGGCTATTAGAGGAGTCTCTTTTCATGATAGTATAGATAAACATAAAATGAACTTATGATCTCTTATTTTAATCATTTGCGAAATTAGTGGATATATCTATTGTAAATATGACCTAATAGTTTTATTAAGTCAAAACTTAAACAATCATACTATAGTACACGATTTGAACCAATTATAAACTCTCATGGAAATAACACAAAACTAAAAATCAAATATATTATAAGCATGATCTATTTACAATTGAACCAGTAACATATACCATCCAAATTTGATCATATATTCACTTTCATTATTAAAATCATACTTAGATGAAAACTCAACTTGTTTCTATATGATTAAACAAAACCTATTTGTTATGAGCAATATAGGCTATCAAGACTCCTCATCCCACACACATTACTTTCAATCAAATCAATATGCGAAAGCACCCGTTAATGGCGAGTAGGAAATATATCGTTTCTTTCCTTTCCTTGCTTTCAGCCCCTCCTCTGCCCCTTTCATTTCCTCCCATTTCTAATCGATTCACCCCTTTCCCCGTCTCTTCCCTCTCTACCTAGATTGTTAGGTTTTCCGTAGTATCACTACGCAATTAGATTTTAAAAGAAGGAAGAAGAAAACAATAACAAACGAATTTCTCTAAACAAACATTTATTAATAATTTCAAAAGATTACAAGAAAACGCTAAAAATTGAGAACCAATCTCAATCTTCAAACCAAGAAAAATAACATTCTTCACTTACTCATACAATGAACCATATACATGTCTATTTATATGAGTATTGAGAACGTATCTGCATTAATAACCGTTTGATTACCCTCACCCTTTAAAACAAATCTTTTCCATGTAGATAATTTGTTGCTTTCTTTATGCAATAAGAGAGGCAATAAACTACTCTATCAAATATGTAAAATACATAAATAAGACAATGTGTTTGTGACATAATCCTATCTTAATTTAATTGTCTCCACAATCTATTAATATATATGGAATATTATATCATCGAATTTCAACAATCTCCACTTTGATACGATATTCCATAAATGGTATCCAATATCCTTTTCGAACCTCAACCTCCAAATAATCTCCAATGTTACCAAAAAATGTTTTCATCCCAAATATAACTGACTTCCAAACCACATAATTATGTACGCTCCCAGTTAAATATTCATATCATCTATAAATTAGAATTCTTGTTATACCACAATGGCCTCCATGTAGGCTTTGTGGCTTTACGTTGTTGGCTCTACCTTGATTCAGATGAACTTGCATCTCCAAATTCAATTTGAGAACTCATAACTTTCTCCACCATTTTTCCAAGCAATATATATATGTTATTATCTCACCGTATTGTGCATAGAAACTCCTTATTACCTTCCAAACCCTTGTGACTCCACCTCTACTCGAAAAATTGCAGCCTTTTTGTACCAACTGTCCTATTGAAGCAAGGTTCTTCTTAATTTCTAGGATGTACCTAGCTCCTGTTAGCTTCACCACCTTTCCATCAGTCATCTTTAACCTAACCGAATCTATGCCTTTAATATGCAAATCTCGACCATCGGCATATTCCACTTTACCAGTTTGTTCTTCATAATTAATAAATGTTTCCCTTTAATAGTATACGTGGAAACAAGCGCCCGAATCAAGTACCTAAACTTTGCTCTCGCCTTCATTAACACATAAAACATTGCCCTCAAGTTTCTCACCAAAATTTACCTCATTATCGTTATTATTTTGCTCATTCGACTCTTCTTCCAATGCTTCCATATTTTCCGTAGCCTTTTAAAGCTTATGAAAAAATCTTAGCTGATGACCAGGTTTGTCACGATAAAAACAAATGTATTCATTTTTCATGTTTGGTTTATTCGATTGTCTTTCCATATTTCGATGATTAACCCCTCTTGCAATATAAGCATTTTCAATTGGAGTTCCAATTTATGTTGTCTCCTTATCTTTTCCTTCCATAAGGCTCATCCTCCTCATCTCCTCATTAAATAAGCTACTAACCACTGACCCCATGGAAACAACGCCATACGAATTTGAGTTTTTTAATGCAACCACAAGTGTTTCCTAAGTCTCCGGTAATGAACTCATCATCATTAAAGCTTTTGTTTCATCATCCACCTTGAAATTCACGGCATCCAGTTGATTCATAATTTCCTGAAAATCATTAAGGTGCTCACCAATTGATTCACCTTTCTCAAGCTTCAGATTCACCAATTTTCTCATAAGAAAAGCCTTGTTTGTTGTGGAGTTCTTTGCATAAATTCCTTTCAATTTCTTCCATATTGCATAAGCAGATGTTTGATTAGCAACAATATGAAACACTAGATTATCCAAAAAACATTTAATAGATGCAGCAGCCTTCTTATCCAAAGTCTTCCAATTTGCTTCAGATTTATTGCTAGGTTTTTCCTCATTGCTATCTAATGGTTGATTAAGATCATTAAGATAAAGAAAATATTCCATCTTTGCCTTCCATAGTCCCCAATTTATCCTATTAAGCTTTTCAACAATTATTTTATCCTTATTCAAACCATCTTCAAAAAATTTGTGTAGAAGGATATGATATCAATTGTTAGGTTTTCTAATTAAATATTTAAAGAGGGAAGAAGAGAAAAATAACAAATTAATTACTCCAAATAAACCTTTATTAATAATTCCAAAAGATTACGGGAAAACGCTTAAAAATGAGAACCTGTAACAAATCGGAATTACACAACCAATTTAAAATTTATTTTTAATATAATCTAATAAGAAAATGCGTCAGAATTTAAAAATTCGATTTTCAAGTCATCGCATAGCCCTTAAAAAGTGATATTTTCCTAGCAACCTCAAAATTCGATTAGATAAATTTTTCTGGATTCGTAATAACAAATCATTATTGGGTTTCAAATTCTATGCTAGACGGAACTAGTATGTCGTCGGGCGCGATAAAACTGTTTCTGGTAAAACTAACAATTAGTTTACAAAGGAACATTGTTCAGATGAACTCATGATTCGATGGGACTTTTTTTTTCGAAAGCAAACCATCAAATAATGGTAGAATCCAAAGTTTCAGAATTTTTGGAGTTGGCGTGTACACATGAGCGAATTTAACATACACCAAAATACATATAAAAATCGAATTCAAACTCGATCGAAAAATAAAATGGATGGTCAAACGAACTCGGAACTCGACGAAACAGGATTCGTTGGATTCGCAATTTCGCATACTATCATGATCTAAAATTTCGTAGCAAACAGAATTAGGTTGCGATCAGGCAATCCGAGAGAGAGTGAGATGGAAATTTTGCACTTAAGCCCATTTTCTTTCTTCCTTCCTCCTACCTCACTCTAATGGCCTCCTCCCTCATCCTCATCGCTGTCATCGCCTCACCCTCCTCTTGAACCGCCGTTACCCACCTCCGCTGGCCCCACCAACGGCCGGCGCCCCTAGCCATGGCGCACCACCCCATTCCTTACCCGAGCTCCAAAACTCCATTTTTCACCTCCCGAAGCTTTGTACATCTCCCTACCACCTCCACCGAATATCACCTCCACCGCCTCCAAAACCCTCTCCATTCGCCATTACAATTCTGAACAACGGGCTCTAGGTTTTGGGTGCCCTATTCGTGCCCAATTTCTCCTCCATTAAGCTTAATACTTCCAAGTCTACCATATATGAGTATTGGTAAGCGTCGTAGTGAAGTTTGAGTGCCGTAAATCTCTGTGTATCTACATAGGAGCTCGACAAAATCACATTCCTCTGTTTTTAAGATTTGATGAGGTGGAATTGTCGGTGAGAAATCTAAACTCACATTTAAAAAAGGGTAGACTAGAAAATAAATTGTTTAAAGGTTAATTGTTAAGTTAATCAGTTAGTGTTAGTTGATGAATAAAATTTATTAACTGATGAAATGATTTTTAATGAGTCAAAAATATCATTTTTAACTAGTGTATGCGATGTAAATTGGATATGTGATATACATAAATTAAACTGTATCAATATAATGGAATTGTAACTTGAATTAGTAAAATAAGATTAACGGTTAAAGCATTAATTGATGGAAGTTAAAATATAAAATTGACTACAAAGTGATACAAGTAATAATAATAATAATAATTTATTATGATGTTAGTAAATGAATGGTAATATAAAAATATCATTTTTAATCCATATATCGGTGATTATCTGTGTTTGCGCTAAACTAGAATTTGTGTAGTAATATGGTGAATTTAATTTGACCGCTAAAGGTTGAATAGAGTTATTTAATTATGTTTATCACCGATATCATCAGTTTATTTCTATGTAAAAGATTAATTAGTTAGATAAAAATACCATTTTGATCAGTTATATGCGATGTTTACTTGAGTTCTACACTTGGATTGCACACTCAGATTATTTTAATATGTTGCGCCTTAAATGGCATTGGGTGATTTATTTATTTTTTTTGTTTATTTATTACTGTTGTGTGTGATTTGGATGCGTGTGATGGTCTCTTGGATGAATTGAACATACACCGTAGGATAGTAAACAGGTATTGGACTACACTGCATTGCATAACATACCCATATAAGCATGTAGCTGCTTGATGCCTATATGTTGTGAACCGTATAGCATGTAATTATGGACGCTACATGACGAGAACAAATGACCGGAGATCGGGTAAATGGCTTCATGGTTATCTGATGAAGACTGGACTTGATACAGACTAAATAAAACATTTAGCGGAATCTGCAGGATTTAATAATAAACCCTACACAGGTCTTGAGATGACAAAAATATATATGTCTCTCTTGTTATATATATATATATATATATATATATATATATATGTATTGCACAATGGGTGTTCATAAGATTTTTAATTCCCACACGGGTGTTGGGATGATTTACTTTCGCATATCTCCCAATAGACAATTGTTGTACAAATATACTTTGATTTATAGCAGCAGGTAGAGGCGAGTTGCGGTTTTTCCGAGCACTCCGTACAAAGGAGGTTATGGTGAATTTTTCCAAAAATTAAAGGCACTAGCCAAATATTTAATCAATTAAATAGTTTGTAAGCCGTATAATGAATTACATTTATATACTTTAAATATAAATCAAATTAAATGAATCGCGTAGCGGTAGTTCGCGTTTTCGACTCGTAATTTTAAACGAGTATATCCGGAGATTCGACCATTGGATTTTCCTGAAATTAGAACCGTTGGATTCGTTTCGAAAAGATCTTTCTGACGATAATAAATATGTTAAGATCCAATGTTTACATTTTTAGAAATATTTAATTTAAATCTGAATAAAAACAGCGCCTGTGTAGTCGAATGACCTAAATCATCTTTCGACTGAAATCAGCTATATATATATGTATGTATGTATGTATGTATGTATGTATATGTGTATATATATATAAATAGCGGAAAATCGTTTTAACTTATTTTATGCAATTTATAATGTGTGTAAACCAATTTTACTTGGTTTATAAAATAAAAATGGTTAAGTACGATTTGGCCTGAAAACATTTAAAATAAATATTGAAGATGTTAGGACTAGAGAACTTAATTCGATGACCAAATTAAATTCTCAATTAAACCTTTTAATTTAAGGTAATGAAATAAATTGTGAAGGTCAATAACTTAACCAAAGAAAAGGATTTGATTTGAATCATGTATACGAGAATTATCTGAAAAGACCGAGTTAAATCTCATTTCGAATAATTAAACGACAAAGATAATGTAGACGATGCAAGACCGACAATCTTCACATCGAATGGATTACTACTGATGCCTTGGATATGGGTAGCTCCCTTGAAGAGGTTATAATGGTAGTTGTCCGGATGTACTTATTGATTATCCGGATATGCGAGGACCGCTCTCTTGTATTGGACATACGGGATAAGGAATAAGGTGCCTCCAGTTCCGTTCAAACCCTGAACAAACTTGTAAATAGATTGTGTGTTTGACGCAGTATTCTGGACTATATTAATCGATTTCTGCTAAATATGTATCTATTGGTGGCGGAGAATTTATTCTCTTAGTTTAACACTCTTCTCTGAGATGTATGAGCTTATAGGTTATGTATTTGTAGTTATCAGTTGTATGGACTGGAATGACTACGTGACATGCTGAAATGCATAGATTAAAGCTTTTGTTGAAAAGCAGAGCTTTTTGGATGATGATCAAAGCATAACTTTAATTAGCATAGCTTTGTGTATAGCGTTGATTCGCGAGCCTCACACCACAGTATGAGTCAAAAACGAGATTAGGGACTATAGGGAGTGCATGCGTTTCTTTCTAGCTATGAGTAATTTCATGGTATGGAGCCTAGGCATTTTTTACTTATGTGGATGATAGATTGCGGGCGATTCAGATATGATTGGTCGACAAACTGACCAAGTGACAGGTTCGATAGGACGGGGAAACATATTGTTTAGGAATAACCAATCCACAAAAGTAAGTATCGACTGACCCTGCAAGATCCGAGGGTCACGTGCATTGGTCCTGGGCATCCCGCTAGAGATGACATGAATCAGATGAGGAAGATCTCTTGCCTCGATTCACAGATGGAATCAAATTTCCAATATGAGATATTACGGTTTTAGTTTTAAACCTATATGGAGATATAATATAAGGTACTTATGCCGCCTAGAATTGATACATTTATTTCGAAATTATTTTAAAACATCTAGACACTAATAATAATATCAAATGATTTTTGTTTTCCACGTATCAAGCATATTTGTCCATTATAACGTAAAATTCTATCCTCCGACTTGCTTTCATTGTGTGATGGGACCTGGGTCTTATAGCGGCTTCATTTTTCTAAAAAGCATTGCGCTGTTTATTTTATTTACTTTATTCTATGCACTGGCAATCTAGTGGAACAGACTCGTTTCGCGCTACCCGCATGGTCCCGTGATATGCTTCACTTTTAAATAAGTCAAGTAACTGTAGGATTTCTCATACTAGTCCCATGACTGACTCGTAGTTTGTTTTTCCCTTACAAACTCAGATGCCCATATTTTTACTCGGGTAGCCAGATGATTGGCTTTCTTTTGGATATGCACCATAGCATGGGCTGCTATTTTGGCTGAAGATGAAGACTGGTCTTTTTACCATTTCTTTTGAACTTTGAAACACTATCTTATGTATGTTCATATTTGATTCCGCTGTAGACTTATTACCTATTTGGTGAAACTATGTTTTGTACTAAGTAGGATCTTGTATCTGTGTAGCTTTGATGATGATGCTTATGATTCAGCTGATATGACGATGTATGTTATTCTCTGATTTTATGTATTATGCTATATTCTATGATCTGCTGATGTAATTAATGTGTTATATTCCAAAAACAGACTTTGCCACCGTGGATCGGGGGTTTAGGTTGTGTCAGGGTGGTATCAAAGCTTTGGTTTACCTTTGTTCTGGCATATAACGTGTTCAATGATTCGTCATAGATAGAACCAGTAGCATTCTAGGATGAGTAACTCATTAGAGAGAGAGGACTAGTAATATCCTAGAATAAGTACATCAGAATAACATATAAATTGATCATTACATCTTTATTTATGCATATGTCTTTATGCTCTTACCATTCCTTAAGATATCTTTTTTATTGGCCTGACTCTTTTCTTGCAATTCACAGAAGTAAAAGAAAATGAGTGCACGAGGCATAGGCAGAAGAGGAAGAGGTCGAGGAAGGGGTAACATTCCCCCCGTTAATAATCAGCCCAACCTCGAGGGAGTAGAATCTGAAGCTAGCAATGAGGCAGCATTTCCACAACCACCACCGCAGTAACCATTTGATCTTGATGCTATCTTCAAGAAGTATAAGAACTTGGGCGGAGTACCCTTCATAAGCGTTGGATCTGTAATTGAAGCTCAAGCTTGGATGAGGTCTTGCGAACGGATCATCGAAGGCCTAGGATTGGCGGATAACATAAAGAGATTATTAACATCCTAGTTACTTAAAGACTAGGCCTAATCTGGTGGGAAGCAATGATAGTAAGTAATCCAGGAGTCGATATGATGTGGACAAGGTTTAAGGAAGTCTTTGAGGAAAGATTTGTCCCGCAACAAGAAGTTGAGCGCTTGTATGATGAATTCTCTAATCTCCAGCAAGGCGACAGGACCATTCATGAGTATATCAACAAATTCAATGAACTATCCTGCTTCGTACCCGAATTAGTCCAAGAGCCAATCGAGAAGAATAAGAGGTTCATTGAGGGTCTTCAGAGAAAATACCGCAGTCGAGTGGCGGTAGATGTCGAGCTTCCATTTGCTAAGGTTGTTGAGATGGATTGCAGATATGAGAATATCGATAAGAGGAATTCTCAAGAAGATCGGGAGAGAAGTCAAGCTAGCAACAAAAGGAAATTTCTCAACAAGAAGCCCGAGGAAAGCTTGACCGAAGTAGCTAAGCCCCAAGAAGATAAGCGAGCAAAGATTAAATGCTACAACTGTGAACAGTATGGGCATTAGCCCAACCAATGCAATGCTCCTAAGAAGCCAAGATGAAATGAATCCAGATCTAGCTAGAAGCCTCGAGACACTAGAGAGTGTTATAGTTGCCATAAGACAGGGCTTGTTATCAAGTACTGCCCATTGCTAAAAAAGTCCGATGTGGCTCACGTAGATAATATGGCGGATGCTCCAGTAACTTCTACTGGTGGAGGAAGACCAGATATCTTGGAAGGTACACTTATAGCTAAAAACGTTCCTGTTAAAGTACTATTTGATATAAGAGCATCATGATGTTTCATTTCAAGTAATATAATTAAGAAATTTAAATTTAAATTGAGGAATCTTGAAGGATGCATTAGCTTCCACAATCCGATAGGATATTCCCTTTATCTTCGTTTATATGTAGAGTACATGTCTCCTATTTCTATTACCGGCTGTCTTTTGATTTGATCGTCATGAATCTTTCCGAATTGGATAGTATACTTGGGTTGGATTGGTTGATGAAATATGAGGCTGAGGTCAGAAGCGCCAAAAGAGTTGTTGAAATTAAAACAAAACTTGAAAATATTATTATTATACCATGCGAAGGACCAAGTTCGGATAGAAAATAATTATGGTTTGCTTTAGAGGTTTCTCCTACTTCTATAGATAATATTCCCGTTGGTAGAGACTATGCAGATGTGTTTAAAAAATTTGATAGCCTACCTCCGCAAAGAAAAATCGATTTTATGATCGATATAGTTATGAATGCAAGTCCAGTTGTGCATGCAATTCGACGGATGACACTGAAAGAAAAAGAAGAGAGTTGAGTGATCAAATTCGATAGCTTTTACGGAAAGGTCCGATCAGGCCTAGTTTTTTGAGTTGGGGAGCAGCTGTGGTTTTTGTTCCTAAGATAGATGGTACTCTTAGATTATGCATAGATTATCGTGATCTCAATAAGCAAAGATTGAAGAATAAGTATCCATTACCGGACATTGATAACTTATTAGACCTCTTGAATGGAGCGAGAGTATTTTTGAAGATGGATCTAGCTACAGGTTTCCATCAGTTGCGAATTGCATAAGAATGTGTTCCTTTAACAGCTTTCAGAGGCCCAGACTTGTTTTACGAATGGTTAGTAATGTCGTTCGTATTATGTATCGCTCCTGCCTATTTTGTTGATTTTATGAATCGAGTATTCCACAGGGTTTTAAATAAGTTTGCGTTGGTTTTCATTGATAATATTTTAATCTCCTCGAAGTCAGCTAGCGGGAATGCGAAACATTTGGAACATATTTTGGAAATTTTGAGAAATAATGTATTAAAAGCCAAATTTTCTAAATGCATATTCTGGAAAGAAGAAGTGAAGTTCCTTGGTCATGTCGTTTCAAAAGAAGGAATATCAGTAGACCAAAGCAAGATAACAGCTATTCGAGATTGGAAGCAACCTAGCACTCCCACAGAAGTTAGAATTTTTCTAAGACTGACAGATTATTATAGGAAACCAGTGAAGGATTTTTCGAAGCTATCTGGTCCATTGATGAATTTATGAAGAAGTGCGCAAGGTTTAATTGGACGATAGAATATGAGGCAGCTTTCAAAGAATTGAAAGAAAGGTTGACTTCAGCTCAAGTGTTGACTATTATAGCTGGCAATCAGAATTTGATTGTCTATACAGATGCTTCTCATGAAGGATTAGGTGTAGTGTTAATGCACAGAGGCCAAGTAGTTGCTTATGCTAGCCGTCAGTTAAAACAACATGAAAAGAGGTATGTTACTCACAGTCTAGAGCTATTAGTTATGGTGTTTGCTTTGAAGATATTGAGGCATTATCTCTTGGGTGAGAAGTTCGAATTATATACAGATCATAAGTCGTTGGAATATCTGTTAACCAAAAAAGACTTGAATTTGAGACAATAGCGTTGGTTAGAATTTCTTACAACATACGTTCTAGATATTTTGTATACTCCGGGGAAAGCCAATGCAGTAGTGATGAACTCAGCAAAAAAACTGCAGTTGTGGCTAATCTTATCATTACACGTTCATTGATAGAGAAGATTTCTGCTCTTTAGAAGGATGATAACTTCATTCAAAAGATTAGTAAGAGAATTCGGGGAAGGAAAGTCCTAAGTTTCCAGATTGATAACAAGGGAATTCTGATATTATTAGGCCGAAACTGCGTTCTAAATATTGCTGAACTTTGAAGGGAAGTGATGGATGAATGTCATAAGTCCAAGCTTAGTATCCATCCAGGGGTAAGCAAGATGTATCACAATACTAAATGCACATTCTGGTGGAAGTCGAGGAAGAGGAACATTTCTATATATGTTTGCAGGTGTTCTACTTTCCAATAATTGAAGAGTTACCAGAAGAAGGTTGCCGGTTTGCTGCAACCATTGGTGGTTCCAGAATGGAAGTGGGATTAGATTTCCATGGATTTCATAGATGGTTTGCCTAGAACCAAGAAAGGAAATGACAACATATGGATTATTGTTGATCGATTTACGAAGTGCATTCATTTTATTCCAGTGAAATCGACTAGAACCACTCAGAGTCTCGCTCAAGTATATGTAAGGGAGATAGTCAAATTGCACGGAGTTCCCATTAGGATTGTCAGTGATCAAGATCCGATCTTTGCTAGTAAGTTCCGGGAGGTGTTCCAATATGAATTGGGAACAAAGCTTAATCTTAGCACTGCATATAATCCTCTTACAGATGACAGACTGAGAGGGCGAATCATATGTTGGAATATTTATTACGGGCATGCATTCTTGATTTTGGAGGATCTCGGGAAGATCATATACATTTGGTTGAGTTCTCATATAATAATAACTTCCAGATAATTTTTAAAATGCCACCGTTTTAAGCATTGTATGATAGACCATGTAGATCTCCTGCATGTTGGATAGATTCTGGTAATCGATTAGTATTGGGTCCAGATATGATCCAAGAAGCTTCAAATAAAGTGGAATTCATTAAGAAGCGACTGCAAGCAGCACAGAGCCGATAGAAGAGTTCTGCAAATTCTAGAAGAAGAGATTTAGCATTTTCTGTTGGTGATCAGGTTTATCTTAAGGTTTTTCTATTGAGAGGAGTGATTCGATTCGGGAAGACAAGGAAGTTAGCACCTAGATATATTGGTCCATTCCTTATACTCGAAAGAATTGGAACTCTAGCTTACAGAGTTCAGTTGCCAGATTGGTTATCCGGTGTTCACGATGTATTTCACATTTCTCAGCTTTTCAAGCATGTTCATGATCCTGATCTGATTGTAGAAGAAGCATCATAGGAAACCCTGGATATTACTCCGGAATTGACGGTGCGAAAAGAGCCGATAAAGATCATTGGCAGAGAGACTTGAGTTATCAGGAACAAGTAAGTGCATTTAGTCAAAGTGCAGTAGAGCAGAGATCCTAGAGATTATACGTAGGGATAGAAGATAGCATTATGCAAGCTTATCCCAAGTGCAAAGTGGACATCTCTGATTAATTCTTGTGAGAGGTACATTTATGATATGTTATGTTACTGTTTTACTTCCTACTTTACTTTTGTTTCTTTTTCGGGACAAAAAGATTTTAAGTGGAGGAGATTGTAACAACTCGGAATTTCACAAGCAATTTAAAAATTATTTTTATTACAATTTAATAAGAAAATATGCCAGAATTTAAAAATTGCATTTTCAAATCATCGCATAGCCCTTAAAAAGTGAGATTTTTCTTGCGTCCTCAGAATTTGATGATATAAATTTATATGGATTCGTAATAACAAATAATTGTTGAGTTTTGAATTTCACGCCAGACGGAATCAGCATGTGACCGGGCACGATAAAACCGTTTCAAGTAAAATTGACGATCAGTTTACAAAGGAATGTGGTTCAGATGAACTCACGATTCGATGAGAATTTTTTACGATTGCAGACCATCAAATAATGGAAGAATCCGAAGTTTCAGAATTTTTGGAGTTGGCGTGTAGGCATAAGCTGATTTAACGTACGCCAAAATAAACATAGAAATCGAATTCAAACTCGATCGAAAAATAAAATAGAAGGTCAAACGCACTCAGAATTTGAAGAAACTGGATTCGTAATTTCATATACTATCATGATCCAAAATTTCATAGCAAATGAAATTAGTTTGCGATCGGACAATCCGAGAGAGATGGAGATTGAAATTTTGCACTTATGTCCATTTACTTTCTTCCTTCTTCACTTTTCCTCCTTCCTCCTTTTCTCCCTCCTACCTCATTCAAATGGCCTCCTCCCTCACCCTTACTGCTACCACTGCCTCCCCTTCCCCTTGAACTGCAACCACTCACCTTCCCTAGCCACACTGACGGCCAGCGCCTCCCTTAGCCATGGCGCACCACCCCCTTCCCTCCCTAAGCTCCAAAACTCCATTTTTCATCTCTCGAAGCTTTGTACACCTCCCTACAACCTCTACACCGCCGAATATCACCTCCGCCGCCTCCAAAATCCTCTCCATTCATCGTTACAACTCTGGACAACAGAACCCTAGATTTTGGGTGCCCCGTTCGTGCCCGATTTCTACTCTATTATGCTTAATACCTCCAGATCACCAATACACGAGCATTGGTAAGCGTAGAAGTGAAGTTTGAGTGCCGTGGACCTCTGTGTAGCTGCATAGGAGCTTGGCAAAGTCGCATTCCTCTGCTTTTAAAGATTTGGCAGAGTTGAATTCTCGGTGAGGGGTAGACTAGAAAATAAATTGTTTAAAGGTTAATTGTTAAGTTTACCAGTTAGTGTTAGTTAGTGAATAAGATTTATTAAGTGATGAAATGATTTTTAATCAGTCAAAAGTATCGTTTTTAACTAGTGTATGGGATATAAATTGGATATGTGATATATATATATATATATACTTATATATATATATGTGTGTGTGTGTGTATATATATATGGGAGCGGCTATAGGAACACAAAATTGGACACAAATTTATGTACACAAAATCTGGACCACACGATTTGTTTGTCTTTATGGGTGAGGTGTAATTCAGGGGAAGATCTAATGACTCAGATTTTGTGTCAACATTTTGTGTCCATTTATACTTTCCCTATATATATATTTATAAAAATTAAACTATATCAATATCATGGAATTGTAACCTGAATTAATAAAATAAAATTAATGGTTAAAGCTTTAATTGATGGAAGTTAAAATATAAAATTAACTACAAAGTCATACGGATAATAATAATAATTTATTATGATGTTAGTAAATGAATGGTGATTTAAAAATTTCATTTTCAATCCATATGTAGGTGATTATCTGTGTTTGCGCTAAACTTGAATTTACGTAGTAATGTGGTGAATTTAATTTGACTACTAGTGGTTGAATAGAATTATTTAATTATGTTTACTACCGATATCATCAGTTTATTTCTATGTTAAAGATTAACTAGTTAGATAAAAATACCATTTTGATCACTTATGTACGATGTTTACTTGAGTAATACACTTGAACTGCACACTCAGTTTATTTTAATATGTTGCACCTTAAATGGCACTGGGTGATTTATTTATTTATTACTACTATGTGTGATTTGGATGCGTGTGATGGTCTCTTGGATGAATTGAACATACACCATAGGATAGTTGTAACACCCCATAATTTAAAGAAACATTAATATGAGAATACTTAATTAAATATTAGGGATTAAGTAAAACCTACTATACCATTGTGTTCATCTCGAAATTCTGGTCAAGATAGACACGAAGTTTGCGTAAAACGGATAACGTATGAGGAAGTTATGAACCTTAGAAGTTTGTATACATATAAGCCACATATATGTAAATATAATATTCCAAAAATTCATGCATGTTTAATATATATATATATATATATATATATATATATATATATATATATATAAACGTTAGCGGGAAAATTAGGTGGGACGATCCCCCTTGGACTAGGTCGACTTACGGGTCGACCCAAGGCCAAGTCGGTCGACCCATGGGTCGACCCAGGGGTTAGGAGGGTCGACCCCCACCTGATCTAGCTCGGTGAGTTTTTCTGAACGTGGCATATTTTCTTTTTCTGGTTCATTGGGTTGATAGTCTATATAAAGGCATACATTTCAATATTTTTCTACACCAAAAATTTTCATCATTCTTCTTCCTCAAAACTCTGCTCTAAGATAAAATAATGAAGATAGTGAAATGCTGCCCGACTCTTGATTAAATCATGACTATCTCCCCCAACATCTGCATGCATATATTTTGATCCTGTCTCTGTGAGTTCATGTTACTTTTAGATACAAAATTCAATAGTAATCCTGACACGTTAATAAACCTGAATATGAGACTATGCATGTTATTTGTTAATTCATATCTAAGTAGTTTCCTGTAAATCACACGTTTCTTTGATTTTCTGTTATTATGTGCCTATTTCTGTTTTTCTTCCCTTTTTTCCTTATAAGTCTAGGCCACCTTCGAGCCTAGGCCAGTTTTGCTGAGATCTACGTACGAATGAAATAGGGATGTTTGGGAAATCTGGGTATAACCTGTGCTGGAAACATGACAGAAATCTTGGGGTTAAACCAACATGAAAATCTGTAAGCTTAATTCAAAGATTAAGTAAAACATGTTAATCTAATCTGTATGTTTTTTCTGTTAATTTGAAATCTATAGACTTGTTAATATGTACATCTTCTCTATTAATTTGAAATCTGTTAGTGTGGGGACACAAGCTTAGGGGGGATTTGCTTCTATCATCTTTTATGTGGGACCCACATCAGTCAGTAACCCTTTCTGGTATCAAACGGCGATCCAACACTAGGTAGGAGTCAGGGCATGCTTACTGAATTTATTATAAGAGGTTCATCTGTTAAAGGAGAGAGGTGCTGATGGTGCGTTCCAACGGGGTCATGTGCATGCATGAGTCCAGTCTGCTCTGGGAAAGTTAACACGCCGTGACATCAGTAAATAGGTTTGTGTCTTTCTGTAGGTTACCAGTTTTGGGAGTGATACACCCTACTATGGGGAGGATACAGGATGTTTACTTAATAGGGAGCCGATTGCATGGGGTAGTAATTAGGGTACATCTAGTCTTGTCTGTTCTGTGCGGGTACTTGTCTGTTTCTGTTTAGGGTAACACCTTTTATTTCTGGTAGGGTACCTGTCTGTTCTATTGGGATTAAATCCGGTAAGTAACTAGAGTACACCTAATTCTACCATTCTGTTTCTGTGGGGATCATTCTATTTATGTTTATGTTTCTGTTTAGTCATATTACACTAGTATGGTGCAGAGATGTAAGTGAGTAGCTTTATCCTGTTCGTTTATTCCATTCTGTGCATTTTTGTTTATATCTGTTATTTCCGTTACTGTTATCTCTTATCCATTTTTATTTACCTATCTTGATTCTATTATCTATTTATATGATAAAATCACTGGACTCGCCAGAGTTTATGTCTGACCCTTTTTGTTTCCTTTTCTTTCTTTCCCATTCCTCCCTCGGGTTCTCATGGTGGGTACGCTCAGAGATTAGACTTTCCCTCTCTTCTGTTTCTGGTTGGATCTGGATATGCTTTTATGTATCGCTTCGATTTCCTGTCTACTCGGTTATGGCTATTTATGGGGGTTATGAATTTTTATTTCTGTATTCTGAGGGCTTCCTATGTAAGACAGATGTTTTTATTTAGTGTACTTGGTTTCAGTATTTTAGTTTGATGTTATAACCAGATTTGTAACCACGATGTTTTTCTATTGAACAATAAAGTTTTAAATTTCAGTTTCTGTTTATGTATCTGTCTTATGAAATTCTATTTTGTTTACTTATAACGCTTCACGAAACTTAATGCATTCGCTTAGTGAGTGACATTAACGAACGTGGGGTGTCACATTTGGTATTAGAGCTGAAGATTACAGGATCAGATAAAAGTTTTGGAAATCGTTTTCAAAATAAATCATTTTCTCAAGAAAAAATCTGCTTTTGTAAAATATATTCCCCAAGGCCATATGGAATATCTTTTCAATTCTCTGTTTGAATCCTTTTTCTTCTCTTTTCAGCATGTCTGCGATACCCGATCTTCCTGAAGGGGTAAACCTACCGGCATGGTTCCGTAGGAACCTGGAAGCTATGGCTCCTGCTGAAGACCTCGATGCTCTACCTCAAGCTGCACCTGGAGCTACTCAACCTCCTCGTATAGACTTTTCTAAGCTTTTCAAAGACTTTTGCACAATGGGCGGAAAGCCTTTCCGTGGTTCTGAGAGTTATCTAGAGGCACGCAATTGGTTACGAGAGACTGAGAACGTTTTCGATTTTTTTAAGCTTGATGATCGTAGGAAGATACAGTTGGTCGGGTTGCAGCTCAAGGATGAAGCTTCATTTTGGTGGGAAGTGACACAGGTTGGGCATCTAATAGAGACTTGGGTTGATTTCCAATAGAGGTTTGAGATGAAGTTTCTCTCTCAGGCAGAGGAGGGTATTCAGATGGAGAGATTCTTGGCCCTTAAGCAAGGGAATATGTCTATCAAAGAGTATGTCAATAAGTTTAATCAGTTGGCAAGATTTTTTGGAGTTGGCAAATACCTCACATAAGAAAGCTTTAAGGTTTGCGAGGGGATAAATCAGCCCCTCCAAGGTATGGCATTATCTCGTATTCCGATGGAGGAAACTTTTGAAAGACTTGTTGACATGGCCTTGATGCACGAGGATGGTAAGGATGAGAGAAAAGAAGTTAAGACTGATGATGTAAAAAACAAGAAAGTGTGGCCCATGAAAGAAACATTGAAAAATGGTGGAAAGCCTGAGAATAAGAAGGAGAAGAAGTGCTATACTTGTGGAAGCTTGAGTCATCTAAACAAAGATTGCAGAAAAAGGAAAGGCGCTTGCTTCAACTGTGGGGAAATGGGACACTTTACTAAGGACTGCCCAAAGAAGCGAGGATAGGGGCAAAGGGTAGGACCTTCTAGAGGGCTGGTGAATGTTATCGTAGCCAGTGGACCTGATAGAGGTAGGAAAGTTTCTGTAGAAGGTTTGATTTCCCTATCTGATTATCTAGTTAGAACTCTTTTTGATTTTGGCGATTCTCATTCTTTTATTTCTGATTTTGTGGTTGAGTCTCTGCACCTTAATGCTAGTCTTGTTTCTGATCCCGTTATAGTCTCAAACACCATAGAGGGTATGACTCATCTGTCTGTGATATGTCGGGGTTTGAGGATATCTATGTTAGGCGTTGAGTTGTACTGCAACACGTACGTTCTGGGCTTTATGGGATATGGTTTGATTCTTGGAATGGATTGGCTAGCCATGTATGGTGCCATCCTAGACTATAAGAGGATGGTCGTTAGACTTTTGACTTGCCGAGGAAGACTCTCGAGATTTATTGTGACCCAAAAGGGTCTGTCATGCTTAGCTTCCCAGAATCACTTGATGCTTCTGACGATAATCTGCAATCTGTACCCGTAGTCTGTAAGTATTCGGATGTTTTTATGAGGTTACAGGCTTGCCTCCAAGGCAAGAGAATGATTTCCAGATTAATTTAGGAGATAATGTAAAGCCATTCACATTACCCTTGCGCTGCATGGTTCTTACGGAGAGAAGGGAGCTCAACAAGCAAGTATGGGAGCTACTTGAGAAATGGTTTATCAGGCGAAGCATTCGGAATGGGTGCGCTCCAGTTGTTTTCGCAACCAAAGCAGTGTGGATTATATGGAGTTGAATAAACTCACTAAGAAGAATAGACACCCACTTCCGAGGATTGACAATCTGTTTGACCAGTTAGTTGGCGCATCTATTTTTTCGCAGTTAGATCCGGCTACTGGGTTTCATCAGTTAAGAATGGCCGAGGATAGTATACATAAAACTGCTTTCAGGACTCTGGATTGATTCTTTTAGTGGGTAGTCATGCCTTTTGGACTGACCAATGCACTCGCATATTTTGTGGATCTGATGAGTAAGGTGTTTAGGGAGTTTATGAACAAGTTGATGGTGGTCTTTGTCGATGATATTCTGATCTTCTCAAAGAACAAAGAAGAGCATGCCTTACATTTGGGAGAGGTTTTAAGGACCCTCAAAAAACATCAGCTCAAGCCACAAAATTCTCCAAATATCACTTTTGAAGGGGGGAAGTAAGGTTTTTAGGGCTTGTGGTTTCTGGGGACGGGATAGAAGTAGATCCCGCAAAGGTGGTTGCAATCCAAGATTGGAAGGTTCCGAAAAACGCAACAGAAGTAAGAAGTTTTCTTGGTTTAGAAGGCTACTATAAGAAGTTTATCAAGGACTTTCCAAAAATATCATCCCTATTCATCAGACTGACAAAGAAGAACCTGACCTTTTCTTGAAGTTTTGACTGTTAGGATGTTTTTCAGCAGTTGAAAGGGGCTCTAACAACAGCCCTAGTTCTGACTTTTCCTGATGGGAACAAGGTGTTTACATTATATACGGATGCTTGTGGAACAGGGCTTGGCGCCATCTTGATGCAAGAGGGATGGGTAGTATGCTATGGTAGTAGACAATTGAGGATCCATGAAAGGAATTATCCTACCCATGATTTGGAGTTGGTTGCTATAGTACTTGCATTTAATTCATGGCAACATTATTTGCTTAGTGGAAGATTTGAGCTTTACATGGACCATAAGTCACTCAAATGGATCTCAATGTGAGGCAGCAAAGGTGGATGGAGTTCCTAGCGTCTTACGATTTCGAGATAGCCTATACTCTCGGCAAAGGTAATGTGGTGGAAGACGCATTGAGTAGACAAAATATGACTTTGAGTCCACTATTTGTAGAGCTGTAGAACTTGGATTACATATCGGCCTTTGATTTTAGGCCATCCATAGATCTTACGTCTAGTTTGTTAGCATCTTTAGAGGTACGACCAAGTCTTATGGATCAGATAGGGTCTTCACAGAGGAAGGACCCACAGATTATGGACATCTTGGATAGGCATGGTAGATGAGAGACCGTTATTCACCTTGATAGGTATTCTGCTGATGATAATGGGTGGTTATGATGAGACAGAAGGCTATGTGTGTTCTCCGAGTAGAAGGCTTGAGAAGGGCAGTTCCTGAGGAGGCCCATCGTTCGAGGATGACTATTCATCTGGGCGGCGATAAGATATACCAAGATATGAAGAGAGTTTTCTTTTGGGCCGGAATGAAGGAAGATGTGGCAGAGTTTGGAGCTCGATGTTTAGTTTTCCAACAAGTAAAGGCTGAACAAAAGAAGCCAGACGGATTGCTTTAGCTTTTAGAGGTCTCACTATGGAAGTGGGGGAGCGTCTCTATGGATTTCATCGATGGCTTTCCTAGATCAAGAAAGGGCAATATGAGTATTTGGGTTATAGTAGATAGGCTTACTACGAGCGTTCATTTCATTCCTGTTAAGAGCAAGAGAATAGCAGCATGGTTGGCATCAATTTATCTCCGAGAGATAGTCCGTCTACATGGAGTGCTTTCGAGCATAGTGAGTGATCGTGACCCCATCTTCACTAGTGAATTGTGGAAAAGTTTGCTAGAGGCATTAGGTAACTGTTGGACAAACCAAGAGGGTGAATAGGGTTCTTGAGGATCTTTTGAGGTTGTGTATCCTAGACTTCAGAGGGACATGAGAGGAGCTTCTTCCATTGGTTTATTTCTCTTACAACAACAGCTACCAGGCAAGCATAGGCATGACACCCTTCGAGGCATTATACGGACGACCTTGTAGATCACCAACTTGTTGGTAGGAGTCTACGGATAGACTTATACTTGGACCTGAGATAGTTAGGGAGACTATAGAGAAGATTGATCTTATCCACCGACGTATGAAGACAGCTCAGGATAGGCCGAAATTCTAGCAGATAGGAGAAGGGCTGATATAGAATTCAAGGTAGGAGACATAGTGTTAATCCATTAAAATATGTCTTACGAATACATAATGTTAGGTCGTGCTCAATTCAAATCATGGGGTCGTCTGACCTTAGGTCGGGAGTGAGATTTATTCAAATCATAACTTAGATCGCTTGAAGGATTAAGTTCACCAAGCTCCTTAGGTCGTCTGTGTGCTAAGCAAATAAGGTCGCTCTACAACCTCTCCTAGGTCGTCCTACGACCTAATGAAGTGTGTTAAGGACGGCCGAGTTCTTTAGATCGCCAGGATCTCTAACCCGCCAAGCTTCTAGATTGTTTAGCCATCTCCTGCTTGTTAATGTTAGGTCACTCTGCCATGCTTAATGAAGGATCCGAGATATGTCACATTGTCTTAGGTCGTTCCGTAGTGAGATGAAGCTTTAGCCTGGAGTTTAAGGCACAGGGATGTAGTTAGGTCGTTGCCAACACAATCCATAGGTCGTATGGCGACCTAAGAACTATTACACAGTATTTATGACTTTACCACCTGGTCCAGATCTCACCTATAAATACCCCCATACTTCCTCCATTTTAGGGGGATTGACGGCCATTACCTCGAAGTTCCGTCAAGTTGCTTCCTCTCCATTTCAAGCTTTTTCCAAGTATCATTAATGGCTTCTTCAATTCCAACCATCCTCCTTCATAAATCCATGGAACAAAGCATCATCATCCTTCAATGAAGATTCATCCGAGCTATATTCTAACTCATGGGTCCTCACTCATATTCTCCTAAGATGGGATCTAACTCAATCTCTTTATGAAGCAAAGGAAGATCATTCGAGCCTTCTAGTGATCGAAGATCTACCTAATCTCCATCACAAAGCAAGAAGATCTCAACCTTTCCTTCACGAGTTCAAGTGTAATCTAGATCATAAAGAGAGAAATGGGCAAAATGAGCATGTACATGTACTTTGTAATCTCTAATGAAATAATGAAAGTGACATTCAAAGCGGACGTAGTTCTCAATTGATCGAACCACTATAAAAATACTTTGTTATCTACTTTTTGCTTTTATTTTGTGTTTGTAGCTCCATAATATGTAATTATACCGTTTGGTGAAGTGTTGCAATAACACCTTTGGTGTTGTAACCAATTTTGGTTTCAACATTTGACTCCCACCGTGGGGCTCGAACCCACGACCACAAGGTCTAAAACCTTGTCCAAGATAATGACAAAATCTTAAAAAACCACAAGTAAAGTCGTTGGAGAAAACAACAACGTCGACGACATTGCTAACAACGAAGCTATACCTCTTACCAACTGCTTTGAGATTGGCCAAAACTCAACGAGCGGGGTTGGAGTAACTAGAGCTGACTAGATGTCGTCGTCGCCAATCTAAATTAAAGGATGGAAGCCTCCAACAAAACTCTTCTAGATGCTAATCAAGCTCTAATGGATAAAATGAATGCCCTTATAAACGCTCAAGCCAACCCGGCTCCTCCTCAGAAGGTTCAAGTCAACCTCGAAGAGAACGCGGATTCATTAGTGATGTGCACATAAATGTGCATGTTTATATTCAAACATTTAGTCTTGTTTTAACATAATTGGCTATTTTTACATGTTTTAACCAAAAAACCCAATATTCTTAAATATTCATACATTCATCTTCATATTAGGAAAAATGATCATTTGTGCATGTATTTATTTTTGAAAACATTTACTTGTTTATTTTTCATGTTGTTTTGTAGAAAATTGGCAATAAATACAATTGGGCTACATGAGATATGCATGCACAAAATGAAGACAAAGGAATTGGAGATGGAATTAATTCATACACTACTTAGTGGAGGACCCCATCCACTCTCCCTCTCTCTTTATTGGAACAATTAGAAGATAATATATGGGCTAATGGGACAAAAAAGGATTCATACAATTTTAATGACTCATTAGTGGATGGAAACAAAATGGAATGTTCATGAAGGGGCATTTGTGGTAGTCCCCAACAAATTTCATTAGGGTTTTAGGGTTTAGGACATGTATAAATACCCCTTTATGTCATGTAAATAGGAGCTCCTCTCATATCTCCTCTTTTATCCCCTTCTTT
Organism: Allium sativum; assembly: GCA_030737875.1. NCBI lineage: Eukaryota > Viridiplantae > Streptophyta > Magnoliopsida > Asparagales > Amaryllidaceae > Allium > Allium sativum. The sequence goes on along the minus strand of CM060922.1, from coordinate 15,287,659 downwards.
AGTTTAGAGGAGCAAAGCTCTCTTTTTATTTCCATGGCTACTTAGCCATTTTCCTTTATGTAATCTCTCTTTTTAATGCAATTTTAATTTCTTGTTCATTTAATTCTTGTTCTTTACTTTATGCATTAGTGTAGTTTAATTTTATGCAAGTAGCTTAGTTTTATTTTGTTGTTGTTAATTAGTTCTTTCTTTTGTTTTGTTCCTTTTTATGTTGCAAGTTATTTTAGTTGATATGATAACTAATAGGAGTAGATAAACTCCTTCAACTTAGGGGTGATGAAGCTCTCAAATCATTAGCTTCAACATTACTTGATTTTATGTTCTCTTTGTTGTGCTTAATGGAAATAGTAGAAGTGGTTTAACTTCTAAACAAACAAAACATATAAGCCTCTTCATCTAAATATGATTATGGCAAAGAAGTGATTGTTTAAACTGAAATTTGATGGCCTATACTTCTAAACAATAGTTGATAGGCCATGCTACATCTAGATTTGATTTTCACAGTTTTGTCATTTTCACTAGAGTTAAACAAGTGGGTTGGAGGTTGTGTTAAAGTTTGATGACATATGTTGGGCTAACTAATAACACAAATATGTCATGCTTAGGATAAACACATCGACTAATCACACTTATGACCAAAATAGAGAGAACATAATTTCATAACCTATTGAAATATGTGTTCTAGAGAGTGGATTTGCTTCTAAGTTGATTTTTAACTCTCATCTTTTTAACTATCTTAGTTTGTTAATATAGTTTAATTGTAGTTAATAGAGTTTAGTTGTAGTTTGTTAGCTTAATCTCAAGTTTGGTTTAATTCGATTGAATAAAGTTGAAATTATTCTTTCTCTGCAGATCGACTCGTTCTCGCATATGTACTACAATCGTATGCCGTGCACTTGCAGTTATTACGTCGATATTTCGTGTTAACGATTTTCTAATTCAATAGAATATCCGTTTTGCGAACAATTAGCCTCTGATCATCATCGTAATGATAACATGGAAGAGCTTGATGAAGTTGACTTTCAGGATTCCAAACCGAAGGCTAAGAGCCATTCCAACCAAAATTCCCGACGAGTTACGAGTCTTGACAAGGGGGCACCTTCCCATAGTGAAGGTAAAAGACCAAGATCCTCTAAATGTGATCGTTCGCAAAGGCGAACGTCTGCTAAAGAGATCGAAGTCTACTCTCCGGAACATCACAAATCGTAGGAGTGTATCGAAGGCAAAGTAAAGCAAATCATGAAAGATAGCATGGCTCATAATGACAGCGAAAGGGAATGGGATTTCTCCCCAAGTAAAAATCTGTTCACTAAAGGGATTCGTAGAGCTGAGCTGCCTAAAAGTTCACTCACCCTACCTTGCCTCCATAAAATGGAACTACCGATCCAAATCATTTCTCTATAGGTATGAATAGCACATGAACGTAGCCAAGGCAACAGACGAGATCAATATACTGTGCTTCACTCTCTATATAGAAGGCGTGGCATCATTATGGCTTACAAGGCTTCCTCCCAAATCCATCAACCAATTTGACTATTTGACTCACAAGTTCAAGGAGCATTTTAGGTTACAGGCTACCAAAGCAAAGGACATCAATTCTCTTACATCAATAAAGCAAAATCCTGGAGAGTCTGTTAAAGCTTTTCTCAATAGGTTCAACACCGCTTTAACTGAAGTAGGGAATTCTGACCCCTGCATGATCTTAACATCTCTAATCAGCGTTATAGATGTGAATAGCGAATTCGGTAAATGGATTAAAATGAAAGAACCGAACACGCTTGAGAAACTCTATAAGAAGGCCGAAGAGTATAAGAGAGTAAACAATAATCATGTGCCTCTTCAGACTATTGATCCGCCCAAAAATGCTAACACACAACTTAATCAGCAGAGTAACCAGGGGAAGAAGCAAGCTAACGATGAAGGCTAACAGGAAGTTTCTCTTTCATAACCCATCAGAACTCACTCCTCTGAATGATACCATAGAGCACATTTTCTTCACCACAATGGATACAAAACACTATCCGGAACCATCAAAGATAAGGGTTTCAAAGAAGGCGGTAGACTTTAGAAAATTCTGTCGATTCCACAAACAGCCAGGTCATGATACAAATGAATGTAGAACTCTCTAGATCTTGATTGAGGAGCTGATTCAGAATGGCTAACTACAACAATACATCAAAAATCCACAATCCTCAAGCACTGCTCCAACATCCCAAGGGCAAGGGGCATTAAACAATCAGTCTTCTCTAAACAATGAAGCCCCTCCAGAGCGGATCATCTACAGATAACCATTGATTGGCACTCTAATTCCAACTGCCTAGAATAAGCGATTACTATTGCCATTATTTTACTTCATGTTTTACTTACTTGTTATATTAATAATCCTTGTAACCAAATTTGTAATACTTTGAAAACACTGTTCTGAACATTAGCTTTACAACATACTTGCTTAAATAAATCTCTTACTTGCCGAAATTTTGTCAAATCAAAATGTGCTTTAGAGTTATATTATATTGCAGGTCACCCGCCATGTAATTGTTTCGTTGAAATTTGATAACACTTCATGACCCTAACGATGCTAATCCAAGCGCCGAGTGCTTTAAATGTCAGTGCGCAACTGCAAAAATAAAGAGCACCGCCTTGAAAAGTAAATGAAAGGGGTCGCGAAGAGTCAAATAACGAGAAAGAGCCACGACAGGTCAATACAAGGGTTTTGAGTTTCACTGAAGAAGAAATTTCTCTAATAAGAAACTCAAGGCCCTAGTTCCTAAATCGAGATTTCCAATCAAGTTGAGCATCCGATAAAGGAACTGGTGTCTGACCTATGAAGGGGCACAGAATATAAGATCTCCCCAAGCGGGGGCACAAAATACAAGACCTCCCCAAGCGAGCAAACAAAATACAAGACCTCCCCAAGCGGGGGCACAAAATACAAGACCTCACCAACCGAGGGCACAAAATACAAGACCTCCCCAAGAGGGGGCACAAAATACAAGACCTCCCCAAGAGGGGACACAAAATATAAGACCTTCCCAAGTGGGGGCACAAAATAAAAGTCCTCCCCAAGCGGGGGCACAAAATACAAGACCTCCCCAACCGCAGGCACAAAATACAAGACCTCCCCAAGCGGGGGAACAACAAAATACAAGACGTCCCCAAGTGGGGGCACAAAATATAAGTCCTCCCCAAGCGGGGGCACAAATTACAAGACCTCCCCAACCGCGGGCACAAAATACAAGGCCTCCCCAAGCGGGGGAACAACAAAATACAAGACCTCCCCAAGCGGGGGCACAAAATACAAGACCTCCCCAAGCGGGGGAACAAAATATAAGACCTCCCCGAGCGGGGGCATTAAATCCCGAGACATCCCTGAGCGGGGGCATCAAATCCCAAGACCCCCCGAGCAGGGGAATCAAATCCCAAGACCTCCCCGAGCAGGGGCATTAACTCCCAAGACCTCCCCGAACGGGGGCAATAAACCCAAAGTCCTCGACTAGCGGGGGCACCAAACATAAGACATTACCGGGTGGAGGCCCAAAGGTTTAAAAGCTTCTCCATGAAGTATCATTAAATCAATCGACTAAGTCAGAATTTCTTTTGTGTAAGCAAAGATCAAAGGCTCCATACATGCTGGCAAGCTCAAATAGCTTTAACCAACAAAGTAAAAGCCTCTAGCGCGTCAACCACACTCAAGGAAATTAAACAAACAGGTCACATAGAGATTATTACGACCCGTGATGACCCATAAAGCAAATAAATAATGTTCAGATCTGCATACCAAAAATTCGTCACAACTCCGGATTCAGCAAAAGACTTGTGGTTCTAATGTCGTGTAAATACAAGTATGCGGGCAAAAAGTGCAACAAGCAGAATAAGAAGCTACAAATAGTACAATAAACAAAGTATTACTTCGTCATTATAATAGATACAGAATGTAGAATACAAGTCTCAAGTATGTCCAAAATACAGAAGTCACAGATATGACAGTCACACGCAACGCAAAACGAGTCCAAAGACATCAGAAAACATAAAGTCATAAGTGAGGGTCGACACTTGCATAATACATCCGGTCTAGAACATGAGCGCATAAAAGAAAATAGAAAAAGGTGGCGTAGGAAGGCTATGACTTCTTTCTATTACCGGATTGTTTCCTAACATGATCAGAGGAAGAACGAAGTGGACTAACCGGTTTGGTCTCGTCCTTTATACCTCCTAATTCTGCAATAATCTTGTCACTGGACTTGAGAGCCTAGATAAGCTTGGCTTTGTCGTTCTCTAAGATAGAGATGCGTTCAATGTTCTCCCAATTTAGCCTCTGAAGATCACAAGCAAATGTATGCCAGGCACTCAGTTGTTTTGCACTATGGTTCCTGATAAGGTTGATATGCCTTTCCAGCCAATCCTTAATAGCATCAAGTTATGCAAGCGCGCTACGTTTTATGACTTCCATATCATCAGGGATTGATCATTTGTTGGATGGATATATGTCCAGGTCAAATTCCATCGCCTGTAGACACCAACCGTCGAATCGTTCAGCAAGTTAAGAGTTGCACCATCCAGGAGCATAACAAGGCCTGTCTATGATTGTTTGAATGTCATCAAGAGTTGGAGCAACTAAGGGAGTAGCCAAGGAGGATTGATCGGAAGTGGTATGAGTATCTGGCATAGAGAGCTTGTTGATCTACGCCGTTTTCACGAGTTGTCTTTGTTCAAGATGTTCCTCATTCTTGTATGACTGGTAGACATTCTACACGAGTGACCTCATCCATGAATAGATCACTGGGAAACATGATGGAACATGTGCAGAAACTAAGTCGCGAAAAATTTAAAATTTTCGAAGCATTAGATTTCAAAATTCAAACATTTGAGTATCAAGTCATCCAAGGCATTAGAAACTTTAGGTCGCATTCATAATCCCAAGTTTTAGGTCGTTCTGAAATCTGAAGTTCTAGTTCGCTTTGAGATTTGGAGAATCAGGTCATTATGAGGTTCAAAGCTTAAGGTCGCAGTGTGATCTCGAAAGTCTTGAACCCTCCCAACGACCTAAAACCTTCAAACACCCAAATGACCTATAGTCACGATCTTCAGATTCAGGTCGCATCTGCTATCCTATGACTCAGGTCGTCTTCAATCTAGAGCCTTTGGTCATATTTGCGAAGAATACCTATAACAACTTAGAGCTCTAGATGGAGGCAACGACCTAAAGATTCAGACGAGATAGCAACCCAAGGTTCGGGACTCAAGCAATGACCTAATGTTCTTCACTGTGTCAACGACTTAAGACTTGCAATGTCTAGAGTTTAACTATTTGGACCGTGTCAACGACTAAGCTTCATTTTAGATCGTGAATTACATAAGCGATTGGAAACGACATATATAAGTCCAAAATCATATACATTCTATGAAAGTCGAAGTTACAAAAGGAAGATTACTCCAATACTATCATAAAAAAACATGAACAAATTACAAGAATCCAAAATTCTGCAAATCACAACATGATTGAGAATATTCAATTCCAATTCGAGTTCAAAGATCCTGAGAGTAAATCGAACCAGATCTCTGATGAAAAGAGGCTTCGAACTCAAGTAGCTTGATCGTTGGTTTCCTCTTCAAATCAGGTAGAATTGATATCGAAAGTCGGCTGAATCTGACAAAGTTGTAACTGATGGTGAAGTAAAGAAAATCAGAAATGTTTGAATGATGATAGGAATAATCGATGGCGTTTAAAATCCAGGAAGATGGCTCGATAATTGATTGATGCTCAGAAGCAAGCCGCCGCTAATAACAAGCTAGGAGCTAAAGGAATAAAAAAGGAAAGGGAACAACCTAGAATGAAGATATAAAAGATACAGGACTTAGCAGGCCGGGTTTGGATCTGAGGCCCACCAACGTTATAAAGCTATACAACGACCTGAGACAGAATGTCAAAGCTCAGAACGACCTGAGGGTTTTGTGCGACCAAAGGTATGAAACAATATGAAGCACCGAATGACCTAGAAGCCATAAATGATCTAAGCCCTAGCAAGGCCTAGTGCGACCTAATGATGAAATTGAAAAAACGCGACTTAACACGCATTAAAGATGTCAAAGTCGAAGCCTGTATTATTTTCAATAAATACAAACTTCGAGGGGTAAATGTTAATCCATTAAAATATGGCTCACAAATAAATAATTTTAGATCATGCTAATTCATATCATTGGGTCGTCGGACCTTAGGTCGGGAGTGAGATTTATTCAAATCGTAACTTAGATCGCTTGAAGGGATTAAATTCACCAAGCTCCTTAGGTCATTCGGGTTCCTAAGGCAGTCTGCGCTATGGTTCACCAAGCTCCTTAGGTCGTCCGTGTGCTAAGCAAATAAGGTCGCGCTACAACCTCTCTGAGGTCGTCCTACGACCTAACGAAGTGTGTTAAGGAAGGCCACGTTTTTTAGAACGCCAGGATCTCTAACCCGCCAAGCTTCTGGATTGTTTAGCAACCTCCTGCTTGTTAATGTTAGGTCACTCTGCCATGCTTTATGAAGGATCCGAGATATGTCAAATTGTCTTAGGCCATTCCGCAGTGAGTTGAAGCTTTAGCCTGGAGTTTAAGGCGCAGTTGATGTTGTTAGGTCGTTGCCAACCCAAGCCATAGGTCGTATGGTGACCTAAGAACCATTACACAGTATTTATGACTTTGCCACATGTTTCAGATCTCACCTATAAATACCCCCATACTTCCTCCATTTTAGAGGGATCGAAGGCCATTACCTCGAAGTGCAGTTAAGATGCTTCCTCTCCATTTCAATCTTTTTCCAAGGATCATTAATGGCTTCTTCAACTCCAACCATCCTATGTCATCAATCCATGGAAAAAAGCATCATCATCCTCCAATGAAGATTCATTTGAGCTTAATTCCAACTTGTGGATCCTCACTCATATTCTCCTAAGCCTGGATCTAACTCAATCTCTTTATGAAGCAAAGGAAGATCATTCGAGCCTTCTAGTGATCGAAGATCTACCTAATCTCCATCACAAAGCAAGAAGATCTCAACCCTTCCTTCACGAGTTCAAGTGTAATCTTGATCATAAAGAGAGAAATAAGCAATATAAGCATGTATATGTACTTTGAATCTCTAATGCAATAATGAAAGTGGCATTCAAAGTGAACGTAGATCTCAATTGATCGAACCACTATAAAAATCCTTTGTTATTTACTTTTTGCTTTTATTTTGCGTTTGTGGATCCATAATCTTTAATTACACCGGTTGGTGAAGTGTTGCAATAACACCTTTGGTGTTGTAACCAATTTTGGTTTCAACGCATGGTTTTTATTAAAGTATCGATTCCGAAAAACATAGTTCTCTTCGGATTAGTAGGGAAATTGGCACCAAGGTTTGTAGGGCCATTTTCCATTATGGAAAGGATAGGTCAGATGGCATATAGAGTAAAACTGCCAGAGAGACTGATGGGTTCATGATGTTTTTCACATTTCCCATTTGCGGAAATGTCTTCATGATACGACAGAGATAGTTGAGCTGAGCTTTCTAAGGGAAGTAGAGGTAGAAAAAAGACGATAGTCGGATGAGTTCCTACCTGCATACTTGGATCAGTGGTTAAGAAACTGCGATATAAGGAAATCAGATTAGTGAAGGTACAATAGGGGAAGACTGCGATGATGCAACTTAGGAGACTGAAGACAAAATTCGCACTTCATATCCATCTCTTGTTGAAAGTACGTTCTTAACTTCTTTTTACAAGCTTTTATTTTTACTTGCTTCTATCTCTCGACTATATCATATCGATACAATCTTCGACCCTTAGGTAGAAACTAATGGATGAAAACATGTGTTTGAGAAATGTTATGGTTGATGGTTATTTGTGGATGCATATACACATACTAGGCACTAGATCGGGTCAAAAGCACTCTTATCCTACGTATGGATGTGTGTGCATTTTCAATTTTTATGGATGTAAAATGGCCAACTCGTCACATGGGTATTGCATATTGGTGAATGTTGTGCACACATTTAGAGCTTATATGATACATTAGGATTTCTCTTGCATACATTTGGATACATAACACCGACATATTGCATTAAGGAGGTCGAATGAATCAGTATACCGCATAAATTTTCGCATTAGTATATGGACATATATGTAACACCCCAAAATTTTAAAGACATTAAATGATAAATTAAAGAATACTTAATTTAAATATTTAGAATTAAGTAAAACAGACTGTGTCATTGCGTTTGTCTCGGAATTCTGCTTAATGTAGACACCAAGTTTGCGTAAAATGGATATCGTATGAAGAAATTATTAAGGTTAGAAGTTTGTATACACATAAGAAAAATTATATAATAAAATAAATCAGAATTCAAAATATTTCAAAGATCGAAACGATGAAGAAAGGGGGAAATTGGCCCGTTAGGGGTCGACCCCGCCCCTATGGGTGTCGACCCATATGTCGACCTCACAAGAGGGGTGTCAAACCCTATGTCAACACTTATATCGACCCCCTCGATGAATATGGACCAGTTGTGTGTCCTGGTTCGTTGGATGATGGCTATATAAAGGACCTTAATCCCATTATTTTACTCACCTACAAAAATGGTGATGTCGAGATGCTGCTCCAACTCAGATTAAAATAGCCTATTCTTCTTGAGCAACAAAAGTTAGACATATTCAAGGATTTGTGCTACAACAACAATCTTTTCTCCGTTCATAGATCCAGTCTCTGTGAGTTAATGTTATTTTTAGATTTAAATAACTAATAAGTAATCCTGATATGTTTATAAATTGGATCTAAGGCTATGCCTGTTATAACTTGAATCATATCAAATATACCATTATTTATTCATCAGATTCATAATTCTCATATGCCTAATTCTGCCATTATATGGCTATCTTATTATTATGATCAATTTTATAATCATATGCCTGTTTTGTCATTATGTTGATTCTTATTCTCTTCCCTTCCTCTTTCTTTTTTTATTTTTATAACCAGGCTACCTTCGAGCCTAGGCCTATTGTTGAAATATGCAAACGTGTGAAATTAGGAACGATGGGAAACGCTTAATTTGAGGCATAACTTATATTGGGATTTGGGGCATAACTTATATTAGGATTTTTAGGCATAACATATATTACAATGTAAGATTTTAGTTTAGGGCATAATCTGGAATAAACATGAATAATTGGATAGGAATGAATATGCCTAAAACTATAACCGCGCCTAGGCATGAGGTTAAATTACACTTGTGGTAGAAGTCTGTCCGGAACCACCCGACACATCCAGCATCCACAATTGGTAAATATAACGTGAGAGGCTTAGTGCGTATATACGAAACAATATAAGACACGAGGTTAGATTACACTTGTGATAGAAGTCTGCCCAAAACCGCTCAACATATCCAGCATCTACAAGTGGTAAATCTAATGTGAGAGGTCTGGTGCATTAACCAGAAACGATAATAAGTTGTTAACTTGGAATACTTTACCTAATTGAATCTGTAAGGGTTACATGAACCTGTTGAATTGAGTAGGGGTTAAGTAAACTTGCTTGAATCAGTGGGAGAGGTTAAGTTACCTTGTATAAACCGACAAACTTAACCTATATTACACGTTGGGGTTATGCAATCTTGTTAAACCGTTAGGCATAACCTGTTGAAATCCTAGTAGCTGGGATGCAATCCTAGGAGGGATAGCTTGCATCATCTGTGGGGGACCCTTATCAAACAGTAACCCATCTTGGTATCAAATGGCGAACCCCGAACTAGGTCGGGGTCAGGGCACACTTACTGAAACGATTATAAGCGATTTGGGATTTTCACTTAAAGGGCTTATTTGTTCAGGGCAATAAGTTTTAAGGACAGCACTTTTGAAAAATTAGTTTTAAGGATAATTCTGCTCTAAAAAGATAAAAGCGGTTATCTTTTTACGTTATAACTTAAAAAGATAACCGCTTTTATCATTTTCTTGTATAACTTAAAAAGATAACCACTTTTATCTTTTTCGAGCAGAATTGTCCTTAAAACTTATTATTCAAAAGTGTTGTCCTTAAAACTAATTACTTTACAAAAAGAATCCATTTAAGCAAATTTCCACTAAGTGGTTCATTATAAGCGAGGGTGCTAGATGGTGCGTTCCACGAATCCATGTGCTTGCATGTATCTACTTGCTAGGGGATAAAAAGACGCTGTAGCACCAATAGGTATGGTTGTGCATCTCGTTATTATAGGTTTGTCACTTTAGGAAGTGATGTATCCTACTGTGGGGCCAGCACATGGTATTTACAGAATAGGGAGCCGATCGATTGTGGTAGTAATTAGGGTACATCTAGTCTTGCTTGTGTAGGAGCCTATTATTCTTGTTGGGGGTAATACCTGTCGTTTCTATTAGGCTAGGTTATTGTATGGGGCTAAGGCCTCTCACTAGATGTACACCTAAATCTACCATCTGTTTAGTAGGGATCATCTTATTCTGTTATACTAGTATTGGTGCAGACAAAGATAAATACTTGAGAAGCGATATATCCTATACCGTTAACTTTATTTATCATGTTATCTTGTTCATACCTTTCTCATGATAATGTTATCTCTTTCATCCAGTTTATATGCCTATCATGATGCTTTTATTTATTTATATGCTAAAAGTTACTGGACTCGCCAAACTTTATGTTTGACCCTTTTTGGTTCGGCTCTTTTCTTTCCTTTTCCCCCTAGGTTTTCGCTGTTATTTTATGTATCGGTCTTGTGTTATTTCTGTTTTTGTTTACCTATAACGCTTCACGAAACTTAATGCAATCCCTTAAAGAGTGACATTAACAGACGTGGGGTGTCACACTTGGTATCAGAGCCGAAGTTATCAAATTTTACTAAAGGATTTTGAAAATTGTTTTCAAAAATATTTTAAAAAGAAATCACTTTCAAAAGAAAAGTATGTTTAGAAAAACATATTCCCCAAAGTCATATTGAACTATCTTTCGATTCTCTGTTTGAATCTCATTTTCTTTCTTTTCAGCATGTCTGGGGAACCCAATCTTCCTGAGGGCATACAGATACCAGCTTGGTTTCATTGGTATCTGGAGGTTACGACACCTGCCGGAGGCCAAGCATACGCTCCTCCCCTAGCTGCACCCTTTGTTCCTTCTCCTCCTCCGCATGTTGATGCTTTCTCTAAGATATGCAAGGATTTCCGTACTACGGGCAGAAAGCCATTTCATGGAATTGAGACCTTTGTAGAAGCTAGAAATTGGCTTAAAGAAACGGAGGATTTGTTTGAGATCTTCGAGGTTGGCGATCGTAGGAAGATTCAGTTAGCCATTTGGCAGCTGACAGATGTGGCGTAGTTTTGGTGGGAAGTGACGCATGCAGGACGTCCTATGGAGACTTGGTTTGATTTCCGATAGAGATTCGAATTGAAATTCCTTTCTCAAGCAGAAGAGAGTAAGCATATGGAATGGTTTTCGGCGCTCAAGCAAGGAAACATGTCTGTCAAGGAGTATGTCAATAAGTTTAACCAGTTGGTAAGGTTTGGATTGGAGCTAGTAAATACCTCGTACAAGAAAGCCTTAAGGTTTGCAAAAAGATTAAACGAATCTCTCCATGGTTTGGCTATGTCCCATATTCCTATGGGGGCAACTTTTGAGAAACTCATTGATATGGCACTAATTCACAAGGAGGATAAAGGAGAAAAGAAAGAGGCTAAGGTGGATGAGACACAAAACAAGAAAGTAGAACCCAAGAAGGAGAAACAACAAAAGAAGAAGGGCGGAAAGAATAACAAAGGACGAGAAAAGAGGAAATGTCATAATTGTGGACGTGTGGGTCATCTAATCGAAGATTGTAGAAAAAGGAAGAACGTTGGCTTCCAGTGTGGGGAGGCAGGACATCTTATCAAGGATTTTCCCGAAGAGGCTAGGGCAGGGTCAAAGAGATGGTTCTTCTAGAAGGCAAGTGCATGATCTCACGGCTAATGTACCGGAAAGAGGTAGGAAAGTTTCTGTTGAAGGTTTAATTTCTCTTTTCAATCACCCTATTCAAACTCTTTTTGATTCTGGCGCTTTGCACTCATTTATATCTGATTCTGTAGTTGAATCTCTACACCTTAGTACTAGTATGGTTTTGGATCCCGTTGTTTTATCAAACCCCATTCGGGGAGTGGCTCATTTGTTTATGGTTTGTCGGGGCTTGAGGATATCTGCACTAGGCGTTGAATTCGAGTGCAATGCCTATGTGCTTGGTTTCACGGGTTATGGTTTGATTCTAGGGGCGGATTAGCTAGCCAGATATGGTTCCATTCTGGACTGTGAACGGAGAGTTGTTAGATTATCTTGCCATGGGAAAACTCTCGGCATTTCTTGTGATCCTAAGGGGTCTGTTATACTTAGCTACCAAGAATCGCTTGACACATCAATCGATGATCTACGATCTATACCCGTAGTTTGTGAGTATCCAGATGTTTTTGAGGAAGTTCAAGGCTTACCTCCGAGGTGCGAGATTGATCTTCGAATATACCTAGTGGACAATGCAAAGCCAGTTGGGTTGCCCATGCGCCACATGGCTCCGAGAGAGAGAAGGAAGCTCGGTAAACAAGTAGGGGAGCTACTTGAAAAAGGGTTTACTAGGCGAAGTATATCTGAATGGGGCGCTCCTTTTGTATTCGCGACTAAGGCGAATGATTCGCTTTACTTATGTGTGGATTACAGAGAGTTGAATAAACTCACCAAGAAAAATGGACACCCGCTTCCGAGGATAGATGATTTGTTTGACCAGCTTGTGGGGGCATATGTTTTCCCACTATTAGATTTAGCCACGGGGTTTCATCAGTTAAGTGTGGCCGAGGACAGTATTGACAAAACCGGTTTTAGAACTCTAAATGGTTTCTTCGAGTGGCTCGTTATGCCTTTTGGTTTGACAAATGAACCCGCCTATTTTGTAGATTTTATGAGTAGTGTATTTCGGGAGTTTCTGAATAAGATCGTTGTAATCTTTGTTGATGACATCATGATTTTCTCAAAGAGCGAGGAAGAGTATGCTCGACATATAAGAGAGGTTTTGAAGACCCTCCGAGCACATTAGCTTAAGGCAAAATTCTCCAAATGCCATTTTTGGAGTAGAGAAGTGAGATTTTTAGGATATGTGGTTTCTAAAGAAGGGATAGCAGTAGATCCCACAAAAGTAGTTGCAATCCAAGATTGGCAAGTTCCAAAGAATGCGACGGAAGTAAGAAGTTTTCTTGGTTTAGCAGGCTATTATAGGAAGTTCATTAAGGACTTCACAAAGATATCAGCCCCACTCACCAGACTAACAAAGAAGAATCTAACTTTTTCTTCGGATGTTGATTGTGATGATGCTTTTCAGCTATTAAAGAGGGCTCTGACAATAGCCCAATTTTGACTTTGTCTGATAGGAACAAAATGTTAACATTATACACTGATGCATGTGGTATAGGGCTTGGCGCTGTTTTGCTGCAAGATGGTAAGGTAGTGTGTTATGGTGGAAGGCAATTGAGAGTTTATGAGAAGAACTACCCTACCCACAACTTAGAGTTAGCTTCCATAGTATTTGCGCTTAAGTCTTGGTGTCATTATTTGCTTGGAGAAAAGTTTGAGTTGTATACCGACCATAAGTCTCTAAAGTACTTGTTTTCACAAAAGGATATTAATTTAAGGCAGCAAAGATGGATGGAGTTCCTAGCATCATATGACTTTGAGATTACTTATACCCCTGGCAAAGGCAATGTGGTAGCCGACGCACTGAGTAGAAAGAGGATAACCTCGAGTCCTCTATTTGTAGAGAGGAAGAGCCTGGAATATATCTCGACTTTCGATTTTTAGCCTTCTACCGAGTTTATACCCGTTTTACTGGCATCGTTAGAGGTGCGACCTACTCTTTTAGATCAGATACGAGATTCACAGCAAGAGGATCCACAAATAGTGGACATATTGGATAAGCTTAGTTACCAGATCGGATAAAAGATTCTGAAAATTGTTTTCAAAAAGATTTTAAAAAGAAAGCATTTTTAAAAGAAAAGTATGTTTAGAAAAAACATATTCCCTAAAGCCATATTGAACTATCTTTCAATTCTCTGTTTGAATCTCATTTTATTTCTTTTCAGCATGTCTGGGGAACCCAATCTTCCTGAGGGCCTACAGATACCAGCCTGGTTTCATAGGTACCTGGAGGCTACGACACCTACCAGAGGCCAAGCAAACGCTCCTCCCCTAGCTGCAACCGTTGTTCCTCCTCCTCCTCTGCATATAGATGCTTTCTCTAAGATATGCAAGGATTTCCACGCTATAGGCGGAAAGCCATTTCATGGAAATGAGACCTTTGTAGAAGCTGGGGATTGGCTTAAAGAAATGGAGGATTTGTTTGAGATCTTTGAGGTTGACGATCGTAAGAAGATTCAGTTTGCTGTTTGGCAGCTAAAAATGAGGCCTCGTTTTGGTGGGAAGTAATGCATGAAGGACGTTCGGTGGAGGCTTGGTTTGATACCCGACAGAGATTCAAATTGAAATTCCTTTCTCAAGCAGAAGAGAGTATGCATATGGAAAGTTTTTTGGCGCTCAAGGAAGGAAACAAGCAAGTCAAGGAGTATGTCAATTAGTTTAACCAGTTGGCAAGGTTTGGATTGGAGCTAGTAAATACCCCACTCAAGAAAGCCTTGAGGTTTGCAAAAGGATTAAACAAACCTCTTCATGGGTTGTCTATGTCCCATATTCCTATGGGGAAAACTTTTGAGAAACTCTTTGATACGACATTAATTCACGAAGAGGATAAAGGAGAAAAGAAAGAGGCTAAGGTAGATGAGGCACAAAACAAGAAAGTGGAACCCAAGAAGGAGAAACAATAAAAGAAGAAGGGCGGAAAGAATGACAAAGGACGAGAAAAGTGGAAATGTCATAATTGTGGATGCGTGGGTCATCTAATCAAAGATTGTAGAAAAAGGAAGAACATGGGCTTCTAGTGTGGAGAGGCATGACATCTTATCAAGGATTGCCGAAGAGGCAAGGGCAGGGTCAAAGAGAAGGTTCTTCTAGAAGGCAAGTGCAAGCTCTCACGGCTAATGTACCGGAAAGAGGTAGGAAAGTTTCTATTGAAGGTTTAATTTCTCTTTTCGATCACCTTATTCAAACTATTTTTGATTCTGGCGCTTCACACTCATTTATATCTGATTCTGTAGTTGAGTCTCTACACCTTAGTACTAGTATGGTTTTGGATCCCGTTGTTGTCTCAAACCCCATTAGGGGAACGGTTCATCTATCTATGGTTTTTCGAGGTTTGAGGATATCTACACTAGGCGTTGAATTCGAGTGCAACACCTATGTGCTTGGTTTCACGGGTTATGATTTGATTCTAGGTATGGATTGGCTAGCCAGATATGGTGCCATTCTAGACTGTGAGCGGAGAGTAGTTAGATTATCCTGCCATGGGAAAACTCTCGACGTTTCTTGTGATCCTAAGGGGTCTGTTATGATTAGCAACCTAGAATCCCTTGACACATCTATCGATGATCTACGATCTGTACCCGTAGTTTGTGAGTATCCAAATGTTTTTGAGGAAGTTCTAGGCTTACCTCCGAGGCGCGAGATCAATTTTCGAATATACCTAGTAGACAATGCAAAGCCAGTTGCGTTGCCTGCATGCCACATGGCTCCTAAGAGAGAAGGAAGCTCATGAAACAAATAGGGGAGCTACTTGAAAAAGAGGCGAAGTATATCTGAATGTGGAGCTCCCTTAGTATTCACGACTAAGGCGAATGGTTCACTTTAATTATGTTTAGATTACAGAGAGTTGAATAAACTCACTAAGAAAAATAGACACCACTTCCGAGGATAGATGATTTGTTTGACCAGCTTGTGGGAGCATCTGTCTTCTCACAATTAGATTTAGCCACGGGTTTCATCAGTTAAGAGTGGCCGAGGACAGTATTGATTAAACTTCTTTCATAACTCTAGGTGGTTTCTTCGATTGGCTTGTTATGCCTTTTGGTTTGACGAGTGCACCCGCCTATTTTGTAGATTTGATGAGTAGGGTTTTTCGGGAGTTTCTGAATAAGATCGTTGTAGTCCTTGTTGATGACATCATGATTTTCTCAAAGAGTGAGGAAGAGCATGCCCGACATATAAGGGAGGTTTTGAAGACCCTCCGAGCACATTAGCTTAAGGCAAAATTCTCCAAATGCCATTTTTGGAGATGAGAAGTGAGATTTTTAGGACATGTGGTTTCTAAGAAGGGATAGCAGTAGATCCCGCCAAAGTAGTTGCAATCCAAGATTGGCAAGTTCCAAAGAATGCGACGGAAGTACGAAGTTTTCTTGGTTTAGCAGGCTATTATAGGAAGTTCATTAAGGACTTCACAAAGATATCAGCCCCACATACCAGACTAACAAAGAAGAATCTGACTTTTTCTTGGGATATTGATTGTGATGATGTTTTTCAGCTATTAAAGAGGGCTCCGACAACATCCCACTTTTGACTTTGCCTGATGGGAACAAAATGTTTACATTATACACTGATGCATGTGGTACAGGGCTTGGCACTGTTTTGATGCAAGGTGGTAAGGTAGTACGTTACGGTGGAAGGCAATTGAGAGTTCACGAGAAGAACTACCCTACCCACGACTTAGAGTTGGCTGCCATAGTATTTGCGCTTAAGTCTTGGTGTCATTATTTGCTTGGAGAAAAGTTCGAGTTGTATACTGACCATAAGTCTCTAAAGTACTTGTTTTCACAAAAGGATCTTAATTTGAGGCAGCAAAGATGGATGGAGTTCCTAGCGTCATATGACTTTGAGGTTACTAATACCCCTGGAAAGGGAAATGCGGTAGCTGAAGCATTGAGTAGAAAGAGGATAACCTTGAGTCCTCTATTGTAGGGAGGCAGAGCTTGGAATATATATATCGACTTTCGATTTTAGGCCCGCTACCGAGTTCATACCCAGTTTATTAGCATCATTAGAGGTGTGACCTACACTTTTGGATCAGATAGGAGATTCACAGCGAGAGGATCCACAAATAGTGGACATATTGAATAAGCTTAGTTACCAGATTGGATAAAAGATTTTGAAATTTTGTTTCAAAAATATTTTAAAAAGAAAGCATTTTCAAAAGAAAAGTATGTTTAAAAAAACATATTCCCCAAAGCCATATTGAACTGTCTTTCGATTCTCTATTTGAATCTCATTTTCTTTCTTTTCAGCATGTCTGGGGGAACCCAGTCTTCTTGAGGGAGTACAGAAACCAGCCGGGTTTCATAGGTATCTGGACACTACGACACTTGCCGGAGGCCAAGCAGACCCTCCTCCCCCAGCTGTAGCCATTGTTCCTCCTCTTCCGCGTGTTGATGCGTTCTCTAAATATGAAAGGATTACCGTGCTATGGGCAGAAAGCCATTTCATGGAACTGAGACCTTTGTAGAAGCTAGGAATTGGCTTAAAGAAACGGAGGATTTGTTTGAGATCTTTGAGGTTGACGATGGTAGGAAGATTCAGCTAGCAATTTGGCAGTTGAAAGATGAGGCCTCGTTTTGGTGGGAAGTGACGCATGCAGAAAACCCGATGGAGACTTGGTTTGATTTCCGACAGAGATTCGAATTGAAATTCCTTTCTCAAGCAGAAGAGAGTATGTGTATGGAAAGGTTTTTGGCGCTCAAGCAAGGAAACATGTCCGTCAAGGAGTATGTCAATAAGTTTACCCAGTTGGCAAGGTTTGGATTGGAGCTAGTAAATACCCCGCACAAGAAATCCTTTGAGGTTTGCAAAAGTATTAAACGAACCTCTTCATGGGTTGGCTATGTCTCATATTCCTATGGGGGCAACTTTTGAGAAACTCATTGATATGGCATTAATTCACAAAGAGGATAAAGGAGAAAAGAAAGAGGCTAAGGTGGATGAGGCACAAAATAAGAAAGTGGAACCCAAGAAGGAGAAACAACAAAAGAAGAAGGGTGGAAAGAATGAAAAAGGACGAGAAAAGAGGAAATGTCATAATTGTTGACACGTGGGTCGTCTAATCAAAGATTATAGAAAAAGGAAAAACATAGGCTTTCAGTGTGGAGAGGCAGGACATCTTATCAAGGATTGCCCGAAGAGGCAAGGCCAGGGTCAAAGAGCTGGTTCTTCTAGAAGGCAAGTGCATGCTCTCGTGGCTAATGTACCGAAAAGGGGTAGGAAAGTTTCTGTTGAAGGTTTAGTTTCTCTTTTCGATCACCCTATTCAAAATCTTTTTGATTCTAGCGCTTCGCACTCATTTATATCTGATTTTGTAGTTGAGTCTCTGCACCTTAGTAGTAGTATGGTTTTGGATCCCGTTGTTGTCTCAAACCCCATTAGGGGAATGACTCATTTGTCTATGGTTTTTCGGGGTTTGAGGATATCTATACTAGGCGTTAAATTCAAGTTTAACGCCTATGTGCTTTGTTTCACGGGTTATCATTTGATTCTAGGGATGGATTGGCTAGCTAGATATGGTGCCATTCTGGACTGTGAACGGAGAGTAGTTAGATTATCTTGCCATGGGAAAACTCTCGACATTTCTTGTGGTCCTAAGGGGTCTGTTATGCTTAGCTACTTAGAATCGCTTGACACATCTATCTATGATCCAAGATCCGTACCCGTAGTTTGTGAGTATCCAGATGTTTTTGAGGAAGTTCGAGGCTTACCTCCGAGGCGCGAGATCAATTTTCGAATATACCTAGTGGATAATGCAAAGCCTATTGCGTTGCCTTGCGCCACATGGTTCCGACAGAGAGAAGTAAGCTCAGTAAACAAGTAGGGGAGCTACTTGAAAAAGGGTTTATTAGGCGAAGTATATCCGAATGGGGCGCTCCCTTAGTATTCGCGACTAAGACGAATGGTTCGCTTTACTTATGTGTGGATTACAGAGAGTTGAATAAACTCACTAAGAAAAATAGACACCCACTTCCAATGATAGATGATTTGTTTGACCAGCTTGTGGGGGCATATGTTTTCTCACAGTTAGATTTAGCTACGGGGTTTCATCAGTTATGAGTGGCTGAGGATAGTATTGATAAAACCGCTTTCAGAACTCTAGATGGTTTCTTCGAGTGGCTCGTTATGCCTTTTGGTTTGACGAATGCATCCGCCTATTTTGTAGATTTGATGAGTAGGGTATTTCGGGAGTTTCTAAATAAGATCGTTGTAGTCGTTGTTGATGTCATCTGGATTTTCTCGAAGAGCGAGGAAGAGCATGCCCGACATATAAAGGAGGTTTTGAAGACCCTCCGAGCACATTAGCTTAAGGCAAAATTCTACAAATGCCATTTTTGGAGAAGAGAAGTGAGATTTTTAGGACATGTGGTTTCTAAAGAAGGGATAAAAGTAGATCCCGCAAAAGTAGTTGCAATCCAAGATTGGCAAGTTCCAAAGAATGCGACGGAAGTAAGAAGTTTTCTTGGTTTAGCAAGCTATTATAGGAAGTTCATTAAGGACTTCGCAAATATATCAGCCCCACTCAACAGACAAACAAAGAAGAATCTGACTTTTTCTTGGGATGATGCTTTTCAGCTATTTAAAAGGGCTCTGACAACTGCCCCAGTTTTGACTTTGCCTGATGGGAACAATATGTTTATAGCATACACTGATGCATGTGGTACAGGGCTTGGCGCTGTTTTGATGCAAGATGGTAAGGTAGTATGTCACGATGGAAGGAAATTGAGAGTTCATGAGAAGAACTACCCTACCCACGACTTAGAGTTAGCTGCCATAGTATTTGCGCTTACGTCTTGATGTCATTATTTGCTTGGAGAAAAGTTCGAGTTGTATACTGACCATAGGTGTAACACCCCGCATTTTTAAAATAATTAAAAATGTGTATATATATATGCATGGATATATAAATAATGGTAATGTACAATTGAAATTAATTCATACATTGAAGAGAAGGAAAATTGATACATAAAATAGAAGAAGCAATAAAGTAAAGGACACTTAATTTAATAATGGGAACTAAGTAAAAACAAACATTTCCATTGCGTTCGTCTCAGAATTCTGATCAAGGTAGACACCAAGTTTGCGTAAAACAGACAACATATGAAAAAGTTGTGAATAATAAAAGATACGTACAAATAAGTGTATATATATAAGTTAATTTAAATAATTATCAATCAGATCCAAAAATGAGAAAACATGTGGACCCAGAGGGATCGACACCAGTGTCGACATCCCAGCAGGGGGTCGACACCGCTGTCGACACCCACTGAAGTGTGTCAACCCCCGAACGAGATCCATAATGTTCTGCGAGGTTTAATATGACATGTGTTATTTTTATATATGGCTTGGATTTTTACTATTATCCTATGGTTCTAATTTCTCTGAAGCACCTATAAATTAGATAGCAAAGCCTTACCTAAATCTCATAATTTCTGGGACACCGCCAGGGCTCTGCCATTCTTCTTCCTCCTCTAAACACTTATGAAAATAAATAATTAGATTAAGGTAATTCTAAATCAAGATTTGGAGGAAAAGGGTGAATATAAATAAAAGGGTGCTCAAAGTTTTCATCATTGTGAGGTAATTATTGAATCTGATCTAATTAGTTATCTTCTTCTTCCATTCTCTTTCTTCTTGGGTTCAAAATATAGATTCATCGTTGTTTAGATTCTAAATCCGATTAAGGGGAAACATGGAATGCTAGAATTGGATCAGATTCAGGATTTGGAAAGCATTTAGGTGAGTGGGTTTAAATTATAATTTTGAATAATAGTATATGCATCGTTCGACATTCCGCATTTATGTACAGATTAATTTGATGAACATGCTAATTACTACAGTCTTAGTTTTATGTTTATTCTGTTCTTCTCCCTCTATTTCCCTTTTTATTTTTAAGACTAGGCTACCTTCGAGCCTCGTCCAATCTCACTAAAATATGTGCACGAACGAAATTGCGATAATTGGAAAAGTTTGGGTATGAAAATGAAAAAAAGGGAATATGGAGATATTGCTTGATTGAGAATATAAGACTGTAATTTGGGGCATAACTGTAAAGAATATGAACAATTGGTAGAATTGGAATAAATACACTATTTGAGAATTACATGTTATTTTAAATGATGTTAATTACACGTAGGAAGACATGCGACATATATGGGGAATTGGGCATAACTTATATATGGGATTATAGGCATAAATTGAATTAGGAATTTATGGGTAATTAGTATTCGCTATAATCCGAGACTTGAAATTGGGCATGAATTAAATGGGTTAAGTTATAAATGGAATTAATAAGCAAGGGTAACTTGGTAAACTTGAAAAGGAAGTCAATGTGAATGAGAATAACCAAGTTAAATGTGAATGAGAATAACCAAGTTAAATGAGAAAACTGAAGAGGTGGCGCAAGCACGTAATTAATGATTAGACGTAGGGTCTAATGACATATTAAACCGAGGTGCTTGGAGCAGTCCGTACGTTATAGGATGAATAGCCCAACGAGGTAGATCATCATGGTGTCATAAGGCACGAGGGGAGCGCACGTTCATTTGATTATTCTGGCGGCTCCAACGGACTGGAAGGGGAAGCACGCGGCTTCCTGAGACATTAAAATTAACATAAACAACAAACAAACAAATAACATACAAGCAAACTAAACATATCAAATAAGGAAAAAAATCAATTCAATTAAAAGAATTAATCCAAACAATCATGACATGAACTAACAAGCAAACATCAAACATAGAGTGTAAAGTGGAAGTGTGCGTGTCATGGTGCTAGCAAACATAAAACATAGCAATCATCCTCACATCTCTCACTCAGTGCATAAAGTATACGATATCCACCACTTTGATCACTATATCCTTTGCTATTACTACAACCACTTTGCTCTTTGGGGCCTCGACGACCCCACTGCACTGGTCCATAGTCAACAACCCTTTGCAACGACCACTTTGCCCTTTGGAGTCACGATGACTCCACTGCACTAGTCCATAGCCATGCTACGATCACTTTGCCCTTAGGAGTCGTGACGACTCCACTGCACTGATCCATAGCCAATAATCCATATCTCAGTGGTGAACCAAAGTTGTAGATATCGATAACCCCTTTGCACACGTCCCGCAGCAAAGCCCAACTCATGAGGTCAACTCGTTGGTTCCCGTCTGGATCCTGAGTAATAACTCCTCATTTGGACTTCCTTTGCATCTCAAGTTTTGGTCGAATTGGTGTTATGTTCGGTTCTCCAGTTCATGTCTTTCGGTTCGGTTTGGCCATGTGTAGTGCTCAAGCTTCAGTTCAGTTCATGCTCCTCTGCGCAGTTTGGTTAGTATGCTTCGGTTCGGTTTGAATGATTCGATCTCGGTTCGTCGCTCTTTGTTTTTCTTGGTGCTCAAACTTTCCATTCGGTTCGGTCCTTCACCTCTTGCCTTTGGTACGGTTCGAAATCTCCAGCTCCCATTCGATCCGGTCTCATCTGTTTCACCCCAATTCGATCCGATCCGGGCCTTCCTTGTCGCCCCATTGCATTCGTATGCTTCTGCCTTTAGTCCGGTTCGGTGCTTTGGTTCGATTCTCCATCCGATCTGATTTGCCCTATCTAATTTAAACTGGATCCCTGTAGAATTTCCAGTAAGCTATTTTTCGCCGAACGATGGAGTTTTCAACCATTCTAACTTGTCTATGCAATCATAAAACATACCAAACAGCAGTAACAACATATAGGTTCAATCAAAAAGATCAAAACAACATTCATGTTCATAGAATGGGACTAATTAACCCTAACAAAACAACATATATGTTACATAAAATATGATTTTAGAATTTATGCATAATTTTTTAATGTATAATTTTGCTAATTTTTCTTTTTCTAATCATCCCCAATTAGCACTAATTTGTATATAAACAGGCAAATATATCACAAATGACAATTTTCTATTAACTAATGAGATAGGTTTAAAAGGATATATGTTAAAAACAATAATTATGGACCATTGTTGTTCTCTTAAAACGATTCTATCTTTACTAAGCTTGGGTTTCAATTGCAACCTAATCGCCATGTGTATGTCATTTAGGTTATAACAAACACATAACTTGCCCCATAAGTGTTTATCTTGCCTCATTCTTGTTTTTTTATCCTCAACAAAAGGTTTTTCATAGTAATAATGACCAAACAAACAGTACACACACTTCAAGCAAGTAATTATAAAAAACATTTTCTCTCATATTTAAACCAACCTTAAGGTGCAAATCATTACAACATAATGGTTAAACCTGCCCAAGGCTCAGGTAATCGCCAAACCTAAGCTCTGATACCAAATGTGAAGACCCACTATTTTTAAAGGTCCAAAATTAATTATAAACGTCATCAAACATGGTTACAACTAACTTCAAATATTCAAAGTGGTGGACCTTAAGTATATAAGATTTAAAATACTAGAGACAATTGATAATATGGAAGATCT
Source organism: Allium sativum (assembly GCA_030737875.1). Classification (NCBI taxonomy): domain Eukaryota; kingdom Viridiplantae; phylum Streptophyta; class Magnoliopsida; order Asparagales; family Amaryllidaceae; genus Allium; species Allium sativum. The sequence goes on along the minus strand of CM060922.1, from coordinate 15,264,263 downwards.
CATAATGGAAAAATAAACAATTTTCATTAATCATCATAATCCATTTTATTACATTAAACATTCACAAAACAAAACAATAGCATACATAAGAAATGAATTTAAATAAACAACCACTAGATCCAACATGCAGGCTAAGCTCCCTTTTGCTTCTTCTTTTGTCTTCTTTTTGCAATCTCACATCTTCTAACTTTACAAATTCTATACAAAGAAAAAGTGTCTTAACTATATTTCGACTGCGCCTAACCCTATACACCTCGACCCTATCTAAGGGTTCCGGCAGCTATTGCATAGGAAAAGACTGCTTACGTACCCCTTTTGGGGGATCAAGCCCACGTAGTTCTATTTTCTGCTCTTCTCCTGCATCCAAATACTTGTTAGTATATTTCAACCATTGCATCCATTCAATCATTTTATCCATTCAACCATTGCAATCAATATGATTCAATACAATCAGTACAATCTTGGAAATTAATGCAATCAACATAATTAATACAATAACCACATCAATGTAACCAAATAAGAGCAGAAAATATTATCATACTAATCTATCACAACATCTCACCACATGAAGTAAATAAAATAAAATTAACATATAGTCTTCAAAAACCAGTAACACCCAACAACAATTCCAACTTATAAAATAAAAAGGTAACAACATTAGCATACTTAAACAATTATTATTCATCAATCAATAATTGTACGCCATCAATGCGAACATAAACCATTTTGTGTATACTAATCATTCCAAAATAGTAACATGGTCACCAATGCATAGTAATCCAATTAATATTGATTATACAACATTAACCATAACTAACTACACATAAATTTGCAGTAATCAATGGTAAAACATCGCATAAACATCTTTAATGCGATCTATCAACGTGAAACAAAACATGCAGTGACTAAAACGTAATATATTGGAACCATTCCATCACATTTACCATAATGGTTTTTATTACAAGTATAAGATTATCGTATTGTTGTTTATTGTAAAAAGAAACTTTGTTGCTTTATTTAGTTTTAGAATTTTCATTGCTTCTTCTTCCAAAATATTATATTTTATCAAAACATAACATATCGAATAACATTACAAGTCAACTATATTATTGTCTTACACAAAATAATAACAATTTTTATATTAAATACTTTTAACACAATAGAAAGTCATGTTATTCTCATTTATTTCAAAGGAATGCAATTCTCATTAATGCTGGATTATTGTCTATAAAATCTTATTTTATTGAATAGCAATAAGCATCCTTTGTTACTATTCATGAATATCTTCAAAAAAAGTAATAAACATATCAAAACAGCCTAAATTAATATTATCATTTCTTTTCTTTTCCAAAAATTGTTCACATATAAACTATGGATAATCACACTTTCCATTATTTAGCATATTTTGATATTATTATTCAACTTTATTTATTTTATTTTAAGAATAACTCATATATTCAAATCCATCACTTATTGCAATTCATCATCAAAAATGGCACATATAATAAATCTATTAGCTTGCATAAGTTTGTGATATTCACATCTAAAAGTAAACTTGGATGTAATAGTGCATACATCCAACAAATCAATTACATAGGTCTAGCATGTTTAGATCTAGAACAAGAATTCAGGACTTGTTTGCAAAGATATAAAATCATGTAATTTTAAGAAATATTTCTAGATCTTAACAAGTATTAAACCAACTTCTAAGATAGATCTTGCATGTATACAGAAATCAGTAAACATGAGATTATCACTTACATTTGCCTACAACGATAAATCATAGGAATCTTTCTAGATCTGAAATGGAACAATCATACAAATGGGTTTCTCACTCCCTAAAACTATAGATCTTTCCCCTATAGGTTTAGACTTTGAATTACCCTATTTTCATGAGGAAGAAGAAAAGAAAGAAGATGTATGTCTGGATCCCCTATCATTTAGGTTTAGCTTGCTTATATAAGAGTTAGGGATTGATTTAGTCCATTAGATTAACCCTAAAAATTGTTAAATTACATCACAACCGCTCTTCTAATTACGTCATAATGAAGTAATATCTTTAGTCGCATCTCATAAGTATATTTTTATATTCATACAACATATGACAAAGAGATTTGAATATACGATTTAAAATGGTAATAAATGAATATATTTTATGATTTATTAAGAAATTACCATTTACATTAGAGGATTAATTCCCAGTCTTTAGGAAATAATTCTCTAATAAAACAAATTGATTAACAAACATGTCAATCAATGCCTACTAAATCTTCTCATGCGTAATTATTCACTTATTGCTCCATAATATATAAAATTACCGCATTTACATATTTATACATATACAGTGAAATTTAGATTTATACCAATTAATGCCTAACATTTGCAAGAATATGCAATAAACCCCATAACCATCCATACATAATATATATCAATTGAAGCAAATTAATTCTTTACCTTATAACATGAAAGACATTTGTGTGTGTGTACACACACACACACACACACACACACACACACACACACACACATATATATATATATATATATATATATATATGCATAGGATTATTTGAATCCTACTAATTAATTGCACGAATATGCGGTTAACCCTCCCTTTGTAATATGTAAAGTCAACAAAATAGAAACCATCAACAAATGTCTAATAAGTGGAATATATTGACAACTAATGCAAATGGATTGCTTACCTATTTTCAAAAGTAGAAATCAGTTATATAAATTTAATTCCCTCTTTCTTTCTTTTTTCTACTTTACCATACAAATTTAATGCATAATCAACTTATATATACATACACATACATACGCATAGGATTTGAATAACATGTAATGTCCAATTAATTCACAACCTATGAAATTAATGTATTATAATTTGGAAATAACACATACCCCAAATATATGTATTCATTCATACATACATACATATATATAATACACAAATAAAACCTTTCCTTTTGATCCTATGTGTTTCACATTTATATATGCTCATACTTCTAACTTGGAACATGCATCTTTTTTTTTCGTTGTTTCAAAATTCAAAAATCTAGCATTAACGGGAATTGAACTCATGACTTCGTGCATCAAAGTCTACTCACTTAACCACCACACCAAACACTATTTTAGTTCTTAAAAATAGTAACATTGAGAATTAATGGTTTCATGTGTGTATCTTTCATTCTTAAAAAAAAGAAATATCTTGTAAATGATAATTTCAAATGTATCAAAATTATATATTAAACTGATCGTCTTGGAAAGACCTTCACAATGGTAATAGATACAACATCCTGTTTATCACCTAGTAATAGTTAATTCTTAATTTCTTAACTTCTAGAACCGTAAAAGTTGTGGAATATTACAAGTAGCCTGCAACCTGAAATGCTCTTTGAACTTATGAGTCAAATCGTCAAATCCGGTTATGGATTTAGGCGGAAGCCTCATGAGCCATAATGAAGCTATGCCTTCTAGATAGAGAGGAAAGCATAGACACTTGATCTTGTCAGTTGCCTTAGCCACACTCATGTGCCACGCATACCTATAGAGGAAATGATTTGGATAAGTAGTCCCACTGTATGGAGGCAAGGTGGGATGCGTGAACTTTTTATGCAGCTCAGCTTTGCGAATCCTTTTAGTAAATGGATTTCTACTGGAGGAGAGGTCCCATTCCCTTTCTCTATCATTGCGAGCCAAGTTTCTTTCATAATCTGTTTTACCATGTTTTCGATATACTCCTTCGAGTTGCGGTGTTGCGGAGAGTAGACTTTGATCTCTTTGGCGGATGTTCGCTTTGGCGAACGATCGCGTTTAGAGAATCTAGGTCTTTTACCTTCACTATGGGAAGGTGCCCCCTTGTCAGGACTTACGACTCATTGGGCATTTAGGTCAGAATGGCTTTTAGCTTTCGGTTGGGATTCCTGGATGTTGATTTCATCAAGCTCTTTCATGTTATCATTATGATGATGATCGAAAGCTGATGAATTCGTGTTCTCTTCGAGGTTGACTTGAACCTTCAGAGTATGATCAGAATTGGCTTGAACGTTTATAAGAGCGTTCATCTTGTCCATTAGAGCTTGATTAGCATCTGGCAAAGTTTTGTTGGAGGTTTCCGTCCTTTGATTTAGATTGGAAATGGCGGCATCTAGCTAAGCTCTAGTCACTCCTGCTCCGCTTGTTAAGTTTTGCCTAATTTCAAAGCGGTTGCTAAGAGGTGTAGCTTCTTTGTTAGCGATGTTGTCGACATCGTCGTTCTCTTCAATGGCTTTACTTGCGGTTTTCTTAGATTTCACTATAATCTCAGTTAAGGTTTTGGAATTTAAGAGAGTTCGTCTATAGGTACGGATCTTGGATTTGACGTGTCTATGGTGGGCGCCAAATTGTTGGAACCTAAATTGGTTACAACAACCGAGGTACTCCTGAAAGTACTTTTGCAAATAGTAAGGAAAAAACAGGGCCACAACTACACAAAGACAAGCAGAAAGTAGAGAACACAAGATTTTAGAGTGGTTGAATCATGCTTGATCTATATCCACTATGGAAATAGCTCTTATTGTCAACACTTGGTTTACAAAGTACATGAATATGCTCATATTCCTCATTTCTCTCTTTAGGATCTAGATTGCACTTAGGCTCGTGAAGGAAAGTATGAGATCTCTTAGTTTTGTGATGGAAATTTGATAGATCTTTGATCACTTGAAAGCTTGGATGACTTTCCTTAGCTTCGCGGAGAGCTTGAATTAGATCCAAATTTTGGAGGAGATGACTTGAGCTAGATCCGGACTTAGGCTTGAACTTGGATGAATCTTCAATGGAGGATGATAGTGCTTTGATCCATGGATGGATGAAGGAGGATGGTTGGAGATGGAGAAGCCATTAATGATCCTTGTAAAAAGCTTGAAATGGAGAAGATGCAACTTGGAGGCACTTCGTGGCAATGGCATTCGATCCCCCCAAATGAGGGAATGAAGGGGATATTTATAGGTGAAATCTAGACCAGGTGGCAATTCTGTAATTATATCACATCTTCCTTAGGTCACTTTGCGACCATGGAGCTTCACTCCACCACTTCATGACCTTGAAACCTTCGGCACGGGCTAACATAAGGTGGAACGACCTAGAACCCTCGTGCCATCTAAAAGCCTGGACGATCTGAAGAGTGATTCGTGTTGTAAGCTTTTACGGACTAGAATGCTTGCCGAGCTAAGGGCCTGGGCGAGGTAAGGGCCTGAGCGACCTAAGAGACTTGGCTTTCCCAATTATAACTTAATAGGCCGTAGGATGACCTATACTCCGCTTGTTTAGACCGTGGACGTCCTAAGGAACCCGAACGACTTTTGAAACTTAGTGAGTTTAATACCTTTGAACGACCTAAGATATGACCTGAAGAGTTCTCACCCCCGACCTAAGGTCCGACTACCCTACGAGATGAACACGATCTAGCATTAGGTATTTGTGAGCCATATTTAAATGGGTCAACAATGGGAATTCTATTCTCAAAGCATAGCATAGATGATGTCCTTCGGGAGTTTCTAGAACTGCACCTGCTCCCAAGCAATAGTCATTTTTGGACCCATCAATGAACAACTTCCATCTCACGACTGTTTCGATCGGTTCTTCCTTTTGTGCCCTGCAATCTGTAAACTCTGCAATGTAATCTGTTAAAGCCTGCCCGTTGATAGCTCTTCGAGGATTGTAAGTGATGTCATATTGGCTAAGTTCAATATTCCACTTCAACAATCTTTTTGAAGTTTTCTGGGCGAAAGAGTACTTGCTTTAACGGCTGATCGGTTAGAACTTTGATATAGTTGGTTTGGAAGTATGGCCTTAGCTTCTTTGAGGTGACAAGCAGACAATATGCAAGCTTCTCCAATTTGGAATAATTTAGCTTTACCCCAGCAAGCCTTTTACTAATGTAGTACACTGGCAATTAAACCTTTGCGTCTTCTTGGACTAGTGCGGCGCTTAAGGCGTGAGATGAGACCGTCAAGTATAGAAACAATTCATCTCCGTCCTTGGGTTTTGATAGCATCGATGGTGATTCCATGTGTTTGATTAATTCCTCGAAGGCTGCTTGGCATTCGGGAGTCCACTGGAAATCTTTCTTTCCTTTCTTCAAAGCAACAAAGAGTGGAATACACCGATCTGTTGCTTTTGAGATAAAACCGACTTAGTGCGGCAATTTTCCCATTCAGATTTTAGAGCTCTTTCTTCGTTCAGGGAGCACACATTTCTCGTAGAGCTATAACTTGAGCGGGATTTTCCTCAATGCCTCTAGCATTAACAATGAATCTGATAAACTTTCCCGATGCGACTCCAAATGAGCATTTGAGCAGATTCAACTTCATTCCAAACTTCCCGAGCATATGGAACATCCCAGCAAAGTTTTCCAGATGATATTCGGCTCTTTACGACTTCACCAGAATATTGTCTACATATACTTCCATACTTTTCTAGATTTGGGATTTGAACATAGAATTCACAAGTTGCTGGTAAGTCGCTCCTACATTTTTCAATCCAAACGGTATGACCTTGTAATAATATAAGCCCCTATCTGTTATGAAACTTGTATTATCTTGGTCTGGTTTGTACATCATAATGTGTTGTACCCCGAGTAAGCATCCATGAAAGATAGGAGTTCATGCCCCGCTATTGCATCAACAAGCTGGTCAAATTTTGGGCAGTGGGAAGCTATCCTTGGATCATGCCTTATTGAGGTCTGAGTAATCGATGCATACTCTCCATTTGCCGCTGCATTTTTTCACAAGGACCGGATTAGAGACCCAATTTGGATATGTGGACTCCTTTATGAAGTAATTCTTCATTAATCTGTCCACTTCTTCCTTGAGAGCTTGAGATCTTTCGTGTCTTTGAGGTCGTCTCTTCAGTTTGACTGGATTCATGCTTGGATCTATATTTAGCTTATGGACTATTACATCAAGAGATATTCCGTACATATCAGAGTGACTCCAGGCAAAAAAATCTTGGTTCGCTTTCAAAAACATTGTTAATTATTTCTGCAACTTCAGGACTAGCAGAGAGCTTATCTTTAAAACTTTATATAGATCATCATCATGGACTGGTATCAGGATTGTGGCTTCAGCTGGTGCCACACATCCTTCCCCTGTATTGGTCTGTCCTGGATCCATTTCTTTTTTAGCTCCGCTGTGTTCACTAGTACAGGGGCTCCGCGCTAGTTGCTATAAGGCGGTGTCTCGAATTCGGAGCAAAGACTCTGCACTCTTCCCCATTTCTTTCTTTTTGGCTTTAATCAATTCTGCCATATAGCACTCTCTAGAAGTTTTCTGATCGCCTTTTATCACGCCAACTCCCTTTTATGTTGGGAACTTCATGGTCATACACCATGGAGCTAGCGCAATCTTAAACCTGGCCAGAGCGGGCCTTCTGAGTAATGCGTTGTAAGATGAAAGCTCATCAATTATAAAAAAGGTTTGCATCATAGCAACCTTTTGTTCCCCTTCACCAAGTTAAACAAGCAAATCTATCACACCTATTGGTTGAGTTGGTTGCCCTGTGAACCCACGGAATTTATTCTAGCATGCCCAGGCACCCGACATGGGCAGGTTCATTTTATTGAAAGCGTTAATGAAAAGCATATTAACCGATGCTCCGCTATCCACCAGGACCCTTCTGACCGTAGCTGGTCTTATGCCAATGGTGACGACCATTGGATTGATAATTAGAGTTAGCAGTCCATCTGAATCCCTGTCTTTGAACACCATGTCCTCTCTTGACGTTTTTGGTAGCTTGGTAGGAAATGTGTTGTTCAGGACCACATAAACTTCTTCATGTGGAGGATTCTTCAACTCATTGGCATATTTTTCAATATCCCCCAGCTACTTCTGGCTGGGTGGGGCCTACCTGAAATTGTGCTAATGATTGGCCTTGAATTGACAGGAGTCGGGGTCCTTTCTGCTAGGGGATTGCTTTGCACCTGTGCAGCCTGTGGATTCTGTGGATTCTTTACGTACTGCTGCAATCTGTTCTTTCTGATTAACTCTTCAACCAAGCTTTTCGGATGCCTACACTCGTTTTTGTTGTGGCCTGGTTGATTGTGTAACCGGAAGAATCTTCTTGAGCTTATGCTGGCATCACTAACTTTTACCGGTTTCGTCTTCGGCAAATCTTCTGTATCCTTCGTAGCCATGAAAACATTCTTTAGAGTGTCATTAAGAGGAGTCAACTCAGAGTTCTTAAAGAAGTGTAATTTTTTATTACTCTTGTAGTCCTTACCGTCGTCGCCCCTTTCTGGCCCCCATAATTCTTTTGGCCACCTAGTGCACCATTGTTTTTATTTTTTGGTAGCGCAGTGCTTTCAGGAGCACCTAAGGCATAGGCTGGATCTTCTTCAACACCGATATACTCTCGGCTTTATCATATAGCTTTTCGAGCGTGTTTGGCACTTTCATCTTGATCCACCTTCCAAATTCAGTCTTTTTGTCTATGTCCCCCTATAAAGCCATCAGTACCAATCGGGGCTCGTGATTTCCAACCTCGGCTGCAGCAACATTAAACCAAGTAAGAAAAGCCTTGACTGATTCTCTTGCTCTAATTCATTCAGCTCCATTACGTCTTGGAACTTAGTAGCTCGGAACTTGAATTGATCTCTAAACAATTTGGTCAAAGTAGAGTAATTATCCATAGATTTTGGAGGTAGCTTTGTGAACCACAGTGAAGGTAGCCCCTCCAGGTATGTCGGGAAGTATAGGCATCTAAGCTCATCTGTGATGCGTGCTCCATCCATATGTTGGTCGTATTTGAACAAGAACACATTGGGATTGCCTGTCCCATTGTAGGCCTGCATCGTCGGAGGTTTGAACTTTTTCGGATACAGAGCCACTTTGATTCTTTCCATGAGTGGAGTATTGATTTGAGAAAAGCCCACTCTTTCTCATCTTCACTTTGTTTCTGACTTTCCTCCATTATTTTGCGAACCACTTCCAATAAGCATTCCTCATCGTTGTGCTGGTCTGCGGGGCGGACGCCGTCACCCTCACCAGATGTTGGCCTTGGCAAAAGATCATAGTTTGGGATCTCGGGCCCTGAGCCTTTCGCATGGGAAGGTGCCTGTTTAGCGGAACCATGTGCTTGTCAAGAGGGTGCTTTTCCAATATTGGTTCGAGCAGGAATTTTAGCTTCATTGCGATGAGCATTGTTGGGCCCAACGACCTCTTGGACAGAACGGTCTCGATTTGGGCTCGGCGAGGAAGATCCCACATTCTCGACATGAGCGACCTTAGTTGCGACTGTTGGATCTAGATTAACCCTAGAAAGGGGTGAATAGGGTTTGTCACAATTTTTCACCGAGTTCAAAACTTAAGGGATATTAAAATAATAAACAGATCACAGAATATAGCAGAAATAGAGATGCAGGAAGTAAATGATACATAGAGATACTTAGCTTCGGCAAAACCCTGCCTACTGCTGCATTCCTAAGGTTTCTACTAGGTAAAAGAACAATCCCGCATACAAGACCATGTACACTCGCGAACCCTCACTCCTATTCTAGTCCTACGCTCAAAACCCTAGATTGACCAATATACTCTCGACTAGATTTCCCCTGGTTTTACATACGCTGGTAAACTGCCAGTTAAACCCCTAACTGGATTTATAGAATTTTACAGACCCTAGAAAAAAACTGTTCGGATGATTTTACAAACTCAAATACAAATAAAAACATTTAAAAGAAAAATAAAAGAAAAATCCCCTTTTTATATTAAAAAACACTCAAGCCCCTTTCAAAACTTGGTCGTCCCACTTCAATTGGTTCCACCCTTTGTTTAACTTCCCGATCACTTTGCTTTCTCTCGTGGGAATAGAAAATGGAGGCTGGAAAAAGAGATTAGGGTTTTTCTGATTGAATCCCAAATTGAATCGAAAATGATAGATTTAGCTTTGAAAACCCTCTGTAGACTCGTGTGCTTTAATGCTCCTGTTCTTCGAATGTTTGACTTGGGATAGCGATCGAAATCCGAAAAGAAATTGTAAGTACTCTGAATTTTTGAATCTGCTTTCGAATTGTTAAATGTTCGATCCTTTTTGCCAATGATGTATGGGTGTTATTATATAGGGTTACAAACCCTAAACAAACTCTGATTTCATGCGTATGGCTTGAAATGATTTGGCTCGGTTTCCTCATTTGATTTTCTTGAATGAATTTCAACTTTTCAAAAATGTTACATGATTTCTGTTGGCTTTGAATGAATTCGGATTCCTTGGATTTGATATGGCAATTGAGGAAAATAATTTGCGATCCCCTTAAGAAAATTGCTAAATAAAACACTGCCGTGCATATTAAAAACAGATTTGTAATAATGAAACCTTTCCCAAAATTTTCTGCATCTATCTTTTAACAACACGGAATTTTTGGCAAATAAAACTGATTGCTGAATTCTGGAAAACACTACTTGATTTCTAGCAATAAACATGTTATGCACCATTCTGGAAATATATTACCACCTTGCCAAATATTGTTACTGTGAGATGATATTAACCCGAAATGGATTCTTGCAAAAAATAAAAACTTTCTCCAATTTGGATTTTGAAACTTGGACGCAAAAGAATTAAGTTCTTGCCTATTTAAAATACAGGAAAGTATTGATTTGTTTTCCCTTTCAAAATTGCCATGACTAATAAAGTCAGCCGTGAATTTGATTGTGTGATTTCTAGACATGAATTAAACACCAGCCAAACAAGCTCTTGTCAAAAGTGATACTCTTCAATTTTCTGATGCATATTTTAACTTGTAATTGAAACTGGCCAAAAAGAATATGCTGCTTGCTTTGTACATGTTATAAAACTTGAAACTGCCATGTAACTGCCGTGAGCATTATTGTGCTTCAACATGTATGTTGAGTTTGGTCTACCCTTACCTTGACATTCATGTATGCATACGCTGCTTATATTCACCATGTTCATATTGCCATGTCGAAATGTTTAGTTGCTGATGCATCATGCTTTGTGCCACTGTGTACCTTGTAGCTATTGTATTGAGTTGATCTTCCTTGGCTAGTTGGCTTGTTATGTATATTGATCCCATACTGATCTGGCCATTCCATATTGATCTTGCTTATATTCACCATGTTCATGCTGCTAGACATATGCGTGATCTGCCATATGTATGCTGCCTTGTATCACTACTATTTTTATTTGCTGTTGATATCTCCACCATGCATTGGCTTGTTCCCTAACGCAATTGGTAAATCCGGAAACCATGTACATGTAAATGCTCCATTTTGTTTTGCTAGCACTTATGCTGCTTCATGCATTCATGTTTGCTCGACCATGTAGTCTTTCCATTACTCGACCATGCTGCACGATACTTACTTGAACTTGAGCCATTCTGGTCTGAGTTTGCTGATCACACATGCTGTCTTGAACTTGATTGAATTGTTTCCAAATGTTTTGTGACTGTGTCACTTGAGTTACCCTGACAGGCACACATTCATTTTTACCCATGCTGATGCTCACTGTCTTCGCGCATAACCCTGATTGTTTTCCACCTTGTTGCATATATGCTCCATTCTATGATGTTTGTATGTCTCGACCACATTGAAATTTGAGTTGCACAATTTGAAAACTGTCTCGACCATTTTGCATTCATGTATACATATGTGTGTGTGTGTGTGTGTGTGTGTATATATATATATATATATATATATATATGCTTTTGCTTTCGAGATGCTCACACACTGGGTTGGCGAGGCAGTGCACACGTGTATTTTTATGCACGTGTGTATATGAAGCCATCTAAAATAGATTTTCCTGTCCCTGCACAATAATATGTGTATATACATACACATGTATGTGTATACATGTATCGTGAACGTGCTATATTCACAAATCAAATTAAGTCATGAAAAATGATGAGAAACACACCGAAATTCTAAGGCAAACAAAATTTTAAAAACAAAATTTATATTTGCATGAATTCTGTTTTATTCCTATTGCAGTGTGTGTGTTTTATGTTTGTACAGGTGGATGACTAGACTGAAGTGACTGGACGGGCAGACGACAGAATACTGAAGAACGAAGATGGCAGAGAAATGTATGAGTTTCAGTGTATAAATGAAAGTGTCTGTATTGAGCGTGAGTGTTGTAAAGAGGAAACAAGTGTACTGAATGTTTAAACATGAAATATATCGGTGAAGTGTACAAATAATGAAGTTGTAAAATATGTACTGTTTGATATTGAAATAAAATATTCTATTCAAGTAAAATACTGTGTGAATATTTAAATTTATGTATGGTTGTATTTTATTTAAATAGAAATATTATAATCATGTCTATTGTGTAGTATACCAGTACAGTTACAAACACATTCAATAATAAAAATATACTTGGTTGTTATCATCAAACAAAAATCATATAATTGTGTATACAACACCGTTATATACAACGACTTTCGCCATAGCCTCTTGTAGAGAAAAAAGAGACTTTATCCTTGTCATCATGGCTTTGTTTGAGATTTCTATTTTCTTAATGAGGTTGGTTACAGCTTCGTTGAATTCATTCCTCATTACATCCGCCCCACTTGCAGAGGTTTGTCCAGCTTCAAAATGGTTAGTGAGAGGCGTTTCTTTATTAGCGGCATTATTGGATCCACATATGGCATTATCAGATTCTCCTCTGGCGTTCTTACTTCCCGCTTTCTTTGCCATTATATCGGTCAATTTCTTATACTTTGAACAGAACTCGTCGATTGGCCCGGGTCTTAGGTTTTGAGAACCTATAGTAGAAACAGGGTTAGAACTTTAGCAATTCCACAAGAGGCTTAACCTTAAGAGAGTGAACGTGGCCCCACGGTAGGCGCCAAACGTTGTAACCAAAAATTGGCTACAACACCAAAGGTGTGATATCACACTTCACCAAATGGTAAGACTTAGAAAAAATGGAGCCACAATCACAGAAAAACAAGTAAAAGAAACAAGAGTTTAGAGTGGTTCGGCTTAACAATAGCCTACGACCACTATGGCAAGAGCTTTCATTATCACTTTGAGATTTATAAGGTAAGAATTCCCTCTCATTACATTCATTCTCTCTTTCTGACAAGTATTTCAAATTGATCTTTTCAAATCAGTGGAGGAATGGGTGAATCTCTCTAAGTGCAAGGAGCATGAATGTAGATCTACGATCTCTCCGACACTTGGATGATTTTGGACGACTCCATGGTGGATTGGACGATAGATCTTCCCTTGGAGATGATGAATGGAGGTTGGAATGGCGGAGAAATGAGTTTGGCGACGCTTCCCGGAAGTGTGAATCGACCCCTTTAATAGTTGAGGACCTGGGGTATTTATAGGTGTGGTTTTGAAGAGGCGAGGTCTGAAAATTCCATGTGCAAGTCCTTTGGTCGTTTTCACCTAAGGCTTGAAGGGCTTGGCGGGCTATCCTTGCTTGACTATAACGATCCAATATATCATACGGCCAAAAGCTTGAATGGCCCAAGGATGTTACTACCCAAAATCTTCAAGAACTATCGGTGGAGCGGCCCAAAGAGCTTCAACGACCCAAGGAGCCTCAACGACCCAAAGTACTCAAATGAGCTAAAGTGTCAAAAATGACCTAAGGTGCCCAAACGAGCTAAAGTTCCATAACGGCCTAAAGTGCCCTAATCGTGCTAGAGTTCAGGACGACCATAATGTATTGGCTTTTGCACAACCCAAGGACTTATGATCTGGCATTGCTATATGAGAACGATCTAACTATGTTTTGTACTTCTTAGCCATATCTTATGGATTAACAATTGCTGCTTTGAGAGTTGTACTATTACCTTCAAAAGATGTATTACGTTATGACCAGCCCAAAATTGTACTATTTTATTACTGTGCAAAATTATATTGTATTGAACATATTGTCTACCACTCAGTTAATCTCTGCAAGTTGTTTAACCAACATCCGAACTTCCTCTCAGAGTTGGTCCTAGGAAATACGATGTCCAGTGCGATATATAATTAAATTATGCACCCAATGTGAAAATTTATGCGATGGTACTAGATAATATTCTAATTTATAAGGCAATGTTAATTTTTGAAAATATGATGCTACTATTATGAAGTACCAGTGCAAACAAGATAAATAAAATTAGTTTCTTTAAAATATAAAAGAAATAGTAAGTTCAAATATGAAGAAATTTTAGAAATAAAAGCTGAATTGTTCTTATGTCAAAATCCTCAAATTTGCAACTAAAAATATCACTGCTTTCATTTAAACCTTTATGTTTTAAGATACAATGTCAGATTGAATTGCTCTACGAAGAAATTGTCAATTATACAAATTTTTATAATTTTAAAATCAATTATATGTTATTTGGTAAATGAGAATTTTTAAAACTCAAAATATTGGAATAAACGAAACATCTAAAAATATGCTAAGATAAAGATATTTTTTCAAATTCAGGATATGAAAATTTTGAAATCTATTAAAAGCCGGCCAATAGATTAAAATATCATTTTTTTGGGTAATTCCTCAAAATGATCAACATTTCTAAAAGAAAAGTAAAATTTTATTTATATTTTTTTAATGTTGTTTGCAATAACAAATTGAATAATAATAAGAATATCGATCGATCCCAACATTTTGAATAGTACTTGTGTAGCATCGTACCTTATTTAATTATTTTTGCTATTTTTTTGCTGCATTGATTTTTGATAATTGAAGCTTCAAATTATAAAATTAAAATAAAACCATACAAAAACTTCATTTTAGAAAATTAGGCTGAAAAACTAGATTTTACGTTAGGTTTAAATTACTAAATACAATATAAAGTAAGCAAGCTTAAGAGGACAAATAATGGTAGAAAAAAATGTTAAAAAATTTCCTTAATCATATAATTGAAAAAAAAAAAGTTACCTTACAAGCGATCAGTGGTGAAAGCAAATTACTAATTTAGGCTTTTACCATTTAGCAATTATGATAATTGATGCTTCAAGTTATAAAATTAAAATAAAACCATACAAAAAAACTTCATTTATAAAATTAAAATAAAACCATACAAAAAAACTTCATTTTAAAAAGTTAGGCTGAAAATCTAGATTTTGCGATAGGTTTAAAGTATTTAAATTTACTAAATATAATATAAAGTAAGCAAGCTTAGGAGGACAAATAATGGTAGAAAAATTGCTAAAAAAATTCCATAAACATATAATTGAGAACAAAAATATTACATGGCACGGGATTAGCGGTGAAAGCAAAGTACTAATTTAGGTTTTTAGCATTTAGCAATCGTCTAGGAAAAACAGAGAGTAAACTAAAATATAATAATTCAAGAATTAAGGCTAGGGTTAATTCAGATCTCATAGCCCTCAGATCCTACTTTCTCGTAATTCTTTTCCTTGCGCACAATGCCTTCTTCTTCCCACAAATTTTCGCTTCTATTTTCCTCGATTTTTTTGGATTGTTTTTTTTCCATTGCATACCTTCGTAACTATTTTTATGCCCTAATGCGTTTCGATGCCTCGTCCAATGGCCCAGTTAGCATTGAGCCAGGGCCGACTCTACTTCCTTTGATGAATGCTTCCTCAAACGATTTATGTGACTGCCAATATTAGTCTCCTGCATATGAAGCAATCGCTATCTATTCATTAAGAAAACAAGCAATAGTTTACAAGTTATAACAGTGAAACCCTCAAGGCTTTGAATGTGATATCCATGTCTGCCAGATTTTCCAATAAACTTACAACATCCTTGGTAGCTACACACAATAATTTTTTGTTAATTTACATCCTCAATTGAAAATTTTCAAATCAGCCAAAATGGTCAGTTAAAGTACATAACAAACTTGCACTTGTTGCAATATTTACTATGGGTCCATTCCTGGCGACGGCGAGCGGTTGAGTTGAACGAGTTGACCAAGTGGTGAATTGAGCAATTAAAATAAAGCGGATGTTGTGTTTTTGAGATTTTGGACAGTGAAATGAGCTGTTAATTGAGCATTAATGGTGAGTGGAGTATTGAGCGGTTGTACGTATATTTGATTGTAACAGAAATTTTGAAACGGTAAAACTAACATGAAATGTAGGTTTTTTTTTATAACATAATAAATCAAACTACAATCCAAACAACCTACGAAAGTCTTAGATAATGTATTGCACTAACGGCAGGACCTCGTCATCCACGATCTCCTCAAGGATATCTAACACCCACATATAACTTTGTAGGGCCATCCTCAGCTCTCATACTTCGTAGTCAAAGTATGACACAACCAAGCAGCTACAACAGTGCACCTGCTTCTGGACACACTCTTTCTATGAAGCGTGCCTGAAAGATGATCTAGCAGGGAAATATCCAGTGGACAAAAGAGGAGGTGCATCCGTCTGTAGAAATGATCCATAAAAGGTTGTATCCTCGACGGTGAATGAAGCTACCGGAGTAATCAGATAAACGCAGGTTTCCTTCGAGATGGCATTGTCTTGGAGCATATATAGCTGGCGGAATCTGATGAGGGAATTATGCTTGTACTTCTGGTACTTCTTTGTTGCAGTATTTCACCAATCATCCAGGCTTCTCGATAATCATTCTCCACGTTCTATTCCCTGCTTGGCAGCTGCATATGGGCATTCTAATCGTTCCACTCCCTTTTCAGGTTGTCCCACTTATTTTTTATCTGGATGTCTATGTTGAAATAACTAATCGAAACACAAATAATTGATGAAGCACAACAAAAATAAATCAGAAGGAGATGAGAAGAAGAGAAGATGAATATAAATTAAGGGACTACGTCCGTACTGAATTTTAATCTATATCTTTTGTAATATCAATCAAGTAATCAATAAAAATGTAGTCCTTTCATGTCTTACCGTTTCATCTCTCTCTATATCTTTGTATAACCTAGCTTTGATAACATGTTAACAACAACCCTCTCTCTATCTCTCTGTATAACCATGCTCTGATACCATGTTGAAATAACTAATCAAAACATAAATAATTGATGAAGAACAAATAAAATAAATCAAAAGGAGATGGGAAGAAGATAAAATGAATATAAGTTAAGGGGCTGCATCTTTACTAAATTTGAATCTATATCTTTCTATTACATGGCTTATATTTATAGACTAAATAAATGACAAAACCAATATTATTCTTTAGCATATTCTCTAGCATATTCTTTGGCATATTCTTTATTCTCCAACATATTCTCTAAGCATATTCCAATATTCTTTCAGCATTAAATGTTTTTTCTACAACGTATTCTCTGGCATTTATTACATTCCATTATCTTCAACATTCAGAGTTTATTACATTCCATTATCTTCAATAGTTTATATAGTCCAGTCCAATCTGAGCGTTGAACTCGGCAGCGACAACATGATAAAATGAATAGGCTGAAGTGCGGGCATCCATATGGATGCAGCAAATATCAATGAAAATGGTCATCCTCGGTCATTTCCAAAGGGCGATAGGCTAGGAGGAGGTGGAGGAATTATTCGTCATATCTAGAAAAAAGTAAAATTGAAAAATATCAGAAAAATTCGAAAAAATATATGTTATGCAGGGAACCAAAAAATAATAATATTAGGATTGACAAAAACATGATTTGAAGAAGGTACGAGCACAAAAAATTATAAAGTGCTGGATTTTGTAGGAGTTTTTGACTTGAAGGTGGAGAAGTTGTGGGTGGAGAGGAAGGAGGCGAATAGAGGTTAATAGTTCAGTGAAATGTTGCATTCGCCTCTAACTCATCGGATGCGAATGAAATTTCTTAAATCTTTCCTCTAAACAGTCCAAATTTTTAGTTTGACCGTTAGGACGTCCGATGCGTCAGACGCGAATGCAATGGTCAAACTCAAAAATTTAACGGTGAACACTACCTAACTTGATATCGATCTTCGAGAAAAAATTTAATGTCTAAAATCTTCATCTCTTGATCAACTAAATCATTGCCAACGTTATCAACTTCTTGATCCGTATCTACTTTGCAATTCGATTGTAGAGTCAAACGGGAAGCTCTGAAAACTATTTCAATGCAGCTGTTATTCCCCTTTACCTCCTCCTTAACAGCATCATTTGTCGCTTTAAAATTATTATTACCATTACGATTATAGCACGTAATTGGTCTTGTCAACGACAACGTATAATTACTCCACGATTCTGTACCTTCTCGATTTAAGTTTGGATTCGTGGTTTGAGATCGCAACTATAATTGTGGACTCGATTAGAGCCCAAATGTTATCGCCACTTGATTGTACATCTGCGTCCATTTTTGAAGTGTTCATGTGTGATTTTTCAATTTTCTTCATTTTTTATTTTTTTTAACTCTGTTTTTGCATGAACATAAAACCAAATAAGACCATAGGTAATTGGGAAGAAGGATAAATTTTGAAAAATAATAGGCTGAAGGGCATTAAGTTTCATTTTTGATTGGGGATTGTGGGAGAAGGCAATTTAGAATATCATTTCCATGGGCTATTGGGCTTCAGCTATTTCCCTGTGGCCTCTTTCCAATCCAATTTATCAAATATTGAAAATCCTATTTAATTCTGTTTCATCAAAAATTTAAAAATGACATTTCGATGTTACTATATGATGGTGAACTCTGTTTAAATATTAAACATGCAAAATCTAAATAGTTTTCAAAACTGGTACAATTTTATGGTTCAGTTATGGTACAATTAATTCTTTTTTAATAATTATGCTGGCAAAATATTTAGTTGTTGACAATGCATTTAAAATTTAAGCCAAAACTGACGAGAGATGTTAAAAAAATTTATCAACTGACATGTATTATTGTAATAACCCGCATTTTTAGATGTTGAATAATTAATTAATTTAATTATTAAATATCGATTTAGCAATATCGAGAACCAGAATTAAATAAAAATGAATATTTAATTAATATTAAATAATGGAATAATAATATTTAATTCCGAAATAGTCAGAAATAGTTGAATTGTCAATATTGTCTGAATTAAACAGTGTAAGAGATTTGATAACGTTTAGAATTGAAATATAATAACGAATATATTCAATCGACAAAGTTTGAACGTATAATTTATAATTATATATAAAACGAACCTGAAATGTCGCGGTAGTTCGCTATTTGGCGATTCGAACTTTAAACGAATATACAGAATCTGTTTTAAGTCGGATTTCTGTGAAACAAGAAAGGCGTGGAGCTGGTGGAGTATATTTTTCTAATGGAAGAGAAAAATCGAGATTTCATCGTGTAGAATTTGATTTACGTCCAAATCAAATTTTAGAAAAGTCGCTGTGGAATTCCTTTATAATTCGTAACGCTTTATTTACGTTATAAATGGATTTTTCAATATAAATTGAATATTTGATTCAATCTGGACTTGGAATATCAAGTATAAAATTATTCTGGAGCCGTACGACATCGTATGTGAATATATACGATAGTATTAATTTATAAATATTTAATTTAATAATATTTAAATATATTATATATTTAAATGGTCTATTCAACGCTTTAAAAATAGCCAGTTTTGCATACGACCTCTGTTTTCGACGAAACCAATTTTGTTGGATCCGGAATAGTGAATTATTGCTAGGGTCCAGTTTTCATAATTTTTGGAGTCCGTATATGGTCGTACGGGATTTTAATGTGAAAAACAGTCAGTATTTCGACGGTTAAAAATACGCTGTGTGAGCAAACGGAGTCGGAATTCGACGAAGCCAGTTTCATTGGGACCGTAATGTCGAACTGTAGCTGCATGTCCATTTTCATGATTTTTGAATATCGTGTGTGATCACACGACTTTTTAGAAAGCAAAAATGAATATAGAAACGAGAATATACTGGGAATATTCCTCCTATAAAATATCTAGATATTTGTTCACCCTATAAATAACACATTAACCTTCTAAACCTAAACCTAATTTACAATCTCAGTCAACAACAAAAGAAAAATCCGCTGCCACTAAAATAGCAAACGCAACATTCTGGGGCATTTAAATTCATAGAATTCAAAATAAAATCCAGCAAATCAGGAGACTCATATATTTGAATTCGCTGTGTGATTTACTTCCGTCCCATAACAACTTCAAGTAGTTCGAAGCTTGTTATTTCACTGTCAGTATTCCAGAGATTGATTAGGGTTAAGGATCGCGAGTCCTATATGTTATTGTTCATGATTTCGAGCTTAGATTAGAGTTGAGGAGGGAAATTGGAGTTGGGTGTAGCATTTTGGTGGAGTTCGATTCAAAAAGGGATCGATACCTTTACTGTTGCTGCGTCGTCGACCTGAGAACGGGATCCGTAGAAGAGGTGCGGGTTGGACGAGATACATATGGGGGGAAAGAACTCAAGTAGAGGAGTCCATCGGTGGTAGTTGTGGACGTTTTTGCTAAGGAACGGAAGCTCGAGTCTTGAAGTCAACACGGTAATGGTGCTCTCTGTAAGGAGCGGTTTCTGTGTATTTCATTTAAGAAGGAAGAATGTCCACGTGGGCTTGGGAGGATAGTAGTGGGCCGGGTCAAAAGGTCAAAGCCCATCTAGTTAATTTAATTAAGTTTGTTTAAATTAATTTGTATATAAACTTATAATCACAATAACTTGGTCATATATTATCGGAATTCAGCGAAACAAGATCCGACAGGACTGTATGGACGAGAGCTACAACATGGAACCGACTGGAAGTAATGCGGAGCTCGTTACAATTTAAATTGTCCGTCTAAATCAAGCGATTGTTATCGTTATTAGCGATGATCATCCAATGTGAGTAAATCTCACTAACTCTGTTCAGTTTATATTTTTATAAACTGTACTTTATTTTTAATGGTTGATTGCTGTGTATTGATTGTTAAATTGGACTGTTAAATAATTGATTGAAAACAAAGTTAGGGTTATATATATATACATATATATATATACCGTTATTAGATATTAATTCTGTTGATCAGAATATTTCATATTGAAATGAAAGTGATGTTATCTATATTATTTAACATCTGTGGATGCAGGGAAACAGGTTGGAGGATTCCGGCTGGATTCCTCAACATTTATTTTACTGTTTTTCATATATTGTTTTATATGATGTGATATGAAATTTGTTGCTTATTTTTATGTTTGAATGATATTGATCATTGTTATTCGATATTTTAAATATCATAAAAAGACCCTGGAATGTAAAAAGAAATATTTCAATGTATATTGAAATAAAGGAATTTTATAAAATCGACAGATTTTATAAAAGGAAATGTTTTGAAAATAAAATATTTATAAAATCAAAGGATTTTATAAAAGAGAATATTTATAAATGGAGATATTTATAAATGGAAATTTATAAATAAGAAATATTTATAAATTGGAATATTTATAAATAGGAGACATTTAGAAAGGGAATGATTATAAAATCAAAGAATAATTAGAAAAGGAAATATTTGCAAACTATTTGCAAATAGAATAGAAAAATGAAATATTTGCAAACCATTTGCAAATAGAGTAGGAAAAGATAAAATGAGATATTTATTTGTTAAATAAATAGAAGATGATAAATGAGATATTGTTTGTTAAATAAATAGAAGATATTAAATGAAATATTTATTTAGAAAATAAATAGAATAAAGGAATATTTATTTAGAAAATAAATAGAATAAAGGAATATTTATTTGTAAAATAAATAGGATTATAAAAGAATAAACGTTGTTAAAAGGAAATCTGTATAAGTGGAGAAACGTTATTAAATGGACATTTTTAAAGTGAAGAACCGTTACTAAAAGTAAATCTTTATAAATGAATAAACGCTGTTAAAAGGAAATCTTTTTAAATGGATAAACGTTATAAAAAAGAAAAATCTTTATAATTAAAAAGGAGTAATCGAATATTAGTTATTTGAAAGGAGTTAATCAAAAAGGAATTTATTCGAATAGGAGTCAATCGAATAGAGTAAATCAAAAAAAGGATTATTCGAATAGGAATTGATCGAACAGAGTCAAATCAAATAGGAGTTATTCGAATAGAGTTAAAGAAATAGAGTTAAGCAAAATTAGAAACTGACTAGAATTAGTAAATTGAATGATTTCCTGAGTATCGATCTGATATTGGTTTCGGCCTTCGGGGTTTATACTTAGAAAGTTGTTATTTTGCTAGTTACAGTTAGGGACTGATAGTTGTGGAAGAATAGTGATACGTAAATAAGCTATGGAATGTTTTCCAGTGTTAATAACGTATATTTTCTAAATATAGAAAATAAGGAAATACGTTTGATGATTGGATCGATAATTCCATTTGGAAATAAGATCGTTGTTTGTACATGGACATGTTTTCATAAGATAGTTAAATCGCCAACTATCAAAGTTTTGACCATTTTACGTTGCTAATATGGAGAGACCGGTTGGATTATTATCTGAATAACCACTCCGCATTGGCATAATCGTTGCGAATCAAGTATGCTAAATATATTGAAGATGGAGTAAAGTGCAAGGCTATTGTATAAATCTTAGATAACAATTGCCTAAGACGGATGTACGGAATAGTACCTTCGGTTTGTCCAGACCCAGGACAACTTGTATGGACGAAGGTTTGACAGAGTATATCTGATAAATCGCGTAAGTTGGTCTCTTCAAACGTATTCACGTTTGGTGGCGAAGGAATTCATTTCTCTTAGCTGTATACCTGTGTTATTTTTGGATAAATCAATTTTTGGTTTAAAGGATATGACGATGTGACATTCTAAGTGAATGAAGATGTGGCATGTGAAAAGATAAGCGTAGCTTCTAGACTCAAATCCGGTAAATGACAAAAATCGGGCAGGCAGCATGGCTAAGTCGGTCGCACCGAAGTAGGGTGTATAATCACCTATCTAGAGAATATTCATTTGCTTCTTTAATCTATCAATGTTGTCCCATATATATATATATATATATATATATATATATATATATATATATATATATATATATATATATACACAAGAACGGTTGTTGATCCCAACCGTTGGTGATATACATTCGATACACTCAAGCGAAATGAGTGGTCGGTCATGTGTGGCTGAGTTGCAAGATGTTCTTGTTGAACTCCAGTGTATCGTTCCTAGAGTACACTGATCGGAAGGTGGTTCCATACCTTATCATAGTTGGAAATCCAATCATCCAATACGCACTCGCGGTTTTGATTGTATACTATATATGTAGAACGTGAGATGCAAGCGTTTCTGCTAGATTGATATCTATTTGTATTTAGACATTATTATAAAATCAAAATGATATTGCTTTTCAAAGATGTTTGGATTCTCATAAGGGAAAAACCCGTTCCGTATTCACGGTGTGGTCTTATGAGATATCATATACCTGTTCAAATGATTTGAGTTTACTCACACTAGTCACATGACTGACCCGGAGTTTATTTTGTTTTGTTTTCCCTAAACTCTTGGGTGCCTAAATTTGTACGGGCAGTCGAGTAGTTCGGGATTTACTGATATACTTGGAGGGCTTGGAGCAGGAGACTTCAGGATTTATAGCTATTATTTATTCCGTTGTTGTTGTAAGTGTTGTACTCTGATAAGTGTTATTGTATACATAATGTTTGTATTTCAAAAGTTATGTTATATTTTATTCGTTCCGCTGTGAGATTCGTGTTTACTTTGATGATGATGGTCTTCTTCTTCTTCTATTCTATAAGTTCTATCTTATCTATTCTCACCCTCTAACTTCTTTCATTAACAATTCTGTATATTTCGATGTTTGGTTAGTCGTCATTGAGTTTATGTCTATAACCAAAGTCGCTTAAAATCCGGATCGTTACAGTTGGTATCAGAGCAAAGGTTAAGTAATTACCTTGGCTCCGTGGCGTGACTCAGTAGAGATGGGATCAGTAATATCCTAGATTGAGTTGAGTGTATATATATGAGCGCATATTTGTTATTTGATATAAAAATGATTTTATATTGTGGAGATTTATTGGTTGAGTGGTTTATAAGTTCTGGTCGATCAGTTTGATCCACTGTATCGATAGGAGTTCTAAACCCTTGAATACGATGAACCGACATGGTATGTTTTGAAAGAGGGTAAATGGAATAATTTTACCCGAATATATAATAATATAGTATATTGGTTGTTATTATAACCGAACTAGATTATAAAAAGGTGAAATGCTTATAAATAACTAATCAATATTCATATAAGTAAAGTATATGAAATAAGATGAAATAAATCTAGAATTTTAAATCAGAATTGGAATTAAAATAAGGAAATTTTAAGTTCCTAGGAGATTTTGATTTTTTTTTAAAATGGAAGTATTTAGTAATGGTTTTGAAAGTGATATAGTATTGAACTCACTTCGATGGCTGGAAAATAGATTCTGATGATGAATCACGACATCATCAGTGTTCATTTTCGAGTTTGTAAGTGACGAATTACTACCAAAGATTTTTGGTTTTTGAATTGTTTTTGGAAAACAAGTGGTTTAGAAATTCAAATGTTTTGAATTGGTATTATGATTTCAAATTGATTTGGAATAACCCAAGAAATTTAAATTCTGGAATTAAAATTTAACTTATGAAGTTAAATGGATTAAAATAATGAAAGTGGATAAATAAATTTGAATTAAACTTAGACAAGGTTAAATATAATATGGAATTATATTGGAATGATATCGAGTAAGCTGATTGATGATATAAGAATTTGGAATCAAGAATTGTACTTAAGTTTGAAATGGAATTTGACTTGAGTATAACCGAATGGTTGGATTTGAGAATGAATTGATTTGAGTTTGATTGGAATGACATTGGTATATATTGAATTGGTAACAGGTGTAAAGGATATAATGGTATGCCCGACAAAAAGGTACAAGTTTATATTTTATATATGAGTTTGGAGTTTTATGAGCCGAATTGGCAAACCGCTTGGCTGTTTGATTTTTTTTTGGATTGGAGAGGCCTGTGTGGCAGTTTAGGGATTTTCCCGATGCTCCCGGTACAAAGGAGGTTATGGCGAAATTTTCCGAAAATTTAGGGCGTTAGAAAATTTTCTGAATTTTTGAAAATTTTAGTAAGTCGGAATAAATTAATATTTTAATTGGAATTAATAGGTTCAATTAAAACTGAAGTTAATAAGTAAACTAGAAGATGTTTAAAATCTAGTTAGTAGAGTGGTAGCATTCTTTTAGCTTAGCAATTTCAAGGACGAAATTATTTTAAGGGGGAAAGATTGTAATGACCCACATTTTTAGATGCTGACTAATTAATTAATTTAATTATTAAATATCGATTTAGCGATATTGAGAACCATAATAAAATATAAATGAATATTTAATTAATATTAAATGACGGAATAATAATATTTAATTCCGAAATAGTCAGAAATAGTTGAATTGTCAATATTGTCTGAATTGAATAGTGTAAGAGATTTGGTAACATTTTAGAATTAAAATATAATAACGAATATATTCAATCGACAAAGTTTGAACGTATAATTTATAATTATATATAAAATGAACCTGAAACGTCGCGGCAACTCGCTATTTGGCGATTTGAACTTTAAACGAATATACAGAATCCGTTTTAAGTCGGATTTCTGTGAAACAAGAAACGCATGGAGCTGGTGGAGTATATTTTTCTAATGGAAGAGAAAAATAGGGATTTCGTCGTGTAGATTTATATTTACGTCCAAATCAAATTTTAGAAAAGTCGCTGTGGAATTCCTTTATAATTCGTAACGCTTTATTTACGTTATAAATGGATTTTTCAATATAAATTGAATATTTGATTCAATCTGGACTTGGAATATCGAGTTTGAAATTATTCTGGAGCCGTACGACATCGTATGTGAATATATACGATAATATTAATTCATTAATATTTAATTTAGTAATATTTAAATATATTATATATTTAAATGGTCTATTCAACGCTTTAAAAATAGCCAGTTTTGCATACGACCTCCGTTTCGATGAAACCAATTTTGTTGGATCCAAAATAGTGAATTATTGCTAGGGTCCAGTTTTCGTAATTTTTGGAGTCCGTGTATGGTCGTACGGGATTTTAATATGAAAAACAGTCAGTATTTCGACGGTTAAAAATACGTTGTGTGAGCAAACGGAGTCGGAATTCGATGAACCAGTTTCGTTGGGACTGTAATGTCGAACTGTAGCTGCATGTCCATTTTCATGATTTTTGAATATCGTGTGTGATCACATGAATTTTTAGAAAGCAAAAATGAATATAGAAACGAGAATATACTGGGAATGTTCCTCCTACAAAATATCTAGATATTTGTTCACCCTATAAATAACACATTAACCTTCTAAACCTAAACCTAATTTACAATCTCAGTCAATAGCAAAAGAAAAATCCGCCGCCACTAAAATAGCAAACGCAACATTCTGGGGCATTTAAATTCATAGAATTCAAAATAAAATCCAGTAAATCAGGAGACTCATATATTTGAATTCGCTGTGTGATTTACTTCCGTCCCATAACAATTTCAAGTAGTTCGAAGCTTGTTATTTCGCTGTCAGTATTCCAACGATTGATTAGGGTTAACGAACGCGAGTCCTATATGCTATTGTTCATAATTTCGAGCTTAGATTGGAGTTGAGGAGGGAAATTGGAGTTGGGTATAGTATTTTGGTGGAGTTCGATTCAAAAAGGGATTGATACCTTTACTGTTGCTACGTCGTCGACCTAAGAACGGGATCCGTAGAAGAGGTCGGGTTGGACGAGATACATATGGGGAGAAAAAACTCGAGTAGAGGAGTCCATCGGTGGTAGTTGTGGACGTTTTTGCTATGGAACGGAAGCTCAAGCCTTGAAGTCAACACGGTAATGGTGCTCTTTGTAAGGAGTGGTTTCTGTGTATTTCATTTAAGAAGGAAGAGTGTACACGTGGGCTTGGGAGGATAGTAGTGAGCCAGGTCAAAAGGTCAAAGCCCATCTAGTTAATTTAATTAAGTTTGTTTAAATTAATTTGTATATTAACTTATAATCACAATAACTTGGTCATATATTATCGGAATTCAGCAAAACATGATCCGACAGGACCGTATGGACGAGAGCTACAACATGGAACCGACTGGAAGTAATGCGGAGCTCGTTACAATTTAAATTGTCCGTCTAAATCAAGCGATGGTTATCGTTATTAGCGATGATCGTCCAATGTGAGTACATCTCACTAACTCTGTTCAGTTTATATTTTATAAACTGTACTTTATTTTTAATGATTGATTGCTTTGTATTGATTGTTAAATTGGATTGTTAAATAATTGATTGAAAACACAGTTAGGGTTATATATATATATATATATATATATATATATACATATATATATATATACCGTTATTAGATATTAATTCTGTTGATCAGAATATTTCATATTGAAATGAAAGTGATGTTATCTATATTGTTTAACATCTATGGATGCAGGGAAACAGGTTGGAGGAATCCGACTGGATTCCTCAACATTTATTTTACTGTTTTTCATATATTGTGTTATATGATGTGATATGAAATCTGTTGCTGATTTTGTATGTTTGAATGATATTGATCATTGTTATTCGATATTTTAAATATCATAAAAAGACCCTGGGATGTAAAAAGAAATATTTCAATGTATATTGAAATAAAGGAATTTTATAAAATCGTCGGATTTTATAAAAGGAAATGTTTTGAAAATAAAATATTTATAAAATCAAAGGATTTTATAAAAGAGAATATTTATAAATGGAGATATTTATAAATGGAAATTTATAAATAAGAAATATTTATAAATTGGAATATTTATAAATAGGGGATATTTAGAAAGGGAATTATTATAAAATCAAAGATTAATTTGAAAAGGAAATATTTGCAAATTATTTGCAAAAAGAATAGAAAAATGAAATATTTGCAAACCATTTGCAAATAGAGTAGGAAAAGATAAAATGAGATATTTATTTATTAAATAAATAGAAGATGGTAAATGAGATATTTATTTGTTAAATAAATAAGAGATATTAAATGAAATATTTATTTAGAAAATAAATAGAATAAAGGAATATTTATTTAGAAAATAAATAGAATAAAGGAATATTTATTTGTAAAATAAATAGGATTATAAAAGAATAAACGTTGTTAGAAGGAAATCTCTATAAGTGGAGAAATAAATGGACATTTTTAAAGTGAAGAACCGTTACTAAAAGTAAATCATTATAAATGAATAAACGTTGTTAAAAGGAAATCTTTTTAAATGGATAAACGTTATAAAAAAGAAAAATCTTTATAATCAAAAAGGAGTAATCGAATATTAGTTATTCGAAAGGAGTTAATCAAAAAGGAATTTATTCGAATAGGAGTCAATCGAATAGAGTAAATCAAAAAAAGGAATATTCGAATAGGAATTAATCGAACAGAGTTAAATCAAATAGGAGTTATTCGAGTAGAGTTAATGAAATAGAGTTAAGCAAAATTAGAAACTGACTAGAATTAGTAAGTTGAATGATTTCCTGAGTATCGATCTGATGTTGGTTTCGGCCTCGGGGTTTATACTTAGAAAGTTGTTCTCTTGCTAGTTACAATTAGGGACTGATAGTTGTGGAAGAATAGTGATACGTAAATAAGATATGGTAATGTTTTCCAGTGCTAATAACGTATATTTTCTAAATATAGAAAATAAGGAAATATGTTTGATGATTGGATCGATAATTCCATTTGGAAATATGATCATTGTTTGTACACGGACATGTTTTCATTTGATAATTAAATCACTGACTATCAAAGTTTGGACCATTTTACGTTGTTAATATGGAGAGACCGGTTGGATTATTATCCGAAAAACCACTCCGTATTGGCATAAGCATTGCAAATCAAGTACGCTAAATATATTGAAGACGGAGTAAAGTGCAAGGGCTATTGTATAAATCTTAGATAACAATTGCCTAAGATGGATGTACGGAATAGTACCTTTGGTTTGTCCAGACCCAGGACAACTTGTATGGACGAAGGTCTGACAAAGTATATCTGATAAATCGCGTAAGTTGATCTCCTAAAACGTATTCACGTTTGGTGGTGGAGGAATTCGTTTCTCTTAGTTGTATACCCGTTTTATTTTTGGATAAATCAATTTGTGATTTAAAGGATACGACGATGTGACATTCTAAGTGAATGAAGATGTGGCATGTGAAAAGATAAGCGTAGCTTCTAGCCTCGCATCCGGTAAATGACAAAAATCGGGCAGGCAGCATGGCTAAGCCGGTCGCACCGAAGTAGGGTGTATAATCACCTATCTAGAGAATATTCATTTGCTTCTTTAATCTATCAATGTTGTCCCATATATATATATATATATATATATATATATATATACATTCATACATACATACAAGAACAGTTGCCGATCCCAACCGTTGGTGATATACATTTGATACACTCAAGCGAAATGAGTGGTCGGTCATGTGTGACTGAGTAGCAAGATGTTCTTGTTGAACTCCATTGTATCATTCCTAGAGTACACTGATCGGAAGGTGGTTCCATACCTTGTCATAGTTGGAAATCCAATCATCCAATAAGCACCCGCGGTTCTGATTGTATACTATATATGTAGAACGTAAGATGCAAGCGTTTCTGTAGATTGATATCTATTTGTATTAGACATTATTATAATATCAGAATGATATTGCTTTTCAAAGATGTTTGGATTCTCATAAGGGAAAAACCCATTCCGTATTCACAGCGTGGTCTTATAAGATATCATATACCTGTTCAAATGATTTGAGTTTACTCACACCAGTCACATGACTAACCCGGAGTTTATTTTGTTTTGTTTTCCCTAAAGTCTTAGGTGCCTAAATTTGTACGGGCAGTCAAGTAGTTCGGGATTTACAGATATACTTGGGGAGCTTGGAGCAGGAGGCTTCAGAATTTATAGCTATTATTTATTCTGCTGTTGTTGTAAGTATTGTACTCTGATAAGTGTTATTGTATACATAATGTTTGTATTTCAAAAGTTATGTCATATTTTATTCGTTCCGCTGTGAAATTCGTGTTTACTCTGATGATGATGGTCTTCTTCTTCTATTCTATAAGTTCTATCTTATCTATTCTCACCCTCTAACTTCTTTCATTAACAGTTCGGTATTTTTCGATGTTTGGTTAGTCGTCATTGAGTTTATGTCGATAACCAAAGTCGCTTAAAATCTGGGTCGTTACAATTATACTTCTCCAATTTGATTTGCTACATTCGATGAAGATAGGAAGATAATAGTTTAAAAGATACCATTAAGATAAAAAATTCAAAACTCATAATATTTTTTTGTCAAGTTTAACTGCATTGACATATTACAGTTATTGTTTATCTCCATTTATATAATTTAGCAATAATTTTAACCTCATACAACATATGAAGTTGACTATTAATTGCATATTTAATACAATTTAATGAATTTGATTAATTATTTGAATCATGCAATTATGGTAGCATTTGAATATTTTGATTATGCATTAATATGTAATGCAAACATAATCTATCTATTAAATAATAGTAAAACAGAAGAAATTAAAACTTTCTCCTTAATTCTATGAGTTATCTTTGCTCCTTCAACTCTCTAGATATTTTATCATCTCCAATTTAATACTCTAATCCATGAAACGTATTACATAATAACAAACATCTAAACACAGTAGTCATTTCAACATTCACAAGCACATCTACTATTATTTCATACCAAATTTTACTAAAATGTAATTATACCCAGCTACACATCGATACCTTATTCAAAAATTATCTGCTAATACCAAAATGTAAGGCTGTAGTAAATAGTACACGTAAATTGGTATCAATCCTGTAACACCCCGCATTTTTAATGCGATTAAAAATATGAATAAATGTATATATATTATATGCATAGATATATTTAAGGGAAAAATTAAATAATGACAATAAAATTGCATGTAATAAGTTCATGTAGTGAAATGAAGAAAAGGATTAATAAAAGAAATTACATGCAATACATGAAATGCGGAGAAATGCATGCGAACATTTAGATAGAAATAAAAAGGAAAATTTGAAGAGCTCCTAGAATTTGGTCACGAAATTAGCGTCATTGCGTTCGTGGCTATTTCCTGGTCGATTTAGACCTATGGTTTGTAGAAAACCGATTTAAAATGAAAGAGATATCTTTAAATTAAATATTGCAAAAAACATGAAAAAAAAAAGGAATGAGAAATGAATAATGGTTACCGTTGTCCTAAGTCTTGTTAAAAAAAGAATAAGTAGCTCAGTTTGTTAGAACATGCGACTTGCATACAAGAGATTCAGAGTTCAATCCCCACCAGTGCCATTTTTTGTTTTAAGGGAATGGCTAAGAAGTGGCTTAGTGTGAAAGCGGTTTAAATAAAAAAGATGGTTTAATTAAAAAGCAATTCAGTGTGAAAAGGGTTAAGTTAATTGGAGGTTTAATTGGAAGAATGGTTAAAAAGAGAAATAAATGATTTGATTGATTTGACTTGGAACTAAAATAATAATTGTTCGCATACAAGGACTTAGTATACGCATAAGAGTTGAATGCAGATAAACATAATTCAGAATAAGGGTTGTGCGCGAACAAAAGAGAATATTTGAATTTTGATTACGTACATAAATCAAATTTCAAATAAAGAAAAAAAATATGATGTATGGGGGTCAACACCCACAAGGGGGTGTCGACACATGTGCCGACACCAAAGCAAGGGTGTCGACACCCCCCTACGCATGGGTGCGGGTGCAACGCACCCTGGCTGTGTTCTGGAATGTTCTTTTCTAGGGTGAGGTGGACGGTTTAGATGAGCTTTTATTTTAATCCTAAGGGCCCAATTCTTCTAACACACCTATAAATAGATGACTAGGTTTTCTTCCACTCTCATAATTTCAGAAGAGACGCCAGTATTCTGCTCTTTTCTTCTTCCTCAAGCAATTCTCTTCTCCTTCAAATCCTATTCTAAAAATAAAAATTAGATTTAGGCTTCTTCTGCTTCAGAATTAGAGAAAGAGAATTTAGATTATTAATAAGAAGATTATTCAGAATCATGAAAAGCAAGGTAAACTTCTAGATTCAATCTATTTAATTCCTTCCTCTTCCTCTCTCTTTTAATAAAAATAACCAATCCATGGTCGTTAGGCTTTGAATTCGATTAAGGGAAAAACCATGGATGCTAAAATTGGATCAAGTCTAGAATTGGGAAAGCGTACAAGGTGAGTGGGTTTAAATTATCTTTTGAGAATAATAGTATGTTTATCGTTTGATCATTCCATATGAATATTCATAATGGATGTATTGGAAAAGTTAATTGAAGCGATGGGTAATTGCGCTAAAATTGGAAATTATGTTTAATCAATTAGCATGTTATGATGTACATGGACATTGTTATAAAGGTTTATTTTGTGGACATATCAATTGGGATAAATGAGATTTTTAGGTAAATATGACATGTTATGTTGAAATGTTTTTGCGTATGTTAAAAAGATTGAAGTAATGAATGTGACATATTGGAACATTAATATGCTAAGATATTAATATGTTGGAAAATTTGCCAAAATATGTGTAGTGAGTACCGTTGTTTCAATTCCATGTTAAATTGTGACATTTATGTACCTGAACCATCAACGGTAAAAATTGAGAAAATTACATGTTAAAATAATTACATGATTTGGCAATCACATGTTATTATTAAAATTTAAACCATTATCTGATTAATTGATTACATGTAAAATTATAATTGATTATATGTTAAAAGGAACATATGGTGCAAAATAGGCATAGTACGATGACATGCAAATTACAGTGAAAATTTGGAAGAATAGATATGCCTAGGTGATATAGAAAATTTACAGTAATAAGAAACTATAACCGTACTTAGACATGAAGTTAGATTACACTTGCGGTAGAAGTCTACCTGGAACCGCCCAGCACATCCAGCATCCACAAGTGGTAAATCTAATGTAAGGGATCTAAGTGCTTAAATAAAACATGTAATGGTGCTAAAACACGAGGTTAAGTCAACTTGTGGAAGAAGTCTACCCGGAACCGCCCGACAAATCCATCATCCACTAGTGTAGGCTTAATGTGAGAGGTCTAGTGCATAAACATAATATATATATATATATATATATATGGAAGGAGTGATAAATGACATTAATTGTAATTAATGGAAATAAATGGAATTGAATGAAAGATGATTACAACGGTAAAGAAGAAAATGTGAATAAACGGGGAATGATACTAACCTATTATAAATAAATTACATTAATGAGAATGTTATATAATAGGTAGACTTGTCCTAGGGACAAGTGAGGATTATAACGTAAGTTATATTGAACGATAAGGGAAAATGAAATAACTTATGTAATAAGGTAAGTTGTACTTAATTGTAAATTAAGTAATCTGTAAAGGTAAGAATAAATCTACAAATGAAGATAACATAAGTTAAATGAATGGAAAAGGATTAGGACATAACAGGAGATTGGTTGAGTTGAGTAATTCTCTGAGTGTCAACTTGATGTTGATTTCGGTCTTCGGGGTTGATACTTGGGGAGTTATTCTCTTACCAATGTATATGTGAATTTAGATATACTTAATTGTAAATTAA
The DNA here is from genome assembly GCA_030737875.1 of Allium sativum. Lineage (NCBI taxonomy): Eukaryota > Viridiplantae > Streptophyta > Magnoliopsida > Asparagales > Amaryllidaceae > Allium > Allium sativum. The sequence continues at coordinate 15,230,745 of CM060922.1, read as the reverse complement.
GTAGAACATGTTATAGTAACCATAAGATGGGATAATGAATAAATCATGAGAATAACATGTAGGCTTATTAATAAACTTAAATGGGTTAAGTTATAAATGGAACAAATAAGCAAGGGTAACTTGGTAAACTTGAAAAGGAAGTCAATGTGAATGGGAATAACCAAGTTAACGAGAAAACTGACGAGGTAAAGCAAGCACGTAATTAATGATTAGACGTAGGGTCTAATGACATATTAAACTGAAGTGATTGGAACAGTCCGAATGTTTAAGGATGAATAACCCAACGGGGTAGGTCATCGCGGTGTCATAGGGCAGGAGGGGGAGCATACGTTCATCTGATTATTCTGGCAGGTCCAACGGACTGGAAGGGGAAGCACGCGGCTTCCTGAGACGTTAAAGGTGCTCCTAGTAGTCCTCTGTGTGGTAGCAGATGTTTCATGCTGTGCTCGCAGAGGTTTGGTCTGCACGTAACTACTAGGTGGGTGGGCCTTGACTGCAAAAATAAGTTGGCAGTCAGAATGTTGTACGCAGGGACGGTAGTGTGATTCGGCGGCTGCCTCAATGGAGGCGGAGGATCGGGACCAATAATGATAGTCGGTCGTCGAGTACCTGTCATCGGAAGCCAGTAGGATGCGAAAAGACTAGAGCTAAACCCAAAATACCGTTAACCATTCACTATCATGGGACGGTGGTTGAGGGGAGACGCCACATGGATGTTTAGATTGTTTGCTTAGGTGCTTGTCTCTTAGCTCTTGCAGTCTTTACTAGTTGAGGGAGGGGCTGAGGTAGGGCCATAGCCACCATAGAAAACAGACTCTAGGGATATTTGTGTGAGAGTCTCTTTAAGGCGGGCCTGCACGGATATGAGGAAAGCTCCCGACCAAGTTCCATGTTTCTTGGGTAGCCCTGCCACGGAACTCGGGCACGCACACACGATAGGTGTGCGCATTAGGCATCAAATACGTTTGACGATACGAACGTGAGAAAGCCTAGATACATGCATGTCTGCTCTAGGTGGTGTATCGTAGACTCTAGGGCATTACTCGATGGAAGAATCTAACTCGATGGTGAAGTTCAAAGACATCAATCGGTACACTTACGTAGTACAGCGATAGTGGTTCTACGCGGGTGTAGCTTTGTTATATATATAGAGATATGTACGTTACAATGGCATAGGGTGAGGGACTGTGCATATTAATGTGGTGTTACGGAGAAGGCCGTGCGAGTGGTGTACCATGGGGTGTACCTCAGTTTGGGGGTAGCTACATATACACTATATTATGTTAATCTACTAGGGAGTAGATGGGTGCGACGTGTGTGTGTAGGCCTTGAGTGCTAATAACACAGATAACCTAATGTAATCGAACGGTATATGTAGGATTATCCATAAGTGTAATTTAAGTCCAGCCACCAGAACTTATGTTCTGATCCTCATCCTCATAACATTCACAGGTTAGGTTCATGAAAGAGACTATATAGCTTTGGATACTGGTTTAGCAGTATTGTTATTAAGGTAAAGCTATGTTTTGATTACATTATATTTTGTTCCTTCCGCTGTGAGATGTTTTCCGAACTCTGACATGTTTTATGTCTCTGTCTTTTCTACAGGATACCAGGGCAAATGTGAGGACCCGTAACTTCCCCGTTAAGGAAAGAGCGGATACTTTGAGAACAACACACAAATGAACGCATACAGAAGAACATTTCATTGCTATTACAACAATTCCATCAGATATAAGAATATACAGAGTATAAATGAATAAATTACATTCGATAAATTATCAGAGATTACAATAAATTACATAGCAGCGGAAAATAATACAAAGCACAAATGAAGGTGATATATGGATACAGAGCTTTCCGGATATCATTCCAGCTGTAAACCAGGATCCTGTGAATATAAATCTGCAAAACCAAAACTACTAGCTGCCCGTGCGGAAAATAGGAGCACCCAGAGTTTAGGTTAAAACAATAAACTCCAGGACAGTCATGTGACTGGTGTGAGAACTAAAACAGTTATTTAAAGCTTTACTTTAAAAGAGAGTAATTCAAGGGACCACGCCGTATAACACGGAACAGGTTTCCTCCCAAGAATACCAGTGCATAAAACAACAACGCAATGCTAAATAAAGAAAAATGAAGCTGTTATAAGACCCAGGTCCTATCACACAATGCAACGCAAGCCGGGGGATAGGGTTTTCCCTTATAACAGCCAAAGCATGCTTGATACGTTTAAAACAAATCATTTGATACTATGATAAGTGTATAGTGTCAAAACAATTTCAATCATAAATATAAATCATAGGCGGCATAGCTACCATCTACTATGTCGCCATAATAGTTCTACAATTAAAGACGAATTACACGTATTGGAAATTGGATTCCGTCATGAGTCGAGGCAAGGGGCAAGCTCCTCTCCGCGCTCGAGACACTCTAGCAAATGCCTCAGGACTACACACTCTGGGCAATCCTTGGATCGGTTGGGTCGGTCCTCACTTACGTTAGAGGATTATTTATGCCTGAACACACGTTTCCCGGTCCTTACAGACCTATAATCGAGGCGCCTCATTCCAACAACCACAAAGGTGAAAAGTATATAAATGTCAGGGCTGGTAAGTCACTGACACCACCAAAGCTAGAAAGAAACGTCGTGTTCTCCTAACGGTCCGTATCCCGTTTTTAACTCATACCGAGGTGTGAGGCTCGCGAATCCACGTTATACACAAAGCTACGCCACAAAGGCCGTGCTTTGATCATCAACCACAAGACTTTGCTTTTCAACAGAAGCCTTGATCATTGCATCTCAGCGTGCCACACAGACAATTCATGCCATGCGACTGATGTCCATCAATATACAACCTCTGAGCTCGTACGTCTCAGAGAAGGGCGTTAAGCAAAAGAATAAATTCTCCGCTGCCAAACAAATGTATATTTAATAGAAATCAATCAACACAGAATAAAATCCAATGTCAGACACACAATCCATTTACAAGTCCGTTCTGGGTCTGAACGAAACCGGAGGCACTTTCCTCGCATATCCATCCATCTCCAAGTACGTCTGGACGACCACCAACTATTTCCATCCTCTTGGGTGTACAGCCCAATCAGGATCGTCAGTAATTACCCAAACGATGTGAAGACTTCCGGTCTTCGACCACCGTCTTCATCTTCGACTTATCGTCGAATCAGTTATTCAGAATGGGTATAAACCCGGACTTTCCGAACAACCCGCGTATATTAAAAACAAATGTTACACAAACACAACATACGCCTCATTCCAATTCAGAATATTCTTTTATTCACAAAATCACATTTTTAGGGAAAGGTTCCCATTAATTTTATCCAAGATAAATTCTTTCAAATTTATCCTTTAATCTTCCTTTGGATGTCATTTCAAACCAAATTATGGTTTTCTAAACTAGTCGAGATTAGCGAACCACAATGAAGTAATTATTTATTTTATTTCCCAATCCCAACCTATTCATCCCATGAAGCAAAACTGGTAATACTCCATATCTAATACTATGGTGTTATCGGTAAAATTAATTACCATTTCACGTTCAAATCTAATTAAAGATTTAACTATCGCTTTGGAGAAAAACTGGCGATACTCCATTCTCACTCATTTCTAAATTTGATAATTTAGATTATAGATTTACATTTCAATCTAATTGCAGATTCGTTAAAACTCCTTTTACTGGGTTAAAGAACTAGGTGTTATTTAAAACACAGTTCACGACAAACCCAAAACACATTCTATTCATTATCGGGTTAAAGAACTAGTGTTATTTAAAACACCGTTCACGATAAACCAATTTCAAATCCAATCAAATATATTAGAAATCCCGATTATTTAAAACCCCTTTTTAAATCTAATTTATTTATTTAAAAACAAATCGGGGTTTAAATTTAGTTCAATATAGTTCATTTCGATAAAAATCTATTTTTATCTTTTCAAATATGGAGTTTTTTCATCCCAAATTTTCCCAAATCATTTCTTGTGATTTTACACAAATTGTTGATATTTTTAATAATTTTATCAAGGCCTGTACAGTCGATTTCCTACAATGGCCATCGAACTGCACTTACAGCGACCTTTTTCAAATTTGATTTGGACGTATCTCCAAATCCAACCGTTAGATTTCAAATTTCAAATATTCGTTAGAAAGCTCTTTTCGATACGAACCCAACGGTTCCGGTTTTAGGAGAATCCGACGGTCGGATCTCCCGTAATGTCCGTTTGAAATAAATGGTCGAAATTCACGAACTGCCGTGGCGCGGCGCGTTCTATTCAGGCCATTATATTATATATATAATATATATTTCGTCGATTTCTTTTTAAAACGAATTATATAATTAGTTTTGAATTCGTTTCAAAAACATTTCAACTTCCATTTCAATTCAAATCAAAATTAATTTTTTCTCTTATAAATTCGTTTTAAAATTCATTTCTATTCAATTCAAATTTCAATTCAATTTGAATCCATTTCAATTCCTTTCCAATTCAATTCAAATTCAAATTGGTTTCAAAGTCGTTTTCTATTCGATTCAATTCAAATTGGTTTTCTATTCGATTCAATTCAAATTGGTTTTCTATTCGATTCAATTCAAATTGGTTTTCTATTCGATTCAATTCAAATTAAATTCGTTTTCTTTTCAATTCGATTCAAATCCCATTTCAAAATATTCGATTTCGAAATCATTTTTCAATATTCATTTTAAAATGAATAAAATCGATACAAATATCGTTCACGTCAAAATGGCGTCAATCTAATCAACACGGCTTCATATATTCCTTCATTCTATTCAACAAATGAATATTTATTTTTGTCAACACACGACTAATCTCAATGAATGAGTACCGTCCACGTGTGACTAATTTGTTATTTAATATATTTTATGAAAATTTAGGTATCTATCGTTTGATATTAAATCAGACTCCAACCGTAAATTAGTAAGAGAATGATTCCCTGAATATTAACCCCGAAGGCCGAAACCAACATCAGATTAATATCCAGGAGACCACTCATCTTATCTATTTTCCAGTCAGTTTCTAATTTCATATATGATAAAGATGTAGATTTATTGTTAAAATATTTCGTTCAACCCATGACTAATCTCAACGAATGAGTACAGTCAACACATGAACCTTATATTATATAATATTGATAAAGATGTAAATTTTATTATTAAAATATTTCGTTCAACACATGACTAATCCCAACGGATGAGTACAGTCAACACATGAACCTTTATTTTATAATATTCTTTATTTTCTAAATTGGAATGAGGCCCAATCAATCACCATATAATGTTAATTATATGGATTTTCATACATCACACGTATACAATAGCATTGAAAAATAATCAACCATCAACCAAAGTGCACTACACTGTATAAGCATCAAATATAGATATCTAACGCTTATAACAGCCTGTCAATCAATCGATCGACATATTTAATCAACCAGGATGAGTGAACTTCAAATTTCATCCCAACACCCGTGTGGGGTTTCAAGCAATCAAACACAGATTTTTATTTGTGCAGTTGGGCGATGTGTAAAATTTATCGTCCCAATCAATGTCATTCAAATAGGTGTACATAAACAAACCGTCCGGTTTGTAAATGAATATTTATTTATTCACATTCATGTTAAAATTATATTTTTAACGATAAACTATTTTATTTTAACATATGAATTTCTATTCAGTTCATTCTTTAAAAAAAATGATATTTTTATTTTTTCTAACTTATTTTAGAAAATTTCGGCGGCATAACGGCACGATACTAGAAACGGGACAAGGCCTAGCCTTATCCCCGGTCTAGTGAAGGCCCACGCCATTCACACATCAATCAAATCCATTCATTTCACCAAACTACTCAATTTCAATCAAATAATCTAACCAATTTTTGCAACCAAACAAACAAGTCCATGGTCTGTGGACGATTGTGTCGGGTGCTACTAAGCACCGTCTGCATCCTAGTATATATATATATATATATATATATATATATATATATATATATATATATATCTATAAAATGAAATTGAAAGGTGAGAAATTCTCCCAAATAGCTATCCTAGCTCCACGGCACTTCATTGATAGAAATCTTCATCGCTATCGCATCTTCGTTGCCCGTAGCCACTACATATATAAAAATCACACATTTTTATATTTGCTGATGTCTTTAAAATAAAAATCATATTTTTATAATCGCTTCCTACATTTAAAAATCGAATTTTTATTCCGTTATTCAATATATAAAAATCGAATTTTTTTCTATGCTATTCAATATATAAAAATCGAATTTTTACTACTATGTTATATAGATAAAAATTATATTTTTATCACACTATTTTCCATATAAAGATTTCGCCTTTTCTAAAATAAAGATTTCACCTTTATAAAAACATAGACTTCGCCTTTTCAAATTTAAAGATTTCATCTTTATAAAAATCTCATTTTTATTTTTCTACACATATAAAGATGATATTTTTAATATTCCTATCATGTAAAAATTATATTTTTAATTCTCTACCTAACCAAAAATCATATTTTTACATCTTCTATATAGTAAAGATTATATTTTTATTCATATGATAAAAATCATATTTTTACCTCGATAAAAATCGTATTTTTATTTCGATAGTTTCATAATAGAAATCTACATCTTTTCCATATGAAAAATCTCATCTTTTCTATTTTAAAAATCTAAACTTTTGCATTTTAAAAATCTAAACTTTACTGATTTAAATAAACTAAAAATCAAAATAAAGTAGAAATCAAAATGAAAATAAAATGGGTCAAGAACTTACAGCGGGGGGGCTGTTTTCGTCGCGATTCCTTCGAGGAGGGGGGGGGGGGTTCGAATCGGGTCTGGGGGGGGGGGGGGGGGGAGGAGGACGTCGGTTGCGGTGGATTCGAAACTGGGGGGGAGGCTGCTTCGCGATAGGGGGGTTCTGGGTGGCTCGCGGCGCCGCTGGGGGGTGGGGGTCTCGAGCGAGGTGACGGCGATCGACTGGGGGGGGTGCGCCAGCCCCTGGCGGCGGCGACAGGGTTCCCCCCCTTTCCGTCGTCTCCCCCGTTTTTTTTTTTTTGATTTCTGTTGAATGAACTTAATCAGGGGGGCCAGAACGAGATTAAGGGGAAGAAAGGGTTATTTTATTTTATTTTATTTTTATTATTTAATTATTTTATTTTCTAAAAAGTTGACTTTTACATACGACCCCTGAACGAGGTCCACCGCCTATCGTCCATAGCGTTTTACCCCCGTTCCGAACACAATGGGATATGTATCGCAAGCTGATTTGACCGTTTCGATTGGTTTCCGTTGAATTTACATTTAAATTACTGTATTGAATTTTAAACGTACATTTCATATTACCGGGGTCACATACTAACTCTAAAAATTCCAGAAAAATATTTTCTAGCTTCGTATTGATGATACGGTCCTAACAAAACTAGTTTCGTCGAATTCCGAGACCGTTGGAAAAATGGCCAATTTCCAGTTGATTAAAATCAACTGAAACTGGTCAAACACGTTTTCCTTTGCCACGCTCACATATTGATTCTAAAAATTATGAAATTTTAAACCTAGCAATAATTTGACACTGCGGATCCAACAAAAGTGGTTTCGTCGAAATCCGAGGTCGTTTGCAAAATGTCCATTTTTAAGGGCCTGAATTCCATAGCGACTATTCAGAATTTTCAACTGGACATATCTTTTGATTCCCGCTATGAAATTTTGATTTTTCGGATTCGTTGGAAAGATATCATCAATTAGATCCTAATGTTTTTGGTTTCACTAAAATCCGGACTGTTTTGCACCCGGTACATCAATTGAAGTTTGAAATCGAATTATCGAACTACCGCGCCATTTTCAATTCAATTTATAATTATATATAAATATTTATATTCTAACGACGACGCGTATACAATATATACGTTCTATTATATTCAAAATAAATTTTCTCGTCGATATTATTTAAAATAATTCATTTTAAATACTCAAAATTCGCTAAAATTGCCAAAATAAAATTTTTAAACTGGCCCAGATTTTCCGGGTTATTACAGCAAACCAACACGGGTTTCGATGGATTGGGTATTTTTTAAAAAAAAGTTTGGTCCATCGGAACTCGGGTTGTTACAAATTCCAGAACGTTGTTGTGGTAAAATTTGTTAACCACATTATAGCCATATTTATTACTCAAAACACATTTCAACATTAAAATAATTATCATCTTTCTAAGATTTGTTTTTGCCCACATTACAAACATTAAGGAAAAACCAAATGTTTAAAGAATTTCAGAGCTTAAATCTTGACTACCACGCTTGTTTGTCTTTGATGCCATTTAATTTAACTTACAGTCATAAAAACAATGATTTTCTTATACACGTTGTCGTATAAGAATCAAGCTACAAAGAATTATGTATAAAATGAGAACATGTGTGTGTCACAAAATATTATGCAAAGTTATAATTATACATACAATCAATTTCTTTATCAAAATTAAAAAAGGGATGTTAAGAAGGGTTACGTACTTAATTTTTTATGTTCCCTTTTTATCCTGGTAATAACATCAGTTACCATCTCAAATCCCAATCAATTTTAAACGCAAAAAAAAAAAAAAATCCCTAAATTATTTGCAAACCAAAAAAAAGCGATCGTTATATGTTATACCGTATAAAAAAAATGTTTGATATATGTATATTGATTTCTATGAATGATATATTTTCATCTGATTTGATGCATACCTGTAATAACCTGGAAATTTGGACCCAATTTTAAAATTTTATTTTGATAAATTTTGATGGAAAATGGGTAAGAATTTAAAATTTTCATTTTTTAAATAATTATTAAGCTATTAAAAATAGTCATTTTTCAAACGATGTCCGAATTCAAAGAAACCACTTTCTATGGATCCGGAATGTCAAATTATTGTTAAGTTTAAATTTACATAATTTTTGGAATTAATATGTGAGCGCGGTAAATTAAAACACGTTTGAAAATTTCAGTTAAATTTGTTCGACTGAGAAAAAGGTCATTTTACAAACGGGCTCAAAATTGGATGAAATTAATTTTTCTAGGTTCGTATCGTCAAAATATAGCTAAATCTATTTTTTGGGAATTTTTGAGTTAATATATAGCCACGGTGAATTAATACGTACGGTTAAATTAAATAATAATGTTGTATATTTTAAATTGAGGAAAAACTGGATGAAACAGCCATTTGGGCTCACGAGATATAGCTCATAGGGTGCAGAATAGGAGTAATTAGGTAGAAACGACTGTCGTTGGGCTCGATTTGGAGTTAGTGGCTAAATGGGCCTTTAGGGTTAAATTTAATAATTAAATATTATAAATAGGAGATAAATTATAACCCTAATCTCATTTGCACAGTAATCGGCCGCCGTCTTCTTCGATTCAAAGGCCGCTACTGCTCAAATCTTCTTCCTCTAAAATCTCCTCCTCCTCTCATCAAAATCAAACACTCCAGTTAAACTTTTTGTAGAGCTTCGAACCACCTTCGATTCCATACCAATTTCGAGCCTCCCCGTGCCCTGTAGCGTCTGCCGCAGCTCTCGAAACCCGCGCCGCCTCAATCTCCGCCCCGTCAGCCACAGACCGTCGATCTGGGGCCCACCACACCGCGTTGACGCGTCATTCGGCCCTCCTCGACGCTGCACCTCCCGATTTACCTCTAGTGCATCCAATCTCCTGGAAAATTGAATTGAAGTTTGGAACAATTCTGGAAATCACATGGTGAATATAATTAAATTAATTTATGACACTTTATTTCCGTTGAAAAATTAAAATTAAATTATAAAATTCATATCTTATTCATTCAGACACAGAATTGGACATTTTCAGAACCTTTGGAACCGTGACAGCAAATACTACGTCCTAGAACTGATTGGAACTGATTCTGAACATTTTTGAATTTTAGATCTGAAACTGAATCGAGGTGAGTTTTCTATTTTTAATAAATAGTTAAATTTAATTATTCTCACTATTTTAAATCGATGTATGTATGTAAATGAAATCAGATCTGTGATGTTGTGATTGACATTGTTATTGGTCGTTTGTATTGATTATGATGCTTATGCTGTTAGATACCGATCTGGAATTAAAATTCCTTCTTTAGTTTGAATCTCTAGTTGTGGTTAGATTTAGATTCGAAATAAAAATCATATTTTTATTATAGATCCAGGAATACTGATTTAGTTTATAATAAGATTCTTCTTTTTTTGAGATTTTACTTTCACTTGAGATCGATGAACATAAAATTGTTTACATTAAAAAGATTCAATTTTTAATGTTGTATTTTGCATAAAATTGTTGACATTAAAAAGATTCAATTTTTAATGTTGTATTTTGCATAAAATTGTTTACATTAAAAAGATTAAATTTTTAATGTTGTTATTTTGCATAAAATTGTTTACATTAAAAAGATTCAATTTTTAATGTTGTTATTTTGCATAAAATTGTTTACATTAAAAAGATTCAATTTTTAATGTTGTTATTTTGCATAAAAAGGTTTACATTAAAAAGATTCAATTTTTAATATCGTTATATTACAATAAAAGTTACAAATGAGAAGTTGCATTTTTATTGTCATTTATATTATAATAAAAATTCAGTTTTTATTTCATGTATTAATATGAAACATTACATGAATGTTGACACCAAAGGTTTAGTTATAACCACATGTATTAATATGGAAATTGACACCATATGTTGACATCAAAAATTTAATGTTGTTACATGTAATATTATGGAAATTGACATCATATGTTGACACCAAAGTTTAATATGATTACATGTATTAATATGAGAAATGGACATCATAATTGACACCAAAATATTAGTTGTTGTCATATGTAGTAATATGGAATTGTATTGAAAATATTGACACCAAAATATTAGTTGTTGCCATATGTAGGAATTGTTATGGAAACATTGACACCAAAATATTAGTTGATATCATATGTAGAAATATGAAGGTGATATGAAATTGACATAAAAATAAACATATTTTAGCGTCGTAAAGTTTTATATAAAATGAACACATTTTTTTAGCGTCGTTAAGATTTACATAAAATAAACATATTTTTAGCGTCGTTAAGTTTTATATAAAATAAACATATTTTTAGCATCGTTAAGTTTCATGAAAAATGAGCATAATTTTAATGTCATTAAGTTTCATGAAAAATGAATATAATTTTTAGTGTAACTAAGTTTTATGAAAAATGAACATAATTTTAATGTCATTAAGTTTCATCAAAAATGAAACATAAATTTAGTGATATGTTAATTCATTAAAATGAACATTATTTTTAGTGTCAAGTTATGTCATTAAAAATGTAACATAAATTTAGTGTTATGTAGAATCATTAAAAATGAAACATAAATATAGTGATATGTTAATTCATTAAAAATAAAACATTATTTTTAGTGTCAAGTTATGTCATTAAAAATGAAACATAAATTTAGTGTTATGTATAATCATTAAAAATGATATTTTTAGTGTCATGTTGAAATATTAAAAATGAACATATTTTTAGTGTCATTTTATTTCAACTAAAAATAATCGTGTTTTAGCGTTATGTTATTTCGACTAAAAATGACATATTTTTAGTGTTATGTTATTTCAATTAAAAATAACATGTTTTTTTAGCTTCATGTTGATTCAACTAAAAATAATATATTCTTAGCGCCATTTTGTTGCAATTTGAAATAACATATTTTTGTTGTCATTTATATTACAATAAAAAGATTTCATGTTTAATGTAATATGGTTCATTAGAAGGATTAAACATTAAAAATTACATTTTAATGTAAGTTGTTTATTTAAAAAGATTAAACATAAAAAGATTTATGTAGTGTTATTACATAGAAAGATTGAACATTAAAAATTTCATTTTTAATGTAAGTGCTTATATTAAAAAGTTAGGAAATAAAAATATCATTTTTATTGTATGCTAGTTAGGATAAAAAGGATCATGTGTTGAAATATAAATTCTTTACATGAATATGGATTGGCTAAACATACATGAAACAAATGAAATTGTGTTAAAATCGTTGAATGGATTATATATATATATATATATATATATATAAATTAAAATTAAACGAAACACGCGCGGTAGTTCACGTTTTGAAATCTTAACTTCAAACAGTTATACCAAAAGATCCAACCGTCGGATTTTTCCAAAACTAGAACCGTTAGGTTCGTTTTGGAAAAGTCTTTTCATCGATATTAGGTTTGTTAAAATCCAATGGTTAAATTTCGGGAAATGTTAAATTCAAATTTAGACAAAAACAGCGCCATAACCACATATGACCTGAAATGTCTTTTGAAATAAAATGAACTATTTTTATTAAAATAAAAATAGAGATAAATCGTTATAAAACGTTATTAATGATATGAAATGGATTTGAATTATATATTCGAGAATTATTTGAAATGACCGAGATTCAATCTCATTTCAAATAATTATACGGCGATAAATTTAAGACGTTGAAGACGGCGATTGAAGACCGGCAATCCTCAACATCGAATGGATGACGGCTACTGATGCCCTCGATTGATTTGCTACCTTGAAAAGGGTTTCAGTGGTAGTTGTCCAAACGTACTTGGAGATCTACCGGATACAGTTTCGTTCAGACCCAGAACGGACTAATAAATGGATTGTGTGTCTGACGTTGTATTCTTTATACCATATTTGTTGATCTCTACTTAATATGTATCAGTTGGTGGCGGAGAATTTATTCTCTTGCTCAACACCCTGGTATATATTGGTAGATGATCAATGGTATGGTATGGATTGACAATGTAGCATGCTAAGATGCAATGATCAAGGTTTTTGTTGAAAAGCAGGGCCTTCTGGTTAACGATCAAAGCACAGTTTTAATTAGCATAGCTTTGTGTATAACGTTAATTCACGAGCTTCACACTTTGGTATGAACCAAAAACGGGAGAGGACTGCAGGGAGAACATGCGTTTCTTTCTAGCTAGAAGTGGTGTTATGGTATAGTATAGACCCAAACATTTTACTTATGTGGATGATGGAATGAGGCGCCTCGGATTTGAGTCCCTAGTGGCTCTAAACTTACGGCCCATAGGGCGGGGAAACATATTGTTCAGGAATTACTAATCCACAAACATAAGAGTGGACCGGCCCTGAAGATCCAAGGTGCAATTGCGACTGATCCTGAGGCTCAGGCTAGAGAGTCTTGAATTCGGTAAGGACGATCCCTAGCCTTGGTTCATGATGGAAACCCAATTTCCAATATGACATATGCGGTTTTGATTGCAAACTTATATATGGCGACACAGTATATGGTAGCTATGTTGTCTAGGATTAATATATTTACTTTGAAGTATTCTAAAATGACTAGACACTAATAATAACATAAAATGATTATTATTTTATACGTATCAAGCATGTTTGATCATTATAAGGTAAAACTCTATCCTTTGGTGTGCGTTGCATTGTGTGATGGGACTTGAGTTTTATAATGATTTCAATTTTTTTTTCAAAAGCATTGCGTTGTTTTCTTTTAAAACTTATTTATGCACTAGCAATCAATTGGAGTAAACCCGTTCCGCATTAGCGGCGTGGTCCTATGATTTGTTTTATTGTTCTTTAGCAGGTTAAGTTAGTAATCTCATACCAGTCCCATGACTGACTCGCAGTTTGTTTCCACTTTGCAAACTCGGGTGCCCTTCTTTCTACACGGGCAGCCAAGTGACAGGTCTTAGCTTATCTTGGAGGTCTTTAGCTTATCTTGGATTTGCTGCAGCTTGAGGTGCTTTCTTGGATGATGAAGACCATCTTTCTTCTAGCTTTTATCTTGCATTTTTATTTAGACATTGGGACATCTTTTATTATGTAGTTTTGAGATGTACTAGATTTCTTTTCTGTTTTTGTTGGAACTATTCTATGTGCTAAGTGTATCCTGATCTGTGCACTCTGATGATGAGGACATTTATATTCCGCAGCTATTATGATGATGTTATCTTGTAAATTTCTGTGTTATGCTATTATCTGTGAGTGCTATTGTTGTAAATGTGTTGCACTCCAATGATTTTCCTTGCTTTCGTTCCGCGGAAGTTTGGGGTTATCACAATATCGACAAGTGAGATTACTGATAATTTGGTATAAAAAATCTGATGTAGTTCAAATAATATACCATATAAATTGTTTTTGATTGACAACTAAAAAATATTATTGTAAAGAAGAATAATTTCATAAAATAAACATTATTTGTTAAAGAGGTGCTCTCTGCATTGGTACTCCCGTTAACAAATTATTTAAAAAAAAAAGCCTCCCTTAACAATATTTGAAGTGTTAATAACAACACTCGGAAATATCCAGTTTCAAAAATATCATAGCCTAATTATGTTTCTTATATAAATAATAACATTGTAAACAATAAATACTCCAACTGCTCAGATCCTTTATTTTATTATTGCCCATTTTAGGCGTTTCTCTATTATCTCAATTTCTTAATCCCACTGCTTTATTCCAATATAATTATGCATACAACCGAATAATCCTTTTTATAGATTTGAAGTATAATAACTTTCTTATTATATGCTTGATTCATGCATATTACCCTGATAATATAATACGGTTTATAAACATATTATTATGTACTATAGTTTACAAACATAAAATCATAGATAGGAAAGCTTATCTTGTCATCGAAAAAGAAAACTATAGTTTGGAAATTTTTAAATCTTCAAAAAGTTCAGCATATACCATTTCTGTTAGTTTTTTTTTAAATACTAACAGTTTCTGCACACCGGTAACAAAAACAACGAAATCCAATTAATGCAGTTTGCAATCTCTAGACGCATATACAAAGGACTGCTAAATTAAAGTGAACATTTTTATAATATGGAAGTCGACAAGCTTGCAGAATAATGAAACTTCACAATTAACATTTTTTCTTATTGATGAAGAGGTCAATACTAAAATATTGCAAGTAACTATTATATATTATCTTGAACATTCAAAAAAGCATCGACTTGTGTTTGTTAGGGATACCAATTGGCGGCAGTCGTGCCAAAAAAATTAATAAGCAAGTTCAATCTAAAGTTACAAAGCAATCAATAAACGAAATAAGCAAGTTTAGCATTAAAAGCCAAAAGCAAACTTATCAAGTAGTGGAAACGTAATACAATATTGAATTTCATGCCAATACAAGCATAATAAAAGTGTTTGACAATAAAACACCGATTCTTAACTAAAATATTTTTCCATTTGATGGAATAGAATCTAAGTATAGAAATGATGCATGTTTATGAGGTATGATTGTTCAAATATAAACAATATATATAACGGATCAGTAGAATTCAGCAACAGATGTGATTGCAAACCATGTTCACTCCTAAATTAGAAGATGTAACCAAATTTGATAAGCTAAACAGAAAATGTTTGCAGAGAGATACTACCATTGCAAATTTCCAGTAATATTTTTAATTTCGATTATTGTTAGTATTTTTGTACAAAAATGCTGCTAGAAAAAGTTAATTGGATACATAGATAATACATTTATAAACTATAATACATAATTTATTGACATGATAATCAAAAATGGAATAGTTGCTATTGAAATTGGAATAAATTCCTGGTGATAATTACCATTGAAAATACTGATATTTTACCATGCATGGAATTTTTTAAAATCTTTTCTTTGAGAACGAGAAAATTTGGGCCAAAAATGTTTGCTTAATACATGCACATCAGGTCCTAATTTATGAAAACATATGCACCGAGTAAATTTTGCTTTAAAACATTGAAGGAAATATTCTTTCAAACTCTACAAATTAAAGTTATTGTTCACTGATATCCAATATATACTCTCACATAACATGCTTAACGTATTGTTAATCATATCCATGTTAAATGAAACAACTTTATGCGATTGGTTTTACATTATCTTTGAGATAAGAAAGAAATCTACGAAGTACATTTTACCTTTTTAACACAAAAGTGATTTCAAAAGTAAGCAGATCATAAAATTGAAATCAAATTGAACTATAATAACAATAACGATATCAATCAGGACTAATTAAACAAACTTCACACTTTATGATGATACATACCATAATATTATGAAACACATTTAATTATTTGACCACTTTTATTAAAATACAAAACAACGTAAAATTTAAAACTAAATTTGTACTAATATATATCAATAATTAGGTACGCGTGTGTAAACCGAAAATCGATAGAGTATAGAATATAGAAAATGGATATTATCTAAGAAAAAGACAGAAGATGGTACCACCGACAAAAGGATTTTATGCTTATAGAGCAAATTTATGCAAACCCGACCCTCCCCCTCAAATCAGTTCACACAGTTAGTCCTTGTTATCATTTTCAACTTTTAGCTTTTGATATTTAAAGGTCATTTTCAGTTTTAATGTTTCTAATATTTTGAAAAATATATTTGATTATGCTGTTTTAAAAAATACACTCTAAACTGAAAATCAAAAATGAGATACCAAAATAAAAATGTCACTTATTTGTGTAGAATTTGGCTGTAAAAAATATACAAATGAGATGATATAATATCATTTTCGGAGACACATTTCCGGTATGTCTCCATACTTAATGTTTCAGCTGATAAGCACAAAAACTTGTACATACGCACTAGAATAACATTACTACCCCTAAGATTTTATAACAATTTCAATTATTAAATTCAAAATATGAAGACTTTACATGAATGCTAAAAATGATTTTACATGACAATTTCACTTGTACAAGAACATATGGAGTAAGCCTCGTAGTATTTCACGAATCAAACATAATAGTCTATCTCTTGCTTTCTAATATGCTTCTTGCATATAGCTTTTTTATGAAAGAGGATCAATATGTTTGGCATCCTTATTTAGATAACAAGGATAAAGATAATTAAATATTTGTTGTAGAGAGAACAAATCATAGGTGGAAGTGTAAGAAGATGACTAAATATGTTTGGTAAACCATTGACCAAAGTTCACAATTATGTACATAATAATGACAGGAGCTCACAAATATGCGCACAATTATGAGTCTTCAAGTTCACAAATATGATATAAATAATTTGTTGTTACCGTAAACTATTGTCAGTCATAAAATAAAAGTGAGTACGAAAGCATTGAGGATCACATATAAACTGAATGTTTAAATTCATATACATATATTTATACATACATACATACATACATATATAATTATGTACATATGCGAGCTTATATGTCATCTATTGAGTGATTAAATAAGTGTGGGTCTGTGTGTGGGAACTCCACTTAGGTTCACATATAAAGTAACTATACACTTTACATATGTAATATATTTGAAGTCTACATTTTGTCTATTTAAATCTTAACTCGTTTGAAACCTTTCTGTACATTGTGCATATTCGAAGCTTTTTACTTAAAGCCTATATATATATATATATATATATATATATATATATATATATATATATATGTGTGTGTGTGTGTGTGTGTGTGTGTGTGTGTGTGTGTGTGCATATATATAATCTGGAAACAGTTTGTGTTTGACATTGTACTTCCTATAAATTATATACAATTGAAAATATAGTTTTTGATAATATGAATGTTTAATTATAAAACATGAACATGGTTAGAAATTGTAGGTGTAACTATGTAACCTCATAATTAATCTTAGATGTAAATATAATGCAAAAGATTTATGTTTTAAAACAACTGTATAGTCGTATCTTTTCCTACCTTTTCTTTAGTGTTTGTTCTCAATAACTACTTTTGTATAATAGTATCATAACATACTACAGTAAAAAACCTATGAGCTATAGGTAAATGGATGAGACAAATTCTTTGGTCATCATGAATGAGTTATGCATAAATGGTCAGAATAAGTTTATAGTGATGATATATTGTACCACAATAGGAAACTTATAAATTGGTTATGGGAAGATCAACAAATACCATGAGTGTTATTTTCAATACTGATGGTCCTTTTTTTATTTTTTCATAGCTAGCCTTACCATTCTCTCATCCTTAGGTAATTAATTTAAACCTTTTCCCCATATGACAAATTAGAATACTATGCACTGTCACTTTAGCACAACATCTTGCAACTTTTTCTCTGTTAACTACATTAAGTGTTGCCAACCTTTTGTTGTGATTTGTGACATAAAATCACATATGTTTATGAAGATTGATTTGATTGATTGATTAATTAATTAATTGACTAATTGATTTGATTGATTGGTTGATTGATGGATTAATTGGTTGATTGATTAATTGATTAATTTGTTAATTGATTGATTGATTGTATCATAGAAGGAAAGAAATGAATAATTTTATTTTGGATATATTTCTAAGGGGCAAATTGGATATTTTCCTAGGCCTTCTATTCGCCTATATTAGCAGCATCTAGGATTGGATTAAGAGCATGGAATTGAGACCGAGATAATTAATTCAAAGGTTGCCGCTGTTCTTCATTGTTCTCCTTCTCCAAAAAAAAGTTGTAGTCATCTAGAATTCTTTCCTTATCTCGATAAGGTTATTGATTCATTGTATTTTATTTATTTTTGGTTGTTGATCCATTGTATGTAAACAAAATTTGTTTTGTTGAACCAATAAAAGTGTGGTTGGGTGGAATTTCTTGTTTGCGCGTGTAATTTCATATCTATGTTGTTTTCAATAGAAATCATCTTTAAGTAATTGGGTGATTAAGATCCTGATCGCTTCCGCAAATGTGCAATTTCCACAACAGTTGGTACCAGAGCTAGATCATCGCAAAGCTTAGAGTGATTTTGGATTGGAAAAATTGATTTTTAATGTTAGATATGATGGCGTTTCCGAAGATGACTATTTTAATGGAGGAAATTGGGGGATTTGGAAGCCTAAGATGGAGGATGTGCTTTACCTCAATGATCTTCATGTTCCAATTGATGGAGGTGGAAAGAAGCCCTCGGGTATGGATGAGGGAAAGTGGAAGAAGATGGATAAGAAGGCTATTGCCTTGATTCGGCGGTACCTTGATGATTCGGTATTCATCATGTGGCTAGTTGTGAATCCGCGAAGGAATTGTGTGTCAAGTTGGTATCTTTGTATGAGTCAAGGAGTGCTACAAGTAAGGCTTTTCAGGTTCGAAATCTTGTTCATCTTAGATTGGGAGAGGAGAAGTCTGTTGCAGAGCACTTGAATGAATTTCAAGATGTGATCAATCAATTGGCAAATCTGAAGGTCAATCTTGATGATGAGTTGCAGGCTCTTTTGCTGATGAGTTCACTTTCAGAAAGTTGGGAGACATTGGTTGTTTCATTGAGTAACTCCAATGCTAGTGGAGCTATCTCTTTGGAAATAGTACGAAGCTGTCTTTTGAATGAGGAACTAAGGAGAAAAGGGTCGGGTGTGAAATCAGTTCAAGGTGAGGCTATAGTAGTAAAGGACTCAGGGAAAGATACAAGGAGGAAGAAGGGGCTAATGGTAAAGGTGCCATCACTTGTTACTATTGTAATAAGGAAGGTCACATACACAAGAATTGTTATGCTTATCAGAGGGATAAGAAGAAAGTTGCGGATGGTGATAGTTGTAATGAGGCACAGGCATGTCTTGCTGCAGGTTCCATTAGTGATGCTTCTTGTGATGTCCTATTTAGTGAAGTTAATCCTTGAAAGATGAATTCGGGAACCTGTTTTCACATTTGTAAGGATGTGAAGTTTTTTTTCATATGAGAAGAATGTTGACGTGATTAGAATAACCAATGGAGTAGAGCTACCGATGTGTGGTATTGGATCTATCCGGTTTCATATGCATGATGGCGTGATGAGTGAAGTCTCTGGAGTTAGGCATGTACCCACTAGTTCGCATAACCTCATTTCTCTAGGTCAGTTGGATCGTCGTGGTTGCACTTATGATACTCAAGGTGGAGTTTTGAGAGTGAAGAAGGGTGGTCGTGTTGTGATGAGAGGTGTCTTGGAAGAGGGAAACATGTATAGATTGGTTGGGTCTGTGGTCAACTGTGGAAGGCAAGTGACGGTTGAAGAACCTAGTCCACAACAAGGTGGAGAGGTTAATTTGGTCACTGCTGATGATACAGAGAGGGGTCTTCATGTTGATGATGTTCGAGGGATCCGGAGTGATCAAGGAAGGGGCTCAGATCAAGTGGTAGACAGGTGTCGATGTGGAAAATCCACAAGGTGGAGATCCTTGTGGTATTACAAGCACTTTTAGACCGTTAGTATTGCATGGTTCACCTCGAGGGAAAGATGCATTTTTTCTGACAAGCGGTGGGTTGTGTTTGTAATGGTCAAATTGAGAGTAGGCATCGTTGAAAGAGCTAGATGACTTGTGTGTTGGAAGTTCATTTGATGTGATGTGATTTCATATCAAGGTGGAGTGTTGTGATTTGTGACATAAAATCACATATGTTTATGAAGATTGATTTGAACAATTGATTGATTGATTTGATCGACTGATTAATTAATTAACTGACTAACTGATTTGATTGATTGGTTGATTGATTGGTTGATTGATTGATTAATTGGCTAATTGATTGATTGATTGTATCATAGAAGGAAAGAAATGAATAATTTTATTCTGGATATATTTCTGGGTGGCAAATTGGATATTTGCCTACGCCTTCCATTCTCCTATATTAGCAGCATATAGGATTGGATTAAGAGCATGGAATTGGGACCAAGATAATTAATTCAAAGGTTGTCGCTGTTCTTCATTGTTCTCCTTCTCCAACAAAAGTTGTAGTCATCTAGAATTCTTTACCTATATCAATAAGGTTATTGATTCATTGTATTTTGTTTGTTTTTGGTTGTTGATCCATTATATGTAAACAAAATTTGTTTTGTTGAATCAATAAAAAGGGTGGTTGGGTGGAATTTCTTGTTTGCACGTGTAATTTCGTGTCTATGTTGTTTTCCATAGAAATCATCTTTAAGTGATTGGGTGAATAAGATCCCAATCGCTTCAGCAAACGCACAATTTCCACAACACTTTTCTCTAGTTAATCGCATTAATTTATCTTCCCCAAACATCATTGAAATTAGATTATTTATTGCATACTCATTTTAATTCTAGTGATATATTAAATGTACTCTACTAATATTAATATTATAACTTATTACATTACATAAATAGCTTAAATGGGTAATACTTGTACCAATATAACTTCATTTTGCATTATACAGTTTGAATATTTTAACACGCACACGCACACACACACATATATATATATACACATACACACACATACTAGTATGTTTGGCACATTCATTGGACATATGAGAAGGAGCCAAGAGCTCGAGTACATATTATTTTACTGTACTTAGGCATGTTATTTGAGTGGGTAAAGAAAAGAAAAAGTAAATTTGTTTATTACAAACTCTGGCTGTCTGAATAAAGATAAGGTATCAAGATTAAATAATACGTGCAAGATTTATATCACAAATTGTCTGAATCTTCACCTATTTGGTAGCAAACGGCAGAGAATGTGTATTTCTGTAACATGACCTGCATCCTCTAACAATGATGAACGTTGTCACATTTCCTCTATGTCCAAGTCATAATTTCAATGTGTACTGTATATTTGAATGTATTTACTTTCATGGCATAAGTATATTACGTGATTCCAAATGTATAGCTGGTTAAATAATGTTCTTTTTAATGGTATTTACTTTTACTAAATGATTTCAATGTGTACTCTATATTTGAATGTTTTGTGATAAATGTAACAAATATTAAAGTTAACGCTTCCATTAATTTGTTACTTAGAAAACTTGCATTGTCTCTTTTTTTAGAATTATTAAACCATCATATTTTATATTTTTTTGAAATTTGGTTCACTTTATTTCTAAAAAAGACAGCACAGAAGAGCGGTTAGCATACTAACCGTTCAAAAGCGAAAAGAAACGGAAAATATAGGTAAATAAAAGAACAAAGTAAAAGAGATCCTACCCACTTCAATGCAAACTCAATGCACTACCCCCGAACCAAAACTACCCTTGATAATCTTTATGCAAATTAGTGGCAAAACTAATCCCCAGTCCTTGATCCAAGATAATTCATATATCCAAGCTACATAGAATCTCCAAACAGCCATTACACAAATATAGATAGCACCATAATTTTGCTAACAATCCTTGCTAATGAAATCCCATATGATATTCAATTCCAATCCCTAGGTCTGGTTGATGATTCACAAACAACTGTGAATCAAAACCTAGGACCAGTATCGACAAGTTGCAATTATAGATTTAATTAACCTGTAATAATCCCAGTGCCACCACCTTTTTGAAACGGCTACTGCACTGTTATGTAAACTATGAACCATCAAAAAGTTAAATCCATTCTCGCTCCATTTATAGTAGGCTAATAGTTGATAAAGATTGAAAATTAGGCTTTGGATTTAATGATTTTCTACTAAACAAGCTTTAAATCACTGTAGCAAACAGCTGCTCATGAGTATATCCTCAAAACCATCTATTAAACCAAAGTAATATTCAAACACAATCTTTCAATCTCATAAATGGGTTCACATGAGGTTGACCAACGTGCAAAAATATTGATTAATCTTGATGAATCTGGGTGATAATAGAAGAGCATTTAAGGAGCTAGTATTCTTCATCCATAACCTATAAACATGTTGAACCCCAATTTCTTCATATCGATAGGCCCATATTCATATAATGATTATCACATAGAAGGTTATTGGGACTATCTTGAACAATCTGAAGAGGCTTCTTTAAATCGATAAACCAGATCTTTTGTGAAACTAAAATAAAACTTCAAAAACAGGTATACTATAATTGGTAGATGACTAAACTACTTAACCAAATTTGAACGAAAAACCAAAATACTCAGAATTCATTAACCCTAGATCCAAATCAAAGTAATCTTACACAATACAAAACCGACCTCGATCTAGCTCAACTATGGAAAATCGGTTGGATAACCTGGAACTGAATCTGATTCAGTTGTGCCGGCAATGCCGAATCCCAAATTAACGATGTCTTGAAAATCCATACTCAAGCTACTAAAATCCATAAAAATTGGGTAGATGGAGTCGAATCGGCATATAGATCTCCTGGTAGATTAACAAATCTCGCACTTTGTGGTTTCCAAATCTGAATTGAATTGTGAAAAACAGATGGAAAGCAAAAGTATTATCAACGAATAATCTCGTTGAAGGTTGATGGAGTAAAGCGATTGTAAAAAATCAAATAAGGAAGGTAAAGAAAGGAGGGCACTCACGCATGACGAAAACTGGTGAAAGTTTCACCAATCGCCATTAACGTAGCCAAAAATTAAACCTTCATATATATATATATATATATATATATATATGTGTGTGTGTGTGTGTGTGTGTGTGTGTGTGTGTGTGTGTAATTTCTTATCCACCATGAATAATGTGTTTCCCATTATGCTCCATTCAATTGTAAACCTTATTAATTGCTAAAGTATAAAGTACTTGATTCAAGTATAAATATTTTGAGTTTTTCTTTACATTTAATATCACATTTTTTTTTATAGAAGTTAAATTGATGTAACAATCCCTCTATGCTTTATAATTGATGTCAACAACAAAAGCTTGTAAGCAATGTGGATGAGCTAAAATATAGTTGTAGCAATCATTTTTTCCTTCTTATATAGAGCTTGAGGCAAGCATCAGTTTTATGTATGAGTTAAAAATGTTACGTAAGAGATTTCGTTACGTAAATTATAATTTTATTTTAGCAACAAATTTTAATTAAAAAAAATTCATACATGTACAATATAAGCTTAAATTAATGACGTAATTTCTAAAAGCACTACTTGAAAACACGAAAAGAAAAAAATTAAAATGGCACCAACTATATTGTTACCAATTTATGTTTATATTAGAAAAGAACCTTCACATAAATGGAGTAATATAATAGATATGGATACATATGCTTATGCATGTTAGAGTATATGTGTATGCAGTGGCAATCGTGAAGAATGATTTATTAAGTTCAAGATTAGATGTTGAATTAAGTTCCACATGTTCTGTAGCACTTTAAACCACTGAATCGACTCAATAAATAATAGCTATTAATACGGTTCACTATGTCTATAATTTTCACAAAAAAGTAGATAATTCAATCAACTCGTTTTCTCACTAATGGCAGATCCTCAAAATTCACAAGCGACAAAAAATTCAAATCATGCGAACTTTATTCCTTTATCTAATCCCAATCCCTCTATTCCAGACACTGGTTGGAAAGAGGTAAGATGCAAATCTTATGCTAGGGTAGTGGCTGTAAAGCAGAAAACGGGTGTAGATCTAAGGAAGGTTCTTAATAATTTGAACCCTAGACGGTCGAATTATGTTTCTAATTCTAAACAAGCGGCTAACACCAGATCGAATTCTTCCAGATCGAAATTAAATCAAACTTTCAGATCTGGTATTAGAACTTAGGCTAACATTGTTGAAGGTAATACTAAGACTGTAGGAGAAGTTGAAAATTTTGCTTTTGCAACAGACAATGAGGGGGAATACATATTTTTGGATGATAAGGTGTTTGACCTAACAAAGAAATGTGGACGCATTATATATATACACATACATACATACGTACATACATACATACACACACACACACACACATATATATATATACACACACATTTGGTTGGGTGTAGACCTTAATACCTTATTATGTCCATCTTAATGCTTACATCAAACGTGAATGGAAACCAGTGGGAAGATGGGATGTGTTTGCAAGAGAGAATGGATTTTAGTTGATAAAGTTTGAAAAAGAAACTGATTGTAATCGGGTGTTAGAAGGGGGGCCTTGGTTCATGGACTCTAAACTGGTATTTATTAAAAGATGGGAACCAAATCATCATTCGGAGAGAGATATGCTTGAATCCTATCCAGTTTCGATTAAACTAGTTAATCTTGACTTACCCTATGGAATGCTAGGGGAATTAGTATGCTTGCAAGTCTTATTAGGGATCCTCTAGCAATGGACGAATACACTAAAAATGTCGAATGTTTGAATTACGCTAGAGTACTAGTAGATTTAAAAGCATGTAAGGATATCAAATATCAAATAAGAGCTAAGCATACCAAAGGTAATACGTACATTCAGAAGGTAGAATATGAATATATTCCACCTACTTGCAAAAGATGTAAATGTTTCAGTCATTCTGATGACCAATGTGCGACCGTTGTTAAGCCTACAAGGCAAGTTTGGTTACCAAAAATTGTTGGATGCAGTACAGATGAATTACAGAGCCTTAATCATGAACATATTAACACTATAGAGACTACTACTATAAACATATTTACATCTGAAGGTACTTCTCCTTCTATGGCACTAGCGGTAGTCCAGGATGGTCCCCGGCCCTCATGCAGACTTAAGAGTGGATCTATCCCAGGCCCAAGAAGTCCTAGCCTAAGCCGAGCATGATGTGGATCTATCTCAAGCAAAGAAGATGTTTCGGTGGTAAACTCGCTGGTTGTTCAGGCTGAGGCTCAAGAAACGGTGCACAAAGGAAGATAATTCATCCAAAGAACATGTTGGAGGCGGATCAAGAAGTTCCCCTAAATCATTAGAAGACATAAATAAGCTAAATATTGACATAAATAGTAAGGATGAAAGTGATAAAGAGGACAATGGTAATAATGAACCATTAACAAAACCAATCAAAAAAAAATAGCAGTTTAAGGAGATAGTGATCAACAATAAAAAGACTGAGGCAACAAAGGGCTCTTCTCGCATTTTGAGGAGCAGTGCTCCCAAACTTCCATGTTCCTAATTACATGGAATGTGAGAGGTCTAAATAATGATAATCGCGGTTTAGACCTCTCTAATCTTAGGAGGATGATCTTCCTTCTATCATTGGTATATTAGAGAACAAGCTCACAAACGACAATCTTAATTTTTTTACTTCTACGCTTGGTAGTGAATGGGATCTCACTCACAACAATGATGGTAATTCTCAAGGTCGCGTTATTATTGTTTGGAATAAGGGGATTTGGCAGATGAATGTTATTGATAAGGCACCCAACAAATCATTTTGCCTACTAAAAGTTCGAGGGGACTAGTGTTGTTTGTTACTATTGCATATGCTAATAATCTCCCTAACCTCAAAACTTCTTTGTGGGATATAATCTGCTTGCTTTCTAATTCTATTGATGGGCCTTGGATTGTGTCTGGGGACCTCAATGCTATTTTACGATCCTGTGATAAAAAAAGGAGGAATAGCTCTTAGAGTTACACAATTTACAGAGTTTAATAATTGTGTGCTAGTTGCTGGCAAGGTTTTAAATCTTGGATATCGGTCGCTTTTCGTCTCGGAGATTTTAGAGACTTGATCTCATATCGGGGGAGATCTCGGATGAGATGAGTCTAACTCGAGGGTCGATCTTGGATTTCCATCTCGGGTCTGAAAGTTTATATCGGAAAAATCCTGGGGTACATGATAAGTTAAAAAATGGTATTTTTACACAATGATTTTTATGAATGCTATTATAAACATAGTAACTTAAACTTGAATTGCAAAATCACTTAATTATTCTTAATTTACGTAAGTTCATTCATACTCTAAACTAAAATTTGTTTAAAACAGAAATATAAAAATTTCCAAATAGATTAGTGCTTACAACATATAATCCATAAACATGAATTATTTTTAGACATAAAACATTAAAATGTTCAGCATAAGTAGAACATAAAAAACATAATGGTAAGCATTCTAGAACATGTATGTGTTAGAATTTTGATCAAGAGAGAAGAGAAAGATAAACGGTAAAACATGAAAGGCTACATTTTTATTAATTATTGATTGACATTACAAGAGAGATGAAATACAATGCTAAACATTGCCTCTACTTATAGATGGGAAAGGAGCATTCTAGAATAGAACATTCTAGAGCATGTTTGGATCTATTATAATAAATAATTATACCTTGCCAAATGTAGACCCAAATCAATACAGGAAATATATATAATCAAAAGAGGCAACATATCTTCTAAAGGAGAAATATATATTACTCTTGCCTCTAACATCCCCTGTAACAACCCGGAATTTCAGAACCAATTTAAAATTTTTATTTTGGCAATTTGAGTGAATTTTGAATATTTAAAATAATTTATTTTAAATAATAACGATTAAAATTTTATTTTAATCGAAGTTAGAACATATAAATTTTTATAAATTATATTACGAGCCTGAAATGGCACGGTATTTTGAAAATTCGATTCTAAACTTTGAATGAACATACAAGATTCAATATTAGTCAGAATTGAACGAAACTGAAAACACTAGGATCGAATTAATCATGTCTTTCTAAAGAATGTAAGAAATTCAGATTTCACTTTAAAAATTGTAAGTTATGACTAAATGAAAATTAGAAATAGTCGCTATGGATTTTCTTAAGAAATTTATTAATAATTTTAATATATAAGCCCTTAAAAATGGAGATTTTGCAAACGACCTCTGAATTCGATGGGACCACTTTTGACAGATTCGGAATGTCGAATTATTGCTAGATTCCAATTTTCATAATTTTTGGAACTAATATGTGAGTGTGGCACATTTAAAGGCACCCTCACTTTCGGTTGTAAATTTAATCGATTGAAAAATGGCCATTTTGTAAACGGGCTCGGAATTCGACGAAACCAGTTCCTATGGGACCGTATCGTCAAAACATAGCGAGATTCCATAAATCGTAATTTTTGGAATCAGTATGTGGCTCCAGTAAATTAAAACGTGCGTTGAATTCAAATTTAAAACGTATATTATTTTGTATTTTAAACTTGATAAAAACGGATCGAAATAGCTGAACCGGCTTATGAAACATATCCCATTGTGTCCGGAATGGGGGTCTTAGCTAGGGGCAATAGTCGTTGGGTTTGATTTGGAGTTTGAATGGCCAATAATAATTTTTGGAATTAAAAGAATGAAATAAAATTAAATATAAATAAAATTGGCCAATCACATTTCTTCATACCCTCGTTTATTATTCCAGAAACCCGCCGCTGTTAAAATTGAACGCAGAAAAAGCTTCATAACAATCTCCCTTAAATTCGTTCGATCCATGCATCGATTCAAGAAATAATCTGAACGAATATTGTAGTATTCAACACGATCTTCAAATCCATACCGGTGTCGTCATTTCGGGTGTGGTATTTCGCTCAGACCATCGTTCTAAAGTCGCTCCGCTCGCCATCGTTTTCCTCCCTCTTGTCGCCGTCGAACTCAGTAAAGGAGGGTGGCGCCTGGAGCTCTCTCGTAGGTGGATAGCGTGGTGAGGTCTGATCGTCGTGAAGTTGATTGTGTTGCTTGAAAAATCAAACCCTAGTTTTAAACAACTAGTTGAAACCGCGGCCGTGGTAATCTGAGGAAGAAGGTAAATTAATTTTTACTAATTACTTTGTTAATTTAATTAAAAATGTAGTTAACTTATTAAAAATCATATCTCTCTCATACGAAGACGAAATCCAATGAAACAGGAGACATTGGACTCGTGACAGTGTCTAGTACATTCTAGAAGAGACCGGAGGAATTTTAGAGTTTGCTATGAATTTAGGCGACGTCATAACCAAGGTGAGAATTCTAAACTCAATTTAAAAATATGATTTTTGATTTGTGCATTCGATGTATAAAATATGTATGCGATATAGAAAAAAAATTATTATTAGATGAAATAAGTTTTCGTAAGTTAAATATAGAATTTTTAACATATGTATGAAATAAATAAAATAGTCATACAAAGGAAAAATTGTTTGTTTGTCAAAAATAGGATTTTTAACATATGTATACTATAAATAAAAATAATCATACAAAGGAAAAAAAATTTGTTTGTTAAAAATAGGATTTTTAACATATGTATGCTATAAATAAAATAGTCACACAAAGGAAAAATTGTTTGTTTGTTAAAAATAGGATTTTTAACATATGTATGTTATAAATAAAATAGTCATACAAAGGAAAAATTGTTTGTTTGTTAAAAATAGGATTTTTAACATATGTATATTATAAATAAAATAGTCATACTAAGGAAAAATTATTTGTTTATTAAAAATATGATTTTTATTGTATGTATGTCATTATAAAAATAGTCATGCTAAAGAATTATTTTTAGAAAGATAAAAATATGATTTTTATTGTATGTATGTCATTATAAAAATAGTCAAGCTATGGAATTATTTTTAGAAAGATAATATGAGAATTTATAAGCGTTGTAAGAAAATATATATAAGAGTTATATGAGAATATATATATATATGTATACACACACGTTGTATGAATATATATATATATATAAGCATTGTAAGAAAATATAGAGTTATATGAGAATATATATATATACACACGTTGTATGAATATATATATATATATATATATATATATATATATATATATATATGAACATATATATATAAGCATTGTAAGAAAATATATATAAGCGTTATATGAGGATATATATACGTTGTATGAAAGAATATATATATATATATATATATATATATAAGCATTGTATAAAATATAAGCGTTGTATAAATATAGATATACATTGTATAATGATATGTATGCGATATAGAAAATTCAAATGCAATGAAATGAACATTAGTTAGTTAAAATGTTATCTTTAACTAAAGTGTGCAATGAAACTAAGGAATGTGACATGCAAACAAAAACGAATTGAAAATTTATTGAAATTGCATACATAGACATATATATATATATATATTGAACACGTCATAGCAAGGAGGCTAGAGAAGAGGAATAAAATTGTATGCCTGACAAATAGGTAAATATTTACTATTTGTTTTGGGTTTGGTGATTTTATGAGCCGATTGGCTAGCCGCTTGGCTTTTTCTTTTCCTTTTTGATTGGAGAGGGCTCTGCATGGCAAGTTGTGGTTTGTTCGATCTCCCTGTACAAAGGAGGTTATGGCGAAAATTTTCAGAAATTTAGGGTGTTAGCCAAATTTCTAAAAAACTAGAAAGTTCTTAGAAACTGAAAGGTTAAAGAGCTTGAGCCAGAATAGAAATTGAAATCGTTTTCAAACGAATTGATAACGCTTATAAAATACATTTTATAAAGGAAATTGACGATATATATATTACATATATAAATGGCTTGAATAGAACGCGTCGCGCCGCGACCGTTCGCGAATTTCGACCATTGATTTTGAATGGCCGTAACGGGAGATCCGACCATCAGATTCTTATGAAACAGGAACCTACGGGTTCGTATCAAAAAGAGCATTCTAATGAGCAAAAGAGATTTAAAATCCAACGGTTAGATTTTGAGAAATGTTTAATTCAAATTTGAATAAAAACAGCGCTAGTGCCGTTAAATGACCTGAAACGTCGTTTAGCTGAAAGGGCCTATTTTTAAATAAATAAAAATAGGGAAAAATTATGTAAAATCATAATAAATGATTTAAAAGGGTTTTGGATGAAATATTCCAATTTTATAAAGATAAAAGCTATTCTTATCAGGATAAGTGATTTATTTTCTTTTATAAATAAACAAAAGGATTTAAAGGGGTTTTAATTAACCAGAATTATTTTTAATGAATATATTGGAATGGATTTGAATGGAAATTATCTTTGGAATATTTTGATATTGGATTCCGTGATTATACAGATATTGTTATGGCAATTTGGAAGATATCGATATCGTTATTCCCGATATGATATTTGTTTGTTTCAGAATTTGACATTGAATATAAGTTGATATAATTTCTATTCAAAACCTTATATTTAATATCAAATTGGATTTGGATTTGTCGTAAGACAGGATTAATTTCCAGAAAGTTGAATAATCATTAAATTATGATTTCTTGAGATTAAAACTAAATAGAGTTTTAATAAATCTTTAATTAGATTGGAATGTATAGATGGTAATTAAATTACCAAAACATGAGATGTGTTAGAACCAAATATACTTGGTTATTGATATGTTGTGATTGACTGATTATGTTTGATTGATTGAATGGATTATGCTCGACTAGTTTATGAGCAAATATGCTTTTATATTTAGCATTGGGTTGGGTAGATATATCTATATGCTAACACCTTGTGAAACACTTCACGATTTGACTATGAGGTGGTTAGCGATGTTGTTCGATTTATTTCAAAGTTAATGAATGATTTTAAAATGTGATTTTCTTAAAGAAAAGGAGATGATTATTCTCGATTTTGGACAGGGAATGTTTTATAAAATGTTTTATAAATCAGAAAGGATTTCAAGGGCTAAACCCGATGATTTCGAAATGATTTAGAACTGTATGTGTTTTACATTGTGGTTTATCACATAATCGATTAGTTTGTATTGATGTTATATCTGTTTAGTGGCGGAGAATTTATTCTCTTGCTTAAGACTCTTCTTTGAGACGTACGAGCTCAAAGGTTATGTGATTAATAGTGACTAATCATATGTGTGAATTACTAATGTGAAGTACTATAGTTTGAAAGTACTTGTGATTATTATGTTGTGAAATGATTTTCCCTACTTCGGGATAAAAAATGATTTAGTATGTGACTAAAGATTCGGGTAACTCGTGCGACTAAAAGTATGGGTATTATAGCCTTAATGGCTTTGGGCGGTGTATGCTTCCATGCGTGGGGGAGGGGGGGAGAGGATGAACACATATATATCGAGCGACAGGAGCATTCCCTTTTCCTTGTCGACGGGTGAAACCTCTCGAGGTTTGGTTGCATATTTATTTGTATGCATTTGTTTTGGAATTCATATTTCCAAATGTTTTGTTTTGAGATTCCGAAGTGAAATCTACTTTATTATGAAAGCTATATATGTATTTCAAAGGATTTGTAATAAGAAATCGGAAAATAAAGTCCAAAGGAATAATTTCTGTAAAGAGAATTTGATTTTGGAAATCTAAGTTTAGGGATTAAGCCTAAATGGGTAACTGAAGAATTTCATGTTGATTGATGCATTGTAGATCCATGAGTTTATTTATGGTTGTTGTTTGTGCATTAGCAATCCAATGGAGTAAACCGTTCCGTGACATACAGCGTGGTCCTGTGATTCGCCTTTTCTTAATTAAGTTAAGTAACAATAAGATTTCTCATACCAGTCCCATGACTGACTCGTAGTTTGTTTTTACCTTGCAAACTCGGGTGCCCTTATTTCCACATGGACAATCAAGTAGTTTATTTTGCAGATATACTGAGCAGGATTCTGGATCGAAACTTAAAGCTGTGTCCAGAGCATTGATAGTCTTCCGCTGTGTTAGTTTATTTGTTCCGCTGTGCATTATATTACATCTATTGTAAATTATCTTATGCTTATGTACTCTGATATTCTGTACTCTGATGTAACATTATTATGATGTAATAAATGTCTTTTGTTGTTGTTCTGATGTTGCTGGATACCCAAAGTTAGCGTATCTGATGAATTCCGACTTTCGAATAGGGCCTTGCGGTCGATTCGGAGGGCGAGGATTTTTGGGTCACTACATCCCCCCTTAAACTCACGATGCGGAAAATCGTGAGTTTGCCAAATAGATCAATATGGATGAATCAGCATATGTTCGCATCCTCCAAACATACCTTATAGTACCACGTACCACCTTCAATCAACGTCAATTGCCCTCCTAATAAACGAGGTTATCGATACAGACATCAAATGAACCATAAATATCTTCAAACTAATGTTACTCTCTAACAACTCAATCAACCCTTGAAACTCTTCCAAAACTCCAGACCCCAATTCATGGACCTCATCATCTCACAACTTCATCATCGCAAGCCCATACCGTCCATCGATCAGAACCATACCATTCACCAAACCAAACCCGAACCATCTTGCCTTGACACAACTATACCAAATCCACAAACCGGATTCAGTAATCATCACTGAAACACAAGTCAAACTTCAACTTCATCAGTCAACAAAACAGCACTACACCAATATCAACTCCAAACAAACTATCACAAAACACACCATTTCAACCTACACACAAACCGAATTCAACTTCCTAAAACCATACCACTTCTTCAACATCTTCACCATCAACATGATAATTGCTGTCTCTTTCCAAAACCCAAACACAACACTAGATCTCAAATGCCTCAGCTTATGCCGAAACTATAAAATTAAAACTCCCAATCATTGACAAATCTAAATAAGCAACTCTAAACCATGACCATTAGCACATACAAACAATTTTTTATATATCGCCTACAAATCCAAAACTCCACCTAACAGCAAACTCCCCCATCATCAGCCACAAATACAAACATCAAATTTTGTCCATAACTGCTCTTCATTTGATCTACCTCTTCACTTCTGACCACAATTGCTCCATTAAACCAGATTACAAATACAGAAGAGAAAACCAGATCTAGAAAGGATAATTCACCAAAGAACCGAAAAATACAGAAGAGAAAACCAGATCTAGAATCTTATATCTGAGAGCGGGAGATATAACAGAAATCCATCAGGTGGCGAAGAGGATGCTCAACAACAATAGGAAAAGTGAACAAAGGGAAAAAATCATGTTGACAACAACCCTCTCTCTATATTTGTAACCAAGCTATGATACCATATTAGAATTTTGATCAAGAGAGAAGAGAGAGATAAACGGTAAAACATGAAAGACTACATTTTATTAATTGTTGACTAATATTACAAGCGAGATGATTGATTGAATACAATGTTAAACATTGGCTCTATTTATAGATGAGAAAGGAGCATATCTTCTAGAGGCAATATATGTTATCCTTTTCTCTAACAATATGAACATACATTTTGGTCATTCAACATGAAAATTATATATAATAAATAATTACATAGCCAAATATAGACCCAAACCAATACAAAAAATATATATAATTAAAAGAGGCAACATATCTTCTAAAGGCAATATATATTATCCTTTTCTCTAACAATATGAACATACAGTATGGTCATTCAACATGAAAAATGTTGAATAGTAGGAGATTATCATGGTTAGATTTGAGCTTTTTAATTATTGTTCTGGTTTAGGATTGAATTTAAATTTTGACCAAAAAACAAGATCTCGGACGATATGCCAGTATCTCGTCTTAGTCGATTTATCGTTTGATATCGCAATATATCGGATGATATATTCGAAAGGAAATTTACAATGAGGTTAGCTGTTTCGTTTCAAAAGGAGCCGAAAACAAGATCTCAGATGCTATTTTCGAGATCTGAAATATTAGCTGCTGGGCTCCTGGAACATGTACACAATGGCCTGTCTCACTATGTTTTCGGATATCTAAGTTAGTGTGTTACCTCCTTCGATTAGTGACCATTTCCATATTCATATTAACTTAAAACCCATAACACTGAAGTAAAAGGTAAACCATTTGGATTTGCTAACCACTGGCATGTGTTAGATGGGTATCATTGCAATAAAAGCTCTGAACTGTCTATCCATTAAAATTCACGCGTGTATCATCTTGAGAAATTCCTCGAAAATACTAAAGCTAGGTTGAAAGAATGGAACAAAACCAGACCTGAAGATTTTAACAATATCGAAGATTTGAAGAAACAATGTGCTGAGTTATTAGATAAATTGGAAGGTGACAGCTATTATACCTTCCTTTTAACGCTCGATTGTATTTAACAAACACCAAATCATACAATATTTTTATAATTTAGACAAATTGTACAAAGATGTTGGACATATTCCCACAAATACAATTTTTTCTGCCCAAATGTATGTTTCAGAAAAGGTTTTAAATATCGGATATCGGTCATGTTTCATCTCAGAGATTTAACCACTCAGTATCGTTTCCACTGTCATTGATAGCTCTAAAGAATATCCATGTCATTTCCATCTTGTATAGTTGTTCCACATATTTCATATTTTCAAGTTGGATACTGCTCGGAGTCAATGATGCGCATAATTATGATATCAAGATTCTAGAGTGAAAAGAGCTAGTAGCAAAAAAAGGTAAATCAAAATAGATGCATGAAAAATAACGTAATGAGTTGAATGAATAAATGCACGCAATGACAGAAAACAAATGCAAAAGCATAACAATAAAATAGGAATGTAATGGTAGAAAAATAACATAATGAATTATATGATTAAATGCATGCAAAGACAGAAAACAAATGCAAAACAGAAAGTAATAAAATAGGAATGTACTACAGTAGCAAAATAACGTAATGAATTGAATGAATAAGAGCATCCAAAGACAGAAAACAAATGCAATGAATTTGAATGAATAAATGCAATAAATTGAATGAATGAAATGAAATGAATAAAATGAATGCAATGAATTGAATGAAATGAATTAACCATATGCTGGTGGAATGTAGTGAATTGACGAAATAAATGCATGCAAAGATAGAAAATATATGCAAAGACAGAAAAAATTAAAATAAAATAGGAATGTAATGATATAGGTTCTTCTTATTAAAAAATTCGGGTGATATATCAGAAAATCGTTTTGGTCAAAATATGGGCCGATATTTGTAAATATCGGTCGATATGTTTGAAACGGGATACACAGTGATATTTTAAGTTCTGTTTCGTTTTGTCCTAGAAATGAGATATTGGTCGAGATGGACGATATTTAAAACACTGATTTCAGAGATGTTTGAATGTTTATTTTCTAAGAATTCTTTTTCTTCCTCCAAAGCTGCCTCTTTATTTATCGTTTACATGTTCTAAGTCTCATTCATTTGCTTTTGCATCTATGCTAGGCAATATTTTATGATCTTTTATATGTCACATTTTCTGGCAATAATAAAATGATTCTAAACTATGTTGGATAATAAAACATACGTTGGTTCTAAATGTCGACATGCTAAGGTCAGCTACTTACATAATTGTAGGGTTATTAACTCACTGATGATAATCTAATAAGAAATAATAATGATATAATTACTAATTATGTTTCCGTGTAAATGAAAAATAGATTTTAACAAATTTATTTATATTTTATGTTATTGTGGTAATAATATAATATTGGTGGTGATGGTGATTGTAGCGATAGTAACAATATTTGTAGTAGTAGCTATTGCAGTTTGAAACGCCAAAAAACGAACAAAAATAAATAAATAAATAAATAAAGAAAGAAAAAGAGCGTCATTTTGCGTCGCACGCCATTTTTGCATCGCGCTCCATTTGTGGGTCAATCCCAGGTCAAATTAGGACCCAAATTATTCAACCTCTGTGTCGACCCACCTAAGGGGTCGGTCGACCCAGGTCGTGGCCTGGCAACTTTATTTTCCAAGCATGATTTCAACCGTTCGGGTTGTCTTTTGGGTTTTTCTTACAAGTCCTTCTTCTAATCTAATAATCTAAAATCTAAACCTAAAATCCAACGAACCTAGACACCCTAACTCTATTATAAATAGCCTTCAAAACCTAACCTAATCCTCGCTAATCCATTTCTCTCCTCTCTCAAAAAACCCTCTTCTCAAATAAAATTCTAATGGAGTATTGAGGCTTGGTTCTATACATATTTTTGGAGGATATTCATAGATAGAAAGGATCTACCGAGGCTTATTGGATTTGCTCAAATTTTAGGTGAGTATTTCTATAATTATGAGATTTTTTCCAAGTTGAGGTTCAAATTGATATAATAGTTGTTATAGTGTTTTTGAATCTTTATGTAGTTATACATAGATCTAGTTCATTTATTGTTTATTTACAGATCCAGCTATCTCTAATTCTTTTGTCTATAAATAATTCTTTTAAATATGATTTTTGTTCCTTTTCTTCCTTTTTCCTTTTTCAGTAAATCAATTATTGTAGTTTATTTCAATTATCTATACCTTTGTTCTTTGTGTAAAATGTCATTACAGTTCTGTAATTATCCCTATTTTTATCTCAAATGTACTTCTGTCAATTTGAGCCTAAGCCATGCGAGAGCCTAGGTCAATTCCTTTTTATTTCAGATGTTCGGTTTAGGCCTTTTTTATCCTAAACTTTTCATTCTTTATTTTTTTTACGCAAATTGGGTTAAAACATGAGTTGGGTCAATAATAGCGCAATTGGATAGTAATAAGAAATATGTATAAAAAGAAACAATCGGGTCTTAGCGATATTTTATTATAATGAAAATGGATGTGAAAGGGGCATGTTGAGTTTGATTAAAGATGTAATCAACAAACAAACTGTAATATTCGGAAGATGATGAAGTTGGACAAGTATTATATTCTATAAATAAACTGTAACCTGGACGATAACGAAATTGAAAAGGGGATAATTGGACGTGTTAGAACCAATTGAACATTATTTTCAAATAAAGGACTGTAAATTAAGATAAATTTTAATTAAAGAATATTCAAATTTATGAATTAGAATAAATAGCACGGGCATTTATAGCATGTGACTGAAAAACATGTAAACTAGAATAGATTGGACATTAATTGACATGAGAAAGGGTTGTATAGAAAGATTACAACAACTAAAATATTAATTACAACTTAAGAACAGTGCCGGCCTTGGCCCAGAGCGAACTGGGCCATCTCACAGGGCAGAAGCTCGGCGGAGGGCATCAAAAACTAGAAAAGAACGCGTAAAGTATTTAGAGCAACTCCAACAAAGGGTTGGATATCCAAATTATGGAAATCCACACCCAAAAACGGGTCCAACAGAGTGCGGATTATCGCACCAGTTCGGAAATCTGGCTATCGAGTTCCGGAATCCCCAAATTGCCCACGCGCTTGTTCAACAAGCGCGCAAACTCACGCGCTTGTTCAACAACCGCGTGGGTATCAACGGATATATTTTGCGCACGCCTGTTGAACAGACGCGTGGAGTCAACGGCTTTAATTTGCAACGGCTTGATTTCAAACACTACAAATACACAACCCCTCTACTACTTTCCTCCACATCAACTCTTCTTCTACCACATTCAGACTTACTACAAAAATGGCTACTGAATTTGATGTCGACGCCGCAAGAATTGAGTTTGAAACTTTCGATATACTGGATCAAAGTCAACCATTTGGTGGAATGCTAACTACTTCAAGTTGGAATGCTAAAGAAGACTACAATCTTTGCTGCATATACTGCTCACTTTCGCTAGATCCTCCGCGTGGTGCCGATCAAAGTGGTGAAACATTTTGGGGTAGAATCACTAATGCATACAATAGGAAGAACATGGATCGGAATAGAAGTGTAGCTTCCATCAAAGGACGTTATTGTAAAATTAATCGTCAAACTCAATGTTTTGATTCGCAGATGTTCAAGCTGAAGCAGAGTAACCCAAGCGGATTTGGAAGTGATACTCATATGGTAATAATTGTTTACTTTGTTTTTTTTACTTTAAATCCTAACGTTGTAGTAAAAGCTTCATATTATTGATGCAGAGAATTGCCACAAACAAGTTATTCAAACAAATATATAAACCAGATAGTAAACAAGGACCTCATTTCTACCAGTTCATGCATGTGTATGACCTACTGGTTAATCATGTGAAATGGAAATCTTCACTTCAGAAATCAGTCCAAGACGTCCAATCAAGCTGTAGTCGTGGGAAATCTACAAGATTTGGAGACAGTTGTAGTCCCAGAGATTCGCAGGACAGTGCAACTATGGGTTTAGAAGAAGATGCTGAACGATATGAGAGGCCCGAAGGATCCAAGGCAGCAAAGAAAAAACAAGTGGCAGGAGGGAATGATGGTGAAATCAGAAAACTATTAAAGGAGTCTAACGATATGTTTATGAGCGCACTCCAGAGCAGAAACATTCACCAGCAAGAAAAGCTTGAGGCAATTCATCAACTTGTTGAGACAAAACGACGAAAGGAGGAAGATGCAGTCATGTTTACGGATATTTCGCAAATGGATGATGTGCAACGCGAGTATACGGAGTATCGGAGATTTGAGATACTAAGGCGAAGAAGAGAAGGAATGTAGTTTATGTAGCTAACTTGGATGTAAACTTTAATTGGCTTTGTATGTGCTAGTTTGGTGTTAGTTGCATTTTGTTTATGTAGCGTAGGAATGTAGTTTGAATTTTAAAATGGAGTTTGAAATGGAGTTTGAATTTTTAAATGGTATTTGAAATTTTTTTTGGTGTTTGAAATGTAGTTTGAAATTTAAAATGGAGTTTGAAATTTGAAATGTAGTTTGAAATTTAAAATGGAGTTTGAAATGGAGTTTGAAATTTAAAAAGGAGTTTGAAATGGAGTTTGAAATTCTAAAAGGAGTTTGAAATTTAAAATGGAGTTTGAAATGGAATTTGAAATTTAAAAGGAAGTTTGAAATCGGAAATGGAGTTTGAAAGGGAATTTGAAATTTAAAAAGGAGTTTGAAATGGAGTTTGAAATTTAAAAGGAGTTTGAAATTTAAAATGAAATTCAAAAAGGAGTTTGAAATTTAAAATTGAGTTTGAAATGGAATTTGAAATTCAAAAGGAAGTTTGAAATCGGAAATCCAGTTTGAAAGGGAATTTGAAATTTAAAAAGGAGTTTGAAATGGAGTTTGAAATTTAAAAGGAGTTTGAAATTTAAAATGAAATTCAAAAAGGAGTTTGAAATTTAAAATGGAGTTTGAAATGGAATTTAAAATTTAAAAGGAAGTTTGAAATGGGAAATGGAGTTTGAAAGGGAGTTTGAAATTTTAAAAGGAGTTTGAAATGGAGTTTGTAATTCAAAGAGGAGTTTCAAATTTCAAACTCCATTTCAAATTTCAAACTCCATTTCAAACTACAAACCCCATTTCAAACCCCATTTCAAACTCCATTTCAAACTCCTTTTTACATTTCAAACCCCATTTGAAACTCCATTTCAAACTCCTGTTTACATTTCAAACTACATTTCAAATTTTTAACTCCATTTCAAACTCCATTTCAAAATCCATTTTTAAAATCCATTTTACATTTCAAAATCCATTTCAAACTCCTTTTCAAAATCCATTTTAAACTCCATTTCA
The DNA here is from genome assembly GCA_030737875.1 of Allium sativum. Lineage (NCBI taxonomy): Eukaryota > Viridiplantae > Streptophyta > Magnoliopsida > Asparagales > Amaryllidaceae > Allium > Allium sativum. The sequence continues at coordinate 15,190,858 of CM060922.1, read as the reverse complement.
AAATCCATTTTACATTTCAAAATCCATTTTACATTTCAAAATCCATTTTACATTTCAAAATCCATTTCAAAATCCATTTTACATTTCAAAATCCATTTCAAAATCCATTTTACATTTCAAAATCCATTTTACATTTCAAAATCCATTTTCCATTTCAAAATCCATTTTACATTTCAAAATCCATTTCAAAATCCATTTTAAAATCCATTTTACATTTCAAAATCCATTTCAAACTCCATTCCAAAATCCATTTTACATTTCAAAATCCATTTTACATTTCAAAATCCATTTCAAAATCCATTTCAAAATCCATTTTAAACTCCATTTCAAAATCCATTTTAACTCCATTTCAAAATCCATTTCAAAATCCATTTCAAAAACCATTTCAAAGTCCGTTTCAAAATCCATTTCAAAGCTCACTCTCCATTTCAAACTCCATTTCAAATTTCAAACTCCATTTCAAATTTCAAACTCCATTTCAAACTCCATTTTACATTTCAAACCCCATTTCAAACTCCATTTCAAACTCCTTTTTACATTTCAAACTCTTGTTTACATTTCAAACTCCTGTTTACATTTCAAACTACATTTCAAATTTTTAACTCCATTTCAAACTCCATTTCAAAATCCATTTTAAAATCCATTTTACATTTCAAATTCCATTTCAAAATCCATTTCAAAATCCATTTTAAACTCCTTTTCAAAATCCATTTCAAAGTCCGTTTCAAAATCCATTTTAAACTCCATTTCAAATTTCAAAGTCCATTTCAAACCAAGTCATACAAACCAAGTCACATGATAATACAAAACATGTCAGCAATAACAAAAACATACAACCATGTCATCATCGCCAACAACACATGTAATACAACCATGTCATCATCACCAACACATGTAATACAAAACATGTCAGCAATAACAAAAACATACAACTGTGACGCTACATGAACCATCAGTCAATAGGCATAGCATCGCTACCTGCCCCATCAGAACTGTCATCATTAACGTCATCAAAAGCATCATCTGTATGTGATCCATCACCAGTACCCTGCTGCTGTAACTGAGTCTGTAGGGAAGCAATCTGGGCCTCGTACTGAGCCTGTTGCTGGGCCAAAGCTCCGTGTAAACTCTGGTACATCAACTGTGTGTACTCCAACGTCATACGCTCAAAAGCAGCCAATATCCGTCTATCGTGGTCCATATATAGCGAGTACTGTTAATGAGACAACTTGTGTTACATAATTTGAGTTTTTATAATGCAGTCGTATACGAGTATTACTGTATAACTCTTACGTACCTGATGTGGATGATACAAACCGGCTGACGGTACTCCGGGAGGGTCAACATCTGGATAACGCAACAGAATCTCTACAATCTGACCCTGTACGTCGTACGCCCTAAAAATGTGTGGCGGAGGGTCCAACGCACCACTCTGGGTGAACTGAGACGATACAGGCACAAAGGTAGGGGGATGCACCGGGAATCTGCCTGCTACTGAAGATGGCCCGATATGGTCGGAGTTCAAACCCCGAATATAGTCTGGTAAAGCATAAGTGCGTGGCGCTACTCGAGCCCAATAGGCATCAAAATCTCCGGGCACTGTAAAAGGCTCACCGTCCACCCAGCCTGCAGCCCTCATATCCGCAATATATGATGATCCTACCTGTATATCCCCGAACATCTGATCCCATGGGAGTGGATCAGAAGGAATGCGCTCTAACCCGTATAGCTGTAGTCAACATCGCTCCCCCAAATACCAAATGAAAGGGCATGTAGGCACCTGGAAGCATACCCTACGCCTCGAAAGACTGGAATGGAAAATGAGGGGGTGGTCCTGAAGAGGAGCCATAAAATCTATATATGTCTGCCATGGACGTCGAATAATGCCACCCCGCTCTCTCAAATCAATCTGCGTGCGCGCCTCCATAAGCTCGTTATGCACACCCTGTGCAGAACGAGCTAGATACATAGCAGGACCCCATCGTCGTAATCTCGGAAAGTATATGTAAGGTGTACTGATGGCCTCATCAATAAGTCATGGGTGCATAACCGCCATGTACTCGTAAAACCAAAATGGGAGAATATACCAGAAACCGTACAGCTGCTTGCAGCGCTGCACGGCGTAGAGATCCAAAGCCACATACAAATAGCCTAATATCGCCGTACCCTAGTCAAACGAATGTAGCTGCTCTATGTCTACAAGGCTAGCCAAAAAACCAAGTCTAATAGTCCCCCTGTTGTTGCTAAAAAAGGCGGAACCGAAAAGGTGTAATAAAAAGGCCCTGATAACGGGAGTGTGCATAGCCTGAGTGCCCTGATGTGCAGTGACATAGCTATACAGAAAAGGTAAGGTAACGGCTCCTGAAGAAACGGAATGAGGCTCTAAACCTGGTAACTGCTCTGAATATCTATCAAACTCCTCAAATGATACATCAAAGGGAATGGGGTGACGACCTGGACGACCAACCTCGATGCCCGTGAGGACGGTAAAATCCAAAGGAGTAAGCCCTAACTCAAAATCAGGGAAGTGAAATGTGTGTGTAGTAGGCCACCATCGCTCACTGATAGCCTCTACAAGGCATCGGTCAACATGAGCAAATCTAGGTAACTCTAAAAAGGAGCCAAGTGGTGAATCTAAAAGTCTAACTACTATAGGCTCGGGTAACTGCTGAAAAAGTGACGTACTACGTGACCAACTACCTCGCATAGCAATATGTCGAACCTAAATGTATGTAAATTTGTTGTAAACATATAATATTAAACAGCATACGTGTATATTAAGAATGTTGTACGTAACAGAGTTATAAAATTATACCTGAGGTGTCGCAACAGCAACATGCACTCGGTGTACAAATGTCGCAGGCAGATCGTGCAATACTCTAAGGCTCTCGGCAGTCACGGTGGCATCAGGTGGGGCGTGGACTGATCCGACAGTAGGATCTGTCGGAGGATGGCTGACCCGTCTACCAGACTTAACTTGACGTGGCGTCATTTCGTCGTAGAAACCAATAAAAAAATTAAAAGGAGGAAATTCGAAATTTACAAATGGGAAAAATGGCCATTTGCGCCTGATATAGGCGGAAATATCCACGCGGTTGTTGAACAAACGCGTAGAGCCTATGCGTTTGTTCAACTGGCGTGCGCTTTTTTTATGGTGGAGCCGGTTTTTAAAAAATCGACGCGCCTGTTGAACAACCGCGTATGTCCACGCGTTTGTTCAACAACCGCGTGGACTTAAAACTGTTGGGTTTCCCCCTTTTCCGGAGTGTAGATTATCGGAATTCGAAAATCCACACTCCGGATTAGTTGGAGATGCTCTTCAGGTGGTGTGAACAAAAAGAAAGAAGGCGACAGAAACTGCGTGACGTAAAGAAAAGAAGGCGGAAGAACTCGCAGAAGCACAAGAAACGAATCACGAAGGAGGAGGACACGCTGAGGCCGAGCTAGAGAAAAAGGTAGAACAAGAATTTGGGTATCTCAGATCTGACTTCCTAAATAGATAACCCTAATTTCTAGATTTCCCTAATTAATTTAATTTTTGGTTGGTGGCTCAACCCTAAGTGTTATGGTTACAACATTACCTATCTAAAATCATACACAGCATGATAATGGTCATTGCTATGTACAATTCATGATTGTACGTACACAGTTCCTTGCTTCTATCACTATTTTAATTTCTGAAGCTAAAGTACTTACGAGGGAAATGGGAATGAATTTCCTTTATATTTATTTGTTCTTCTTCTTAGGTTTCTTTTCTTGCACCTCAATCAAGATCGTGATGGTATTTTTTTCTTTGTTTATGTTCTTTTATGTACTTTTTTACGTGATTTGTTGGCTCTGTCATAATCGTCGTTTATCCATGACTCGTTTTATGGAAGCAAGCAAATATCCTTAGAAGATCTTTATAGCCCGAGTTAACAGAAATGACTTAAGATAAAAGCTACATTCATTAATTTTTATGCATTTCAGTATAACTATTTCTACCTCTCCTCTTTTCTGTGCTAAAAACACTAACTCTTAATCCCAAACTTAAAAAATTGGGAATATTCTAAGTACAATTATCTTAATGGACTTTGGATGTATAGTGGTCTAGTTTAATTTGCAGTGTTAACATTAAGGATTAATTGACAAGAATAATCCGAAGTTTAACGTGCCCGCCCATATCAATCCCAAGTTTGCGTTATACAAGAATAATCCCAAGTTTAGGGGGTGTCTTCCCAAATTAATCCCATTCACTTGTATCTTCCCATATTAATCCGAAGTTTGGGGGTGTCTTTCCATATTGATCCCAAAATAACACGTGAAAAAGTCATTAAAAGTCATCGGGATCAATTTGGGAAGACACCTCCTAAACTTGGGATTATTCTTGAATAACGCAAACTTGGGATTAATATGAGTGGAAACGTTAAACTTTGGATTATTCTTGTCAATTAATCCTAAAATTAAATGGGTCATATCCATAATACAGAATGTGTATTTATAATTTATACGAAACTACTAAACCATAGAAAAAATTATCTTAAGCAACTCAATAGTAAATACAGCAGCTGGTGGAAGTAAATTAGTTTGTATTTTGGAATTGCAAGCGACAATGACTAGTGAGTTTGCTTAATATGGTTGTTGATATGCAACAGTTGGTTGGTGGAGGAAATATAACACCTAAATTGAAATCATATGTAATTTGTTTTTTTTATATTTGAACTTATTATTTATGATTTTTATAAACATGTTAATTTTGTTTATCTGGTTTGCACTGTTAACCCTTTAATAGCAGTATTGAATTTTCTGTATTTTCTATGCTTTACATTGGGGGCATCATTTAGTAAATTGCACGGGACATCATATGTCTCAGGACCGGCTCTGCTTAGGAATATAATATGTGGTTATATTGGGCTTATTAATAAACTTAAACGTGTTAAGTTAAAATTATGGGATTAATAAGCTAATAAGATAGAGTGAGTCTATTCCCAGTGGGGATATAAGGGGCTTGTGGAAACCATCTTAACTTAGTTGTTTGTAATCATCTCAACTTCATTTCCAAATGGTTTTGGATATTTTCATTTTCACGTCTTATTTCACTTAATTGAATGTAGTGTTCATTTAAAATTCCAGTGGAACGAGACTCAATCAATTCCCAAATAATTCCAAATTCGTTGTGTCAATTTGTGTGAACAATTATAATAACAACCACAACAGTTATCATCCACCAAACAACAATTATAATGTAAGCGTTTATATTTTCTTTTTCTTTTTCTTCTTTTTTACTTTACTTTACGCATAGACATACGTCTATATTTTCTTTTCTTTTGTTTTGTTTTTGCTTTTTTTAGAAAAAAAGGAGTTAAACCATAAATACGCGTACGCATCTTACATTTATCAAACTTGTGACATTGAACCATGTTGCTTATGTTTAAATAAATGAATAATTTTTTTTATTAGGTGGACGTACGCAAGCAAGAGCTAAAAACTTGATTGATAAAAACGTCAAATGTCAATAAAATTTAGAAAAAAAAACGTTGCAATTAAATTTTATTAATTTTAAATGTTACAACCACATGAAAAACATTTTTGTATTAATTTTGAGTATTTATGAAATGTCAATTTATGTCCTTAGTTTAAAATATTTGGACTTTTTTCAACTAAAACATGAAAGTTGTCGTTGATTTAGATAGGAAAAGTTGTTTGTCCTTAGATTTAATAATTTTTTTTAAAGGCGTTCTTCTATTAGGCAAATATAGAAATCGTCAAAAGTGCCAAGACCAGATCACAGATTCACAGACGACTAACAGCGATCGAGTAGGAAGTAAAATTCAGACAAAGAACAAGATGTTGACCGACGATACAGAGGCGTTGCTGGTATTGGAACAGGTAATAAGTTATCTTCATTTTATTTATTTTTTTGGTTTTCGAGGTATGTCGACTTCAGTTTGGCAGTTGGCACTTCATGGTCCTGTGAATGCAACGTTTGTTTATTTTTTAATATTATTAAAAGCTCTGAGTGACTTTTTAAGTTGTTCATTTTTTTATTAAAAGCGACGCAGAACATTTGAATGCAAAACAAACAAGGAATCTGATTATATTTTTTTCTTTTCTTCGCACTGTATTTACAGATAATGAAGACGAGCAGTCCTCAAATATTGGAGATTGCCAGGTACATCTTCCTGGTTGTAATTCTTGCAATCACTTTGATCGCAACCTTCTGCATTACATGCATATGGAAATCGGCACTGACCATCGATCAATTGGGAATGCTCGGGTTTTTCACGTTTCTGAAGTGGTTACAATGGTGGATGCTGGCACATGGAGGCGGGTCAGGGCCTCACACTTAGCCTGATGATGGTTCTTCATGTAAGTATAATACTTTTTATTTATATTTGTCACTCCTAGGAAAAATTGCAGACAAGGCATAAGTCAATCAAACCATGAGGAAAACTAGAAGTTGCAAAAAATTCAAATACTTAGCTGAGGCAGCATAGTATAGGTTAGTCAATCAAACAATGAGGAGTGAGGACTTCGGTCCCACGTACAAAGAAATAACAACTGAGCCATATTTTCAGAACACGTTGCACAACACATTGACGAAAACATCAAATACCAAAGCCAAACTACAAATTTTCGAGTATGTGCAGTGTACGTGTACCCAAAAATCCTCTCTGCCAGAAGGAAGTCGATGCATCATTTTCCAACACAAATGCATGCACCAGCAATGCTAACCAGATAAAGCCATATCTAAAAGAATAAACTATCAGCAGCTAAATTATAAAAATTCTTATATAACTTAGATTGTCATCGAAGAAAGGGAAGAAATGAGTGTGAAAAATACTACCTTTAGACCTTTTTCTCCATAGAAATAATAATTCATCCTTAAAATCAATACCTTCAACCTGAAATTTTCCACACGTTAACAATGCATCCTTAGAAATAACAATTTACCGATCTGCATAACTAAATGGTATACCAATGTATTTCGGTACGCAAATGGCAATTTTACCGATGTGAGCGGTAAACTACCGGTAAAAAAATTAAAAAATTATACCGTCGGTATCGGTAAATTACTGACTAGTGGAGTGCTTTCACTTTTTTATGTAAATTTTTTTGGTACGTTGATTCGTTTGGTAGGGGAAAGAAGCTGTTATGCTGTAAGTTATTTTGTCAATTTCAATCGATTATTTTTGTTTTACTTTTTTTGGTCAGAAATCAGAATCGATTTCTTGATTCAATCAATTCAAGGAGCTGTGCACCCTTGTTTTTGGCTAATATGGAACCATTTTTTTTTGGCTAATATGGAAACGTATATTGAAAGGTAACAATAATGATAAGCATATTTGCAAGATAAGTAATAGCATCAACAAGAATAAAAACAGAAAATAAGTTGTTTAGAACTTAGATAGCATACTTACCAAAGGTAAAAGATTTTATGAGAGCAATTTTGAACAATATATTTTGTATTTTACAAAACTTACATTTTTTGAAACAACATTGCAAACTACTGGCATTTGATCTCACTAAAAATGGATCATCCATTGCATACTCAGGAGACAACAAATTGTTTTAATATATAATTCATTTTTTTAATGACGTTCATTTTACTCGTTTTAGTTTATTTTGATATGGTTTCTGTGCGATGCTTCGATATATAGGCTAGGTGATCACTTGTTTATAGGTAGGACTTAGGCATGATAAAAGAAATGATGTCAACACAGTCAAGTCAGTCCTCAGATGATATGTTGAGGGTCCAAGGTTCATGTAAATATGAGATGATTTCCATGTTCATTCCTTTAGTGTACAAAACCGATATCCCAACTCTTTCCAAATTTTGCTCTTTCTAATTAGTGGACTCCTTTATAGATCTAGGTTTATATATATAATATATTTATATTTTTGAAATACAAATATGCTCACTCATTATCTATATAGGGATCCTAAACCGAAGCTTTGGTACTAGATGTAACAACCCGAATTCCAACAGACCGAATTCTTTTAAAAAATTTAATCTATCGAAACTCGAGTTAGTTTGCTCTGGTATCCTGTAGAAAAGATAGAGATATAAAAATATATCAGAGCTCAGAAAAACATTTCACAGCGGAAAGGATAAAATATAATGTAATCAAAATGTAGCTTTACCTTAATAATAATACTGCTTAACCAATATCCAAACCTATCATATCTCTGCCACAAATCTAGCCTGCGAGCATGATATGAGGAGGGGGTCAGAACACAAGTTTTGGTAACTGAATTGAAACTACACATTCTGGATAATCCTACATATACCGTTCAATTACATTTTCTTATTTATTAGGTTATTTGTGTTAACAGCATTCAAGGCTTACACACACGTCGTACCCATCTACTCCCTAGTTGATTAACCTAACATAGTGTGTATGTAGTTACCCCCAAACAAAGGTATACCCCATGGTACCCTACTCGCACGGTCTCCTCCGTAATGCCACTTTAATATACGTAGTCCCTCATCCTACACCAAAGTGTAGTGCAAATCTTTGTATATAACAATGCTACATTCCGCATAGAACCACTATCGTCGTGCTACGTAAGCATATTGATTGCTATCCTCGAACTTTTCAATCGAGTTAGATTCCTCCATCGAGGAATGCCCTAGAGTCTATGACACACCACCCAGAGCAGACATGTATGTATCTAGACTTTCCCACGTATATATCGTCAATCGTATTCGATGCCTAAAAAACACACCCCTCGTGTATGCGTGCGTCGAGTTCCGTGGTTTGGCTATACAAGAAGCACAGAACTCGGTCAGGAGCTTTCCTCATATCTATGCAGGCCCTCCTTTAAGAGCCTCGACACACAAATATCCCTTGAGTCTGTTTTCCATGGTGGTTATGGCCCTACATCATCCCCTTCCTCAATGAGTAAAGACTACAAGAGCTAATCGACAAGCCCCTAACAAACAATCTAAACATCCAATTGGCATCTTCCCTCAAGCACCGTGCCTCGATAGTGAAAGGTTGATGGCGTCATGGGTTTAGCTATGGTCTTTCCGCATCCCGCCGGCTGCCGATGATAGGCACTCGACGATCTATTATCCTTGTTTGGTCCTGACCCTCCGCCTGCCATCGTGAGGCAATCGCCGAGACACCCTTAGTGTCACCTCATCATAGCATTCTGACTGCCATGCTACTGTTGCAATCAAGGCCTACCCACCCGATAGAAACGCGCAGACCCAACCTTTGTTATCATAGCCCGAAGCTATACCACCATAGAGGACGACCAGGAGCACCTTTAACGTCTCAAGAAGCCGTGTGCTTCCCCTTCCAGTCCTTCGGAGCCGCTAGAATAATCAGATGAACGTGCGCTCCGCTCATGCCTTATAACCCTATGATGATCTACCCTGTTGGGTTATTCGTCCTCAATCGTACGGACTGTTCCAAGTGCCTCAGTTTAATATGTCTTAGACCCCATGCCTAATCACTAATTACGCACTTGCTCGACCTCGTCAGATTTCACGTTAACTTGGTTGTTCCGATTTTCCTTGACTTCTTATTCAAGTTACCAAGCTTCTCTTGCTTATTAATTTCTTTTAACTTAATCCATTTAAGTTCATTAATAAGCCTACAACATGTTATTCTCTAGATTGTAGTTCAAGGTTCATATCCTACAATCTCTTTGTGTTATTCGTTATCCCATCTTATGGTTACTATAACATGTTCCACTTAATTTATAATTAAGTACATCTCAAATCACATGTTTCCAACTAACATGTCACTTATCATTTATGATTCAATATAACTTATTTCTTTCCATAAATTTGCCTTCTTCCTTCTTATTTAATCATAATCTCGTCTTACGTCGTCATTACAACTTATCGTTATTTACTTGTTAACTTATTAACTTAGTTCTCTTAACTAAGGTTTACTAATAAGTATTCCCCTTCCATTCATATAATTTATGTTATCCCTATCAACGGATTTCATATTCTCTTTTTCACGATTGACTTAATTTACAATTAAGTACAACTTACCTTATTACATAAGTTATTCCATTTTCTTTGTCGTTCATTATAACCTAAGGTATACTTTCCACTTTTCCCTAGGACAAGACTACCTATCATACAATCCTTTCATTAACACAATTTAATTATAATAGGTTATTACCATTCCCCGTTACTTCTTTTACCGTTGTAACCTTCATTCGTTTCATACTCATTTCCATTTATTTACATTAACCACCATTAGTGTCATTTATTTCTAACCTAGTTCGATTGCCTTTCGGTTACCAATTTGGGTTACTGATTAAAAAGGGTACCACACAAATGATACAAGCTACCCTCCTAAGCTTGGATCCCTACTACTAGAATTTTCCACTTAACCCTTTCTTGTTATATCCATGTCATAACACATGTGCCATCTTGGTTAAGTGTTCTACATTAATTCATGTCATTACTTATTTATGTTATCCACTTAACCCTTTTCTTATTATTTCCATGTAACAATACACGTGCTATCTTGGTTAAGTGTTCTAGCTAACTCATGTTATTACTTATTCATATCCGTAAATGCGCTAGACCTCCCACATTAGGTCGACTATTCGTGGTTGTTGGATATGCCGGGCGGTTCCAGGCAGACTTCTACCACAAACCAGACTTAACCTCGGGTCTTAGCACTATTACATGTCCGGTTTCTGCTTTCAACCTCTCACATTAGATTAACCTTCTTTGGTTGCTGGATGTGTAGGGGCGGTTCCAGGCATACTTCTACCGCAATCAGAATCTAACCTCGTGTCTAGGCATATTCATTCTTAATTCCATGTTAATCCCATCATGTCGCATGTTCTTCCTATCATGTAATTTACTTTATTTTAGAATAAAGTGTAGCCAATCCAATTCTTACCAATTGTTCATGTTCATTACAGTTTGTGCCCTAAATTAGATTCTCATATTTCAAGATGTACTATTTACCCAAAAATCTCAATTTAAGTTATTCCCACGATTCCAACCATAACTTGTGTCAAACTACTGTCATAAGTTCTTAATTATCTTTAAAATATGGGGTGTCACATTATATTTCTATTTCACCCCCATAAATTTGATTTCAAAAGTCATACTGTGCTATCTTGGATTTTCAAACAGATGTAGCACCTCAAGACTTCGATGTTGCAACCAACAGACATGGGTTGTTCCGTCAACCGTAACTTTTTATCCATTTTGATTTACCAGAACCATAACTAGTCAAAATGAAGCTCTCTCATAGATCTATAGGAATAACAGGTTCCACCCATCTCATCTTAGCTCAGTAACCAAGAAATTCAATCTTAATGACTTTTGGGAACATCAAAAGCTTTTTTAGCTCAATATTTCACATGCCGTTTTGTTGGTTAAATGGGGGTTGGCCGTGGTCGGAATTCGATTTACTATTTTTTGGAATATGATGCACCATGGTATATTTCTGTTTCATCCCCATAAATGAGTTTTCAAAAGCCATACATTACAATTTTGGATTTTCAAATGGATATTGCACCTCAAGACTTCAATGTTGAACCCAACGGACGTGGGTTGTTCCGTCAACCATAACTTTTTTTATCCATTTTGAGTTACTAGAACCATAACCAGTCAAAATGAAGCTCTCTCATAGATCTATAGGATTAACTGGTTCTACCCATCTCATCTTAGTTCAATAAATAAGAAATTCAATGTTAATGAATTTTGAGAACATCAAAAGTTTTTTAGCTCAATTTTTCACATGCCATTTTGTTGGTCAAAGGGGCGTTGACCATGGTCGGAATTCGATTTACGATTTTTTGGAATATGATGCACCATATTATATTTCTACATCATCCCCATAAACGAGTTTTCAAAAGTCATACAGTGCAATTTTGGATTTTCAAATAGATGTTGCAACTCAAGACTTTGATGTTGCACCCAACGGACATGGGTTGTTCCATACCCCATAACTTTTTATCCATTTAGAGGTATTAGAACCATAGCCAGTCAAAATGAAGCTCTCTCATAGATATATAGGACTAACAAGTTCCACTTGTCTCATCTTAGTTCAATAACCAATAAATTCAATCCTAATGACTTTTGGTAATATCAGAAGCTTTTTTAGCCCAATTTTTCACATGTCGTTTTGTTGGTCAGAGGGGGTTGGCCGTGGTCGAAATTCGATTTTCTATTTTTTGGAATATGATGCACTATGTTATATTTCTATTTCACCCCCATAAATGGGTTTTCAAAAGTCATAAAGTGAAATTTTGGATTTTCAAATAGTTGTTGCACCTCAAGACTTCGATGTTGCACCCAACGGATATGGGTTTTTCCATCAACCATAACTCTATTTTGAGTTACTAGAACCATAACTAGTCAAAATGAAGCTCTCTTATAGACTTATATGAATAGCAGATTCCACCCATCTCATCTTAGTTCAGTAACCAATAAATTCAATCTTAATGACTTTTGGGAACATCGAAAGCATTTTTAGCTCAATTTTTCACATGCCGTTTTGTTTGTCAAAGGGGGGTTGACCGTGGTCGGAATTCGATTTACTATTTTTTGAAATATGATACATCATGTTATATTTATTTTTCATCCCCAAAAACAAGTTTTCAAAATTCATACAGTGCAATTTTAGATTTTCAAACAGATGTTACACCTCAAGACTTCGATGGTGCACCCAACGGGCATGGGTTGCTCCGTCAACCATAACTTTTTATTCATTTAGAGGTACTAGAACCATAATTAGTCAAAACGAAGCTCTCTCGAAAATCAATAAGACTAACAAGTTCTGCCGATCTCATCTTAGTTAAGAAATTCAATATTAATTACTTTTGGGAACATTGAAAGCTTTTTTAGCTCAATTTTTCACATGCCATTTAGTTGGTCAACGGGCGGTTGACCGTGGTCCAAATTCAATTTACTATCTTTTGGAATATGATGCACCATGTTATATTTCTATTTCATCCCCATAAATGGATTTTCAAAAATCATATAGTGCAATTTTGGATTTTCAAACAGACATTGCACGTCAAGACTTCGATGTTTCACCCAACGGACATAGGTTGTTTCGTCAACCATAACTTTTTATCCATTCTGAGTTGCTGGAACCATAACCAACCAAATAAATCTCTCTCATAGATCTATAGGACAAACAGGTTCCACCAATCTCATCTTAGTTCAGTATACAAAAAGGCATAGGACTAACTGGTTCAACCATCTCATCTTAGTTAAGTAACCAAGAAATTCAACATTAATGACTTTTGGGAACAACAAAAGTTTTTTTAGCTCAATTTTTCATATTCCATTTTATTGTTCAAAGGAGGATTGACCGTGGTCGGAATTCGATTTACTATTTTTTGGAATATCATGCGCCATGTTATATTTCTATTTCATCACCATAAACGAGTTTTCAAAATCCATACAGTGCAATTTTGGATTTTCAAACAAGTGTTGCACCTCAAGACTTCGATGTTGCACCCAACGGACATGGGTTGTTCCGTCAACCATAACCTTTTATCCATCTAGAAGTATTAGAACCATAACCAGTCAAAACGAAGCCCTCTCATAGATCTATAGGATTAACAGGTTCCACCCATCTCATCTTAGTTTAATAACCAAGAAATTCAATCCTAATGAATTTTGGGAACATCGAAAGCTTTTTTAGCTCAATTTTTCACATGTCGTTTATCGGCTCGGTTGTGGGCTCGGTTATGGGCTCGGTTGTGGGCTCGGTTATGGGCTCGGTTATGGGCTCGGGTTATAGGCTCGGGTATGGGCTCGGGTATGGGCTCGGTTGTGGGCTCGGTTATGGGCTCGGGCTCGGTTTATGGGCTCGGTTATGGGCTCGGTTTATGGGCTCGGTTATGGGCTCGGTTATGGGCTCGGTTATGGGCTCGATTATGGGTTATGGGCTTGGTTTTGGGCTCGGTTATGGGTTCGGTTATGGGTTATGGGCTCGGCTCGGTTATGGGCTCGTGTTATGGGCTCCGTTATGGGCTCGGTTATGGGTTATGGGCTCGGCTATGGGCTCGTTTATGGGCTCGGTTAACCGAGGCTCGGTTATGGGCTCGGTTAACCGAGGCTCGGTTATGGGCTCGGTTATGGGCTCGTATTTGGGCTCGTTTATGGGCTCGGTTTAGGGCTCGGTTATGGGCTCGTTTATGGGCTCGGTTATGGGTTATGGGCTCGGTTATGGGCTCGATTAGGGGCTATGGGCTCGGTTATGGGCTCGGTCATGGGCTCGGTTATGGGCCCGGTTATGGGTTATGGGCTCGGTTACGGGCTCGGTTATGGGCTCAGCTATGGGCTCGCCTATGGGCTCGGGCTATGGGTTTGGCTATGGGCTCGGGCTATGGGCTCGGGCTATGGGCTCTGCTATGGGCTCGGCTAGGGGCTAGGGTTAGGGGCTCGGCTAGGGTCTCGGGCTAGGGGCTCTGCTATGGGCCCGGTTATGGGTTCGGTTTATGGGCTCGGTTTAGGGGCTCGGTTTAGGGCTCGGTTTATGGGCTCGGTTGTGGGCTCGGTTTGTGGGCTCGGTTGTGGGCTCGGTTATGGGCTCGGTTATGGGCTCGGTTGTGGGCTCGGTTGTGGGCTCGGTTATGTGGGCTCGGTTGTGGGCTCGGTTATGGGCTCGGTTATGGGGCTCGGTTAGGGGCTCGGTTATGGGCTCGGTTATGGGCTCGGTTATGGGCTCGGTTATGGGCTCGGTTTATGGGCTCGGTTATGGGCTCGGTTATGGGCTCGGTTATGGGCTCGGTTATGGGCTCGGTTATTGGCTCGGTTATGGGCTCGGTTATGGGCTCGGTTATTATGGGCTCGGTTATGGGCTCGGTTATGGGCTCGGTTATGGGCTCGGGTTATGGGCTCGGTTTATGGGCTCGTTTATGGGCTCGGTTTATGGGCTCGGTTATGGGCTCGGTTCTTATGGGCTCGGTTATGGGCTCGGTTCTTATGGGCTCGGTTATGGGCCCGGTTCTTATGGGCTCGGTTATGGGCTCGGTTATGGGCCCGGTTATGGGCCGGTTATGGGCCGGTTATGGGCCCGGTTATGGGCTCGGTTATGGGCTCGGTTATGGGCTCGGTTATGGGCTCGGTTTATGGGCTCGGTTTATGGGCTCGGTTTATGGGCTCGGTTATGGGCTCGGTTATGGGCTCGGTTATGGGCTCGGTTATGGGCTCGGTTATGGGTTATGGGCTCGGTTATGGGCTCGGTTATGGGCTCGGTTATGGGCTCGGTTATGGGCTCGGTTTATGGGCTCGGTTATGGGCTCGGTTATGGGCTCGGTTATGGGCTTGGGCTCGGTTATGGGCTCGGTTATGGGCTCGGTTATGGGCTCGGTCTCGGTTATGGGCTCGGTTATGGGCTCGGTTATGGGCTCGGTTTATGGGCTCGGTTTAGGGCTCGGTTTAGGGCTCGGTTATGGGCTCGGTTATGGGCTCGGTTATGGGCTCGGTTTATGGGCTCGGTTTATGGGCTCGGTTATGGGCTCGGTTATGGGCTCGGTTATGGGCTCGGTTATGGGCTCGGTTATGGGCTCGGGTTATGGGCTCGGGTTATGGGCTCGGTTATGGGCCCGGTTATGGGCCCGGTTATGGGCCGGGTTATGGGCCGGGTTATGGGCCGGGTTATGGGCCGGGTTATGGGCCGGGTTATGGGCTCGGGTTATGGGCTCGGGTTATGGGCTCGGTTATGGGCTCGGTTATGGGCTCGGTTATGGGCTCGGTTTATGGGCTCGGTTTATGGGCTCGGTTATGGGCTCGGTTATGGGCTCGGTTATGGGCTCGGTTATGGGCTCGGTTTATGGCTCGGTTTATGGGCTCGGTTATGGGCTCGGTTATGGGCTCGGTTATGGGCTCGGTTTTGGGCTCGGTTTTGGGCTCGGTTTTGTGGGCTCGGTTTTGTGGGCTCGGTTTTGTGGGCTCGGTTGTGGGCTCGGTTGTGGGCTCGGTTGTGGGCTCGGTTGTGGGCTCGGTTGTGGGCTCGGTTGTGGGCTCGGTTATGGGCTCGGTTATGGGCTCGGTTTATGGCTCGGTTATGGGCTCGGTTATGGGCTCGGTTATGGGCTCGGTTAATGGGCTCGGTTAATGGGCTCGGTTATGGGCTCGGTTATGGGCTCGGTTATGGGCTCGGTTCTGGGCTCGGTTCTGGGCTCGGTTCTGGGCTCGGTTCTGGGCTCGGTTCTGGGCTCGGTTCTGGGCTCGGTTTGTGGGCTCGGTTTGTGGGCTCGGTTTGTGGGCTCGGTTGTGGGCTCGGTTGTGGGCTCGGTTGTGGGCTCGGTTGTGGGCTCGGTTTATGGGCTCGGTTTATGGGCTCGGTTGTGGGCTCGGTTGTGGGCTCGGTTGTGGGCTCGGTTGTGGGCTCGGTTGTGGGCTCGGTTTATGGGCTCGGTTATGGGCTCGGTTATGGGCTCGGTTATGGGCTCTGGGCTCGGCTATGGGCTCGGTTATGGGCTCGGTTATGGGCTCGGTTATGGGCTCGGTTATGGGCTATGGGCTCGGTTATGGGCTCGGTTATGGGCTCGGTTATGGGCTCGGGTATGGGCTCGGGTTATGGGCTCGGGTTATGGGCTCGGTTATGGGCTCGGTTTAGGGCTCGGTTTAGGGCTCCGTTTATGGGCTCCGGTTATGGGCTCGGTTATGGGCCCGGTTATGGGCCCGGTTATGGGCCCGGTTATGGGCCCGGTTATGGGCTCGGTTATGGGCTCGGTTATGGGCTCGGTTTATGGGCTCGGTTATGGGCTCGGTTATGGGCTCGGTTATGGGCTCGGTTTATGGGCTCGGTTATGGGCTCGGTTATGGGCTCGGTTATGGGCTCTGGGCTCGGTTATGGGCTCGGTTATGGGCTCGGTTATGGGCTCCGGTTATGGGCTCGGGTTATGGGCTCGGTTATGGGCTCGGTTATGGGCTCGGTTATGGGCTCGGTTATGGGGCTCGGTTATGGGCTCGGTTATGGGCTCGGTTATGGGCTCGGTTATGGGCTCGGTTATGGGCTCGGTTTATGGGCTCGGTTTATGGGCTCGGTTATGGGCTCGGTTATGGGCTCGGTTATGGGCTCGGTTATGGGCTCGGTTTATGGGCTCGGTTTATGGGCTCGGTTATGGGCTCGGTTATGGGCTCGGTTATGGGCTCGGGCTCGGTTATGGGCTCGGTTATGGGCTCGGTTTATGGCTCGGTTTATGGGCTCGGTTATGGGCTCGGTTATGGGCTCGGTTATGGGCTCGGTTATGGGCTCGGTTATGGGCTCGGTTATGGGCTCGGTTATGGGCTCGGTTATGGGCTCGGTTTATGGGCTCGGGTTATGGGCTCGGTTATGGGCTCGGTTATGGGCTCGGTTATGGGCTCGGTTATGGGCTCGGTTATGGGTTATGGGTTATGGGCTCGGTTATGGGCTCGGTTATGGGCTCGGTTATGGGCTCGGTTATGGGTTATGGGCTCGGTTATGGGCTCGGTTATGGGCTCGGTTATGGGCTCGTTTATGGGCTCGGTTATGGGCTCGGTTATGGGCTCGGTTATGGGCTCGGTTATGGGCTCGGTTATGGGCTCGGTTATGGGCTCGGTTTATGGGCTCGGTTTATGGGCTCGGTTTATGGGCTCGGTTATGGGCTCGGTTATGGGCTCGGTTATGGGCTCGGTTATGGGCTCGGTTATGGGTTATGGGCTCGGTTATGGGCTCGGTTATGGGCTCGGTTATGGGCTCGGTTATGGGCTCGGTTTGGGCTCGGTTATGGGCTCGGTTATGGGCTCGGTTATGGGCTCGGTTATGGGCTCGGTTATGGGCTCGGTTATGGGCTCGGTTATGGCTCGGTTATGGCTCGGTTATGGGCTCGGTTAAGGGCTCGGTTATGGGCTCGGTTATGGGCTCGGTTATGGGTTATGGGCTCGGTTATGGGCTCGGTTATGGGCTCGGTTATGGGCTCGGTTTTGGGCTCGGTTTTGGGCTCGGTTTTGGGCTCGGTTATGGGCTCGGTTATGGGCTCGGTTATGGGCTCGGTTTTGGGCTCGGTTTTGGGCTCGGTTTGGGCTCGGTTTGGGCTCGGTTATGGGCTCGGTTATGGGCTCGGTTATGGGCTCGGTTATGGGCTCGGTTATGGGCTCGGTTATGGGCTCGGTTATGGGCTCGGTTATGGGCTCGGTTATGGGCTCGGGCTCGGTTTATGGGCTCGGTTATGGGCTCGGTTATGGGCTCGGTTATGGGCTCGGTTTATGGGCTCGGTTATGGGCTCGGTTATGGGCTCGGTTATGGGCTCGGTTTGGGCTCGGTTTGGGCTCGGTTATGGGCTCGGTTATGGGCTCGGTTATGGGCTCGGTTATGGGCTCGGTTATGGGCTCGGTTATGGGCTCGGTTTGGGCTCGGTTTGGGCTCGGTTATGGGCTCGGTTATGGGCTCGGTTATGGGCTCGGTTATGGGCTCGGTTATGGGCTCGGTTATGGGCTCGGTTATGGGCTCGGTTATGGGCTCGGTTATGGGTTATGGGCTCGGTTATGGGCTCGGTTATGGGCTCGGTTATGGGCTCGGTTATGGGCTCGGTTTTGGGCTCGGTTTTGGGCTCGGTTATGGGCTCGGTTATGGGCTCGGTTATGGGCTCGGTTATGGGCTCGGTTTCGGTTTCGGGCTCGGTTATGGGCTCGGTTATGGGCTCGGTTATGGGCTCGGTTTATGGGCTCGGTTTATGGGCTCGGTTTAGGGGCTCGTTTATGGGCTCGTTTATGGGCTCGTTTATGGGCTCGGTTATGGGCTCGGTTATGGGCTCGGTTATGGGCTCGGTTTATGGGCTCGGTTTATGGCTCGGTTATGGGCTCGGTTATGGGCTCGGTTATGGGCTCGGTTATGGGCTCGGTTATGGGCTCGGTTATGGGCTCGGTTATGGGCTCGGGTTATGGGCTCGGGTTATGGGCTCGGTTATGGGCTCGGTTATGGGCTCGGTTATGGGCTCGGTTTATGGGCTCGGTTTATGGGCTCGGTTATGGGCTCGGTTATGGGCTCGGTTATGGGCTCGGTTATGGGCTCGGTTATGGGCTCGGTTTTGGGCTCGGTTTTGGGCTCGGTTTTGGGCTCGGTTATGGGTTATGGGCTCGGTTATGGGCTCGGTTAATGGGCTCGGTTATGGGCTCGGTTATGGGCTCGGTTAATGGGCTCGGTTATGGGCTCGGTTATGGGCTCGGTTATGGGCTCGGTTATGGGCTCGGTTTTGGGCTCGGTTTTGGGCTCGGTTATGGGCTCGGTTATGGGCTCGGTTTATGGGCTCGGTTATGGGCTCGGTTATGGGCTCGGTTATGGGCTCGGTTATGGGCTCGGTTATGGGCTCGGTTTGTGGGCTCGGTTATGGGCTCGGTTATGGGCTCGGTTATGGGCTCGGTTATGGGCTCGGTTATGGGCTCGGTTATGGGCTCGGTTATGGGCTCGGTTATGGGCTCGGTTATGGGCTCGGTTTTGGGCTCGGTTTTGGGCTCGGTTATGGGCTCGGTTATGGGCTCGGTTATGGGCTCGGGTTATGGGCTCGGTTTATGGGCTCGGTTATGGGCTCGGTTATGGGCTCGGTTATGGGCTCGGTTATGGGCTCGGTTTATGGGCTCGGTTTATGGGCTCGGTTATGGGCTCGGTTATGGGCTCGGTTATGGGCTCGGTTATGGGCTCGGTTTATGGGCTCGGTTATGGGCTCGGTTATGGGCTCGGTTTCGGTTATGGGCTCGGTTATGGGCTCGGTTATGGGCTCGGTTATGGGCTCGGTTATGGGCTCGGTTTATGGGCTCGGTTATGGGCTCGGTTATGGGCTCGGTTATGGGCTCGGTTATGGGCTCGGGTATGGGCTCGGGCTCGGTTATGGGCTCGGTTATGGGCTCGGTTATGGGCTCGGTTTATGGGCTCGGTTTATGGGCTCGGTTTATGGGCTCGGTTATGGGCTCGGTTATGGGCTCGGTTATGGGCTCGGTTATGGGCTCGGTTTATGGGCTCGGTTTATGGCTCGGTTTATGGGCTCGGTTATGGGCTCGGTTATGGGCTCGGTTATGGGCTCGGTTATGGGCTCGGTTATGGGCTCGGTTAGGGCTCGGTTATGGGCTCGGTTATGGGCTCGGTTATGGGCTCGGTTATGGGCTCGGTTATGGGCTCGGTTATGGGCTCGGGCTCGGTTATGGGCTCGGTTATGGGCTCGGTTATGGGCTCGGTTATGGGCTCGGTTATGGGCTCGGTTATGGGCTCGGTTATGGGTTATGGGCTCGGTTATGGGCTCGGTTATGGGCTCGGTTATGGGCTCGGTTATGGGCTCGGTTTATGGGCTCGGTTATGGGCTCGGTTATGGGCTCGGTTATGGGCTCGGTTATGGGCTCGGTTATGGGCTCGGTTTATGGGCTCGGTTATGGGCTCGGTTATGGGCTCGGTTATGGGCTCGGTTATGGGCTCGGTTATGGGCTCGGTTTGTGGGCTCGGTTATGGGCTCGGTTATGGGCTCGGTTATGGGTTATGGGCTCGGTTATGGGCTCGGTTATGGGCTCGGTTATGGGCTCGGTTATGGGCTCGGTTATGGGCTCGGTTATGGGCTCGGGTTATGGGCTCGGTTATGGGCTCGGTTATGGGCTCGGTTATGGGCTCGGTTATGGGCTCGGTTATGGGCTCGGTTTTGGGCTCGGTTATCGGCTCGGTTATGGGCTCGGTTATGGGCTCGGTTATGGGCTCGGTTATGGGCTCGGTTATGGGCTCGGTTATGGGCTCGGTTATGGGCTCGGTTTATGGGCTCGGTTATGGGCTCGGTTTATGGGCTCGGTTATGGGCTCGGTTATGGGCTCGGTTATGGGCTCGGTTATGGGCTCGGTTATGGGCTCGGTTATGGGCTTGGTTATGGGCTCGGTTATGGTTATGGGCTCGGTTATGGGCTCGGTTATGGGCTCGGTTATGGGCTCGGTTATGGGCTCGGTTATGGTTATGGGCTCGGTTATGGGCTCGGTTTATGGGCTCGGTTATGGGCTCGGTTTATGGGCTCGGTTATGGGCTCGGTTATGGGCTCGGTTATGGGCTCGGTTATGGGCTCGGTTATGGGCTCGGTTATGGGCTCGGTTATGGGCCTCGGTTTATGGCTCGGTTTATGGGCTCGGTTATGGGCTCGGTTATGGGCTCGGTTATGGGCTCGGTTATGGGCTCGGTTATGGGCTCGGTTTTGGGCTCGGTTTTGGGCTCGGTTTTGGGCTCGGTTTTGGGCTCGGTTTTGGGCTCGGTTATGGGCTCGGTTATGGGCTCGGTTATGGGCTCGGGCTCGGTTATGGGCTCGGGCTCGGTTATGGGCTCGGTTGTGGGCTCGGTTGTGGGCTCGGTTGTGGGCTCGGTTGTGGGCTCGGTTGTGGGCTCGGTTGTGGGCTCGGTTGTGGGCTCGGTTGTGGGCTCGGTTGTGGGCTCGGTTATGGGGCTCGGTTATGGGCTCGGTTATGGGCTCGGTTATGGGCTCGGTTATGGGCTCGGTTATGGGCTCGGGCTCGGGCTCGGGCTCGGGCTCGGTTATGGGCTCGGTTATGGGCTCGGTTATGGGCTCGGTTATGGGCTCGGTTATGGGCTCGGTTATGGGCTCGGTTATGGGCTCGGTTATGGGCTCGGTTATGGGCTCGGTTATGGGCTCGGTTTTGTGGGCTCGGTTATGGGCTCGGTTATGGGCTCGGTTATGGGCTCGGTTATGGGCTCGGTTTTGTGGGCTCGGTTATGGGCTCGGTTATGGGCTCGGTTATGGGCTCGGTTATGGGCTCGGTTATGGGCTCGGTTATGGGCTCGGTTTTGGGTTATGGGCTCGGTTATGGGCTCGGTTTTGGGTTATGGGCTCGGTTATGGGCTCGGTTTTGGGCTTGGGCTCGGTTATGGGCTCGGTTATGGGCTCGGTTATGGGCTCGGTTATGGGCTCGGTTATGGGCTCGGTTTATGGGCTCGGTTTATGGGCTCGGTTTATGGGCTCGTTTATGGGCTCGGTTATGGGCTCGGTTATGGGCTCGGTTATGGGCTCGGTTATGGGCTCGGTTATGGGCTCGGTTTTGGGCTCGGTTATGGGCTCGGTTATGGGCTCGGTTATGGGCTCGGTTATGGGCTCGGGCTCGGTTATGGGCTCGGTTATGGGCTCGGTTATGGGCTCGGTTATGGGCTCGGTTATGGGCTCGGTTATGGGCTCGGTTATGGGCTCGGTTATGGGCTCGGTTATGGGTTATGGGCTCGGTTTATGGGCTCGGTTATGGGCTCGGTTATGGGCTCGGTTATGGGCTCGGTTATGGGCTCGGTTATTGGGCTCGGTTATGGGCTCGGTTATGGGCTCGGTTATGGGCTCGGTTATGGGCTCGGTTATGGGCTCGGTTATGGGCTCGGTTATGGGCTCGGTTATGGGCTCGGTTATGGGCTCGGGTTATGGGCTCGGTTATGGGCTCGGTTATGGGCTCGGTTATGGGCTCGGTTATGGGCTCGGGTTATGGGCTCGGTTATGGGCTCGGTTATGGGCTCGGTTATGGGCTCGGTTATGGGCTCGGTTATGGGCTCGGTTATGGGCTCGGGCTCGGTTATGGGCTCGGTTATGGGCTCGGTTATGGGCTCGGTTATGGGCTCGGTTATGGGCTCGGTTTATGGGCTCGGTTATGGGCTCGGTTATGGGCTCGGTTATGGGCTCGGTTATGGGCTCGGTTATGGGCTCGGTTATGGGCTCGGTTATGGGTTATGGGCTCGGTTATGGGCTATGGGCTCGGTTATGGGCTCGGTTATGGGCTCGGTTATGGGCTCGGTTTATGGGCTCGGTTATGGGCTCGGTTATGGGCTCGGTTATGGGCTCGGTTATGGGCTCGGTTATGGGCTCGGTTATGGGGGCTCGGTTATGGGGGCGGTTATGGGCTCGGTTATGGGCTCGGTTATGGGCTCGGTTATGGGCTCGGTTATGGGCTCGGTTTTGGGCTCGGTTTTGGGCTCGGTTTTGGGCTCGGTTATGGGCTCGGTTATGGGCTCGGTTATGGGCTCGGTTATGGGCTCGGTTATGGGCTCGTTTATGGGCTCGGTTTATGGGCTCGGTTATGGGCTCGGTTATGGGCTCGGTTATGGGCTCGGTTATGGGCTCGGTTATGGGCTCGGTTCGGTTATGGGCTCGGTTATGGGCTCGGTTATGGGCTCGGTTATGGGCTCGGTTATGGGCTCGGTTATGGGCTCGGTTATGGGCTCGGGCTCGGTTATGGGCTCGGTTATGGGCTCGGGCTCGGTTATGGGCTCGGTTATGGGCTCGGTTATGGGCTCGGTTATGGGCTCGGTTATGGGCTCGGTTATGGGCTCGGTTATGGGCTCGGTTATGGGCTCGGTTATGGGCTCGGTTTATGGGCTCGGTTATGGGCTCGGTTATGGGCTCGGTTATGGGCTCGGTTTATGGGCTCGGTTATGGGCTCGGTTATGGGCTCGGTTATGGGCTCGGTTATGGGCTCGGGCTCGGTTATGGGCTCGGTTATGGGCTCGGTTATGGGCTCGGTTATGGGCTCGGTTATGGGCTCGGTTATGGGCTCGGTTTTGGGCTCGGTTTTGGGCTCGGTTTTGGGCTCGGTTATGGGCTCGGTTATGGGCTCGGTTATGGGCTCGGTTATGGGCTCGGTTATGGGCTCGGTTATGGGCTCGGTTATGGGCTCGGTTATCGGTTATGGGCTCGGTTATGGGTTATGGGCTCGGTTATGGGCTCGGTTATGGGCTCGGTTATGGGCTCGGTTATGGGCTCGGTTTATGGGCTCGGTTTATGGGCTCGGTTATGGGCTCGGTTATGGGCTCGGTTATGGGCTCGGTTATGGGCTCGGTTATGGGCTCGGTTATGGGCTCGGTTATGGGCTCGGTTTATGGGCTCGGTTATGGGCTCGGTTATGGGCTCGGTTATGGGCTCGGTTATGGGCTCGGTTATGGGCTCGGTTATGGGCTCGGTTATGGGCTCGGGCTCGGTTATGGGCTCGGTTATGGGCTCGGTTATGGGCTCGGTTATGGGCTCGGTTATGGGCTCGGTTATGGGCTCGGTTTATGGGCTCGGTTATGGGCTCGGTTATGGGCTCGGTTATGGGCTCGGTTATGGGCTCGGGTTATGGGCTCGGTTATGGGCTCGGTTATGGGCTCGGTTATGGGCTCGGTTATGGGCTCGGTTATGGGCTCGGTTATGGGCTCGGTTATGGGCTCGGTTATGGGCTCGGTTTTGGGCTCGGTTTTGGGCTCGGTTATGGGCTCGGTTATGGGCTCGGTTATGGGCTCGGTTATGGGCTCGGTTATGGGCTCGGTTATGGGCTCGGTTATGGGCTCGGTTTATGGGCTCGGTTTATGGCTCGGTTATGGGCTCGTTTATGGGCTCGGTTTATGGGCTCGGTTATGGGCTCGGTTATGGGCTCGGTTATGGGCTCGGTTATGGGCTCGGTTATGGGCTCGGTTATGGGCTCGGTTATGGGCTCGGTTTATGGGCTCGGTTATGGGCTCGGTTTATGGGCTCGGTTTATGGGCTCGGTTATGGGCTCGGTTATGGGCTCGGTTATGGGCTCGGTTATGGGCTCGGTTATGGGCTCGGTTATGGGCTCGGTTTATGGGCTCGGTTATGGGCTCGGTTATGGGCTCGGTTATGGGCTCGGTTATGGGCTCGGTTATGGGCTCGGGTTATGGGCTCGGTTATGGGCTCGGTTATGGGCTCGGTTATGGGCTCGGTTATGGGCTCGGTTATGGGCTCGGTTATGGGCTCGGTTATGGGCTCGGTTATGGGCTCGGGCTCGGTTATGGGCTCGGTTATGGGCTCGGTTATGGGCTCGGTTATGGGCTCGGTTTTGGGCTCGGTTATGGGCTCGGTTATGGGCTCGGTTATGGGCTCGGTTATGGGCTCGTTTTGGGCTCGGTTATGGGCTCGGTTATGGGCTCGGTTATGGGCTCGGTTATGGGCTCGGTTATGGGCTCGGTTATGGGCTCGGTTATGGGCTCGGTTATGGGCTCGGTTATGGGCTCGGTTATGGGCTCGTTTATGGGCTCGTTTATGGGCTCGGTTTATGGGCTCGTTTATGGGCTCGGTTTATGGGCTCGGTTATGGGCTCGGTTATGGGCTCGGTTATGGGCTCGGTTATGGGCTCGGTTATGGGCTCGGTTATGGGCTCGGTTTTGGGCTCGGTTTTGGGCTCGGTTTTGGGCTCGGTTATGGGCTCGGTTATGGGCTCGGTTATGGGCTCGGTTTAGGGCTCGGTTTATGGGCTCGGTTATGGGCTCGGTTTATGGGCTCGGTTATGGGCTCGGTTATGGGCTCGGTTATGGGCTCGGTTATGGGCTCGGTTATGGGCTCGGTTATGGGCTCGGTTATGGGCTCGGTTATGGGTTATGGGCTCGGTTATGGGCTCGGTTATGGGCTCGGTTATGGGCTCGGTTATGGGCTCGGTTATGGGCTCGGTTATGGGCTCGGTTATGGGCTCGGTTATGGGCTCGGTTATGGGCTCGGTTATGGGTTATGGGCTCGGTTATGGGCTCGGTTATGGGCTCGGTTTATGGGCTCGGTTATGGGCTCGGTTATGGGCTCGGTTATGGGCTCGGTTATGGGCTCGGTTATGGGCTCGGTTATGGGCTCGGTTATGGGCTCGGTTATGGGCTCGGTTATGGGCTCGGTTATGGGCTCGGTTATGGGCTCGGTTTTGGGCTCGGTTATGGGCTCGGTTATGGGCTCGGTTATGGGCTCGGTTATGGGCTCGGTTATGGGCTCGGTTATGGGCTCGGTTATGGGCTCGGTTATGGGCTCGGTTATGGGCTCGGTTATGGGCTCGGTTATGGGCTCGGTTATGGGCTCGGTTATGGGCTCGGTTAATGGGCTCGGTTATGGGCTCGGTTATGGGCTCGGTTATGGGCTCGGTTATGGGCTCGGTTATGGGCTCGGTTATGGGCTCGGTTATGGGCTCGGTTATGGGCTCGGTTATGGGCTCGGTTATGGGCTCGGTTATGGGCTTGGGCTCGGTCTTGGGCTCGGTTATGGGCTCGGTTATGGGCTCGGTTATGGGCTCGGTTATGGGCTCGGTTATGGGCTCGGTTATGGGCTCGGTTATCGGTTATCGGTTATGGGCTCGGTTATGGGCTCGGTTATGGGCTCGGTTATGGGCTCGGTTATGGGCTCGGTTATGGGCTCGGTTATGGGCTCGGTTATGGGCTCGGTTATGGGCTCGGTTATGGGTTATGGGCTCGGTTATGGGCTCGGTTATGGGCTCGGTTATGGGCTCGGTTATGGGCTCGGTTATGGGCTCGGTTATGGGCTCGGTTATGGGCTCGGTTATGGGCTATGGGCTCGGTTATGGGCTCGGTTATGGGCTCGGTTATGGGCTCGGTTATGGGCTCGGGCTCGGTTATGGGCTCGGTTATGGGCTCGGTTATGGGCTCGGTTATGGGCTCGGTTATGGGCTCGGTTATGGGCTCGGTTTATGGGCTCGGTTTATGGGCTCGGTTTATGGGCTCGGTTTAGGGCTCGGTTATGGGCTCGGTTATGGGCTCGGTTATGGGCTCGGTTATGGGCTCGGTTATGGGCTCGGTTATGGGCTCGGTTATGGGCTCGGTTATGGGCTCGGTTATGGGCTCGGTTTTGGGCTCGGTTTTGGGCTCGGTTTTGGGCTCGGTTATGGGCTCGGTTATGGGCTCGGTTATGGGCTCGGTTATGGGCTCGGTTATGGGCTCGGTTATGGGCTCGGTTATGGGCTCGGTTATGGGCCCGGTTATGGGCTCGGTTATGGGCTTGGGCTCGGTTATGGGCTCGGTTATGGGCTCGGTTATGGGCTCGGTTATGGGCTCGGTTATGGGCTCGGTTATGGGCTCGGTTATGGGCTCGGTTATGGGCTCGGTTATGGGCTCGTTATGGGCTCGTTATGGGCTCGGTTATGGGCTCGGTTATGGGCTCGGTTATGGGCTCGGTTATGGGCTCGGTTTATGGGCTCGGTTTATGGGCTCGGTTATGGGCTCGGTTATGGGCTCGGTTATGGGCTCGGTTATGGGCTCGGTTATGGGCTCGGTTATGGGCTCGGTTATGGGCTCGGTTATGGGTTATGGGCTCGGTTATGGGCTCGGTTATGGGCTCGGTTATGGGCTCGGTTATGGGCTCGGTTATGGGCTCGGTTTATGGGCTCGGTTATGGGCTCGGTTATGGGCTCGGTTATGGGCTCGGTTATGGGCTCGGTTATGGGCTCGGTTTATGGGCTCGGTTATGGGCTCGGTTATGGGCTCGGTTATGGGCTCGGTTATGGGCTCGGTTATGGGCTCGGTTATGGGCTCGGTTATGGGCTCGGTTATGGGCTCGGTTATGGGCTCGGTTATGGGCTCGGTTATGGGCTCGGTTTATGGGCTCGGTTATGGGCTCGGTTTATGGGCTCGGTTATGGGCTCGGTTATGGGCTCGGTTATGGGCTCGGTTATGGGCTCGGTTATGGGCTCGGTTATGGGCTCGGTTATGGGCTCGGTTATGGGCTCGGGCTCGGTTATGGGCTCGGTTATGGGCTCGGTTATGGGCTCGGTTATGGGCTCGGTTATGGGCTCGGTTATGGGCTCGGTTATGGGCTCGGTTTGGGCTCGGTTATGGGCTCGGTTATGGGCTCGGTTATGGGCTCGGTTATGGGCTCGGTTATGGGCTCGGTTATGGGCTCGGTTTTGGGCTCGGTTATGGGCTCGGTTTATGGGCTCGGTTATGGGCTCGGTTATGGGCTCGGTTATGGGCTCGGTTATGGGCTCGGTTATGGGCTCGGTTATGGGCTCGGTTTATGGGCTCGGTTATGGGCTCGGTTATGGGCTCGGTTATGGGCTCGGTTATGGGCTCGGTTATGGGCTCGGTTATGGGCTCGGTTATGGGCTCGGTTATGGGCTCGGTTTCGGTTATGGGCTCGGTTATGGGCTCGGTTATGGGCTCGGTTTATGGGCTCGGGTATGGGCTCGGTTATGGGCTCGGTTATGGGCTCGGTTATGGGCTCGGTTATGGGCTCGGTTATGGGCTCGGTTATGGGCTCGGTTATGGGCTCGGTTATGGGCTCGGTTATGGGCTCGGGCTCGGTTATGGGCTCGGTTATGGGCTCGGTTATGGGCTCGGTTATGGGCTCGGTTATGGGCTCGGTTATGGGCTCGGTTATGGGCTCGGTTATGGGCTCGGTTATGGGCTCGGTTATGGGCTCGGTTATGGGCTCGGTTATGGGCTCGGTTATGGGCTCGGTTTATGGGCTCGGTTTATGGGCTCGGTTATGGGCTCGGTTATGGGCTCGGTTATGGGCTCGGTTATGGGCTCGGTTATGGGCTCGGTTATGGGCTCGGTTATGGGCTCGGTTCTGGGCTCGGTTATGGGCTCGGTTCTGGGCTCGGTTCTGGGCTCGGTTCTGGGCTCGGTTCTGGGCTCGGTTCTGGGCTCGGTTCTGGGCTCGGTTCTGGGCTCGGTTATGGGCTCGTTTATGGGCTCGTTTATGGGCTCGGTTATGGGCTCGGTTATGGGCTCGGTTATGGGCTCGGTTTATGGGCTCGGTTTATGGGCTCGGTTATGGGCTCGGTTATGGGCTCGGTTATGGGCTCGGTTATGGGCTCGGTTATGGGCTCGTTTATGGGCTGGTTTATGGGCTCGGTTTATGGGCTCGGTTATGGGCTCGGTTATGGGCTCGGTTATGGGCTCGGTTATGGGCTCGGTTATGGGCTCGGTTATGGGCTCGGTTATGGGCTCGGTTATGGGCTTGGTTATGGGCTCGGTTATGGGCTCGGTTATGGGCTCGGTTATGGGCTCGGTTATGGGCTCGGTTATGGGCTCGGTTATGGGCTCGGTTTATGGGCTCGGTTTATGGGCTCGGTTATGGGCTCGGTTATGGGCTCGGTTATGGGCTCGGTTATGGGCTCGGTTATGGGCTCGGTTATGGGCTCGGTTATGGGCTCGGTTATGGGCTCGGTTATGGGCTCGGTTATGGGCTTGGGCTCGGTTATGGGCTCGGTTATGGGCTCGGTTATGGGCTCGGTTATGGGCTCGGTTATGGGCTCGGTTATGGGCTCGGTTATGGGCTCGGTTATGGGCTCGGTTATGGGCTCGGTTTTGGGCTCGGTTTTGGGCTCGGTTTTGGGCTCGGTTATGGGCTCGGTTATGGGCTCGGTTATGGGCTCGGTTATGGGCTCGGTTATGGGCTCGGTTATGGGCTCGGTTATGGGCTCGGTTATTGGGCTCGGTTATGGGCTCGGTTATGGGCTCGGTTATGGGCTCGGTTATGGGCTCGGTTATGGGCTCGGTTATGGGCTCGGTTATGGGCTCGGTTATGGGCTCGGTTTATGGGCTCGGTTATGGGCTCGGTTATGGGCTCGGTTATGGGCTCGGTTATGGGCTCGGTTATGGGCTCGGTTATGGGCTCGGTTATGGGCTCGGTTATGGGCTCGGGTATGGGCTCGGGTATGGGCTCGGGTATGGGCTCGGGTTATGGGCTCGGTTATGGGCTCGGTTATGGGCTCGGTTATGGGCTCGGTTATGGGCTCGGGTTATGGGCTCGGTTTATGGGCTCGGTTATGGGCTCGGTTATGGGCTCGGTTATGGGCTCGGTTATGGGCTCGGTTATGGGCTCGGTTATGGGCTCGGTTATGGGCTCGGTTATGGGCTCGGTTATGGGCTCGGTTATGGGCTCGGTTATGGGCTCGGTTATGGGCTCGGTTATGGGCTCGGTTTATGGGCTCGGCTATGGGCTCGGTTATGGGCTATGGGCTCGGTTATGGGCTCGGTTATGGGCTCGGTTATGGGCTCGGTTATGGGCTCGGTTATGGGCTCGGTTATGGGCTCGGTTATGGGCTCGGTTATGGGCTCGGTTATGGGCTCGGTTTATGGGCTCGGTTATGGGCTCGGTTATGGGCTCGGTTATGGGCTCGGTTATGGGTTATGGGCTCGGTTATGGGCTCGGTTATGGGCTCGGTTATGGGCTCGGTTATGGGCTCGGTTGTGGGCTCGGTTTGTGGGCTCGGTTATGGGCTCGGTTATGGGCTCGGTTATGGGCTCGGTTATGGGCTCGGTTATGGGCTCGGTTATGGGCTCGGTTATGGGCTCGGTTATGGGCTCGGTTATGGGCTCGGTTATGGGCTCGGTTATGGGCTCGGTTATGGGCTCGGTTATGGGCTCGGTTATGGGCTCGGTTATGGGCTCGGTTATGGGCTCGGTTATGGGCTCGGTTATGGGCTCGGTTATGGGCTCGGTTATGGGCTCGGTTATGGGCTCGGTTATTGGCTCGGTTTATTGGGCTCGGTTATGGGCTCGGTTATGGGCTCGGTTATGGGCTCGGTTATGGGCTCGGTTATGGGCTCGGTTATGGGCTCGGTTATGGGCTCGGTTATGGGCTCGGTTATGGGCTCGGTTATGGGCTCGGTTATGGGCTCGGTTTATGGGCTCGGTTATGGGCTCGGTTATGGGCTCGGTTATGGGCTCGGTTATGGGCTCGGTTATGGGCTCGGTTATGGGCTCGGTTATGGGCTCGGTTATGGGCTCGGTTATGGGCTCGGTTATGGGCTCGGTTATGGGCTCGGTTATGGGCTCGGTTATGGGCTCGGTTATGGGCTCGGTTATGGGCTCGGTTTGGGCTCGGTTATGGGCTCGGTTATGGGCTCGGTTATGGGCTCGGTTATGGGCTCGGTTATGGGCTCGGTTATGGGCTCGGTTATGGGCTCGGTTTTGGGCTCGGTTTTGGGCTCGGTTTTGGGCTCGGTTTTGGGCTCGGTTTTGGGCTCGGTTTTGGGCTCGGTTTTGGGCTCGGTTATGGGCTCGGTTATGGGCTCGGTTATGGGCTCGGTTATGGGCTCGGTTATGGGCTCGGTTATGGGCTCGGTTATGGGCTCGGTTATGGGCTCGGTTATGGGCTCGGTTATGGGCTCGGTTATGGGCTCGGGCTCGGTTATGGGCTCGGTTATGGGCTCGGTTATGGGCTCGGTTATGGGCTCGGTTATGGGCTCGGTTATGGGCTCGGTTATGGGCTCGGTTATGGGCTCGGTTATGGGCTCGGTTATGGGCTCGGTTATGGGGCTCGGTTATGGGCTCGGTTATGGGCTCGGTTATGGGCTCGGTTATGGGCTCGGTTATGGGCTCGGTTATGGGCTCGGTTATGGGCTCGGTTATGGGCTCGGTTATGGGCTTTGGGCTCGGTTATGGGCTCGGTTATGGGCTCGGTTATGGGCTCGGTTATGGGCTCGGTTATGGGCTCGGTTATGGGCTCGGTTATGGGCTCGGTTAATGGGCTCGGTTAATGGGCTCGGTTATGGGCTCGGTTATGGGCTCGGTTATGGGCTCGGTTATGGGCTCGGTTATGGGCTCGGTTATGGGCTCGGTTTATGGGCCGGTTTATGGGCCGGTTTATGGGCCCGGTTATGGGCTCGGTTATGGGCTCGGTTATGGGCTCGGTTATGGGCTCGGTTATGGGCTCGGTTATGGGCTCGGTTATGGGCTCGGTTATGGGCTCGGTTATGGGCTCGGTTATGGGCTCGGTTATGGGCTCGGTTATGGGCTCGGTTATGGGCTCGGTTATGGGCTCGGTTATGGGCTCGGTTTTGGGCTCGGTTTTGGGCTCGGTTTTGGGCTCGGTTATGGGCTCGGTTATGGGCTCGGTTATGGGCTCGGTTATGGGCTCGGTTATGGGCTCGGTTATGGGTTATGGGCTCGGTTATGGGCTCGGTTATGGGCTCGGTTATGGGCTCGGTTATGGGCTCGGTTATGGGCTCGGTTATGGGCTCGGTTATGGGCTCGGTTATGGGCTCGGTTATGGGCTCGGTTTATTGGGCTCGGTTATGGGCTCGGTTATGGGCTCGGTTATGGGCTCGGTTATGGGCTCGGTTATGGGCTCGGTTATGGGCTCGGTTATGGGCTCGGTTATGGGCTCGGTTATGGGCTCGGTTATGGGCTCGGTTATGGGCTCGGTTATGGGCTCGGTTATGGGCTCGGTTATGGGCTCGGTTTATGGGCTCGGTTATGGGCTCGGTTATGGGCTCGGTTATGGGCTCGGTTATGGGCTCGGTTATGGGCTCGGTTATGGGCTCGGTTATGGGCTCGGTTATGGGCTCGGTTATGGGCTCGGTTATGGGCTCGGTTATGGGTTATGGGCTCGGTTATGGGCTCGGTTATGGGCTCGGTTATGGGCTCGGTTATGGGCTCGGTTATGGGCTCGGTTATGGGCTCGGTTATGGGCTCGGTTATGGGCTCGGTTATGGGCTCGGTTATGGGTTATGGGCTCGGTTATGGGCTCGGTTATGGGCTCGGTTATGGGCTCGGTTATGGGCTCGGTTATGGGCTCGGTTATGGGCTCGGTTATGGGCTCGGTTATGGGCTCGGTTATGGGCTCGGTTATGGGCTCGGTTATGGGCTCGGTTATGGGCTCGGTTATGGGCTCGGTTATGGGCTCGGTTATGGGTTATGGGCTCGGTTATGGGCTCGGTTATGGGCTCGGTTATGGGCTCGGTTATGGGCTCGGTTATGGGCTCGGTTATGGGCTCGGTTATGGGCTCGGTTATGGGCTCGGTTATGGGCTCGGTTTATGGGCTCGGTTATGGGCTCGGTTATGGGCTCGGTTATGGGCTCGGTTATGGGCTCGGTTATGGGCTCGGTTATGGGCTCGGTTATGGGCTCGGTTATGGGCTCGTTTATGGGCTCGGTTATGGGCTCGGTTATGGGCTCGGTTATGGGCTCGGTTATGGGCTCGGTTATGGGCTCGGTTATGGGCTCGGTTATGGGCTCGGTTATGGGCTCGGTTATGGGCTCGGTTATGGGCTCGGTTATGGGCTCGGTTATGGGCTCGGTTATGGGCTCGGTTATGGGCTCGGTTATGGGCTCGGTTATGGGCTCGGGCTCGGTTATGGGCTCGGTTATGGGCTCGGTTATGGGCTCGGTTATGGGCTCGGTTATGGGCTCGGTTATGGGCTCGGTTATGGGCTCGGTTATGGGCTCGGTTCTTTGGGCTAGGGCTCGGTTATGGGCTCGGTTATGGGCTCGGTTATGGGCTCGGTTATGGGCTCGGTTATGGGCTCGGTTATGGGCTCGGTTATGGGCTCGGTTATGGGCTCGGTTATGGGCTCGGTTATGGGCTCGGTTATGGGCTCGGTTATGGGCTCGTTTATGGGCTCGTTTATGGGCTCGGTTATGGGCTCGGTTATGGGCTCGGTTTATGGGCTCGGTTTATGGGCTCGGTTATGGGCTCGGTTATGGGCTCGGTTAGGGCTCGGTTATGGGCTCGGTTTGGGCTCGGTTATGGGCTCGGTTATGGGCTCGGTTATGGGCTCGGTTATGGGCTCGGTTATGGGCTCGGTTATGGGCTCGGTTATGGGCTCGGTTATGGGCTCGGTTATGGGCTCGGTTATGGGCTATGGGCTCGGTTATGGGCTCGGTTATGGGCTCGGTTATGGGCTCGGTTATGGGCTCGGTTATGGGCTCGGTTATGGGCTCGGTTATGGGCTCGGTTATGGGCTCGGTTATGGGCTCGGTTATGGGCTCGGTTATGGGCTCGGTTATGGGCTCGGTTTGTGGGCTCGGTTTGTGGGCTCGGTTTGTGGGCTCGTTTGTGGGCTCGGTTTGTGGGCTCGGTTATGGGCTCGTTTGTGGGCTCGGTTATGGGCTCGGTTATGGGCTCGGTT